>JAQPPZ010002881.1:0-1312274 GCA_028583015.1 Wollemia nobilis | reverse complement strand
TATCTATATTTTCTCTTCTACTATTTCTATTGTTATTATTATTAGCTCAACCTGGATGGGAGCTATATTTTATAGATGCCTAAAATATAATTACGATAGAAAATATACCCTGCAAATCAATTCCTGTTATTCTGCAGTATTCCCTGGGTTTATCCTAGAAGAGGATCTTTTCCATAAATTGTGGCTTTGGATGGAAAGGATGGAAAAGTTAGATGGAAGATATTTTACTTTAACCTCATCAACCTTCTTTCCATTTTTCCATCGTCATAAATCAGTCAACAGGTCAAAAAGTGCTTTCTATTCTCAATCTGGAGCTAAGTGGCTCAATCCAAAGAGACTGTATTTCTCAATCCGAAGATCTTCGGAATGACCAACTATGTACTCTTCAATCGATTTTAGCTGCATTTTTCATGTGGATTAGTCCTCAGGATCATATTGCAATAGCCTTCATTCCTCTTCATGTGTGAATTCCATGCCTTGTCATTCATTGGTAGTTGGCTGGAATTTACACAGGAAAACCAGTTTCTACTGCACAGTAATAGTTATTTCCACTATTTGCTAAATTCAAAGAAATTAATGCTTGAGAAACATCAAAATAAGAATAGTAAAGTGTTTTTATTAGCCTCAGCATATCCCTTATGTAACAGGTCATGGCAAAGTGACATAAAACTACACAAAAACTATAAAAATTAGCATATAATATTCCAAACACATCAATCATGCAAACAATTAATACACAACATATTAGATCAACTTAACTAGTATATAAAGTAAATCACAGAGTTTTAGGGAAGTTTTAGTTGTTCGAAACATGCTATGATGGAGGTATTTCCAGACCTCATCATTTTCCCCCCAAATTATATTAATGCATGTCCTCATGCATTCTGTTGGGCTATAGAATCACAGATATCCATATTCAAGTTCCATGATCTGTAGAACAAATTTTTACATATATAGTATCCTCTATTCTCCTGAAGGTTTTTGAGCCAATTTTCAAACTGCTCATCTGGTTGAGGATCTAGAGTAAATATGGTTGGAGGTCTAAATATGAGACCTACCCAGTTATGCTGCATAATTTTAATAAGTTGTATCACCCCTTTTGCTCTTCTTCTAGACCATTCTAGATTAATGGGGGAGATAGGATCCCTTTTCTATAAATACATGGAAAGTTTTGCCCATATGTTTTTGCAATGTGATAATGCTGGAACAAAATTGTCATTACAGAAATTTTGGAATTTAGTTACACAGTCCCTCAAATTTCTCAAATACATTCTTTTGATATCGTCCATGTTCATCATGAGAAAATGTTTTCTGGTGATAATCAGATGATTTGGTTGAATTGCTCTGACTAACAATTTAGCTATTAATTCAATTTCATTATTTTACCTTTTTTCTTGGTCCCAGTAAAACTGATTTTTTTAGGTAGACATAAAAGCTCTCAATTGCACATATCCTATGCAAATCTAGGGGTGGAAATCTACATCCTTTGGAATGAAAAAGCTATGCAGAAATAACTCACATAGCAAGTTTTTTCTGCTCTATAGGACTATTGAAGTAAGCTTCCAAAAACTCTTCAAATTTTTCCAGTTTATAGGGGAGAGCTGAGTTAATTCTCATAACCTGCCATCTCAGATATCTCTCCTTTAGAATGAGACTGTAAAACCTAGCAGGTCTTCTGAATTGAACCAAAAATTCAGAAATTTGACACATGTCAGTTACTTTTTCATTCAATGCACTAATTTTTGTGTCCTTTGTCTCCAGCTTTTTTCCTACCAGTTTCAATTTCTCAACCTGTGTGGCAAGCTTTTCATATTTTATCATCCAGTTAGCAATGTCTCGTATTATACTGCTCTGGGGATACAGTATTGGGTGGTCTAATTACAGGTTGAAACTTAGGCAACAGTTCCACTTGTATCCCTTTTTTTTGCCACTTCTACTGGTTGGACATCTGATAGCAATTCTACTTGTATTCCTACTTCTACATAAATCTTATTCATAGGAGCACTTACTTGATTATTTACATTGTGTTGTTCAAAATGCTTCTGTGCTGGTGTTTCTTGTAGACATAACTACTGTGACTCTCCACAGATATTCTTTTCTGGGCTCCTGATCGATTCTGGAGCATCTCTGGATTGAGAAGGTGTTGCTTCGGAATGGAAGGGCACTGCTTTGGAATGAGCTCTTGTGTTTTCATCCAAAGATGCCTCTATCAAGGGGGAAGAATTATCTGCCCTGGATAATCCAAGTAGTAATTGAGCCAACTCTTCCTCATTATCTATTGTAGTTTACTATTTTTCAAATTGTAATAGTCTGCTCTTTAGTTCCTCCACTTCCTGCTGCAACTCTATAATTCTTTTTTCATGTTTTTCAATTATATTTTCCTTCTCCTCAACCCATATAGTTTGTGTTTTAATCACACTCTTTGTTGCTCTCAACTGTTCTGCAATGTCCACCTCCTCTTCTTTTAATTCAGAATCTAATGCAGACAAATTATCTGTAGTTTGTTGCTCAACCATTATCTCACTTTCTGTTTCAACTTTTCGGTCCTGTTTAGAAGGTTCCATAAGGTTATCTATGATTGCATCCAAGTTTGCATCAATTTCAAAATTGTCTTGTCCAGACTCTTCCTCAACCAAATGTTTAGGAAATTCTAAAAAATCCTCCAAGGTGGTATTTACAGTGGTTGGTTGTATTTCTGTGACATCAGGACTACCTTGGTTGTTTTCCTCTTCAATCGTCTATTTTTTTGTTTCTTTTAGGTGGAGTCTTGTAGACCTCCTAGTTCCTGGTGTATACTTTCTCTTCTTACTCAGTTTTCTTGTTTCAACAAGGGATGTAGGAATTGTATCGGGTTCGGTGGAATTTCCTCTACTTCTACTTTTGTCTCTTCTCCAGTTTTTTTGGGAACTTCACTCCCCTGTTCTGTCAGATCAACAATATTCTCAAAAAAATGGACCCTCTTCTATTTTCATTTTCTGTTTCCAGTTCTAGACCCTCTCTTAGTTTGTGAGGTTGAAGGTTTTTGGGAAAGGTACGCTATTGCTTTTGTAGCAATATCTACAAAAACATCTGTTTCCTCCTTTGTAGTAGCATTTGTTTCCTCCTTTGCAGCAACTTTTGTGTCTTCTTCCTCCTTATCCTCTTTTTCGAATACTACATCAGTCAAATTAGAGTAAAACCTATCAAAGCTTCTTAGGTTTCCTATGAAATGATGCTTGCAGACCAATTTGATAATACCATGGTGGCAAGGGCTCCCTTTTCCCTCATAATAGCATTTTACCATGTTTTGTAGCTCTTGGTGTAGATATAGGGGAAGATTTACCCTAACCTCAGGTTGTTGCCTACCATGTCTAAGGTGGTTCAAAATTTTAAAATGATGCCCTGATAAAACTACATATTGCCCTTCAATGGTTAAAAACTTGATTACCCATGTGGCTACTTCATCCCAGGGTTTTTGCAAGCTGGTCCTCTTTACACCCTTACACATGTTATTTATCAAGTATTCTGGTTCTTTATCATCTTCTTCTAGAAAATGACTAACTATGTTTGCTAGCGTATTCCTTCCAGTTTTAGAAATTTGAAGACACTCTAATGGAAGTTTAGTATTTTGAAAAAGAACTTCAGGGGTTAAGGGGTTACCTCAATTCTCATGTTGTTAATGTGCACCCTGTTGTTTCTAAATGTGTGGGCAAATTCGACAGCCAAATATTCAGAGCTTCCATCAAATTTGTCTAAAAATGGCATAAATCCTCCATATTCAAGAATTTGCAACACTTCTAGAATCTCTCGAAGGATGGTAGTATTTGCTGGTTCTATTTTTATATTTTGTACCATTTTTATGTTCTTGTTGTGCTAAAAATACTGCTCACCTCTACTGCTACAACCGTCCGCTAGGTCACTAGTTTCTAGTTTCTATAGAATTACAGGGTTTTCTCTTTGGATTTGCAATGTTCTGTTCTTCTTCAAAAATAAATTCTTATAATCATGTTGCATCAGTGATTACATATTTGAAATGAAGAGTGGTACACTTCCTTATTTTTGACTTGGACACTTGTCCATCAATCATTGGACAAATGTCCTTGCCCTCAAATCTCCTTAGCTCATCCAATCTACGCATTATTTTCCCACATGCGTGGTTATCAGCAATGAACAGTGGTGGCATGTTATTAGTTATTTTCCCTATGATTTCGTACTTCCTCGAGATGAGACAAATCTCATCGCGAACCAATTGACATGTGTCAATGATCACATGGAGTCAAAAATTTTGCTGATCGTGTATTTTCTCCCTCCTTGGATGCCACGTGGAAACATAACATTAAGTGCTCATTCCAAAGATTAAATTTCATTTCGAAGATAATTTTTATTTCGAATACAAAGGTTCACTCCGAAGATAAAGTAGGACTTGTCATTCTAAAGACAATTTTCAATCCGAAGACAAGGTTGAAATTGTCATTCCGAAGATAATTTTCAATTCGAAGATAATGCTGGACTTGTCATTCCGAAGATAATTTTCAATTCGAAGACAAGGCTGGACTTGTCATTCTGAAGACAATTTTTAATCCGAAGATAAAGCTTCATTCCGAAGATACAATGCAACAGTCATTTTGTAGATACAATGCAGCAGTCATTCCGAAGATACAACAGAAACCAACATTCTTCTTTTAAAACATGTTTTTCTTATGCCAAATCTTATGAAAACTTTTATACTAATGGTTAATTTTCATATACTATATATCAAATATTTACAATGAGAAAAGTGCAAGAAACATATACCTGGTTAAAACAAGTTAATGCAATTTTTTGAAAGATGACTACTTTTGTTGATGCTCTGTTGAGGCTTACTGCAATACTTCAAAAACAAATGTAGTTGGTGAATTTGTACAATGGTGACTCAAAAATTTTCAAGGTTATGCATACTAGGAAACTAGTTTTCATGCATACCAACTCAATAGTGCCTTAGAAAAAGGTTTTCACTACTGAGTTATTCATTTTTATCTCTTTTTTTTTTTTTTACCTCTCCTTTTCTCTCTCTTTTTTTATTTTTTATTTTTATTCTGATTATGCCCATGAAGGAATTCACAACCAAAATTTATTCATCTTTTTGTTTTCTAATTTTTCTGATTTTTTTTTTGTATTTTTTTGTTTTCTTGAAATCCATGATTATGCTCAATCTGTGGCAATTATGGTGGAATAGGGAATGTATTCTACCTGTTGTGCATCCAAGCTATTAAGTTGTTGCAAGATATCCTCCTTAGTCAGAGGTGTATGGTACACTCGAAGGTGATGTCCATTCACTACCAAATTTCTCCATGAATCATCAATGGGAGAGAGGCGAGCTACTCCATTGTCAAATACTTCTTCAATTTGGTACGGTCCAAGCCATCTAGTCCTTAGTTTTCCAGGGAAGTCCACATAGCGAGAATCAAACAACAAAGCCCAATATCCTTGCTAAAATTTTCTCTGTTGCAGGTGGCCATCATGCCACAGCTTCCTCTGCTCCTAAATTACTTCAGTTTGGTGCAGAGCATCCAACCGAAGTTCATCCAATGTATTCAGTTACAGAATCCTATCCGCCTGTGCCTGTGATGATTCAATTACAATTTCCAATATTGTGTGTTATGTTAGTAGCTCAAATTCAATAGGTAGGAGGGGCTTTTTACCAAAAACTAGTTCATAAGGTGTGAATCCAGTAGTGGATTTCCAAGTAGTATTGTAAGCCCAAACTGCTTCAGGTAATTTATCTAGCCATTTTCTCCTATGAACAACTACTATTTTCATCAAGATCCTTTCCAATTCTCTGTTTGTTACCTCAACTTGGCCATTTGCTTGTGGGTGGTAAGATGATGATTTCCTATGTTTTATTTCATACAACTCTGTAGAAGCCTCAATAAATTTAGATGCAAATTGGGGTCCTTGGTCTGTGGTGATAGACCATGGAGCTCAAAATCTCTAAAAATTTTGGTTATACAAGAAATCAGCAACCTTCTCTTCATGAGCATGTTTGAAAGAATGCACCTCTACCCACTTTGTTAGGTAATCAGTGCATACCATAATATGCATCTTTCCTTGAGAAGGTGGATCAATAGGTCCCACAAAATCAAGCCCCCACCTCTCAAATGGTTCTAAAACCACTTGAGGCTGTAGTGGCATTTCATTTGTGTGAGTGGGTTTCCCCATTCTTTGGCATGCATCACAATGCCTGATGTACTTTTTCACATCCTTATGAAGAGATGGCCAATAATATCCTATTCCTAAAATTTTCCTAATTGTGCTTTTTACAGAATAGTGTCCATCGGAGGGTTCATCATGACAAGCCCTAATGATATCATATACCTCATCCTTTCGGATGCACCTACGTAACACATGGTTAGGACTACTCTTGAAAAGCATACATTGAATCCATTCAAAATAAGACCTCTGTTTGATGAATTGTTTTCTTTGTTAGGAAGTAAAATGTGGGGGAACTTTCCCTGTGACCAAATAGTTGGCTATATCTACAAACCAAGGTGATTGGACAGATATAGCAAATAATTTTTCATTAGGAAAAGTGTCCTCCACTAATTCTCCTTCCTCTGTGTTCTGCAACCTGGACAAAAAATCTACTACAACATTAAATTTTCCTAGTTTATTGATTATTGTGATATCAAATTCCTACAGCAATAGTAACCAACGGATAATCCTTGCACTCACCATAGGCTTATTCATCAAATATTTAATGGTTGTGTGATCTGTGTGAATGAATATTTGATAACCTGTGATGTAATACTTGAATTTATTGATGGCATATATTACTGCCAAGAATTCTTTCTCAGTTGTGGTATGATTTTTTTTAGCTCCTATCAAGTTCTTGCTAATGTAGTATATAGCATAGTGTTCACCATTGTCGATTTGTCTCAATGCTACTCCAATTTTAGTATTGGAAGAATCAGTCTGTATGTGGAATGGTAATGTCTAGTTAGGTCCTCTTAACATAGGTGGAGTTACTAATTTTTCTTTTAGAGCTTCAAATGATTCATGACACTTTACAGTCCAGGAGAATTCGAAATCTTTAGTCAATAGGCCAAACATGGGATTGCCTATTGTGCTAAAGTTGGGAATAAACCTGCGATAAAAACCAATGTGTCCTAGGAAGCTTCTGACATCAGTTTGAGTTTTAGGAGGGAGAAGCTTCTTGATAATTTCCACCTTCTTTGGATCAACTTGGATCCCTTGAGGAGATATGTGATGACCAAGAACTATTCCTTACTCCATCATCATAAAACATTTGTCTGTATTTAAGTATAACTGGTAGGTTTCACATCGAGTTAAAACTTTATCAAGGTGTTCCAATGTAAAGTCAAAAGTCTATCCATAGACTGTGAAATCATCCATGTATATTTCAACACTGTTGGTAGTCAGATCAGAAAATATGGCTAACACTGCTCGCTGAAATTTTGCTGGGGCATTACACAAACCAAAAGGTAAGACCCTATAGGCAAATGTTCCCCATGGACAGGTAAAGGTTGTTTTCTCTTGATCTTTAGGTGCAACCTTAATTTTATTATATCCACTAAATCCATCAAGAAAACAAAAATATTTCTTTCCAGCAAGAGTATCCAACACCTGATCTATGAATGGCAATGGAAAATGATCTTTGTATGTCACTTTGTTTAGTTATATATAGTCTATACATACTCTCATTTTTCCATTTTTCTTAGGCACTATAACCAATGGAGATACCCACCGACTATCAGAAATTGGGTAAATGAATCCTACTTCCAGAAGTTTTTCAATTTCTTCTTTCACAATATCCCTCAAGGCAGGATTTAGTCTTCTTTGAGGCTGTCTTACAGGTTTGACATATTCAATATAAATTCTATGAGTACATACATCAAGGTGAACCCCTGACATATCTTTGTAATCCCAAGCAAAAGCATGGATATGCTTCTACAAAACAACTATAAATTTTTCTTCCTCTTCCCTAGTAAGTTGGCTATTTATATTCAAAAATTTGACTGGATGGACTTCTATTTGTTTTGTATTTGGAAGGACTGAATTTACTTCTTCATAATTGTTGACTAGGGAATTAAGAGGACAATGATGATATGGGAGGACATAAGAAGTTTCTGTCTCATTGATTTCTAATGGAAGCATATCCTGTATGGAACAATGAGAAGGGAAGATCAAGTGATGGTGCCACCCATGTGGTAGTGAAATAGATGTTTCCTATGATGGTATAGATGGAATTTATTCAAAACTTTGACCTTCTTCTCTCGCTAGCAATTTATTGATATTTGCTGCTTCCTCTTCTAACCCTTGTTCATGCAGAACATTCATTAGGATTGTTTCATTTTTTGAAAATTTCTATGTCATGGAGGTCTTCTGTGTGTTCCCTTATTACCAAGGTGGCTAGTGTGGAAATAACCTATTTTGGTTCTTCATCTGAGTCAGGAAACCATAACTGACCTATGAAATTGCTTAAAGGTCTTGCAGGAGGATATAGATAAATCTATTTTAGGTCAATACCATTTGAAATTGTCATTTTCCCAGATCTACAGTCTATAAATGTTGTAGTTGCAAGACAAGGTCTTCCTAGGATAATGGGATAGCCATGTGCTAATTTTATTGGTTGTAAAACAAAAAAATATGTAGGGTATTCCCAAGAAGAAAATTCTATAGGGACATATTCAATGATACCTTCAGGTTTTGCAACTGACCTATCAACCATTTCTAAAACTATGAATGTGGGGCTAAGATGTTTGAACCGTAATTATTCCATTGTATCCTTGGTCATGATATTTATTGCAGATCCTAGATCAACTAAGACATTTGATATTGGTACTGAGATTATAATCACTATGATAACTGGACTTATTGGGTCACTATACTTTGAAGGTACTAATTTTCCTAACAAGAGATCAACTATCTTTCCTTCAAACATGAACAGTTTTAGGAAATGCTTTCTTTTTTCTTCCTGCTCTTCTGTTGCACAAATCTTGGATAGTTATTTTAATCATAGGTATATCCTTAATGGCTTGCAATAAGGGCAGTGATATGGTTAATTTTCTGAGTTCTTTCACAAACTCTGATTCAAAAAATTTTGCTGTAGTGTTAAGTCTCTTAGGGTATGGAATTATCCCTGATGAAGGTAACTGTTCTGCCTGTGGTTCTATTTTTTCTTCTTCTTCTTCCATTATTGGTTCGACTTTTCTTGGTTCAATAGGTTCTTGAATTTCATCTTCTTTCACTTAAATTATAATAGGTTCAGGTAAAAATTTCCCTGAACGTAGTTGTATGTTGCTACAATCCAGAATTTGCATATCTAAATTTCCTTCAGAATCAGCCATATAGGCAGGAGCTGCTCGCCTTATGTTATTTGGATTTATTATAGGTTGAGCTAGTAATTGAGGTTGTTTCACCTGTTGCATTTGTTGATTTGGTTTTCCTTGAAAATTTTGATTTGGTGCAGGCAACAAATTCTGAGTTGGACCTTGCTTTCTTGCTGCCTTGGATAGGACTGGTATTGTTGACCCCACTGCTGTTGATTTTGCATCTAAGATGGATTACTTTGATTTTGAGTCCATGGTGTGTTATTTTGATTCCATGATGGGTTATTCTTTTTTTTATTCCAATATGGATTATTCCAACCTGTCTGTGGCCATTCTTGAGAATTTGTCCATTGAGAATAATTTCAAGGACGTTGGGGTGGTTCTGACTGTCTCCAAGACATGTTTCCATGGTTGTTTCCCCAATCTGTAGGAAAACGAGGGGTATTTTAATATTGTTGAAAGTTTCCCCCTTGTCTTGGTACCACATAATTGAGTTCTTTTATTTGAGTCTCTAGGATAGTTTTTAGTTGTGGTAGCAGATGACATTTGTTAGTCAAATGTCCTTTTGAGCAAATACTACAAATAGCTAAAATGGATGTTTTATTTAGAGGAAATTCCTGTAAGGCATGTTTATTCCTGCATCTTGGGCAATAAATTGCTAAAGGTTCTATGGTTTTTTCTTTAGCAGACATTTCTCCCAAAGCTATGTTTAATTGTACCAGGATATCAGTCTTAAAATTTACAAGTTCCTCTATTAGGTCCTTCACATCAATACCATTTGTACTCTTTTTCTTTCTTTTCTACCTAGTGTGAGAGTAATTTCTGTAAAGATCCACAATCTCATCCATATTACAAGTACTTACATCCCCATTTCCCATATAATCTAATACCTCTCTGGATTCATCTTGTAATCCTCTTAGAAAATGGTTTTGCACAATTTTGGTTCTCCTAGTCCACACCTTCTTTGAACAAACACAAATATATCAAGGTAATATTCTAATGTTTCATCATCTTCTTATTTAATTCTGAACAACTCATCTTTCCTGTTCCTTACTCGATAATACTCTTGATACTTGTCTAAAAACACAGTCTCTATTTGATCCCAGGTTTGGATGGAATCTGGCTATAAGCTCATGAACCAACGTAATGTTGAGTCCTTGAGTGTTGAAGGAAAAACCTTGAGTTTTTTATTATCATTTATATAGCCATAGGTTTGACACACTACTTTGAACTCAAACCAAAACTGATTAGGATATTTAGATGCAACACCCCGGAAGGTTGGAAGCACTAAAAGTGAGATTGTTTTCATGGGAGAGTTCTGTGTGGGATTCAGAAGAATAGGATATTCAAATATTCTAGGAGGTTGGAGCACATCTTAATCATCTTGATCATTTTCATTATGGACACGGCCATGCTGGTCATCCCCATCTAGATTACCTCTTTCTGCCATAATTTCCTATTCTTCAAAAATAATTAAACCTATCCAAATTTCTTTCACAAGAGGTCCAAAACCTTCTATTGATAATGATTCTGGTAATTTTTCTTGCTCAGGATATTCTGATTATGATGAAGCTTGTGGTTTTTGTTTTAGTTTTTCTGGTAGTTCAAACACAGGTGATTCACCCCTTAGGCATGAATATCTTCTTAATGGAATAATCCAGGGATATCTTTGGATAATTTTGCCTTCTTCATCCCTAGGCCTACTCATTCATGCCTACTCCTTAATGACATAAATTATAAGTCAATAATTGTTACTTAACCAGTTGTTATATTCATAATTTACCCTAAATTTTCACAACTCAGTCTCATTAATAGCTATTGAACTATTGACCTTCTAAAAACACGATCCCCGAAAATGACACCAAAATTATACACTATCGTTAAGCACATCATTAATTCTCAATGAATTTGTCAATCCAGGGCAATGTACAAGGCTATCTATGAAAGGAGTGAACATGGCTATAATTTAAGGTCAATTGGGAGAAGCAAGTCTTATTGGTGGAACTAATTGTGTGGGGGTTTTTAGGTCTCTTCTATCTCTAAATTGAATAAATTGAACTTTAATCTAATTGCAAGAATGAAAACTAATTACTGATTACAGAAATGAAACCTTAGTTATAGTTGCAAGAATGAAATCTAATTAAATTACAGAATTAAAACCCTAGTTACAGTTGCATAATTGGAAACCTAATTACAGTTGCAAAATGAAAGTCTATTTTCTCTTCCAATAATGAAAACTAAAATTAAGTCCTATCAATACTCAGTAATAGAAGGTAGAAGGTTGTCAATATTCTGTGTAGGGGTTGACAACAAAAACAATAATGTAGGAAAATTGCAAAAAACTGTAAATTACTGGAAATGGAAATTGCAATAAATTGGAAATTTGTTGGAAATCAAAAATACTAATCAGATCTACTACTAATCACATCACAAAAGTATCTTGAACATAAAATAAATTATTTGGACTGAAATGGAAGTTAACTACCACAAAAAAATAAAATTGACAAGTTTCATAGCTTATTCTGCTGCAGCAAAATCAGAACAAAACTTGTCTATTAGTCCTCCTCCTAGGTCTGGAAGTGGCTAGCCTCCTTTTCTAGAAGAAGGTATGAGTTCCTCTCTCTAAATATTACTCACACTCAAAAATAATATAATGAATAGAAAAATTTGTACTTTATTGATTCAGAACATGATTACAAATCTGTTGCTAAAACCTATTACAGAACTGTAACAGTCTCAGTTTTCTTGCTTATTCTCTATCTATATTTTCTCTACTACTATTTATACTATTATTATTATTAGCTCAACCTATAAGGGATATATCTTTTATAGATGCCTAAAATCTAATTACAATAGAAAATATACTCTGCAAATCAATTCCTATTATTCTGCAGTATTCCCTAGGTTTATCCTAGAAAAGGATCTTTTCCATAAATTGTGGCTTTGGATGGCAAGGACGGCAAAGTTAGATGGGAGATATTTTTCTTTAACCTCATCAGCCTTCTTTCCCTTTTTCCACCGTCAAAAATCAGTCAACAGGTCAAAAAGTGCTTTATGTTCTCAATCCGGAGCTAAGTGGCTCAATTCGAAGATATTCGCTCAATTCGAAGAGACTATATTTCTCAATCCAAAGATCTTTAGAATGACCAAATATGTACTCTTCAATTGATTTCATCTGTATTTATTAGGTGCATTAGTCCTCAAGATTAGATTGCAATATCCTTCATTCCTCTTCATGTGTGAATTCCATGTCTTTCCATTCATTGGTAGTTGGCTGGAATTTACACAGGAAAACCAGTTTCTGCTGCATAGTAACAGTTATTTGCACTATTTGCTAAATTCAAAGAAATTAATGCTTTAGAAACATAAAAATAAGAATATTAAAGTGTTGCTATCAGCCTAAGCATATCCCTTATGTAACAGGTCATGGCAAAGTGACATAAAACTACACAAAAACTGTAAAAATCAGCATATAATATTCCAAACACATCAATCATGAAAATAATTAATACACAACATATTAGATCAACTTAACTAGTATATAAAGTAAATCATAGAGTTTTAGGTAAGTTTTAGTTGTTAAAAACATGCTATGATGGAGGCATTTCTAGGCCTCATCATGCATGATGGCTTCAGCACCATAAACTAGTGAAAACAGAGTTGCCCCAGTGGATGTCCAAATACTAGTGCGATAGGCCTAAAGGGCAAGAGGTAATTGATTATGCCAATATTTATGATTTTCCTTGATGGTTTTCTTCAATATGGCTACTACTACCTTATTTGATGCCTCTACTTGCCCATTGGCTTGCAGATAATCGAGCATGGAAAAGCTATGCTTTATGTTATACTTTATTGTTAACGCACACACATCCTATTTTTTAAAGGGTGTTCCATTATCCGATATTATTTTGGATGAAATACCAAAACAAAATATGATATTATGTAGCATGAACTCCACAATGCGAGGTCCAGTTATTGTGGTAAGGGGAATTGCTTCCACCAATTTTGTGAAATACTCGGTTTTTGTTATGATAAATGTGTGATGGCCCGATGAGGCAGGTGAGATTTTCCCAATTAAATCAAACCCCAATTGTGCAAATGGCCAAACCGATTGAATTAGTTGTAAGTTCTATGAAGGTACATGTGTCAAATTTTCATGATATTGACACTTCACATACTTCTTAACATAAGTGCATCAATCTTGCTCTAAATTTTACCAATAATAGCCCATGAAAAGAATACGCTTAGCGATGGCCATGCCACTAAAGTGGCCACTACATGTACCATCGTGTGCTTGGGTGATGGACCAAACTGATCCCTGTGGGTCTAAGCAACGAAGGAGGATACCTTCATAACTCTAACGATACATTATGTCTCCTAATTAGATATATTTTTTTACCTTTTTTTTTAATGCTCACTTTGCGGCATGCAATAATCTAGGTGGAATATTACCCATCTTAAGATAATATTTAATATGAATGACCCAATATTGCTTTGAAGAAGCCTCAATATTATGAATCAAGCTATCCTTTTGATGTTTGTCTCATGTGAATACTGATTGAGAGTGAACTTGGAGATATAGCGTTATGCTAGTATCAAAATAATTATGAGGGAACAAAGCCCCCTAGTTAGCATTACCCAAATATTGGTATAGTTGAGAGAACCTTTCATGGGAAGGCTCAATCTAAATCATGTGAACAACTGGTATAGCATTATGCTCATCACACTCAATCATAGATTGTGCTAGTGTTTTTACTTGGATAGTTGTGATATCATCTGAAGGTTCATGTAGGATTAGCGACCCTAAGGAAGTCATTGTGTCCGCAAAACGATTAGATGAATGAGGGAGTGCCTCTATATCATACCATTCAAATTTGACCAAAATTTTGTCTACTAGGGCTTTGTAGGCTTGCAATATGAGACATCAACACTATAAAATACCTTTAACCTAATTAACTATGAGCAAGGAATCACCGAAAATGTTTAACTTTATTATTTTCATGGTGATCACCATTTGAAGGCTTATGATAAGGGCTTCATAATTGGCATTGTTATTGGTGCACGAGAAATCAAGTTTAAATGAAATAGGTATGGAAGCCCCTTATGGTGTGAAAAATATGATACCTGCACCACCACCTTGCTCGCATTTAGAACCATCGAAGAATAGAGTTATGTCTTCCTGTGGCTCAGGCTCAGTAGAATCAGGTGATTCTGAGATATGAAATACTCCATCATTGGGAAGTTCTAAATTTATAGGTTGATCATCCTATAGAGGAGCCTCTGCTATTTGATTGGTTATGACCTATCCTTTGATAGATTTTTTTCCAATGAACTCTAGATCAAACTCCATCAACAACATTTTCCATTTCATCGTGCGACTATTATGATATGTTCTACTCATCATGTAGAGCAATGGATTTTCTTTATATATGACATACATGGTATGATTGAGCATATAATGGCATAGATTTTTGGTGGAAAAGACCACTGCTAAGCATAGATTCTCAATGTATGCATATCTAATTTCATAGCTAACTAGTGTGCGGCTAATGTAATAGGTAGCCTGTTCTTTGTGGAATTTGTTCTTTTGGGACAACATGGTGCCCAATGCCAACTCAGTAGTTGAGATGTATAAATAGAACAACACTCCTCATCGCGGTGGAGCCAATACAGGTAAAAAAACCAAGTATTGTTTAATTTTTTCAAAGGCATTTTGACATTCTTCATCCCAATGAAATGATACCCCCTTGTATAGAAACCTATTCATGGGTCGACACTTATCCGATAATTGTGCTATAAAGCATTTTATGGATGCAACCTTTCCTTGCAAACTGTATAGTTTATTAATTATTGTGGGGGGAGGCATTTCTAATATTACCTTGAACTTATTTGGATCTACCTCTATGCCTCACTTGGAGACTATGAATCCCAAAAGTTTACCAGATGTGGCATCAAAGACACTTTTTGGGATTAAGCCTAACATTGTGCTTAATGAGGTGATATAGAAACTTACATAATACACCGATATGCTCATGACGTTCTAAATATTTCACCAATAAATCATCCATGTAATATTCCAAAATCTTATGCATATAGTCATGGAATATGTACATCATGGCTCATTGATAGGTGGTGCTAGCATTCTTAAGGCCAAAAGGCATGACCTTATAATAGAATGTCCCCCAAGGCATTGTAAATGTCATTTTTATTTGATCTTCTGGATTCATGCAAATATAATTATATCCAGAGAAACCATCCATAAGGGAAATAATTTCATGTCCTATTGTAGCGTCTACCAACGCATCAATGCTAGGTAAGGAAAATTCATCCTTAGGACTCACTTTGTTAAGATCTCTAAATTTAGTGCAAATGTGAATCCTCCCATCAGGCTTCTTGACAGGAACCATGTTTGAAACCCATGGTAGATAATCTACTGAGATGATGAATTCAATGTCCAAAAGCTTTTGTAATTCATCTTTCACCATTAAGTCTACTGTTGTGTGCATTTTACACAACTTTTTCTTGACTGGCTTGATCTTTGGGTCCAGTGTAATATTATGCGTGACTAGATTTGGGTCTAGTCCTGGCATGTCTTTATATTACTAAGCAAAAGCTTTCATCCTTTCTTTTAGCAATCTTATGAAATCATCTCTTTCATCTAGGGATAGACCTTACCCTAGTTTGATAATGCAAGGATTATCGGGATCTGTATCGATATCCTTGTCAATTATTGGCTCAATTGACATATGAGACCCATCTTCCAACTAATGTGGAGTGGGAATCAAATGAATGTCATCAGTGAGGTTTACTTCATCCATAGGAAATTTAGGATCAACCTCGACTTGATAAACATCATGAGTAGTGCTTGGAGAAAATTGAAACGACTATAACATTTCCTCGCAAGGCCAGTACTCTAATGGTGATGGAGGTGAATCTCCTTGATCAAAGTCATTTACCTCAATGTCGAGATGCAAAGACTTTAATGGGTTATTCGGATCTATCGGTGGTGTATCTAAATCTATGGAAATCATGTTGATGGATACATGATCTCCTGGTATAGGTTGAGTGGGTTTAGATACCTGATGTTGTATCATGACTCGCGGGTGTGTCTCTGGTGGAAATGGAATTAATGGTAGTGGCTTATGTGGAAGAGGGTGAGCCTACTCTTCATGCAGAAAAAAATGGCATCAGATGGGTCCTTTGATGGGGAATAACATACGAAGATAATATTCATCATCATCGTCCAAAGGGAACACGTGCTCATATTCATCATCTGAGCTAGGGTAGTTAATTGGTGTGACACCATAGTCATTATCGTTATCACTCGTCCATTCATGAGGAGGACCTTGGTCTTGTTCCTCACTGTCAGATTGCAAGGTGTGTGAACTCTCCCCCACTTCATGGGGTTGGGTGACATCACTAGATAGACCTTGATCTATTATTTCTATGAGGAAATAATCCCCCAAGGAATGAACGTGATTTGGATTAGAATATGGGTCATGGGCGAGCTTATCGTGATAACCTAGACATAGGTTTTCGAGACTCTCGATGAGGACATCCAATGGTACCAGTTTATTGTGTCCCAACCTAGATTTATCATTTGGAATTTGATATTGGGGCTGACATGGAACACGAGTACCCTACTCATATAGGCCGAGACCAAACCCATGCCAATTACAATGATCTAAGTACCGCAATGTGTAGTTTGGATTCGACAAATAGTTTACATTCTCAGAAAAGGGTTCATCATCATCTTCCTTTTGAGGAATGGGCAGAGCTCCATACTCTAAACCTCCATATATATAATTCATTTGATTAGGAGGTAGACCAAGAGGTACAATGCTACCTATGGGAAGATGAGGTCTCCCAATATCTTGCACTATCTCCAGTGATGGAACTATCATGATATTTCTCACCAAATATTCCCCTATCCCTGTATTAGACATCTGGACTGTGACGTAGGATGGCGAAGATGGATGAGATGGAATGAAGGTTTGAGGTGCTTTAGTGTTCATCTCTGGAGGTAATTCCTAATTAATGACACAAGGAACCTCCTCCATGGATATAGTGGAAACTAATGGTGGGCTCTCATCAATAGGCCTCTTCGACATGTTCCTCGATGTAGGGTTTGATGATGTCGAAGCCTTCTCTAAAGGTGTCGATGATGAGGATGGAGTGGATGATGATGAAGATGGTGGTGGAGTGGGTAGAATCTGAATAGGTGTATTCAATCGAAAGTCTATGTGAGTCGAAGGTAATGTCAAATTTGGAATTTGTTGCAACATGTTGTAGTATTTGAAGGGTTCTAGATCAGAAGAAACTACGTGCACTTGCCCTTCATGAGTGTATTTAAGACATTGATGCACAATGGATGGGACACACTTCATATACCATATCCAACTTCTACCTAGCAAAATTTTATAGGCCATCTCACCTTCTAGCTCATGGCACAACGTTGATATAGTCTTTTGCCCCACCTGAATGGGTAAAACTATGGTATCAACAGTAGAGCATATTGTGTCATTGAAAGCATGAAGACTGTAAGTTAAAGCCACAACATGAGATGCTAGAAATTTAAGGTGCTTTAGTTCTTTAGTTGTTATGATAATACTCAAGGAACCAGTGTATATGAGCACTCTCTTGTATGGTATCTCATTTATACATGCAATGATGTGTAAAGGAGGATCTACCATGTCATTAGTTATTTTATTAAGCTCATGCTCATGAAATTGTATGACTAGTTCCTTGCACTATTGCACATGACCCATAAAATCTATGAAGGAGTTGGACTCCTGTGGTTGCAACTCTATTGACTTTAGAATTTCCATCAAGGCATCCTGATGTGGAGGTGATTGTTGGATCAACTCATAGATGGACAATCGTGTTGATGTGGTCCTCAAGCTTTGTGCAAGCTTGCTCTTAATTGTAACTGTTGGCCTAGAAGGAAGGCCCTGTACTACAGGTGGTGTAGTTTGTGACGTAGTTGGAACATCATTCAAAGTTGCAGGCTGTGCAACTTGAATTGGATATCTTTTGTTCTTGGTCACAATACTTACCATCCCAACATACCCTTGAACAAGATGCTTTATATGTATCTCATTCATAGGTTTAGCAGGCGCTTCCTATACCTTGTGAGTTGGTAAGGGGTATTTGTATATACCCATCTACTGATTGGTAGGAGCTAATGGAGCATCCACTTGAAGCTCATTCCTCTCAATAATGTCTTGTACTACATGTTTAAAACCATAGCATGATTGTAAATCATGGCCACCTTGCCAATGAAATTTACAATATTGATCCTCTCGATGTCCCATAGGCTTGGGTTTGCCCATTTTTGGATTGCTGGGTTTAAGATCAGGTAAATTAACTATCTTTGCAGCCCAAAATCAATTGAAAATAAAATCCATGGATTCAACGATGGGAGTAAATTTTCGCTGAGGGTGACATTGTTGTTTCTATCACTGATTTGTTGTACCATTAGTGTTGTAACTCACAGGAGGAGGTTGGGCCTGATAGTTCACCTTTTGAGGAGGCATCGCTTGAGTAGGCCCAGGGAAATTTATGGCCACTTGATTGACCGTAGCTAGCTTTGCAGGTGCCGAGCTATTCTTAGTATTATTTTTCCACTCCTTACGAGGTTTGGTTATTTCTCCCTCTTGGATTTTTATTTCCTCTATGTTTCTAGCCTGTGATAGAGCTTCTTCCAAGGTAGGTATTGTTGTAATTGCAATGTCAAAGAGATGGATTTAAATCAGCTCTTTGAAAACAAATGAGTTAATTCAGTCACTGGGAATAGATAGGGTAGCTTAGCCAAAAGTGTTCGCAACATGTTTCCATAGTCAGTAATCAACTCATCCTCAGTTTGTTTCATCCCCACGAGGTCGGTTAATGTCATCTTCCTGTTGGTGTTAAAGGTAAAACGTTCCAAAAATGCATCAACGAATTATTAAAATGTGTAGATGCTATGTTTTGAAAGTTGGTTGAACCACTCAATGGCAGGACCAGATAGGGTACTCAAGAAATTTCTTAGGAGCAATGCACCATTGTCCTGCATGTTGAAGCACAAATTTAGAAATCTAGTGACATGCCCTTAAGCATCTTCTTCGCCCTTGAATATATCAAATTTGGGCATTTTGAAATGCTCAGGATAGACTGGGGAAGTAGTGGATGGATGTAATAGTTGGTTCTTTAGCTGATGCAAGGTAGGCTTTTGAAGTCCATTGCCAGTTGTCTTACCTTCTACAGTTTCTAAACGTACAAGAAAATCTTGATACACATCTAAGGATTTGATCTCCTCTTCCTTGTTTTGAACTCGTAGATGTAGATGAGGAATATTAAGCTTAGGTTGGGGTGGTTGATTAACATTAGCCATGCCTCCATAAGGTTCTTCTATATAATCCTCATTTTATTCCAAATTATCGTAATCCCCATAAGGTGTTTCAGGTATGGGCCTACAAGGAGGAACAAACGCCTGTTGAAGGTGATATATGTTTGGCCTATCATATGCATTATGTTCAAGCCTACGACGTCTAGAAGGCAACATTTGATTAGGTCTTGGAGACCTATCTTGTTGGAAATTTTGTTACCTCGGGTGAGCCTCTTGTCTATGCATGCTTGGAGTTACAACTCCATGACACAAAGTTTCTTGAATTTGTCATTCAATATTTTCTTTCTCTACTTGTTGCCGCTCCTCTAAGAGATCTAGGCTATGTTTATCTGACCTAAGTCAATTAAACTCGGCCTGGCAGTCAGCATATTTTTGGACCAAATTAATAATTTGATCAGTTGTATTAGGTCTAAGTGCCTTAGTACTATTGCTTTGTTGTCTATCATGTTCAGGAGGATCTATGAGAACAATTATGTGCTTTCCTTGATCGAGGGCAGTCACATTGACTTGAGGTTCTCTCCTAAACAAGTCTTTCTGAGAGACTACTGGTGCAGAGGCACAACGTGCTTGCGTTGACATATTTTCATGAGGATAATCTAGATGTTCCTTAGGTATTCCCTCGTAAAAAAGTAAAGGTAAGGCATAATAAGGTTGCCTAAGTTGATGAGTATCATACTCATCATGATTGTGATACCTTGGAGTAGGGTGACTTGAAATCTTGAGATGATCATTCAACCCTACTCGAGGTGTGAGCTCTTGCTCCTGTGTATTAACAAAAGTAGAATATCGAGTAGGCACATGAATGTGTGGTATTGCTTTATGTGGAGGTTCCTCATTGCACTGTGACTCTTCTCGAAAGAAGGTATTTGTAGCATGTGAGTTAGGGAGATAGTTTTCCAAACTAAGACTATGATCTGTAGGGGTACCCTACGAAGGAGTCCCTTGTAAGCTAAACCTTCTAGTTGACACTCTAGGACTAACCATCCACTCATCTATCGGTCTACAACTAGGGAGAGCAGTTTATTGCCATGGAGGAATGATCATATCCCTAGGCTCAACACAAGGGCATTTTATATCCTCTTCTCTATTGCCCATAACTTCTACCCCTGAATGGGCTTGGCTACGGGTACGTACCATAGCTATGTACTCTAACTACTATGTGTTTATCTTCTTTACAATTTCTATGAATTTAAAACAAACAAACAATAGAGACACACAAGCATAGAAGTGATTATCTCATTTTAAATATTTTAAATTTGAATCCCTAAACTGTTTGTTGTGTTTCAATGATGTGTTGCTTTGTAAAGAAAATCCTTTTCTCGTGTTTGATATTTTGTTGGATGATATTCTCAAATTTTAAAGGATTTCACCTATATAATCGCACAAGTTAAATATGGTGATGAAATCCATATCCAATGAGGTAGCATAGGTACTACCAATCCTCACCCAGCACCCCGTGCGCAACGATACACCCCTCCAAAGAGGAATGCATGCTATTTTGCATTATTAGGATAGATCTTGGGTCAGCATTGGCAATGGACAGGTCTCAATAATACTCTTTCTCACGAGCCAATCGAGTGGTAATTACATCCACTATTGGTCTCGATCAACGGGTTGGATATGAGATCCCAACTCCATTGATGTTAAAGTGAAACGTGGTGTGTGGGGTTCCTTTTAAAATTTGAAATAAAACAATACAACATACAATGGTGATTCACTAATATGCATGAAAGGTACGTTTTATATTCAGAATCGTTAGTAACATAAAAGGAAAGCATGAAAATGCAAAGCCTATATGACCTTAACCTTCTTGGGTAAGGTTCAAACAAGCAAACCAGACAAAAGCAACAACTTCTACTATTATTTTCTTCTATTTTTTTTGAGCTAATTAATGCATGATTTCAGAAACAAATAATCTAACCTTTCTATGCATAGAATAAGCAAGAAAAACATGAAATTTGGTCATTTTTGATAGTAGAAATGTAAATTGACAGTGCAGAAAGGTGTAAAATTAAACCTGAAAGCTATTGTTTTTGCAAATTTGTGCAGAAAACCTCTATTTTTGTGGTTTTCCCTGTCAGGGACAGTGGCAGATTGAGGGTTATCCCACCCAGTGCCACCTTGCTAATCGTCTCACCCAGTACCACCTAGCAGCAAAGGGGTCATTTCTGATCAGAACAGTAAGTACCTGCAACCTGCAAAACCAAAAATGGAGGTCCATATTAGCACCATCCAAAGGGGAGACAAAAAAATATCATATACTGTGATCACCATTGAAGAAGCAAATTTCACGATATCACCTTAAGGGCCTTCTATTGCAATGAAAAATCAGTGTAAATGCATTCAAAGGAAAACAATATTAAGTTATAATCTAGATAAAATGAAGCAAATATATAACCAAAACAATGGATTTCTCCTTTTATTAATTCATCTATTGCTCCAAAATGATATTACAAGGTTCCCCTCAAGGGCATTCACACATTTGATACATTCAACATTACAATCTTCAAGGGATCTAGTCCCTTGGGAAGAGGTCTTTAAGGCAAAAATCAATGGTGTGAAACTCCGCTTCCCACACTCAAGAGCTAGTGTTGGGCTGACAAGCTTATGCCTCTTTAGCTCCTCCTCCTGTCTAGAATTCCTGTTCCTGAAGACAAGGGATTGAAAGGTGGTTAATAGCATATGCATTTGTAGAGAGAAAGCATACATATATAAACATCAAAACCTACTTTTAATGGACCAGAGATGCTTCAAAATGATTCCTAAATATGATATTGCATTGATGATATAATTTTGTAAATATCTAAGCATGAATGAAAAGGAAATTGTTGGCCAAAACTGTGTCCATTCTTGGGTGAGCCAGACATACTTGCAATAATTAAACTTCTAATTACCCTATCAAAATTACTCCAAATCTCACCAAAATTGAACCATAGGATAATCTAAGCATTTATAGAGGGTCCATGGTGGAATTAGATCAAAATTCTCTACTATTTTGTGGTAATCCCTCACAGGTGAATCTAGCAGCTGCTAACCGTCCCTAAATGGTACGGTTACAAATCTGCTTAGTTTTATCAACTATGCCAATGGGATTTGGTCCAAACTTGGTTAGGGGTGTTGTCGACAGATGGTACCAAATGTTCCTTCAATTTTGCCAATTTGGAATGGGTATATCAAGTCCTATTTCCCCTGAAATTGCCTTTGAATGAAGAGGGTTTCAAGGCTAAGGTAGGGTGAGTTTTGGTTTGCAAAGGGTGAGGATTAAATTGTGCAGTACTTCATTGCATAAATTCTCCAATCCTCCTCTCTTTAAATTGGGTGAGTTCACCTTCTTTTATAGCCCAAAAGGGCATCTAGGGCAAGTCTTGCCATTCGAGGCAAGTGCCGCTTGTTGTGGCCATTCCACAACTAGCCCCAATAATTGGGGACCCACTTTTTAATTTTTGTGTTTGGGTGTTTTTGTTTCATTTTGAGTGTCTAGTGGATTGGTTAGGTTCCTCCTTGTTTTTTGTTGTTTTGGTTAATTTTAATGTTTTGGATTAAATTAATTCAAATATTTAAAATTAATTAATTCAAATTTAAAATAAAAGAGAAAGCAAGTAAAAAAAAAAATAAAATAATTAAATAAAGCTTTTTGAATTTAAAAAAAAGGTTTATATATATATATATATATATATATAAACAAATAAAAAAATTAAAAAATAAAAGTGAAAATATTATATATATATATATATATATATATATATAAAGTAAATAAAAAAAAAAAAACAATAAAAATATAAATAAAAATAAAAAGTAGTGAATGAAGCCATGGTGCTTCATTTACCACGTTTTAGTTCATTTTTTAAAATAGTTTAAATTTAATGTTTTTTTTTTTTTAAATAGTTTAACTTTATGCTTTTATTATAGTTTATTACATCGTGGTCATATGAGGGACAATTCACATTTATTTTTATTTTTGTTTCATGAACAATCATTAAAGTAGCATGGTAAAATAAACCAACACATGCCCCTTGTTTACGGTTACTTGCAATCACTAAGGTGTTCCTAGCATTGAATTGATATATCTTTATTTGAGATTACTAATACACATATGCAAATGCTAATATAGCGGAGACCTTGGAGAAGTTGTTTGTTTAACTTCTTTGCAAGAGAGGGTTTTGGGATCCAAACCCTAAGGGAGAGTGTAATTTCACAATTGGGTGAAATTAACACTCAACATTTTGGCGCTAGAAGGAGGGCTTGAATTGGTTTACTTTATTTTATTTATGCTAAGCAATTCATGAATTGGTATTCATTGATCTAACGCTTTTGGATTGTTCATGGTTACTCAAGAGTTTTGAATTGCTAAATATTTCAAGTTCATTTGATTAGCATCTTTGGTTTCCTCTAACACTCACACTTTGGGAGCTAGGAGGATTTGAATTGATTTATTTTATTGCCATTTAGATGCTAAATTGTTCATGTTACTTGAAATATTTATTTAAAAACATTGGTCTTGACTAACGAGTTTTTGTTTCCATATGATTACTTTCATTGATTCTAACATTCTCTATTTTTGATGATGCATTAATGCTAACATGTTGCAAATTTGAGAATGTTCTTCAATTTCATGGTTTAATGGATACATATCTCTTGGTTGATGCTAACATGATTATTCATATGTTGCACATTTGAGATTGTTAGTCATTTTATGCTTATTTGTAAGAAATATTTATTTGACTAACAAATTGGTTTTGAAGTTATTCTTTGAGTTTCACTAATGGCTACAAATACTGGAAAGTGGTATGGGGTACATGGTAATCCTTTGAACATTAGTGGAGATGCTCATGACTTGCCCAAGAACATAGAGAAACTTTTTCCCAAGTTTAAGCACAATGGCACAACATTAGCCGAGGAGCACATTCAGTCCTATGTGGATATCCTAGTTAGATGGAATGTTGAACATGAGGATGTGGCATGTAGATTGTTTCCTGGGAGCCTAGATGAGGTGGCATATGATTGGTACATCAATTTACCCACTAGCTCTATTACATCTTGGGCCCAATTGGAAACTACTTTTATCAATCAATTTAGGTTGCCCATTGATCCTGTCACGATTTATCAACAATTTGCTTCTTGCAAGAGGGAACCTAATGAGCCAGTGAGAACATTCAACATGAGATTTTGAAAGCTCTATGCAAGATTGATTGCTCCCCATACTATTGAGGAGAGTGGTGCTCTTCAAATATACTTTGGGGCATTGGATCCCTTGCTTGCCATGTTCACTAGGACAAATCCTTTGGTTACTAATCTTGCCTCGGCCTACATGGAAGCTATGATTGTAGATCAACAATTAAGGCCACAAGGTTATGGGATGGAGCAATTGCCTATGGTAGGACAACTAGGGGCTTGCAATCAAACCTCGATGGTAAATCAAGCATGGGCACAACAAAATTTGATATCAAACGTTTTGCCCCACAATCAATTTTACCCTACCATACCTACGTATGCTCCCACATGTGCTTATACGAGTACTTCTATCCATCCAACTACTCCATCATGGTTAGAGAATCATGGGGTCACTCATGGAGCCATTACAACAAGTGTTCAAGCTTTGTCTGTTGATATCAATCCAACTAATCCTACTACTTCCACCACTCAACCCAACAAGCTTGTATCGAAAGTAAAAGAGAAAAATAAGGTGGTTAAGAAGTTAAGTAGAGATGTGGTTCCATCACAAAAATGAGCACATCAATGTATGCATCCAAATCATCCTAGGAAGAAAATTCATAATGCTAATCTTAATGATATTTCATGTTATGTTCCTTCAGGTGATAGAAGAGACTTTGATGTGACTTACATTGAAGTAAATGCCTATTCAGAATGTCTTGAAGAGCATGAAGATTTTGGAGAAGAAATTCTATGGATGGGTAACAAGAAGTTGGAACCAAAAGATCAACATTTTGTTTCGGAAAGAAAAGATCTAGAATCATTACCCACAAATGAGGATTGGGATGAACAAACCTATGAGGATATGAGTTGGTCATGTGTACTCGCAAAGGAAGATTGGAGTGACTATATGGAGCAAGATGTAAAAATTGATCCCCTTATAGAAGCTCCTAAGCCATCAAAAGTGGTTGAAAGTGAACTTGAAAGAGAATCAATAAATGCATTTGAAGACAACAAAATTTCACCACTTGTTCTCGGAAGATACTTTGAATGATATTGTTGAAACTGATGGCCAAGAAGATCTACACCTTCCAAATTGTGATAAAATTGAATCATGGGTTACCAATTTGGATTATGATAGCCTCACAAATTTGAATTCAAGAAATAACCCACTTTTGGAAATAATTGAACCATCTAGGGAAGGTGAAGATGAATTGGATGAGAAACATGTTGATGAATCGGAAGATGATGAAGAAGTACTTGAGCGTCACAACTTGGTTTTGGAAGATGATTACTATGATTCTTGGAAGAAATGGGAAGAATATGCTCGCTCTAAATCTTCTAATGAACTTTTTGTGTCAATTGATATGCAGGATAATACGATTGTTTTCTCGCATGAGGATATTACAAATCCTGTACAACCTGAGGAATTTTTTGGAAGAAGAATCGAAATCTAATCAAGTTTTGGAAAATGATAAGGATTCTACAACCATGAATCAAGAAGGAGAATCATTTGATTTGGGTTCCTTTGAGGGAAAAGAAATTGAAAATCTTGATCCACTTATTTGTTCTACAATGTCTATGCCATTTCAAAATGGGGAAATTTCAGAACCAAAATGGTTTGGGTTTGATATCACCGATGATCCAATTGAAAATATCACGTTATCTACAACAACCCAAGTGATTGATCATAGGGATGTGTTAATTGACCCACCCCTAGATAGACAAGACTTATGGTTTGAAAGTGATGGACATGTTTTTAATTGGGTACCTAAGTTTGGTGTCTTTGATAAATAGGTCATGGAGAAAGAACAAATGCTACATGATGATGATGATGAATGTCATGAGGAAAAAGAGGAAGTTTCAAATCCTCTCCAAGTAATGGTAAATGGAAAAGTGCCAAAGGTAAAATCTCACCTTTTAGGTTCCACCATTCGAAATGCAAGTGAAGGTTTGTCTAATGGATTGATGGATTTAAATACTATCAATGATGAAATGTTATTTGTGGTTGATAAAGAATTTGACTTAATTTCTCCTCACACCACTAATGATATTGTTTTATTGAATGAAAATGAAGTTGGTATGCTTGAAGTGTTAAATCAAGTTCATAATCAATTAGTAACAGAATCTAGGATAAAAGCTTATGATGATGCTCATTTAATAAATATCCTAGGTGCTTGCAAATGGTTACATGAATTTGATTGGTCTACAGATTTGAAAAATGATTTGGCTTTAAAATTTGTAGAAATAGGTTCATATTTGCAAGATCTCATATCTAAAAATGAAAGCTTATTTCTACACCATAAATGGAATTGTGAAATTGACATCTTAAAGAATAAACATGAAAGAATTGAAGATCAATTATTGTATAATCAACTTGAGAACTTGAAACTCCACCATAAGATTATTAATGGAACTAAATCAAATTGGTATGGTGAGAGGGGTAAGATGAATATTGTTGCATTGTTTGGCTTAACCTTGTTTTCGTTGGATTCCTTTAAAACTTGGTATGCTTATCATGTTATATATCTTTTGAAATGTGCTAATCATGTTTGGGATCCAGGGAAGTGATAGCTCAAGCTTTGCACCATCTTGTACCATATTGTACATTTGTATATAGTTTTGGTTTTTTTTTGTGCTTTGTCCATGATTTTTGGGTTTGGATTTAGTTTTGGTTTGTGTTTTTAGTTTTGTGTGTTAGGTTGTTCCCTTGTTTTGAGGTGATGTTTTGTGGTCGCTAACTTTTGGTCTCTGGCCCATTTGCGTGTTTCTTTGCTTAGTAGGGGGAGCACCTGATTTGAAAAATTGATGAACCCAAGAAAAGGGGGATGAGTTATTTGGTGATCATGCTCAGATGTTGGGACTAAAATGGTGGAAAGTGGAACAATGAAAGATTAGCCCAAGCTCCACATGGGACCCACACACACATTAAATGGTGTTTCTGAAAGTAAGAAGGATGAAGTTGTCTTGATTATGCAACCCTAGGCAAAAATCTAAAATGCTCCACTTTGGCTTTCTAACCTAGTGAGACTTGATGCTTTTGCAAGAGTTCATTAGTATAAGCGATGCAACAGACTTTTCGAAGCCTGTCATCTAGTTCAGGAAAACTCCACCGGGGCTATAGACGCTTGACTAGTTGTGGGGCCCTGGCTAGGCAAAGCTTGATACTTAGAAAGAGAAAAAAAGAGAAAAAAGAGAGAAAAGAAAAAAAAGAAAAAAAGAGAGAAAAAAGAAAAAAAGAAAGAAAGAGAAAGTGAGAATGAGCATTAGAAATCTTGGCACACCTAGGATAGATGGGCTTTGCAAAGCATTAAGCGAACACACGGGTGAGTTAGATAAACCTCACCGGGGCTATAGACGCCTGACTGGCAGTGGGGCTCTGTCTATAAAAGTCTTCACTTCGTGAGTTGTACTTCATAGCCTAATGCAGAAAGGGATGATGGAATCTGGAGGACTTTCAGAAATACGAAAATGAATCACTTTTGCACACACTGAGCAAAGGTAGATGGATTAGTTGTTTTCATTCTTAAGCTATTTACCCCCACCTTCTTGGGACGTTGCTAAATTATTATGTCTCGCTAATCTTGCGTGTTTTCATTTCAGGTTGGGTTCTTACCGAAATGCTCAGGAGCATTTCCTAGCAGAGTCACCATTTGTTGTGGCCATTCCACAACTAGCCCCAATAATTGGGGACCCACTTTTTAATTTTTGTGTTTGGGTGTTTTTGTTTCATTTTGAGTGTCTAGTGGATTGGTTAGGTTCCTCCTTGTTTTTTGTTGTTTTGGTTAATTTTAATGTTTTGGATTAAATCAATTCAAACATTTAAAATTAATTAAATCAAATTTAATATAAAAGAGAAAGCAAGTAAAAAAAAAAAAAAATTATAAAGCTTTTTGAATTTAAAAAAAAAAAGTTTATATATATATTATATATATATATATATATATATATATAAACAAATAAAAAAATTTAAAAAGTGAAAAATATATATATATATATATATATATATATATATATATAAAGTAAAAACAATAAAAATATAAATAAAAAGAAAAGTAGTGAATGAAGCCATGGTGCTTCATTCACCACGTTTTAGTTCATTTTTTAAAATAGTTTAAATTTAATGTTTTTTTTTTTTTAAATAGTTTAACTTTATGCTTTTAATATAGTTTATTTTGTTATTTTGTTTTTAATAAAAAATCTAACTCAAGCTTTTTTGATGCATGTACAGGTAGATGGAAAACGTCAAAAGCTTCTTTAAACGTTTTTAGTATATTATTTTATTAGTATTTTTCTTTTCTTTGAAATGTTAAAAGTTAATTCACGTGTGTTATATGCAGGTAAGGTGGAAGGAGAATAAAGGAAAGGAAAGAAAGACGTTATGGAAAGCCAACGAAGGGTTTTGAGAAAAAAAAATTGAAAACAAGAAAAGGAAAACCAAACAACAACATTGGAAGGAGAAACCAAGGGTTTGGAAACCTGAAACGAATGGTCATGAGAGAAGACTTTAAAAACCAGATGGATGCACAAAAAAGGGCTGGATCTTTTGGGATTTTTCTGGAGGAGGAAGGCATACCGCTGGGCCGATTTTCACCATTTGGATGCCAACTTTGGGCATTTTTTTTCTGCATTGTAATGGAATATTGAATATCTTTTTGCAGCAATTAATTGGAAATGTCTCAAGTTTTATGCATTTTTTATGGTTAACTTGATTTCGTTTTCAGTTTATTGCACCCTTTTCCTTTGAAGCTCGCACCGTATTAGATGTTGATTGCACGAAGTCGGGTCACTCTAATACTGGTTTTATGCAGAATACTAATGCTTGCAGGGTCTGTGGAGAAATTCGGGGTTGCAGCATTTCTTTTTTTCATTTTTTTTTTTCTAACTTTCTTTTTGCTATTTTTTTTAATTTTCAGAGATTAAAATAAAAATAAAAAAAATTAAAATGATAAAAATAATTACATGGTTGTGAAGAATGATGTAAAATCTATCATACGCAATAGATTCGGATTCATTCCGAGGTAATTTCAATTTTATACAAATTTTTGAAAATGGTTGTTTGATGCAGATTTTACAATTTCGGAATTTCATTTTTTCACATTTTGGAGTCAAATCAGATTTTTTCAGCTTCATATTTTTTTACTTGCAAGCATAAAATAAACTTTCCTTCATGAAAATTTCAATTTCATCGAAGGGGGTTAATTTTATGGCATTTCATAAGCTATCTTTTTCGGGGCCATAAGTGCACCTATCTTTATGAAAATTTCAATTTCATTAAAGAGAGGTGATTTTATATGTTACATTAAAAGGCTATTGTTTTAACACATTAAATTATTATTCTTTATGAAAATTATTTCATTAAAGAAAGATAATTAAATGACATTTTAAAGCCTATATTTCAAGGCTATAAATTATTATCTCTTTGTGAAAATTGATTTCACCAAAGAGGAATAATTTATTATTCATATCAAAGGCTATCTTTATCTTCATGATAAGAAGCTACATTTAAGGAGCCTATTCATCATTTCGGATTCACATTCATAGATAGATTTTAATCTTTACTTTCATGTTTAAAGAAGGATTTAATGCAAGGTAAAGCTTGATTAAAACCCACTTAATAAGGAAGATAAAATCTACCTTAAAATCCTCAAGATAAAAAGAACTAAGGCACTACATCGTGGTCATATGAGGGCCAATTCACATTTATTTTTTATTTTGGTTTCATGAACAATCATTAAGGTAGCATGGTAAAATAAACCAACATTGCCCCTTGTTTACAGTTACTTGCAATCACTAAGGTGTTCCAAGCATTTAAATTGATATATTTTTATTTGAGATTACTAATACACATATGCAAATGCTAATATAGCGGAGACCTTGGAGAAGTTGTTTGTTTAATTTCTTTGCAAGAGAGGGTTTTGGAGATCCAAACCCTAAGGGAGAGTGTAATTTCACAATTGGGTAAAATTAACACTCAACACCACCATTTATCACATTGCTTGACATGCGTTGGAGAGGGAAGGTTGCCCACTTGGGTCTTTCAATCTATTGTCCCTGAGTCCATTTGTAGGTCCCCAATCAATTTGGGGTGATTGGATGAATTAATGACAGTCTTTGATTGCCATTTAGCACGTCCTTTGACTTTTTGAAAGGTCTACTTGGGGGTCGTCCCACCTAGGTACGGTTATGGATGGCCATCCCTGGGTGGGATGATCACCAATTGTGACTGTCCCTTGGTGGTATGGTCACTAGTAAGGGCCCCAAAATGGCCCAAAACTGTTAGAAACTCTCCAAAATGAGTTTTGGAGCCTTATGCAAGCATTTTCCCATCCTAAAGGGGTGCTCAATAGGGTCATACATTGTCGATAAGAGGGCATATGCGATGCACTGATAGTATTATCTGATTTACACAATTTAGGTGTCTACAGGTCTTAAAAATACTGGTGCCACATATCAGCGGGCTATGACATATATCAACGGGTTATGACATACATTTTTCATGATTACATGCATAAGATCTTAGAAGACTATATCGATGACTTATTGGCCAAGTCATTGTTGTGTGAAGAGCATGTCGAGATCCTTAAAAAGGTCTTCAATCGCCTAATTGAGCACAATGTTGATGAATTAGAAAATTAGTTGCTATCACAAACGTGAAGAAATTTCTATGAAGCTGGATAAGATCATAAATAACCAAAAGACTATAGGCATCAAATTTGGTTTGGGTTTTGATGAAGGAGAATCGTCAAATGGATCAAAGGCCATAAATGAAGAATCCACAAAGAATGAAGAGAAGAAATAGGTTGATCAAGCAAAAACGAATCATGCAAAGGAAAGCAATAATGCAAGGCACGAAAGGAGAATTGACAATGATGGATTCACCAATGTCACACATCAAAGAAGAAGAATATTTATAGCTCCTACGACATGGCAAAGACCACCACCCAGGTTCAATCATCTATTTTTTGGTTATTGTTTTGAATGCAATGGTTATGGACATAAGATCTCATATTGCAAGTATAATGTAGGACCAAGGAATTTTACCAATAGAAATGCTTTTTCATCTTTGATGGATTATGCAGTAGAATTTTATAACTGTCATAATTTTGGGCATATTGTAAGAAATTTTTGAAGTACATTTGCATCAAATCAATTTTAGGGAAGAAAATTTCAACCAAATGGAATAAGACAAAATAGAAATTTTCTCCAAAAACATGCACAAGCTACTGAAAAAGAAAATCCAAAATAAGAGCCCAAAATTGTAATCAAACCTGAGTGGAAAGAAAAAGAGTGACCTAAGGAAGAAAAGGAATCCTTAATTGTATAGACAGCATTTAAAGCACAGAATAAATCCACACCATGGATACTTGATAGTGGATGCTCCAGTCATGTGACAGGTGACAAACAAAAATTTAAGAAGTTGCAGCAATATGAAGGTGGTTCAGTAAAGTTTGGAAACAATGATGGAGCTAAGATAGTTGGCAAAGGTTCAGTTAAGATTAGTGATGGAAAAATCAGGTCAAAAGAAGTCTTCTTTGTGGTTGGTCTGAAGCATAACTTGTTGAGCATAATTCAGATTTGTGATAGAGGTCATGAAGTGATCTTTAAGAAGTAAGGTTGTGAAGTCAGAAAGGCAAATAATGGGAAGTTGATAGCAAGTGGATCAAGGACATCTGGAAACATGTACACTCTCTCAGAGACTTCAAAAGGAGATTTCTTGATTGGACAGAAAGAAGAGAATTGGTTGTGGCACAAGAGGCTCGATCATATCAGTTTTGACAATCTAGTAAAAATCAACTCAAAGAAAGCAATGAGAGATATTCCAACCATTGGCAAACCATCAAATAGCATTTGTGCTTCATGTCAAAATGGAAAGCAAACTAGAGTCTCATTTAAAACAAAAGAGTACTACACAAGCAAACCTTTGGAATTAGTACATACTGATTTAAGTGTACCCATGAGAATGCAAAGCATAAACGGTAACAAATGTTTCATGTTGTGTATAGATGATTATTCCAAGATGACATGGGTACTATTTTTGAAGCATAAATCAGAAGCTTTTGAGATGTTCAATGTTTTCAAAAACCAAGTTGAGAATCAAATAGGAAAAATGATTAAATTTTTAAGGTCAGATAGAGGACGAGAGTTCATTTTAGAGGATTTCATAGAGTATTGTGAAAAATATCACATTAGAAGATAGTTTTCAGCAGCCAGGACACCTCAGCAGAATGGTATGGTAGAAATAAAGAATAGGATAGTGCAGGAAATGACACGGACTATGTTGACTGAGAGCAAAGTAGCAGATAGATTTTGGAAAGAGGTAGTCCATACTGCGGTATACATCCAAAATAGGTGCATGTTGAGGATGCATGAAATAAAAACTCCTTATGAGTTGTGGTTCAATAAAAAGGTAACATCAAGATACTTTAAAGTTTTTGGCAGCAAGTGTTACATCAAAAGAACTAAAGAAAACCTTGGTAAGTTTGAAGATAGAGCGGATGAAGGTATTTTTCTTGGCTATTCGTCAAAAAGAAAATCTTACAAATGCTACAACAAGAGGCTAAGAAAAATTATGGATAGTGTCGATGTTAAAGTTGATGAAGGAAGGGAACGAGTAATTAGCTATGAAGAGAACTACCCAATTTATGAAGAGGTCATTGAAGGATATGAGGAAAAGGAAACAAAAAAGAAACCAAAAATTGACTCAGAGGATTCAAACAGTGATTCAAAAGTGGAAGAAAACAAGAAATTCAAAATAGGCAGTTGGCAGAAAGATCATCCTAGAGAGCAAATAATTGGAGACCCCACAGTTGGTGTTCAGACAAGAAGAATATTAGTAAGTAACTACTCTTTATTATCCAGCATTGAGCCCAAAAATGTTGCTGATGTAAGCAAAGATGAAATTTGGGTAAAGGCAATAAATGAAGAATTAGATCAGATCAAGAAAAACAAGACTTGGGAGTTAGTACCAAGACCCACAAATAAAAATGTAATCGGTACTAAATGGATCTTTCAAAACAAATTGAATGAATATAGACAGGTAGTCAAGAAAAAAGCAAGATTGGCATGCAAAGGCTATGCACAAGTTGAAGGTATTGAATTTGAGTAAACCTTTGCACCTGTGGACAAACTAGAGGCAATTAGAATGTTTCTGGATTTAGCAGTTTACAAGAATTTCAAATTTTATCAAATGGATGTGAAATCAACATTTTTGAATGGGAAACTTGAATACGAGGTTTATATTGAGTAACCATATGGTTTCCAGCTTGGTGATGATCCAAAATTGGTTTGCAAGTTGAAGAAAGCGTTATATGGATAAAAACAAGCACCCACCCCGAGCATGGTATGCAAGGCTAGACAATTATCTTACTCAGCAAGGGTTCAAGAAAGGTATGGTGGATAATAATTTGTATGTCAAAACAAAAAATGGTCATCGTATTGTTCTTGTTGTATACGTAGATGATATCATATTTGGCAGCAGCCAAAGATGAGTTGTGTAAAGATTTAGCAAATAAGATGCAGAAAGAATTTGAAATTTCAATGATTGGTGAACTTTCGTATTTCCTCGGATTGCAAGTTAATCAAAAGGAGAAGGGCATAATTATTTCTCAAATTAAAGATGTGAAAAATATGCTAAAAACGTTCACAATGGAGGATTGTAAGCTAGTTAGCACTCCCATGACGATAGGTTGCAAGTTGAGCAAGGATGAAAAATCTCCACATGTTGATCAAACTATATATAGATCTATGATTTGGAGGTTACTGTACTTGACAGCTACCAGACCAGATATTTTTTAGGCAGTATGCATGGTAGCATTATTTTAGGCTAGTCCCAAGGAGACTCATGTGACAACAGTGAAGAGGATTCTTCGGTACCTCAAGGGTACTATGGAGTATGGGTTATGGTATCTAAAAGATAAGGACTTCACCCTTATTGCATATTCAGATGCAGATTGGGCATGATATGTAGATGATAGGAAGAGTACTAGTGGAGGTGCATTCTATCTTGGATACAGGTTGGTTGTATGGTACAGTAAGAAACAGGAGTCAATCTCCTTATCCATAGTAGAGGCAGAATACATTACAGTGACAACGTGTTGTACGTAGGTGTTATGGATGAAAAAAACTCTAAAGGATCTTGGTATTAATTTTAGTGAGCCAATTTTAGTTAAGTGCGATAACACCAGTGCTGTTAACATCTCAAAGAATCCGATTATGCATTCTCGCACAAAACATATTGCTATCCGGTATCATTTTTTGAAGGAGAAATTTGCAGAAGGTGAGGTTAAGTTGGATTTTATTCCAACAACTATCCTATGCCTATTTAACTCTAAGGCTTTTCCCTCCCCAACCCCTGGCTGAATTTTTACGCAAATTGAACCCTTATGCTCTAAAACATCGTAATTCATATTTTGCATTAGTCCTATAGTCATTTCATTGCAGGTACACCACTGGTTTTCAGCTGGAGCCAGCACCTATCGCAGTCGACGAACCTGTCAAGATCGGAGGCGATCTCGTCAAATTCGGGACGATCTCGTACTGATGCGAGACGATTTCGATCGCAGCGCACATCGAGGCAATCGATGCTCGGAGTTTGTTCTTCTGTCTCTTTTCTCTGTCATTTTATGTTGTAAATTAGATTGTTTATTCAGTTTTTATATTATATTGCATTTGGAGTTCACCCATTTTGTCTAAGTTTACAGATTAAGATCATATTCTGCTATCTAAACACAGTTATTTGCATTTACTTCTGTTCTTGTATATTGTTCAACACTCATATTACTGTTTTACATAGTTTGCCCCTGTTTGCAAAATAGAATTTCTCGTATTTCGCATCTGTTTGCTGTTTTGCAGGTCTCTGATGAATTCGTCTGACGAATTCGTCAGATTTCAGACGATCTTGTCAGTTCAGACGATTTTATCAAATTGAAGGCGATTCTGTTGAATTGCGGACGATCCAGACTGCTTCAAGCTTCAAAACTCCATCGACTTCCGGATCGGTAATCTTCATTGGCCTCCTGCAAATTCTCTTGTTTCTGTTTTCCTTTCTGTTTGTTGTATGCATTTAAATTGCATTTTCATGTAGTTTAAGTTAGAATCATTCGGCCAAACCTAGGATGAATGTTTAAAAATAAAACGAACTCATCAAAACTCATTCCCAAAACCTAGGCGTGGAAACTGCCGTCAAATGTTTCCTGGTGAACCCACCATCCGTCGAAAAATCACCAAAATGCACCTCCCTTGAGAGGCGGGACCTTCGCAAAGTCCTCTCGTCCGAGGTACCGCACCATCCTTTTCCCATCCTCCTTCCGGGCGCGGATCCAATAGCCTGAAGGTAGGGGTGCGAAAAATTTGGAGCGATACATTTTGGTGAACCCGACGTGAATGCATCATAACCTTTTGAAAACAAAAACAAAAAAATATATATATACAAGAAAAACAAAAACAAAATCATCATTTCAAGTTTGTATGTTTTATATTCAATCCTAAATAGTAGATGCTAAATATTACTTTTAGAAGTACTAAAGAAACCATGAGTTTTTACTCAAATCAATATGAGTCCATCAGTAATGTTGGAAGAATTCAGCTAAATACATTTGTTGATTATGACCAACCTCATCCCTATTCAACACCACCTCCATCACACTCTTCTTATTTTTCATCCATAACCCAACAAAACAATCCCTTTGCCAATCCTCTTCATAATGATATTATCTATTCTCCCATATATCCATATTATGTCTATCAATCCACATATAATCCTCCGCCACCTTTTCAAAACTCTTCTTTCAATACAACACATCCATTTCAACAAGAAAATACTTATTCTTCCAATTCTACCGTGCACTCACCTCCTACAACCCAATATTCCTGTCATCATTCTACCCATAATAAAGAAAGTAGAGGTGAGAAACCATTAGGTCCTTTTATGACAAAATTCCTAAGGCATTTATCAAAAACCTCTCAAAAACCTTCATCACGTAAATTTACTAGGCTTAATCAACCAATGGATATAATTCTCAAGTATTTACTTGACACAAATATTATTGAACTTCCTTCCATAAGACAACCTCGATACCACATCAGATTGGTTTAAACCCGAGCTACATTGTGAATATCATAGAGTAGATGGACATATGACACAAAATTGTAAAGATTTAAGATGTGCAATTCAATATTTGATTGATAAGGGTCTTTTTAATATAAAGGAATTACAATCTACAACTGATTATAAATCTTCAGTAAACAATCAAACCCCTACACAACAAATGCCAATAATCAATCAAGACATGGGGATCTCCCAAGAACCCCTATTCAATTATCAACAACAAGAAACCAATCAAATATTGCATGTTAATGTGTCCCATCATGATGATATTATTAATATTGTAACAAAAAATACAAATGAGCAACCTCAAGTTCAATCAACTCAATCCGATATTCAAGATATGGATTCCTCATTTGACCAACTTTCAAAACTATCTTTGGCTCTAGAGAATGATACAAAATGGAATGTAAGCATAGAAAGCTCATCTTTAGAATCAAAATCTCAATCTGAAATCCACTTTGATAACCAACAACAAGTGATTAATCCTCAAGCAAAGATATCCCTTTTAGAAGTATTACAAATTGCTCATAAGGAAATTTTGTTCAAAATACCTAGCCAACAATTTGTTCCTCATCATATTTTCTCTAAGAACATAATTAATGGTATAAACCCTCTTGAGGTTAACCATATTTCATTCTATGATGAGGATATTCCTTCCTCTACTCCACAAGAAGACTCCTATCTTTACATTATCGGATCTCGTAAAGAAACACTTGTTAGAACTATCATGGTAGATAATGACTCTTCTCTTAATTTATGCACTTATCAATTATTTCAAAAACACAAATTAAAGGAAGAAGATAGTAATGAATCAAATGTTATTATAAAATCTTTTAACAATGAAATTCAAGAACCTCAAGGTACTATAATTATTCCCCTTAATATTGGATCCAAGATCCTCGGATACTTTATTCTATGTAGGATATTGTCCTTCACCTTACAAACTACTTCTCCAGAGTCCTTGGATTCATACGATGAGGGTTGTCCCTTCCACTCTTCATCAATGTTTGAAGTTTGAAATTGCAAATAAAATTGTTACCATACATGGTGACCCAACACCATTTGAAGAATATTTAACGGTTGAAACATCAAGTTCTATACATTCTCTATTATCACAATTATCTTCTATCCATCACTTTTCTTCATCCATATATGATCATCCTTGTTTATCAAATAACATCCATGCATATCTTTCACATATACTTTCTCCATCTTATCAAAACTTGGAATATAATAATAAGAATGAAGAACTTTCTTATATTTATGACATTTTATTTTGTAATATGATCAATTTTACACATATAAAAGTCAAATCTTTTGCTACATTATTTTACATTATAACAAAGCTTTTGTTATCACTATCTTTTACTCATCACCTTTTGTTCTTACCTTCAACACAACCAGATTATCCTTCAAAACCTCCTTTGATTTTGAAGCAACCTTAGACATGCTATACTCAAATAACCTTGTATAGTGTATATAGATCATCTTGTATATACCATCAATTTCAATTCATAAATTAAAATCAAAATACAAAAAAAAATCAAAATCCTCAAAATCTTCAAAAAAATACAAATGCAACTAAGGAACTTAAAGGTAAATTTGAGCCCAACTGGCTCGGACCATACATCATTACCGCAAAATTTGAATCAGGAGCATATAAATTATCTACCTTAGATGGTAAAGAACTTAAAGAACCCATGAATATTTTACATCTCAAACGTTATTATGCATAAATTTGATTATTTCATCCATGTATATATTTGTTCAAAATCATTATCTTGTATTTCTTTCAATTTATTCAAAAAACCCTCAAAAACATTCATAAAATCTTCAAAAATCTTCAAAAATATTTATCGCATTTATTTTGTAAAGTTTCTTTTGCTTTAAAACAAAAATCAACATAAAAAATCCAAAAACAACTATATGCTTGACTCTTTCGAAACCAAAACAATATACAGAATAAAGAGAGAGTCAACATTCTCAAAACTTTCTCAAAATCATTATTTTCTTACAATTATTGCAGTTATATGTTTCAACTTATTTTGGATAAAACTAGCATTTATTTGGCATCCCTCACTTGCACACTCACATAATAAATATCTTGATTTTATCTGGCATGATTACTAATCTCTCTTATATCAAAGTTCACAAAAATCAATTAAATAAAGTTTGAGCATAGAGAATTGATCTTGGTATTTACTTAAACCAAGCACATCTTTTCACAATAAAATGATTATATTTGTAATTTCCATGTTTTGCTACATAGTAGAACCGATTTCTTGAGTGAAAAGTTTCCCCTGCTATCCTATCATGCACATGGTCTAGAATCTTTGAGAATTGGCAAAAGGACAAGCTCACCCCTACCCAAAATAAAAATCCCTTGCTCTACAGCTAATCCGAGCAAGTATCCCTAGAAAAAGAAAAAGAAAAGAAAAGTTCAAGAAAAAGAAAAGAGAAAAGAAAAATGTTATTCTATCACCATCGACAATATTTCAAGCACTATCTTCCAAAATCAAGCAAAAGAAAAAATAAGCAAAGTTCAAAAGAAAGCAAGAAAGCAATAAAATCCCTTTCCCTACCCTTTGAAAAGAAAAAAGAAGGGTGAATGAGCTTGAATCCCCGGAATTCTCAATTATTCGAAAACTGTGAGGTAAGCCCCATAACAGTGGTTTGTGCCCAACCCGCTTGGCCTTGGGTAACTCCTAGCGTGGCGATATGTCCGTCACATTAGCGACCTTCTTTTGTACAGACCTATGTCTCGCTTATGGATTAGCTAGCTCTTGATAATCCGATCTACATAGTAGCCTAGTATGGTTATATGCATCTACATCATGGTTAATGAACACTTAGTTGGTTTATTCAAATCACTTGTATCATAGTATCTTGCTCAAAATCGGTAACTCGAACCATACAATTGCACACACATTTGTATTTGAGAGATTTTGTCTATCATTATGATAAATCAAGATTGGCAATGAATTCACTTATGCACATGGGATTCCTTATAAATCTAATTTTTTCAAAATACTTTGAAATATTATTTTTGCAACTTGTTTGGAATAATCAAGTACAATTATTTACCACAAAGACAACTATATAATAGAAGAAATCAAAAATTTCAATTAAAACATATCATATATATCTTATCGACTTTCGCGACGATGGTATAATTCCAAAACCAAAATTGGAGTTTTATGCTTAGCGCAAGTCCTCATTTTCATCTTTTCTGTTCATTAAAAATCAACCATGCAATAAAACTATTTTCTTTGATCTTCGCGATGATGGTATAAGTCTATACCTACATATTCTATACCTAGCGAAAACCATTGTAACAATATTTTCTCCAATTTATCAAAATTCATAAAAACCATATGACTTCATTCTATTACACAAATTATGCTTTTCAAAAGCAAACACATTTTTATTATTTCATATCATTATGTCAACCTTTGCATTTTGCAATGATGGTATAATTCTTAAGGAATTATTCAACAATTTTATCACACTTAGGAATTTATGCCTAGCAAAAATTATTTTACAATATTTCATGCATAATATTTTTATGGAAATCTGAAAGCAAACCATCATCATCATCATTTTGCATCATCACAACAAAGTCTTAAGACAGTCTCTTAAGCACTCTTTTCTTTTAACAATATTTCTACCCTGGGACTAGCTTGACGACCGAGTGAGCAGCGACTCCATGAAATGGTCTATAATAGCGACAATGTCCTTTGAAATTATTGTTAGAAATCTCTTTTTATTTTATCACATTTCATTACAACCAATCAATTTGTTACATCAGATTATTTCATTTAAAATATTTATAGCATGACATCCAAGTTATAATATTTTCCAAAACGACATAATTACATGAATCATCAATAAAATCATTACATCAATCAACTCAATCAATCAATCAAACATAAAAAGCATCATAAGCATCACATAAGACAAGTCATATGATCAAAAAATATCTCATCTATATATATCAACAGAATATATACATCATCAAAACTAGATTGGTATGCCACAATCTGTACCTCGGCATACTCAATCCTCTATCAATACAAGTATAATACAATATCGGTGGCAGTATCCCGCCCTCTAGCCTCGAGAGCCTCTAGAGCTCTCGGCCTCATCTCCTCCCCCACCCTACGGAGGACGAGGTGGTCCCATCGCAGTATGTGTGGTACTCGCGAGTCCTCGTCATCGACCGGGATGAGCTCCTCGTCGACCCTGTCCTGATAGGATCCGCTATGGCAGGTGGCAGCTGTACCCTCTGGCCCTCTGGGCACCGCCCGGTAGTATAGCGCCCGATAGAATGCGGTCCGAGAAACCGACCGCAGCAGCTCCCGAGTGCTTACCCCTCCGCCTCGTGCCCCGAGACGAGCATTCTCGTCTCGTAGCCGCGACACCTCGCCCGGTGCCGTGCAGCCGCATCCCGTAACGTCCGCACCCGAGCTCGCAGACGATCTCCTCTCGCCCGGAGAGTAGCCATCTCGCTACTCTCTCCAATGTCCACACCCTTGCCCTTATCGTGCGATGGTGGCCTCTGTGGAGATGGGGGTCTCGCCTCCCTCCTCTCCCTCTCCCTCCGCCGCGGCCTCTCCCGTGCCTCGTGGCCTCCTCTCGCCCTCCTCTCGCCGCGACCCCGGGCTGCCTCTACCACCGCCCGGCGCCGCCTCCCTATCCGACGCACAACTGCGTGGATCGGTCCCCTGTGCCCTCGTCATCCGAGGAGGGCGGATGCCTGTGTACCGGCATCGTAGCCATCGGCTACCCTCGCGTCGTCCCCATCCACCGGCTGGATGGGGGCATCGTCCGCGTCCCGGCTCCGAAGCGCTCGCATGTCCGGAGCCCCGCTAACCGTGGTGTTATCCTGGATAGTCCAGGAAAACTCGTAATCCCTGAGATATGAGATCCCCTGTTGTAGACTGAACCGTCGCAAAACTCGGTCATAGTGATGGAGCTCCACCTCTCCCCTCTCCATCCATAGCCAGCAGACTCGCCTGATGCGAGCCGCCTCCCGTGCGTCCTCTCGCCCACCCTGGATGCTACCTCCATGGCCTCCAGGTGATCTGGTCTGGGACCAAGTCATCCAGTAGTCTCTGGGACACCGACAGGTCGATCCGTCGCCGTGCCCCTCTCCGGAGCCACCGAGAGAAGACTCGGGGCCTCTCCCCGTCAACCCCTATCGCTGGAAGCCCTACCGGCCTCCGCACCGCAATGTGCTCCCAAGCACCAAACCTGTAGGAGCGATGTCATAACCAGACATCGGCCGCCCTTGTATACGACCCCATGCAGGATCCTATACAATCGGCATAGAACAAAGCTGCCCCAAGCAAATCTGTAGCCATGATCGCGCATGTCGTAGATCACATCTGCCAGCATCCATGGTACCCTGCATCCGCTCTGGTGGCACAGCAGAAGTCCACCAACCACCCCAGCCAAAACTCGTGTCAGTGTAGATGCCCCAGGCATCTGGCGCAGTGCCTCGATGTTCACTCCGCCCTTCTCCAGGGCGAAGCTCGGGTCACCGCAGAGTCGTCCCATCGCGTGGCCCTGATTGGCCGTAGGTGTGATCATCCTCCCTTGTATGGGGATTCTAAGAATCCTCCATACATCCTCTAGTGTGGGAGTCATCTCCCCTGTCGGTAACCGGAAACATGAAGAACCCAGGTACCACCTCTCTGCTAGGGCCGTCAGTAGCCCCATGTCTGTAGATACTTGTGGCATCTCTCGCCACATGTAGTAAGCCGGCCTGTGCCAGCTGATCTCGCTCTGCCTGTGTCAGAGCGGCCAAGTCATCTCTTAATCCTCCATATTTCCACTCCCTGCTCTTTAGTAATCCTCTCTGCAAGCATAAACATCAAAACAACAAACAATCATTAATAACAATTTTAGCAATCAATAATGCAACTTAAAGATCAAAATTTTGCAATTGATGATATCGCCCACTATTGGCCGATATCGTCCGAAATTTGAGCAAAATCGTCTCCGATTTCGCGTGTCGAAATCGTCTTTAATTTGACGAAATCGTCCCTTTTTCGCCGATTTCGCCCTTGGGCGAAATTGACGAACTTGAGACGATTTCGTCGAACTAGGGACGATTTCGTCCGAACGACGTCGATGGCCAAAAACGGCCGCGATGCTCAAAATTCACCTAAAAATCCATCTAAAAAGCATGTAAAATCAAATTAAATCAATTCTAGATCAGTTTAAACCCTTACCCGTAGACCGCGGCGGACCTCTCGCGATCTGTGCGCTGTCTCTACCATTTTTGCTCCAGAGCTCTCAAAACAGTAAAATGAACAGTAACAAATGAATTAGGGTTTTACCCTATTTTTCTTAATTTTATTCAACAAATAATTTTTGCTTTTCCGCGTTTTTACCTCAAACGTTCGATTTGGGTAAAAACACGGAGGGGGCACCATAGTAAGCTGTCGTACGATTCGACCAAGAATCGTCGCCTAAAAATGGGAATAATTTTTTGCTTTCTCGTAGATCGAGAAGAACTCATCTTTAACGCATTTTCTTCGGAAAATTCGCTAAAGAGGGGGCAAAATGTAGCACCCTAAAATTGGCACAGGAAAATTGGAATAATTACATTCACCTTAGTAAATAAATTTAAATTCAAATTTAACCTCCCAAACCGCCCGTTAACCGCCGAGAAACCCGTTTCCTCCTTTTTCGTGCCATTTTTAGCAGCTTGTTTTGACCGTTTGACGATATCGTCTCCGATCAGACGATATCGCCCCAAATTTGACGATTTCGTCTGGACTAGAACGTCCAGACGATTTCGTCGCAAAACTAAATTTGCATAGTTGGAATCCGTTCCAACGGGTCTCCAATCCGGCAGAAGCGTGTCTGCGCCGTTGGGACCCTTCCCCCGTTGGAGATCTCCCAAATTGGGATGATCTCCAACCTCCCAACAACTATCCTATGCCTATTTAACTCTAAGACTTTTCCCTCCCCAACCCCCGGCTGAATTTTTATGCAAATTGAACCCTTATGCTCTAAAACATCGTAATTCATATTTTGCATTAGTCCTATAGTCATTTCATTGCAGGTACACCACTGGTTTTCAGCCGGAGCCAGTACCTATCGCAGCCGACGAACCTCGTCAAGATCGGAGGCGATCTCGTCAAATTCGGGACGATCTCGTACTGATGCGAGACGATTTCGATCGCAGCGCACATCGAGGCAATCAGTGCTCGGAGTTTGTTCTTCTGTCTCTTTTCTCTGTCATTTTATGTTGTAAATTAGATTGTTTATTCAGTTTTTATATTATATTGCATTTGGAGTTCACCCATTTTGTCTAAGTTTACAGATTAAGATCATATTCTGCTATCTAAACACAGTTATTTGCATTTACTTCTGTTCTTGTATATTGTTCAACACTCATATTACTCGTTTTACATAGTTTGCCCCTCGTTTGCAAAATAGAATTTCTCGTATTTCGCATCTGTTTGCTGTTTTGCAGGTCTCTGATGAATTCGTCTGACGAATTCGTCAGATTTCAAACGATCTTGTCAGTTCAGACGATTTTATCAAATTGAAGGCGATTCTGTTGAATTGCGGACGATCCAGACTGCTTCAAGCTTCAGAAACTCCATCAGACTTCCGGATCAGGTAATCTTCATTGGCCTCCTGCAAATTCTCTGTTTTTGTTTTCCTTTCTGTTTTCTGTATGCATTTAAATTGCATTTTCATGTAGTTTAAGTTAGAATCATTCGGCCAAACCTAGGATGAATGTTTAAAAATAAAACGAACTCATCAAAACTCATTCCCAAAACCTAGGCGTGGAAACCGCCGTCAAATGTTTCCTGGTGAACCCACCATCCGTCGAAAAATCACCAAAATGCACCTCCCTTGAGAGGCGGGACCTTCGCAAAGTCCTCTCGTCCGAGGTACCGCACCATCCTTTTCCCATCCTCCTTCCGGGCGCGGATCCAATAGCCTGAAGGTAGGGGTGCGAAAAATTTGGAGCGATACATGCTCATGTTTGTGATTTTTTCTAAGTGTAATATTTTTTGCCTGAGAATGTTGTGCATGGACTAAGGGGGAGTTTGTAGTAGCCCTTTGGTCTTGTTTTCAAATGGGGAGAAGATTTATAGGAAATTGTGCGTGTGTTGCCAACAATTCCAAAGGGGGAGATTGTTGAGCAAGGTGTAGTGAAAGTATTGTCATTGTTGTCAACACACTCAGATGGATAGGTTGATGTAGTGGACAATTATTCAGAGGTTTTTCAGAGTATGTACAATGATTTTCAATGCTTATGAGGATGTTTTTGATGTTCGAGTGAAGTTGTTACAGGTTGTTCATGCAAATTTGCAAAAGCTGAAAAACTCGTCAAGAAGTTGTCAAAAAATTGCAAAAGTCATCACGGGTGTAGTTGAACAAGATGGATCATTTTGGAACATGCAATCATGTCAGGAAATAGTCTAGAATAGTTTTGGATGTGTCAGAATATTTTTTGGATTGATTGGTGACGTTTTCTGTATCTTGGCGGATGATTTGGCAAGTGGTTGTACAGGTCAAAAAAGGGCAATTTTTTTAGAAGCACTGCGAGCAAACCAAGAAGAATTTGATAGTAAAATTTTAACTGGATGTGTTTATTATCTTCAAGAACATGTTTGCAAAATTTCCACTAAAATAGAGAAACGAAGTGAATGTTACAAGCGTTACAAGACTGTCATAAAAATGCTCTTTTTGAAAAAAGTGTGTCAGCAATAGTTTTCGTGTAGGTGGTACAGGCGAACCACAAGGATTTATATAGCAATATTTGTATTGAATGTATTCAGCATTGCATATATTCTACGTTTCAAATTTCAGAGAAAATAGAGTTACGAGGTGAGAGTTATGATTGTTGAAAAAATGGTACAGGTCACTTTTATGTCAATTTGTTCCACTTGTGCAAAATCCTTCAGTTGGTTGTTTCGACCTTGCAGAGTCACCAGAGTTTCAGTTTCAATGTTTTTACATCTTCAAGGCATCAAATAGAGCATCTTTCATTTTTGGTTTGAGGTGTCACATGGCTCCGAAGTAAGAGAACGAGTAAGGTGTCAATTCTTTGCATGTGACGTGTTTGATGAAATGCCTTCTCAAAATAAAAAAAGGAAGTTATATTGTTTTAAGTAGCTTCATTAAAGAAAATATTTTAAAAATTGAAAAGGGAAAAAGAATGCAAGTGTGTGCTTTTTAAGTGACAAGGGATTTTATTGAAAAGTGGGGACTTTATTTTAAAAAGAGAGAAGTGTGTGTGGAGAAAAATAAAGAGTGAAAATCCGTGATTTTTGGAGAGTGGTGAAAAACATCACTTCAGTATTTTGGGTATAAATTTCTCATATGATATCCATTTTGGCTGAAATTTCGAGAGGAATTCACAGATAAAGTGTTGCACAATACCTATAAAAATTTTAGAAATTGGTAGAACGAGCTAAGATAGAAATCAATTTTTTTTTTAGAAGAGAAGATTCAAATTCTGAGTAATGCAGAGAGAGGGATGTTATACTAGGTGAAATAGAAAGTTTTAGATTTTGAGCTTACAGACTTGAAAAAAATAAGCTTATACTAAGAGGGGGGGTGAATAGTATAAGACCACTTTTTACTTTTTCCTTCAATTCAACTTTCAATTCAATATTATGCAGTGTATAGAAAGCAGTATCAATAGCAGTAATAAAAAAAATGCACAAAACACCATCCACAATAGAGACACAACAATTTACGTGGTTCACCCAATGTGGGCTACTCCATGGATAAAATATTTCACTAAATTTTATCAAATCAAATTTTTGGAATACCTTTCCCGATTACAATGTTTATGGGCACCAACCCAAAGGAGACACCAATCCCCTAGCTCTGTTCCCGTCGGTGATCCTCTAGAAGACCTCTGCCTCCTCTGCCCTTAGCAAATGGAACTCTATCCATAGAAGACACCTGTCTTCCCTGCTCTGGCTGGAGACATCTGTCCTCAACTCTATCACCTCCAAAGCTGGTCCTCAAAATTGCACTAAACACAGTCCTTCGGTCTAGCACAAATGTCCTCGATCTCTTTCTTTGATCTGCACCAAACACAGTCCTTCGGTCCGACACAAATGTCCTTGTCCTCTTTCTCTGGTCTGCACAAAAAACATAGTCCTTCACTCTTTTTGCACAAGCACAGCTGCACTTGATCAAAATTTGACCTTTGCACCTCTACGCAATCACAGCCGCATAGTCTTCGTGCACTCTGCTTCCTTGCAATCTCTCTCACTTAGAAGATTTGATGAAATGCACTCTGTACACTGCTATCAAATTTTGCACTCTGCTTCTTGGTGATCAAACTTCTCCTCGCACTCTATCTATGAATGTCACACTTCGAACGCACACCAAAAATCGATGCCTTAACTCTCCAAACAACCCTCCTTTTATACTAACACATTCAAGATTTAAACCTTGGTCTTAGTCGGCTGTTACCCTTAAAATACGTCGGCTGCAAAACCTTAAACTGCGTTGGCTCAAATTTAACTCTGTCAGCTTCAACTACCTCTGTGGTTCTGTAGATTTTCTCGCAAAACTACAACATGTCACGATATCACGACATCTTTGCAATCGTACACTATCTTATGGCTTTTGTCGTGATATCGCGACACTTTAGCCTTTGACGACTTTGACTAAGCTCTTGTCGTGAAATCGTGACACCCCTGACTCTGTCAGTGACAACTTTGCTTTTGTTGCAAAATCATGACACTTCTGCTTCTGCTAACGTCATCTTCACTTCTGTCGTGAAATCATGACATTTCTCACTTTCTCAACCTCTTCTCGGCTTACACCTGCGAAAACGAAACATGTCACAAAATCGTGACACTTATGCTACCTTAAGCTCTTTTCTGTCTTACGCCCACGAAATTAGAACATGTCACAAAATCACAATGCTTTTGTCTTCATAGCCTTTGTATCTGCTTCCAGTTTCTGTCATGAAATCACGACACTCTCTCCATCCGCAATCTTTCTCTTCAACCTGTCATGAAATCACGATAATTCTTACTTCGAACTCTTTTCTCTGCTGCATGTCACGAAATCGCGACAGTTCTCACTTGGAACACTTTCCTTTGTTGCATGTCATGAAATCATGATAATTCCCATCCCGAACTCTGTAGCATGTCACGAAATCATGACACTTTTCATTTTGCTTTCTCTTTCCTCAAACTCGTCACAAAATCGTGACAGTTCATGTTGGACTCTAGCTCTTCTGCAGCACGTCGTGAAATCGTGACACTTTACCTTGCTTTCACTTTGTCTTCTAACTTGTTGTGAAATTGCGACACTTTTTCTCCTTAGCACTTTTCTTTTATTCGGGTCGTGAAAACTCGACATGTTGCGATATCGCGACACTTTTCTAAAAAACTTTCTCTCTCCTGCCTAAGTCGCGAAAATGCGACATGTCGCGATATCGCGACATTTTTCCAACTTACTTTCTTTCGAACCTATCAAGCCAAAACTACATCAAAACAAATTATTCTACATCAAATCAAATTCATTCAAACAGCTTCTTGACATCAATGACAACTTATTCACTTGAGCATATGCAATGTACCCAAGGTACCCAAAATTTCCAATAATCTCCCCCTTTGTCATTGATGGCAAACCTTTACTAAAAACACGTCTTAAGAGCCAAAACTGAAACCAACTATGCTAACAACTGAGAAACTGTCTATGAAGTTTTGCTCCCCCTGACTTGAAGCTTTCATCTTCACTTGAAGCTCTCCCCCTTACTCATATCTCTCCCCCTTTGTCATCAATGGCAAAGGGTCACCTTTGGGGCTCGGGACTAAGAATGAGCCTCTTAGCTTGGTCCCTCCCCCACCTCCTGATGAGGTGATTAATTATGGGGTGGGAGTACAACTCCCAATTTCTCCCTTAGATACTCAAACGTATATCTTGGAAGAGGTTTGGTGAAGATATCTATAATCTGCTCTTTAGTAGGCACATACTCTAGCTTGACATGCTTGTCTTGCACTTTCTCCCTTAGAAAGTGATACTTGATGGAAATATGCTTTGTTCTTGAGTGCATTACCGGATTTTTGGAAATACTTATGGCACTCGTATTATCACAAAATATGGAGATGGGTTGTTCATGCTTTACTTTGAAATCCTCCAAGGTGGTTTTCATCCATAAAACTTGTGTACACCCAGCCACTTCTGCTATGTATTCAACCTCTGCTGTAGATAAGGAAACTGAAGGTTGTTTCTTACTTAGCCAAGAAACCAAACTCTTTCCCAAAAAGAACACTCCACCACTAGTGCTCTTCCTGTCATCAGTATTTCCTGCCCAATCTACATCTGAATAGGCCATGAGGGTGAAATCATCACCTTTGGGATACCAAAGCCCAAAATCCATAGTGCCCTTCAGATATCTGAATATCCTCTTAACTGCTGTAACATGAGAATATTTTGGAGCTGCCTGAAATCTTGCTACTAACCCAATCGCTCGCATGATATCCGGTCCGGTAGCCGTAACATATAATAGACCGCCAATCATTGATCTGTACAACCTCTGATCTGTCGTTGGAGATTCATCATCTTTACTCATCTTGCACCCTGTAATCATTGGAGTACATACTGGTTTGTTGTCCATCATCCCAAATTTCTTCAACATTTCTTTGATATACTTTCCTTGAGAGAGAAATCCATCGTATTTTGATTGAGAAATATGAAGACCTAAAAAGAATGACAACTATCCAATCATAGACATCACAAATTCCTTCTGCATGGTGTTAGCAAAAACTTTGCACATCTGAGTATTATTCCCCTCGAAGATAATATCATCAACATAGACAACCATAATCAACATATCATCACCTTCATTCTTAATATATAGATTGCTATCTGCCATGCCTTTCCTGAAGCCTTGCTCATGAAGATAACTGTCAAGTCTTGAGTACCACGCCCTTGGTGCTTGCTTTAACCCATATAAAGCCTTTTTCAGTTTACACACATAGTCTGACTGTTCTGTGAGAGACACTCCTTCTAGCTGTTCTATGTAGACTTCTTCTACCAACACCCCATTTAGAAAAGTTGACTTTACATCCATTTGATATACCTTGAATTATTTGAAGCTTGAAAGGGCCAAAAACATTCCTGATAGCTTCAAGATGAGCAATAGGAGCGAACGTCTCTTCGAAATCAACACCTTCTACTTGAGCATAACCTTTGCAGACTAACCTAGCTTTGTTTCTGACAATCTTTCCATCCTCATTGAGTTTATTTTTGAATATCCATTTTGTGCCAATGACGTTCTTGTCCTTAGGTCTTGGAACCAAATCCCAAGTTTCACTTTTCTCTATTTGATTTAGCTCTTCATCCATTGCTTTTACCCAAAATTTATCTGTACATGCTTCACTAAAATCTTTTGGCTCGATCTAGGATAATAATGACACATTTGTAGAATCGTGTGAAGGAATGACTCTTCTTCTTGTTTGCTTGTTGTTTGGATCACCAATGATCAAATCTTTGGGATGATGTTTCTGAACATAGCGTGAAGGAGTTTTGGGAAGCAGTTGTTGTCTTTCCTCTTCTTCATCTGAAACCTCTCTGAATTCTTCTTGACAAATTTCATCACTAAGTTCCTTGACTGGTTCTCTTAGCCCTGTCTTTTCATCAACTGTTACATTTATGCTCTCTATGACTGTATGCGTTCTTTTGTTGAAGCATCTGTAGGCCTTGCTCCTATTGGAATATCCAAGAAATATTCCTTCATCACACCTAGGATCAAACTTACCCAAATTATGATCTTCCCTTCTGATGAAGCACTTACTCCCAAACACTTTGAAGTGTTTTACTGTAGCTGGTCTTCATTTCCACAAATCATAAGGAGTTTTATGATGATTGACTCTAAGTTGGGCCCTGGTTATAATGTAGACTGCTGTACTTACTGCCTCTTTCCAAAAACCATCTAAAAGTTTTGACTCATTTAACATAGCTCTGGCCATATTTTCAATAGTTCTATTTTTCCTTTCAACTACTCCATTTTGTTGAGGAGTTCTTGCTGCTGAATATTCTATTTTGATTTCGTGTTGCTCACAGTACTCCACAAATTCATTTGAAGTGAACTCTCCTCCTCTATCTGATCTTAAGCATTTGATTCTCTTGTCAGTCTCATTTTCAATCATTTCTTTGAAAGCTTTAAATTTTTCAAACGCTTCAGATTTTTCTTTGAGAAAAGTAACCCAAGTCATTCTAGAATAATCATCTATAAACAAGCATGAAGTAGCTTTCTCCCTGAATGCTCTGAGTTCTAGTGGGGCCACATAAATCAGTATGAATAAGATCCAATTGTTTTGAAGAAGTATACCCTTTTTATTTGAAACTGGTTCTGGTCTGTTTTCCATGCTGACAGGGACCGCAAACGATGTTATGGGGCCTTTTTATTTTGGGCAAGTCTCTTACTGCTTCCTTGTTACTAATATTGAAAAGATTATCAAAGCTCAAATGCCCCAGTATTTTATGCCATAGCCAACTCTCATATTCTTGAGTTAGAAAACATTTTTCCCTTTTTATCTCACTTAGCATGTAAAGATTGTTTGGAGTCCTTGTAGCACTTGCAATGAGTTTTCCATTTTTTTCTTTACTTATCTCACATCTATCTAAAAAAAGGATACTATGTGCCCTTGATCGCAAAGTTGACTCACGCTTAGAAGATTATGTCTTAAGACTTCTACATAAAGCACATTTTCTATTTTGGATTTCCCATCCAAACTAAGAGTTCCTTTACCATAGATTTTAGCTGACCTGTTATCTCCAAAACTTACTGTTCCTCTATTTTCTTTCTTTAAAGACCAAGAAATTTTTCTTTTCACCAGTCATATGTTTTGAATAGCCACTATCAAGATACCATTTTTCTACTTTGTCTTGAGCATGAAAAGCAGTTTGAACTATCATTGACTTAGATTTGATCTCATTTCTCTTTTTAGTGAACTCAAGGCTAGATCTATTTAAACTGCACATCCTTGCTATATGCCCAAAATTCTTGCATTTGTAACACATGACATTTTTATTCATAAGAGGAGCAAAAGAGTTAACATTTTCCTTACTATGGCTATTCAAGGATTTATTGCAATGCATAGCTTTGTGACCAAAATTCTTGCAGGATAAACAATAGCCATGGAAAGTATTATGTAACCTATTTTGATGCTTTGGATGATTGTTCTTCTTGTGACCGACTGGAATCCACCGCTCTTCAGGATGAATATTGATCTTGCTCGAAGACCCTATTTCATGAATGGTGAAACCATCCTTATATTTCTTTTCACATGGAGTATTCTGTCTGAGAGCCAACTATTCCAATTTCACTCTAAGAGTCATAACCTCTTCTTCTAGTTTCTCGCAATCAGCTTCCTTTCCTTTTAAAGCCTCTGTCAGAACCTATTCAATCTTCTTTCCTTCTTCAGCTAGAATTTTGAAATCTATAACCTTTTGAGACAATTCTGATCTTGCTATCTCTTCTTCCTGACATTGATGCTTGAGAACAGAATTCTCTTCCTTGAATTTCTCAAGTTTTCTTAAATCCAAGAAGAATTCACCTTTGAGATCAAACTCAACCTCTTTATCTCTTTCTGAATCTGTATGTTCCTCTAATAGATCCTTCTCCAATCTGTTAGGCTCTTTTTGGAGAAACCCGCTCTGATACCAATTGAAGAACACAAGCTTATACTGAGAGGGGGGGGTGAACAGTATAAGACAACTTTTTACTTTTTCCTTCAATTCAACTCTCAATTCAATATTATGCAGTGTATAGAAAGCAGTATCAATAGCAGTAATAAAAACAATGCACAAAACACCATCCACAATAAAGACAGCAATTTACGTGGTTCACCCAATGCGGGCTACTCCACGGATAAAATCTTTCACTAAATTTTATCAAATCAAATTTTGGGAATACCTTTCCCAATTACAATGTTTATGGGCACCAACCCAAATGAGACACCAATCCCCTAGCTCTGTTCTGGCTGGTGATCCTCTAGAAGACCTCTACCTCCTATGCCCTTAGTAAATGGAACTCTATCCATAGAAGACACCTGTCTTCCCTACTCTGGCTGGAGACCTCTGTCCTCAACTCTATCACCTCCAAAGCTGGTCCTCGAAATTGCACTAAACATAGTCCTTTGGTCTAGCACAAATGTCCTCGATCTCTTTCTCTAATCTGCACCAAACACAGTCCTTCGATCCGGCACAAATATCCTTGTCCTCTTTCTCTAGTCTGCACAAAAAATACAGTCCTTCGCTCTTTTTGTGCAAGCATAGCTGCACTTGATCAAACTTTGACCTTTGCACCTCTGCGCAATCACAACCGCATAGTCTTCACGCACTCTGCTTCCTTGCAATCTCTCTCACTTAGAAGATTCGATGAAATGCACTCTGTACACTACTATCGAATTTTGCACTCTGCTTCTCGGCGATCAAAATTCTCCTCGCACTCTATTTGTGAATGTCGCACTTCGAATGCACACCAAAAATTGATGCCTTAACTCTCCAAACAGCCCTCCTTTTATACTAACACATTCAAGATTTAAACCTTGGTCTTAGTCGGCTGTTACCCTTAAACTACGTTGGCCCAAATTTAACTCTGTCGGCTTCAACCGCCTCTGTGGTTCTGTAGCTTTTCTCGTGAAACTACAACATGTCACGATATCGTGACATCTTTGCAATCGTACACTATATTATGGCTTTTGTCGTGATATCGCGACACTTTAGCCTTTGACGACTTTGACTAAGCTCTTGTTGCAAAATTGTGACACCCCTGACTCTATCAGCGACAACTTTGCTTTTGTCGCAAAATCGTGACACTTCTGCTTCTACTGACATCATCTTCACTTCTGTCATGAAATCGTGACATTTCTCGCTTTCTCAACCTCTTCTCGGCTTGCACCCATGAAAATGGAACATGTCACGAAATCGTGACACTTATGCTGCCTTAAGCTCTTTTCTGCCTTACACCCATGAAACTAGAACATGTCACAAAATCGCGACGCTTTTGTCTTCATAGCCTTCCTCTCTGCTTCCAATTTTTGTCGTGAAATCATGACACTTTCTCCATCCGCAATCTTTCTCTTCAACCTGTCGTGAAATCGTGATAATTCTCACTTCGAACTCTTTTCTCTGCTGCATGTCATGAAATCACGACAATTCTCACTTGGAACACTTTCCTTTGCTACATGTCACAAAATCGTGACAATTCCCATCTCGAACTCTGCAGCATGTTGCGAAATCGTGACACTTTTCATTTTGCTTTCTCTTTCCTCGAACTCATTGCAAAATCGTGACAGTTAATGCTGGACTCTAGCTCTTCTACAACACGTTGTGAAATCGCGACACTTTACCTTGCTTTCACTTTGTCTTCTGACTTGTCGCGAAATCGTGACACTTTTTCTCCTTAGCGCTTTTCTTTTCTTCGGGTCGTGAAAACCCGACATGTCACGATATCGTGAAACTTTTCTAAAAAAATTTCTCTCTCCTGCCTAAGTCGCGAAAATGTGACATGTCGCGATATCGTGACATTTTTCTAACTTACTTTCTTTCGAACCTATCAAGCCGAAACTACATCAAAACAAATTATTCTACATCAAATCAAATTCCTTCAAACAACTTCTTGACATCAATGACAACTTATTCACTTGAGCATATGCAATGTACCCAAGGTACCCAAAATTGCCAACAAGACCATAGAGGGTTCTGGTTTCAATGAAGACATTCATATATGTCATTTTATTATCAATATCAAAATCAAGTGGGTGCTTGGTAGAGGGTTGGTGCTCCTTTCTGTTGGTGCAGATAAATCAGGGGTTGGTGCTCCTTTCCGTTGGTGCAGATAAATCGGGGGTTGATGATCCTTCCAGTGGGTGCTGGTAAATTGATTATAAATTTGGTGCTTTGCAAAGGTTGGATTTGTATGGGAGTCCAAACAGTCATTTTTGGGAATGTAGCCAAATCGGTGAACCTCGGTACATTTTGTGTTGTGTGATGTTCTCTTGTTATACTTGCTTTATTTGATTTTATGTTTTCATTGTTTTGTCTTTGAGTGTTAAAGATTTAAGTTTTAAAGAGCTACACTGATTCACCCCCCCTCGCCCCCCCTCTTAGTGTCATTGTGAGACTAACAAATTCCAAGGATTCAAGCTCAAACTCCCTTCTTTTCTTCAATTTTAGTGGGATACTTGCTCATGGGTAGTGATGATAATCATTATTTATTTTGTATTTTGTTTTCTTTGAGCAAGGGATTTGGAAAGTGGTGATGACCACTGTTTATTTTAACTTTTGCTTCTTTTTATTTTTTCGGGGGGGGGATTTTGTGGGATGTTGCTTTTGAATTTGACTTTTGAGGGTTTTGATTTTTTTTTAACTTTGGGATTTTTTATTTTTTTTGAACTTTTGTTGTTTTTTAGGATTTGGAATTGGGAATTGGGATTTGGGATTTTTGATAGTGGTGAAAACCATAGTTTATTTTGGGGAATTGGGTAGGGAAGATCTTGTCCTTTTTCCAATTCTTAGTATTCTTGAACCATTCGCACAAGGGGATGAGCAGGATGACCTTTTCGCTTAAAGCAACCTAGACCACTTTGTGGGTTTCATATTTCCTTACGCAAAACTTGGATTTATTAATGTGTAAATGTGTTGGGATTTTTTGTATACAAGGTATAATCTAAGCAATACTCTACCTCCTAAAAATCATGATAGCTTTCTATAAAATTTGAAAAGAAAACTAGAGATGGCTGAGTGACTAAAAACTGTAAAGACATTGTAGAACAAATGACTATGTGATGGGAGATAGACACTGTTATGACCAATGCAAAATGTAGGTAAACATGATAAGTGGAAAACTAAAATGATGCAAATAATCATTTTGACATAATTGCCCTTCTTTTATTTTTTGTTTTTGGACTGATGCAGGATGTACAGTCTTAGTGCTAGACACGTATGAGCAACTCTATAGTGCAAAGTCCAATAATGAGTGTACCTAATGCAGAGGATTCTGAGAATGCAACGAGATGTGATGTAATGAAATGCAATATGATATTTTTGTATGTTTGATGTTTTGATGATGTTTGAAGATGCCATGCGGTGCAATATTTTTGTATTTTTTATTGATATATATGATGTTTTTTATTTTGAATTTTTTTATTGATAGATATATACATGTGACCAACGGGCTTATTGGGGGCCATTAGGGTATTTGGGGTGACCAAAGGGCTTATGGATATATTTGGGGATGTTGAGGTGACCAAAGGGCTTATGGATGCCTTTAGGGCTTTTGGGGTGACCTAGACAGTCGTAGACCACCTAGGAGCATTTTGGGTTGACCAAGAGGGTTAAAGGCACCCTTAGAGAATTTTGGAGTAACCTAGACAGTCGTAGACCACCTAGGAGCATTTTAGGTTGACCAAGTAGGTTGTAGATGCCCTTGGATCAAATTCGATTACCCCCAAGTTGAGGTGCAATGGCTTCAATGAGTTATTTGGATCTTCCAGGGGTTTGAACAGATCTATGGAAATCATATTTATGGATGGATGATTTCCCCTATGTGGCTGATGGTGTCCACAGACCTCCGTATGTCACAAGACCTAAGGAGGTGGCTATGGTGGTGGTGGAATGACTAGCAGTGGTTGGTGTGGCTGCGGGTGAGCTTGCTCCTCCAGAGGTAGAAGTTTTCACCAGATGGGATGATGTAATTGGAATATACGTAGATAGAATTCATCCTTGTCATTTACAGGGATGACCCGAGAGCCTTATCCGTCTAAACTACCAGATTCAATGGGCATGACTCCATAATATGACTCATCATCTGAAGTCCACTCATAAGGGGACCTTAGATATTCTTCCTCACTATCATGGGGAAGAATATGTGAACTATCACCTCTCTTGTACGATAAAATATCATCGTGAGGTGGTTCCTCATCTCCCAAGTGCATAGGTAAGTAGTCCCCCAGTGAGTAGACGAGTTCATCTCAAAATTCAAGTGTCATGCAGTCCATGTTATCTACCAAGATGTCAAGGGGCAAAGGCGTATTGCATCCCAAGCTAGACATGTCATAAGGCATTTGATACTGTGGCTGGTAGGGAACTTGAGTACCCTACTTATACAAGCCTAACCCAAAACTATACCAATTGCATAGGTCAAGGTACTTTAGGGTGAAGTTAGGGTTAGACAAGTAATTAACATCTTCTCCAAAGGGCTCTTCATATTCTTCTTGCTACTGATAAGGTTCGATGCCATAGTCAAGGCCCCCATAGATGAAATTCATTTGATTAAGGGTAATTTGAGAGGCACGATGGTGCCTATGGGAAGATAGGGTTGACCCATGTCTTGCAATGAATCTATAGCAGGGGTGGTTGTAACATTTCTAACCATGTATTCCCCCAATCTGGTGGAAGCCAGGTGCACAGTGACCTAAGGCTATGTATAGAAGAGGAACGAGAGTGAGACCTAATCTGATTTATCATTTGTCTCATGCGATAGCTCCTAATCTACTTGGCTAGGAACCTCCTCAGTGGAAATGGTGGATATGGTCAGTTGGGCTTCCTCAATAGGACGCTTCCTTGGGTTCCTAAGCAAATGATCCACAGGTGCACTAGACATCTGTGGGGGTGCCGATGATGTAGAGGGTATGGCCTACAATGGATTCAAGCCTTGGTTGGATTTATTCAATTGAAAATCTAGATGATTCGATGGCAATATTGACTTAGGTAGCTACCACACCATATTGTAGACACCTAAAATGCATCATGTCGAGGGCGACTACTCATATGGACATGCTACAAGACCATATGGAAGATCTTGGATAGACTCCAAGATAGAGCAGTGGTTCTAACCACTCAAGTTGGGCTCCTTGGCCTATTCAGTCTGAACCATAGCCCAGACCTATGGTCTATAGTCTGAACCATGGCTAAGGCCTACGGTTTACAGTCTGAACCACAGCTGCAACCTGCGGTCTTAACTAAAGTTTAGTTGGCCTTCATCCGAGCCAAATCGGTTTGAACGACCATTTGTTCTAGAAGAAGGTGGTTAGAGGATGGAAGCTTCCAATCCAACTATCCTAACCACCCCTTCTTGATCTTGGCTTCTCCATGAAGCCACCCCTAGCCCTAGGACATCCTATAAGTACCCCTTCAAATTAGGGCAAAGATATAGAGAATTTTGATAGCGAAGCATTGTCGAAATATTGAGAGAGAGTGCATTTGGAGATCAAAGTAGCGAAGCCCTATCGAATTGTGGACTCACTTGAGTGCATAGAGAGAGCCTTGTTGCCATCCCCATTGCCAATTTTTCAAACATCATGATGAATTAGGCCATGGATGCCCTAAGGACCTAGGAGAGCCAAGAAATACTAATTCGGGCAAACGGAGGCCCCATTCAATGATTCAACCACCAAACTTGTCAGAGGACATCGAAGGCGACCCTTGAACATCAATTGGACAAGGAGATCAAGCCCACAACCCTTGAATTTGGAGGGCAAACCACTTGGTTGCTCACCACGGCTTTCAACCACGGTTTATAGTGTAGACCGCTAATCAGAGCTACGGTTTGCAACAAGGGTGACTTCTCCTTACTATTTTCATTTCTAGTATGCTTAATTAGATTACATTTAGCATTTTCATGGTTTAATTAGGATTTTAGATATTTATGACTAATAGATTTAGTGTTTAGAGTGATTTTGTCATATTAGTGTAGAATATGCATTAATGGCTTCTTTTCATGCTTTCATGCTTCATTTCACATAATTGATCCATTAGATTGATAGTTGTAGTTCTTGTTTACATATTTCAAGCAATATTTATGAATCTTGCATATGTCTAACATCTTTTATTAGCTTTCTTGATTTTAGTTATAATGGCATATACATGTTTATTACCTTCAATGGGCCTCATCACGAGAGGCTGCCTATGTTTTTAACTATCTTCTGTTGTTTCTTGACCACAGGGATCTATATTCAAAGGAGCCTACATTCAAATCCTTCCTCAATGCGAAGAAGAGGGTCTACTCCACCCTAGGGCAGTTTGCGACTATTTGGAAAAGCATTTATAGTGCGCCTACCCCATTGGGGGCTTTGGCAATTGTATTAAGAGTATCAACATTCTGGTGACCCTAAGAGGGGCAATATTGTAACCAAATCCTGGAAAAATTAATAAAAGAAACACGCATTTTCATTGTTACATGCAATCTTGTTATTTTGTCATGCTTTCATGTTGATTTCATTAATGCAATAGCTAGGTGTACGCTTTTTGGGATAGGTCAAAAGGCGATCACGGTGGAACTCCACAATTCATGCGATCTAACTATTGTTTCTTGATTTTTGAAATTGTAGGTATAGACCACAACTATCAGCTATGGGCCAACAATTGAACCATAGGTTCAACACGCGGTTTATAGTCTGAACCGTAGACCAGACCTACGGTTTACACCTAACAACACAGACAATAGAAAGTAGAGTGCAGATCAACTCAGGACTTGAGGTAGGCCCTATTTTCCACTCTCTATTCTTTTTTTACTCTGTGTTTTTACAGAATGCATAAAAGTGAATGAAATTAGGAAAAGCAAATTAAGAAAAGGGAAATTAATCATGTCCTAGTTCATTTAGCATTTGCATCTGTAGAAAGGCGCTGCTGGGAACAACGGACCTATGATTGCAGTCCGCCCTAGGCTACAACGTGCTTGATAGAAGTGTCTATTTGGTTTGCATGTGTGAGGCCCAATTAGTGGCCATTGTCATCGTAATGTGCATTGTCTAAAAGAGCATCTAGATTAGTTTGCATTTTTTGAATGTAAAACATTCTTTCATTTGCATAGCATATAGAAAATGAGCATGAGTGCTATATGATGCATTTCTTTTATGTACAATAAAATGAACCACACACACCACTTGGCACTTAAACGCTAGTGAGTTGGGCTTGACATCCAACCACTAGTAGGGTTCAATGATGGTGGGCATAATTTCCATCCGCTGGCCCAAATCCTATGCACCCTTTGTTACTAGACCAATACCGGATCCAAGAACCTTTCGTACCCTAGAAAATTTGCATGTATTCTCTTCGAAGGGTATAACGTTGACTGGGGGAAAATGGGTGAGGATCTGGGAGGACCTGTGCTCCTTGACCATGTGTGGGCTTCATTACCACACATTATAGGTTGGATTACGTGACTTGGAGTTCATAGCCAAGTTGTCGAGCTACGAGTATATAGGTGAAAGCCAATTTAAACTGAGAATATCATTCAACGCTTTTCAAAACATGATAAGGAGTTCTATATTGATACAAAAAATTATTGAAACAACATCAAATAGTCTAGGGCTCACTTTTAAAACTTAATACGAGATAAACACCATTGTATACCTTGTTTGCTTAATAAAGAATAAATCTAGACACTAGGTGCACCATGGTGGAGACACGGGGTGGTCGACAAAGGCACAAGCCTGAAGCCCATGACCAAGCCCCAATAGATTCACATCAGCACATGTCGAATCCTCACCCACATGCGCTCCTCGAACATCGTTCGACGAGCATTAGAGGAGATAATTCGACAAGGGGGGAACCTATTGAGCATACCCCCAATAGAGGAGCTTCTGTGCATTCCTCTAGACATAGAATAGAGCATGGAGCCTCTCAGCATGAGGGCATTCCACTCGAAAGCCATTACTAGGATCGCATTGCATGTGCATCCATAGGATCGGCTGAAGAGTATGTTATACAGGGATCCAAATTGGTACCCCTACATCATAGGTCTATAGGAGGATCCGTGGCTCCACCTTCGGAGTATAGACGTGATCGAGACCCACCCATTCAGGGGCATGCAGATAGGGCCACCACTGAGCATAGGCCTGTGCAGACTCCCACACGTGGTGAACATCGAAAGATCACTATTGATATGGCTAAGGTGGGAGCCAATGGCACACCACCGCATGAGCGGTGGAGATCCAGATAGTTAGATGGATTAGGTAGCATCCTTGAGCAGCTAGGCTATAAGCCTTCGGCTCCACCCACCCATGCTCCGAGTGAGCATAGTGGAGGTTCTATTAGGACTACTCGAGAACATGGAGAGGCTTCTAAGCACCCTCATGTGACACATCCACCATCCATGCATGGTGGCACAGAGCACAGAGCATAGTAGGATGCCCATGCCATCTTTACAGACAAGGGCAAAAGCATCACAAATCAGTCAGATGGGTACAGAACCCATAAGGTCGCTCACACAGAGCATGCATACCAGAGGCCTATCATGGCCAATGACCTTGATAGATCACATAGACTAGTATCTGAGCAACAATGATAGCTCCTCCAAGATCAATTGGAGGATGCTCACCTAGAAAGGTAGCACATTGAAGAGGAGAATCTTCAATCATAGAGGCTCATCAGACAAAGACTATACGAGCAGCGCCTATGGGAAGAATGCATCCTTACCCAAAAGGAGCACGTAGAGTAGGAGGATAGGCTAGCTAGGGCTGGTCTATATACTCATGTCGAGAATAGAGAGTGCACTCAGAGAAAGGCTTTTTCACAAGTCGATGCATAGTAGGAGCGCAAGGATGCTCATACTCATATTAGCACCCAACAAAGGGAATGACCACCACCATTCGAACATGAGGGGCAACAACAATATGAGGAAGAAGAGGGAGTAGGAAACAACCAAGAATATCCTAAAGAATCCCTAGTCGAGGAGGAGGAGGAGCAATGACCTCCACCTCGATAGAGGAAGAATGTACCTCTGAGACCACCCTCACATCAGCTTAGGGAGGAGGACTTCTTATCCTCAAAGGCTTATAAAGCCCTAGTTGAGAAGGTAAAAGTGATTGAGAGGTAAGGCATGACACTTCAAAAGCTGACGTTAAGAAAGATTCACAATGAGCCTTTGGACCCCTCGATACCTACTCCAGCTTACCTTGAGCATTTCGTTATGCCTAGGTTAGACAAATTTAAAGGTGATGAAGATGCACAAGAGCATGTCACAGGATTTTTGGATGCCTATTTCCAAATTGCTAGCAATAATGCCTTGCTTTTGCACACATTTGTTATGACCCTTTTAGGCCCATCTCGAGAGTGGTTCAATCAGCAAAAGAGGCACAACATTACCAGTTTTGAGCAACTAGATGACGCTTTTCTTTTGGCATCAAGAAATAGGTAAACCTTTTCGACTTGGCTGCGCTAGCTCAACGCGATGATGAGCCAATTGAACAATACAAAAAGAGGTGGAGAAGATTGATGGTAAAGCTACCATTCCCTATTCCTACTATGGAATTAACCTAAATGTTCACCAGGAGTTGTGCCAAGCACATCTCACTACTATTGCAACTACAGCAGTATCCAACATTCGAGGAGGCTTTGGCGCAAGCCAAGGTGATTGAAGACATCAAGTTGCAGGAAGGCAATTTGAAGCTTAAGAACAGGAAAGAGGGGCCTAAGAAAAGCTCCATGAAGCAAAAGGGCAAGTAGGCCCACATCAACCAAGTAGTGCTAAACCTCTAGAGAGAGGATAAAGGGTAGCAAAAGCAGAATTATCAGGCCCAACCTCCTCCTACGTAGTACAAAAAGTGCAATAACAACTATAAGGGAAAAAATAAGGAACAACACCCACCTCACCAATTCATGCCTCTAATAGAATCATTGACTTCAATATTCCACCAGTTATGTGAGGCTAAGGTGATCAGACTACCCGAGGTTAAGCTAGTCGATCCAAATCAGCCCAAGTCGAAGGGATATCAGGATGACTTGTTTTGCATCTACCACCGAGCGAAGGGCCATGACATCGAGGTATGTTGGTCCTTCAAGCATATTGTGTAAAACATGATTGAAAAGGGTGAGCTTGTAATACCAAGTAATCCATAGGTGCCTGACAACTATAACATGGGGATTTACAAAAATCTGCTACCAAACCATGAGGCATCATACAACAATGTTGGCTAGGTCAACCAAGTGCGAGTCGAACCACCTACCCAAGGGTTCGTAGGCATGGTCAATGTTGTTACAAGACATGGGAGATATGAGCAACCGAATCAACCATGGGCTCCCATAAGAATACAAGCCACACCAAATCAGTGACCGATGGTGACCATACGAAGCAAGTTAGTCCAAAACCTACAGATAGCTCCTACGAAGCTGTCTATATATGAACTAATACAGTAGTCCCCTAGGCATAGGGAGACTCTTATGGACATTCTAAGGTCCATCAAAGTACAGTCTCAGGATGCATAGGCATTTACCAATTTTGTGGGACATGTACAATAGTGCCAGGAGCCCATGATCCAGTTTTATGATCATGAAATTAAGATGGTTCCTATAGATATGGCTGACCCACCATTGCATATCATTGCATGCGTTAATCACGTACCATTTAAGAGGGTCTTGATCGACACTGGTTCATCGATCAACATAATAATGACCAAGGCATTGAATCATTTGAAGCTACCAAAATCACACATTGTGCCCACCACCTTCACGTTGAGAGCGTTTAATGATGCCCTATGCTCGATGGTTGGCACGATTGTCCTGCCTATGCAGGTAGGCCTAAAGACCATCTCTATGATGTGTCATGTGATCGAGGGGGCCATGCAATACAACATCCTACTCGGGAGGCCTTGGATTCATGAAATGCATTGTGTTCCCTCTATATTACACCAATGTGTAAAATATCTGCATGAGGGATGGGTTCATGTAGTGTCATCAGATGAAGAACCTTTTAAGTTCATGAACCTAGCAGATTTTCCTGGGGGTTTCATACTCCCATCAATGCACCTGGACATCCGACCCACATCACCGATTAAAAATCTAGGAGGTAAACCAATAGTACATGCTCAACCATCGATATCTATGTCTCACAGATCTGAGCGCACTACTACTACTTCATTGAAATCGACTGCATCAGTGATGCTTCGGGATGACAGGAAGTTAAAGGTAAATATGGGTAAAAAATAGAAGAAGCAAATACCCGAACCAGTCACTAAGGAGGCTCCCATCCCCATGGAAGTGGAGGAAGCCCAAGACATAGCCGAGGAGGTACCTCATCCTGCCTCACCTGCATCATCAGTAGGGTCATCCACACCATGGGTGATAGTACATCTCACCAACATCGGATTAGGTGAGTACCTTGTGTAGAATGTAACCTTTAGACCTATTCTGGAGACTATGCAAGAGATGGGTCGACCGTCCGCTCATCGTTACCCGGTTGGATCGGTGGTTCCATTGGGAGAGCCACCTAATCAGACTAATTTCATCTATGCTGGGCTAGATCAGCTTCCAACGTGAGAGCCCATGGATGAAGATCGTGATGAACCTTTCACTAGTAAATGTTCATTATTTATCCAACCCGAAGTACTCCATGCATATTTTTGAGTTGTATCACTGGCATGGGTATGGACTTGGTCTATTTGAACAAGGGCATAGAACTCCATTCGAGCCACGTTATCAGCTAGCAATTGATAGGTTTGGATTGGGGTTATAGATACAAGGACAAGATGACTTGCTTGCAGCATCCTTAGATCACTTGTACTTGAGTCTAGGGGATGATGTGGACTTCAATCCATATCATCCTAATATTTCTAGCTTTTGGAGGACTAACCCGATGGTATCTGTCATCACTACTGAGCCACTTGAAGAACATCATGAAGGGTTCCTAGAATAGACTGATACAGATCAGAACCCCAGAGGCAACCTGGGTCATCAAATCCATAGTGTAGCCGATGACACAGGTGTGCAGGGGCATAACCCCATAGTTTTAGGTGATCTCGAGTCAGGAGATCTTTACAGTGATGATGGAGAGGAGTCCACCTCCGAGATAAGTGGACCAAGTTATGATGCCGATAATGAATCCTCAAACAATGATCAATCTGAGGAGGAAGCTGAGGGGGCTATTTAAGGCCTTTGTATGCACATCACCTACTACCTATAGAGTCGGTACATGTTACCAAAGAGATCCTTCCCAACATTGATCATTCAAGGGAAGAAGCAGAGCTAGATTTCTTGGCGATGTCACACTTGCGGTATAATTATCTAGTTTTTCTAGATAGTGATGACAACAATCAAGAAGTCAGATTCATGGGGCCACACTTGCCAGAGCACCCCATAGGAGTAGGAGCGAATGATGGGTTCTGGTTGTCTGATAGTGATGAAGAAGATGAGTTAGAGAGGGCCTACCTTGGTCCTCCTTATTTACGTTACCATCATCAACCCATCGACATAGATGAGGTCTATCATCAGTTACGTGTTGGTCCTCATCTGAGAGCAAGACGGTTAAACTTGGATCAAATTTATCGGTTGGTTAATCCCCTTCCATCGACCTACATGGAGCTCCATGAGCCAAATGATCCTATTTTGTAGTCAGTGCATAGGGAGGATCCAGTTGTTCGTAGTCCTCATAGAGAAGACCCCTTTGTGCCTATGCCATTAGAGCCAGATCATGGGTATGAGGACTACATTGATTATGTAGAAGTTGGTCCGTGTGGTCCTGGAGATCAATTCCATTCCATAAACATGGTCTCCATTGATTTGACCACTCCACTCCACAATCCAGTAGATCCATCCAAACCATTGTATCTTAACAAAGATGCTATCGACTGGGATCACGTTGATTCACCCATTGAGCCTGAAGATTTCTTCCCTAATGAAGAAATGTTACAACCATTTCATTTTGCGCCAGGCTATGCATACGATGTCTATCATGCCAAAAATACTTCCAACATGGAACCTATCAACCCGATTGATGACATCCATTTGATTCCTATGCCTCATCATCTTGAGGAGGGATCACATATGTCAGTAGAGGAAACCTTTGAGGTGGATATCAGTAATGATCCCACCAATGCAAAGAAGGTTAAATTTGGAGAGAGTCTCACTCCAGATGAGCGGGCCACCCTCATCCCTCTATTGAAAGAGAGACCAAATCTGTTTGCTTGGACGTATAAGGATATGCCAGGTCTAGACCCAAAATTGGTTACGCATAACCTTTCGCTAGATCTGACGAAGAAGTCGGTCAAGAAAAATCTTAGAAAGATGCACCCAATAGTAGCCTTAATGGTGAAATATGAGCTACAAAAGTTGTTGGATGTAGAATTTGTAATCTCCATCGACTATCCAGAATGGGTGTCCAATATGGTACCCATGGGAAAACCCGATGGAAGAATCCATATTTGCATGGATTTTAGAGACCTAAATAAGGCAACACCCAAAGATTCATTTCCGTTGCCCAATATTGATGCTCTCGTAGATGCAACTACAGGTCATGAAATGCTCTCCTTAATGGATGGTTTTTCTGGTTACAATCAAATTCAGATTAAACCCAAAGACCAACATAAAACCATATTTATAATGCCATGGGGAACATTTTGCTATAAAGTTATGCCATTTGGCCTCAAAAATGTTGGTGCCACATATCAACGGGCCATGACATACATTTTTCATGACTATATGCATAAAATTCTAGAAGATTATATCGATGACTTGTTGGCCAAGTCATTGCTGTGAGAAGAGCATGCAGAGGTCTTAAGGAAGGTCTTCGATCACCTGATAGAGCACAATGTCAGGCTGAATCCTAAGAAGTGCGTATTTGGCATAACTTCTAGAAAACTACTAGGATTCATCATCTCTAAGTGAGGCATCGAAGTTGACCCAATGAAGGTCAAGGCTATCTTGGAAATGCATCCTCCCACTAATATTAAAGAGTTAAGGAGCCTTCAGGGCAAGGTAGCATCGATAAAGTGATTCATCACTCAGTTATCGGATAAATGTCGACCCATGAATCGACTGCTACATAAGGGGGTCCCATTCAACTGGGATGAGGACTGTCAAGCAACCTTCACTAAAATAAAGCAATACCTGGTGACGCCGCTAGTGCTAGCTCCACCAAGGCTAGAGGTGCCTTTTCTACTATATATATCAACAACTGACTTTGCACTGGGAACCATGTTAGCCCAAAAGAATATGCAAGGCAAAGAATAGGCCATATATTATATTAGTCGAACCTTGGTGAGCTATGAGCTCGGGTATGCATATGTGGAAAAATTATGTTTAGCAGTAGTGTTCACTACAAAGAAATTGTGACACTATATGTTAAGTCATACGACATATGTTATATCCAAACAAAATCCTTTGTAGTACATGATGAGTAAGATGTATCATAATACATGTACTATGAAGTGGATCATGCTATTGATAGAATTTGATCTAGAATTCATAAGCCAGAAGTCCATTAAGGGATAAGTCATAGCGGATCAATTAGTTGAGGCACCACTATCAAACAGTAGGCCTCTAACCATAGAGCTTCCAGACGATGCAGTCTTCATCATATCTGAAGCTCCCAAACTCGAAGAACCAGAGAACAATGCTGATATGACTCTGTTCTTCGATGGTTCAAAGTGCGAGCAAGGGGGTGGTGCAGGAATAGTGTTTTTCATGCCACAAGGAGCTCCTATGCCCTTGTCATTTAAACTAGACTTTCCATGCACCAACAACAATGCTGAGTATGAAGCCCTACTACTGGGCCTCCACATAGCCATCACCATGAATATTAAAATATTAAACATCTTTGGTGACTCCTTGCTCATAGTAAATCAAGTTAAGGGACTCTTCCAATGTCGATGTCCCATATTGAAAGCTTACAAGGATCTTGTTGCAATATATCTGGCTAAATTGGAATGGTACGACATCGAGGCAATCCCTCGATCATCAAATAGGTTCATAGACACCATGGCTTCTTTGGGATCCTTAATCCCTCAGAATCCATCTGCTGATTTCACTACCATTCATGTTAAAATGCTTTCACACCCAATTGTGGAATACGAAGCCTTTGATAATAGAATGTCAATCAACATGATCAGCGTAGAACCAAAAGCCGAATGGTTCTACAGAGCTGAAGACTTTCTGAAGAAGGCACCCTAGGGGTCATTAACCTCTCAGAGTCCGACGGGGAGTGGTACCACCATTCACCATAAGGTTGTTTCCCAGTCTACATTTGCAAAAGTAAATACATAGGGGGAGCAAGTCATCTTAGCAGTCAAAGCTGAGGCTTATCAAAATTGGATGTCACAAATCCATGACTTCCTGAAGCTTGGTGTAATCCCAGAGGGATTACCGCGTGCCGTGAAGTGCACATTTAAATAGAAAGTGGCTAAATATGTCTTAATAGGAGACATCTTGTACCAACGAGGCTATGATGGAGTTCTCCTTCATTGCTTAGAGCCCCAAGAGGCATCATGGGCAATTTCGTAGGCTCATGATGGTACGTGCGGTGGCCATTTTAGCGGCATGGCCATCATCAAGCGCATCCTTCGAATGGGCTACTATTGGCCCACTATGGAGAAGGAGTGCAATGTGTATGTCAAGAAATGCATCAAATGTCAACATCATGCTAATCTTATGCACTTGCCATCATAGGCCTTACAACCCATCCAAGCGGCTTGGCCATTTTCTCAATGGGGACTAGATCTTATAGGCAAGATCTCTCCTCCATCATCGGGCTGACATACATTTATAATCATGGCTACTGAGTATTTCACAAAGTGGGTGGAAGCAATACCCTTAACAATGACAACTGGAGCTCGTATAGCAGAGTTTATACTGGAGCATATCATAAGTCATTTTGGGATTCCATCCAAAATAATATCGGATAATGGAACGTCCTTCAAGAACAAAATTATGAGAGCTTTGACATCTAAATATAGAATCAAACATAGTTTTATGACTCCATACTATCCACAAGCAAACGGGTAGGCTGAAGCTTCAAATAAGATAGTGGTGGCCATCTTGAAAAATATGGTCCAAGAAAACCATAAAGACTGGCATATCCAGCTACCCCTTGCATTATGGGCTTATAGGACTAGTATTCGGATGCCCACTAGGGCAACACCATTCTCACTAGTATATGGCATTGAGGCCATTATGCCCTTGGAATTAGAAATTCCAATGCTGCGCATCACATTGAAAGAGTTCATCGATGATGACACCACATGACAAGCTCGACTGGATCAACTGATGCTGCTTGATGAACATCACGTGAATGCCCTAGAGCATCTCTACATGTTTATCAAGAGTGACTAAAATGAGCTTACAATATCAAAGTCCACCAGAGAGACTTTGAAGTTGGGGATCTTGTCTTGAAAGAGAACCAATATAACTCTAATTTATCGCCAGATATGCGAGACAAATTCATGGCTAATTGGCTAGGACCCTATATCATATCTAAAAATATTGGTTCGGGTACCTATCGCCTAACATCGCTAGGAGGTGTTGAAGAGCTTGAACCTCTCAACATCATCCATATTAAGGTATTTTATGCTTGAGAGCATAGTAAAAGGCTTCGAGGGTTGCTTGTAACCGCTCGGTCATCCTAAAAGGCTCCAAACACTCTCATAAGTAGTTTGGTCAATCAAAAAGCTCCAAAGGCATCTATAAGCCCTTTGGTCAAAATCCCAAAAGGCTCCAAGGGTTCTAAAACCACTTGGTCATGTCATTCAAAGGCCTCGAGGGTTTGCTTATAATCGCTCGATCATCCTAAAAGGCTCCAAGCTCGTCTGTGAGTAGTTTGGTCAATCAAAAGGCACCAAGAGTTTCTGAAAAATTGCTTGGTCAACCCAAAAGCTCCAAGGATTCTTAAAATATCACTTGGTCATCCCAAAAAGTCCCAAAGGTGCTCATAAACCCTTTGGTCAAACCCAAAAGGCTCTGAGGGTTTGCTTAAAACCGCTCGGTCATCCTAAAAAGCTCCAAGGATTTTGCTGAAAGATCGCTTGGTCAATCTAAAGGCTCCAATGACATTTCCTCACCGTTTGGTCACTCCTAAAGGCTCTAGAGGCATGTACTCACCGTTTGGTCAGATATGAGGCTCAAAACTCATAAAAATTATAAAATCAATAAAATCCAAAAAAAATTGGTAAAGCATAAAATCCAAAAACATTTGCATTTGCATTTGAATTTTGCATTTTTATTTTGCATTCACTCATGCATCCGCTGCATTATTGCATTGCATATAGGCATTCGTCATCCATTGCATTCCATAGTAGGAGGGATTATGTTTTTCAGTCTTACAAATGACACCATGTTTGTGTCTAAATCATGCATCTCTGCATTTATCATAAATCCATCATTCATGTGAGTAATTGTGTTTTTCAACACAACCTATTTTGTTGCTATGGAGATATACTAGGGTTTTTCGGTCATTCAACCATACCTAGAGGTCTTATCAAGAGTTGGTAGAAAGCTTGCTTTGCTTTTGTAGCTGAGGTTCAGTTAGTATAGCCCTTAGCATATCAGAATCCTATCACTAATCAACAAATTAAACAATCCTAACAAGGACTAGGGGAAGATGAAAGTCATGAAGCAGGACCGGGTATCCTGAGGTGAAAAGAGTTATTCTTGCTTATCCCTCTATGCGGACGGTATGGGAAATGTTGGTAGTTGGCAAAAGGATAGGTTAGTTCCCTATTCAGAATCCCTTGCTTATGATAAAATGAGCAATATCCCAGAGTGATATCCCACATCAATCCTCAAGATTGATACCCTAGATCGATATCATAGATCGACTTCCCAGATTGATATCCCATATTGATATCATAAGATCGATATCCTCAATCGATATACCAGAAATAGTTTTCCCAAGTAAATCCCCCAAAGGAAAGTTTTTGAAGAAAATTATCAAATGTAAATGCCGAAAAGTGAAGATCAAATGAAGATCAAAAAATAGGCTCAAATCAAGTTCAAAGTGAAGATCAAATGAAGATCATAAATCAAAAGTTCGAGTGGAGATCAAATGAAGATCAAAAATCCAGTTCGAAGAGAGATCAAATGAAGATCCAGAGACAGTTCAGAATGAATATGGAATCGACTCCCTTGCTTCACCACATATGAGCAAGTATCCCAAAAATTGAAGGATAGAAAGGAATGATCCTGAATCCCTAGAATTGTCGGCACTACTGTACCTTACGCATGATGATATGTCTGATACACTTGCATCTCGCTTGTGGGCAGACCAATGTTTGAATGTGGAAGAGCTAGCTTCAGGTGTCCTGCATTGCCTAGTGGCTTAGTCCAACTAAAATCTAAACTTGGGATTGGATAAGACATTTTTGGAACCCCTATCTTAGCAATGGGCTGAAAGAATCCCGCCTGACATCGAGGAACGCTCATGTCTTATCTTAATATATTCATGTGCACACATAGGGATAATGAATAGTTAGGGCCTATCCTAGAAAAAGCCTTGCACTTCAGAAGTCTAGTGTGGTTAGTATGCAACTTTTGATAAGTCTACTAGGGTGTTTGAGTCTCATGGAAAACCTCAAAAATCTCTCTAATAGCAACAAAATACCAACTATCGCAAACCATATAAAATCATCAAATTGCAAAGTATCGAGTCCATGATACATCATCATATAAAGCACAATCAAGATATAGGATAGATACCGGATGGATATTAGAAATAATATTTAGATGACCACTGACTATATCGTGCATATTTTTCAAATTTGCAAAGGAAAATAGAATGACACATTATATCATTCGCATCATACAACCGCATACCATTGCATTTCATATATGGGTGATTAATTGATTAAATTCTTATCTTAAGGATTTTCAATTACATTCATGATTTTTATACATTTTGTGGTGTCATCCATTAGATTGATAAACATAATTGCATTCATTCCTTATGTTTTAAGTGATTAAAGCATACAGGTTCATTTACATTAGATTACCATCATGTAAATAATGCATTACATACATCACACATCTAAGCATCTAGATCACTGCATATCATCATCATCATAAATTAAATAGCTATCTAGTGCATGTCATCCATACATCACATCATATAGCATCAAATTAACATAAGCATTGCATCCATGTGCATCACATAAACATAAAATTAAACATACACAAGTACACATAATGAGTCATAAATGATCAATCTCATATATATATATATGTGTGTGTGTGTGTGTGTGTCCAACAGAGTACATCAGGAGTACAAAATACCCATAGGCTACAATCATGTAGGTCCTAGACCTTACACCAAAAATGGTACATATGCAAAAATGTAGCCTAGATCTAGTAGAGCCCTAGCTCTAGCTTGCTCCCCCTGAACTGGAGCTCTCATCACCTCCCTCAGCCCTGTGCTCTGGAGCCTACTCTGTAGTCGGCTCTGGTGCCTATTGTGTGCCCTATTGAGGGCCCTGTGTGCCACCTAACCCAAAGAGGCCTAGCACATGGGATACTGGTATGTCTATGTGGCTAGACCTATGACTAGAGGTCACACTCGTCTCCCTGTGACTCCTGTGAGAGCTACCTCCATGTGTGCTAGAGGACCTATGTGTCCTCTCTGTCCTATGAGTCCGCTGGCTGGAGCTCATTGTGGACTATCCTGTAGTCCTAGACCTGGTCCTCTGAGACCCCATAGCATGTCTATCCTCTGGCACCTCCAAGCCCCACAATATGATAAAGCCCTCTAGCTAGGAGATGCGAGCTGCCCTCGCATCACAAAGGTCATTTCCCTCCTCTATGAGGGAAGTGAGCCACCTAATCTCTGCCATGGGATCACCACCTCCTGGCAGTATAGCTGATGGTGCTACTAGTGGTGCCATGATAGCCTAAGATGAGGAGGGGTCTCCTCTATGAGCCTAGGACTGAGCCAAGTCCCTCTCTTCTATAACCATAGCTTATCATACCTCTAATACCTGTAGTGAGCTCGTCAGCTCCTAAATCTGACCCTCTACTATTGTGGCATGAGTCATGGCACCTGTGAGCTCCTCCTAGATCTACTATCATTGTCTCTCACTATGAGCTAGCTTCACCTCTAACATGGTGATGCTAGTGTCCCTCTACAACATCTGAGTGTGGAACCGCCCAACCTAGCTCTATAGATCTACTACCTAGGCTAGCAGCTGGCCTACCTCACTATCTAGAGGCACCTCACCCTCATCTAGTGCCTCCTCCTCGATCTCCATAGGGGGTGCATCTCCTACTGTAGCCTCTACCCCCCAACCACCCTCAGTCCATGGGTGCACATTGCACCCTTATGGATCAGCCTCAGCCTCATCATCAACCCGAGCCAAGGGGCCCAGATCCCTACCACTGTAATAGCGACCACCAAGCATCATATGCAGGAGTAGTCCTAACCATAGAAACCCTGACTCTTGGAAATCGTCAATCGCATCCCCAAGTGTTATCGGTTGTACCCACTATAAACCTATCTCTAGAGCCAACCACTTGTAGATGATCGATAGCTCTGGTATATCCTAAACTAAGCCAAACTACCATAAGACACGAGAGTAAAAATGGTACTCCCTGATCTCATCCTTGCGACCCAGGAGCCACCTATCCCGATGAGCCTGATGTAGCCACTCGTCAGCCTCTGGCCATGCAGGGCACCCCATGTATGGGCGCCACTCTATATCATCGGGCCTCAATCCCATGAATCTACTAAGGTAATGCTCGATGTCCCCTGCATGGGACCTACTCTAGAACCCCTCCTCCTCATGGGGCTAGCAAGCTGCGTAGCACTGATGCTCATCATCAATGGTAGTAATGTCAAGTGGTAGCTCTATAGGATGCTCAATGTGGATATGCTGCCAACCCCAGATCTATAGTAGTAGGCTATAGTTGATGCCTACCTAGCTCCTACAGGTCACCTGATACAACTCTTGGTAGAGTTGGCATAATAAAGTGCTCCCCTAGGCTAGGAGTAGTGGCCGATGGATGGTGCTCTAAACAACCCTCCTGATGCTGGCAAGAAGGTTCCAAGGGATCCTCATGCTTGAGGAGTCTGGAAGGACTATCTGCATGACCAGGTGCATGAAGACTACCTCTCTGACAGAGAAGATGCGCTCCCCCTGCCAGTAGCCGATGTGTACACCTCCATGATCCATCTACCACTGGGCCTCGTCACTCCGATCACCAAAGATAGCATCGCAAACAACCTTCTTCCTCTGAGAGGAAGAGGAGGTGATGGCCTCACCATCAATAGGGATCCTAAAGATCCGATAGACATCCTCTAGGGTGATGGTCATTTCACCCATCGATAGATGAAATGTGTTGGTCCGAGCATTCCAACTCTGGGCCAACGCGGTCATATATGTTGTATCTACCCTAATCATGGGTAGATCCAAGACATAGCCGAAGTTGATAGCTCTGAACCACTCCCGCTCCCCTGTAGTAAGCTTTCCATGGAGGGTGCAAAGTATGTCTGGCTCTCGGGCCCTAGAAGTCAATGTCTGGAAATAAACAATGCATAAGAGAAAAATCTAACTAAAAACAAGCAAAAATAGATAAAAAATGACTCTAAAAATGTCAAAAACATCAAGAAAATTCAAAAGGTATCTCAGACATGCAATAACTGGCATTAATTATGATGCATTGTCGTTAAGCACATCATTAAATCTCAAAGATCTTATCAATCCGGGGTGGTGTCCAAGGTTGTCTACGATAGAAGGCTAGGGCAGAGTACAATTCAAGCATTCAGATTTCAAACATTTATTGGGTGAGACAGATTTGGTTTAGCCTTTTGGTGTCACACTAAACCTAATCTATAGAATGGAAACTTATAAGAAATAAAAACTAATTCTAATTTCAGAAAATTAAAGTTAACTACAATTGCATGAATTGAAATTGCTGAATTGAAATCTAATCTACTTTTGTAGAATTGAAATTGCTAAATTGAAATGTTGCTGAAATGAAATCCTAAATTACACTTGCAAAATTGAAACCTATTTTACTCTTGCAGAATGGAAGTGATGCTTGGAAATAAAACACCTGTCAATGCCCTGCCACAAAAGGTCATCAAGCTTCTGCTATAGGAATTGACAGCAAAATGAAATCTACTAGAAATTGAAAGCTATTGAAACATAAAAATAACAGAACATGGAAAGCAAAGGAAACAAGAAATAAATGTTTAATCTAATTTTTCAGCTGACACACACATAAATATTGTACACAAACATAATAGAAAACATCAATCACATAATACAAAATAAAAACAAGAAAATGAAATCGGCAAGCAATCTATTAATTCCATTGCAACAAAATTACAGATTAAAACCTGCCATAAAATCCCTCCTTCTAGATCTGAAAGTGGGCCCATACTTCCTGATCTAGAAGGAGGTGAAAAGCACTCCTTAACTAATTAACACTCAGAACAGAAAATGATAAAATAACTGCACTTTTATTGATGACAAAACATGCTGAAAACTGTTACAAAAAATTGTTGTACAGTCCTAATTGTTGCTATTGAAAACTCTCCTCTATTCTAATTCCTAATTGGCTCAACCAAGGAGGGAGCTGTGTTATTTATATAAATATTTACAACATATCCCATGCTCAAATCAGCCTATGTGCTACTTTACAGTGATTTGCCAATAATTTTGGATCTGAAATAAATGCAAATTCGAGACGGTTTGTGTTGCAGTAGTAGTCATTGGCCCTTAGAAAGCATCTTCAGTGGTGGGAGTACGTGGGAGGAGTCTAGAAATATCTCACACATCTTTCTCCACTTCAGAATATGCCATTTCTATCTTGCAAACAACTTCCTATTATGCTGCAGTTATTTCCCGGTTTATCCTAGAAGAGGATCAAAATTGATCTTTTCCATGAATGGTGGCTTTGGACGGCAAGGACGACAAAGTCAGATGGGAGATATTTTCCTTTAACCTTTTCAACCTTCTTTCCCTTTTTCCATCATCAAAAATCAGTCAACAATTCAAAAAGCACTTTCTGTTCTCATTCCGAAGATAAGTGGCTCATTCTAAAGAGACTGTATTTCTCATTTCGAAGATGTCCGCTCATTTCGAAGAGACTGTATTTCTCATTCCGAAGATGTCTGTTCATTTCGAAGATCTTCGGAATGAACAACTATGTGCTCTTCAAGTGATTTTAGCTGCATTTCTCAGGTGGATTAGCCCTCAGGATCAGATTGCAATAGCCTTCATTCCTCTCCATGTGTGAATTCCATGCCTTGCCATTCATTGGTAGCTTGCTGGAATTTACATGGTAAATTACTGCATTTTCCAGCTCTACTGCACAGTTGTAAAATATTGGCATTTCTTGCAAATTCAAACAAATTAGAACATGGAAAAATTATTCAAATATCAACATGAAGGAGTACATCAAGTTGCTACTGAATTTATACACTTCATTCACCAAGTAACCATGTTGAAATAGTGCAACAGTGCTGCACAATTGTCCCTCCTCTGTTATACCCTGTTGCTGCCTATTTAGACCATGTGGGAATGCTTCTAAATAGGTCAGATGTCTTCTGTAGTCCTTCTGAACTCATTCCATCCATATCCTCATGCTTTGCTTGACAACTTCAAGGTGTTCCTATAAAGTGATAACTTGCTGATTTTTATATGGCTATTTTTTTCAGATTTTCAGATTTATGACAATCCTAAAATTTTAGCTTCAATGTGGATTTGAAACAAGTTGAAGGGCAGGAAAACATTCAAAAACCATTGAGAAGTTAATGGATATCAGCATACCACATTTGGTTAATTGAAATGCATGTTTTTACTTGCTACTTAATCAAGCAAAATCAGTCACAAAATGCTGAAAATAGTCAAAAACAGAGATATAGTATTCCTAACATAAAATCATGCAAACACTTAACAAATAGTATATTTTAGTCAACTATTTGGCAATTAACTTATCATATGGTAGTCAAACATTATGCAATAATGAGGTATTTTTGGGCCTCATCATCCCCCCAACTTGAACTGATGCATGCCCTCATGCATCTTAGTAGGCCATAGTAATATGCAAGTTTTATTCTTGTGAACAACATCCTTTGCTACCTGCTAACTGAGAAATTCCTCCTTGCTGCACTATATCAAGTATTTTGCAATTAAGCACATGTATGACTCTTTTTCTGTCTTTCTACAAGTTTTAGTGCTGCAAGGTACCTCTTAAAGGCTTGATATCATGTGATTCATCTTGCAATAGTCTTATTGTGGAACCATATTTGGCAGATGCACTACTACTGATGGAATTTTTTGTTCTTAACAACATTTCAGCCTGAATGCTTATTTCTGTTGTTTGCACCTTTTGAACAAAATTGATAAAATTTTTGGATTTGAAATACTTGAGGGATGTACTTACTTATGGTAGAGCCTTCTGAACCTCAATATTTGATGTACCCTACTCTTTTTGCTATTCTGTAGCATTTTCAACAATTTTGGTACAGTTTCTACTCATTTCGAAGATATCCTGCTCATTCCGAAGATATACCTGTTCATTTCGAAGATATGACTGTTCATTCCGAAGATGCATCAAAAAATGCAGAAATGACCTCCTATGCAAAATTTAGCTACAGATTCTATTGTGGGCCCATCTCTAGAGTGTATAAGCCTTCCATAACATCAAAAATCCCTTCTTCATCCTTTTGTTTAGATGTTATTCTTTGTTTTGTATGTTGTTATTTTATTCCAGTAGTACTAAAATAGAACCTTCAGGTGCATTTTGTTGATTATCCTCCTTCAATTTATCAGACAATTGTGAGATATAAACTTGTAGTTCTCCTTCTAAAACTTGCCCTACAAATTGAAATAGAATTGTTGCCATGTCTGTCCCAAAATCAGGTTTTTGCACGGTTTTGGAATTTCCATGCAATTAAGGGCATAAGGGGGTGTTTCTTGACATCTTGAACATGTTCCATTTTCAACTTGCCAATATTGTATGAATAGTTTATGCCAAATACCGATTATCATACACTAAATGCTAAAAGTTTACTATGAATTAAATGCAAGAAACACATACCTTACTGTCCTGAAAATTGGTCATGCACTTTACAAGCTGCTTTTGATGATTGTTAGCAGGCTATCTGAAAACATAAACATAACACATGTGCAGTGTGAGATTTGTACAATGGTGGAACAATGATGGGTAGATCAACAAGGCAATGCATGCCAAAAAATTGGTTTTCATGCAAGCCAACTCAGTAGCGCCTCCAAGAAGGTTTTCACTATTGAATTATTCATTTTTTTTATTTTTTTTCATCTCTTTTTTTTTCATTTTTTTCATCAAAAGAGGCTGCCATTTCTGGTTTTCAACCAACTTCTGTCCCTTTTTTTTTCAAGTGCTTCAATGAGAGAGAACATCTCTCACTCTTATTTGGATAAGACCAATCCTTATTCTGCAAAAACATGTCAATTGTTGTATGAAAACACCATCTCTTTCTGTTTGAAACCTGCAACATTGATGCAACCTTCCTTTCTAGATGAGCAGTAAGAATCTTCTTACATCATAATTGCCTCCTTATTGCTGGAAATGAAGTATTGGCTCCATTGTTCCTCTTCCTTGCTGAAATTGATACTTGTCCTCATGTATCCCCATTTTGTGGGACATGCCTTTGCTGCAATTTTTTTCTCTCTCTTTTTCTTTTTTTTTCAATTTTTCTTGTCTTGCTTGTACCCAAGAAGGAAGTTCACAAACAAGACTATTCTTCTTTTTGCTTTTCTTGTATTTTTTTTTTTTTGTCAAACTTTTTATCATCACTCTGAATCTGAATTTGAAGAGAAATTCTCTTCCATTATGTGTACATCCAATGGAATCTCCTTCAATAACTCCTCCTTAGTTAATGGTGCATGGTATACCCGAAGGCAATGTCCATTCACCACTAACATCCTCCATGAATTACCAATGGGAGAAAGAAGCACTGCTCCATATCTGAAAACTTCTTCAATCAAGTGTTGTCCATGCCTCCTAGTCTGCAAAATCTTGTCAATCTGTACTTGAAACAATTAAATACCAATTCCCAAAATATGTTAAGTGCTTACATCAAGATAAAATCTTGATATACCCTTGTAATTCCATGTAAAGGGATTGAAATATTGTTTCAAAATAGCAACAATTTTGCTTTTTGTTTATAAGTCAACCGACTAATAATGTTCAAGAATTTTCTTGGCTGCACTTCAATTTGTTTCATTCCTAGGAGGACATAATTTACCCCTTTGTAATTTCTTACTAAGGAGTTCAATGGAAGTAAATTTTCTATGTGTAGTTTTTCTCCTTTATCCAAAGCTAATTTTTGTGTGTTTGGACTAAAGGTTTTCTATGTATCTCCATTGATTTTTGTCTCTTCAAGCTCAGGTAAGTTCTTGTTTGAGCACAGTTGGATGTTGTTGCAGTCAATAACATTTCCTGCAAGTTTTTTTTTTTTACAGATTCAGCTACATAGACAGGGGTTGCCTATCCTGTATTATTCAAATTGATCACAGGTTGGGCTGAAAAAGACATATTTTTGGTTTGCACAATAAGACAAGAAGTGTACAACTTTAGCAGATCAACTACTTGTCAGGTAGGATCACCTCTAATGAGATCAACTATTGTCGATGTAGGCTAAGAATTGTTAGGTTGCGGTTTAGCATGGTAAAACCCTAACAATATTTAAGCAATAATGGCAAAACTCTAGGATCACTGTTAAGCTGTAAACTTCTATTTTGATTGTGCAAAAGTTTTTGTGATTTTTTTTTTTAACTGACTCAGCTTACATAGACAGGGGTTACCTGTCCTGTATTATTCATATTGACCACAAGTTGGGCTGAAGGTGGTGGTTGATTTACTTACCCTGTTTGTTGTTGTTGGGATCTCTCTTTGAGAAGAATTCAGATTAGGCAACAAATTTTGTATCTCTGAGTTGTGGAAGTAAATGGCATTCATCAATGATATGTCCTTGTGAACAAATGCTACAGGTAGCTGATATGGCTATTTTGTTCAAGGGATAGTCTTGTATATCTACCATGATATCTTTCCAACACCTAGTACAAATTTGTTTATACTACCCTGATGATATGGATATAAAAAGGGTAGTACTAGCAGATGGCTCTTCTAAATTTTTTAAGAGATCTTATGTTTCTTGATAATGAGGATGATGAATTCTTTCAATTTTTATCAAGAATTTCAAACATAAGCAATTTAACCCCCAAGTGTGAAGATCACCTCCCTGTGGTTGCTTGTTTTCTAAATGGACTGAAATGCAACTATCAATAATTATTATTTATACCAACTATTACATTCAGATTTTACTCTGAACTTCATAACTTAGCATAATAATAATTATTTGACTACTTTTACCCTCTAACAACACCATGATCCTCGACAATGATGCCAAAATGATGCATTGTCATTAAGCACATCATTAAATCTCAAAGATCTTATCAATCCGGGGTGGTGTCCAAGGTTGTCTATGATAGAAGGCTAGGGCAGAGTACAATTCAGGCATTCAGATTTCAAACATTTATTGGGTGAGACAGATTTGGTTTAGCCTTTTGGTGTCACACTAAACCTAATCTGTAGAATGGAAACTTATAAGAAATAAAAACTAATTCTAATTTCAGAAAATTAAAGTTAACTACAATTGCATGAATTGAAATTGTTGAATTGAAATCTAATCTACTTTTGCAGAATTGAAATAATATAATTGAAATTGCTAAATTGAAATGTTGCTGAAATGAAATCCTAAATTACACTTGCAAAATTGAAACCTATTTTACTCTTGCAGAATGGAAGTGATGCTTGGAAATAAAACACCTGTCAATGCCCTGCCACAAAAGGTCGTCAAGCTTCTGCTATAGGAATTGATAGCAAAATGAAATCTGCTAGAAATTGAAAGCTGTTGAAACATAAAAATAACAGAACATGGAAAGCAAAGGAAACAAGAAATAAATGTTTAATCTAATTTTTCAGCTGACACACACATAAATATTGTACACAAACATAATAGAAAACATCAATCACATAATACAAAATAAAAACAAGAAAATGAAATCTGGCAAGCAATCTATTAATTCTACTACGACAAAATTATAGATTAAAACCTGCCATAAAATCCCTCCTTCTAGATCTGAAAGTGGGCCCATACTTCCTGATCTAGAAGGAGGTGAAAAGCACTCCTTAACTAATTAACACTCAGAACAGAAAATGATAAAATAACTGCACTTTTATTGATGACAAAACATGCTGAAAACTATTACAAAAAATTGTTGTACAGTCCTAATTGTTGCTATTGAAAACTCTCCTCTATTCTAATTCCTAATTTCTCAACCAAGGAGGGAGCTGTGTTATTTATATAAATATTTACAACATATCCCATGCTCAAATCAGCCTATGTGCTACTTTACAGTGATTTGCCAATAATTCTGGATCTGAAATAAATGCAAATCTGGACAGTTTGTGTTGCGGTAGTAGTCATTGGCCCTTAGAAAGCATCTTCAGTGGTGGGAGTACGTGGGAGGAGTCTAGAAATATCTCACACATATTTCTCCACTTTAGAATATGCCATTTCTATCTTGCAAACAACTTCCTATTATGCTGCAGTTATTTCCTGGTTTATCCTAGAAGAGGATCAAAATTGATCTTTTCCATGAATGGTGGCTTTGGACGGCAAGGACGGCAAAGTCAGATGGGAGATATTTTCCTTTAACCTTTTCAACCTTCTTTCCCTTTTTCCATCATCAAAAATCAGTCAACAAGTCAAAAAGCACTTTCTGTTCTCATTTCGAAGATAAGTGGCTCATTCCGAAGAGATTGTATTTCTCATTCCGAAGATGTCCGCTCATTCCGAAGAGACTGTATTTCTCATTCCGAAGATGTCTGTTCATTTCGAAGATCTTCGGAATGAACAACTGTGTGCTCTTCAAGTGATTTTAGCTGCATTTCTCAGGTGGATTAGCCCTCAGGATCAGATTGCAATAGCCTTCATTCCTCTCCATGTGTGAATTCCATGCCTTGCCATTCATTGGTAGCTTGCTAGTTCTGTTGCACAGTTGTAAAATATTGGCATTTCTTGCAAATTCAAACAAATTAGAACATGGAAAAATTATTCAAATATCAACATGAAGGAGTACATCAAGTTGCTACTGAATTTATACACTTCATTCACCAAGTAACCATGCTTGAAATAGTGCAACAATGCTTTGCACAATTGTCCCTCCTCTGTTATACCCTATTGTTGCCTATTTAGACCATGTGGGAATGCTTCTAAATAGGTCAGATGTCTTCTGTAGTCCTTCTGAACTCATTCCATCCATATCCTCATGCTTTGCTTGACAACTTCAAGGTGTTCCTATAAAGTGACAGCTTGCTGATTTTTATATGGCTATTTTTTTCAGATTTTCAGATTTATGACAGTCCTAAAATTTTAGCTTCAATGTGGATTTGAAACAAGTTGAAGGGCAGGAAAACATTCAAAAACCATTGAGAAGTTAATGGATATCAGCATACCACATTTGGTTAATTGAAATGCATGTTTTTACTTGCTACTTAATCAAGCAAAATCAGTCACAAAATGCTGAAAATAGTCAAAAACAGAGATATAGTATTCCTAACATAAAATCATGCAAACACTTAACAAATAGTATATTTTAGTCAACTATTTGGCAATTAACTTATCATATGGTAGTCAAACATTGTGCAATAATGAGGTATTTTTGGGCCTCATCAAATTTCCAAAAAATTGTAGAAAAGTGAGAAAAATTGGAAACATTTTCCAAAGTCATCGAACCGTGGGTCAACCTTGCAGTCCGACTGTGGTCAAATTTAATTGTTGGAAATTTAAATTCTAACTGTAGCTGATAGTTGTGCTTCCCAAAATAACAATTGGTAGTCGTAGGTGCCAGCTGTAGTCTAGGAATGAGACCCATTTTGGGTCCCTACCTAGCCTAGCTAGCCACAAAAATGAAAATCTAGCCTAGCCTAGTCTACGGTGAGGTTTGTTGCCAACAATTTAGTGAAGTTCATTAACCCATTACTTAATGCAGTTTATTTTTTGTTAGTTGGTAATGAGTGCAAGGACTCGATTTCAATTTACTTTACTCACATCGTGGCCTCTACTAGTGGATGGCTGCCTCAGGTCTGCCATCGGGGTACGAGTGAAATTTGAGGTCAATTTTGGCAGCATTCCAGATCAAGGAATGTCTCTAACCTCTCAAAGCTCTCTGAAATGAAGTTACTTGAATGAGAATAATGAAATTTTCAAAGTGGGAAAACTATTTATAGTTTCCCTAATTTTGACGGACTGCAGCCCCGACTTGCGGTTCCCAAATTGAAAATTTTAAATCGTAGATTGTACCCATGGTTTGCAACTAGCATTAAATGCACTCAAACCCCATCGTGGGAAGGTATAAAATGGAAAATTAATGACTCCTAATGGATAAAATTTCAAAAATAGCAATCAATATTACAAATGTGGTGATATTCAAAGAACTAGGATTGATCAATAAATTAAAATTAATAAAAAATCAAATAATTAAAAACCAAATGTGCCTCGTATTCAGTAATTTACTCTATACACTTGGTGGTTGCAACGACTTGCGATCCATGTAATTCAACGAGATGAGTAAATTACCATAAGGACATTTGGGGAAAAATTGGTATCGTTGATCTGATATGCTTATGTTCAATCCCTAAGAAGGCCTTCGAAGCTAGACTACTCCACAAGAATGAAGTGTTTCATATCATTTATCCTATAACATATTTTCAGCAAATCATCGATAACATGATTCAACACAAATCTAATTGGATTTGTATCTTTTTGATTCCCTAAGATGGCTATTGTAGCCTGACTAGTCCATGGGATAGAAATGTGCAAATACTATTAATAGTTGAAATCATACGCTGAACTAGGCCTAGCCAAGGCATTAAAATGATCAAATATAAAAATTTTTAGATCATTCATAGTGGTCAAGCGACCTCATCGCTGCAATCATTGTCATTACCCTCATCGAATCGTCACTTGAGGGGGTAGTCATAATATTAAATCATAATCAAAATCAACAGAATATCTCGGAGATCGTAGATCCCTTGATCTTGTCAAAATTGTGTTCGTCCTTGCAAATAATTGTCAACAACTATCATAAGCTTACCCCTTTTCTTGGGGAAATAGAAAATATGATAATTTATTTGTAACTCTCATCCTTTCAGTAATATAGGCCTAAATCCTATTGTAGCGCCAAAGCTACTTGAATGTCTGATGATGAGTGCAAACGCTTTCAATTTTAAGCCTCCAAAGAGTTGGAAGCAATGATTCCAAGATGTGCATCTGTTTGTAGGACCTGGGGCATCTAATGTTGATCTGACTATAGAACCTTCGACATCATTTTAGGAGGTCTATTTTTGCTCAGTGTTGTTCGATCTCACAATGCATCTCAAAAGGGGCATCTATAGACACCTAAAACATGTCATGTCAAGGGCGACTACTCATATGGACATGCTACAAGACCATATGGAGGATCTTGGACATACTCCAAGATAGAGCAATGGTTCTAACCACTCAAGTTGGTCTCCTTGGCCTAATCAATCTGAACCAAAGCCCAGACCTACGATCTACAGTCTAAACCATGACTAAGGCCTACTATTTACAGTCTGAACCGTAGTTGCAACCTACGATCTTAACTAAAGTTTAGTTGGTCTTCATTCGAGCCAAATCGGTTTGAATGGATATTTGTTCTAGAAGAAGGTGGTTAAAGGGTAGAAGCTTCTAATCCAACTATCCTAACCACCCCTTCTTGATCTTGGCTTCTCCATGAAGCCATCCCTAGCCCTAGGACATCCTATAAGTACCCCTTCAAAAGGGAGAGAAGATATAGAGCATTTTGATAGCGAAGCGCTATCGAAATATTGAGAGAGAGTGCATTTTGGAGATCAAAGTAGTGAAGTCCTATAAAATTTTGGACTCACTTGAGTGCATAGAGAGAGCCTTGTTGTCATCCCCATTGCCAATTTTCCAAACATCATGACGAATTAGGCCATGGATGCCCTAAGGACCTAGGAGAGCCAAGAAATGCTAATTTGGGAAAACGAAGGCCCCATTCAATGATTTAACTGCAAAACTTGTCAGAGGACACCGAAGGTGACCCTTGAACATCAATTGGACAAGGAGATCAAGCCCACAACCCTTGAATTTGGAGGGCAAACCACTTGGTTGCTCATCACGGCTTTAAGCCATGGTTTACAACATAGACCGCTAATCAGAGTTGCTGTTTGCAATAGGGGTAAAATCTCTTTACTATTTTCATTACAATCTAATTAGTTAGGTTAGAATTAGCATTTTAGTTGATCAATTATTGTTTTAGATATATCTGATCGATAGATTTAGTGTTTAGAGTAATTTTGTCATATTAGTGTAGAATATGCATTAATGGCTTCTTTTTTATTCTTTCATGCTTCATTTCGCATAATTGATCCATTAGATTGATAGTTGTAGTTCTTGTTTACATCTTTCAAGCAATCTTGATGAATCTTACATATGCCTAACACATTTTATTAGCTTTCTTGATTTTAGTTATAATGGCATATTGTAGCACCCTAAAATTGGCACGGTTAAAACCTTAGTAAAAGATAAAAGATAAAAATTTAAATTTTAACCCCAAAACCGCCAGTTACCCGCTTTCCCCATTTTTCATGCCATTTTTAGGATTTGTTTTGACCGTTGGACGATATCGTCGCAGATCAGACGAAATCGTCCCCGATCTGACGAATTCATCTGGAACAGAACGTCCAGACGATTTCGTCCCAAAACCAAATTTTCATAATTAGCTTCTATTTCAATAGCCTCTCCAACTTGGGCAGAAGCGCGTCTGCACAGTTGGAGATTTCCTTGTTGGAGATCTCCCAGATTGGGATGATCCCCAACCTCCTAGCCTCCCCCTAATCCTATATAAACTAGGATTTTTCTAGTTTATCCCCCTAATTTTGATCCCCCTGGATTCCCCTGAACCCCTTAGCTGACGGATTTAGATCCTTATTCACTAGAGCATCCTCGCACTACTGTCTGTATTCTGCATTTTGCATTTTCTTGCAGGAACCCTACTATTTTTCAGTCGAAGCTAGCTCGGATCGTCGCAAGCGATCCTGGACTATCTCGGACGATCCTGTCGAGGAGCGCAGATGATTTCGTACAATTGGAGGCGATCCTGACTGTAGTCCAGATTGGGGGCAATCAGAACTCAGAGTTTGCATTTCCTTAGCTTTTTTGCATTTTCCTATTGTATTTCTGCATTGTCTTAAATTATTATGTTTATGCATCTTGGAGTTCACCTCATCTAGTGTAAATGCATGATAAAATCAAAATAAATTGTGAAGTTGATGTTTTTCCTCTTTAATTACTATTTGGATCTATCATTTAGACAAATTTATAGTTATTTCTATCATTTCCCTTCGCTTCTGTAGTTGCATATTTGGTATTTTGTATCTGCTTTTGTGATTGCAGGTTTCTGACGAATTCGTCTGACGAATTCATCAGATTTCAGATGATTCTGTCTGATCTTAGATGATCGACTATGATTTAAGATGATTCGGTGTAATTTCAGATGATTACATACGAGTCGAGATGATCTGAACTGCTACAAGACTCAGAACCTTCATCAGACATCCGGAATCAGGTATGATCTATCCTAATTTGCATATTCTCTGTGTTTAGCACCCATTTCTATTTTTTGTATCCATTTAAATCAGTATTGGTATATAGAATAGTTTAGATTCATCTTGGCCAAACCTAGGAGTTGAATGATTGAGTATAAAAATGAACACATCAAACCCATTCCCAACCTAGGCATGGAAACTGCCACTCAAAAGTTTCCTGGTGAACCCACCATCCGTCGAAAATTCACCCTTATACCCCTCCCCCGAGAGGCGGGACCTTCAAAGGGCCTCTCAGTCCGAGGTATTGTCCCATCCTTCTCGCATCCTCCTTCCGGGCACGGATCCTATAGCCTGAGGGTAAGGATGCAAAAAATTTGGAGCGATACATTTTGGTGAACCCGACGTGAAAACTAAAAACCTTTTGAAAACAATCCAAAAAACAAAACATAAATGCATTTAGAACTAAATATTGCATATTGTATTTAGATGGTAGATTATAACAAAAGACGAGCTGTCACCATTAATGTTGAAAATCAATTAGCAGCTATAGAGATTAATTCTTTACTTAGAGTAGCTCCAACATATAGAGTCCCACCTTTATGGGACGAGCTTAATAGGAGATTGAATCTCATTTCATCTAGAGCAACCGAACTTAGGCAAATCAAGAGGTTTGTCCTAGATAGAATCCTGGATCCCGATCAAGTGACTTTGTATCATGAGCTTCAGAGAGCTTGCCATAGGTGGTTAGGAGATAAAAGAGCCCTTGTGTCTTCCGAGTTGTATACCTTTGAGGAATACCTCGATAATGAAGCTGTAGTACATAAATTTTTGTCTCGTATAGAGGACCAAGAGGTCGTTCTTACGGATAGACAAATATGGAATAGAGTTCCCAGAGCTGTGTTATATCGAGAGTATTGCCATGAGATTTATTTTTACAAGACAGAATCTGAAACAGATAATATTACTATAGCACACTTTATCAAGTTTCTGAAAAACCATTTCCAATTTGAAGAGGAGCATTTTATGACTCCTGATGAACTTGATCCTATCAATGACATCCATAAACTATTTATAGAAAACTAAGCTATTCTTTTATTATTGTTATTTCTTGTATTTAGTGTGTTGTTTGTTGTCTTTATAAGCATAAAATAAAAATAAACAAAAACAAAAAACAAAATCATAACAAAAAATCAAAACATTTTATTTTTAAGCATTATAGTAGGTATATAATTAAAATATATACCTCCCAAATCTGTTGCAAATATATTAATATATATTTGCTAAAATCTAAGATTTAGACATAATGACTAGACTCAGGAATGGAAAACAAATTGAAGTAGAAGAAGATTGGTTAAGAAAACCAGAAAATAACCCAGATGTCCTTCCTGAAGACCCAATTCAGGAAGAAGGAACTCTAGACCAACAAGAAGAAGAGTATGTTGATGCAAATGAACAAAAAGAAAATGATAGAGAGGAAGGATCCTCATCTCCTAAAATATCTCCAGAAGGAGCTGTTACTTTTGAGAACATGGAACATTTCTGGAAGTTCCTCCATGATAATATGGGCACCCTTAATAGAGCAGTTCATATGGACAAAGATCAAATTAGTGACACTCAAGCAACCCTAGAAGACATATATCACACACGCACTAATCCTTTGTCCTTCGTTGATCAAGAAAGTGATCAAGCTGGACCATCCAATTTGGACATGGCTGCTATGATCCAGAACATGCAACAACAACAGGTTACCCAACCACCTAGAGTGCCTGTTACTAAGCCTAGGGTTATTCCCACACAAAAGAAACCTTCATTCACTGCTCTATTTCGCCAAGCTATTGATCAATATACCTCAAATCAACAAAAGCCTAAAACAAAACCAAATGTTAATTTCCAACAATCTGGGATACAACATAATGCTACAACAAATCTTCTTCATAATACTCTTCCTACCAACCATTTGCATAACAACAATATAGCATCTAATCCTTATGTCCCGCCTTCCTACGCTCACAAATCCCATGCTCATGTACCACCAAACCAATATGGTGGACAAACTGGTAATCTGGAAGCCATGGTGAAACAGTTAGCCTCCCGTATGGACCAGATAGATCCCTACCGTCCCTCGTACAATTATCGAGAGATGTGTAGTCAACCTCTAGATCCTATAGTTGTAGCACAACCATATCCTAAACACTTTCCCATGCCTGTCCTACCTATATACAAAGGAACCGAAGATCCCATAGAGCATCTTCGTATGTTTAGGATAGCATGTCATGATATATCACATGATGACTTGTTATTACTAAAAATGTTCCCAAAAAGTTTAGGGGGATGGCATTGGAGTGGTATTATCAATTGCCCACTCATTCTTTGAGAAATTTCGAAGAGACCGCTGAGTCTTTTGTGCATCAATTTAGTGCCTATATCGAAAGGCATGTAACCATTAAATATTTGTACAACCTAAAACAAGACAAAGATGAGTGTTTTGCTGACTTCTTGGCTCGATGGAGGCAGTTGATAGGAAAATTACACTTTGTGTTACCGTATCGGGAAATGTTGGATATTTTTATCAATAATTTACAAGAACAACTATCCTATGAATTATCAATCTGCTACCTTGACCACCTTCGATCAAGCTATAGATTTAGCTCGAAGAGTGGAAGATGCTCTCATTAGAAGAGGTCAGCTCAAAAAGAAAGATGATGAGAAAACATCCAGAAATCAATATAAAAATAAACAAGTTGTGGGTGATGGAGTCACTGATAGCAGAAACATTGCCAATGTTAATACTGCAAAAACAACAGAGAAGTTCATATTGAAACCTCCTGATAAACCACCCCGAGAATTTACTAGGTTAAATCAACCTTTATCAACCATTCTCCCACAATTACTAGCACGAGGATTGATCCAATTACCAACTATCCAGGAACTTGATCCAACTATACCCGGATACAGAGCTGATTTACATTGTGATTTCCATAGAGGACCTGGACATGCTACCAACTCTTGTAAATGGTTAAAACATAAAATACAAGATTTAATCGATAACAATGAGATGGAGGTGCAAGCCTTTCAACCTAAACAAAATCCTCCTAATAATGCTCAAAAGAACATCCCTCAAAGTCAGAATCAGAATGCCAATCAATCATTGGACATATTTCAACATCCTTTACCAAAGCATGGTAAAGAGGTGGCTAATCAAATTGAGCATCATAATGTTCCCCCTCCTACCCGATATGTAGGAGCTATTAGTGGACATTTACCTATTCATGATCTGCAAGTCTTTGACACAACTTTATCCATGGTTACGTCCAGACCTCTATATAATATTCGAACACCTGACCTTAGTGATGTAGAATATGATACTAAAAGTGACATGGAAATCACCTCAAATCAATCGAATAGTTCTGAAGATGAATCAGATCCTATTCAACCCATCACAAGTTCTATGGTTCCAGAAGAACCATTTCCTAGAAGAGTTACTACTCGACCATCTTCTCATCAGTTACTCTCTAATGAACAAGCCATAAATGCTAGACCAAGACCTATTCATCACCCACAAAATAATATTGTAGGAACCATCGGAGTCGTTACTCGACAACAGGCTCAAAACTCTCAACAGGAACAAACTCAGAACGATGGATCGGCTCCATTTGTTTTGAAAAATCCCAATAAAGGGAATTATGCGCCTAATGTTCAACCTAAGCCTCCTTATAATATTAAGGAACAATTATCCAATACTACAGCTAGAATTTCCCTTTTGGACCTTTTAAGATCTTCTCCTACCCATAGGGATGAATTAATGCTCACATTAAGCCAAATGATGGTACCTCAAAATATTCAACCTGAAGCCATGACCAATACTATCATAACTCGAGAAGTCGATTGTATTGACTTTCGGGATAGAGATATACCACAACATAGTTTACATAAGGATAACCCCTTATATATTACTGCCCTAATTGGGGATGTAGCCGTTAAACGGGTCTTGATTGACAATGGTTCATCTTTAAACATATGCACTTTTGACTTCTACCAAATATTTGGGTTTAGAAGTGACGAAATGAAAAGAACGGATATGATTATAAAAGCCTTCAATGACGAAACACAAGAAACGTGTGGAGTCATTACTATACCCTTGCAAGTTGGTCCTAGAACCTTAGATACGACCGTGTTTATTGTACATTGCCCTGCATCGTACAATATACTTTTGGGTCGCCCTTGGATCAACGCAATGCGAGCGGTTCCATCCACTTTACATCAGTGTGTTAAATTCGAATTTAAAAATCAGTTGGTTACCATTCATGGTGATCCTAGACCCTTTGATATGTGTGCTTTGGCAGAACCTGTTGGAGTTCAATTTTGCCCTGCCCTGTCATCCACACATCCTAATTCTCATCATCCGCCTAAACGTGTGAAACACACACCCATAACATCATCTACTCTTTCAACTACACCTATACATATAGCTCAACCATCTTCTGAACAAACCACAGTAGGACCTCGAAAAGATCCCAGAACTACAACCAATGCTTCTTGTTTTACCCCTATAACTTCCATACCGATAGACTCATCCATCGATATCCCTATAACATCCACATCCACTACAGGCATCCTTTCCACATCAGAAGATCTAGGAAATGTTCCTTCTACCTCTTATGCTCTTACTGATGAACTCTTACCCGATTTATCTAAAATTCTTATATCAAAAGAAACCAACACTGCCATGCAAGCTTCCCTTATTTTAAATAAACTCCCACCCTCTCCTCGTACCTTGGGCCTCCCACAGCCTATGGGAAGTATTTACCAAGTCGGGAGTTGTGCTTTTATTTATAAGGGATATGATTGGGGAAGAATACCCAGAAACATCAAGACACATTGTGATGGATATGCTAGATGCTATTTTGCTAATGAGTATATTAAAGCTAAACCCATAATGCTTAAATTGGGATATAAAGGGAAAGGTTTGGGACCTTCCCAAAATGGTATGAAAGAACCTATTGAGGTAGAACCGTGGCCTGCCCGATGTGGTGTGGGCCTATTTCCTAGTAAAGGTCAACCCTTCCCATTTGAGGAGGATGACCATCTTACATGTTACCAAGATTATCTGGATAAACAAGATTCTTTGCATTCAAAGAATAATCCCTTTACCTATAATATGCTATCTCTCGCCTACCCTGAGATGATTGTCGAATCCGACGATGAGTTGGAAGGGGATATCTTCCATGATGTCTCCGTTGATGACTTGTTACATAACGAATTTTATTTTGATGGCTCTATACCTAGTATAGCCCAACTTGAGGCCTCGACTCCTCAAGACGAATTATCCAAGCTAACCTTGGAAGAATTACAAGAATTGGGTGTTTCACCCACCCCACCTAATTTTGAGAGATATTTACATATGGAAGTTGAAAACGTTATAAAAATTAACATTGGAACCGAACATAACCCTCACATAATCAATATTGGATCAGAATTAAGTCAAGAAAAACAAGATAAATACATTTCATTTCTTAAAGACTATGAAGATGTCTTTGCTTGGACATATGAAGACATGCCGGGTTTGGACCCTTCTGTAGTTATGCATCATCTAGTAGTCCATCCAGATGCTAAACTGGTTAAACAAAAACTTAGAAAAATGCATCCTAAAGTGGCCTTACTAGTCAAAGGAGAACTAGAAAAACTGTTGAAGGTCATTTTTATACAAGCCATTGATTATGCTTGAATGGATCTCAAATGTAGTTCCTAGTAACTAAGAAAGAAGCCACTAAAGTTAGGGTTTGTACAGACTTCAGAGATATTAATGTTGCCTGCCCTAAAGATGATTTTCCTCTTCCTAACATGGATCAAATCATTGATTTTACTATTGGAAGTGGAATGATATCCCTAATGGATGGATTTTCTGGTTATAATCAGATCAGGATAGCTCCTGAAGATCAGGCTAAAACAACCTTTATTACCCCTTGGGGAACCTTTTGTTGGAAAGTAATGCCATTTGGTTTAAAGAATGCAGGTGCAACCTATCAACGAGCCATGACTTATATCTTTCACGATATGATGCATGATATTCTACATGATTATGTAGATGATATTATAGCTCGTTCCATCAAAGAAGATGATCATTTAAATGACTTGAGAAAAGTATTTGATCGGTTAAGGGAATATCTTATCCGACTAAATCCAGCCAAATGCATATTCGGAGTCAAGTCCGATAAATTATTAGGGGTTATAGTTTCTTTACGTGGCATTGAAATTGACCCTCTCAAGATCACGGCTATCATAGATATGCCCGCACCCACCAATATATCAGAATTACGAAGTTTACAAGGTAAGCTTCAAGCTATTCGCCGCTTCATCGACAAGTTGGCAGACAAAACCGGACCCTTTCTTAAACTTCTTAAGAAAGACATCTCTTTTCATTGGGACGACGAATGTCAGGAAGCATTTGAACTCCTTAAGCAATATCTTCTTAAACCACCGGTGCTTTCCCCACCTAGATCTGATCGTCCATTTATCTTGTACATTTTTGCTTTCGATTCTGCCTTAGGAGCTATGTTAGCTCAGCTTGACGATGAGAAGAAAGAACGTGCTAATTATTACATTAGCAGGACCTTAATCAGCTATGAAACTCGCTATACCATATTAGAGAAATTATGTCTAGCAGTTGTATTTTCTACACAAAAACTACGACATTATATGCTCAGTCAAAAAATGTATGTTATTGCCAAATTCGACCCTTTGCGATATCTCATGAGTCGACCGTACTTATCTGGTCGCACAACCAAGTGGGTTCTTGCGCTAAGCGAGTTTGAACTCACATTTATAGGACAGAAGTCTGTTAAGGGTCAAATCATAGCAGATCAATTAGCTGCTGCACCCTTAGAGTCTACCCATCCCCTCATCATTGAGTTTCTTGATGAATGCCTTAAACTAGAGGCAGACCATCCCGAGCAATGGTCCCTATACTTTGACGGAGCCCGATGCATGAGTGGGGCTGGTGCGGGTATTATTTTAATATCTTCGCAAAAACATCTTATACCTCTGTCCTTCAAATTAACATTTTCTTGCACCAATAACACTGCTGAATATGAAGCTCTTATCCTTGGATTACGAGCTGCTTTGGCCCTAAAAATTAAAAATTTATTGGTTTTCGGTGACTCTCAACTTGTCGTAAATCAAATCAATGATGTTTATCAGACCAGAGATGATAAATTACGCCCATACAAAGCATATGTTTTGCAATTATTATCCTTATTTGATCAAGTTACCTTGGAAGCTATTCCTCGAACTAGCAATCGTGCGGCTGATGCTATGGCTGCAGTCGCATCTCTTTTGCCCTTGGAGTTAGATGACGAATATGCTACCATCATTATTCATCGACTCCAGGAACCCACTTCAAGCAAATCATGCCTAGAACCTTTGGATGTGTTTCTAATCAATGAAACTACTCCCGAACCATGGTACACTGATATCTTTAATTTTCTCCAAAATGGGACCTTCCCTGATGGTTGTACTAGCAACCAACACAGGTTATTACGTAGACGAGCAAGTCGCTTCGTGATTATTGGAAATACCTTGTATAGGAGATCTTTTGAAGGCATCCTATTGAGATGTTTGAATCTAGAAGAATCTAGATCAGCTTTGAATGAAGCCCACAATGGATCTTGTGGGGGACATTTTAGTGGTAGCGCCATTGCTAAGAAACTCCTTAGGATAGGATATTTTTGGCCTACCATGGAGAATGATGCACATAATTATGTGCGACATTGCGATAAGTGCTAGAAACACGCTGACCTTGTCCATGCGCCTGCACAAGAACTGCAGGCTATTTCATCTCCTTGGCCCTTTTCAAAATGGGGCTTAGACATCATTGGAAAAATCAACCCTGTGTCATCCGATGGACACAAATTCATCATAACCGCCACCGAGTATTTCACGAAGTGGGTTGAAGCTATGCCATTAGCTTCTTGCACTGGAACACAAGTTTCCAAATTTATTTTTAATCAAATTATTTGTAGGTTTGGAATTCTTGCCAATCTCATTTCAGATAATGGAACTTGTTTCAAAAATAAAGATGTCAAAAAATTATGTCAAAAATATAAAATTCAACATCGTTGGTCCACTCCCTATTATCCTCAGGGTAATGGCCAAGCAGAAGCATCTAATAAAACATTAATCAAAATTCTCAAAATACTGGTCAATAAATCTGGTCGAGATTGGCACATCCAATTATATCCTGCTTTGTGGGCCTATCGAACTAGTGTTCGAACCCCCACTGGAACTTCACCTTTTGTTTTGGTTTATGGCGCTGAAGCTATTTTTCCCTTTGAATTAGAAGTTCCTTCTTTAGCTCTACTACTTCAAGATACTGAAGTAGGAGATGAATATCGTGCTGGCAGATTTAGTCAACTAGAACTTCTGGATGAAAAGCGCATCAATGCTTTGGAGCATCTTCGTGCCTACCAAAACAAGCTTAAGAGAGCATATCTCAAGAAAGTTCATCCTCGATCCTTTGAGATCGGCGACCTTGTCTTAAAAGAAAATAAAAAAAATACTAATGCAACTAAAGACCTTAAAGGTAAATTTGAGCCCAACTGGCTTGGACCATATGTCATCACTGCTAAATTTGGATCGGGCGCATACAAATTATCTACCTTAGATGGTAAAGAACTTAAAGAACCTATGAACATTATGCATCTCAAACGCTACTATGCATAAAATTTGGTCATTTCATCATTGTATATATTTGTTTTGCATATTATTTCCTTTTAGTCACTTATATAAAACGTTTCAAAAACAATCACATTGTATTTCTTTCAATTCATAACTTAAAATCAAAATACAAAAACATCAAAATCGTCAAAATCTTCAAAAACATCTTTTATTTCATACCTGTCAATTCTTGAAGTATTACAGTTATATTTTCAATTATTGTGGATAAATTAGCATTTATTTTGGAATCCCGCACTTTCACACTCACATGAATAAATATCTTGATTTTATTTTCTATGATTATTTATCTCTCTTATATCAAAGTCCACATTAGCATTAAATAAAGTTTTGAGCATAGAGAATTGATCTTGTTATTTACTTAAACCAAGTACATCTCTTCACATTAAAATGATTTCATTGCAAATTCGATATGATGCTACATAGTAGAAATGGTTTCCTGAGCGAAAAGTTTCCCCTGCTATCCTATCATGCACATGGTCTAGAATCTTTGAGAATTGACAAAAGGACAAGCTCACCCCTACCCAGAATAAAAATCCCTTGCTCTACAGCCAATCCGAGCAAGTATCCCTAGCATAGGAAGAAAAAGAAAAGTCAAAGAAAATGAGAAAAAAGAAAAATATTATTTTGTACCATCGCAGCAATATTTCAGCATTATCTCAATTCCAAGCAAAAATACAAAAAAAAAAAAGAAGAGAAAGAAAAAAAAAAAAGTGAAAAGCAAAAGCAAAATGCAATAAAATCCCTTTCCCTACCCCTTGAAAAGAAAAGAAGGGTGAATGAGCTTGAATCCCTGGAATTTTCAATTATTCGAAAACTGTGAGGTAAGCCCCATAACAGGTGGTTTGTGCCCAACCCGCTTGGCCTTGGGTAATTCCTAGCGTGGTGATATGTCTGTCACATTAGCGACCTTCTTTTGTACAGACCTATGTCAGCTTATGGATCAGCTAGCTCTTGATAACCCGACTTACATAGTAGTATGAGTACGGTTACATGCATATAAATCATGGTCAACGAACACTCATTTGGTTAAGGCAAATTACTTGTATCAAATTATCTTGCTCAAAATTGGTGAATGAACAATACAATCGCACACACATTTGTATTTGAGAGATTTTGTATCATTATGATAAATCAAGATCGGTAATGAACTCACATTTGCACATGAGGATCCCTTAATAAATCTACATTTGTCTTTGCGATAATTTAAACTATTTATGTAATTCTTTTCGGAATAGTTTTATCCGCTTATTTCAGAATTTTTGTTTTGTTTTCAAGCAATTATATACTTTGTTTCACAAAATCACAAAATGATTTCAAACAACATGTTCATATTATTATTTTTCTGTTTATCAACAATCAAAAATTAATCTTGTAATAAAACTAAAATATCCATTTTCTTCTTTGGATTTCGCGATGATGGTATAAGTCTATACATATAAATTCTATGCCTAGCGCAAACCATTGTTCTAATTTTATTTTCCATTTATTTTAAAACAAATTCATAAAAACATATGACTTGCATCATTATGTTACACAATTATGCTTTAAAAATGAACAAACACTTATTCTATTTCATGTCATTATGTCAACATTCAATTTTGCAAACCATGGTATAATTTCTAAGGAATTGTTCAAAATTTTATCACACTTAGGAATTTATGCCTAGCAAAATCATATTTCTTTTAGTATCTCATGCATACTATTTTTATGAAAATCTGAAAACAAATCATCACCATCATCATTTCCATCATCACAACACAAAGTCTTAAGACAGTCTCTTAAGCACTCTTTTACTTTTTAACAATATTTCTATACTGGGATTAGCTTGACGACCGAGCGAGCGGCGACTCCATGAAATGGTCTATAACAACGACAATGTCCTTTGAAATTATTGTTAGAAGTCTCTTTTATTTTTTATCAAATCACACCAAAACAACCAATTGTTTACATCAGATTATTTCATTTAAATTTTATAGCATGACATCAAATTATAATATTTCCAAATGACATAATTACATGAATCATCAATCAGACAAACAAACAATTCAAATATTGAAGCATCATAAAAACATATGAACAAGTCATATCACAAAAAGATCATATATATATATATATATATCACAAAAATTATATACATCATATCAAAACTGGATTGGTATGCCACAATCTATACCCTGGCATACTCAATCCTCTCAAAAATCTATACAATCTCTATGCAGTCTATAGCCCCCTAGTCTCGAGAAGCCCTCGAGCTCTCAGCCTCATCTCCTCCCCCACCCTACATGGAGGAGGTGGTCCCATAGCAGTCTGTGCTGTGTCTCGGGTCCTCACTGTCGATCGTGAGGATGTCCTCACCGATCCCATCCGGATTGGTTTCGCAATGTTCACTGGCAATGGTACCCTCTGACCCTCTGGAGCCAGCTGAAAGTATACTCCCTGGTAGAATGTGGTCTGCATCATAGACCGCACTAGCTCATCCCTGCTCGCCCCTCCACTCCGTGCCCTGAGCCGTGTAGTCTCATCCTGTAGTGTCCGTACCTGACCCCTGAGCTGAGTAGCCTCGTCCTACAGTGACTGCACCTGAGCTCGGAGGTGGGCAACCTCAGCCTAGAGAGCCATCATCTCGCTGCTCTCCCCTACATCCACACCCTTGCCCTTACTAGGCGATGGTGGTCTCTCCCCCTACTACGAAGGGAGTCTCTCCTCCCTCCGCCCTGTCTCCCATGGCCTCTATGGAGCCTGACCCATCCGCTGGCGTCTCTCCTATGGGGACCACCGCTGCTCTCTCCCATCGTGACCCCGCGCTGCCTCAATCGTAGCCTACCGTCGCCTCCCCATCTGGTGCACCACGGCGTGCACTGGACCCTACGCCCTCGTCATCCGAGGAGGGTGGATGCCTACGTACCAGGCATCGTAGCCATCTGCAACCCTCGCATCATCACCATCCACTGGCTGGATGGGGGCATCGTCAGCATCCTGACTCCAGAACCACTACATGTCTGGAGCCCCGCTCAGCGTAGTACTATCTCGAATAGTCTGAGAGTACTCGTAGTCCCTAAGAGAAGGGATCCCCTACTGTAGACCGAACTATCATAGTACCCAATCGTAGCGGTGGAGCTCTACCTCTCCCCGCTCCATCCTCAGCTAGTAGACTCGCCTGATGCGAGCCAGCTCCTGCCCATCCTCTGCCCACTCGGGGTGCTCTCGCCATGGCCTCCAGGTGATCTGGTCTGGGATGAGGTCATCTAGCAACCTCCGTGACATCGACAGATCTATCCGCCGCTGTGACCCCCTCTGTAGCCACCGAGTAGAAAACCCGGGGCCTCTCCCGGTCAACCCCTATCGGTGGGAGCCCTATCGGCCTCCGCACCGCAATGTGCTCCCAGCACCAAACCTGTAGCAACGATGTCAAGACCAGACATCGACCTCCCTTGTATACGACCCCATGCAGGATCCTATACAAGCGGCAGAGTACAAAGCTGCCCCATGTAAACCTGTACCCATGGTCTCTCATGTCGCAAACTATGTCTGAGAGCACCCACGATAGTCTGCACCCGCTCTGGTGGCACAGCAGTAAGCCACCTACCACTCTTGCCAAAACTCGAGTCAGCCTAGATGCCCCAGGCATCTGCCGTAGAGACTCGATGTTCACTCCGCCCTTCTCCAGGGCGAAGCTCGGGTCTCCAGTCAGTCTCATCATCGCCTGGCCCTGATTGGCCATAGGCATCATGAGCCATCCCTGTATGGGGATCCTCATGATCCTCCATACGTCCTCTAGAGTGGGAGCCATCTCCCCTATCGGTAACCGAAAGCAGGACGACCCCGGATACCACCTCTCTGCTAGGGCTGTCAGTAGCCCCATATCCGTCGGTACTTGTGGCATCTCTGCCACATGCCATAGCCCGACCTGTGCTAGTTGGTCGCGCTCTGCCTGGTCGAGAGCGGCTAAGTCATCTCTCAACCCACCGTATTTCCATTCCCGGATCTTTAGTAATCCTTTCTGCAAAACAAACAATAAAACAACAAAATTTATTAATAAATCAATCATTGCAATTAAATTAAACACATTTTACATCAAGTTTAAAGATGATATCGTCCACCATTGGATTATATCATCCCAAATTGGGCAACATCGTCCTTTGTTAGGATGAAATCATCTCCTATTTTGCAACTCGCGGATCGCCCCTTGTTGGACGAGATCGCCCCTAGTTCGTCGATTTCGCCCTCAGACGAAATCGACGATCTAGAGATGATTTCGGCGAAATAGGGACGATTTCGTCCCGACGTCGTCGACGGCCTAAAAACGGCCGCGATGCCCCAAACAATCAAAATTTAAATCCAAAAATTGCACAAAGTTAATTCAAACCTAATCTACTAGGATTAGATCCTTACCCGTAGCCCGCATCGGACCTCTGTCGCTCTGTGCGCTGTCTCCACCATTTTTCTCTCTGCAGAGCTCTAGAACAGTAAAAATGAATTAGGGTTTTCCCTATTTTTCTTAATTTTATTCAAAACCAACAACATTTTAATTTTTGCTTTTTCGTGTTTTTACCTCAAACGTTCGATTTGGGTAAAAACACGGAGGGGGCACCATAGTCAACATTCGTACGATTCGACCAAGAATCGTCGTCTAAAAAATTGAGTACATTTTTGCTTTCTCGTAAAAATGGGAAAAACTCGTCTTTAACGCATTTTCTTCGAAAAATTCGCTAAAGAGGGGGCAAAATGTAGCACCCTAAAATTGGCACGGTTAAAACCTTAGTAAAAGATAAAAGATAAAAATTTAAATTTTAACCCCAAAACCGCCTGTTACCCGCTTTCCCCATTTTCTACGCCATTTTTAGGATTTGTTTTGACCGTTGGACGATATCATCGCAGATGAGACGAAATCATCCCCGATCTGACGAATTCGTCTGGAATAGAACGTCCAGACGATTTCATCACATATTACAATATTTGAAGGGCTCTAGGTCTGCAAGGATGACATGAACTTGCCCTTCATGAGTGTACTTGAGGCACTGGTGAGCAATGGAAGGGACACACTTAATGTCCCTGATCCATGGTCTGCCTAATAGGATATTGTATGCCATCTCACCCTCTAGGATGTGGCACAACATCAAGATGGTCTTTTCCCCTACCTAAATAGGTAGGATGATCGTACCAACCATTGAGCATATGGCATCGTTAAATGCTTGGAGGGTGTAGGTAGATGCAACAATGTGGGATACTGGGAGCTTCAAATGCTTGAGAGTTGTTGTAGTTATGATGTTGCTAGAAGACCTAGTGTCTATCAACACTCTCTTATATGGTGTTCCATTCACAGATGCGACGATGTGCAAAGGGGGATATACAATGTCATGTGGAACCAATTTAAGTTCATCTTATCGAAAGGTAATCACTGGTTTTGTGCATTATTGCACGTGCCCCACAAAGTTGATGAAGGAGTTAGACTCCTGGGGCTGAATCTCAATTACCTTAAGGATATTCATCAAGGATTCTCTATAAGGTTGCAATTTTTGGATGAGCTCATAGATGGAGATTCGGGCAGATGTTGTTGTTAGGCTTTGAGTGAGCTTACTCTTAATGGTGACCACAGGCCTAGGCAGGAGGTTTGGCATAAGAGGTGGTATACACTGCGATGTCGAGGGGATATTTCTCTGAGCCATAGGATGTGTAGCTAGACTTGGGTACCACCTATTTCTAGTGATTATGTTGATCATGCTGACATACCCTTGCTTAGGGGGGCATGGTGAACCTCATTTACCTAGGGCACTAGTTTGGCCTGCTTAGCATGAGCAAGCAAGGGGTCCTTGAAGACATCCATCTATTGGTTGTTTGGTGCGATAGGTTTTTCTACCTAGAAGGCATTCTTATCGATCATGTCTTGTACCAAATATTTAAACTTGTAGCACATTTTCACATCATGCCCGTTTTGCCTATGAAACTTGCAATAGAGGTCTTCTTTGTATCCTTTGGGCTTCGATGCATTTGGGTCGATAAGTTGACTCTCAGGTAGGTGGATCGCATTAGCTGCTAAGAGGTGATCAAGCAATGAGTCTATAGACTCTACAATGGGCATGAATTGTCACTTGGTATGATGCTATTGATTTTACCCTTGACTATTCTGGTTGTCCTTGGAATAGTTCCCAGGAGTGGATTGGTAATTAGGCTTTTGAGGCGATGCAGCTTGCACTGACCTTGGGATGTTAATGGCAATATGATTCACTACTGCTAGATTAGGTTGCACTGGGGCATTTTTAGCATTCTTGTTCCACTCCTTGTGAGGCTTTGCAATCTCACCTTCTTGAATCTTGATTTCTTCGATGATCCTAGTCTATGCTAGGGCATCTTCAAGAGTGGGGTATTGCTGCAACTATAACAACAAGGAGATCGACTTTAGGCAGCTCTTGGAGAACATCTAAGTCAAATCCAACATGGGGAGGAGATAAGGTAGCTTGGTGAGTAGGGCTCGCCATCTATTGCCATATTTTTTATTGACTCATCGTCATACTGTTTCAACCCATCTATATCGGCCAACGTTGCCTTCCTCTTGGTGTTGAAGGTAAAGCATTCTAGAAACGCATCTGCAAGTTGGTCCAAGTTGTGGATGCTATGATTAGGGAGTTGTTAAAACCACTCTGAGGTAGGTCTAGAGAGGGTAGTCACAAATGTCCTCAAAATTAAAGCATCATCATCATGAATGCCAAAGCATTGGCCCAAGAATCTGGTGACATGTTCCTGTGCATCTTCCTCTCCTTTAAATGTAGCCAACTAAGGTAAATTAAATTTCTTTGGATAAGGAGGTGTAGGAACCAAAGGATGGATGGGTTGACTACGTAATTGGCATATACTAGTTTTTTGATATCTAGACCCAGAGTTCTTATTCTCTACTGACTCTAGGTGCTCTAGTAATGATTTATACAAGCCTGAGGATTTGATCTCCTCATCCTTACTCACATGCTGCGATGGAGATCTAGTATCCTCCAACCTATTGCGGGGTGGTGGCATGTCACCTCCCTACCCTGGTAAGGTGTCTCCAAATACTCTACTTTTATCTCATTCTCATTGTAGGCCCCGTAGGGCATCTCTCGAGTCGGTATATAAAGAGGGGTATCTGCATACTATGGGCACCCTATGTTTAGCTTGGGAGGCACATCTCGATATGGCCTAGGAGGTCATGGAGGTAACATTGGATAATGCCTAGGAGACCTATCTTGAATGAGTGTGGTTTTCCTCGGTTGGACTTCCTACCTATGTGTATTAGAGGTAGGAACCCTCTCACATAAATTCTTTTAGAATAGCTCATTGGTTTGTCTTTCGATTCTCTCCTTCTCAAGATGATGCAAGCGGTCTAATTGCTCTACTCACCAAAGCTACATGAACTAAGTTTGGCGTTCTGTATACTTTGTAAATGCTTGATTAATTTGCTCTACTATATGAGGCCTAGGATTTCTAGGAGTCTCACCCTGAGGCCAACCTCATTAAAGATAATCTGTGATATCCATCACATCCTTCCATCGGTTGAGGGTAGTTGTATTAACTTGAGGTTTGGGCTAGGGCATATACTCATTATACTCGACGGATGTGGAGGCACATCATGCATGCATAGAATACTACTCCTGAGGAAATTTTGGGATCTCCTCATGCCTTCCTTCTTGGACAAGGAAGGGTAGGGCGGAGTTAGCTTGCCTTGAGCGACGAGTATCATACCCATCAGTTTGCCTAATCTGTTGTACCCTATCAAGGTGACGTGTAGGCAATGTAATACCACCTAGATCTACCTAGTGTGTGAAGTCGAGCTCTAGCCCATGAATAGGTGTGTCAGCCCTAATAGGTATGTAGATGCGTGGTATCACTTTATATACTAGCACCTTAGCGTACTTTTGACTTTCATTCAAGAAGGTGTGTGATGTATCTAAGTACCAGGAACACTCTCCCAAGTAAAGTTCATTATCCCTGGCGATGTTCCCATAGGGATCCCTAGTAGGTGTGGCTCGTGCCCCACTGTCTTGGGGCTAGGGAGAGTGGAGACTCACCAGGGAGGTATGACCAGGTCCCTGGGGTTATAGCAGCTATGACTCATGTCTCCTAGTCCACTTTTTGTAGCTTCTACCCGTGATTGGGCTTGGTTACAGGTGCACACCATCGTAACTCTCTACCAAACCCTAGATGATTATCTTCTTTATAAATTATTAATGAAACAAAAAATAGAAAAGGAAACCAGGGTTATGCATAAGAGGTAGGACCTAAAAGGTACTTATAAAAAAATGATGAAACTATTTCGAAACGACAGTGAAATCTATCGAATTGCATGTATGCTGGCATGGCGAATGATTTTAATTTTTCTCAAAAAATTGGCAAAAAAGGGAAAATTTTAAAGTTTTTTCGGACCATGCCAAAAAGATACCAGCTACGTTTAAAATCTTGGACGCGAATTGTGGTCCGGTCATGGAACAAATGCATAATATGATCCGGTTTCGAACGGGTTGCAAAACATGAAATTTTCTTGAGCCGAGTGCATAATAAGTACCGAATATTCGAGTAAGAGATATGATATGGCATCTAGTAAACATAAGGATTGTAGCACAATGTAGCTTATCGCTATTGACGTTATTAGGGGGAAAACACATGCAATATTCACAAAGTTGATCCCACATAACTATCTATCCCACATAACTATTTATCCCACATGATTTAGTGTACTCTAATTTCAAAGCTTAAATAAGAAACTTCCTTCATAGTAAAGTAGGTGAAGATTCAATACAAGAAGGGTGGCCTCTTTCTAACGGGTGTAGTAGGCAAGAAATTAACTACACCCATCAGAAAGAATACCAACGTGTCTTGTCCTGGATCTTGGCCTTTTACGACCACAAACTGGATGCAATGAACGAATGAATTTAATGTCACGATGGTACAATGGTCCCAGACACCGGGTGGGTGCATAAATGCATCCAGGCATCGAGCGGGTGCATAAATACATCCGAGCACCGGGTGGATGCATAAATGCATCCGAACATTAGGTGGATGCATTTATCCATCTGGGTACCAAACAGTTTCAAATTATGCAACCAGTTTAAAACCACAGTATATTATGCATCCGGGTGCCGGACGAGTGCATTTTATGCATCTGGGTGTCGGGCGGATGCAAACCATGATTCGATATTAAACCGATTGCATAATATGCAATCGCTCGTTGCCTCGGATGCATACTATACTCTGTCATTAAACCAGATGCATATTATGAACTGGTAGCATAAGTTAGTCTGACCGCCATCGTACTGCCATGTGTCTAATACTGCATGTCCCGTCCTGCATGTCTAATACGATGTTGCCACATGTAAAATATGTTTCAAGTCAATAAAAGGGCATCAACAAGTAGTTTTCCCATTTCTTTTTTGTGATAGCTACAACCAGAGCTACCCTTTCTGACCAACCTTTCAGTTTCCATTCCCAATCCTTTTTCTTCCACTTCCAACTACTTCCAATGGATACCCCTTCCATAATCCAATAAAAATTCAAGAATTTTGCGTGCACTTTGATTTCATATCTCATGAAAATGCCAAGGATGAACTTTCAGTGGCTGTATAGCATAGGTTTATCAACCCTCATTTCCATGCCACATTTCAAAACATACAAAGTGCTCCTATAGCATATTATCTCTAGTTATGACCATGAAAGGGGTACTATAAGCATTAATCTATGATCTAAAAATGTTGTTTTTAACATCACCCCTAAAGATATTCATAGATTGACAGGTCTTCCATTTATTGGTTTTAATCAAGTTTTGTTGATGTCACAACTTTCTCTAGATGACAAAGAACACCTCGATAACAATTACGATCTTTCATCAGAAGATTTGGCAGGTATAAATCTTATTAAATGTATTTTATTAATTTTCAATGTTTTAAATTTCTAAATTGACATCAAAATTTTTTATGCAGCTTCTAACACCAAAAAAAAAAGAGGTTTAGTGATTAACGATGTTAACCATCAAACTCTAAAGGCCATTATCGAGTTTTTCTAGGCCAGGATTATTTTGTTGGGAAGACCGGAAATTACGTTTTGGGCACTGTATTATATTGTTTAGTCTGAAAAAAATGAAAATTTTGATTGGTGTACATATATTTCTGATCGAGTCAGGACTGAGTTGCATGCGATCAAACTTGCAACCACCAAGACTCAGCCCCCCAAGACTCAGCCCATTGTGGGCAGTGTAAATTATATTTTAGCTTTATATTTTGAGTCTTTTCATAATTTTTCAACTACTATTGTACCAACTGTTATGCATTCAAAACTATTGTCTATTGCCATGACACCAGAGGAATTGAGGGTAATAACTACATCATTGTCTTTGACATACTATTTTATAGTTTACAATATTTCTTTTTTTAATTTTTTTCATCAATATGCAGGCGAAGGCAAAAATTTCAAGGACTAAATTGATTGCTACCAATAGGGGTCAGAGGCTGAAGCAAACAGGTGATTTTGAAGATACAGGCTCTGAAGCAACACCTGTTACTATGCAGAGGTCACACAAACATGCCAGGAAGCCTTGAACTTAACTTCTTTACTAACTTCACCATTACTTTTTATAACTTTAATATAACATTTGCCAGCATGTTTTTCAATTCTATCAATATTGTTTTGAAGCCTATTATCCTTACCAAGTCTCCAACTGCAAATTTTGCATCTACATTTTTTTTCATCAATTTGGTTAACCTCAGTCATGACAGGCTCAAGCCAGGGAAATATTTTTGGCAATTCTTTCCTAAATCCCCTTCCAAGTATCTAGAGAGATGCTTTTCTTTTTTTGGAATTTTTGGTTGAAGATTCAATTGATGCTTGTAATGATTTTTATTTATCACTTTCATTTTCAATTATGATGTCATTTTGCATGTTGTCATCAGGTGTTTGTTGGATATCATTTCTAAGGGTATTTTCAATGAAATTCATCTCTTCTTGGGGAATATCTTCAAGTGGAGGCATATCAGGATCGATAGGGTATTCTGCATAGTAGGATACCATAATATTTTTTATCACTATTGGATGAAAAAATTTACAAAAAAATATACAAATCATCAATCAAGAACATACTAGGAAGTAAAAAATTATTTGTACCTTGAATTTGCACAGATGTCATTGGCTCGTTGCATATTGAAGTTTGGCTAAAATATTTGAGGATACTCTTTTTAGTAGAAGATTTGGTGCCCTTCTTTCCATCACTAGACGAAAATTTACTAATGACAAAATAAAGTTAAAAATGGTGTATTTTCTGGAGGCCTTTAGATATTACTATAAATATAATAAAAAATTGTTGCGAAGTAAATTATACATATTTTTTTCCAGCCATTCTTTATTGTGAATTTATCAGTTTATGCCACTAGTTATTATTCTGGTGAAAGCACTCTAACAGAGAAAAAGGGCATCAATATGTCAATAGAGAACCAAAGAATTTACTTATGTATAATATTAGCAATAAAAAAAATCTTAATTAAAAATAAGAATTAAAGAAAAACAAAGAAAACAAGGGAACAGACTCAACAGAGCAATGACAAAACAGAGAAAAAAAGGGAACACACTCAATAGAGCAATGACATTCAAAACCTAGAAAAATAACAAGTAGAACATGGCAATATAAACAAAAGTAGAGAAGTGACAGAGAACCTGGTGCTAAAATATAGTATGTCCGTATGCAGAGATACTAGTTTTGATCAGAGATAGATAATGATCCTGGTAAACACAGGTCCGTCCGATTGCACGAAAGTGTCCGAACTCAGAAATGGTTCCATCCAATTGCACAAAAGTGTCTGAATTCAAAAATGGTTTCGTCTCGTTGCAATGAAGTGTGCGGATTCAAAAAATGGTTCCATCCGACTTCATAAAAGTCTTGCTCGGTTGTGCGGTTGTATCCAGAAGCATAAAAATTTCACCCATTTGCACGGTAGTGGCTGAAAACCAGGAAGGCACCGCCCGACTGCATAGCAGGTTACAGATACAAAAGTGTCCAGTTGGGTACATAAAAGGTTTCGTCCAATTACAAAGAAGATTTCGTTCGACTTCATAGAAGGTTTCGCTCGACTGTACAGAAGGTTTCATCCGGTCGGTTGCACAATAGGTTTCATTCCGTTGCACAGCAGGTTCTGTCCAGTTGCACAACAAGTTTTGTTCGGTTGCATAGAATTAGTCTCATTTGGCTGCAAAGCAAGATACTATTTCGATCGGTTGCAGAATTAGTTCCGTCCGACTATAGAGTAGAACACAGTTCCGATCGATTTCAAGATTAGTTTCGTCTAGTTGCAGAGCAGGACATTGTTCTGGTTGTTTGTAGAATTAGTTCCATCAAGTAGTAGAACAAGACACTTTTCCATTCGGTTGTTGAATTTGTTGCAATTGGTGACAGAAAATATTTCAATGTTGTGACGAATTGTGTAGGTATTTTCCCTAGGATTTTAATTATATATAGAGGTATACTTGGCAAGTTTGGCGGGATAATTTAGAAATTCTAAAATTTTAGGGCTAAAAGGGTACTTTATTTAGGTGGGATTACTTGCAAATTTTTTAAAATATTCATGATACTCTCATCAAAGGACAGCTAACCGACACCAGAAATTTATTTTTTCTCGAAAATTCTGGCTACATGGCTGACATCCGGGTCTCAAAAATTTCACGAATTTAATTTTTTGAAAATGGATTTTTTCACCCCAATGGCGAAGTTTCACCGCTATGCATAACGCTGAAGGAAACACTCAATAATATAGATGATTATCTCTTTTAAGTTTTAAATGTGAATCCCTAAACTATTTTATGTGTTTTAGATGTGTTGTTTGTAAAGAATGACCTTGTGTCACGTGTTTGAAATATTTTTGAATGATAATCTTGTGTTTAATTGGCTTTCACCTGTATAATAGTAGCTCAACAACCTAGTTATGAACTCCAGGTTGCTTTATCCCACCTATAATATGTGGTGATTAGGTCCACACATGGCCATGGAGCACAAGTCCTACCAGTTCCTCACCCAGTTCACCCGTAGTCTACGATATACCTCTCCAAAGAGAGATATGTGCTATAAACCATAGGCTATAATGAATATTGGAACCGACCATGGCAAAGAAAAAGGTTCATGGGATTTGAGACAAGGGGTGGATATTAAATCCACCTCGTTGAACTCTACTAGTGGATGGTGATGAAATCCACCTCACTAGCGTTTAAGCAGATCATGGTGTGTGTGGTTCTTTTTAATCCAAATAAAGTAAACAAAGAAGCATCCGATGATCATTCACTAAATGCATGCAAAAATGTGTGTTTTACTTTCAAAAATCTAGGATAAAAGAACACTACAAACAAAACTAATAAATGTAGCCCTAAATGTTGACCTACCCATTGGGTAGGCTACCAGCAATCAAACCATAGAGATGCATCGCTATTCTAAGTTTCTTTGATTTTTCTCCTTTTTTGTTTTGTTATTTGTGTTATGAGAAAAATAAATCTAACTTCTAACCTTTCTAGGCACACAAATGATACAGGAAAAATCAAACTTTAGCAGATGTTGTCTGTGTAAACAGAAAACCAGAGTTTCAGGCACTTACCTTATCACCCGGGAAACCCACTATTTCTGGCTTTTGAGCAAAAAATGCTCTATTTTTTGGTCATCCCAGGGTGGGACGGCTATAGGATTTGTGTTCGTACTAGGGTGGGATGGCTGTGTCACCATATCTGGGTGATCCAAGGAGCAGTTCAAGGGTTGTCCCAGGATGAGTCAAGGAGCAGCTGCAACAAAAAACAAGCAAAAAAATGAGGTTAAACCTTAAAATTAGTAATAGGTAGAAATTCCCACCATGATCACCACTGAAGTAGGGAAAAATAGTGCACCTAATTATGAATAACAATATATGTATCTATCCTCTATGTTTAATGAGCATCAAATCGAAAGCATGCAAGTAAGATGGAAAAGATAGAAAATAACAAGAAATGAAGCAAAGTAAATCAATTTCTTATTAATTAAGTGGATAAAATCTAGGTTACAAAATGTCCCCTTGAGGGCTCAAATGATTGATACAACTATTACAAATTTTGGGGTGCCCAAGGGTCAAATCCTTCAAGATATTTGGGTGCACATCCAGTGTCTTTCCTCCTACCCACAATCGAGGTGGGCAGGCCAAGACTACCACCGCTTGTGTCTCTATCTCTAATATTTGATTTCCTATGCTCCTTCCCAATGCATTGTATAGCCTAAACCTACATACAAGGTAAGCATAAGTGTCACGTATCAAGTGTGTATGATGGAAAACATGCAATCCCCACATGCACCAAAAATCTAGTAATGATAATGTATATCAAATCAGCTCCAAATGACTTGAAATTGCAGAGGGATGTAAAATAGAGGGTTTTGGAAATATCTCACTAGAAAGATAGCAAAAATTGTGTCCGATGGCATACCATAATCACAATGACTGACCTCCACTTGCAAAACCCAAAGTAAGCAATTGTTGAACCACAACACCTCCAAATCAAATGAAAATTGGTCAGAATACATAAAGGGACATTCTAAGACAACCCATATGGTTATATTTGCATAATAAACAATAGTTGCAGGTGTTTCTCCAAATGACCATCGTAGGCCTACGTGAGACCCTACAAAACACTAAAAATATGATATCTCCCTCAATATAGATCCAAATTGCATGAAATTTTTATAGAAGCATAATATGACAATCTAGAATATAACAAAAAAAAAATAGAAGAAAAAACATGCATAGATTTCTTGCCATACTAGGGTGGAATGGTTGAAACTATCACAAGCTAGGGGTCATCCTGGGGTGGGACGACCACCTGTTATGCACTTATTTTTCCCCCAATTCCTCCAAGAATTGGTTAAGAACCTCCTAGGTAGTGTTTTAATCGAATTTTATGTGAAAAATCACTCATATGATTTGGTTTTGAGATCAAAACGTGGCTCCTAGTTCACTCGCAAACCTCCTTCACTAGGTAGAGATTCCGAGGGAAAATAAAGCACAAAAGGTTGGAAGGAAATCTTAGCAGCACTTCGTTGCTTTGTCCTAAAACTCCTCTCCATATTTGTGTGGAAAACTGATCCACTTTATAGCCAAAGGAGGCCTTTGGGCAAGAAGGCATGTGAGGGCATGCAGGGCAGGAGGTGCCACTTGGCCACCGGGGTGGCATGCATTGGAGGGGGAAGAGGATCTCCCAATTTGGCCTCCTTTATGAGGCATGCAATATAATTATGCACCCTTAACCTTGCATGATCGAAAGGTAATGCAAATGGAATTTTTTGGGTGTCATTTGTCTGTCATTTGACTTTTTGGAGGCCAAAGCTCATGGTCATACCACCCAAGGATGACCACACATGGTCATCCCTGGGTGGGATGCCCATAAAATGAGGCCATCCCTGGGTGGGAAAACCATGCCTATAGGCCCCAAAACTTCCCAAAAGTGGGGAAAAGCTCCAAAACATGGTTAGTACCACTATAAAACCTCTGAATCTTGCCCGAGGAGGTCATAAGGTGTCAATTGGACCTTGTCTTGGTTTCTTAATCAGATTGACCAGTTTTTGTCTCTACAAATACCCCTTTTTGAGATGCATTATGTGTAGCACAACACTGAGCAAAAATAGATGACCAAAGCATTGAATTATTAAGGTTATTTGCTCACCTAACCAACTTTAGATGCCCCAATACTGTAAAGAGCATGCTTCCTGAATCCTTGCTTCTAACAAACTAAGGAAATTGCTTAAGCTTATACATTATCTATCATGAAGAGGCGAGGCCTATGATTTCATGATGCCAACAATGCCAAGCACTTTAATTGATATTTTGTGCTTGTTTCATGTCCCAACCATGAGCATGATTGTCTTTGTCAATGATTCGTTGAATGAATGCAGTTTTCCTGATTGAGTGTGTGCTTGTTGATTTTAAACTGAGTATGACTACCCCCTCAAGTGATTATTCAATAAGGGAGTGACCAAGGATAAAACTGATGAGTTTCTTGACATAGATGACTTTGCTGGGTTGCCTCTCAGTTTTATGCATTGAAAATGGAGTATTTTGATAGGGTTTTGACTATTTTGTTGATGCCACCTGGAAGGAAGGAGCTATCAAATTCATTCTCGTAGGGTGGTACAGGAACAATGGCCTTCTTAGGGTTTGAATTAATATTTTTCTAGTTCTATAGGGATGATTTTAAGTTCTTGTGAGTTGATGGGAAGTTGGGCCAGTTTTGAGTTGTTTTTAAGGGGTTATGGACCCTGTTTGACACATTGGAACTATTTTGATGCAACCTACCTATGGTCATCCTAGGGTGGGATGGCTATAGGTTGTATAGCCTTACTAGGGTGGTACAACTAGCTAGTGAGCCACCTGGATCACCCTAGGATGGCCATGGCCCTGCGGGGTCTATATAAGCCAACAAAGGGGTTTTTAGGCTCATTTGTGCATGTGCTTGTGGAGAGTTTGAGAGGTGAGGAGGAGGAGGAAGATTTTGAGTAGCTAAGCACTACCAAAATAGCTCTACAGTCACCATGAGCTAGTTTTGAGACTCGTCCAGTGGCAGAACCGGTGCTAGATGGGTAAGATTTGACTTTCTAACTGCATGGTGCTTGAAATTGAAATGGAATTTGGAATTTATTTTTGCTTTTTGTCAGGGCATCATAAATTCTTAGAAATTAAACCTAATTAGGGATACCCTATAGTTTTTTATGCTATTTTTTTTTTTTATGTGCCTTTACTGCTTTTCTAGGGCTTTTTAGGCTATTTTTTTTATTGTTTTGAGGGCCTAAAAGGGCCAATTTTTGCCTAGATTGGGGATCATCCCTAGGTGGGACAGCCAGGGTAAGTTGTTTAGGGGAAATCCATGGGTGGGATGGCCACAAAATTGGAGGCCATCCCTCGGTGGGACGGCCACAAAATTGGAGGTTGTCCCTAGGTGGGACGTCCACAAACTAACCTAAAAAAGGACCATTTTTTCATGTTTTTTTAGTTTTTGGGGTATTTTAAAGCTTTATTTGAGACTTATTATGACCAAATTGCCTCTGCTAGGTGGTAAGGATTCAGTTTCATGTCTCAAATCTATTTTACACTATGATGGAGGCTTTTACTGATGCATATTGGGAGTGGCTTGATGTCATTGGCCTTAAGTAGGTGACGCGGTTAGAGCCTATGGTGGGCGACTGCACTTACTTGATGGCACTTATTAACCTATGGAAACCACACACCAATACATTCCACCTACCTACAAGGGATATGATAGTGACATTGGAGGATGTCTACCGGATATTACGTATTTTTATAGAGGGATGTTTGATTGAGTCTACTCACTGGTATCAAAGAGATGACATTATGGAGCAGTACTTTGGTAGGGATGCAGAGGAGGCAATAGGAGTAACTACAGTGGATGGATACCGGTGGAATGGTGGTACAAGGTAGGGGTACTAGGTATGAGGCACATCCTACTGATGAACTTGATCTCCAATATGCTCCTACCAGACTCATCGGGTGCCAGGTTTCCCTGGAACCTTCTAGAGTTGGTGTTTACTCTGGAAGGATGCACTGCGAAGTGGCTACTAGTGGTGGCATGGGGAATGAATCTATTGGCATAGCTATATGGTGAGTTGTACAAGATCTACTCCCAAGGGCAAAAGGGCTTGGGGTGCAACTTTCAACTGCAGGTTTGGAGGTGGTATCATGTAGTGTTGCAAATATGTAGAGGGTTTAGGCCCAGAAATATCTATATCTTTCTAGTCTTCGTGTGAACATGGTTGTAATAGTCAACATAGTTTTGTCGGTAAATTTTTTAAAATCCTCCATCCCCTCTCCTACATTCTCTCCTAAATTTCCTCACCTCCTTTCCTTCTTTCCTCCTGCTACCATTTCCTCCTTATCTCTCCATATCTCACGCTCCCTATTTCCTGCTCCTCCTCATCCTCCTTATTCCTCCACCTCCTTCCTTATCCCTTATCCTTCCATGTTCCCCTAATTTCCCTTATCTCTCCACCTTTTCCTCCACTCTCTCCCTTCCTCCTTCTTCCCCTCCTATAAATACTTATCTCCCTACTAAGCGCAAAAGAGTGAGTGTAATGTTTTAAATTAATTAAATAAATTGTTTTATTTTATAGCCCACTTTCACTCACTAGTATTAGAGCGTTGCTCCAGGGGCACAAAAATCAAGGTAGAGGCTATTTTTGAGGTAGGATGGTACAATTTTTGATGTCCATTCAAATATAGCACGTGGATTGAGGCACACATGAGCTGGAACTAACTAGGCGGTTGACGTAAGGCTGAGGTGGTAGCTAGCAGGACCTGGGCATAAATCTCGAGGTTCCAGGTGGTAGTTGCATGGACCATAGGTGGCTAACACATGGTAGAGAGCTAGCGAACATGTGGCAAGCTGAGCTAGTGAGGAGGTGACATGTGGTGGTGAGGCAGGTGCTAACGTGGTGATGACATGGCATGGTGAGGTGGCATGAATGCCATGTGGCAAGTTTTGGTTGGTCCTTCACTAGAAAAAGATCAGTGGGCCAATTTCCCAAAGGTAATTGAATTATAACACGTGACTTTACAAGTTTAAATCCTCCCTCACCCACCTCACAGTGCATGTGGGATAAAGGAGATGATCTGGTCAATCAGATGTTACCTAACCCTATGATCTCTACTGAGGAGAGAATCAGTTGAGTCCTTTGATGAGTGGATCTAGAGAGATGGAATACATGTGGTATTCAGTCAACTGTAGAACTCAGTAATAGCCCACTAGAGGAAGCCCGATTCTAGATACGAGGCTGACTCAGAAGATAATATTTTTGGACAACGAGTGGAGGAGTCTGATTCAGTTGCATTTGAGTCTGAGGAACAATCCAGTGAGAGCTATACCCCATGATCTCCATAACTAGAGCCTAAGCCAGCATAGCTTGAGCTAGCAGAGCCTGAGCTAGCTAAGGTCGAGCCAGAAGTAGTTCCTAAAATTATCATCATCAGTGATGATGAGGATTCCATTGCAGACAATTTTGGACCTCCAGTACTAGGCAATCCACAACAAGAAGAACAAGAAATCAGTGAGAGAATTAAGAAATCTAGATTTGATTTGAATCTGTAATTGCTTTGTACTTCCTATTTTTAGTCAAATCAAAGTTTGCTTTCAAGTAGTAGAAATGGCCTCAAATTCAAATCTCCCAATTCCTAAATTTAATGGTAGTGATTATGAATACTGGTCAATAAAGATGAAAACTATGTTGATTGGTAAAGGTTTATGGGAAATAGTTGAAGAGGGTTACATAGAACCCTATGTTGCTGACTGGTCTGCTTTAAGTGCTACCGATAGAAAAGCCAAGAAAGAAGCCCAGAAAAACAATTCCTTTGCCCTATACCATTTACAAGCAGCTCTAGATAAAAGTATATTTCCTAGAATAGCATCTTGTGTAACAACTCAAGATGCTTGGAAGGCTTTAAAGGAAATTTTTCAAGGGAGTGATCAAGTGAAGCAAGTCAGGCTTCAAACTCTGAAAAGAGATTTTGAAAATATCATAATGCAGGAGAATGAGAAAGTAGGAGACTACTGCGTGTGAGTCAAAGTCATGGTAGATAAAATGGTCACTCTAGGTGAAGAAGTTAAACCAAAAGTTGTGGTAAATAAAGTGTTGTGAACACTTCTTCCTAAGTGGAATCATGTAGCAATCATTATTGAAGAGTCAAAATATTTGACTACACTTTCCTTTGATGCACTAATTGGTTCTCTCCTTTCACATTAAGAGAGATTGCAGGAATCTTCTTCCACCATCCATGGTGGCGATGACAAAGCCTTCGCTTCACAAGAAGGAAAATGCCAAGGTAGAGGTCATGGCAGAGGTCAGCAAAGAGGAAGAGGTAGGAATAGTCCACGAGGTGGAATTCCAAGCAGAGGAGGATCTTCAAACAGAGGTGGAGGTCAAAATAAAAGTGGTTAGTAGAACAAAGGAAAGCATCCAGGCCAAGGAAAAGGAAGTGACAAGTCAAAGCAAGTTTGCTACAATTGTGGCAAACCTGGCCACTTCGCTCGTGACTGTTGGTCAAAACCCTCACAAGGGAGCAACAACAACCAGAGCAGTCAGTATGGAAATTTTGGAGAAGAGGAAGGGACCTCAAATATCTTTCTCTCATATGGCAAGTCAGATCAAAACTTGAATGACACCTGGATCTTGGACACTGGGTGTTCAAATCATATGAGTGGCAAAGAAGAACTCTTTGCTACCCTGGATTCTTCTTACAAATCTAGCATCAAGTTAGGAGATGACAAGTCATTGGCGGTTGAAGGCATTGGAGCCTTGGAGGTTCCAACAAAAGAGGGTGTCAAATAGGTGAATGACATCTATTACACCCCTCATCTCCAACACAATCTTCTTAGTGTTGGTCAAATGTTGGATAAAAACTATAAGTTGCTATTTTATGAGGGTAAATGTATCATTTTTGATAAAAATGATAGTAATAGAATCATTACACAGGTTCCAATGACTAAGAACAGGTTATTCCCTTTGAAGTTTGGCCAGCCAGGAGGAGATAAATTGGAAAATGTTGCTATTGCAAATCTAAGTGTATTGTGGCACTTGAGATACGATCATCTGAATTCAACCAGTTTGAAGATGTTAACTTCGCAAGTGATGGTAACTAGACTTCCTAAAGTTTAGGATAATAAGGAAGTCTGTGAAGGTTGTGCCTTGGGAAAGCATGCTAGAACCAAATTTCCTCAAGGGCAAGCATGGTGGGCTAGTTATCCACTTCAGCTAGTGCATTCGGACATTTGTGGTCCAATGCAGACCAAGAGCATTGGTAACAACTCTTACTTTCTTCTTTTCATTGATGATTTTTCAAGAATGTGTTGGATATATTTTTTGAAGCATAAATATGAAGCATTTGATTACTTCGTAGAATTTAAAACAAGAGTTGAAAAAGAAAGTGGATATTTTGTTAAGTGTCTCAGATCAGATAAAGGAGGAGAATACTCCTCTAATGATTTTTTGAATTTTTGTAAAGAACATGGAATAAAGAGGTAGTTCATTGTTGCCTATACTCCATAGAAGAATGGTGTGGCTGAAAGAAAGAACCACACCATTGTAGAGATGGCAATATCTATGCTTCAAACGAAGAATTTGAGCAATATGTATTGGGCAGATGTAGCCAGGACCAGTGTGTATATTTTGAATAGGAGCCCTACTTCAAGTTTGAAAGGGAAAACTCCTTACCAAGCATGGTATGGTAAGAAACCAAATGTCAAGAATTTCAAAGTGTTTGGTTCACTGGATTACTCACACATTCTTGATGAGTAGAGGAAGAAGCTCGATCCCAAGAGTCAAGCATGCATTTTTATAGGGTACTATGAGACCACAAAATCTTACAGACTCTACAATCCCAGGACTCGAAAGATAATACTTTCCAGGGATGTGATTTTTTATGAAGGGGGAGAATGGGGACATCCCCAAATTTATAGTAATGTTGAATCTCATGATGCAGATTCTTCACAAATTCAACAGGCACCACAGAAAGGTAAGAAGTCTCCTCCTCCAAGCCCAAGCAGACATTCGACATCCAGTTCATCATCTTCTTCACCAAGTCCTTCTCCACAAAGGTCAGTCAGTTCCTCACCAATGGATATTGATTCTCCATCCAGAGGTAAGAGAACTCTCCAACATCATCCATCTTATCAGATGTTGGATAAAAAAATTTCAAGAAGATATACTAGAAGTCAAGCTAGTGAAATGAGTTCTGTTTTGCAAAGACTTGAAAATATGCATTTGTATGGTGATGATGACTCCCAAGAACCTCGGGGAGATGTAGTTAACTATGCTTTGTTAACTAGTGCACAACTTGAACCTTCTAGTTATGAGAAGGCATGTACTCAAAAAATTTGGCAAGATGCCATGAAAGAGGAGATAACCTCTATAAAAAACAATGACACTTGGGAGCTGGTAAAGCTTCCTAAAGGAAAGAAATGTGTTGGATGTAAATGGGTTTTCAAGACCAAATTCAATGCTGATGGAAGCATTGAAAGGCACAAAGCAATATTGGTTGCAAAAGGATTTACATAGAAGTATGGTATTGATTATGAGGAGACATTTACTCCTGTAGCCCGAAAGGAGACCATCAGAATAGTTCTTGCTTTAGCTACTCACAAGGGTTGGAAAATCCAACACATGGATGTGAAAAGTGCCTTTCTCAATGGGTACTTGATAGAGGAGGTGTATGTTGAGCAACCTCAAGGATTTCAAGAGCAAGGTAAGGAGCACCTTGTTTACAAACTGAAAAAGGCACTCTATGGCCTCAAGCAGGCATCACGAGCTTGGTACTCATGCATTGATGGGTACTTTAAAGATTTTGGGTTCACCAAAAGCAGAAATGAACCCACCCTTTACTATCTGAAGCAAGGTAATGACATCCTCATAGTTTACTTGTATGTGGATGATCTCATATTCATGGGTAGTAATAAAAAAGTGAATATGGAGTTCAAGCGCTCCATGATGAAGCAGTTTGAGATGAAAGATCTCGGCTTAATGCACTACTTCCTTGGAATGGAATTCCATCAGACAGATACAGGGATCTTCATCTATCAACATAAGTATGCTCGGGACATGATCAAGAAGTTTGCTATGGAGCATTGCAAAGCAGTTACAACTCTAGTTGGACATGGGATCCAATTAAGCAAAGATGATGGAGCACCAAAAGTTGACGTGACCACTTTCAGGAGCATGGTTGGGAGTTTGATGTTTCTCGCCAACACCAGACCTGATATTCAATATGTTGTTTCTCTTGTCTCTCAATTTATGGCTAGCCCATATGAGCTACATTTACAAGTAGCTAAGAGAATTCTCAGATATGTGAAGGGTACATTGGATTTTGGAATCCAATACCATAAATGTAACACTATCAAGCTTGTAGGCTTCAGTGATAGTGATTGGGGCAACAACATTGATGACATAAAATCAACTTCAAGGAACTATTTTAGTCTGGGATCAGGACTAATAACATGGAGTTCCAAAAAGTAAACTGTGGTAGCTTTGTCTTCTATAGAAGTTGAGTATATAGCAGTCACCTATGCTAGTACTCAAGCCTTATGGCTAAGAAAAGTGTTGGAAGAGATTGGAGAGCAACAAAGTGGTCCAAACAGAATTTACTATGACAACATCAGTGCCATTCAGTTGGCATACAATCCAATCCACCATAGTAGAATGAAGCATTTTGATATGAAGTACCACTTCATCCGAGATATGGTGGAGCATGAAATTGTTGAGCTTAAATTTTTCCGCACTTTGGAGAATGTCGCAGATATCTTCACCAAAGTGATGGCTAAAGCTCAATTTATAAAGCTAAGAGACTGTGTAGTCAGTCCTCTCAACTTTAAGGGGGAGAATGTTGCAAATATGAAGAGGGTTTAGATATCTTTCTAGGCTTAGTGTGAACATGGCTGTAATAGTCGGCATAGTTTTGTCGATAAATTTTTTAAAAATCCTCCATCCCCTCTCCTACATTCTCTCCTACATTTCCTCGCCTCCTTTCCTTCTTTCCTCCCGCCACCATTTCCTCCTTATCTCTCCATATCTCCCACTCCCTATTTCCTGCTCCTCCTCATCCTCCTTATTCCTCCACCTCCTTCCTTATCCCTTATCCCTCCACGTTCCCCTGATTTCCCTTATCTCTCCACCTTTTCCTCCACTCTCTCCCTTCCTCCTTCTTCCCCTCCTATAAATACTTATCTCCCTACTAAGCACAAAAGAGTGAGTGTAATGTTTTAAATTAATTAAATTAAATATTTTATTTTATTTTATAGCCCACTTTCATTCATATCGGGAGGTAGGAAAGAGTCGACACTGGTCAGACGACGTGGGTCACTATGCCCAGTATTGTGTGAGACTGAGAGCAATGAATATTTTTTGGAGACCCTACAAGGATTGCTTAGAATGGGCTGAGGATGGGTGCAGCTTAGCCGAGTGAGGTGGGCAAGATGGTTGTTAGGTTGAGATGAGATGGAGCGGGAGTTCTTCCCTTATGTTAGGTTATATGATAGTTTGGGCTACAACTAGGGTTTCTCGATGAGCTAGTTGTTTACTGATGTCATGGGGATGAGAGGACACTATGATGGCCGATGGTGGAGGTGGTGGTACAGGATGCATATCCTATAGTGGACATTCCAGATATGGATTATGTCGGGACTATGGAGGATTATGACTCTTGGTGGGTGATGCACCAGTGGCAAGGAGAGGGACCACTATGGGGGTGTTTTGGGGCTTCATTAAGAGGCTCCTAGCGAGGATGCGATCGAGGCAGACAAGTGGTATGATCTTGTACACATGGCATATGAGCAGGGAGACCTCCTAGACTTAGGATATCAGGGTGGCTTTAGGGATGATGATACTGAGAGTGAGGAGGTGTAGGTACATTAGGTGGCACAGGGTGACACAGAGACTGATCTATAGGATAATTTGAGTAGGATTAGGTAGGAGAAATATCTCCTATGGATGGAGTTATAGTATGTGTGGATAGAGCTAGCAACACAGCGAGCATAGGTACATGAAGTTTAGGTTGATATAGTAGCACTACAGGTACAATTGCAGTTTCAAAGCCTCAAACAGGAGGACTCTTATAGCAAGGAGGTGACGAGGCTACAGACAGAAGTGATACGAATTCATTTGGTGGTGGAGATATATCAAGTGCGGTGTCGATGTGGATAGGATTATACTAATGAGCTAGAGATTGAGATAGTGCACCTCAGAGGACATCTACAAGATGACACAACTGCTACTGGGTCATACTAGAGTCACCATAGTGGGATAAGGTAGTATTCTTCCAGGGGGGATGCATCAAGATCTAGATAGAGGGTTGATAGGGTGGGTGGTAGCATGTATGAGAGTTCACAGCAGACTCCAACTACATGTGGCAGTGCGGATCATAGTACCGGTCCTGCGTGACCATGGGTGAGGCTCATGTGACTCTCTTTTTGCTTTTTTGTTTTATTTTTGTAGATGTTTAGCATTGTGAAGTCTAAGGACTCACTTTATTGTAGCCTACAGGAAATATGATGTATCTTTTTATCCCATATATATACACAGACATATATGAGCTTTTATGTGGTTTATCATCATGTGCTTATTATTGGATGAGATGTATGCAATGTGCTTATTTTATTTATGATATGATGATGGATTTCTATCATGTATGCATATGTGGTAATATAATTTGATTTTATGTGGGGTATATGCATGGATGCATAATGATATGGATGAATTGATTGATTGTATGATGCAATATTACTAATGATTTAACACATTACGTTAGCACCATAGACTGTATAAAATTCATTAATATTTTTGTATTGTTTTTGTGTAATTGATATATGGAAATGTACTATTGCAATGTGATAAAATGGAATGAATGAAATGAAATGTTATAAAATGTTGATGAGGTTTTCATGAGACTCAAACACTATAGCTAACTTGATCAAAGATTGTATACTAACTATGCAAGAATTTTTGACAAGGTATGAATCTACTAGGATCACCAAGATACTTCATATCCTTGTGTGCAAGTGAGTTCATTCCTGTGAGATGCATAAAGATACCGCCATTTCCAGATAGGCTATCCACCAAACTTGGAATGAGGATCACCCTATGAATGTCATGATCCTAGGTTTGTACTTGGTAGGATTAGACCATTAGGTAGTATAAGCTACCAAAAGCTAACTCATCCACATGCAAAAATTGGTCTACATACATGCAAAAGCTAATATGATAGACATATCATCATGTGGGAGGCTATCATTATTGATATATAGGCTATCCACCAAACTTGTAATGAGGATCACCTTATGGTTTTCTGAATGTTGAGAATTATAGGGGTTCAAGCTCAAGCTCCCATAATACAAGAGCCATCATAATCATCATATTGGGCCCTCGACTCTATCTCTACGGGTCTATCTAGAGCTGGTCCCTATAGATATCTGAGTGGTCCTCTACCCTATGGCTCAGTCAAACTGAGAAATGATCAGACTCACTCTGATTCCTCTACAACACCCCTGTTGTAGACCTAGCTAGTAGACAACCTCCCCAAATCCTAACCTCATGCTCTAGTGCAAGGATGTAAGCATTATCTCATGTGTGCTCAACCAAGTTATCTGATAGGAGCCCATGTAGATGTCTGATCTCTGCATCTACATCTAGCCCACTCAATCTCTAAGGTGGTGGTATAATGGGAACAACCTGTCCTCGAGCATCATCCCTCTTGAAAGTAAGTTGATCTATCCTAATCTATGTTGAATAAATATATGCCTAGATACTGGTCCTCTCCTTATCAAAACCTCTAACTCAATATTGGAGCATAGCAATGGCAAATTTCGCTATAAGATATGGATGTGAGCTGCCTAAAGCTTAGCCACTATCGTGTGCAACTGAGCTCAAAGAGGAGACTCCTACTCCTTTGGAGCTAACACCCCCTCCTCCTCTATATCTACATACTCTTCTACTTCCTACTACTCTATGACATTCTCCTAATCCTCTATCTTGGCCTACACTCAGCACCCCTCTAGATCCTCCACGATAGCCTCATCCTCAGTCCACCCCAGGAAACCACCACCATGTCATAATCATGTAACCCACCACTGGGTATACACCTCTGTAACCTTGGCATCTGCTATACTAACATTGACTATAGGAGGGTCCTCCTACTCTGAAACTTCTACAACTCAAGGCAGTAAAATATCCCTCTCTACAGTGACCTGCTTGTACAAAACTAGCTCAAGAGGTACATCCTGTTGTATGTCGAACTAGAAAATCACCCAAGATTAATGGAAGAACTCTATGATCTCTCCTTTGTAAATGATAATCCATTAGTCATTCCTGGTCTAAGCCATAAATATTTCCACCTCTAGCCACATAGGGAATTCATGATAAGGCCTCCAAATGATATCCCGTGACTGCAAGCTAGTCAGGATGGCTGCATAATGTGTCAAGTCCCCTACATGATGTTGGCTCTGATGCTCCTCTCACTCCTGAGGCCACCTACATCTTTAGCACTGGGCCACATCAGCTATGGTTGTAATATTTATATTCAATCCTCCCAGGTGGTCCATCCTAATGTGCTCCTAGATCCAAATCTAAATAGGTAGGCTGCAAGCAATGCTAGCTCATCCCCACCACTAAATCCTGTAAATATCGTCATAGAAATAAGCTAGAAATGCACTCACCCATGCCATAATAATGGGTTCCTCATTGTTTATCAGGTCATGAACCATAGTCAAGAGGTTCCATGGGAACCTTACTTCAGAACAATCAGGTAAAAGTATGTTATATATAACATGCATCAGGACGACCTACCATCATGAGAAAACATCCTCCAGTACCATCGATCCACATAAATCCTACCATGATGATAGTTAGAAAATTTTTGAGTTGCATGATCTCCAAAATTCCTTGCAAAGATAGCATCTCTATCATCAATGGGAGAAGAGATGATAGCCTCTCTATCGAAAGGGATCCAAAAGATCTTGTATGCATCCTCTAAAGTGATAGTCATCTCACTAGTAGGGAGATGGAAGGTATTCATCTAGGTTTCCTACCTACATGCTAGGGCAGTAAGATAGGCCTGATCTGACATGATCGTTAGTAACCTCGTGATATACATGAGTCCCCGGGCATCAAACCAATCCCAATATTCATCATCCATTAGGGGCAAAAGTTGCACAAGCAATATGGGGTCTCGAGCTCGAGCAAATAAGAGATAAAAGTACAAAATAAATACCTAAATTAAATGCACTTAAAAGCTAAAAGGAGCAATAAAACATAAAATGGTGTAAATGTAACCTAAAAATAACTAAGGCTACAAACATAATAGCTAAATGCACCTAAAAATTTAAAAAATAAAAAACTACACTTATAAAACTTTAAAAAATCAATTAATCACTCAAAAAATAAAAATAAAAAATAAATAAATGGCCTAAAGTTGTGTGGTCACTCATGCCAACAGCGGCTAGCCGCCAATAGTCAATTTTTTGACCGTTGGATTTCAAACTAGCTGTTGATGGTGACAACAACCCCTATTTACCTATTGGGGGTCACTCTGGTTGTTAGTGGCCACAAGGCGACATGCCAATGGTGTTCGTCGACATCCAAAAACAACAAAAAAATTAACAAAAAGAAAAAAATAAATGAAATCCACTTAAACTAACCCTAAAGTAAGCCTATCTATGGATTCAATTCATTGCCAACGGATTTCATTTGGTTCATTTTCCAATATCTTAATGAGGTTCATTTTACCCAATAAAATATATAATAAGCTAGGGTTGATAGAAATACCCGTGAAGCTCTAGCTCCTTCGCTTGTGGATGCCTCACCCTGGTCTACCATGGTGTCTGGTCCTCGCAAAGCGTCTTGGATCACTTTCTACTTTTCTCTCTTAAAGCTCAAATACAAATTGACAACTGGAAATAATGAAATTCAAAACCCTAAAAATTTATTTTATATTTTCCATTTCTACCCTGGCCATTGTTGGCATCAATGGCCTGCACCTTCTAGCCACTGATGCTAATAGTGGCCACAAAATTGCAATTGGGGGTCACTCCTGCTGACAGTGGCTTCAAAGCATAAATACAAGCACTCAACTTCTCATCATGAGGAACCTTAGAATAGGCAATTAAGCATATCTATCAGTCCAGGATAATCAAAAATTGCATAAATACCAAAAAATCACATAAAGCAAAAATAAAAAATAATATAAAATCTAGAAAAAGGCAAAAAAATAAAATAACAACAAAATTTCAAATGTGCCTCGTATCTAGTTATTTAATCTATACACTTGGCAACTGCAGTTACTGGCACTACATGTAATCTAGAAAGATGAATAAATTACCATAAGGCCATTTGGAGAAAATTAGTCATTACTTAAATTGAGATGCTAAGTGGCACTGAAAGGACGTCACATGTCATGGTGGAGAACCAACAATTCTTTCTTTAACACCACAATTACTAGCATTAAAACTTCAATCTCAAAGAAGGCCATGGTGGCTAGACTACCCCACGAGAACGAAGATTTATCCCAATTCTTCTATAACATTTTTAGCAAATCATCAAATTTAGTGATCAACATAAGGTTAAATGAAATTTCTATCATCTTAATTCCCTAAGAAGGCCATTGCGGCCAGACCGCTCCATGGGATAGAGATGTACAATAACTATAAATGGTTGAAATCACACCTAAAATGGGACCTACCATATAACAAAGCAACCCTCTTCAAAGGTCCAAATCAATCATCTAGGTCAAGTGACTTGTCACTTTATTCATTGTCCTTCCCTCATTGACTCGTCACTTGAGGGGGTAGTCATAATATCAACAATCATAATCAAAATTAACAAAGGATCGCTCGATCATGTTAAATTGTGTTTGTCTTATGAATCATTACCAATAACTATCATAAGCTTACCTTTTTGTTGGGGAAAAAATCAAATATGATAGTTAAGTTTGTAGCTCTCCTCCTTTTGGATCTATAGTAGCACTAAAACCTATAGTAGCACTGAAGCTACCTGATCACCTGATGGACGTGTGCAAGCTTCTACAAATTTAAGCCTTCCATCCTATTGGAAGAAATTATTCTAGGATTCATGTCATTTCTCATGACTGGGGCATCCAATGTTGATTAGATCAATGATCATCGCACACCCTATAATATGGCTCTAGGTGGTCTATTTTTTATTAGAGCTGTGTTTTCCCATAATGCATCCCAAAAAGGGGCATCTATAGATACCTAAAATGTGTCATGTTTAGGAGACTACTCATATGGCACATCCAAATTCCATATGACTGATCTTGGACCTTTCCAAGAGCCAACATTGGTCCTAACCACTCACAAGGGGTAGTTTTATCCCATTCAAACTTGGTCACTATCAATCAAAGTGGTCGCCAACACTGGTCATTGAAGCTGAGAGCGGCCACATCTAGCCGTTTCTCTAGATAGTGACTAGCACAAAAACATAGTCTGACTATGAGGGAGGGCCCAAATCATAGATAGTGATGATAGTTGCATTTTTTATGAGTAGTTTTTTAGTGTGTATCTCCCATATTTCCTCTTGACTGCTCCTTCAGTGAATATCTATGACTAATCCTTCCCCCCCTGATGGTTAGTTGTATGCATATCTGGATCTTGGATTCTCTAGGAAACCAATATCTAGATCTAGATCTAAATTTGGGAGGTTTACATATGGATCCTCCCAAGAAAAATAAAATATCCTAAATATCATAATTTTTGTGTAGTGGAGCCCTAGCAAATTGGAGAGTGATTCCATACCCCTTTGAGAAGTAGTGAAGTGCTATCCAGTTAAGCGATGTCCATAAGCCATTCGAGCATTTAGATCAAGAATTTCTTCACTACCAATCAGTGTATGAACACAGATGTGACCCTTAGAAATCAATTTAAATGAGGATTCTAGTGCTACAACCCCTGGTTCACAAGGAAGAAGGTTTTATTTCACCTACAAGCACCGCCTAGTGTTTTAGACACTATTTACTGAGTTTTAGCATAGATATTTCATTGTTTTTGCTACATTAGTTAATCTTAGCTTGGATCTACTTTTCTTAATGCATTTCCATGGTGATTTATGAGTTATTAATGCATTCTTAATTATTTTTGCTTTATTATGCTTTTACATCATTCTTTTCAGATCTACTAATAATGCCTCATCTTGAGAGGCAACAGGTGCTACTGATAATTTACTGTTATTTTTTATATGTAGGTAATAGGTTTTAGGACCAAGTCAAAGCATCCAAAGCATCAGATCCCTCCAGGTGAGCAAAGAATAAGAAGGCATCATTAAGCCCTTATACAAGTTCATGTGCAACATTGGGAGGCCTGCAGAGTGCACCATCCCATTGCGAGGGGAATTTACCTCTAATTGTAACCATTGTATCAAATAAAGGTATCCCTAATAGGTACTGATATGTAACTAGAGTTTCAAAAGAATTAATAAAATATATCTCTTTGTTTTGTTACTTCCATGTCATCTATGCATTTGTGGACTTTTATTTTGATATTATGCTGCAAGTAGACTAGGTGCCCACTTCCTGAGGTCATACATGTTCATCCATGAATTATTTCTAATATTTGTAGGGGAAAAAAGCAAAAATACTGAACTAAATCTTTGGTAGTCTGTCCATCGGTCCTTGTATTTATAAACAATGCAATCTGATCACCTTCAAACTCCGTCAAAGTTTTAATAAACTTTAAGCCACCATTCTATTGGAGGAAATGATTCATAGATGCATGCTCTTTCCATTATTAGGGCATCTAAAGTTGACCAGATCAATGAATATCAATCAACCTACAATGTGTCTTTAGGTTGTCTATTTTTTCTCAATGTTGTATTTTCTCCATAATACATCCCAAAAAGGGGTATCTATAAACACCTAAAATGTGTCATGTTGAGGAGGCTACTCATGTGGACACCGTTTCAGGCCATATGACTCACCATTGTACCTTTCCAATACCCAATAGTGGTTCTAACCACTTAATTAGGGCAGCTTAGTCCTATTAAGCCTAGACCACTAATTTCTCTACCGATGGGTTCACTACTACTAACGTTGATTGTATTTTTAGGTTGGCCATGCCTATCAATATAGGCCATAAACTGAGCTATAACTTTTGAAGATGATCGATTCTATAACAAACTTGCACTACCTAAGTCAAGTAAAATATATTGGAATGCAATAAATTCCAGACGGTTATCCATTAGAATCTTCCAGAAGCTTTGCCCCAATGGCCCTATCCCAATTGAATCTTGTTCTTGGCTTAATGAATAATCTAGGATGAGAATTTTAGGATTCTAATTAAGGTCCCAAAAACAAGAGAGAAGTTTGGAGCTTTTGATGAGCAATTGCCATAGCAAAGACCCACCGAATGGAGGAGAGAAAACTAATATCCTTTGAGGTGCAACGAAGTGCTACCCAATTCGCATCTTGACATTGCCAATGGAATTCATCAAATCTTGAGGATCATCTACCTTGTTGTTCTATACCAAATTGCCACAAATTTGAGCCCAATTTCATGATCAACTGTGTCTTGAGACACGACCAACCCTTGCATCAATTCAATAGTATAATTTATCATCATCAAGCCTAGAATATAGACAATATAGTCTCTATCCTACAATCATTATTTTCAATAGTAGCCCACAGGTGTCACCATCAACATCATAAATAGCTAACAGAGCCAACTGATCTGATCAATAGCAGCATCGATTTGATGTCTTAATTTCTCTATTTTATCATTATATTATATTATCAACCTTTCAATTTGGATTTTTGACATAGATTAGCCGCATTTACATTCAATATTTCTACATTTCTTTCCTATTTTCATGCATTTTATCATTACTTTACACATTTGCTTTACAATTTGCACTTATTGAGAAACAAGCCTCATTTCGAGAGGGGTCATATGTTATTGACCTTTCTTTTAGTTTCTTGTGTGTATATTACAGGGCTATTCAAGGGCTAAACATCACCAAGATCCATTTTCTTGGCATCAAAAGCAGAGGTTGCAAGTAAACCCTCTATAATCAGAATAGTGGAAGAGCAAAGACCTTGTGGAGTGCATCTTTTCCCTTTGGGGCTACATACTTTGTAATATTGTATCAAATTTGGTATCCCTAAGAGGGATGTATTGTAACCGAGATTCATTTCATTAATAAGAAGAGCACCCCATTTTTGTTATCTTGTTATCTCAATGGTTACCTAGTTTTCTTTATCAATTTGTTTATAAGATTGCAATAGATTAGATGCATGGTTTTTGTAGCTTTACATGACATTTTAAGATGCCAATAAATATTCCATTAAACTTGTTGGCATAGGGGTTGAACTTTTGAATAGGCTATGAAATTGTTCCACTCTTTTTGTTTCTTGCTCAGCATTGATTATTGGGAAGTATAGCTTCTCAAAAGCCTTGAGCCTTCAATAATTTAGAGATAGGCTATGTGACAGGAAAGACTAATAGGGTACTTGGTCCCTTGTACTCATGCTCCACATTGGTTAAGGCAAGGTACTACCACCCATAATATTCATAGTCATAAATAACTTGGTTTGTATCTTCCTTCTTTTCCTACTTCTATAGCAAAATATAGGAAATTATGGTATCCATTGGAGTAAAAATACCCATTCCCTTAAGGTAATTGCCATCTCTTTGAATTTGAGGTTCATTGAGATGTAAAGGTATGCATATATTTAGTAATTGACTACCCCTCCATCGTGTGTCCTCATGCTACTATATTATTCCTTTTGGAATGACTTCAAAATTAGATGTTAGTTGCAATTAGCGCTACTGCATGGTGACCCCCAGTCACTAGGTTTTTGGTCTTTGACTTTTGAAAGTTCCATATCTATAGTTATGACCTCCTCTATTAGCCTATAACTTTTCATTTTCAATTCATGCTATGCTTGGTGCATGTTTATATGAGAATTGGAAGGGAAGTCATTCTCCATTGTATGATATAACCTTGGCATGGTCTCTATAGGAAATATGATGAGATATACAGTAGTATTGATCTAAAAAGGGTGGACCACCTCCCTAGGGGAGATTTTTCCTACTTGGATTAGTATATTTTCAGTGTGCAAGGCCCCTTTGAATATTTGCAAAAACCACTTTTCTATGGACTACTAAATAAGGAGCTTGATATCAGGGTGGCCCAAACATAGTACATATATGCTTGGGTAGGAAATGGTTGATATTTATGAGAAGTCCTCCTCCAAGTCCTTTTGAATTGGACATTGAAGTTTAGGATACTTTCATGAGGGGCTCACTTGATAAACGAGAATAGCAAAAGCAAAAAGAAGAGATCGCTAGAGCCATCAAACATGTCAATAAGAGCTTCCACTAAATATACCCATGTGCATATGCTCCCATTTTCTAAAGATATATACCATAGAAATACCTTCACCTTGAGAGAAAGAGCTAGCAACCTAAGAATTAAATCCTTAGATGTGATGTTTTGAATAACAACCAAGGAAGCTAAATCCTAATAGTGCTCATATATGGTTATCTTTGTGCTATTAAATATTGGCAAGGTCTTCAAGGCAGCTTTAGGGATATCATGTAGATGTTGCATATTGAGGAGGCCTACATCATTCCAATAGGGATAATATTGCTAAGCCATAAGTCCCCCTATGATACTAATCCTTTAGAGAATTTTGGTTCTTCCTTCAGGTTGGAGTCACCAGATGAGCATAATTTCTTCGCTAATGAGGTCAAGACTACTCATCAGACTTTGAGTCCTTTGGGAAAGTAAGATTTAATATGATATCAAAGGAAATATTTCATTGATACAGACTGATAGTAGATTTACTAGGTTATTTTAGAAAGAATATTTAGGTGAACTAGGACATCACCAAACTCTGGTTTAACTAAATAGCAGGATTGCATCCCACCAAGCGTGCCAAAAATTATTGGTAGCATGGTGGGATGATATTGTTTTTTATAAAAAAAATTCTTTAGCATATATATAGGTTACAGTCCATAGTAGAGTTTCCAGGTGAATAGAGCATAAATATTGTAGAACAGAGTTTCACCAGACTATATTTGACAAAAAATGGTGGGACCTTCAGGTCCCACTAGGCATGCCAAAAAGTATTGATCTCAAATTCTTCCTGATGGAAAGTTTTGTGCACCCATAGATCTCAATAAAATTTGAATGGCCTGATCACTGTGAAGATTTTAGGTCAATCTCCAAAGAAGGTTGACTCCTTGGAAAACCCTAGCTAGCTACCTCCATAATGCACAAGAAAAGGATGCTGAAAGGAATCAAATATAGTCAAAGCTAGAACTTATGGTGGTGCGGATTAGGATACATCAAAACACATGCAAGAGACCAAGTCATAATACAAAGCAAGGTGCCTAATATTCTAGATTGTTTCTCATTAATTGTAGAATATTTCATTCATACTTAGATGTATCTCATTATACTACAAATTTTAGAACAAGTGAATGCATCATGAGTGAGAATCTAGAAAGCAAAATTAATATCATTAACATTCAACAAGATAAAATTAGAAATAAGTAATCTCATATACATTCACATTCCACAACTGAATTGAACTAGAGGTTAAACAACTCCTTTGTATTAATGTACAAAATCCTAGCTTACATGCAGATTGTAAAAGCCTAAGAGTCAACACCTATGAATGCATTGCATTCTAGTTTATATAATCATTACAATGAATTATGTTACAAAGGAGAATGATGTTCAGTTAGAGAAGGTAGTTGAATTAATGGGGTGGCAAAACTATAAATCTCTTCTATCATTTTTGCACTTTGTGATAGAATATGGCTATCAAGTGGGATAGGGCATGCTCGATGCATCTAAACCTTCAATTAACATAACTCATCTAAAAATGTTGTTAGTTCAAATTCTTCATCTACATGTGCCTACTGGTAGAGGATCACTAACCTATGTGAGCTAACTTTTAAGGCTAACTACTCCCATGGGGCTTCATTCCACACTTTCCTATTAGACAAGTGTCAAGCTCCTTCCTACCAATCAACCACTATAAGCTTTTAGTTTATTCCTTTTTAGTTAGGTTCTAATGTTATTCATGAAGGGTAGGATTTTGGGTCATGGCAGGCTTTTGGGAATCATCTGGTATCTGATGGTGACCCAAATTTCCATCGAATGCTTTTTAGAAATATTTTGGGATCTATGCCAATCTTTACGTATAGACAAGATTTTGGGACTTGCGTGGAGTCCTCAATATTTGTAGATATTTGGTACTCCTACAGAGTCCAACAACTATCCATTTTTCCATATAATCCTTTCAAGGTGGGGCTTTGGGACTCATCCAAAATTCTTGATCACCCATTTTCCTACTAGACCTAGCAGTTCATCATTTCTCTTGCTTGCTTGTGTGGTAGAATTTTAGGACTTGTCTAGAGTTTGGTCGCATTCCATTTATCCACCAAGCGATGGTCTGGTAGACTTTTGAGTTCCTACCTGAAGCTCATGGCTGTCCATTTCTCCATTATCTACGATATCTAAATTTTTAGAATCTTCATGGTGGTTTTTTAGGATTTCTTCACAATCGAAGGGGTGACCCAATTCTTCTCTAGGCCTTTATTGACCCATTTCCTTTCCAAGTATGAAACTTAGCCAATTTTCTCTTCACTATATTGTATGATAGAATTTTGGGATTCCTATAGATTCCCCTGGTGATCTGTTTTATTGTCCTGCCACATTTTATGCTCAACCTCTTATTTGGAGTATCACACCTTCTCTTAATTAATGTAGGTAGCACAATCATCCACCACTTGTTGTTCTTGGCCAAAATATATTTACCTTTCTAGAAGGCTATTATTTATTACATGGATCTCTATCACTATCCATCATCTTTCTCATCAAAAAAGGATAGGTGGGTGAATGCAATTAAATTTTCAACCACACAAACCTTACTAGATTTCCAAATTGCTTTATTTTTTTCCTTAAAATTTACTATTTTCGCATAATTTTGGTGTTCTTGAGAAAGAGTGAAATCCAATTACCAAAAAATTATGGTTATCTCTATTATACTTCATCACAAGACAATATGAGTGTAGATATTATCAATGGAGGAGCACCTTTAGCAAATACTATGAGGGTTTTAGCTAAAACCATGATTTTTATTGGGCTTCCATCAATTAAATTGCCTACATTAGATAACAGTGGGAAGGCTAAGATTTATCATCCTTCACTTTCGATGATTTAGCAACTTTCCTTTGCTTAGGAATATTCAAGCCCATATACATTTTTTATCTGAGGATATTCCTTTTGTACATTTCTATAATTTTCACAACACCAACAACTTGGGAAAAACCTATTCCTCATAGGTGATGCAATATCAAAGTGAAGAACATAAGCTTATATTGAGATGTGGGTGAACAGTATAAGATAGAAATTTTCCTTTCAAAATGATAACAACAATAATATGAATACAATAATAAATCAATGCACATAAGAGACAATGCTATTACGTGGAAACACCCTCTCAGGAGAAAACCATGGCAAATTATTGCTTATATTTTTCTTCAATAAATTTTTGGGCACCAACCCACAGGAGACACCAATCCCCTATACAAGTTTTAGGACACAAATCCATAGGATACACCAATTCCCTATACAAGTTCATGGACACAAATCCATAGGAGACACCATCCCCTATACAATTTTGTGGGCACCAACCCATAGGATACACCAATCCCCTCAACAAGTTCATGGGCACCAACCCACAGAAGACACCAATATCCTCAATAAATTCATGGGCATCAACCCATAGGAGACACCAATCCCCTTAGTAATTTTATGGGAACCAACCCATAGGAGACACCAATCCCCTTAGCAAGTTCATGGGCACCAACCCACATGAGACACCAATCCCCTCAACAAGTTTGTGGGCACTAACCCATAGGAGACAACAATCTCCTCAACAAGTTCTACTCCAAAATTGATCACAAACAATACTCAAATATGCTCATAAACACTGCTAAAATTTACTCTTAAATATGCTCACAAACACTGCTCAAATCTACTCTCAAATATGCTCACAAATACTGCTTAAATATACTCTCAAATCTGCTCACAAACACTGCTCAAATCTACTCCAAATCTGCTCATAAATGTGCTTAAAAATCTGATCCAAAAACCTACTCAAACTCTTTAAATTATTCCCTTTTCTTGAGTTTGCTTTGTTGGCAATTTTGGGTACCTTGAGTACATTGCCTTTGCTCAAGTATAGTTGTTGTCATTGATGTCAAAGGAGCTCTTGGTAGTTGTTGTCTTTGATGTCAAGGAGTTCTTGAAGCAATTTGATTTGTTGTCTAAGTATGTGTTTTGATGAAGGTTTCAGCTGGTCAATAAGTCTCCAAGAAAATCAAAGTAGCCCAGTTGCAAAAGATCAAGAAAAAGATAAGTTAGAAAAAGTTTGCAGGCGGCTGGAAAAACTATCGCGATTTCGTGACATGTTTTAGGAGAGAGAAAGTTCTGGCAAAACTGTCATGATTTCGTGACATGCTGGAAGGCAGAGACGAAGCAGGAAAAACTGTCATGATTTCGCAACATGTTTGAGGAGAGAGAAAGTTTAGGCAAAACTTTCACGATTTCACGACAAGTTGAGTTGGCAGAGTTGAGTTGCAGGAAGTGTCGCGATTTTGCGACAAGTTTCAATGAAGTTGTACGGATGCAGAAAGTGTCACGATTTCATGATAGGTTGAGTTGGCAGCTTGTAGGTGGCAAAAGCGTCACGATTTCGTGACATGTTCTAGTTTCACGAGCAGTTGGCAGAAAAGAGCTTAAGGCAGCGAAAGCGTCGTGATTTCGTGACATGTTCCAGTTTCGCAAGAAGTTGGCAGAAAAGATCTTAAGGCAGAAAAAGCGTCGTGATTTTGCGACATGTTCTATTTTCGCTAGTGCAAACCAAGAAAATGTTGAAGAAGAAAGAAGTGTCACGATTTCATGACAAAGTTGTAGATGACGTCAGCAAGAGGCAAATGTGTCACGATTTCATGATAGAAGCTGAGAAGAAGGCTTTGGAGTCTAAAGCGTCATGATTTCATGACAGAGTTACTGATGATGTCAGCGAAAGGCAAAGGTGTCACAATTTTGTGACAGAAGCTGAGAAGAAGGCTTTGGAGTCTAAAGCGTCATGATTTCATGACAGAGTTGTTGATGACGTCAGCAAAAGCAGATGTGTCACGATATCGCGACAAGAGCAGAGAAGAAGGCCTTGCAGACTAAAGCATCATGATTTCATGACAAGAATAATGATGACGTCAGCAAAGTCAGGTAGTGTCACGATTTCACGACAATAGGCCAAAGAAGGCGCACAACAGGCAGTAGTGTCGTGATTTCACGACAGCAAGCAATACAAGGTGTACGACAGACAAAGGCGTAGCGATATCATGACATGTTTGAGTTTCGCATTAGAAAAGCTACAGAACAACAGAGGCGGTTGAAGCCGACAAAGTTAACCTTTGTCGATGAAGTGTAAGGTTGTGCAACCGACGATTGTTTTAAGGATATACAACCAACTAAGATCAAGAATTTAATCATGAATTATTGCTATAAAAGGAGGACTATTTTTGAGTTTCAAGTATCGAATGTGAGCGTTGAGTTTGCGCAAGTGAAGTCTGCTGTGCATAAAGAGCAGTCATATCGAATCAATTAAACTGTGCGTTCGAAGTGCGACTTTCACAGAAGCAGAGTGTGGGAAGAAGTTCGATCGAGGAGAAGCAGACTGTGCGAAGAGGGTGCTGTTGTGGTTGCACATAGGCACATAAGTTGCTATGCGATCGAATGTTGCAGTGTTTATGAAGACTGTGTAAAGGTTGGAATTTGATCAAGGGCAGTTTTTATTGTGACTGTGTTCATGCAGTCTGTGTAAAGAAAGCAAAGTGTGCGAAGTAGATGTTGTTGTAACTACGAATAGTTGTGAAGGACGAACTATGATCAAGTGCTGTTGTGTTTGTACAGTTTGTGCAAAAGTCATTCACGACCAAGTGCAGTTGTGACAAAGCAGAGAAAATAGTTGGACAGTATTAAGCAAACTATGTTGAAAGTTTATGAACCCTTTTTGAACCAGTTTTGAGGATCAGATTGAGGACAGAGATTGATGCAATTTGAGGACATACTGGTACCAGACCGAAGGACTATGTTTGGTGTAGACCAGAGGAAAATATAGAGGAAATATGTGCTAGGCCAAAGGACTATGTTTAGTGCATACACGAGGACTAGCTTTGCGATGACAGAGTTGAGGACAAAGATCTCCAGCCAGAGCAGGGAAGACAGGTGTCTTCTTTGGATAGTGTTCCACTTGCTAAGGGTAGAGGAGGTAGAGGTCTTCTAGAGGATCACCAGCCAGAGCAGAGGTAGGGGAAGGTATCTCCTTTGGGGTGGGGAAGGTTTCTCCTTTGAGCTGAGGCTCATAAACATTGTAATCGAGAAGGATTCCCAGAGGACTTTGATATAACTTTTAGAAGAAAAGTTTTATCCGTGGAGTAGCGCACCTTGGGTGAACCACGTAAATTGTTGTGTCACTTTGTGGATTATTTTGTGTATTGTTTTTACTGCTGTTATTACTGTTGTCTTTATTCTGCATATTATTGATTTGAAAGCTGCTTTGAAAGAAAAAGTTAAAAGTAGTCTTATACTGTTCACCCCCCCTCTCAGTATAAGCTTGTGTTCTTCAATTGGTATCAGAGCCAGTGCCTTCGAAAAGTTTAACAGCTTGAAGGAAAAGTTTGCAAAGAACACAATGGACTACTCAAGTGGCAATGTAGCACCTATTCTGGATGGATCAGATTTCGGTCTGTGGAGTGCAAGAATGAAAGTCTATCTTATGGCTCTTGGTAATGAGGTATGGGAAGTTATTGAAGATGGGTACACCATTCCTGCAAATGGTCCTTACACTAAAGAAGACAGGCTTCTACATCACAGCAACTCAAAAGCCATGAATGCAATCTCGAAGGGTTTACAAAAGGCGAGATCTCACGAAAGTTATTCACTACAAGACAACTAGTGAAATGTGGAAACAATTGCAGAGTTGTTCATACAAGTGATGCAAATGTTCGAAAGGCCAAGTTGAGACATTTTAAAGGTATGTTTGAACAACTCAAGATGAATGATGATGAAAATATTAGTGACTACATGCTCCGGATGGATGAAGTTGTTAATTCTATGAAAGACTTAGGTCTTGAACTTGCTGAAAATGATGTGTGTGATAAGATTTTAAGATCCCTTCCTAATAGATTTAGTGAAAAGATTTCTGCTATTGAGGAAGCTAAAGATTTAGATAAATTGAAAAAGGATGAGCTCCATAGTATTCTTGCAGCATTTGAGTTGAGAACTCAAGTGAAAGTTGATGTAAAGAAAGAGGCAGATTTCAAAGCTACCAAGAAATCAAAGGGCAAATAGATTCAAGAAAGTGATGAGTCTTCTAGTGAGGAAGAGGCATATTACAGCAAGAAAGGCAAGTTTTCCAGAAAGCACAAAAGCAAGAAAAATATAAGATGTTTCAATTGTGGGAAATTTGGTCATTATGCTACTGACTGTACTATTTCCAAAAATGAAAGTGATGAAGATATACAGGATGTTAAGAGCAAGGATTCTAAAAAGTACAGGTATTACAAAAATAGCAAATATGAGTACAACAATCACAAGAAAAGCAAAGATGAGTACAAAAATCAGGGAAAGAGGCATTCTCACAAGAATAAGAAGAGCTTCTACTTAGACAAAGCAAGTAAGTGTTCTAGCAGTGATAGTGAAAGTTCTTCTAGTGATGATGAAAATGAGATGTTGTTCATTTCAGAAAAAGAGGAAGAACCAAAACATAAATTCATTATCATGAAATGTTTTAGATGTGGAAATTTTGGGCACCTTGAGGATGATTGCAAAAATAATGATTTGGTTGCTAGTATGTATGAGGATGCTTCAGAAAACTACAATGAAGATGCATGTATGGTTTTTGAAAAAGGTAGCACCTCTAGTGATAAGAAATCTAAAAAAGGCCGTGATAATTCAAAGTGCCATCAAATAGAGGATCTTGAATGTGAACTCAATAATGCTCTTAGTGTTTTGAAAAAGGAAAGAAAGAAGAATGATAGACTCAAGATTAAATTAGATGAATGTTGTATGGAGAGAGATGAACTTATAGAAAATCTTGAAGTCTCTATGGCTAAGTCACAAGAACTCAGGAATGAGTTGGATTCTAAAATTCTGAAGTATAGTGAGTTAGAACAAGAAATGGCTTCTTTGAAAGAAGAAAATAAAGAGTACAAGGATAAGCTCTATAGATTTCAAGATAGCTCCAAGAAGGTTAAATTTCTCATCAAAGGACAAATAAAACCAATAGATAAAACAGGTCTCGGTTTTGTTGAGCCGCACAAGAAACAGGTTGGGGAATCTAGCAAGAAATTTCAACAGGAAGAGAGTTCTGATGTAGAAAGTACTTCAGTTCATAAATTCGTAAGTGATGGATACGCAGAAACAGAAAACGATATTCAGATTGAGAAGAAGAAGATTTCGGGACCCAAGAAGTCGAATAAAAGAAAATTTCATGGCACATGTTTTGCGTGTCACAGATTTGGTCACATGGCTGTACATTGCATGACTCAAGTGAAGAAAGTAAATGACAGTTTCAGGAGACGTAATTTCTTTCAAGGGTATTGCTACTCTTGTCAACAATTCGGGCACAAGGCAATTTTTTGCAAGGCAAATAATAGGAATTGGGTTAGTCAGAACAGGTGGATTCAAAGAACAGCCATGCTTGAAAGAAATAATATTGTTACTTGCTATAAGTGCAACAATGAAGGTCACCTAGCTAGACAGTGTAGAGCTGATCTTCCGAGATATAGGAACAAAAATAGCAGTATGAACAAGTCCAAGGATCAAAGCATGGATAAGAACAGGAATGACAACAGAAACAAGAAAAGTGATATGAACAGGTTCAAGGATCAAGGTATGGAGAAAAATAGGAATGATGAAAGGAATAGGAAAAACAGTATGAATAGGTCCGAGGATCAAAATAGTAACAAGAACAGCAATGTGGAAAAAGAATTCAAGAGAAGGCCCAACAAAGAAATAGTAGACATTAATGATGATGAGTGTCTAATGGGAGTTTCACTCCCAACCCTATTTTAAAATCACCTTAATAGAAGGTGGGGGAGGGACTAAGCTAAGAGACTCATTCTTATTCCCAAACCCCAAAGGTGACCCTTTGCCATTGATGACAAAGGGGGAGAGATTTGAGTAAGGGGGAGAGATATGTGTAAGGGGAAGTGCTTCAAGTGAAGAGAAGAGCTTCAAGTCAGGGGGAGCAAAAACTTCAAATACAGATTCTCAGTTGTTGGATCAGTTGGTTCAGTTTTGGCTCTTGAGGAGATATGTTTTTAGTTAAGGGTTGCCATCAATGACAAAGGGGGAGATTGTTGGCAATTTTGGGTACCTTGAGTACATTGCCTTTGCTCAAGTATAGTTGTTGTCATTGATGTCAAAGGAGCTCTTGGTAGTTGTTGTCTTTGATGTCAAGGAGTTCTTGAAGCAATTTTATTTGTTGTCTAAGTATGTGTTTTGATGAAGGTTTCAGCTGGTCAGTAAGTCTCCAAGAAAATCAGAGTAGCCCAATTGCAAAATATCAAGAAAAAGATAAGTTAGAAAAAGTTTGCAGGCGGCTGGAAAAACTGTCGCGATTTCGTGACATGTTTTAGGAGAGAGAAAGTTCTGGCAAAACTGTCATGATTTCGTGACATGTTGGAAGGCAGAGATGAAGCAGGAAAAATTGTCGCGATTTCGCGACATGTTTGAGGAGAGAGAAAGTTTAGGCAAAACTATCACGATTTCACGACAAGTTGAGTTGGCAGAGTTGAGTTGCAGGAAGTGTCACGATTTCGCGACAAGTTTCAATGAAGTTGTACGGATGCAGAAAGTGTCACGATTTCGCGACAGGTTGAGTTGATAGCTTGCAGGTGGCGAAAGTGTCATGATTTCGTGACATGTTCCAGTTTCGTGATCAGTTGGCAGAAAAGAGCTTAAGGCAGTGAAAGCGTCACGATTTCGTGACATGTTCCAGTTTCACGAGCAGTTGGCAGAAAAGAGCTTAAGGCAGCAAAAGCATCACGATTTTGTGACATGTTCTATTTTCGCTAGTGCAAACCGAGAAAAGGTTGAAGAAGCAAGAAGTGTCACGATTTTGCAACAAATTTGTAGATGACGTCAGCAAGAGGCAAAGGTGTCACAATTTCGTGATAGAAGCTGAGAAGAAGGCTTTGGAGTCTAAAGCATCGTGATTTCATGACAGAGTTGCTGATGACATCAACGAAAGGCAAAGGTGTCATGATTTTTTGACAAAAGCTGAGAAGAAGGCTTTGGAGTCTAAAGCGTCACGATTTCGCGATAGAGTTGCTGATGACGTTAGCAAAATTAGATGTGTCACGATATCGTGACAAGAGCAGAGAAGAAGGCCTTGTAGACTAAAGCATCGTGATTTCATGACAAGAATAATGATGACGTCAGCAAAGTCAGGTAGTGTCACGATTTCGCGACAACAAGCCAAAGAAGGCGCACAACAGGCAGTAGTGTCACGATTTTGCGATAGCAAGTAATACAAGGTGTACGATAGACAAAGGCGTAGCGATATCGTGACATGTTTGAGTTTCGCACTAGAAAATCTATAGAATAGCAGAGGCGGTTGAAGCCAACGGAGTTAACCTTTGTCGACGAAGTGTAAGGTTGTGCAGCCAACGATTGTTTTAAGGATATACAGCCGACTAAGATCAAGAATTTAATCATGAATTATTGCTATAAAAGGAGGACTATTTTCGAGTTTCAAGTATCGAATGTGAGCGTTGAGTTTGCGCAAGTGAAGTCTGCTGTGCACAAAGAGCAGTCGTATCGAATCGATCGAAGTGTGCGTTCGAAGTGCGACTTTCACAGAAGTAGAGTGTGGGAAGAAGTTCGATCGAGGAGAAGCAGACTATGCGAAGAGGGTGCTGTTGTGGTTGCACATAGGCGCATAATTTGTTGTGTGATCGAATGCTGCAGTGTTTACGAAGACTGTGTAAAGGTTGGAATTTGATCAAGGGCAGTTGTGATTGCGACTATGTTCATGCAGTCTGTGTAAAGAAAGCAAAGTGCACGAAGTAAATGCTACTGTAACTGTGAATAGTTGTGAAGGATGAACTGTGATCAAGTGCTACTGTGTTTGTACAGTCTGTGCAAAAGTCATTCATGACCAAGTGCAGTTGTGACAAAGCAGAGAAAACAATTGGATAGTATTAAGCAAGCTATGTTGAAAGTTTGTGAACCCTTTTTGAACCAGTTTTGAGGATCAGATTGAGGACAGAGATTGATGCAATTTGAGGACAGACTGGTACCAGACCGAAGGACTGTGTTTGGTGCAAACCAGAGGAAAATATAGAGGACATATGTGCTAGGCCGAAGGACTGTGTTTAGTGCATACACGAGGACTAGCTTTGTAGTGACAGAGTTGAGGACAGAGATCTCCATCCAGAGCATGGAAGACAGGTGTCTTCTATGGATAGTGTTCCACTTGCTAAGGGCAGAGGAGGTAGAGGTCTTCTAGAGGATCACCAGCCAGAGCAGAGGTAGGGGAAGGTATCTCCTTTGAGCAGAGGCTCATAAATTCAGATTGGGGGAAGGTTTCTCCTTTGAGTTAAGGCTCATAAAAATTGTAATCAGGAAGGATTCCCAGAGGACTTTGATATAACTTTTAGAAGAAAAGTTTTATCCGTGGAGTAGCCCACCTTGGGTGAACCACGTAAATCATTGTGTCACTTTGTGGATTATTTTGTGTATTGTTTTTACTGCTGTTATTACTGCTGTCTTTATTCTGCATATTATTGATTTGAAAGCTGCTTTGAAAGAAAAAGTTAAAAGTAGTCTTATACTGTTCACCCCCCCCTCTCAGTATAAGCTTGTGTTCTTCATGCTTTATTCAAACCAAAATATATTCTACCCAGAATTATTTTAACTTCATGAACATATAGATGATGTACTTGTGTAGGAAGCTTCAAATGACCTATATGTTCTTCACATTCATTAAGTCTGTCACTTCCTCATATTTCACATTTATTACATTTTAAAGGTAGCCCAAGTCTAGCACTAGATAACTTACTTGCATGTTGAATTGGAGATGCTAATACCTTGCTTTCACTTCTTTATATTTCCACGGTATGAAGCACTTCTCAAGCTCTTCAAATTCTGAATTTCAACCTTCTATGCTTGCCAGGCCCTTGCCAAAATATGCATGAAAAATATCCAAGCTTTGTTGATATTAATTAATCTATAAAACTTTAGATTAATTAAATCAAACCCTTTAAAATAAATATCAATGCTCCTTATTCCTCCTCACTTTATAAAACCAAATATTTACCTCAAATAATTAAAATCACCTTATCTCTCCAAAACAATGTAAAGATATTTACTTTTAATAAACACTTAATTTAATTTCATACTTATATTTTGGCTTCTTGTCACTGGCTTATCTTGCGTTGTGATCCTCTATTATCTTCTACAATGATCGATGATGGCCTGAGAAAAATGAATTTTATCCTGTCCTGATCTGCTGCTTTGATGAGCGTGTCAACTACTGGTGAGGTCTAACGTATTTTAAAATCCTTGATTCTGCCTCTCCAATATTGTTTGTGTTGCTTCTATTTGGATATTGGACAACATAAATTCACAAGCCTAATCAAATATCTCATGAGATCTATTTTCTCACAATGATTCTAGATTCTTCAACACTCGATATTAATTTGAAACTCCTCCAGATTTCAAAGCTTTCATAGCTACAACCAACCACTTGTTCCATGCCATATATCGAATATGTTTTAAATTAAATCTCACACTTCTTATGCCTGACTCACTATTAATCCCTTTGCTCGTTTGCTCTTTAGACAAAACTCATAGTTTAACTATGACAACACTTCTACTGCCACCAAAACTCAACTACACCTAGCATGATAACACTTATGTTGTCACCAAAAATCAATTTCTCCTTGCATGATAACACTTTTACTATTTTCAAAACTTAATTGCTCCTACTATGATATCACTTATGGTACTTCCAAAGCTCAATTGCTCCTAGTGTGATAGCACTTATTTTTGTATCCAGAGTTTCTTGTGTGAATCGAAACCAATCACTCAACGTTCTCTAAAATGAAATCTACCTGGTCTTTTCATCCACATATTATATTGCGATGGTGATCTCCTTTAGCTCATGCATCTGTATCTCTTTGGCTCCTCAAAAATCATTGCTCGCCATTACTTATTCTCCTCCATTATCATTCACTCCTTGCTTGGTGCCCAAAAGGTCTGCGCTCTCACTTTATAAATGCATAGATTCATCATACTTCATTGCATTGCTTCAAAGACGTTCGCAACCTCCACATGAAATGTTCTACCTATTCACCTTGCACAAGTTTGTATTTGGTGCTTTTCTTCATCTCAATGGTCATAAAACTCCTATCTATCACACCTAAAAAATCTCAAAGACCTTTCATCCACTGCATTCGAGCTTCCCCATTTTTTTGCCACTCTTTTGACACCTCCTCGCTATCATTGCTTGGATATATTGAAGGTATTCTCCAAAACATTACTTCAATTTAACTTTTGCCTTTGTATTTATATCAAATATTTCAAGATAATATATGCCCAAGAAGTTGGCTCTTTTCATATTGATATTCAAACCTTTGATATTTGAAATATTTAAATCTTCAACCTTTGATATTTGAAATATTTAAATCTTTAATTAAATATTTCAACCTTTGATATTGGAAATATTTAAATCTTTAATTAAATATTTCAACCTTTGATATCACCCAAACTCATAAGCATACTTAATTAAATCACCCTTCCAAGTCTGCCTTTGACATCAATGACAACTCAATACTTCTAACACAAAGGAAGTCCTTATATAGGTTGTTTCTCCCAAAGAAATCCTTGCTCAGTCTGCTATGTCAATCCTCCTTTTTCTCAACCTAAAAGTTACTATCTTAAAAACAAATAATATGTTTAATGCTATATAATTAGCACTCCACATAATTTGCTATTTTAATTATTTGAATTCACACATGTAATCTTCCTGGTGTGCTTTCCAAAACTCTACTTCAACCATTTGGTCATTTTTTAGCCAATCGTCTTATTTTATAGCTATATTCATCTTTTAATTATTTTTTGTCCTATTTACAAAAAATTATGGCATGCCTTGTTATGTCAAAGGTGTTAAGTTTTGCTCCATCCTTAGAATCTACAATATCCAGACCATATGATGCCAAAACTTCTCTCTGATAAATTTATTGAGACACAGCTTATTTTGGTATAATTCTACCACAAGATTGACCCTGAGCCCAAATCAAACCCTAAGCTCATTAGAGAATTGATATTAAAAATTAGTACTATCGATTCTTCTTAAGCATGTAATTTATTGGTTGTCTTCCTTGTGTGTATTGGCATGTGTACCAAATCACGTACTATTAATTAAATAGTTCCAAGGTGCATGAGAATCTCTATCTTGAGATATAACCTGGAACATTCTTTGATCAATTTCCACTCTCCTAGTATCTATCCCAAAATTTCTAGGTTTGCTTTTTGGGACGTGTGATTGGCCATGTATTTTGACAATTCCTAGATGACCTATATATTATGACCATTTTTTGAGTTTTAAAAAGCACTATGTTGGGACTATGCAAGAAAAGCTTACTACAAATTATATTTTTCTCACTTTTTGGTCAATCAATTATTTCCACATTAGCTAGATTTATAAACTGTTTACTAAATATACCTTTAGTTATTCTTATTTTTAAATATTATAGGGCCAAAGTTTTTTAGCATAAATTCAAACTATTTTTTGGATGTAGGGAAAAGTCATGTGAGCTTGATATTATGCCAAGTGTCCCATTATTTATGCCAATAAATCCTTATATAAACTCATCCCAAATATGTGTTGCACATCAATAACCACCACATATTGAATTGTCATTAATTCTGGTAAGCTATACAACAAGATTGGGATATTTTCTACAAATCCCACCATTCGGATTAGCATTCCATTGAAGTGCATTGTCTTGGAACTAGCTTGAGTATACTATATTCCTATAGAATCATATATTTATTGAGCATGATTATGACCATGGATTCTATATCTATTGCATAATTATGTAGTACCCATCCTTCTAGGGATAAATAAGTAAAAGGGATAAGAATTGATTTTACCCACACCAAAGTATGATTGCTTGTGTGCTAATTTAGATTTTGGATAGGCAATTCTTCCATTTGTTGAACCATTTAGAGTTGCTTCAACCATGTTTACCTATTCGAATACTAGCATAATTTTCTCTATATATTTAACTTGTTTTATAATGCTACCCCTAGGAGTATCCACTAGCTTAGTTACCTTATGATCTAGTCTATGATAGAATTCCACTATGTTTTCCCTTTGTTTTCTTATTTTGGCTAGATAGTATAATTTGGTAAGCCTAATATATTTAGCATTGTAAGCATAATGTTTCCTAACTACACTATTTTACATGCAATTCCATTCTCTCCTATTGTGGGTGTTCCCCTTGTAGATATATGATATCAACTAGATCATCTTATTTTGACTCCTTTTCTTGCTGCACTTTATGCTTGATATTTTCTCTTCCTTCAATCTACTAAGTATTTTTTAGACAAATATGATGATCTAATACCATCACTGAATTGAATGGATACATCGAGTACTTTTTTGTTGTAAATAAATGATCTAGATCCACTACAAGAGCCATAAAATCATTATTTTCTTGTACTGCTATTGAGTGGAAGTGTTTTTGATAGAGTTGATAAGTACTATTGCCATATGCTAAGCACTTAAGCTTGAACGAACTAAAGTATTCTCATTTTTATCTTTTAAAATATGTAAATATTCCTTTCTTACCTCTCCAACATGCATATCTTAGCCTTTTAAGGAAAAAATTCTCTAAGGATATACCTCATATCTAGCTCTAGTATTTTGTTGCTCCACCATGTTAAGTTCATTGGTCAAGCATTGAATCACAACGTTGAGTGGTATTTTCACCCGATTGTGAAAACACACTCTCCGATAGGATTTGGGTTCTAAATCCTCTCTTGCAAAGAAATTTAATAAACAATTTCTCCAAGGTTCCGCTATGTTAGCATTTGGTATATGTGTATCAATAATCTCAAATAAAGATATTCAATTAAAATGCTTGGAACACCTTAGTGGTTGCAAGTAACTGAAAACAAGGGGCAATGTTGGTTTATTTTACTGTGAAACTGTAAATGATTGTTCGTTGAACCCGAATAAAGCAAATGTGATTTGATCTTCGTATGACCACGTTGTAACTTCAAAATGGAAATTTATGAAATGTCATAAAACATAACCCCTTCAATGAAATTGGAATTTTATGAAGGGAATATCATCATCTGCTCATGAATGAAAAACAAAACTGAAAAATGAAATTCTGGCCTTGAAATGGAAATTTTCTATTTTCTGACTTTGGAATTTTTAGTTTTTTATTTTTTTATTTTAATGCCTGTAAATGAAAATAAAGTGCAGAAAAAATGAAAATAAAATGCAAAAAGAAAAATGAAATGCATTCAGGGTGATGCAATCCTATTCCGACAAAATCGAAGCTAATGAGGTTTCCATGCATGCAACCTAACCTATTGAACCTGCAAACATGCACAATCCGGATAAGTCAAGTGCTTGGTCTCCGGGGTTTTAACTGTGATTTCAGATTTAGACATTCGCATGAAGCAACCAAGAGAACTTGCATTAAACTTCACCTATAAGCCTAGAAATCCGAAAAGGGGAAAGATAAAAATTCAATCCTGCATGCAGAAAATAACTCCTTCTTTCTTGCCAATGAGGTGCAACTCTCTGAATTTTCTGTATTAAAAATTGATCATTTTACAATAACAGAATCTCTAGTTTTCTCAAAACCAAAAAAAGGGGAAGAAAAACACTCCAAAGCAGGCCCAGAATGGCTAATCACCCTCAGCTCTGCAACTCTGCCCGTAGCGGTTTTTGACCCTTGTACCAATCTGTGCCTCTGCTTTTATACTTTCTGGCAATGCTCTCTGTTTTGCCCTGTGACGCTTCGCTTCATCTCCCAGATCACTTCGTTTCACCTTCCCCGCCTTTTCGTTGTTTTTGACTTTATGTTCGACATCGAGACGCTTGATCTTCTCTGTGACCTGTAACGCTTCTGTAGCCCTTACACCTTTATGCCACGTGTTCCACACTTTTTTGCATGTTCCATAATGGCCCCCTATAAATCGTGACCAAAAATAGCATGTCACGATATCACGACATTTTTATGTATGCAGCTTTGCCCCTCTACCTGTATCGCGAAAACAAGACATGTCACGATATCACGACATTTTTCTATCAGCAGCCTTGTTTGTCATCATGCATCGCAAAAATGATACATGTCACGATATCATGACATTTTTTTGCTTCGGACCGCATGGATGCAACTTGTCGTGAAATCGTGACGTTTTTCTCCTTCGTTGTGTTTTGTTGCACTTAGCCACAAAAACGCGACATGTCACGAAATCGTGACACTTTTTCATTTCGTACCATCTTGCTGCTTTCTGTCAGAAATCGTGACGCTTTTCTCTTTTGGGCTGTCTCGCTGCTTTCTATCATGAAATCGTGATGCTTTTCTCTTTGGAACTGCTCTCGTTGTACTTGCCACATGTCATGAAATCGTGACATATTTTCCTTTCGTACCATCTCGTTGCTTGGAGCCACGAAAATGTGACCTGTCGCGATATCGTGACGTTTTTCCTCTACGTTCATTTTGGCTACTTTAGGTCACGAAAACGTGACATGTCGCGATATCACGACAACTTCTACATTGACTCTTCTCTTGCTGCCTTCGACCGCGATTTCATGACAAGTCGCGATATCGCGACATTTTCATTTTGTCTTTCTCTCTCCTCTATGAACCACGATTTCATGACATGTCGCGATATCGTGACATTTTGAGTCTTTAATTTGGTTCTTTGTCTTGCACTGCGATTTCACAACACGTCATGATATCGTGACATTTTCTCTTCATGATGCATTCTGCTGCTCTTAGCCGCGAAAACGTGACATGTCGCGAAATCGTGACAACTTTCCATTTCTAGCCGCGATGGAGCAACATGTCACGAAATCGTGACAACTTTTCATTTCTAGCCGCGACGGAGCAACATGTCGCGAAATCGTGACAACTTTTCATTTTCGGTCGTGACGGAGCAACATGTCGCGATATCGCGACAACTTTTCATTTTTGGTCGCGACGGAGCAACATGTCGCGATATCGCGACACTTTCTTTTTCTTGCTATATTTTGCTCTTCCTTTGATTTTTTAGCATCTGGGCCATTGCGGTCTTCTTTGAAAGCATGCAAAAAATGTGGGTCCCCAATTTTGGGGTGTGTTGTGGATCAGCCACAACAAATGGCGACTTCTATTGTCAAATGCTCCTGAGCATTTTGGTGAGAACCCAACCTGAAATATACAAGCTTAGATACAAGCGTCAGCACATAAAGGATAAACTAATACCGATAGATCAGAAATACATGAAACATCAGAATCATTAAGTATCAGCTCGGTGTGTGCAATGTGTTTTCATTCCCTATCGCTTGAACTTGATCAACATTCCATTGTCAGTTTCACTTATGATTTGTATGCAAGGCTATGAATGATTTGTGCAGGATTTGATGTATGATGAAGATGCTAGAGATATAACAACCTTGCTTTGCAAAGGCTCAAACCTTCTAATATCATGTACAAACATATTAAAACTGTCAAACCCTCTTAGGACCAAATATATGTATACATGAATTAATTTACTAGATCCCAAAGTTGGTTATGTGTCACTACCATCTTGAACCCATGTGCAAGTGTAAGTGAGATCAGAGCTTTGGGGAATAGGATTCCCAACCTAAGCGAGATGGGAATTTAACCCTATCCTTACTACTCTGATCTGGAGTTCATTACCTCATCTTGAACAAAATGATTTAACTTTGTTATGGATGAAATTGTCAGGCTAGTCTATCCATTTGAGCAATCAATGGTCTTGCTTTTAGACAAGACATGTTGCCACGCATGAGCATACTTAACCCCATAATCCATGATTTGGCTTCATTCATTCTTTTCTCTCTTTTTTTTTTTTGGACCTTTGGGATGACTACCCATCCTTGCTAGGGACATGTAGTACGATCCCTCCAATCCAATATTAAGATGAAATGGAAAATATTATCTTTTATTTCTTGGACCTTGGGGATGACTACCCATCCTTTGTAGAGGACATGTAGTACGATCCTTCCAATCCAAGATTGAGATGAAATGGGAAAAATTAGTTTTACTTTTTATTGCTTGGACCTTTGGGATGACTACCCATCCTTTGCGAGAGGACATGTAGTACGATCCTTCCAATCCAAGATTTATGATGAAATGGGAAAAATGGAAGCTTTGGGGAATCGGATTCTCAACCTAGGCGAGATGAGAATTATGTCCTATCCTTACTACTCCATGTAGGTCAAATCAGAGCTTTGGGGAATTGGATCCTCAACCTAAGTGAGATGAGGATTTAACCCTATCCTTACTACTCTGATTTTAGGCTTTAAGCATTATGGGAGTGGTAAAAACCATTGTTTTAAGGATAATGTTGCATGATAGGACAGACATGAAATATTCTTTTCACCTCACCTTTTCTTCCAAGTATGGTTTTGATCATTTTGCTCAAGATCTTCTTTAATGTGCATAGAACGTGCTTGGTTCAAGATAGTTCGGGCATCAGTTCCCAACCTTAGGATTTTTTATGTTTTATGTTATAGAATAACCCTAAGAGGATTCGACACCTTCTCAATGATTGCACATGAAATGAAAATGTACCTGAGATGACATGTATATGCAATGAGGAATGTGACATGAGATATGAATGCACTGCTTCTTTTGAAATGTGGATGGAATATATTATCTACTTTACCATAATGTGTAAAACTGACAACTTCATGCATTACAAGATTCAAACGATATTATTTAAGATGTTTGTGTTACTTGTGGAGCTTTCTACAACACAATTCCAATGTTTCATACTCTCCTGATCTTAGGCATAAGTTGACATCTCAAAATTTTCCTCTCTTTTTTTTTTTTATAAAAACAAACTAAACATGTCAAATGAAATCAAACACACAACTTAAATCCTAATCCAAATAGCAATCCCAAAATGAAACTTGAAAACACAAACCCAAAACCAAAAACCAAAATCTATATACAAATGTACAATATAATACAAGATGATGCAAAGCTTGGATTATCACTTTCCTGGATCCCAAACATGATTAGAACATTTCAACAAAAATATAACGTGATGTGCATGCCAAATGTTGTAGGAATCCAAAGAAAACAATATTATACCACACCATGCAACAACTTTTAACTTCCCTTGCTCACCCCACCAATTAGATTTAGTTCCAATAGTATTCCCATAGGTGAGCCTCAAATCACTAAAATGATTAGACAATAAATGATATTCAATATTATCTTGTCTATCCTTGAAAGTATCCATTTCACAATTCGATTCATGTTTTAGAACTAGGCTCTCTTTATCCAAAATGAGACTTTGTAAGCAAGAGCCTATTTCTAAAAATTTTAAAGCCAAATCATTTTCCAAATTTGTAGGCCAATCAAATTTGTGTAACAAGTTTGCAAGCATCTAGGATATTTACTAAATTAGGATCATTAAAAGTTTTTACCCTAGATTCAATTAGTAATTGTTGATGAATTTGATTTAACAATTCAAGTGCATCAACTTCTTTTCTATTCATTAAAACAATGTTATTAAAGGTGTGATTAAAAATTATACCTTGTTTTTCATTCACCTTTAACGACATTTCACCATAAACATCATTCAAATTCAAAATATGGTCATGCAAATTTTCACCTAAATCTTGGATGTTTGAACACAAAAGGTTAGATTCTAACTTTTGAACATTTTTATTTACCAAAATTTGATGGGGATTTGCAATTCCCTCTTTTACCTCATGGTCTTCATACTCTTCATTGATTACTTGTTTATCAAACATACCAAAATTGGGCACCCAATTGAAAACATGCCCATCCTTTTCAACCCTCAAATGTTTTTGGTCAAAGTGTATGTCCCATGACTCATCTTGATGATCCTTCATTTGAGTTGTTTCCAATTGATCAATCTCTTTGTCATTTGGTTCCAATTCTTTGTTCACTATCCATGGTATCTCTTCATTTGAATCCTCAAAATCATCATGCAAACTTGTATCCGCATCTTCAATGAATTTATGTTCAACATGGTCGAATTTTGCAACCTTCTCAAATCTTGTGAATGTGAGATCTTCGTATGATGTAGAAATTTCAACATCCTGCATATCAAGTGAAATATGAGTTTCATCTATAGGGATGTGAGAAAAGAATGCATTATCATATCTCCCCCAACCATTGTGAAAATTGTCATCCAAATCCATGGCATGAAATTCCATGATGTTTGTGGCATGATCTTTTGATTCATTCATAAATTCTTTTTCTTCTTTGTCCTTGGCAATAGGATCATTATAATCTTCCAAAATTTGATGAGATTTGAAACCCTCTTCCAAAACATCCTCAAATTGTACAGGAGTTGTAATATCTTCCTTTGAGTAGGCAATTATGTTGTCTTGTATATCAATTGGCACACAAGTTTCATTAGTAGTTTTGGAGAGAGTGTAGTCTTCCCACTTCTTCCAAGCATCATAATAATCCTCTTCCAAAATCAAGTGGTGACGTTCAACTACTTCTTCAACATCCTCCAATTCATCAATGTGTTTCTCATCAAATTCATCTTCACCTTCCTTAGATGGTTCAATTATTTCCAAAAGTGGGTCATTTCTTGAATTCAAATTTGTAAGGCTATCATAGTCCAAATTAGTAACCCATGATTCAATTTTATCATAATTTGGAGGGTGAAGAATTTCTTGATCGTTAATTTTACACATCTCATCAATAGTATCTTCCAAGAACAAGTGGTGAAATTCTATCATATCTTCAAATTTATTTATTGATTTTCTTTCCATTTCACTTTCAACCACTTCATTCAATTCTATGGTGGGTTCCGTCCTATCACATATATCAAACATTGTTGAATTTAGAACCCCTTCATCCGGATAATCGTGTATCTCTATGAATGAGATCATTTCTGCATAATCCTCACTAGCGGATGTTGGCTTAGCAATTTGCACCTCCTCGTGGACTACATCTAAGGTGGTTGTAAGATTTGGATATTCAAATTCATCCCCTTGATCATTTACCTTAGATATCATTGGAGTGGAGGGTGCTATTTTTAATGGTTGGTGTAGGTTGGCATCAATATTTTTAGAAGGACAATCTCTTATGTGAACATGTTGTGCCTTTTCTTCTTCAAGACCTTGTCGTTCTATCTCTTCTAAGATCTCATGGATTTTCTCTAGAGACAAACCACTCAGTTTTTCCTCAATGAGTGAAGCAAGTGTGGGGTGTATGGCTCCCAGGTATACTTCCATGGCTTCCTCTTCTAATGTGTTAAAATTTTCCCACATTTGGGAGTGCAACTCACGAAATCTCCCATTGAATTGACTCAAGGATTCATTAGGCTCCTTACATATGGAGGTAAACTGATTTTTCAAGATTTCTAAGTCAACCTGATTACCAAAATGATAAAGATAGGCTGCTTCTAGTTGTATCCAAGAAGTCCTAACCTCCATGGGTAGTTGGCTATACCAAAAGAATGGTTTATCATCCAAAATGTATGCAAATAACTTACAAGCCACCTCCTCATAGAAAATCTGGAATTGACATAATGTATTCTTGTAGACATGTAGTTTTTGCAAGTATCCTAGTGGCACCTCTTGATTAAAACACCGTAAAAAATCCAATAACATTTTAGGAATATGATAGGGTATCACATGTATAGACAAACCCTTATAATGATCCTCCATTGTAGATACCATTCTTTCTCTTAGAGATGCTATTTCAGCTCTTAGGGATACAATTTGCTCCTCAAATGTTGCCATTAGTGAACTCAGAATGTAACTTTAGAACCAAATCTATTGAATATTCAACCTGCAATGTATAAAAAAAAAATCAAGTTAGCATCAACTAAGAGATGTATTCATTAAAATCAAATGAAAGTAACTGTATGGAAACAACACTTTGCTAGTCAAGACCAAAATTTTCAAAATTAAATCAAATCACTTTATTTCTGTATGAACAATCAGAAAAATATACAACATACCTGAATTGCTTAAAATAGAATAAAGTAAACCAATTCAGGCCGTCCTTTTAACAATCTGCCGAGTGTTAGAGGACTAAAGATAACAATCAATATAGCATGAAATATACAAAAATTTAAATCTCACTAAAATAAACCCGTTCATGGCCCTCCTTCTAGCGCCAATCTGTTGAGTGGTGTTAGAGGAGGCCGAAGATGCTAATCAAATGGACTTGAAATATTTAGCAATGTAAAGCTCTCAAACAATTATAAACCTATAGCATTTAAAATCATAATGAAATAAACCGTTTCATGCCCTCCTTCTAGCGCCAATCTGTTGAGTGGTATTTTCACCCGATTGTGAAAACACACTCTCCGATAGGATTTGGGTTCTAAATCCTCTCTTGCAAAGAAATTTAATAAACAATTTCTCCAAGGTTCCGCTATGTTAGCATTTTGTATATGTGTATTAATAATCTCAAATAAAGATATTCAATTAAAATGCTTGGAACACCTTAGTGGTTGCAAGTAACTGAAAACAAGGGGCAATGTTGGTTTATTTTACTGTGAAACTGTAAATGATTGTTCGTTGAACCCGAATAAAGCAAATGTGATTTGATCTTCGTATGACCACGCTGTAACTTCAAAATGGAAATTTATGAAATGTCATAAAACATAACCCCTTCAATGAAATTGGAATTTTATGAAGGGAATATCATCATCTGCTCATGAATGAAAAACAAAACTGAAAAATGAAATTCTGGCCTTGAAATGGAAATTTTCTATTTTCAGACTTTGGAATTTTTAGTTTTTTATTTTTTTATTTTAATGCCTGTAAATGAAAATAAAGTGCAGAAAAAATGAAAATAAAATGCAAAAAGAAAAATGAAATGCATTCAGGGTGATGCAATCCTATTCTGACAAAACCGAAGCTAATGAGGTTTCCATGCATGCAACCTAACCTATTGAACCTGCAAACATGCACAATCCGGATAAGTCAAGTGTTGGTCTCTGGGGTTTTAACTGTGATTTCAGATTTAGACATTCGCATGAAGCAACCAAGAGAACTTGCATTAAACTTCACCTATAAGCCTAGAAATCTGAAAAGGGGAAAGATAAACATTTAATCCTGCATGCAGAAAATAACTCCTTCTTTCTTGCCAATGAGGTGCAACTCTCTGAATTTTTTGTATTAAAAATTGATCATTTTACAATAATAGAATCTCTAGTTTTCTCAAAACCAGAAAAAGGGGAAGAAAAACACTCCAAAGCAGGCCCAGAATGGCTAATCACCCTCAGCTCTGCAACTCTGCTCGTAGCGGTTTTCGACCCTTGTACCAATCTGTGCCTCTGCTTTTATACTTTTTGGCAATGCTCTCTGTTTCGCCCTGTGACGCTTCGCTTCATCTCCCAGATCGCTTCGTTTCACCTTCCCCGCCTTTTCGTTGTTTTTGACTTTATGTTCGACATCGAGACGCTTGATCTTCTCTGTGACCTGTAACGCTTCTGTAGCCCTTACACCTTTATGCCACGTGTTCCGCGCTTTTTTGCATGTTCCGTAACGGCCCCCTGTAAATCGTGACCAAAAATAGCATGTCGCGATATCGCGACGTTTTTATGTATGCAGCTTTGCCCCTCTACCTGTATCGCGAAAACAAGACATGTCGCGATATCGCGACATTTTTCTGTCAGCAGCCTTGTTTGTCATCATGCATCGCGAAAATGATACATGTCGCGATATCGCGACATTTTTCTGCTTCGGACCGCATGGATGCAACTTGTCGCGAAATCATGACGTTTTTCTCCTTCGCTGTGTTTTGTTGCACTCAGCCGCGAAAACGCGACATGTCACGAAATCGTGACACTTTTTCATTCCGTACCATCTTGCTGCTTTCTGTCGCGAAATCACGACGCTTTTCTCTTTCGTTGCTCTCGTTGCTTTCTATCATGAAATCATGACGCTTTTCTCTTTCGGACTGCTCTCTGTACTTGGCAAAATGTGACATGTCAGAAATCATGACATATTTTCCTTTCGTACCATCTCGTTGCTTGGAGCCGCAAAAACGTGACCTGTCGTGATATCGCGACGTTTTTCCTCTACGTTCATTTTGGCTGCTTTAGGTCATGAAAACGTGACATGTCGCGATATCGCGACAACTTCTGCATTGACTCTTCTCTTGCTACCTTCGACCGCGATTTCATGACAAGTCGCGATATCGTGACATTTTCATTTTGTCTTTCTCTCTCCTCTATGAACCGCGATTTCACGACATGTCGCGATATCATGACATTTTGAGTCTTTAATTTGGTTCTTTGTCTTGCACCGCGATTTCACAACACGTCGCGATATCATGACATTTTCTCTTCATGATGCATTCTGCTGCTCTTAGCCGTGAAAATGCGACATGTCACGAAATCGTGACAACTTTCCATTTCTAGCCGCGACGGAGCAACATGTCATGAAATCGTGACAACTTTTCATTTCTAGCCGCGACGGAGCAACATGTCGCGAAATCGTGACAACTTTTCATTTTGGCCTCGACGGAGCAACATGTCGCGATATCGCGACAACTTTTCATTTCTGGTCGCGACGGAGCAACATGTCGCGATATCGCGACACTTTCTTTTTCTTGCTATATTTTGCTCTTCCTTTGATTTTTTAGCATCTGGGCCACTGCGGTCTTCTTTGAAAGCATGCAAAAAAGGTGGGTCCCCAATTTTGGGGTGTGTTGTGGATCAGCCACAATACACAAATTTTAATTTTTGAATTTTCTAGGCCTCTAAGGTGATGAAAATGGGTACCCTCTTTATTGAAGCAATAATTAAGGGGTATGGTCCGAGCAACATATCTAACTATGGGAGAGGTACTACTAGAAATGGGAATTATGGGTTTTTTTAATGAATATGAGGGATATCTAACATGGTGGTTCTAGGTGGTATCTTCCCATTGATATGAACATACTTTCTACCCTGATAGCCACTTGAAACATTTGTGGAAAGTCTCTCTTAATAGACTATTGGATCAAAACACTCAAGTTTGGGTTCATAGCACAAAGGTATTACATACATACATACATACATATATATATATATATATATTGGGCATGCAAAGGCCTTATTACTCGAGGAATTATTTTCTAGGTCCTAAATCAGATATTGGAATCAATGATATTTTTCATAGGAATCCTTTGTATAGAATAAAATAGAATAAGTAGTAAGAAAGGGTCTCTTGGGTAATCATGCTCTAATATTGAGGGTTTAGCTATGTCTACCTAGGTCCTTACACTATTATCCTCCAAGGATCAATACTATTATGAAGCCCATTACATCTTCAAATAAAATATTATATAAGGTAGCTAGAGTAGAAAATTCTTGACAATACTCGTAAGCAGTCTTTCCATTACCATCATAAATAGGAAAAGCCCTTAGTGCAACTTGGGGAATATCATGAATATCTAAGAGATTAAGGGATTCAACACTATTACAAGCTAGATAAATCTACCCTAACATGGCTCTATAAGGATAAACTACAATACTTGCAAAGCCATATGATTGGTATTCAATAAGCTTTCTTGGCTTTTTGGTCCCATCACCATTTAATTTTGAGATTTTCCACTAGCAAAGTTGCCAATTGTTTTGGTTCTTAAACTAAAAATTCATCAAGTGAATATGTGTTCTCCACTTATGATGTCTAGAATATTCACCAAAATATTGAGTCCCTTGGGAGGTTTAGAATTTTGCTTCAATTATATTAGTAAATCCTTCTTATGGATATTTTGATATGCTTTTTGCAATTGGTACGTTTTAGGTCGCATCGAGCATGCCAAAAAATATTGGTCCAAAATATTCCTAAGTGCATGAGATGTTCCCTAAAGACTTTTGCCAATATTAGAAGACATAGAATAGCTTTTGTATTATCCTCTAGAGTATGTTTGTTCCTCTTGTACTAGTTAAACTAACAATGAGATTAAAGACTAAAGAAAAGTGAGAAATGAAATATGGTTGGCAACCACAAAAGAGACATTATAGTATGACAATATCATTACTTTTATAGACACAAAACATTGATAAAATTTAGTGGGAAATCTTCCTAGAGCCTTCTAGTAGACCCCTTTGACTTACCTAAGGTAAGCGTAAGGCTTCTCCCACCTGTCTTACCTATTTTCTCTCTCTATGTGAAATTGCGCTCGGTCATTATTAGGGCATGACTTTGCATGGTAAAATCATGGTTGGACTTTATGGGATGTGATTTCACATTTTTAGGGTTTTGTACATGAAAACCCTAATTCATTGGGTTTAGCATATCTTACGTTGGCCCTTCTCATTTTTCCCACCTTGTTCACCTTCAAATCCACTATATAAGGAGGGTTTAAATTCACTTTTCACACACAGTTAGACACGATATGATACAACATTATTACATACTAAAACTTGATATTTTATTTTTTACAAAGTGTTCTTATTCATTCTGCATCTCTTTTCTTTGTTCGCAAGCAAGTTTAACTTTGGAATTTTGAAGATTAATAGGATTTTCGCTGCATTGGATTGTTGATTGCTATTGCTCACTCTTGGTGGATTTGTGTTGAAGCCCTAAGGAAAGATAAACCATTCAAGAGATCTCAACCCTTCTGTTCTACTTTTGTGCTCTCTGCTAGGTGAATTCATTCTTCTACATGCATGTCTAGTTTTTTTGAGTGACGTAATTGGCTCGTCACACTTGTATTTTATTTTTCAGATAGTTTCTACAAAATCACGTCCGATCTACTACAGGATGCAATTTCACCTATGGTTATCATGCTTGCCTATTATGGGGCGTGATATCACTTGAGTAAAATATAGGGGTAATCTATTGTCCCAAATTTCATCATTATATTCTAGGCTACATTTAGAGCTTGATGTTACATTCTATTATGTGATTCCATCATTTTGTTATGTTTAATTATATTATGTTTATTTTCTTCCAAAGGTCAATTTTAACTTTTATTTATCAAAGGTCAACTAAAAGGACCTAGGGGGATTGACTGCTATGCCTCCAAGAACTTTTGTATCGTAGCCTAAGAAGGCCCCCTAATGCTAATCCTATTTTTCAAGTGTTTGTTAAGTTACCCTATAGGAACAGGAAATGTTGATAGCTTTGGACAAAGGGATAAAAGCAAGGATAAATCATCAGATAGGCTAAGTGTTCTAATTAATATTTAGGTTGTTTGTTGAGTGTTTTATAATTCTGTTACAAACCCTAGATCTTATTTTATAGAAATATATTTAATTAATTTCTAGGTATTTTAAAGATAGATAGCATATAGCATGCACTAGGGTTAATTTTGTTTGTGCATCTCTTCTTGAGCTCTTGCTTAAAGGTTGTCTATTTAGAACACTAGGTTATAAAAACATTCGAGTAAATAATCATTCTAGGGTTAGCTCTTGTATTCCTACATTATGTATTTTTCCATTGTCCTTTATATTTTATAACATAGATCTAGAAAGGCCAAATCTAGTTGTTTATATTGAATCTACTTGGAGCGAGTACTTAAACTATTCCTGGTGAACCCTTCCTCCTAGCACCAAGTGTAGAGAAAAAAATACCCCTATGGTTCACTCCAAAGGCTTATCTCTTGCAAATCTAGCTTTTGAAAATTGTACGTGGTAGGGTAGTTTTCCCCTTTACATATTTGGTGAACCCGATGTGAACACCTCATTTTATTTTAAAACCTTAATCAAGATCATTAAATTCTATGTGTTTAGATCAGAAAATATTAAGAACATAATATCAAGTTGATAGAGAAAATCCTAACCTTGACAAAGAAGAGATTGATAATAGTATTGATCCTATTAAAGGAATCGATAGGAACCTTATTTATAAATCCTTTGAGCATGTGTAGACCTTTTATAAATATCATAAGCATGCATTGGATGCAGCTTTAGAGGAAGAAGCCATACTTGAGGAAGTTAGGCCATCTCATGATAACTCATTGAGTGAATCTTTGAATTATGGTAATCATGTTCATCATCCAACGTATGCCACTATTGTAACCACCAATGTCTTCCAACTAGTAGTGCTAATAAAAATTTTCAATTTTCTCCTCAATCTGCTTATCTCAATACTATTGCCTCTATTCCACCAAATATTAGTCATCATCTTCAACAAGATACCACATACTTCAACAGTATCAATATGTCCAACACCCTCCTATAGGGAATCTAGGGATAGTGCATAATAGCGACTTGGAAGAACAGAATTTGGAAAATATGGTAAAACAGTTGGTTTCAAAAGTTGAGATGATTCAGCCCTCAATTTTTACTTATAGTTACAATAAAATATGTAATCCGCCATTGGATCCTATTGTTGCTGCTAGATCTTATCCTAAGTATTTTACTATGCCAGTTTTACCTATTTATAAGGGTATAGAAGATCCAATAGAGCATCTAAGAAGATTTAGAACAGCTTGACATTATCTCATTTATGATGACATGTTGTTACTTAAAACATTTCTTAAGATCTTGGTGGCATGGAATTAGAATGGTATTATCAGTTACCCAGTTATTCCTTGAAGAAATTTGAAGAAATAGTAAAATTATTTGTTCAACAATTTGGTGCTTATATTGAAAAGGAAATAATAATGAAAGATGTATACAATTTAAAACAAAGAAAAGAGGAAATTTTTTCAAAGTTTTTGGCTCATTAGAGAAGTTTAGTTGGACTATTGAGGTATAATTTACCACCAAAATATATGCTTGAGATATTTATTGGTAATTTACAAGAACAATTATCTTTGCATTAGAGACTACTACTATTACATCTTTTGATCAAGTGATTGATTTAGCGAGAAAAATAGAATAGGACCTTATCATAAGAGGCCAAATCAAAGTCAAAGAGGAGAAACCTACTAAATCTCAACATAAGAATAGACACATATGAGGTGATAATGGAATGGATAGTAGGCCTGTTAATAATGTTACTAACCTACAAAAGATAGTACTTCAGAAACCTCCATAAAGGAATTTTACAAGACTTAATATATCTATGGAAGCAGTTTTCAAGTAACTTTTAGAAGCTAATGCAATTCAGTTACATCCTATAAGGCAACTAAATACTACATCTCATTGGTATAAGGTAGTTCAGCATTGTGCATATCATAGAGTAGAGGAAAATTGGACAAATTCTTGTAAGAAGTTAAAACATGTGGTTCAAGATTTAATTGATGTAGAATGTCTTGATTTGGAAAATTTGTAGCAAAATCCATCTATTAATCAAAATGTAATTAGACAGGCAGCTAACCATGTATTTTATAGAAGTGTACCACACCATTATGATAATAACATGGTTGGTATGACAAGTTCTACTTCAAAAAAATTAGTTCAGGGTCAACAAATTCAGCGACCTCAACAGGAAATCAGTTTCTCAGCAAATATATTGCTTTTAGAATTATTACAAAATTCTCCTACTCATGGGGAAGCCTTAATAAATATTTTTAAGAAATAATATATCCCTCCAGATATTTCCCTTAGTGATATGGCTAATATTGTAAGATCTCTTGGGATACATCATCTCACATTCTCGAATATTGATATTTCTTTCTTATATTTGCAAAAATATTCTTCTCTTTACATAATTGCATTTATTGGGGATACTTTATCTTCCCTTAATTTATGCACATATCATCATTCAAAAATTTGTATTAAAAAAGAGGGATTTAACTAGATCCAATAATATTAATAAAACTTTCAACAATGAGTCCTAAGAAGCTTATGGTACCATATCACTCCCCCTCAAAGTAGGACCTAACATTTTAGATACATTATTTTATGTGGTATCCAATACTACATATTTTAATCTTCTTCTTGGACATCATTGGATCCATGCAATGGAGGTCATCCCTTCTACTTTTCATCAACATGTGAAATTTAAATTTGAAAATAAACTTGTATCTATATTGGGAGATCCTCATCGATTTGAATTTTGCTCTCTAGATGATCTAGCTCAGTTTTATTCATCAGATTCCTTATCTAACAAAAATAAGAAACTTGAAAATCTTGATAAGAAATTATCAATCAATATCTCATCTCAGGATCAATACAACTCTTCTTGTCAAGAATCTCTCTTAGATAAATCTCATAAAAGTTTAAAGTGGAGTTTTGAGGATGAGGGGTTACCCTCATCCTGTTCATCAGTCATAACCCCTAAGAAGAGTTTCAAAGATAAGTATGCACCTCATAATGACATCTACTTTGATGGATCTTTACCTTGCACTATGCAGGTTGAGTCTTCTAGTTCTCAATTGGAATTTGGTTCTATGTCCCCCGAGGACCTTGAGCAATTGGGAGTGATTCCTACCCTACCTCCTCTTGAGGATGACTTGTCCATCCTTATTTAGGAGACCATAGATGCGAACATAGGTTCTTGAGGAAGCTCCTAAAATCCTTAAGCTAGGTAAAGCCTTTTCCATGGATGAGTAAGAGCAATTGACCAATTTATTAATAGAGTATCAAGATATTTTTTCTTGGTCATATGCCAACATGCCAGGGTTTGATCCCTCCCTTGTCATGCATCATTTGGTAGTTAAACCTAGTGCTAATCCTATTAAGTAGAAACTTAGGAAGATGCATCCTAAGGTCACCCTATTATTCAAGGAAGATCTCCAAAAACTCCTTGATGTCAGTTATATAAAAGCTATCAACTATTCTTATTGGATCTCCAATATTGTTCCTATAGATAAGAAATAAGGAACAATCATAATATGTACCGACTTTTAGGATATATATTTAGCATGTCCCAAGGATGATTTTCCCTTGTCCAACATAGATAAATTATAGATTTCACTACTAAATGTGGAATGCTTTCACTTATGTATGGTTTCTCAAACTACAATTAGATTATAATTACCCCTAAAGATTAGGCTAAGACAACATTTACTACTCCAAGGGGAGCCTTCTACTGGAAGGTCATTAATTTTGGCATGAAGAATATAGGAGCTACCTATCAGTGGGTCATGACTTATATTTTCCATGACATGATGCATGGTATTCTAGAGGATTATGTGGATAATATTCTAGCTCACTCCATAGAATGAAAGGATCATGTCTATTTTAAGACAAATATTTAAAAGGCTTCAACAATACAAGGTTCATCTTAAACCCTCTAAGTGTGTGTTTGGAGTCACATCTGGCAAGTTGTTAGGCTTCATAGTTTCTAGGCAAGGTATTGAAGTGGATACCACTAAGATAATGGCTATCACTGACATACATCCTCCCTACATCTTGATGGAATTACATAGTCTATAAGGTAAAATTTAGTCTATTCATTAGTTTATTACCTAGTTAGTTGATAATTGTCAGCCCTTTCTTAAGCTTCTTAAGAAAGATATGGTTTTTTGGTGGGATTCTGAGTGTCAAAAAGCTTTTGATAATATCAAATAGTATCTCACTTCCCTACCTATTTTAGTTCCTCTTATGTCTGGAAGGTATTTAATGCTTTACATAGCAGCCACTACTCATGCTTTAGGAGCCATGCTGGCCCAACATGATGATCAAAATAAAGAATGAGATATTTACTATATAAATAGAACCTTGGTTATCTATGAAACTAGGTACACTCCCTTAGAAAAGCTTTGTCTTGTCGTATTATTTACTTCTTATAAGGTAAGACACTATATGCTCAGGCATAAGACATTGGTGGCTGTAAATTTTGATCCTTTGTGCTATTTTATGTCTAAGCCCCACCTTTCAAGTCAAGTTGCTAAGTGGGTGTTGGCCCTCAGTGAGTTCAACTTGACTTTCATAGGTTAGAAGGCTATAAAGATTCAGGTGATTGCTGACCAGTTAGCCTTCGCTCCCCTAGAAGCTACCCACCCTATAGTTGTTGAGTTTCCTGATGAGTGGTTCAATGTTGAAATTGAAGAGTCCGAGTCTTAGACTTTGTTTTTTTATGGAACTCAATGCATGAAGGTAATTGGTGCTAGAGCCATTTTAGTCACCCCATAAAAGCAACTCATCCCCTTGTCCTTCAAACTTCATTTCTCTTACATGAATAATACTGTAGAATACAAAGCTTTGATCCTTGGTCTTAGAGCTTCTTTAGCCTTGTATGTTAGAGTTCTATCGGTATTTTGTGACTCTCAACTTGTAGTTAATCAAATTAATGATGTTTATCAGACTTGAGATGATAAAATCAAACCTTACAAGCATATTTTTACTAAATTTTTGTACTCATTTGATCGAGTAACCATAGAGTCTATCCCTAGATCCTCAAACCACCATGTGGATGTCATGGCTACTGTTGCATCTTGGTTCCCTCTGGAGTTAGAATATGATCAAGCATCAATTATCATTAGGCAAATTTGAGAACCTGCATCCCTTGGCTATCATATTTTCCTATTATATTTTTTGACCTTCAAATATTCCCCATCTAAGCCATGGTATAATGACATATTTAAATTACTTAAGGATGGTTTGATGCCTGATGTTTTAGACTACAATCAACATAAGCTTTTGTGCAAAAGAGCATGTTGATTTATCATAATCAACAACACCTTGTATCAACATTATTTTGAAGGTTTCATCTTAATATGTCTTAACTCTAATGAAACCCATCTTGCTCTTAGTGATGCTCATGAAGGTTCATGTGGAGGCCATTTCAATGGCAATGCTATTGTCCAAAAAAACTCCTTTGAATGGGGTACTATTGGCATTCCATGGAGAAATATGCATGTGACTATGTTCTATACTACAACAAGTGTCAATACCATGATCATATCATCCATGATTCTTCTCAGGACCTTCAAGCTATCTCTTCCCATTGTCCATTCTCCATGTGGGGATTGGACATTATAAATAAATTTAACCGAGTGTTGTCAGATGATCACAAGTTTATCATCACTACAACTGAGTATTTCACTAAATGGGTTGAATCCATACACCTTGTTGTGGTGACTAGAACTCAAGTTTCTAATTTCTTCTTCAACCATATTCTTTGTAGGTTCAAGATTCCGTCGGTGATTATTTCTAATGACAACACTCCTTTCAAGAATAAGGATGTTCGTAATCTTTGTGCTAAGTAAAAACTTCAGCATAGATGGTCAACTCCATATTACCCCTAGGTAAATGGGTAAGTCAAACCATCCAACATGTCTTTGATCAATATATTGAAGAATTTGGTTAGTAATATTGGTTGTGATTGGCATATCCAACTTTATCCTACATTGTGGGCCTATCGTACTAGTGTGTGTACTCCTACAAAGGCCTCACTATATGTCTTGGTATATGGGTCCGAGGTGGTGTTTTATTTTGAGCTTTGAGGTTCCTTTGCTACACATCTTTTTGCAATATTCTAAGGTCAATAATGAGTATCGTGTAAACTACTTGCACCAATTGGAGCTACTGGATTAAAAATGTAATCATGCCTTAGAGCATTTGAGAGCCTATCAAGATAGACTCCGACAATCTTATTCTAATAAATTTGGTAATCTTTCTTTTGAGGTTGGGAATCTAGTCCTCAAGAAATACTAGAATAACACCAATGCTCGTACTAACCTTTGAGGTAACTTTCAACCCAATTGGTTAGGGCCCTTTGTCATAACGACCAAGTTTGGCTCAGGTGCCTATTGTTTGGCTTCTCTAGATGGTAAAGAACTTAAAGAACCTATGAATATAATGTATTTAAAAATATATTATGCTTGATCTATCATCTACATTTTGCATTTATTTTAAATCATATTTCATCTTTTTGCTTGCTCATACTGCATGACTTCCTGTCATACATTGCATGATTATTTGACATTTTGTTTCTCTTGCATTTATGCTTGTCATACTTACATTGTTGCTTGCTCATGACTGTTTGTGCATATAGTTTTTAGGATTCACAACAATGGCATGTGATGATACCTAGTTAGGTCATAGCTCACATGCATTGCATTTTTCACTAGGATTTTGATTCCTAGTAAAGACCCAACCTAGGGTTTATGCATTTTCATCCCTTATTCTCTTATTATCTTCTTTTACTCTTTATTTATATTCTCTCTTCATCTTTTATTTATTGACTTTGAAATTTTCTACAATGACTATCATTTCTCTCTAAAATCAAGGAATACAATCCTATATTTGTCTATCCTTATCTTTTGCACTATTCTTATTTTTTCCTTTCTATTCTTTATTTATATAAGGATATACCTTCTTCTCTCCTTTGTTTGCACATTCCCTCCTTCTTGAATTTTCACTAGCTAAAAATTCAAGCTTAGGGTACACATGCATAGTTCTTTGCTCCTCATTTTTCTTCCTCTCTTTTCTTCTAGCACATGCACACACTCACATTGTGTTATGCTTAGATTACTTGGTCTATATATATTTTACACACCCCTATTAGGTAGTACTTGTTAATACATCATTCACATCAGCAACAACATATTTTCCTATCGAGGTATGCTTCTTTTGACTCAGCGGGATCAACACCCCATTACAGGATAAAGTCCTTGGTGATTTTTAGTAGGTCTTGACATACATCCTAGAAGATAATCACTCCACAGCAACCACTAGTGAGCAATCAGCCATAGCAGGTTATGCTCCATCATTTAATCATTTGAGCCATCACCTATAGTGGGTTACACTCTGTATTTTTCCCATATGTTCATCTTAGTGAGTACTACACCCATAGTGGATTTTCACTCCATATATGGATCATTATTTTGGGATTAACACCCTTCATTTGGTGTTCTTTGATCAATTTCTCTCATTTTCTATGGTTTACCTTTGAATTTTTGTTCATCTTCTTCTTGCTCTTCTTCTTCTATCTTACCTTATTCTTTCTTTCCCTTTCTTCTATTTTCATCTATGCACTTCATGTTAGCTGCATTAGATTCATTCTATACCCAGTGATATTTGCTCTACTATTTATTTGCTTGCTTTGTTCTTCATGTTTTTGCTTTTTCTCTTCTTACCTCTTTCAATTTTCCTAAGGAATCTTAATTCCTTCTTAAAATCAAGGGGGAACCCCCAACCATAGAGAAATTAATGGTACTAATGTCTCACTTAGCATGCAAAAGTCTATAGTGTCCATTGTGATATCTCTTTCACATTGCTCTTTTCCCTAAATCTGGCCACTTCTTTATGTGCTTGTTGTCTTATTTTCTATAGGAGTCTACATCTTTCTTTAAAGTATTTACTTGGCCTTAAATGCATCAGAAAGGGGGAAAAATGTAGACATATAAAATTGACCCACTTTAATGGGCAATCTTCCTAGAGCCCTCTGGGAGATCCCTTTGACTTTCCTAATGTAATGGCAAGGCTTCTCCCCCTATATTGCCTATTTTCTCTCTCTATGTGAAATTGTGCTCAGTCCCTGATGGGGCGCAACTTCGTATGGTGAAATCACGGTCTGCCTTGATGGGACGTGATTTCACCTTTTTAGGATTTATCCCATGAAAAACCTAATTCTTTGGGTTTGGCATGTCTTACGTTGGACCTTCTTGTTTTTCCCACCTTGTTCTCCTTCAAATCCACTATATAAAGAGGGTTTGAATTCACTTTTCACACATAGTTACACACGACACGATACACAATTCTTACATACTAACACTTGATTTCTTGTTTTTTGCAAAGTGTTCTTTTTTTTTTGTGGAAAAAATCCCAAAAGGGATGCCACTTTCGGGTAAGACCCAAGGAGGCAGGGGTATCCATTCTTCCAAAAATGCCCAGGACTCGGACCTGGCCTACCACCTTTGACATACTCAAGGAGCAAACAAACACACAAAACCAATTTAAAAATAAGTAAATAACAACAAAAATAATAAAATAAAATAAAAAAACATGCTCCTTGAGTGTGTCAAAAACAAAAGCACAACCAAACACACACAATAAGATAAAAGAAACCACAACACAAACCACATAGAAAAACACAAGAACCACATAACAAAACACAAACAAGACAAAAACAACATAACACTACAAAGACATAACCCAAAAAAAGATGAAAAATAAACACAACCAAAACCTAAAAAAATAAAATAAAAATAGAAATAAAAAACAACCAACAACAGACAATAAACAAAAACAAAAAACATAGAAAACACTCACACATAAAAACACGAAATAACACAAATAAAGAGAAACCCAAGAACAAGAATGAAAAAAACACAAGAACAATAACAAAAAACATAAAAAAATAGAACAAAACAAAACAAAAAAAACACAAGAACAAAAAAAAACAACACAAATAACACAAACACAAAACAAAACAAAAGAACCCACCCACCTTAAAAAAGTAAACAAAAAAAAACAAAAAACAAAAAAGAAAAAAAATGAACAAAACAATGACCTATCTAGACCAAAAGACTATTAATCCAACAATCAACAGAGGAAACAAAATAAAGAATAGAATGAGCTAGGGAACTAAAAAAAACTGAATGAACCAAAGAGAAGCAAGAAAAAAAAAACAAAAAGAAACTAGGTACCTTCAGAACTGGAGCCATCCAAAGAAATGATAGAAAGAAGAGCTTACCTAATTTGAGAAGCCCACCATATAGGAGGTGTTGGCAATTTTGGGTACCTTGAGTACATTGCCTTTGCTCAAGTATAGTTGTTGTCATTGATGTCAAGGAGTTTGTGCTGATGTCAAAAAGAGTTTGTGCCAAAGCTAGTTTTGATGGATGCTCTTAGATCTTGAAGGTTCCATGATGGCAATCTAAAGGTTTAAGTGGAAATATTTATTAAATAATAATTTAATTAAAAACCTTCTAAAGGTTTTAATTAATTATTTTTAATAAATAATTATTATTTTTTAAAATAATAATCAAAAGGTTTATTAACCCCTATAAACTTTATGGCGGCAATATTTAGGTCAAATTTCCTCTCTCTTTGGTCGACGTCGCAAAGTGCATGCAATGCACTATAAATACCTGCCTTGCCTTCATTCAATATGATAGGAAGTTATGATGATTTATTCCGAAGGATATAAGCACTGTTTCATATAGCATCAACGGGAGATGTGGTGTTTTGGTGGCAGCGAAGGTGTGTTAATGTGTGTGCGGCATTCATAATATAATGATTTCAGCGAAGCGAGCAAATAGGAAAGGAATCTGTTTGGACAGCAAGCGAGCGAGGTGTATGCGATTTCGAATACGTAAAATCGTTTTGAGACGGCAGCTGGTATTGGCGAGAGCATTCTGGGGATACGCTGATTTGAAAAAGAAGATCGCCCTAAAATTTGAAAGATCGAAATGATTTGAAGCAAGTTTGAGAGATCGCAGGGATTCGCAGCATATCTGAGAAATGGCAGTGATTGCTGAGACACCGTGAGAACGAATATGCATTGCAGTATCTTGGAGAATGGGTTACTATCACTTGAGTTTGTTTCATCCGATGACAGTGCAGTTGGTATTCAGTGAAGTGCTTGACGTAGGGAGATGTATGGTTCAAATCACCACGGTGCAGTAAAAAGGTAACAATGATTTTTGTTGGAGAATAAGGTTTGTTGTTCGAATGTCGTGGGATCTGAGGAAAGGTAACAATGTTTGGAGATATAAGGGTTTACATTTTTGAATTAAAAGTATTTAAATCTTAGGAGGTATAAGGTACTGTATAAAGTCTCATTTAAATTATATTGTGGTGATTTCGGAAGTTATAAAGGGTATTGTTTCTTGAGAACGTGAATGTTAATTTAAGTGGTTGTATGGTTAAACCCTTGGGAGTTATAAGGTTATGCAATGATTGATTTATTTTATTTTATGGTATAAGTGGTTTTGGGAGTTATAAGGTTATGCAATGTTATGATTTATTTTGTTTTATGGTACAAGTGGTTTTAGGAGAGATAAGGGAGTTGTGCAATTAAAGGCTTTAGTGATAATTGTTGAAAGGTGGAATAATGTTGATTATTTTATGATCTACTAACCCTTGTGAAGATTGGCAAAAGAATTTTGTGATTGGGGCAGATTTCCAAAGAAGGTTCTTCACTTCAAAAAGGTATGGGCACATTCTTCTTATGAGTATGATTGGTGTATGTTTTCCTGAAATAAGATTGGAGTGAAAAGGTTTTCAACAAGGTTTCCTTTGGTTGGGTATAAGTTCTAGTTTTTGGTTTGTTGAAGACTACTTATGCATTGTTATCATTGATGAGAGTTTTGGTGAATGCATAATTCTGGTTTGAGGTAGTGGAAGCATTGTGCACTAGGGTTTATGATTGTGAGTCTTGCTACTTGCTTTGAGTTGGTGAAACCCTTAGTTGGCTGTTTTGATATTGATGGATGAGTGCTTCCATAGTGGTTGTGTTGATCAAGTTAATGCTTTACTTGATACATGATATTGGGCTTACTCCATTGAGTTGATTTGAACAAGTTATTCTATGCATTTGGTGATATTGTGTTGGTGGTTGTTTTGTTCAAATATCTTTGGAGGGAAAAGGATTTCTACTTGTTTCCTTTTCTTGTGATGATTGGTTGAATGCTTCAAGGTTAATGTTGAGTTGAATGATGTTGGTTAAACCTTGTCTTTAAGCATTGTTGTTGAAGCCCTAATTGGTTGAGAAAAGATATTGGTTGTTGGAAAGAACATGAGTATCATTGTTATATGAGATATTGCATGGTTGGCAATTGTTGGGTTGTATTTCATGTTCTTGAGAAAAGCATACTACATCTATCTTATTCTTTTGAGATTTGAGATTGAGTTGAGATTGAGATTGGGAGTTAAGTATAGAACATATTGAGTCTCTAACAATTCTCTTTATGCTTCTATGAGGTTGATGAATCATATTGAGTCTCTAACAATTCTCTTTATGCTTCTATGAGGTGGATGAATCACATTGGGTCTCTAACCATTCTCTTTGTGGGTTCATGCCAAGCAAGTGTTCTTGATAAACTTGTGAGCAGGTTTTGGACAGGTTCCATTGGGGACTTGTGAGCAGGTTTTGGACAGGTTCCATTGAGGACTTGTGAGCAGGTTTTGGACAGGTTCCATTGAGGACTTGTGAGCAGGTTTTGGACAGGTTCCTGTGGGGACTTGTGAGCAGATTTGGACAGGTCTTAGCAGAGGACTTGTGAAGCTGAGGTTGATAGTTCTATCAGAGAACTTGAGGACAGAGGTGCATTGGTTCTATGAGAAGAACCTGAGGATAGATTTGTGCCAGACCGAAGGACTGTGTTTGGTGCTGATCAAAGACAGAGGACGAGGACATTTGTGCTAGACCGAAGGACTATGTTTAGTGCAAATTCGAGGACCAGCTTTGAGGTGATAGAGTTGAGGACAGAGGTCTCCAGCCAGAGCAGGGAAGACAGGTGTCTTCTATGGATAGAGTTCCATTTGCTAAGGGCAGCGGAGGCAGAGGTCTTCTAGAGGATCACCAGCCAGAGCAGAGGTAGGGGAAAGTATCTCCTTTGAGCAGAGGCTCATAAATTCAGATTGGGGGAAGGTTTCTCCTTTGAGCCGAGGCTCATAAACATTGTAATTGGGAAGGTTTCCCAAAGAACTTTGAGATAACTTTTAGAGAAAAGTTTTGTGGACATAAATTGTTGTGTCACTTTGTGGATGGTTTTGTGCATTGCTTTGATATTGCTTTGGGTATATTGCTTTATTGTTTTGAAGTATAAAGGAAAAAGTAAAAAGTGGTCTTATACTTCTCACCCCCCCTCTCAGTATAAGCTTGTGTTCTTCAATTGGTATCAGAGCAGGTTCCTTCGAAAAGTTTAACGACTTGAAGGAAAAGCTAGTAAAGAACACAATGGATCATTCAAGTGGCAATGCAGCACCTATTCTTGATGGATCAGATTTTGGTCTTTGGAGTGCAAGGATGAAGGTTCATCTAATGGCACTTGGGAATGAGGTTTGGGAAGTGATTGAAGATGAGTACACTATTCCTGAACATGGTCCTAATACTAAAGAAGAAAGGCTCCTACATCACAACAATTCAAAAGCAATGAATGCAATCCTTAAAGGCTTACAGAAAGCAGATCTCACCAAAGTGATTCACTGCAAGACAGCTAGTGAAATGTGGAATCAGTTGAAGGTGGTTCATACAGGTGATACAAATGTCAGAAAGGCCAAGTTGAGACACTTCAAAGGTATGTTTGAACAACTCAAAATGAATGATGATGAAAATATTAGTGACTACATGCTTCGTATGGATGAAGTTGTTAACTCCATGAAAGACTTAGGTCTTGAGCTTGCTGAAAATGATGTTTGTGATAAGATTTTAAGATCTCTTCCTAATAGATTTAGTGAAAATATTTCTGCTATTGAGGAAGCTAAAGATTTGGATAAGTTAAAAAAGGATGAGCTCCATAGTATACTTGCAGCATTTGAGTTAAGAACTCAAGTGAAGGTTGATGTCAAGAAGGAGGCAGACTTTCAAGACTACCAAGAATTCCAAAGGTAAACAACTTCAAGAGAGTGATGAGTCTTCTGGTGATGAAGAGGCATATTACAACAAGAAAGGCAAGTTCTTTAGAAAGCACAAAAATATGAAAAACGTGAGATGTTTCAATTGTGGAAAGTTTGGTCATTATGCTACTAACTGTATTGTTGCCAAGGATGAAAGTGATGAAGTTAAACAGGATTGTAAGAGCAAGGATTCCGAAAGGCATAGGCATCAAAGGAAGAACAAATATGAGCACAACAATAAAGGAAAGAGGTATTCTCACAAGCACAAGAAGAGCTTCTACCTAGACAAAGCAAGTAAGTGTTCTAGCAGTGATAGTGAAAGTTCTTCAAGTGATAATGAAAATGAGATGTTGTTCATATCAGGAAAAGAGGAAGAACCGAAACATAGATTCATTATCATGAAATGTCTTAGATGTGGAAATTTTGGTCACCTTGAGGATGATTGCACAAATAATGAATTGGTTGTTAGTATGTATGAGGATGCTTCAGAAAATGATAAGGAAGATGCATGTATGGTTTTTGAAAAGGGTAGCACCTCTAGTGATAAGAAATCTGAAAAAGGCCTTGATAATTTAAAGTGCAATCAAATAGAGGATCTTGAATGTGAACTTACAAATGCTCTTAGTGTTTTGAAAAAGGAAAGAAAGAAGAATGCTAGACTCAAGGATAAGTTAGATGAATGTTGTATGGAGAGAGATGAACTTATAGAAAGTCTTGATGTCTCTATGGCTAATGCACAAGAACTCAAGAATGAGTTAGAATCTAAGGTGCTTGAGTATAGTGAATTAGAACAGAAAATGGCTTCGTTGAAAGAGGAAAATAAAAAGTACAAGGATAAGTTGTACAGGTTTCAAGAAAGCTCCAAAAAGGTTAAATCTCTTATCAAAGGTCAAAGAAATACAACAGATAAAACAGGTCTTGGTTTTGTTAAGCCTCACAAGAAACAAGTTGGAGAGTCTAGTAAGAGACTCCAAAAAGAAGAGAGTTCTAATGAGGAAAGTATTTCAGATCATGAGCCCTTGAATGATAGATGCATAGAAACAGAAAACAGAATTCAGAATGAGAAGAAGAAGTTTTCAGAATCTAAGAGGTCAAATAAAGGAAAGTTTCAAGGTAGATGTTTTGCATGTCACAGATTTGGTCACATGACTGTACATTGCATGGCTCAAGTGAAGAAGGTAAATAACATTTTAGAAGTGGTGATTTCTTTTATGGGTATTGCTACTCTTGCAATCAGTTTGGGCACAAGGCAGTTCATTGCAAGGTAAACAACAGGAACAGGTTTAGTCAGAACAGGTGGATTCAAAGAATAGGTATGCCTCAAAGAAATAACATTGTTACCTGTTATAAATGCAACAATGAAGGTCACACAGTCAGACAGTGTAGAGCTGAAATTCCAGAATACAGGAACAGGAACAGTGGCATAATCAGGTCCAAGGATCAAAAAAATGATAGGAACAGGAATATGGAAAAAGAGTTCAAGAGAAGGCCCGACAAGGAAGTTATAGACGCTGATGATGATCAGTGCCTAATGGGAGTTTTACTCCCACCCCAGAATTAATCACCTCATCAGGAGGTGGGGGAGGGACTAAGCTAAGAGGCTCATTCTTAGTCCCGAGTTCCAAAGGTGGCCCTTTGCCATTGATGACAAAGGGGGAGAGAATTGAGTAAGGGGGAGAGCTTCAAGTGAAGAGGAAAGCTTCAAGTCAGGGGGAGCAAAACTTCAAAGAGATTGATTTCAGTTTTGGCTCTTGAAGATGTGTTTTTTAGTAAAGGGTTGCCATCAATGACAAAGGGGGAGATTGTTGGCAATTTTGGGTACCTTGAGTACATTGCCTTTGCTCAAGTATAGTTGTTGTCATTGATGTCAAGGAGTTTGTGCTGATGTCAAAAAGAGTTTGTGCCAAAGCTAGTTTTGATGGATGCTCTTAGATCTTGAAGGTTCCATGATGGCAATCTAAAGGTTTAAGTGGAAATATTTATTAAATAATAATTTAATTAAAAACCTTCTAAAGGTTTTAATTAATTATTTTTAATAAATAATTATTATTTTTTAAAATAATAATCAAAAGGTTTATTAACCCCTATAAACTTTATGGCGGCAATATTTAGGTCAAATTTCCTCTCTCTTTGGTCGACGTCGCAAAGTGCATGCAATGCACTATAAATACCTGCCTTGCCTTCATTCAATATGATAGGAAGTTATGATGATTTATTTCGAAGGATATAAGCGTTGTTTCATATAGCATCAATGGGAGATGTGGTGTTTTGGTGGCAGCGAAGGTGTGTTAATGTGTGTGCGGCATTCATAATATAATGATTTCAGCGAAGCGAGCAAATAGGAAAGGAATCTGTTTGGACAGCAAGCGAGCGAGGTGTATGCGATTTCGAATACGTAAAATCATTTTGAGACGACAACTGGTATTGGCGAGAGCATTCTGGGGATACGCTGATTTGAAAAAGAAGATCGCCCTAAAATTTGAAAGATCGAAATGATTTGAAGCAAGTTTGAGAGATCACAGGGATTCGCAGCATATCTGAGAAATGGCAGTGATTGCTGAGACACCGTGAGAACGAATATGCATTGCAGTATCTTGGAGAATGGGTTACTATCACCTGAGTTTGTTTCATCCGATGACAGCGCAGTTGGTATTCAGTGAAGTGCTTGACGTAGGGAGATGTATGGTTCAAATCACCACGACGCAGTAAAAAGGTAACAATGATTTTTGTTGAAGAATAAGGTCTGTTGTTCGAATGTCATGGGCGCTGAGGAAAGGTAACAATGTTTGGAGATATAAGGGTTTACATTTTTGAATTAAAAGTATTTAAATCTTAGGAGGTATAAGGTACTGTATAAAGTCTCATTTAAATTATATTGTGGTGATTTCGGAAGTTATAAAGGGTATTGTTTCTTGAGAACGTGAATGTTAATTTAAGTGGTTGTATGGTTAAACCCTTGGGAGTTATAAGGTTATGCAATGATTGATTTATTTTATTTTATGGTATAAGTGGTTTTGGGAGTTATAAGGTTATGCAATGTTATGATTTATTTTGTTTTATGGTACAAGTGGTTTTAGGAGAGATAAGGGAGTTGTGCAATTAAAGGCTTTAGTGATAATTGTTGAAAGGTGGAATAATGTTGATTATTTTATGATCTACTAACCCTTGTGAAGATTGGCAAAAGAATTTTGTGATTGGGGCAGATTTCCAAAGAAGGTTCTTCACTTCAAAAAGGTATGGGCACATTCTTCTTATGAGTATGATTGGTGTATGTTTTCCTGAAATAAGATTGGAGTGAAAAGGTTTTCAACAAGGTTTCCTTTGGTTGGGTATAAGTTCTAGTTTCTGGTTTGTTGAAGACTACTTATGCATTGTTATCATTGATGAGAGTTTTGGTGAATGCATAATTCTGGTTTGAGGTAGTGGAAGCATTGTGCACTAGGGTTTATGATTGTGAGTCTTGCTACTTGCTTTGAGTTGGTGAAACCCTTAGTTGGCTGTTTTGATATTGATGGATGAGTGCTTCCATAGTGGTTGTGTTGATCAAGTTAATGCTTTACTTGATACATGATATTGGGCTTACTCCATTGAGTTGATTTGAACAAGTTATTCTATGCATTTGGTGATATTGTGTTGGTGGCTGTTTTGTTCAAATATCTTTGGAGGGAAAAGGATTTCTACTTGTTTCCTTTTCTTGTGATGATTGGTTGAATGCTTCAAGGTTAATGTTGAGTTGAATGATGTTGGTTAAACCTTGTCTTTAAGCATTGTTGTTGAAGCCCTAATTGGTTGAGAAAAGATATTGGTTGTTGGAAAGAACATGAGTATCATTGTTATATGAGATATTGCATGGTTGGCAATTGTTGGGTTGTATTTCATGTTCTTGAGAAAAGCATACTACATCTATCTTATTCTTTTGAGATTTGAGATTGAGTTGAGATTGAGATTGGGAGTTAAGTATAGAACATATTGAGTCTCTAACAATTCTCTTTATGCTTCTATGAGGTTGATGAATCATATTGAGTCTCTAACAATTCTCTTTATGCTTCTATGAGGTGGATGAATCACATTGGGTCTCTAACCATTCTCTTTGTGGGTTCATGCCAAGCAAGTGTTCTTGATAAACTTGTGAGCAGGTTTTGGACAGGTTCCATTGGGGACTTGTGAGCAGGTTTTGGATAGGTTCCATTGAGGACTTGTGAGCAGGTTTTGGACAGGTTCCATTGAGGACTTGTGAGCAGGTTTTGGACAGGTTCCTGTGGGGACTTGTGAGCAGATTTGGACAGGTCTTAGCAGAGGACTTGTGAAGCTGAGGTTGATAGTTCTATCAGAAAACTTGAGGACAGAGGTGCATTGGTTCTATGAGAAGAACCTGAGGACAGATTTGTGCCAGATCGAAGGACTATGTTTGGTGCTGATCAAAGACAGAGGACGAGGACATTTGTGCTAGACCGAAGGACTGTGTTTAGTGCAAATTCGAGGACCAGCTTTGAGGTGATAGAGTTGAGGACAGAGGTCTCCAGCCAGAGCAGGGAAGACAGGTGTCTTCTGTGGATAGAGTTCCATTTGCTAAGGGCAGCGGAGGCAGAGGTCTTCTAGAGGATCACCGACCGGAGCAGAGGTAGGGGAAAGTATCTCCTTTGAGCTAGAGGCTCATAAATTCAGATTGGGGGAAGGTTTCTCCTTTGAGCCGAGGCTCATAAACATTGTAATTGGGAAGGTTTCCCAAAGAACTTTGAGATAACTTTTAGAGAAAAGTTTTGTGGACATAAATTGTTGTGTCACTTTGTGGATGGTTTTGTGCATTGCTTTGATATTGCTTTGGGTATATTGCTTTATTGTTTTGAAGTATAAAGGAAAAAGTAAAAAGCGGTCTTATACTGTTCACCCCCCCTCTCAGTATAAGCTTGTGTTCTTCAGGAGGGTGGCCATAACAAGTAAGATCACCTTTGTACAAAGTCCAATCAGCTAAAGCATCAGCACTCTTGTTTTGATCTCTAACCACATGATTGTAATCAACTTTCAAAAATCCCATCTGGATTAACTGAATCTTCTCAATAATTCTTTTTATTCTCAAATCCACATTATGATTCTTAGGAGTCTTCAAAAGATTAATCATAAGTTGAGAGACGGACTCAACTAACACATTTTCCCATCCAAACTTAGTAGCCTCCTGAAGACCTCTGAGGATACCATACCCATCAGCAAGGTTATTGGAAATAATACCCAAATTCTCAGCAAAATTAAAAACCAGGGAGCCATCTGAAAGTCTACCAATTCCTCCTACACTAGCTTTTCCAGGGTTTCCTCTAGAGGATCCATCAGTATTTACTTTTCCAAAATCCTTAGGAGGAGGTTGCCAATTTCTAGTCCTATCCATCTTACTAATACTCACATTCCCTTTACGTTGGTTGCCCTTAGAAGGTTTAATCTTCAATATTTGCAACACTTGATCCCATATTTGGTGGGATTTTTGGGGGTGAATAAGGAGTTGATGGACTGATTCAACTAAGTTGGCTATGGTATTTTGCCAAATATAATGAATATCCTTCCTATCTTGATTAAAAATTTGGTTGGTGCTTTCATTCCAAATATTCCAAAGAAGAATAATAGAACCCATCCAAACTAACTGCCTAATAAAATGATCAACACCCTCTTGATTAGGCCAATCCCTCCAAAGTTGTTCAAAAGTAAAAAAATTGGACCACTGTAAACCAAGTAAAGTGGCCATTCTCTTCCATAGCTCAGAGGCTAAAGTACACTCAATAAAAATATGGTTGATATTTTCTACATTCTCTTCACACATTTCACATCTAAAAGGGCCATGAAAACCACGCTTCATAAGTTGCTCACCAGTAAGCACCCTACGATGCAATAAAAGCTAATTAAAGAACCTCACATTAGGCCATATATTTTGAGCCCACAATCAATAACATATGTCAGAAGAATGGTTGGGATTATTATGGCATAAGGTCAAATAACATTGAGCAATTGAATACTCACCCTTAGTAGTGTTGTTCCATCTAAAACAATCCTTTTCATGGGACCAAGAGAGGGATCTCATATGAAGGATGCCTTGGATATCTTGTCTTTGCCTTTCTAGGATTTGAATAGGCTAGTCCTCAATAGGGATCCAATATCTACCAACATTTGAATTACCAGTATGGTACCGATAATAATTAGCCACCTTTATCCAATTATCTTGGTGAAGCTCCTCCATCCAAGGCCTCAAATCGGGAAACTGAGTTATCAAAGGCTTGTGACCATCCCAAGAATCCGTACAAAAACTTACATGTTGACCATTATGAATGATCCAAAATAATTTTTTCTTTATAAAATCCTCACCAGTCTTAAGAATTTCTAAAATGGGAGAACCTTTGGTAGGAAGTTGATAGCGAACAAGGTCTTTAGGACTTTTGTTCTCAGCATATTTAGCAAGGAGATTATTGGCCCAAAGAGCATTGGGGTTATGCAAAATCCTCCAATATAATTTAGTAGCTAAAGCTTTGTTGTTATTAATTGAAGACCAAAATCCTAAACCCCCTTCACTCCTAGGAAGACATAAAGTATCCCATTTCACCAAGGCCCATTTTCTTTTCTCCTTAGTACCACTCCAAAGGAAACGATGACTGATTTGATCCAGTTCTCGAAGAACAACCTTTGGGATATTCAAAACAAAAGAAACATAAATAGGAATATCTTGAAGGACTGATTTTACCAAGGTGATTCTACCCCCAGAAGAAAGCCACTTGTTGGTCCACTTTCCAGTTTTCTTCTTGACTTTGTCCAACAACCAATTCCAATATTTATTTTTCTGCCTTTGAATATTTATGGGAATACCTAAATAAATGATTGGAAGAGATGTCTTCTTATATCTTAATTTATCCAAGACCATGGATTCATGTCTAGCAGAGCAGTGAAAGAAAATAACTTTAGATTTGTCTTCATTGATCAATTGCCCGATAGCCTTAGAAAAATAGCTAATGATTTGCTTAATATTAGAAGCTTCCTTAACTGTAGATTTACCTAAAAGAGTAGATTCATCCACAAATTGAAGATGAGAGATAGGTCTAGCTCCATGAGAAATGGTAACTCCCTCAAGGGTTTTTTTTTCCCTCTTTTTGGTTATAGTCCTACCCAAGCATTCAACAAGAATGATGAATAAATAAGGGGATAGCGGGTCACCTTGCCTAATACCTCTGGAAGCTGGGAAATACTGAGAAGGCCTGCCATTGATAAGAACTATGTAGGAAACTAAAGAGATACATCCCATAATCCAATCCATCCAATCCTTAGAGAAACCAAATTGCCTCAAAACTTTGATAAGGAAGTGCCAATCCACTCTGTCATAAGCTTTGGATAAGTCTAACCGAATGAACATGGAAGGAGAATTTTGCATATCCATGGAATGGATGGCTTCTTGAGCAAGAACTATCTCATCTACTATTTGACGTCCTTCCACATAACCCCCTTGCTCTGGGGAAATAATATTATGCAAAAGAGGCTTCAACCTTTCTGCCATGATTTTAGTAATGATTTTGAGAAAGAACATTACATAAAGCAATAGGTCTAAAAGCTGAGATATGATCAACCTCTTGAGCTTTTGGAACAAGAGTAATATAAGTTTTATTGATAACCTTCAAAATTTATTTGGCTTTCCTAGCTTCTTCCACCACATCTAATAAATCAACATGAAGGATATCCCAGAACTCTTGGTAGAACTCAATAGGAAAACCATCAGGACCTAGGGTTTTCCCTTTTTGCATTTTAAAAACTACTTGTTGAAGCTCATTGATAGTAACAGGAGTAGTCAAAATAGAGTTCTCCTCAGAAGTGATAAGAGAAGGGATTGCTTGAAGAACATTATGTTGAGAAGCTAAGTCAAGAGGTGTAGTAGCAAAAATATTGGAAAAGTAATCAACAACAATAGAGTTCATGCCATCCCAAGTATAAACAACATCTCCAGAATCTGATTTTAAGGAAGAAAAAAAGTTGTGAGATCTTCGAGCTAGAAGAGACTTGTGGAAGAAATTTGTGTTTCGATCTCCTTCTTTGAGCCATTGAATTCTAGATTTTTGCTTCCATAATATTTCTTCTCTTTTTTCCCATTCCTCTAACTGAGTTGTGAGTTTAATTTCATCTGCACTTCTCTTCTCTGTTAGGCCATCTAAATGGATTCTCTTATTCAAATTTTCAATATGAGCAATAACTTCATGTTTTTTTTATGAACATCCCCAAACTCTTTCCAGTTCCAAGTCTTGATTTTGGATTTAATGTATTGCGGTATTTTGGAAAAATAGAACATCTTAGTCCCATGCCTAGGTTTACCTTCCTTCCACCATTGTTGCACACGAGGTCTGAAGGAAATGTCTCTAAGCCACATTAATTGAAAACTAAAAGGAGAGAAACTCACATTGGTTTTCCACATTTCCACCATGACTAGCCAATGATCCGAACCAGCATTATTAAGAGTCTTCACTTTAGGAATGTGACCATGGATTAAGAAATTTTTAGAGAGCAAAAACCTATCCAATCTCTCCATTATACAAGCTAAGCCTTGCCTTCTATTAGACCAAGTCATAAGGCCATTATCTGGTTGGATATCCACAAGATGGAGGTTTGCAATATATTTGCTCATGAGGCCAGTGCTTTTGTCAAAATTTCTATTTCCCCCCCTTTTCTCATCCAGAGAGAGGATGGTATTGAAATCTCCTCCAATCAAGATCCAAGCTTTAGGAAAATGAGAGATAATATGAGTAATATCCTTCCACTTGTCTTCTTTTTTCCTCCAAAGAAGTTGGAGCATAAACAGTAATGCAGAGCATAATCCGGTTGGAATGTCTACTTTGAATAGCTATAGCCAACAAACCCCAACTGCAAACCATATGGTGAATAACTACCTCTTTTGGGTCCCAAAGACAAGCAATGCCACCCGAAGTCCCTTGGGAACTGAGGGAAACCACTTTTCTAGCTAGCCAAATTTTACTGGCAATTAAGTCCATATCCTCCATTGACATCTTTGTTTCTTGAAGGAAAACAAGATGTGGATGATTTATCTGAATCATTCTTCTAATTTCATTTTGTTTTGAAAGACTCCCTTTGAGTCCTCTAATATTCCAAGTGATGATCTTCATTAATACCAGGGCTAAAAAAGTTGGGAAGGGCATTAATCTTACCTTCCTCTACAAGCTTTTCACCTTATTTTACCATATGATATTGATTGGTCTTGTGACCTACTTTTTGATTAGAATCCATCTTCAATTTTTTTTTCCCTGTTTCTTGACTTATTCCAATTGAATCTGAGATGGCTTCTAACCTTGAAGAATGCTCGTACATAGCCAAAATTTTACTAGATGGTTCAACGGAGTCTATATTGGGACCTGCATTATTTGAATTTTTGACATTTGAAATATTGTTTTTCTTGTGTAAATTTTCTCCTTTTTTTTCTCGTTGAAAACCTTTGATTTGTTGGTTTGTCTCTGAGTTCTTCCCTTCATATTTAAATTGTGTTTCTAAGATTTCAGTTTCCATTATTTGCTCTTCCTCACTTGGGACATCATTTGTGGAAAGGATTTCAAACATATTAGCATATGACTTTGATTGATCCTTCATAACTGGTTTTTTCTAAGTGTTCTTCTTCTTAGGTATTTGGAAACCTGCTGAGTTTATATATTCTTTCTTTTGATCAGGAATTTTATTTGGGCAAGCACTGACCAAATGACCATATTCATGGCAAATTCTACAATGAAAAGGAATGTTCTCATAGTCCACTACTTACTCCCAAGTGTCTTCCCCAAATTGTAATATGATCTTTTTAGGTAGGAGTTTGTCAAAATCCATTAAAAAACAAATCCGAGCATAAATAATATGTTCAAAATTTTGAGTACAATCAACAGTCATCATAAAATTTCCTAAAGAGTTTCCAATTGAAGAAAAAATAGTAGGATTCCAAAATTCAATAGGGAGGCCAAAGAGTCTAAGCCACACGGGAGCTATAGAAGGCATCTCTTCTTTGGATTTAAATTTAGTATGCCGGGGCTTCATGAAAAGCCCTGCCCTTCCAAAAACCAAGGACCCCCTTGAAAAGTTTTCTCTCTATCTTCATTATTAGCAAATAAAACAAGAAAATTACCATTTGGATAAATAGAGATTTGTAACTCACCTTTAGTTTTCCAGCTTTTTGCAGCCCAGAATTTGAAAGTAGATAGACTCGGACGAAAACCAACGAACCAACAAATTAGTCCTCTTTTTTCCAAATCTTCAATGTCAGTCTGAATGTTACCCATATCAGGCTTAACAATAGGAGTTCCATCAGATGCTTGAAGACATCCTGACTCCATTTTCCTGGGATCAATCTTAGGCATTCTTAGAGGTTTATGGGAAGCCCTAATATTGATATTAGCATTGGGTTGAGGCTGTCCACCACGAAGGGCATCCCTAAAATTCATTTTTGGGACTGAGTCTTCGAAATTATTACCCTTGATAGGGGTTTTCATAGTATAATTATTTTGTGGGTGCACCTTAGCACTAGATTCACTTGAGATATGAGCCATTTTTTGATCAACTGCTTGAAACTTGTTTCGTGATCTCTTTAATCCTTACCCTAGACGTCGTGGAAAGGTATGGTTTTCACTTTTCTTTTGTGCAACAAATTGGAAGTCATTGTCACTCAAGTTCATAGTATGATCTATTGAAAGATAAATTTCTAACCCATCTTGTATCCCCTACAACATTTCCTACTAAAATATTGAGCATAAACCACAAAAATATTGGCCGCTAGGGCCCAAAGGCCCTAAAAACCAACCTTTGGAGCTGCTTGCACTCAACCCAAATGAAACCCTCGCATAGCCACTTGCCAAATATATCGTTCACACATAGGGATGCGCTAGGATCTGTGTTGCTCAAAATGATATGAAAATTGGTGGAGATGTTCTAGGGTTTTTCAGTCATCTACCCTCAAACTTTTAGCTCAATCCGAGTCCGGATGAGTGAGATATGGCCAAAACGAGTTCGATAGTTTGGTAAATCCTACGAAAAATGTCTAATCTAATTTTTGAGTATAATCCCAACTATACCAAAGTGTTCTTATTTGATATGCATCTCTTTTCTTCATTTGCAAGCAATTTTAACTTTAGAAGTTTGAATATTGATAGGATTTTCATTACATTGGATTGTTGATTGGTATTGCTCACTCTGGGTGGATTTGTGTTGAAGCCCTAAGGAAAGATCAACCATTCAAGAGATCTCAATTCTTTTGTTCTGCTTCTACACTCTCTACCAGGTAAATTTATTCTTCTGCATGCATGTATGGATTTTTGAGTGATGTAATTGTCTCATCGCACTTGTACTTTTTTTTCACATAGATTCTTTGAAATCATGCCCGATATGCTATGGGGCATGATTCCTCCTGTGCGTTATCATACTCGCTTGTTACGGGGTGCAATTTTACCTGAGAAAAATTTGGGGGTAATCCATTGTCCCAAATTTCATCATTGCATTCTAGGCTACATTTAGAGCTTGATGTTACATTATGTTTTGTGATTCCATCATTCAGTTATGTTGTATTGTAATATGTTTATTTTATTCCAAAGGTCAATTTCAGCTTTTATTTATTAAAATTTAGCTAAAATTACCTAGGGGTCTTGACTACTACACCTCCAAGCACTGTTGTACAATGGCCTAAGCAGGCCCCCTAACGGTAATCCTATTTTTCAAGTGTTTGTTAAGTTGCCTTGCAGGAACAAAAAATGTTGATAGCTTTGGACAAAGGGATAAAAGCAAGGATATATCACTGAATAAGCTAAGTGTTCTTATTAATATTTAGGTTGTTTGTTGAGTCTTTTATAATTCTATTACAAACCCTAGATCTAATTTTATAGAAATATATTTAATTAAGTTCTAAGTATTTTAAATATAAATAGCATATAGCATGCACCAAGGATTGAATATGTTTGTGCATCTCTTCTTGAGCCCTTGCTTAAAGGTTGTTTGTTTATAACCCTAGGTTAGAAAAAAATTCAAGGAAAGAATCGTTCTAGGGTTAGCACTTGTATTTTTGCATTCTATATTTCTGCATTATCCTTTATCTTTTATAGCATAGATCTGGAAAGGCTAAATCTAGGTGTTTGTCTTGAATCTCATACATAAAACATTCTTGAAAAATAGAGGACTTGGAGTGAGTCCTTAAACCATTCCTGGTGAACCCTTCTCTACCTAGCACAAAGTGTAGAGAACAACATATCCCTATGGTTCACCCCAAAGGCTTCTCTCTTGTGAATCCAAATTTTAGAAATAGTATGTGGTAGGATAGTTTTCCCCCTCTACACCTTTATCTAAACTAAACTACCTAATAGACTAATTATCATTCAATATTACAAAGAATTAATCAAATAAGTACATACATCACCAAGCATTCTAGAGACTAAACAAACAACAATCTAGAGACATATCTAGATACCATAATAACTTCTTCTTTTTTTCATTAAGTGAAAACCCCTTGTGGGGCTGCCTTGGTCTGAGAGACCATGAACAAGGGGTTCTATACCATCAAAGTCACCCGGGAGTTGCACCCAGCCCTGCCCGCACCAACATTATCAATTGGATTTTGGGTACCCAATTCAGCTTTTTGGTAGGGTGGAGATTCGAACCTGGGACCTCCCTTGGAGGATTGCCCTCTCCTCTCCAACTTTAGAATAATACAATAATCATCCAATTTTAATAAAAATTCTTAGAAATAAAATTGACATACATACATGTTCAACAACACCTTTAGATAGAGGCCAAACAACATTTTTTTTCATTAAGAGGCGTATAGATTTCAATCATATAGCTTATGCAATTATAAAATCTAAAGATTCAACCCTTGAAATTAAATACATTCAAGCATATAAATATATACATTATATTCAGTTAGATTGAAATGATTATATGGAGGCTCTCTTGTAGGTCTATCAAGCCAAGTGTAGGGAGTGGGTATTGCTTTCAAATTAGCTATGCTTAACCACTTCAAGTGTGTTTTGTTGACATGTTTGGCCTATATTCCTTTTAAGCAATTGGATTGCATGCTACACCATCAAATCAAAAGCACATTTTGATAGGCTTGCCTTTAGCCACTACTCTTGATAACTGAGCCAACTATGTAGGAACAAGTGTGTTTTGGAGAAGCTTTTGACCATTGAGATCTTTGACAATAATTATTCTAGGTGGGCGTTTGGCATGTATTGAGTCTTATTATTGGGATAGGTTTAGAATCCTTCTGCCTAATGTTGAAACTTGAGGGTATTATTGGGATTTCATTGGATAAGCTTCCTTTGTGTTGGATGTTAGCTTTTAATTCTATATATTAAAGGAAATGCAACCACAAGGACTAAAATGAGCATGCAATATTAACTATATGATAATTTCAATATACTAAGTAAGAAAGGTTCGAGGTGTAGACCAATTGGTTTGACCAAATCCTATAAGATGCATGGAGTTTCGAGGTTCAAATATCAGGCCTCACTAAACTGAATGCTTATCCCTTTCCTGGTGCTTTCAATGACGTAAAAGGTTTAAAATTATTGTAGCATGGTGGTTATAGGGATGGACTACACAAAGAACTATGTGGTAGCTTTCGGGGCAGATAACGCAGAATACTATGACAGCCATAAAATTTGGACAACCTACCTAGATTTGTGGTAGCTACAAATTCCACCATGTGAATTCAAATATATATATATATATATACTAAGTAATAAAAACTTAGAAGAAAATTCTACAATAACTCATAAAATTGTCATTAATGAAAGCTCATGAAAATAGGATCTTCATACAAAATGTGGAGATCTCAAATGCTCCATAAGTGCTACATTGTATGTAACTTATACTCTACTCTAATCTATCTTATGCTTTTCTCTCTATCTATCACTCTATCAAATTACTATATATAAAGACATGTGACTCTTGGCCTTTCACCTTCCTATGACTCTTCATCTTCCTATTGTATGGACTCATGTACACATGGACAACATGCACATTTACATCATCAAGTACTTTGCACATTCTAACAACACTTGTGCATTTATTACATTGCATAAAGTAAATACTCAAACCCTAATCTAAGACACTCTCCTAATCTATATTTGTATCCATGATGGTACATTAGCATGTACCAAATAATGTAATATATTCCAACACCCCTTGTATTACGTTATTTGATTATTGAAGACTTTAGTATCCAATATGGATCTTCACCTTATCTTCAATTTACGTTGCACTATATGCCTCCTTTGTTAGGTTCCTCTTCTTATTTATCTCCATCATTAGAGTCAGTCTTTGTGCTTTCATGAGTTGTCATGTTATCATTAGATTCTTGTAAAACCATTTTCTCTTTGCCTTTGTCTGTATCACATGTCTTCTTTAGTATACAATATTTTGAGAAATCACTTAAAACGTCATGATAAGATCTTGAGTTAGAAGAACTTGAAGCATCAATAATGCATGAAGAATTAAATATCTTCTCTAATAAATATTCATCTATTTTTACTTTCTCCTTAAGTGATTCAATCAATTCCTTTTTCTCAATATTTTCTACTTTGTAATATTTGACTGCAAGTAATTCCATATATAATATGCTACCAATGTCTAAAGAAATTAGAATATCATCTTTTCCATTATCAATTGCTTCAATGATTCTAGCATGTAGATAATATTCCAAAGTTTTAAAGTTTTCTTCTAGGGATTAACTATAGATAAATTTTGAAGTAAGATTTAAGTTTCCTTCAGTCTTTCTAAGTAAATTCTTGATTCCTTCCTCCTTAGTTTTTATATACTAATGTCACTTTTAAACCTTATATCTCCCTATATTTTAACTTCTAAATTCTAACTTGAATTTGAGTATATGATCAAATTCTAATTTCCAATTCTTCAAATCTTGTAGTATATCTTGTTTTCCTAATTTTTAAAGAATGATCAAACAATAGTCAACTCTCTTGGTAAAATTCCTTTTAGCTCCATAGTATTTTGAGTATAAGATCAAATTTGATTAGATATTTCCAATTCTCAAGGTTTATATAATACCTTGTATCTCCCAAGTGTTTTGAATATACTATGGTCTTGATAAAGTTCTTAGCTTCCTTATATTTTTTTTGAGTTGAATCCCTTAAGTTCAACTTCTGTTGTTCACCTTATTTTTCCCTATTAATGAATAGAAAGCTAAAGATAATTTTAATGCACTTTTTAATTTTGAGAAGATTCTCTATTTTCAAGACCTTTAAGTTAAATTTCTTATGTCTCATTAATTTGAGTAAGAGACTATGTAATTTTCCAAGTTTTCAATAGCTTTATATTTTATTTTTTGTATCTTTCAATTCTCAATAGTATAGTTTCCAAATTTCAATAATTTGTATTGGTGTTGAACTCCTTATAACTCCCTAATTAGAAATTTAAAAAATATAGATATTTGCAAATTTAATGTTTCACTTTATATGTATAATTTCCTATTCCTCCAAATTAAGTTATTTGCAAATATTTATTATGCTTAAATAAAGTAATTCCAAATGCTTTCAATTTTTTCAATAATGCATCTAAGGTTATAGTATATCAATGCAATTTCTTATACCTCCATTTATTTAATTAATATCAAGCATAAAATATTAATCAAGTTTAACCTTAGCAATAATATTCCTTATATCTCCTTTATATTTATAAAAACATAAATTAATTTAAAAACTTTCAAATACCTTATTTACTATTGCGTGCTATATAGTTGGTCTTCTTCTCTGTTCTGCAACTTGCACTCTGAAGAAGGCATTGTCCTCTTCACTAACTTCAATGCAATATGACACCTTTCTCACAATATTTAATGGTCCTCCTTTTAGCACCTTCTAAGATGTTGAATACTCTTCTAATACTGGTTGGTTTCACTGATATTCAATTATCCTCCACTGCATTCACTTGCCTTGCATTCTTATTGCAAGAACCACTTGTATGACTTGTCTCTCATATAAATAAGTTGTTTTCTCTTCACTAGGAGTTACCTTATGCACTGTTACACTTGGTATAGAAACTCTTCACTTCCTTGTCCTTCCAAAATGTGGTGCTTCTCTTATATGTAATGTTTCTTCACTCCTCTTTACTTGGTAATGCACTATCTCTTCTTTATGTGGTGCTTTCCTTTTCTTTGTAACATTCCTTCATGCACTATCTCTCCTCTACATGGTGCTTTCCTTTTATTTATGATGCTCCTACATGGAACTTTATAATGATCCTCTATAATGTTTGATATTTTCTTTGAAACACACCTTCTCTTCACTTAGTAATGCTTGATACTTCACCTAATTTCCTTTACTGTGAATGACACCTCTGCTTTACATTGGTTGATGTTGTTGGTTGGTGTTTTCAATATGGTACTATGTTTTCCAATCTTTAGTGGTCAAATAATCTTGGACCTTGTACCACTTTACTAACGGTGCTTTGGTGACTTGTTCTTGCTATTTTATGGCTCCTTTTTGGTTGTTGTTGACTCACAACACTTGTTGGCTATTGTACGTAGCTCTAGAAAAACTTTAGCTCATGTATTTTGGTTGCTTACCCCCTATACTTTTAGTCTCTCTTAAATAGTTACTCTTGCTTTCTTGAAATGGTGGCTCTCTCTTCAAATGTGGTGGCACCTCTTCTTTGTACCACTCCTTTGGTGGCTCCTCTTCACCAAGATGTGGTAATGGTGGTTTCTCTTCCATGATAGCTTCTCCTCATTGGCTACTCTTCTACAATGGCTCCTCCTTGGCTCTATGCTTGGTGGTTTCTTCTATGGTGACTCCAATATTTTAATTTGTGCTAAAACATTTACCTTTTGGATAGTTTATCGTATCCATTTTTTGCTATATAATATTGGCTTGTTTATTTCCAATAGATAGTAAGGAGTTGATATTTTCCTTTTCTTATATTCTAACTTCTCATATATTTGTTGTAGTCTTAATTCATTATGAAATATAACTTCTCCAACCTTGGATATATAAATTTGAGACTTATCCTTTTGCTAATATAAAACTCAATTGTGGTGCTTTTAAAGACTTAATAAAAAGATAATGTGAGCATTCAAATAATTAACTTTTATTGCACCAATATTGCATACCTTTTGGTCTCTTTTTGTAGCTATATTTCTTGGTTATTTGACTCACCTATTTTTTGCCTCGAATTTGTAAAATTTTCAGCTTCAATTCCTTATGCTTTGCTTCCCTAATCATGTCAATCTTATAGCTTTCCTTTATGCCCAAAAATATGATTTTTGTGGCTCCAATTCTCCTCCAAATTTTCTCTCTGACTCTAAAATTTGTAGCTATTAGTTTTTCCCTCTTATTATCCTAAAATTTTTACTTTTCAGCTTCTAACTCATCCAATTCCTCCTTTTATTTTTCTATCCTTAACTCCTTTAATTTACAGCCTTATTTTCTCCTTCTAATGCTGCCCAATTTTCTTGATTTGGTGCCTTCTTTTTCTTCCAACTTATCCTTCAATTTGTTGTCCTGTGACTCTTCAATTTTTGTTGTAAAATGACATTCTTATCTTTGCAATGGCAATCTTCAATTACTCAAATGTGATGGTCTCTTCTAGCTTCTTTTTCCTCCAATCACCTTGTCAAATTTTGACTTCAAATTTGACCTATTTTTTGGCCTCCTTAAGAATTGGAATGTCTTAAGGACTTCTAGAATCCTTTCCAAAATTTGGAAAACTTATTGCCAAATATTTTTTTTCTTTTGGGCTTGTTTTTGGATGGCGGTAATTGTTCCAAATTATTATTTTCAAGAGCTACTCCTTCTTGCAATCTTCTCCCTTGAGATTTCTTCAAATATTCTCCAATGACCACTTCTTCAATATCTTAATCGGTTTCTCTAGATTTCTTCTTCTTTCTCCTTTCAAGTTTGTTTGAGGTCTTCTTCAAGCTGTTAGCTTTTGAAGATAAATACTTAAGATAAAATTCACCAAAATATTAATAATAAAGTTGCAATATGATATATACGATAATGAAAATATTATATAAGCATAAGACTCAAAAATAACTTCAACAATCACTCATAAACTTGCCATTAAAAAATGCTCATGAAAATGGTATGTAGCTCTGAAAGTATCAAGTAAGTGTCAAGTCATGTCACCTTACATATTCACATACATTACATATATAATGTAATGTGACTCTTCATATGGAGCACTCTTGGCCTTCACACTTCTAGAGACTCTTCCACTTCCTATTCTATGGACACATGTGCACATGGACAACTATGCACATTTACAATACCAAAAATACTTTACACACTTTAATAATACTTGTGCATTTATTACATTGCATAAAGTAAATTATAACTTCTAATCTAGAACACTCTTTCCTAATCTAAGGATTTACCCAAGGTGGCATATCAGCATGTACCAAATAATGTAATATATTCCAAAACCTCCTTGTATTACATTATTTGGCTATTGAAGACTTTAGTCTTCAATATCAGCATGTACCTCATGTATATTAAGAACTAGATTTATTGTGTAGATGTATTATTTAGCTTATAATTTAATTTTCCTCTTGTCTTGCTTGATTTGATATCTTTTCTTGTTTATCCTTCTTAATTTTTGTACTTTTACCAATGAAACATCTTCAACGTGATGAGTTAGTAGATCATCACAATAAAAATACTTGTATTCAACAGTTCTTCACTATTATTCTTTTCTTCCTTCTTTTTCACTCCTTGGAAAAACTTGAAAGTAATAAATGCCAAATAAATCATTAAATATTATTTTGATGAAACAATAATCATATTTTGAGCATTCCACCATGTCTTGAATAGTGTTTCATGGAGATATCCAATTATTGCTAAAAAAATTCCCTTCCTTTGCTTCCTTTAAAAATGATATTAATCTATCTTTTAGAATATTAAACAATTAAGCTCTATCAATATTGGATATTAACCCATGTGAATAAAATATGAATGCATGTAGTATTTCTTCACTATCTTCATTAAATACCTTCTTCACTATTTCATCCATAGTTTTTCTGAATAAGGTATCTTTGATAAAAATTACTTAGTTTTCTAAGTTTCCCTTTAAGTTGAATCCCTTATTTCTCCCAAATTGTAAATAGTAAGCTAAAGACACTTTTGAATGCAATTTTTAATTCTTCAAAATTATAATTTTTTTGAGATTGACTCCTTAATCTCAAAAATATAACTTCTAAATTTTTTAATCCAATGTTGGTATTGAATATCTTATAACTCCAAACATAGAAATTTAGAAATTCCATAAAAGATTATTTGCAAATTTTATAAATTTAATTTGATGTTTAAAACCTTATTACTCAATTCTAACCAAATTACAAATGTTTCAAAAATAATTTATAAATTCAAATAATTAAATTACAAAACTTTTAAACTTATTTCTTTAATTCCTTCAAACTAAATTTTAGTCCTTCATAAAATTCCCAAATAGCATTAATATTATTTCTAAGGTTTCAAATATTGATTCTTATCCCTCCAAAATAAATAGCTTTACTTTTATCCTTAGAAAATAATAACTATAAATTTATCTCTCCCTTATACCTCCTATTCTTTGCTTATAAATAGATTTGAAAATAATGAATTACCTTCAGGCTTGATAATTCACTTTGGTCAATAGTGGTTGACATTATCCAAATGGATACTCTCCTATATATGAAACATTTTGCTATGCTTTGGTTTACCTTAATATTATTCTATCTCCCTTTTTATTGGCCAAGTGTATTCAATATTTTTCAAGCATTCTACAACGTATCCAGTCCTTATTGTTTACCTCCTTGTGTGGCTTGAATATTCTTCTATAATTCCAAGTGTTATATCATTGCTTACTCCTACTCAAACTCCAATTAATGAATCCTCTTAAACCTAATTTTATTTCCAATACATCTCTGCAAATATATGTGCTTCACCTTTAGTCTTTCCCTCTTAAAAACATGTTCTCTCCTTGAGATGGGTGCTTGAGATCCTTCAAACCTATTGACATCCCAAGTTATATGTACCACATGGCACTCAAACTATTCCAATGCTCTAAAATCATATTCTCTATTCTCCTTAAGCTCATATAACATATTCTTCCTGGGTGGATGATAATATGACACTCTAGCCATTACTATCACCAAGTGTCTTGCTTCCAAATTTCATTTAACACCTTCTTTCAACCTTGGTGTCTATTCAATACCTAGAATATTCACAACCTTGTCGTGTGTCTTCCCTAAAACATGCCTATTGCATGTAACATATCCACCAAATCTCAACACTTGTGATTTACCTTAATATTCAGTCCCTCTATATTCTTTACATATCTTTTGTACTCTTTCACATAGAATGTATTTGTTTGAACTCCTTGGGAAAAAATCAATGGCTTGCTCAATGTTTTTTATGGTGGATCTTCTTTAGATGGTGGTGGCTCTCCCTCAAATGATAGTGGATCTTCCCTAGATGGTGGTGGCTCTCCTTAGAATGATAGTCACTTTACCTTCTTAGACTGAGGTGGTGCTTCCTAATATGGTGGTGATGGCTCTTCCTTTAGCAACCATGGTGCTCTCTACTCCAATGAATGCTTACACTCTTCCTTTGGGCCATGGCTACTTAGTGTCTTTAGACACTAAAATAATCTACCTTTTTAATCCTTGCTCGATATTTAACTTACGTAGACAAATGCTCTTTCTTTATTCTCTTTACTCTAATAATTTTGCATTGTTTAGATGCTAACCCCCCTATGCTTTTATGATGCTTAGCCTTGCTATTTGGTGATGCTTTTATTTGGTGGATCTACCACCCTTTTTGGTGGCTCTTCTTCACCAACATATTCTACAACTTTGATCCTCCTCTTGGTGTCTTTAGACACCTTAAATCTACCTTAACTTTGAGCACTATTTGGTCTTTCTCTTAACTACTATAACTTAGAATATATCTACACTCTTATGGGCTAAAAAACAACATTCAATAATAATGTTATATCCTTCTTATTTCTCCTTTCTAAATAAACTTTTACTTAGATATTGTTGTTTTAATATTGCAGATCTTAAGATGCAAACATTGTCAACTCCTTTAACTTCCTTCTTTATATTAATAAAAGTAATATGGTGCTCTCAAATGCTTAATATAAACCTGATTTAAATGCTTCAATAAATTTATGTTGCACCAATATCGCATACCTTTTTTATCTCCTTTTCAGCTAGTTTCTTTGGTGATTTGATTCACCCTTTAGCAACCTTGATTTTGTAAATTTTGCACCTTTACTCTCCTTCACTTTATTGTTCCAAAACTTACCAAATTTGTAGCTCTAATTGCTGCTCAAATTCCAACTTTCTTGTTGCCCAAAAAATCTCTCAAATCTGCCCCAAAGTTCTCCAAAGTCATAACTCTTTCCTTCTTCTAATGTTATCCATAAAATATGATTTTGTGGCTCCAAATCTCATCCAAAATCTATATATTAAAACTCTAAAACTTGTAGCTATTAATGTTGTCCAAATTCTGTTAGAAATTATGCAACTCTTCAATGAACTCCTCTGTTTCGCTATCCAAAATCTACAACAAATATCTCCAAAATATTTCCTTCTTTCATTGTATCAACCTCCTTCAATATCCTTTTCAAGGGTACTCCAAAAACTACCCATAATTTCCAAATCTACAGTTCAATATCTTCCTTCAATTTACTAACATTCAACTCTTATATTTCTCCTTCCAAAATCTATAAACTTCTTCTATCAACCCTTCAAAAATACTGTGGTTGTCCTTAAATTTCCCAAAATTATGGGCTCTTCAATATTCTCTTCTCCCTCAATCTTCTTGTCAAATTCTAACTTCAAATTTGATCTTCACTATCTTATTCCTCAAGAATTTGAATGTCTTGAGGTCTTCAAAAATCTTATCCAAAATTTGACAAACTTCTTACCAAAAACTTATTTCTCTTGGGCTTGTTTTCATGTGGTGATAATTATCCCAAATCATTCTTAACAAAAACTACTCCTTTCTTGCAATATTCTTCCTTTAGATTTCTCTGGAACTCCTCTAATAATCGCTCCTTCAATTCTACAATAAGGCTTTCTCTAGCCTTCTTCTTCTCCTCCAAATTCTCCTAATACCTCTTCTTCTTAGTGTTGTAATATATTACATTATTTGGTACATTCCAATGTACCATCATGGTAACATCTATAGATTAGGAAAGAGTATCTTATATTAGGATTTACTTTATGTAATGTAGAAGTGTGCAATGATATTTTGGCAATGTAAATGTGCATAGTTGTCCCTATGTACATGTTTAAATAGAGTATAAATATGAAGATTCATAGGAAGAGCGAGGACCAAAAAACCTCCATATGAAGAGTCACATTCTATTTTATATATGGATGTATTGATGTAAAAGAGCTATAGCGAAGGATAAAGAGTCACCTATGTAAGCAATGGAAGGTGATGTAGTGTGATGTATTTTAAGATCTTCATTCAATAAATATTTCTTAGTATTTTTGAGCATTTGCCATTAGCATTCTTTGAGTTATGATATAGTTGATCATGAGTTTGTATGCTTAATTGATCAGCATTATTATATCTATCATATTACAATTATATTATTGATCTTGAGGTAATATTATATTGAGTATTTACTCATCAAAAGCTAACAGTGGTATTAGAGCCACAAGGGATCACCATTGCTACTATCAATATGAATCCTACCACGTCTTTGCAAACTGGATCAGCCATTGTGCATCACTGCATGCGAATATTATTGTTTTGGTATTTTTTGATAGAAGTCATAATATAGATCAAAAGCAAAGAATATTTTTATTGGTTGAGAAGAGACTAGTAAATATAAAGGCATTACCTCTAGAAAAGGAACCAAATAAGACAAAGAAATTACCTCTAGAAAAAAAACCAGAGAAGATAAAGGAATTGCCTCTAGAAAAGAAACTAGATAAGATAAAAGAATTACCTCTAGAAAGAGAAAAGATAGAAGATAGAATGTCTCACCGTGTTGAAGAAAAAATAGTGATATTTAATAATATACCTATTCCAAGAACAAAATAAAAATAGGAGATTGAAAGGTATTGAAGACAAATATTATCATTGAAGATATTAAGAGACCCTTAGAAGAGGTCCTATTTATAATCTTGATAGAAAAAGAGGATTCCAGATTATTATTTGACTAGAATCTTTCCACAGGGTTTAAAGGAAAACCTGTGAAGACTAGGATTCAGCATAGATTTGATTCCACTAGTTTTTTAAGATAGCTAGTAAAGATTATTATTTCTAGAAAATTGAATGTGCATGGCTTTTTGTTTGTTGCATAGAAAAAAAAAATTAAAAAATTAAAAAAAAAATTAAAACACACAAAAATTCAAAAACAAAAACAAAAAAAAAAATTATTTGCATTGCATGTGCATGGCTTTTTGTCTATTGAATTTATTTATGTTGCTCACTGTTGTTCAAGTTACCCAAACTCTAGAATCAGTTCTAGTAAATATAATCCATCCATCCTCCACTTTCTCAACCACAATTTTTCCCTTTATACCAACATGAATCCTGTTAAATCATTCACCCCACTTTGTAATCCATACAATTAGGTAAAACCAATTCCAATTGATATTAACCTCATTTATATGGACTAGATTTCCTCACCTCCATCCTTTTTTGAATTCATCCTTTTTTAGGAATTGTTAAGGGCTTCATCCAACTACATTCCTCCATTACCCCCACCTTCACCTTCATCTCCATATCCTAAGGTTTTCGAGGTAGACATATAATAGGTTGATTCAGAAGAGTTTTATAAAGTCATAGATGACATTCATTTGATACCAATGCCCTATCAACTTGAGAAATATTCCCATATATCCATTGAAGATACCATCGATGTGAACCTTAGTTTAGATGCATACAATCCTCAAATTTTTAAACTTGGAAAAATGTTATCTGTAGATAAAAAAGAGCAATTATTTGCTTTACTCAAGAATAACGGAATTTTTGTATAGTCCTACAAATACATGCCTGTTCTTGACCATAACTTGGTTATCCATAATCTCACCTTGCACTCTGATGCTAAGCCAATCAAACAAAAACTGAGGAAGATACATCCTACCATTTCCCTCATGGTTAAAGAAGAGCTTCAAAATATTTTAGATGTGGGTTTAATTATCCCCATTGATTATCTTTAGTGGTTTTCAAATAGGATACCTATTTACAAGCCTAACAGGGTGATATGCATTTGCACTGGCTTTCAAGACCTTAAAAAAGTGTATCTGAAGGATGACTTTCCTCTACCTAACATTGATACTCTTGTCAACACTTGCACTGGCCATGAAATTCTTTCTTTAATGGATAGTTTTTTAGGATACAACCAAATTCAAATCAATCCTAATGACCAACATAAAACAACATTCACTACACCTTGGGGGACTTTTTTTTACAAGGTTATGCCCTTTGGCCTCAAAAATGTAGGTTTCACTTATCAACGTGCCATGACATACACCTTCTACAATTACATGCATAATATAATCAAATATTATGTGGATGATCTCTTGGAAAAATCCAAAAATCGACAAGAGCACATTGATGTCTTGGAAAAATTCTTTGATCGACTTCTATAGCATAATGTAAGGTTGAACCCCTAAAAGTGTGTCTTTGGTGTTATTTCAGAAAAACTATTAGGATTCATTATATCCAAAAGAGGCATTAATGTGGACCCAAAAAAGTTAAGGCCATCATGGAGATGCCTTCCCAGCAACATTGAAGGAATTGCATTGTTTACAAGGAGATCCAATCAATCCATCATTTAATTTTGCAACTTTCTTATAAATGCAGACCTTGAAATCACCTGCTACAAAAGGAGGTGACCTTTTCATGAATAGATGAGTGCCAAAAAATTTTTATAGCATCAAGAAATACTTGGCTTCTCCACCAGTCTTAACACCTCCTCATCTAGGGGTCCCCTTCCATCTGTATGTTTTAACAATAGACTTTGCATTAGGGACAATGCTTGCACAAAAGAATGAGAACAATCGAGAGCAAGTTATCTATTACATTAGTTGAACATTGGTAAGTTATGAAACCAAATATGCTTATGTGGAAAAATTGTTCTTAGTAGTGGTTTTTGTCATTGAGAAACACAAACGTTACATGCTTAGTCACACCACATATGTCATAGCACACAAAAATCCTCTGTGTTATATGATATCTCGCACTTACAATAACACCAACACCACTAAATGTATCATTTTTCTCACTAAATTTGATCTTGATTTCATTAGCCAAAAAAGCCCTTAAAGGTCAGGTCATAGTCGATCAACTTGTGGAAGCTCCACTTCCTAGTAATCAACCCTTGATTATTGAGCTCCCAAATGATTTGATATTTGTAGAAACCTAAAACATGTCATGTTTAGGAGACTAACCATATGGACACATTCAAAGACCATATGGATCATATTGGACCTCTACAAGAGCTAGAATTTGTCCTAACCACTCAAAAAGGGTCATTCGAATCCATCCAGGCTTAGTCACTGTCAAGTAGAGTGGATGCCACATCTGGCCATTGAAGCTAATAGCAGCTACACCTAGTCATTGCTTTGAACAACGACTAGCACCATGCATAGTCTGGTTGTGAATACGGACCCAGATCATGTAGTATTACTACACCTTGCATTGATTATGGGTGGATTTTGGTGAGGAACTCCCTGAGGTCCTCCTAACTGCCCCTTCAATGCTAGTTTGTGATGGATGCTGCCCATTCGATATGGTCAGTTACATGTAATTTGGAGATTGGCTTCTCCAAGAAGCTAAGATCTAGATCTAGATCTGAACTGAGGGAGGTCTACATATGGACTCTCCCAAGAAGAGTAAAATATCTGCAAATATTTAAATCTTGTGCAGCAGAACCCTGGATGATCAAAGAGTGAATCCACACCCCCTTTGAGGAGTAGTGAAGCGCTATCTTACTGAGTTAAATATACGCACCTACTTTCAGATCCATTATTATTACCACCCATTAGTGTTCTAGACACATTAGGTGACCCTTGAACATCAATTAGAGCAAGGAGGATAGTGCTACAGTCCCTGGTTCATGAGGAGAAGAGCTTTACTTTGTGGTTGTTGTCTTGGATAGTGGACCACAGGCATATATTAGGGTAGTAGATATTTCTTTCCTTTGTTCTAGCTTAGATTCATTACTACTTGATTTATTAATTAGTTCTAGCTTAGATCTGATTTTATTAGTGCTTTTACATCATACTTCTATTTTTTATATGCATTTATCGCTTAATTTGTGCTTGCATTTCAATATTATCATATGTATTTACCTTGTTTATCAAATCTGCTAATAATATCCTCTTCCAAAGAGGTGATCTGTACTACTTATTGTGCTATATTGTTTCCATACATGCAGATACAGGTTCACAAGATTAGTTCAAAGTATCCAGAGCACGAGATCCCTCCAAGATGAAATCAAGACAAGGAGGCATTTGTAAGCTCTTGGACAGTTTAGTGTGCAAGACTAAGACGCCTACAGAGGTGCACTATCCTCTTACGGGGGATGCATTCACCATTACTCCACTTGTAATATATTGTATAAAAATGAGTATCCCTTAGAGGGATGTACATGTAACCAAGATCTAGAAGCATTAATAAAAGAAATCTTTCTTTGCTTATTAATTTTGCATTATATGTTCGTGTGTGCTTATTTATTTTCATTTGATATAATAATACTGCAAGTAGGTTAAGTGTGGTGAGCACTTCCTGGGGTCACACAGATGGTGATCACAGTGGGACCATCACCAGGTTTTTGTTTTTGGTTATTTTATTAATGTTTCAGGTATTTTTCTATGTGTAGGTTTGGTTTCTCTAGTCGACAACAACCAGTATATCTTAGCTGCTCCTGCACTCAACATTCAATAGTAGCCACTCTGGTGGATAGTGGATAAAATAAAAATTACAGAAGAGTGCAGCCATTTCATCATTAGATGAGGATTTGAGGTTGGTAACATTATCTAATTTTATATCTTTATCTTCCTGCAACTTTGTTTTATAAAACAACTTAAATCTTATTTTTAGGATAAATAAGAAAATATGAAAAAGAAAACTGCATTTGATTATTCTTAGAGTTTTTTTTATCTTTCCTCTAGGCACTGCTAGGAACATTGGGCCTATGTTTACAAGGTCTTCCCTAGTCTCCAGCGTTCTAGGCTTTTGTGTGTTTAAGTTTGCTTGCATGTGGCCTAGCTAGAGGTTGTTACATCATAAAGTAGGAATTGCATCAAAGTCATTTAGATCAATTAGAGATGCATTTTTTGAAATCAAACATTTTTTTAAGCATGTAGATAAATAGTCATGAATTCTCTTTGATGTATGATTTTCCATTATAAAAATCTAAAAATAACCCCACACATCATGTATCATTTTAACATCAACAACATTGGGCTCTCACATCCAACCCGTTGATCGAGACCAATAGTGGATGTCATTACCACTTGGTTCGCTCACTTGAAAGAGTATCATTAGGACCCATCCATGGCCAATGACGAACCAAGAACTATCCATACCATAAAAAATAGCACACGTTCCTCCTAGAGGGGTCTATTGTTGTGCATGGTGTGTTGGTTGAGGGTTGGTAGTACCTATGCTACCTTGTCGAGTATGGACTTCACTACCATATTCGACTTGTGCGAGTATATAGGTGAAATCCATTTAATAATCTAGTTATATCATCCAACAGAATGTAAAATACATGACACAAGGTCTTATTTATATACAACGTATCAAAACATACAAAACCACTTAGGGAACACACACTAATCCTTAAAAGAGATAAACATTTGTTTTCTTTGCTTGTGTGGCTTGAAATTAACATAATAAGATAATTCACGTTCATCATGGTATACACACAGAGCAACCACCTTCATTCCAACACCAAGGTAGAAACTAATGCTACCCATAGTCTTAGCCACACTAATGTTGAGCTGCCCATCCATAGTGTCACTGGACGGAGTTCATCCAATCTTAAGGGTGATAACTCAACCCTTGGGAGGACTCCTCAAGAAACCCCAATGACAGAGCCATATATTGGTTCTTCTCACAGTAGACATATGGAGGCCTTAAGGCATTTTTCATCACATAGACATACAGATGCATCAATACCTTTATCATCACACAGACATACAAAGGCCTCAAGGCCTTCGTAATCACATAGACATGAGGAGGCTTCAATGCCTCCCTCATCACACGAACATGCAGAGACCTCAAGGCTTTAATCAGTACACAAACATGCAAAGGCCTCAAATCCTCCATCAATATATAGACATGCGGAGGCCTCAAGGCCTTCATTAGTACACAAACATGTGAAGGCCTCAAGGCCTCCCTCATCACATAGACATGATGAGGGATCAAGGCCTCCATAATCACATAGGCATGTAGGGGCTGTGAGACCCCAAACTTCACATGATACACTTAGGAAAGATCAACCCACTGAGGGGCAAGATATTAGGGCTACACCTAGTCGTAGACCCATGACATCCTATAGCCTCCCTACATATGGGAGGATACCCCTATATTATGAGCTCATTAGTACCTATGGGACTCCACCAGATTGGCTATGGAGGACCAGATAGCTTGATGAGCTAGATCAAGTTCCCTCGAGACTAGTTCTAATAAGCATTTATACTGCATATTTTTCTTTAAGAAGTTCATGTAGCATAACTACTAGGTACACCAATGAACCTAGGGAAGCTTAAAGTGGCCTCGTAGCACATACACTACTTTCGACCATGGGGATACACAACGTAGATCACAACACATAGAAAAATTTTCCCTGGTGGAAAAGGGTAAGAACATAGTAGAAGCCTCTTCGAGAGGTCTATCCATTAGAACTCCTTGCATGGAGTTAGAGAGGCATGAACCTTCAGTAGCAATTCAGTCCAACCACATACGTAGGTTAGAATAAGCATTGTGCATTGAGTGAGAGCATGTGGAAACTCTCAACCAAGAAGAATGAAGGAAGAGGTGCTTGCACCTACATGAGAAATTCTTGAGAGAAGAAAGAGTTGAGCACAAAGAGCAAGCTAGTAGGCTAGCTTAGGCTGACTTACACATAGGTGGTGAGGAATACCAACATGATAGATGTGTCAATTCTTAGCATGAGAGACGCACCAGACAAAAAGACAAGCACACTCACCATTGCTCACAACATCAACAACACTTGGACTCAGAATAGATACAACTTAATGAGGAATAGGTAGGTATGGGAGACCAAGACCAAACAAATCTTGAGCCTCCATATGTGGTCATGGGTGATGAATACAGATGCCCAAATTGGGAAAATACAGGATTAGCCCCCTTACCACCATGAGTGAACCTTCAAGAATAGGATATTATTTTCTTGAAGTTATACCAAATACTCACTGAGAGAGTCAAATATCTTGAGAAGCGGGACACATTTAGATAAAGGCCAACATTGAGAAAAATACACAACAAAACTTTGTACCCCTTAGTACCGAGTCCTACATACCCTAGGTACTTTGATATTCCTAGGATAGACAAGTTTAAAGGAGAGGAATATGCGCAAGAACACATTACAAATTTCATAAACGTGTGCTTCCAGCTTGAGCATAATGACATCCTAATGTTGAGAACGTTTATCATGATGTTATCGGCATAGCAACCCAATGGTTCAACCAACTACCCAAGTACAACATAATTAGCTTTGAGTAACTGGTGAATGCTTTCCTTGAATGCTTTTCCTTTACTATCAAGAAGAAGGTGAACCTATTCAATCTTGTCAAATTAAAGTAATATGATGATGAGCCAATTATGGATTATGGGAATAGGTGGAGGAAAATCATGGTAAAATTACCATTCTCCATTCCCACTAAAGAGCTCATCTGAATGTTCACAAATATCTGCACCAAACACATCTTGTTGCTATTGTAACTGTAGTAGTATGAATCATTCGAATAATCCTTGGCTCAAGCCAATCTTATAGAGGACATAAATGTTGACGAAGAAGACCTTAAGCTCTAGAACAAGGAGTGGAATAATTTCAACCACAACAAGAATTACTAGAAGCAAGCAGTCAACCTTGTCATTTTAAGTACATAAAAGCGAGTCAATGACCAACAACCACAAAAATATCAAGCTCATCCCCTGTCAGCCAATTACAACCCAAATAACAACTAAGGCCAAAATAAGAAGCATCATCTACCTCACTATTTTATGCCTCTATCTGAATCGATGTAGTCGATATTTAACAGTTGAGCGAGGCACAAAGAATCAAATTTTTGGATGTACAAATTCTTTATCCTAATCATCCCAAGTCCAAGGGATATAGGAAATATCAATACTAATCGTATCATATAATATAGAGGCATGACATCAAAAAATGTATTGATTTCAAGAATATTGTGCAAAACATGATTGAGAAGGGTGAGCTAAAATTTGACAACCCATTAGCACCTGATAATAGAGACATGGGTATATTCAGAAACCCATTGCCAAATCATGAGGCCTCTAGAGAGTAGGGCACCTAAGTCAACCAAGTTTGGGTTGAGCCACCCACTCAGGGATGCATTGAAATGGTTGAGATAGTCAACATGGCAACTAGGAGTTAATGATATGATCAACTAGGACCTCCAATGACTCAATTCATATCCCATATACACCTCGATAGATATAGGTAAAAAATAATCCTTCAGGTCCACCAGTGCGACCTGTGGTAACTTTTCAAAGTAGACTGAAAAAAAACCTAAAACAACTCTAGCCAAGTTGTCAATTTAAGAGCTCATACAATAATATCCTAGTAATAGGGAGACTTTTATGGAGATTTTGATATCAATCAAGCTCTAGCACCAAAACCTAGATGTTTTTACACATTTTGTGGTGTAATTGGAGCAGTGCCAAGAGCTTGCGATCCATTTCTATGATCATGAAATTAAAGTAGTGCCCTCTACTTTAGCAAACCTACCTTTACATATCATCACATCAATCAACGACATATCCTTCAAGTGGGTTATAATAGATATGAGCTCGTAGATCAACATTATCACAACAAAGGCTATAGGGCACCTGAATATCCCTAGGTCCAACATTATCCTGACCTCCTACACATTAAGGGTTTTCAATGATGCATTGTGCTCCATAGTGGGTACAGTCATTCTACCTATTCAGGTAGGGAAAAAGACCATCCCTGTGATGTATCACATGTTGGAAGCAGAAATGTAGTACAACATCCTTCTAGGGCATCCCTATATAAGGGATATGTAGTGTGTTCCCTCAATTTTGTACCAATACATCAAGTATGTGCATGAGGGACAAGTTCACATGGTTTCATCCGATGAAGAGCCATTTAAATAGGTGCATCAGGTCGAATTGTTGGGGGATTTTTTTCTTTCATCAACACATCTATACATAAGGCCTTCATCCCCAACCACATAGCCAAAAAATAAGAGCAAATCAGTGTGAGGTGATCCATCCACATCGGCACCACCTCCTACACCTAAGACTACTAGCACTTCTGAAAAGCCTTCAACATCTAAAGTAAAAGATAATAATAAGTTGAAATCACCCGTAGTGGAGGAAGGGACTAAGGAAATTTCAACTATAGCAGCTACGAAAATTCTAAAACCCATGGAGGAGGAAGATTTCAAGGACATATTCGAGGAGGTACCTCAACCTGCCTTGCCTGCTTCATCAACAATGTCATCTACACCGTAGGTAAAATTTTCCTTAGCCAACATAGGTTTAGGTAAATATCTTGTGCATAATGTGACCTTAACACCTATTATTGAGTCTACAAAGGACATGGGATGACCAAGAGTCCCAAATTTACCAGTAGGAACAGTGGTTCCATTAGAGATTCCCCCTAAACAAACCAATTTTATATACACTAGTTTAGACTGTGCCCATACTACTTCTAATATTGAAGAGGATGAGGGTGAACCATTCACCATGAATTTTCATTACTTATAAAATCCTGAGTTTACTCTAAGGTACTTTGAGAAGTGCCATTGGCATGGCTATGGCTTAGGTCTGTATGAGCAAGGGCACCAACTTCTATTTCAGCCACAATACCAGCTACCTACTGATAGGTTTGGTTTAGAATATCATATCCAGAGCCATGATGATTCTTTGGTAGTAGCCTTAGATAGGCTAATATTGGGGTTCGAGAAAGACATTGACTAGAATCCCTATCAACCCCCTAGCAGAAACTACTTGGGTGATGGATGGGTGTCTATGGTCAATATCGAACCACCCGATGAGTATCACCCTGATTCCTCTCTTGAAGCATGCCCATTAGGAATCATCTTGTGGTAGGACGATCCAATCCATGGATATGATCAAGAGAAACATGAGTATGTCTCGAGTGAGGATGAATATGAAGTCAAACATGGGCCTTGATATGTTCAAAATCTTGCTTGGATAGGTAACATAGAGAGTGGATACATCTTGGATGAGAGTGGATACATCTTGGATGAGAGTGGCTATGAGTCATAGAACTCAACTGAGAGGGCCTATCTCAGGCTAAGGAGTGCACACCACATTGTAGGGCCAATAGTAAATACTAATGGATTCTTTATAAATGATGATGAATATGAAGATGAGACTGAGATGGCCTATCTTAGGCATCAATTGGTGAGTCACCACCCAATACCAGCAGGTAGGAATGAGGGTTTCTTCATAAGTAATTGTGACTTTGAGTATGATACCGAGATGGCTTATCTTGGGCCTCGTCACTTACGTTAGGTCAATCAACTTGTTGAGAGAGATGTGATATTTCACACCATAGATCCTGACTTGCGCTTCTTGGGAAGACCGGTAAATCTAGATGTCATCTATCGCATGATTTTCTCAGATCCACCAACATTCAGAGAGTTGTTGCAGCCTAAAAATCCCATCATCTTGTCTATTCATAGACTATATCCTGATATACCCATACCCCTAGATCCACATCTTAGTTATGGAAGGCAAATCATTGATGAAGAGTTTCACCCATGTGGTCCTAGAGATTTCATCCCATCCATCAACATGATCTCCATTTATTTGACCACTCCACTTCACAACCCAGTAGATCCTTCAAAACCATTGTGGCTTAACATAGAATCTATTGATTGGGATTGCACTGATTCACCCCTAGAGTCTGAATATTTCTTTCCCAATGAAGAGATGCTATAACTATTCCATTTTGCACTAGGCTACGCACATGATGTCTATCACATTTGTCTTAATTTTTATTCATTTGGACATTTAAACCTAGTGGATGACATTCATTTAATCCCTAATCCTCACTAGCTTGAGGAGGGGTCACATATGGCAATAGAGGAGACTTTCGATGTGGACATCAATGATGACCCTTCTAATACAAATAAATTCAATTTTGGAGAAACCTTATCTCCAGAAGAATATGCCATCATTATTCCTATATTGAAAGAGAGACCAAATATCTTTGCTTGAACCTACAAAGATATTTTGAGGCTAGATCTGACATTGGTTGTCCATAACCTTTCATTGGACCCCGCAAAGAAACTGGTCAAGAAAAAGTTTAGAAAGATGCATCCAACCATCACTTTGATGGTAAAGAACAAGTTGCAGAAACTATTGGATGTAGTCTTTATTGTTCCCATCGACTATCCAAAATGGGTATCAAACATGGTACCCGTAGGAAAACCTGATGGAAGAATCCACATTTGTATGGATTTCAAGGATATCAATAATGTAACACCCAAGGATTCATTTCTATTGCCAAATATAGATGCTCTTATAGATGCAACTACAGGGCATGAGATGCTCTCCCTAATGGATGGTTTTTTTGTTACAATTAGATTTGGATTAAACCTGAAGACCAGCATAAAACTGCATTCACCACTCCATGGGGAACATTTTGCTACAAAGTAATACCATTTGGTCTTAAAAATACTGATCCCACATATAAGCGAGCTATGACATACATTTTCCATAACTACATACACAAGATCTTAGAAGACTACATAGATGACTTACTGGTCAAGTCATTGTTGTGTGAAGAGCATGCTTAGACCCTTAGAAAGGTCTTCAATTGCCTCATTGAGCACAATGTTGAGTTGAATCCCAAGAAATGTGTCTTTGGTGTAACCTTTGGAAAAATCTTGGGATTAATTGTTTCTAAATGAGGCATCAAGGTAGACCCAGCAAAGGTAAAGGCTATCCTGGAAATGGCTCCACCCACTAACATCAAAGAGCTGATAAGATTACAGGGCCAAGTAGCATCCATAAAGTGATTCATCACACAACTAACAAATAAATGTCGACCTATGAATTGAATGCTACACAAGGGGGTCCCATTCTAGTGGGATGAAGAATGTCAGCAATATTCATGCCACCAAGGCTATATTGCTAGGTACTTCTTGATTTCAGCAAAGGCTTGCTGACATTCTTCATCCCACTAGAATGGGACCCCCTTGTGTAGCATTCAATTCATAGGTCGACATTTATTTGTCAATATTGCTATACATGCCACCAAGGCTATACATGCCATTCCTATTATATATATTCGTTACATATTTTGCTTTGGGCACCATGTTTGCTCAAAAGAACGTGCAAGATAAATAACAAGTGATATATTACATCAACCGCACCTTGGTGAGCTACGAGATAGGATATGCATATATAGAAAATTTATGCTTAGTAGTGGTCTTTACAACCAAGAAATTGCACCACTACATGCTGAGCCATACAACATATGTAATATTAAAAAAAAATCCTTTGCAGTATATGATGAGCAAGACATATCACAATACACATATTGCAAAGTGAATCATGTTAATGACATAATTTGACTTGGATTCATAAGCCAAAATTCCATCAAGGGACAAGTCATAGTTGATCAGCTGGTTGAGGTGCCTCTTTAGAACAATAGACCCCTCACCATAGAACTTCCTAATGATGTAGTCTTCGCATTATCAGAAGCACCCAAACCCGAAGAGCCTAAAAATTAAGCTGACATGACTTTGTTCTTCGATGGTTTGAAATGTGAGCAAGGATGTGGTGCAGGGATTGTCTTTTTCTGCCACAAGGTGCTCCAATGCCCTTATCATTTAAGATAGACTTCCCTTGCACTAATAACAACACTAAATACGAGGCCTTAATATTGGGTCTCCAAACAACCATAACTATGAAAATCAATAGGCTAAATATCTTCGGTGACTCCCTCCTCATAGTCAACCAAGTCAAGGGACTATTTCAATGCAGGGATCCAATCTTGAAATCTTACAAGGAGCTTTTTGACACCTATCTAGCCCAATTAGAATGGTACAACATCGAGGAAATCCCTCATTCATCAAATAGATTTGCAAACACCATGGCATATTTTGGATCCTTGATTCCTCATAATCTATCTACTGATTTCACTACCATTCATGTAAAAATGCTCTCACACTCAGCAATGCAGAATGAGGCTTTTGATAACAAATAATCAATCAACATGATTCATATAGAACCAAACCATGACTGGTTCTGTAAAGCCAAATATTTTTTAAAGAATTCACCTTGGGGATCCTTGATCTCACAGGGTCCTATGGAGAATGGTACCACCATTCACCACAAGGTTATTTCTCAATCTACATTTGTGCACATTGAATCGCATAAGGAACAAGTCATCTTATCCATCGAGGCTGTAGCTTTTTAGGATTGGCTATCCTAGTTACAAGATTTCATAAAGCTTGGAATTATCCCACAATGATTATTGAATGTTAAAATACGAGTGTTCAAATAGAAAGCGATAAGATATGTCTTTCTAGGAGGCATATTGTATCTTCGACGCTACGATGGAGTCCTCCTTCATTTGTTAGAGCTCCAAGAATCAGCTTGGGTGATTTTGCAAGCTCATAATGGTACATGTGGTGGCCACTTTAGTGGCATGGCCATTGTCAAATGCATCCTTCCAATTGGTTATTATTGTCCCACCATGGATAAGGATTGCCATGATTATGTCAATAAATACGTTAAATTTCAACATCATGCAAATATAACGCACCTATCATCTCAGGTCTTACAACCCATTCAGGTGGCTTGGCCATTTTCTCAATGGGGTTTCAATCTGATTGGAAATATTTCTCCCCTGTATTTAGGTTTAAACACATTTATATTAATGAACACTGAGTACTTCACCAAATGGGTGGAAGTAGTCCTCTTAATTTGATAATTGGACCATGAATTGCGGAGTTCATAATCCACAATATCATCTATCATTTTGGGTTCCCCTTCAATATAATCTTGGATAATGGTCCGTCATTCAAAAAAAAAAATGTGTAAGCTTTAACGACCAAATACAACATTCAGCACAGTTTTGTGAAACCATACTATCCATAGGAAAATGGGCAAGCAAAAGCCTCAAACAAGATAATAGTAGCTATCTTAAAGAAGATGGTGAAAGAGAATCATAAGGACTGGCATTTGTAATTACCCCTTGCATTATGGGCTTACTGAACTAGCGTGTCGATGCCCATTGGGGCAACATCATTTTTTCTTGTATATGGTGCTAAGGCCATTATGCCCTTAGAGTTGGAAATTCCAACATTGTACATCACATTGAAAGAGTTCATCAATGACAACACTGCATGACAAGCTTTCTTGGATCAGTTGGCCCTTCTAGATGAATGATACATCAATGCTCTTGAGCATCTTCACGTTTACCACGATCATATAACATGAGCTTATGACAATAAAGTCCACCTGAGATACTTTAAGGTTGGGGATCTTGTTGTAACCAAAGAACTAAACACAAAATAATTAACAAATACAGAGATAGAAGTAGATTATCAAAATACCCCTTTTTTATTGATATTGATATAGCTTTTACAAAAGATTTTGAATTGTCCCAAGCGTGTTGGGAGCAATGTTACAATGTTATTCATCTCTCTGAAATACAATGCTTGTTATGGGAGAGGGAGATCTTCCAACTCCTCCGTAGGGTGTGTTGTTCTTCCTTCTCTCATCATAGATTCAAAGGGTGAGTGGGCTTTGGTATCTAGCAAGGGACCACTCCAGCTTCAACAACTTATCCAAGATACCTATTACCTGCACACATGCAAACCAACAAGGAATATTAATAGCACCTGTATAGTCAAGCAGTAAACCCAATGCTACATATAAACCTATCATTGATATGTATGAAAAGTAGATAGCATGCAACATTTAACAAATAAAGCCTTGCTCCATATTTTAAATTGCTTATCTCCGTTGATGAAATTTCTCAAGACTGTAGAACCACAAAAATGCGGTTACAAGCTAGAAACCGTAGAGTCACATTTTCAACTGTGGAACTATGGACAAGCAGTTTTGGCTGAATGGAATATTGCCTCAGGATCTGAGCCAATAGTTATAATTGAGCCCGTGCTCTCAATTTCTTACTATTTCTAGATATATTTTGGCAGTTTGTCGGTACGCAAGTTCAACTCCTTTTGTTTGGTGGATTAATGGTGCTTTTATAGGATTCCTAGGGCTTTAGAGGGGAATGGGAGATGGTAATCCTGACTTACCAAGTGGCAAATTTGAACTTCCAGGTGGAAGGGGTAGTTACAGTGAGTCATTTAGTGTGCCTCACTTAACTAGGGTGATGTGGTTGCAAGTGGAGTGCAATGTGGGATCTTGTCCTATGTGAAGGGACAAAGGAGACAAGATGGATGAGATGTGGCATGGGTGTTGGGAATCTATCCCATGTGCAAAGATAGGGGGACAAGAGTAGGTAATATGTGGCAGATATGTTGGGTGAAGTATCCAGGACACATGTCCACTAGGTGGAAAGGGTATCCTACGGTGATTTTCCCAATTAAATAAATTAGAAAAATAGGATGATGTATAGGATTTTATATCCCTAAGTTAGAACTTAGGAATATATTTTTTATCATGCAGGTTTTGATGGTGGGGTGGTAAATGTGATTTAGAGGGTGTCATATTTTGGTGTCTACAGTTGCCCCTTTTTGTACTGTGTTGTGTACCACATAATGTGGTGCAAAAACTAATGACATCTAACTTTATTAGATGGATGGACTTATTTATTTTTGGTATGGCAGAATGTATATACATGTATCTTATTTAAAAAAATAAGATACATATATATACATTCTTCCATACCAAAATAAGATACATATATATATATATATATATACATTCTGCCATACCAAAATTAAATAAGTCCATCCATTCAATAAAGTTAGATGTCATTAGTTTTTGCACCGCATTATGTGGTACACAACGCAGTACAAAAAGGGGTAACTATAGACACCAAAATCTGACACCCTCTAAATCACATTTACCACCCCACCATCAAATCTTGCATGATAAAAAATATATGCCTAAGTTCTAACTTAGGGATATAAAATCCTACACATCATCCTATTTTTCTAATTTACTTAATTGGGAAAATCACCCTAGGATACCCTATCCACCCATTGGAAACTTCACCCAGCATCTCTACCACATCTTACCCACTCTTGTCCCCCTGTCTTTGCACATGGGACATATTCCCAACACCCATGCCACATCTCATCCACCTTGTCTCCTTTGTCCCTTCACATAGGACAGGATCCCACATTGCACTCCACTTGTAGCCACATCACCCCAGTTAAGTGAGGCACATTGAATGACTCACTGTAATTACCCCTTCCACCTGGTAGTTCAGATTTACCACTTGGCAAGTCAGGCTTGCCACCTCCCATTCCCCTCCAAAGCCCTAGGAAGCCTATAAAAACACCATTAGTCCACCAAAAAAATGGAGCTGAACTTGCGTACCGATAGGCTACTGAAATAGATCTGGACACAACGAGAAATTGAGAGCATGAGCTCGATTCTGACCATTGGCTCGAATCCCAAGGTAATCTCCCATTCAACCAAAATCGCTTGTCCGTGGTTCCATAGTAAAAAATGTGACTCTATAGTTTTACAATCGTAGGTCCATGATTTCCAGCCCATAACTATGCTTCCATGGTTCCACAGTCCCAAGAAATTTCATCAACAGAGATAAGCGATTTAAAATATGGAGCAAGGTTTTATTTGTTAAATGTTGTATGCTATCTACTTTTCATACATATCAATGATAGGTTTATATGTAGCATTGGGTTTATCGCTTGACTATACAGGTGCTATTAATCTTCTTTGCTGGTTTGCATGTGTGCAGGTAACAGGTATCTTGGATAAGCTGTTGAAGTTGGAGTGGTCCCTTGTTGGATACCAAAGCCCACTCACCCTTTGAAGCTATGATGAGATAACGAAGAGCACCACACCCTATGGAGGAGTTGGAAGATCTCCATCTCCCATAAAAAAGCATTGTATTTCAGAGAGACGAAGAACATTGTAACATTTCTCCCAACACACTTGGGGCAATTCAAAATCTTTTGTAAAAGTTGTATCAATATCAATACAAAAGGGGCATTTTGATAATCTACTTCTATCTCTGTCTTTGTCATTTATTTTGTGTTTAGTTCTTTGGTTATAGAAATGGAGATCACGGTGGGACCCCCTAAAGGTCCTATTTTGTTTTGCCTTGCTTTTAAATTTGTTTACTAATCTCTGTTTGCACCTACAGGTTTCGGGAATTCGAGACGCGCATAGATTCAACTTTGGATCGATACATTTGGAAAAACCTTGCGCCTAAATTATTTACTATGGAAATGCGGAAACATGGTTTCTGTTCTAAAGAAACGCAGGCACGTGATTTCTATTTGGTGAAAACGTAGACGAGTGGTTTCTATTTTGGGGAAACGCGAGCACGCGATTTCTGTTTCAAAAATGTAGACCGACGGTTGACAGTTGGAAGGAGCAGTGAAAGGAACACAGGTCTGTACTTTGTGCCATCTATTCAATTCTTCCTTTAGGTCTAGTTTAGGCTGCATTTAAGTAGATTAAGGGTCTCAGTATTGTATGCCTTTGTATGCACTTAGGTCTTAGAGATAGAAAATAGTACTTAAATTTTGCATCCATACATAAAATGAAAAGAAAATATTAAAGAGAATCTGCATTTGCATAATAGAAAATAGATCATTTTGCATTCATCGGGTTAGAAATAACTCAGGTGTGTATTTTAGGTTCGGGTCTGTAAAAGGGTTATTCTATTTCTGTTGACAAAAAGGACCCGCGCATCCGTGGTTGGGATATCCCAAATGCAGATGCGCGGTTGGCAAACCGCGCACCCACGGTTTACCAGAACTAACCGCGCACCCGCGGTTAGCCCTATTAAATAGAATATGATTGAACTAGACCTGAGATTGGCACTTTTACCCCTGATTTGTTGTTTTTCATTCTCTATTTTCTATTTTCCTGCATTTAGGCATTGAAGCAAAATTGCATAATAATCCTGCATACCACAATAATCAAACAAAACCACCACACACTCACTTGAACATTGGAAAATGGCTGTATTTCATCATCATCGGGTTTGGATTTCATCACCGAACCACCAAAATTATACCCTAATTTTGGCCAAGGTCGGTTCCAAGATCCGTCATAGCCCATGGGTTATAGCACGCATTTCTCTTCGGAGAAGTGTATCGCAGACTACGGGTGAACTGGGTGAGGAACTGGTAGGACCTGTGCTCCCTAGCCATGTGTGGGCTTCATTACCACACATTATAGGTGGGATTACCTGACCTGGAGTTCATAGCTAGGTTGTCGAGCTATGAGTATACAGGTGAAATCCTAGATTCATATAGGGCAAAACATTGAGCACACGTCTTTTCATTTAAAAAAAAACTAACGAAAACCTAGCACCAAAAACTTTGTGTGTTTGTTTTCTTTGCGTGTTGTATTGCATCGTACTGTCATTTTATTTACATAGATAGTCACACTTGGCATTGTACCACATAATAGCGTATGGTAGTGACTCGTAGTCAAGCTAAGAAACTAGTGTCAAACCAAAGTCGGTGGTCTTCCCCCATGGCCTCTCAGTCTGGAAACATCCCTCACACTTCGGTGGTAGGACAAGTAGGCATGCCCTCTTCTATGTCCCAAAGTCTTAATGTAGGGCCTTCTAGTAATGCCCCTAATATGGACATAGACATTATGCATAGGGCTACTCACACAACCATACCTGAGACACCTAGGAGTGAACCTCCTGCAGTGGTAGATAGTCATGTCACCATGTTCGACATGGATATTGTTAGAATGTACTTGAATGCAGTTGGAATGGTCTTCCCATCATTACCACCACTCTCCATCCCATATTGGTTTGTACCATCATTACAATAAGATCCCGCATATACTTACCCACAATAGTCAAAACAAGTTTTTACAAATCCCCTTTTTGAGTTGGCTATTGTAGCACTAGCTAACCAACCATCATCATCCAACCAACCACCCCGCACATTACCTCAACAACTCACCATTTCCACTAATCCCTTGTATGAAACAATTCTTGTTGTTTCACAAACCCTAACATCCACTCAACCCACTACCCTCATAGGTTCTACATCTCATATCATACCACAGTCAGTGGCAATACCCTTTGCTACTTACCCCCCACTCACTTCCACTACCATGGTTGTTCCACAACCAACTCAGCCTGCCACATCACAGGTGGCGGTCCCTACTTCAAATGCAATTGCTATGCAACAGGATTTTTTATAGCTGCAGCAAATGATTTTAGATAACGCTAACCGTAGCATAAATCCTGACCCCAACCAACATTTGCAAGGGATTGAGCACAACTTCCCACCTCCATCTCACCAAAAAAATACCTTTATCCAAGATCCATCTTGGACAATGCGCCCCCCATCCACCACTATAGCTCAGAACCAACCTCCACATCCATATGCTAATACAGTAGGTCAGCATACCATCATGCCCCCATCACCCCATCCGTATCATAATCTCCATCATCATTCATATCATAACACATTTCAGCCAACCATACCTTATCACCCGCAGCCTACATACAATCCACCCCATTACCAACAACATCAAGTACATTCAAGTGTCAGTCCTATGGATGACCCTAGATACCAGTTTTTATAGAGTCAGATTGATAGTCTTGCCATGCAAACTCCAGGTTTGCAATACCAAAAACCAACTTTAAGGCAACTACTCAATCATCCTATTCATGCTTCGGTCCCTGAGCCACCATATCCAACAGATTTTCAAATACCTAAGCTTGAATTTAAAGGGGAAGAGGACCCCCGTGAACATATAACTAGATTTGTAAATGCATGCTTCAGAATCAAAAGCAATGATGCATTATTGTTACATACATTTCCTCAAACACTAGGGGGAGAAGCCCAAGACTGGTACAACCACCTACCACATCAAAGTGTTTTTACCTTTGAACAACTAGCGGACCAGTTCTTGGAAAGATTCACCCTGAATGTCAGAAAACAAACCACATTGATTGATTTGATTTATCTAAAACAATATGATGATGAATCAGTCTATGACTTTGGCAATAGGTGGAGATCAGTCATGATCAAGTTACCATTTTCCCTCCCTATGCTAGAGATAATACAAATGTTCACGAAGAGTTTTGGTAGACCCATCTCTTCATTATTATAGCTACAATAGTATAGGACATTTGATGAGGCACTCACCCAAGCAAAGCTAATAGAAGAGATTAAAATTCATGAAGGTGAGATAAAGCCTAAAAAGAAAGAGTGGCACAATAAGAATCAAAAGGGAAATAACCACGGTCAATCTAAGACCGCACAGGTTAACCAGATAGTTTTGGGCCAACCACAGTTAAATCAACCAACCCAAGCACAAATCCAACAACCCCAACAACAACAACAACCACAACAATTGAATCATCAAGCGGTTCCACCCCCACAACAGGCACAAAATTAGACACAACTTGCAAAAAGGCAACATCATTTTAAACCAAAAAGAAATTACACACCAGTACAAGAGCCATATTCATTAGTTTTCCAAAATTTGTATGTGGAAAAACTCTTTACATTACCATAAATGAAACTTGAAGATCCTAACAAACCAAAAACAAAAGGGTACAAAGAACACCTCTTTTGCATCTATCATAGACAAAGAGGACATGATATCGAAGGTTGTCATGGTTTCAAAGGAATTGTGCAAGATTTATTAGAAGCGGGTACAATCAAAGTTGACAATCCACTAGCCCAAAACAACCAAAACCTAGGCATCTATCAAACACCTTTGCCACATCGAGAGGTAAATCAACAACCGATGGGAGCATCAACTTCTACAGTTCCTCCCAACCAGGTTAATTATGTGTCTCAACTACCGCAAGGTTTTGTAGGAGCTATCAACATAGTTACCCATGGACAGAGGTAAGCTAATCGCACAACACAGGCTCCAACAACACAACCAACAAATGTGCCCATACAACTTGGACCAAGAATTCCACCACCACCTTTCCATAATCACCCAGTGGTCACCTTAAATAGTCGGTTAATGCAAAGTTTAAAAATGGCTTCAACAAAATTATCAATTTATGAGCTAATACAACAATCAACACCTCATAGGGAAGCATTTATGGAGATCTTAAAGTCTATACAAGTACAGTCAGAAGACCCCAATGCATTCAATTCCTTTTTAGGGAGTGTGCAAAAGTGTATGGAACCCTCGATAGTATTTTATGACTTCGAGGAAAAGCAAATTTTGGTAGATTCACCTGATCCACCATTGCACATAGTAGCTCACATTGACAGGAAGCCATTCAAGAGAGTGCTTATTGACACCGGTTCATCAATCAATCTCATCACCACACCTGCAATGAAAAATCTCAACATCCCATCATCTCACATCACAACTTCCACCTTCACCCTTAGGGCTTTTAATGATGCTTTATGCTCAACTATAGGGAATGTTGTTCTTCCCGTCACCGTGGGGGTGAAAACAATACATGTCCTCTTCCATATCTTGGAAGGAGAAATGCAATATAATATACTTCTTGGATGCCCTTGGATTAGGGAAATGAAGTGTGTGCCTTCAACATTACATCAATGCTTAAAATATGTACATGAAGGAAAAGTACATTGTATACCAGTTGACAAAGAACCTTTCAAATACTACAACTTGATTTCAAACCCGTATGAGCCCTTGCTTCCATCAACACATCTAACTATCCAACCACTCACCATTAGGACCATTCCATCTAGTAACACTTCATCAAAAGCACCCATTCAAGAGGAATTTCCTATAGTTGACCCAACTTTTGCATCCAAAAGTGTCAGCTCAATTCAGCCTTCAAAAACTGCATATCACTTTCCAATCACACCAAACCATCCTGCCAACCAACAACCAATTCCATCTAGCGCACTTCCATATCTGATACAACCATTCATATTCACAGCACAACCCAATCCATCCATCAATAAACCACAATCATCACAGCCCGTAGTCTCACAAATAGGGCCACCTATTAGAGAAAGTCCACCACCACTATTAGAACCACAAACTAACTCAAAATAACCCTCTTCATCCATCAAACCATTAGCATCTCAACCTTCCCGAGTTGTAGTACACCTCGCCAATCTAGGTATTGGTGAGTACATTATTGAAAGTGTCATGGTTACACCACCTATTGAATCAGTCAAGGATTATGGCCGCCCCCGTGACCCACCTTTAGCCATAGGTGAAATATACAAAATGGGTTCCCCATAAAATGCAATAAATTTCATATATGGGGGATTCAAATCTTCATCAGGTCCATCTCCTCCTGAAGGAGGACCATGTAAAAGAGTTTAATGAGAACATTGATTTTTTATCTAACCCATCATTTCTAGTGAGATACTTTCAGAGGGTTAATTGGCAAGGATATGGACTTGGAAGACATGAACAAGGTCCTCACCACATTATTGAGCTAGAATATAGAGAGCCAAATGACCGCTCAGGTCTAGGTTACAAACCTTCCATCGCAAGCTCTTCATTAAGTCAAACATTCCAAGAGTTGGATATTGAGTATGAAGACAGAGAAGGAGAAAGTGACAAGGAGGATGAACCTAATGATGAGGATGATGATATAAATGGTGAATACCTAATCAACAATTTTTACCCTCATGTGTTTGGAACTTTCCCAGAACAAGCCTTGCAGTAAGAACCAGGATACGAAGATCCACCATAAATAATCGACCTTAGGCCAGATTACACACAACTTGTTCTAGGACCTCATACAAATGCTAACGGCTTCTGGATAAGCGATGATGATTATGAAGATGAGACAAAAATGATATTTCTAAATCATGAGCATGAAATGCAAGCTAGAAGAATACTACAAGCAGAGGTGCATCACGAACAACATAATCAAGAGGCAGAAGAACCTAGAGAAGAGTTAGTACATGCAAAATCTATTCGGAGAAATGATTGGTACCAAAAGAAGTTCCCAATAAATTGAACTCTCTTTCAGCTGAGCAAAAAGCATGAAAGTCCTGAACTAGAACCTCCTCCACCACCTTGGCCGCTCCTGCAACACCACCAATCACACACATTAGGTCAGTTGCAACCTAGGGAGGATGAGTCATCACCTCTCGAATCATAGCCACATCACCTTCATCAAGTCAACATGATTTCTGTTGATTTGCTCACCCCACTCCGCAATCCGTATGATGAGGCAAAGCCAATCCATATCGACACTAGCCTCATTGCCATGGACAGGATTTCATCCCCACCATCCATTGTTGAATTTGTCCTATCCGAAGAGTTGCTGCGTGCTTCAAACACGTATATTTCACAACAACCTTCATCATCAAATAATTTAGTTTTTCAAACTAAAATAGAGGGGGAAATCCCAGAGACATTTGAAAATGTGGCGGATGATATTCACCTCATCCCAACTCCACATCAACTAGAAGAAGGTTCTCACATGCTAATTGAAGAATCTATAGATGTGAACCTTAGTCAAGACGCGGACAATCCCCAAATTGTCAAAATTGCAAAATATTTATCCATAGAAGAGAAAGAATGCATAATAAACATGCTAATGAAAAAGAAATAAGTGTTCGCATGGTCATACAAAGACATGCCAGGTTTAGATCTAGACCTGGTAGTCCACAACCTTACACTGGCACATGATGCAAAGCCTTTCAAACAAAATCTTAGGAAAGTTCATCCAACAGTCGCATTAATTGTAAAAGAAGAGCTGCAAAAGTTGTTGGATGTGCACTTCATAGTACCAATTGATTACCCAAAATGGCTTTCAAATATGGTACCCGTTCACAAACCGAACGGAGGGATACGCGTATGCACTAATTTTTGAGACTTAAACAAAGCGTGTCCCAAAGATATTTTTCCTTTGCCTAATATCATCCAACCGGTAGATTCCTACACTGGTCATGAAATGCTTTCCTTAATGGACGGTTTCTCGGGATACAACCAAATTCGAATTAATCTCGAAGATCAACACAAGATAGCATTTACAACACCCTAGGGGACATTATGTTACAGAGTGATACCGTTTGGACTCAAAAATGCAGGAGCTACATACCAACGAGCTATGACGTACATATTTCATGATTATATGCATAAGATCATCGAGGATTATGTAGATGATTTGATTGCTAAATCTAAGACACGTCTTGAGCACATCGATGTACTAGAAAAAGTGTTCGATCGATTGATAGAACACAAAGTAAGGTTAAATCCTAAGAAGTGTGTATTCAGAGTCACATCAAGAAAACTTCTAGGATTCATTGTCTCCAAGTGAGGCATTGAAGTGGATCCAGGTAAGGTAAAAGCAATATTAGAAATGCCACCTCCCAAAACATTGAAAGAGTTGCATAGTTTACAAGGAAAGATCCAATCTATCCGATGATTCATTGCACAACTATCAGATAAATGCAAGCCTTTCAATCACCTGTTACAAAAGGGAGTGATATTTTCATGGACAACTAAATGTCAAGAGGCATTTGATGACATAAAGAAATATCTGGCATCACCACCAGTTCTTACACCGCCTAGATCAGGAATCCCTTTTCACCTGTACATTTTTGCAACAAATTTTGCACTAGGGACTATGCTTGCACAAAAGAATGAAAAACATAAGGAGCAAGCAATTTACTATATTAGCCGAACACTGGTAAGTTACGAAACAAGATATGCTTATGTCGAAAAGTTATGCTTAGCAATGGTTTTCGCCACTAAGAAACTTAGACATTACATGCTAAGCAATACTACCTATGTCATAGCTAGAGAAAATCCTCTACGATACATGATGACTCGCACATACAACAACACCCATACTGCTAAATGGATAATGCTTTTAACCGAATTCGATCTCGAATTCATAAGTCAAAAATCCATAAAAGGTCAGGTGATAGCTGATCAACTAGCAGAAGCTTTGCTACATAACGACAAACCACTAATCATTGAGCTTCCAGATGATTCAGTATTCTCTGTCACAGAACAAGAAGAATTAGTTTCTCCTGAGGAAGAAGTAGACATGACCATGTTATTTGATGGGTCTAAATGTGACAAAGGACAAGGTGCGGGAGTCATGTTTTATACACCTGAAGGAATGCCAATTCCTTTATCATTCAAACTCGATTTCACATGCACCAATAATAATGCAGAGTATGAAGCCTTAATCTTAGGTCTTCAATCAGCTATAGCAATGGGCATAAAAAGACTAAGCATTTTTGGTGATTCTCAACTAGTTGTATACCAAGTAAAAGGAGAATACCGATGTAAAGAACCAGTCTTAAAGCAATACCATGAAGTAGCAACAAAGTTGCTAGAAAAGTTTGACTGGTACGAAATTAGTAACTTACCCCGGTTCACAAACATATTCGTGGATGCAATGGCTTCTTTGGGATCTCTCATCCCTAAGAATGAGCATGGAGAAGTACAACCGCTAATCATAACAACAATGTCAAAATCATCAATTCAAAAGGTAGAAGAACCTACAGGTGAGAAGAATGTTTGTTTGATACATGTTGAACCTTACAATTCTTACCTTGATGAGATAAAAAACTTTCTCAAGTCTAGAATACTCCCAGTAGAAATGACACGAACTGCAAAAAGAATGTTCAAATAAAAAGTAATTCGTTTTACTCTTCTAGGGGATGTGTTATACAAACATGGGTATGATGGAATATTATTACGATGTTTAGATCCGATTGAAGCAGAATGAGCAATAATAGAAGCCCACGATGGTACTTGTGGTGGCCACTTTAGTGGAATGGCCATTGCAAAGAGAATACTGCGCATGGGATACTATTGGCCGACCATGGAAAATGACTATTGCAAATATGTCAAAAAGTGTCAAAAGTGCCAATATCATGCAAATTTGACTCATGTACCATCGCACGCATTACAACCCATTCAAATTCTTTGGCCCTTTTCACAATGGGGTCTCGATTTGATTGGTAAAATATCACCTGCTTCATCAGGACAACATAAGTTCATCATAACTACGACAGAATACTTCACAAAATGGGTGGAAGCAATTCCAATGACCACTACGACTGGACCTCGAATAGCGGAGTTTATACTTCAGCATATTATCTGTCATTTTGGAATACCCTCAAAAATAATTTTTGATAATGGGAAGTCATTTAAGAATAAGGATGTTAGAGCATTGTGCAACAAATTCAAAATTCAACACAGTTTCTCCACACCTTATTACCCACAAGAAAATGGGTAAGTTGAAGCAACCAACAAAACAATGGTATCCATTCTCAAGAAAATGGTCAAAGAAAATCACCGATATTGGCATACTCAACTTCCTTTGGCATTATGGGCTTATAGAACAAGCATCAGAATGCCAACGGGAGTGACACCATTTTCACTAGTTTACGGTGTTGAAGCTATATTACCTTTAGAGCTCGAGATACCTTCCTTGCGAATCGCATTATAGGAATTCATGGATGATGAAACAGCTAGACAAGCACGTCTTGACCAATTGACACTTATTGATGAAAAATATATCAATGCTTTAGATCACTTATGAGTATATCAAGACAGAGTCAAACATGCTTATAACGCAAAAGTCCATCCTCACGAATTTCAAGTGGGGGACCTAGTGCTCAAAGAAAATCAACAAAATACCAATGCATTGCCACACTTGAGAGATAAATTTATGGCTAATTGGTTAGGCCCGTACATTGTAAAGCATAAATTGGGACCAGGAACATATAGACTTGCCAACTTCGAAGGAGAATTGGAGCTAGAACCACTAAACATAATGCACCTAAAGGTATTTTATGCATGAAACGACTTGCAATATATGTATATATATGTACATGGCTAAAAATAAAAGAATTTTTTTTATTTCTAATAATTAGTTACATTGTAAATAGAAATGTCATTACTAGCACTTAGCATATTGCATTTGCATATTAAAAAAAAACTTGTGCATTAAATAGGCATATCACAAGCATATAACGACATTAGACTAATCACATAATTGCATCCATCCCATCCCATGTTCAATGATCTTTCATAGTGGTGATGATACGACCAAGTAAAAACAAGTTCCAAAGAATTGGGGATACCCAACTAAGACTCTTCGCAAGTCAACAAAAGTCATATCCACACATGTTTTACTATATCATAAATCAAATTTTTAGTCACTCAAAAATGTCTAGTGAAGAACCAAAAATCATAATATGTCCAATTTTCTTTAGGACCAAAGCACTTATGTCACATTAAGAAAGTCTTGAGTATGGTAGATTGACCCCAAAGCAATCTTGAACCAAAAACACTTTACAAATTTAAAAACATTTTGAGTAAGAAAAGATAAGGCCAACTTGGGTACAACCTTGAAGCGAAAAGGTAATATTCCCCACTTGTCCCATTACGCAACGTAGTCCAAAATCAAAACGGTGGTTTTCACCACCATCACAACAATCCAAACATTTAAATTAAAAGGTAGATAGTAAGGATAGGATCACATTCTCATCACACTTCGGTTGAGAATCCGATTCCCCAAACTCTATCATGATAAATTCTATACACACACCACATATCACAAAAGCAAGAAGGATCGTACTACATTCCCCTCAGAAAGTTATGTAGTCATCCCCAAAGCTCGAAGATCGAATCATTGGACTATGGAGCAAACCTCCACCGAGGCTATAGACGCTTGACTGGAAGTGGAGTAAACTCATGCAGGGCAACACGTCTTTCTCCCAAAAGAAAGACCTCTGACCGCACATACGGACAAGCTAGCTAATTGGTAAACCCATACAGGTACCATCCAATTTTACTCATCATGAGTTAATGAACTTCACATACACATGCACTGGTTCTTGATTGCTTAGGGCCATTCCCAAACCAAAGATTCAGAATAATGAACTCCACTTGCACACACCTTGGTCCTAAAGAAGGTTAGACGAACATTGAGAAAATGGTTAAAATCACTAGACTGTTTGAGTCTTTGAAAATCCTCCAATGTTATATATCAAAACCATACCAACTACCATATCATTATCACATGTTCTACATTATCACATACATACACCCACCATACATCAACCGTGAAGAGTCATCAAGTTGGATACCACCAATTGCAACAATGAACAAGTAATGGTCAACTACTCTGAGCTATAAAAGATTACAAAAACATCATGCATGTCATCATATAGTTATATGAAAATAAACATAAACTGCATATTACATATTAGTTTACATTCATTTATCATAGCACAAATGTAACAATGTGTACATTGCATCACATAAGCATTAAAAAAGCATAAACAAGAAGCATGCATATAAACATTAACACATGAGATAACCAAAATACAAGGCCATGTATATATATATATATATATATATATATATATATATATATATATATATATATATGAAGGTCCCAAAGGTACAAAATGCCCATAGGCTGTATACATCGAAGCACTAAGGCTCATAGCAAAATAGAAGCAAAAATACAAAAAAAAGAAATAACATGTCACACTAGCTAGTACTAGCAGGATCCCTCCGAGGACCCTACGCTATAGAAGCACCATGAGAACTCGATGACCGATGAGTCCTGCGACTCCTATCAGTCCCTCGGGTAGCAGTAGTAGCTGATGAAGAAGGAGGAATAGGCAAAGGAATCTGATGCTCATGCAGAATATTCTCCAACATCTCTATATAAATAGCCTACTTGCGTAGGCTCCTCAAGTCAGCACCCTCATGAGCAACCCACTGAGAAATATTTGCTCGAAGAGTAGCAACAGTAGCTATAGTGTCACCTCCACCTGACCTTGCCTATAGCCGAGTCAGCTCACCCTCTAACCGAGTGACCTCACCTCCGAGCCTAGAAATATCCAAGTCCTTTGTAGTGAGAGCATCGCTGCTAGGCCCATCACGCATCCTATCCACCTCACCCTGGAGGTGAGTCACCTCACCCTGGTACCATGCTAACTCACCCTTTAGGTGAGTCACCTCTAAACCTAGGCTATCATGCTCAACCTGTAACATATCCCAATCCTCCTCTATCCATCGAGGAGGGGCATCCTCATCACCACCACCCCCATCACCACCCTCATCATCTCCCTCACCACCCCCATCACCACCACCCTCATCACCTCCATCTCCACCTCCCTCCACTGGCTGTTGTACATCAGTAGCTACATCAACCCTAGGAGTACTACGCCATCGATGCTTCATCGATCGAGGAGTCCGCTCACCCAACTCCACATCATCACCACTCCCCTCATCATCTACCACAACACTCGACATCCAAGGAGGCTAAGAAGAAAACCATATATCATACTAGGGAGTGGTACCCACATCATCCAAGTCAGGAATATCCACATCAAAATCATCAGCAGGATCATCAACTCACCAAAAGTTAGGAGCAATAGGTAACCCCAACTCGTCTCCCCATCGTCTATACGTCATAGGCACATCAGGCACACCCTACACCAAACCAAACTGATGGTGCACCCAAGAAAACTGCACAAGCTCCATCTCCCTCAAATGGGCTCCGGTAACCCATCGCTCTCGCCTGATGCGATGAAGCTCTACTGCATCCGTAACCCAATCCATGCCCCTCCAAGACCGCCAACTCATGAAGTCTCTAGAAAGGGAGCTCAAGATGCCTCGATACTCCGATGCCCCAATCACTGGATGACTGAGCTCCTCACTAAGTAGCCACCTATAAGCACGAGGAGCAGTGGCATCACAGGCACAAGGAAGACCAACCGACCATCCAAAAATGATGTGCTCCCAAGACCATACTTGGAGCACCAAACTGCAACCTAGTCCCTTCCGCCCCCATCTCTTCACCTCGTACAACTCGTTATATCTAGCATAGAAGAGCGGGAGCCCATGCCAACCATCGAGGATCCACAATAAGATCAAGTACAATAGGGACCTGGTTCCATGGGATCCTCGATCCCATGGAATTAGGCAACAACATGTTGCTCAAAAGGTACATCAAGAAAGTTAGAACAACTCCCAAACTATCAGCAACAAAGAGGTCCTAATACGCGATACCACCCATGCTACAGTCAACATCCCACATGTCACCAAAAATAGGAAAAAGGGCCTCCTTCTTATCGAGGCCAACGTGGAAAACAAGTCCCTCGATAGGAACACGAAGAATACGATAAATATCCTCCAAAGTGATAGTCAACTCCCCTGTAGGAAGCTGAAAGGTACCCCTATCAGGATCCCAATGCTCAACAAGCACAGACAACAAATCCTCATCGGCCCGAATGGTGCTCAATCGCCCACAACCGTCAAGACCAATGGTCTCTAAAAACATCCAGTCATCATCTATAAGAGCCTTGCACACTTTGCGAATAGTGCGAGGCCACCTATGTCGGGCATCAAGGAGCCTAACCTGAATAACAAAAAAAATATTAGAACAAAATAAAAACAAAAAAATAAAAAATAAAAAAAAAAAAAAAAAATTACCTAACCCTAGGTAATCAAATAAAAAATAAAAAAACAAACAAACAAAAAAAATAAAAAATATTGCCTAACCCTAGGTAATCAAAAAAATAAACAAAAAAAATAAAAAATATCAAAAAAATATTACCTAACCCTAGGTAATCAAACAAAATAAAAAAAAAACAACAAAAAAATAAAAAAATATTACCTAACCCTAGGTAATCAAACAATAAAAAAAACAAAAAAAAATAAAAAAAACTAACAAAATAAATCAATAAATACAAAAACAAACAAAAATTAAAAAAATATTGCCTAACCCTAGGTAATCAAACAAAATAAACAAAAACACACAAAAAATATCAAAAAAATATTACCTAACCCTAGGTAATCAAATACCAAAAAAAAAAAAAAAACAAAAACAACAAAACAAATCAAAAATAATATTACCTAACCCTAGGTAATCAAACAAAATAAACAAAAACAAACAAAAAAATCAAAAAAATATTACCTAACCCTAGGTAATCAAAAAAAAAAAAAAAAAAAATCTAAAAAAAAACAAAAACAAAAACAAAAAACAAAAAAAACAAAACAAATAACAAAAAAAAAATAAAAAATAAAAAAATTACCTAACCCTAGGTAATCAAACAACAACAAAAAAAAATTCACCTACCTCTAGGAGATCATATACAAAAAAAAAAATATACAAAAAAAAAACCAAAAAAACAAAACAAATCAACAAAAATAATAAAAAAAATTAATTACCAGCCCCACTTAGTTCCATAAAAAAAAACAAATAAACAACTACAAAACACAAACGAAAAACCCTAACTAAAAGCAAAGGACCACCTACCTCGGCAAACCGACCACCGCCTTCCGCTCCAATCGAGACGCCAACACCGCCACCTCCGCCACCACTGCCCTCGTCGATCTCCATCTCGCTCATCACTCAAACAAAATGACAACTAGCAGAATGACAATTGAAAGCGACATCAGGCCTTTAAATAGCCGCTTTTAGCGACGAAAAATGCACGCCCACATTTTTCATGGCGCATCAAAACGTAGACCTGCGGTTTGCGGTGCAAAACGCTAACCCACGGTTTTGCGGTAAAAAAACGCCCACCCACGGTTACCGCCAGGAAAACCGCAAATTAGCGGTTACAAAAAAAACATTGAAAAAGCAAATAAGGCCTTACAGCCTCAAGTGACAACATCAACACAAAACAACCCAAGGTTAAAATTGAAGCCCACTCCATGAGGTTACAAAACACGGTAATGATACAATCAATGTGCATTAAGGAATTGCTAACAGTCACTGGGACAAGCACCTAGGATGATTGGTTCCTTCAAACCACAACATGCATGTCAATCAAACCAAACAGTATTTTGAATGAAAAGTCACCCACAAGTTGGGGCAAATCATTTGCAAAAACAAACAATCATAAAATACCTTTTCATCAATTGGTTATTGGGCTCCACAATTCACCCACTTACCAATTGAGGGGGTAAACAAAAATAAAAATAAATAAGATACATATATACATTCTGCCATACCAAAAAGAAATAAGTCCATCCATCCAATAAAGTTAGATGTCATTAGTTTTTGCACCGCATTGTGTGGTACACAATGCAGTACAAAAAGGGGCAACTGTAGACACCAAAATCTGACACCCTCTAAATCACATTTACCACCCCACCATCAAATCCTGCATGATAAAAAAGATATGCCTAAGTTCTAACTTAGGGATATAAAATCCTACACATCATCCTATTTTTCTAATTTACTTAATTGGAAAAATCACCCTAGGATACCTTGTCCACCCATTGGACATGTGTCCTGGACACTTCACCCAACATCTCTGCCACATCTTACCCACTCTTGTCCTTCTGTATTTGCACATGGGACAAATTCCCAATACCCATGCCACATCTCATCCACCTTGTCTCCTTTGTCCCTTCACATAGGATAGGATCCCACATTGCACTCCACTTGCAGCCACATCACCCCAGTTAAGTGAGGCACATTGAATGACTCATTGTAATTGCCCCTTCCACTTGGAAGTTCAGATTTGCCACTTGGCAAGTCAGGCTTGCCACCTCCCATTCCCCTCCAAAGCCCTAGGAAGCCTATAAAAACACCATTAGTCCACCAAACAAAGGGAGCTGAACTTGCGTACCGATAGGCTACCGAAATAGATCTGGACACAACAAGAAATTGAGAGCATGAGCTCGATTCTGACCATTGGCTCAGATCCCGAGGCAATCTGCCATTCAACCAAAACCGCTTGTCCATGGTTCCACAGTCAAAAACGTGACTCTACGGTTTTACAATCATAGGTCTACGATTTCCAGCCCACAACCGCCCTTTTGTGGTTCCACAGTCTCGAGAAATTTCATCAACATAGATAAGCGATTTAAAATATGGAGCAAGGCTTTATTTGTTAAATGTTGCATGCTATCTGCTTTTCATACATATCAGTGATAGGTTTATATTTAGCATTGGGTTTACCGCTTGACTATACAGGTGCTATTAATATTCTTTGTTGGTTTGCATGTGTGCAGGTAACAGGTATCTTGGATAAGCTGCTGAAGTTGGAGTGGTCCCTTGTTGGATACCAAAGCCCACTCACCCTTTGAAGTTGTGACGAGAGAACGAAGAACACCACACCCTGCGGAGGAGTTGGAAGATCTCCCTCTCCCATAACAAAGCATTGTATTTCAGAGAGACGAAGAACATTGTAACATTGCTCCCAACACACTTGGGGCAATTCAAAATATTTTGTAAAAGTTGTATCAATATCAATACAAAAGGGGCATTTTGATAATCTACTTCTATCTCTGTCTTTGTCATTTATTTTGTGTTCGGTTCTTTGGTTACAGAAATTCCCAAAGAATCGAACACAAAATAAATTACAAAGATAGAGATAGAAGTAGATTATCAAAATGCCCCTTTTGTATTGATATTGATACAAATTTTACAAAATATTTTGAATTTCCCCAAGCGTGTTGGGAGTAATGTTACAATGTTCTTTGTCTCTCTAAAATACAATGTTTTGTTATGGGATAGGGAGATATTCCAACTCCTTCGTAGGGTGTCATGTTCTTCGTTCTCTCATCACAGCTTCAAAGGGTGAGTGGGCTTTGGTATCCAACAAGGGACCACTCCAGCTTCAGTAGCTTATCCAAGATACCTGTTAGCTGCACACATGCAAACCAGCAAAGAAGATTAATAGAACCTGTATAGTCAAGTGGTAAAACCAATGCTACATATAAACCTATCACTGATATGTATGAAAAGCATATAGCATGCAACATTTAACAAATAAAGCCTTGCTCCATATTTTAAATCGCTTATCTCCGTTGATAAAATTTTGTAGGACTATGGAACCATAGAAATGCGGTTGTAGGCTAGAAACCACGGACCTGTGGTTGTAAAACCATAGTCACGTTTTAAACTATGGAACCATGGACAAGCAGTTTCATCTGAATGGAATATTGCCTTGGGATCCAAGCCAATGATCAGAATTGAGCTCGCGATCTCAATTTCTCATTGTGTCCAGATCTATTTTGGTAGTCTGTCGTTACGCAAGTTCAACTCCTTTTTTTTTGTGGACTAATGATGCTTTTATAGGCTTCCTAGAGATTTGGATGGGAATGGGAGGTGGCAAGCCTAACTTTGCAAGTGGTAAATCTGAATTGCCAGGTGGAAGGAGCAGTTACAGTGAGTCATTTAGTGTGCCTCACTTAACTGGGGTGATGTGGCTGCAAGTGGAGTGCAATGTGGAATCTTGTCCTATGTGAAGTGAAAAAGGAGACAAGGTGGATGAGATGTGGCATGGGTTTTGGGAATCTATCCCATGTGCAAAGACAGGGGAACAAGAGTGGGTAAGATGTGGCAGAGATGTTGGGTGAAGTGTCTAGGACACATGTCCACTGGGTGGACAAGGTATCCTAGGGTGAACTTAGGCATATATTTTTTATCATGCAGGATTTTATGGTGGGGTGGTACATGTGATTTAGAGGGTGTCAAATTTTGGTGTCTACACTTGTGTAAAGAAAACCAACAAAACTCAAATCTCTCCCTACACTTACAAGATAAATTTGCGGCCAATTGGATAGGTCCCTATATCATCTTTAAGAATATTGAACCTGGGGCATATCGCCTAACATCACTAAAAGTATTTGAGGAGCTAGAGCCTATCAATATTACTCATCTAATGGTATTTCACACATAAGCCCAAGAAAACACAAAAAACATGCAAATAAACCAACAAAATATCAAAAACATTCATAAATTTCAAAATCACAAAAACAATAGAAAATCGTAAATCACAAAAGGCTCCAAAGGCATCTTAAAGCCCTTTGGTCACATCACAAAAGGCTTCAAAGGCATCTTAAAGCCCTCTGGTCAAAAAAACAAAAAGACCTGAAGGCATCTTAAAGCCCTTTGGTCAAATCACAAAAATCCCCAAAGGCATCTTAAAGCCCTTTGGTCAAAACACAAAAATCCCCGAAGGCATCTTAAACCCCTTTGGTCAAATAACAAAAGGCCCCAAAGGCATATTAAAGTCCTTTGGTCACATCACAAAAGGCTCCAAAGGCATCTTAAATCCCTTTGGTCACATCACCAAAGCCCCAAAGGCACCATAAGCCCTTTGGTCAAAACCAAAACATAAAACACAAAAACAACTTAAAAGTCAAAAATTTCAAAAACATTGAGAATAATCAAAACTCAAAAACAATTGAAAGCACCAAAAATACAAAAATATTTGCATTTTGAATTTTGCATTCATATAGTTACATTGTATTAGGCACGGTGCATCCATTGCATTAACATTAGGTAGGTTGTGTTCACAATCTTACAAACGACACCACGTTTGTATCCCAATAATGCATCTTTAGAATCCATCATCACCTATAACCTATGTGTGTAACTATATTTTTCAACACAACCCCTCCTGTTGCTATAAGGAATATACTAGGGTTTTCTGGTCATTCAGCCATACCTAGTGGTTTTATCAAACTTTGTATAGTCTTTGATTTTAATAGATGAGTTTTGATTTTTATACTGCCTAGCATATTTCATAATCCTGTCACTAATCAAAATACTAAAATCCTAGTTGGAACAAGGGAAATATGAATATTATAAAGTGATACTAGGTATCCTTAAGTGAAAATATTATCTTGCTCATCCCCCTATGCGACGGGTTCAAAAAATACTAAGAATTAGAAAAAGGACAAGTGCACCCCTACCCAAAGAAATTCCTTGCTTTAATCAAAACAAGCAAAAATCTTGAAATACAACAAAATTCAAAAACAAAATAAATAGTGATTATCATCACTACATAAATCCGTTGCTCAAAAGAAAATAAAATTCGAAATAAACAGTGATTTTCATCACTAAACATGAGCAAGTATCACAAATAAATATGAAGAAAAGAAGGGAGTATTGAACTTTAATCCCTGGAGTTCTTAGTATTTGACGAACCTTAAGGTGATCCTTACGCATGATGATATGTCTATCACGTTAGCATCTTGCTTTTGTACAAACCAACATTTGCATGTGGAAGGGCTAGCTTTAGGTGTCTTGTATCACCTAGTGATCTAATCCAACTAAGTCCAACTTAGAATCAGGATGAATATTTGAGGATCCCCAATACAACAATGGGTTGCATGAATCCCACCTAGCATTGGGGTATGCTTATAGTTTATCTAATATATTCATTTGTACACACAAGGATAATGAATATCTAGGTCTTCATAACAAGAACTTTATCTTTCAGGAGCTCTCTATGGTCAATATACAGCTTTTGATGAAGTAACTAGGGTGTTTGAGTCTCATGGAAAACCTCAAAAATCCTCTCATGGCAACAAATCACATCATCAAATCAAATCATCAGCTTTCTTTATGAGGTTTATTCATTAAACAGTGTGTATGAATAAAACAGATACTGAATAAATATCAGCAATGAATTTCGACGACCACTAATTGTTTTGTAGATTTAGTTTAATTTACAGAAACTTATAAATAAAGCACATACATATCACATCATATCATCTAACATTTGAAGGTGTAAATGATTAATTCTTAATATAAGATTTATAATTTATTCATGATTTTTATACATTACTTGGTTTCGTCCATTAGATTTTAAAATCACATATCACATCATACCTTATGTTTTAAGTGATTAAAGCATACAGTTTCATTTACATTAGATCGTCATCATAAGTGCATTACACACATTGCATTCATCATATCATAATGACATAAGTTATATGCATACAATTAGATCAAAATTAAACATGCATTTAAATAAGCATTGCATCCATATATGCATACATCACCATAATGCATCTATACATCTAGATCATACCATCTAAGCATCCATAAATATCACGTAGCTAGAGCATGTCAATACATCACATAATATAGCATAAAATCATCATAATGCATCACATAAATATAAAAGCAAAAACATATAAAGACACATAATGAGTATCAAAATATAGATATCATATATATGTGTGTCCAATGAGTACATAAGGGTACACAACTACTCACAGGCTACAACTATGTAGGTCATATGAACTTACACTAAAAAATAAAGCTAAAACAATAAATCCATCAAGCTGGGCATGTGTCCCCTACCTCACCTCCACCCTTGGTTCTATCCCTATGAGAATGGTGAGAGCTAGTTCCCGTAGTCCTCTCTGTATGGGTCATGGTCCTCTGGCTAGGTGGGACCAAAGACTACCCTAATGTACTCGGCATGCTTTGTTGTGATCCCCCTACCATACGTCTCTCCCTAGGAGTAGCACCTAGCATCCAAATCTACATTTATAGGGATGTGATGTAGGCAACATCTCCTATGATATGAGCATCGCACTCCTCCAAGAGACCCTGTAGGCATCTGGCCTCTAACTCTAGATCCAAACCTGTAATCCCTTGCACAGTAGGAGTAGTTGGTGCAATATACCTTTGAGAAACATATCTATTAGCTATAAGTTGGTCTATCTAGGTCTATACTAAGTCTATATGCATTTTTAGAGTGGTCCTCTCCTCGTCAAATCTCTGAATCTAAGCCTAAAGCCTAATAATGGTAGAGTCCTGCTACAAGACATGGATCTGAGCTGACTGAAGCTCAGCCTCTATGCAATGTAACTAAGCCTAGAGAGGGAACTCTTGCTCATCTAGAGCTAAGTCCTCCTCCTCAGTATAAACCTACTTCTCTACCACCTATCACTCTTCCTACCCCCAATTCTCTATCCAAGCCCACACTCAATGCCCATCAAGATCCTCATCTACAACTACCTCATCTCAGTACAGGCCTAAGCTACCACCGCCCTACCATAGACGTGTGACCCACCATTGAGTGTAGGCCTATATAACCCCACCATATGCAATTCTAGCATCCACTACTGGAGTATCATCATCCTTTATAACTACTGTGACTCGGGGTAGTATAATATCCCTCTCTATAGAAATCCACTTGTACAAAATTGGCTGAAGAGGTACATCCTACTACATACCAAACTATCAAAGCACCTGAACTCCTTGATGTCATCCATATGGTTGATAACCCATCGATCACATCGATTCTGGGTCGTAAACCTATTTGTATCTACCTAGGTGGTGCAATCATGATAGGACCTCCAAATTATATCCTTGGCCTGCAGGCCAGTCAGAGATGTTGTGTAGTGGTACAACTCTCCTGCATGGCATCGACTATTACACTCCTCATGCTCTTGGGGCCACCTAGATTCATAGTACTGAGCCACATCAGCTATGGCAATAATCTTAATAGGTAGTCCTATTGGGTGGTCCATCCTTATATGCTCCTAGCCCTATATCTATATAAGTAGGATACAAGAAATATTGGCTCATCCTCGTCATTGGATCATGTAGATCTCATCGTAGCACTAAGCCAACAATGAACTCCCTTAGGCCATGATGATAGGCTCCGCACTATCAATAAAGTCCTAAACTATCGCCAAGAGGTTCCATGGGAACCTCACTCCAGAGCAGTCAGGCAAAAGCATATTACATATGACCATCAGTAGAATGGTATGTCTCTGATAAAAGACATCCTCTCTGTACCATCAAGCAATGGAAATCCCACTATACCAGGTATCCTGGAATGCAACAGCTACATGTATCCCAAAGACCCTTGAAAATACTTCCTCTGTAGCATCAGTGGGGGAAGAAACAATGGGGACTCCATCAAAGGGGATATGAAATATCCTATAGACATCCTCTAGCGTGATAGTCATCTCGCCCGTAGGGATATGGAAGGTTTTAGTCCTAGATTCCCACCTATGTGCTAGGGCAGTAAGGTAGGCCTAATCTGACATGATCATCAGAAGCCTAGTAATGTACTGGAGCCCACAAGCATTAAGCCAAGGCCAATCTATGTCATCAATGTTGGGTAGAAGTTCCACAGGCAATTTAGGGTCCTGAGCCTGCACAGATAAAATCTAAGAGTGTAAAGTAAATGCCTAAATTAAATGCACTTAAAAGCAATAAAACAAAAATGGTACATAATGTAGCTAAGATAAGCTTAAGGCTATAAAAACAATGACAAAATGCACCTAAACATTCAAAAAAATCTAATTCTACACTTAAAAATTGCAAAAAAAAATCAATTAAATACTTTAAAATTTCAAAATTAATCCTAAGGTCACGTGGCCACTCCCACCAAGAGTGGCCATGCAGTGGCTATTGAAGTCGACAACGACCAGTCGCCAACGGTTAAAAATTTGACCGTTGGAATTTAGGTTGGTTGCTGACAGTGACATCGGCCCCTCTTTGGCCAATTAGGGGCCGCTCCAAGCTTTAGTGGCCATGGTACGACATGCCAACGACATCCCCCCTCTTTCAAAATATCACAAAAAAATTTGAAAATATCCTAAAATTGGGCTAGACCCACTAAAATTAACCTAAAACTAAGCTTACCTACGATTTTGTTTCGTTGCCAGCAGGTTTAGTTTTGTTCATTTACCGATTATTTAGTGAGGTTCATTTTACCCATTAAAACAAATAAAGAGCGAGGGTTTGAGAGATACCCGTGAGTCATCGACGCCTCTGCTTGTTGAAGCCTCATCCTTCTTAGCCATGGTTTCCAGACGACAGTGTCCTGGGTCACAATCGGTCACTCTCAACTCAAAGCTCAAAGTTACAAATTTCTAGCTAGCAATAATGAAAAGTCAAAACCTGATAATTCTTTTATATTTTCAATTTTTTCTTCGATCGTTGTTGTTGTCATCGACCCAAAATTTCTAGTTGTTGGACTTGATAACGACCACAAAGTGGCAATTAGGGGTCACTAGACCTGACAATGGCCAGGAAATAGAGAGAAATTTACTCAATTTCTCACCATGAGTCACATCAAAATGGGCCATTAGACATACCTACTAGTCCAAAATTACCAAGAATTGCACAAAATACCAAAAAAAATTACATAAATCAAAATTCAAAAACATCATAAAATGCAAAATTAACAGAAAAATCAAATAACAACAAAATCTCAATTGAGCCTCATATTCAGTTATCTATTATATACACTTGGCAGTTGCAGTGACTAGCGCTTCATGCAATCCGGCAAGATGAGTAAATTACCATAAGGTCACTTGGGGCAAATTAGTTATGGTATAATTGAGACGCTTCACTTCAATCTTGAAGAAGGCCATGGTGACCATACTACCTTATGGGAATGAGGATTCATCTTATTTCTTCTATAATATTTGTGTAATGATTCAACACAAGCTTTAATGGAATTGCTATCATCTTGATTTCCTAATAAGGCCATTGCGATCAGACTGCTCCATGGGATAGAAATGTATAATTACTAAAAATGGTTTAAATCACACCTGATATGGGAACTACCCTATAACAACAAAGCAAACCTCTGAAAAGGGGTCCAAATCATTCATATTGGTCAAGCGACTCATCGCTCATTTCATTTTCCTTCCCTCATCGACTCTTCGTTTGAGGGGTAGTCATAATATCAACAATCATAATCAAAATCAATAAAATATCACTCAATCATGTCAAAGTTGTGTTTGTCTTACGAATCATTACCAACAACTATCATAAGCTTACCCTTTTCTACGACAAAAACCAAACATGATAGTTAAGTTTGTAGCTCTCCTCCTTTTGGATCTATAGTAGTACTAAAGCTACCCGATTGTCTGATGAATGAGTGCAAGCTTTTTGTAAATTTAAGCCCTCCACCCTGTTGGAAGCAATGATTCTAGGATATGCGCCCTTTATCATGACTGGGGTATTCAATGTTGATCAAATTAATGATCATCACACAACCTACAATATGTCTCTAGGTGGTCTATATTTGCTCTGCACTATGTTTTCACACAATGCATCCCAAAAAGGGGTATCTATAGACACCTAAAACATGTCATGTTTAGGAGACTACCCATATGGACACATTCAAAGACCATATGGATCATCTTGGACATCTCCAAGAGATAGCAGTAATCCTAACCACTCAAAAAGGATAGTTCTAGCCCATCCAATATTAGTCACTCTTAGGAAAAGCAACCACCACATCTGGCTGTTGAAGCTGACAGCAGCCACATGTAGTCGTTACTCTAAATGGTGGATAGCACCATGCACATTCTGGTCATGAATACGGGCCCAGATCATGTAGTCTAACTGCAACTTGCATTGCTTGTAGGTGGATTTTTATGAGAAACTCCATGAGGTCCTCCTAACTACCCCTTTAATACTAGCTTGTGACTTATGCTTCCTCCCTCGGGATGATTAGTTGCATGCAATTTGGAGATTGGATTCTCCAGGAAGCTAATATCCAGATATATATCTGATACGAGGGAGGTCTACATATGGACTCTCTCAAGAAGAGAAAAAGAACCATGAATATTCAAATCTTATGCAGTGAAGACCTGGTCGATAAGAGAGCAAATCCATACCCCCTTTGAGGAGCAACAAAGCGCTATCCAACTGATTTACATCTACGCACCTACTTTCAGATCCGTTATTCTTCACCACCCACCACCCATCAATGTACCAAACACATTAGGCAATCCTTGAACATCAATTAGAGCGAGGAGAATAGTGCTACAGTCTCTGGTTCGTGAGGAGAAGAGCTTTACTTCACAACCACTATTTTGGATAGTGTCCTGTAGGCATATCTTAGGGCAGTAGACATTATTTTCCTTTGTTCTAGCTTATATTTAATACTTCTTGATTTATTAATTAGTTCTAGCTTAGATCTGATTTTATTAGCACGCTTACATCGTTCTTCTAAGTTTTATATGCATTTATCTCTTAATTTGTGCTTGCATTTCAATATTATCATGCTAATTTACCTTGTTTATCAGATTTGCTAACAAGAGCCTCTTTCAGAGAGGTAACCCGTACTACTTATTGTGCTCTATTATTTTCATACATGCAAATATAGGTTCACAAGATCAGTACAAATTATCCAGAGCACAAGATCCCTCCAAGATAAAATCATGAGAAGAAGGTATTTGTAAGCCCTCAAATAGTTTGGTGTGCAAGATCGGGAGGCCTATGGAGGTGCACCATCCCCTTGCATGGGATGCATTCACCATTACTCCACTTGTAATCTGTTGTATTAAAATGATTATCCCTTAGAGGGACGTACATATAATCGAGATCTTGAAGTATTAATAAAATAAATCTTTCTTTGCTTATTAATTTCATGTTATATGTGCTTGCGTTCTTCTTTATTTTCATTTGATATAATAATACTGCAGGTAGGGTAAGTGTGGTGCGCACTTCCTGGGATCATATAGTATTCACTATCACTGAAGAAGATGTCATTCTAGAGGAAGATATTGATATCACACTATTCTTTGATGGTTCTAAGTGCAAAAAAGGTCAAGGTGTTGGAGTCGTGTTTCATACACCACAGGGGGTACCTATTCCCTTATCATTCAAACTTGACTTCCAATGCACAAACAACAATGTAGAGTATGAAGCCTTAATATTAGGTCTTCAAGTAGCCATAGCTATGGGCATAAAGCGTATCAGGATATTTGGTGATTCTCAACTTGTTGTTCATCAAATCAATGGAGAATACCAATGCAAAGAACCTACCATAAAGCTTTACCATGAAGTAGCAATCAAATTGCTCGCCAAATTTTATTGGTATGAAATTGATAGTTTGCCATGTTCGACTAATAGATTTGCAGATGCGATGGCCTCTCTAGGATCATTGATTCCAAAGAACTCCGTAGGAGAGGTACAACCACTCATTGTTACAATGATCTCTAAATCTGCAATTGTTCATGTTGAATCTAAGGATGAAAAGGATGTTTGCTTTATCCATTCAGAGCCATATGAGCCTTGGTCAAACCAAATAATAGCCTTCCTCAAGTTTGGAACACTCCCATCAGACATGTCATGGACTTCTAAATGCACTTTCAAGCAAAAGGTAGCTCGTTTTACTCTCTTTGGGGACGTGTTGTATAGACGTGGTTATGATGGAGTCCTCCTTCATTGTCTCAAGCCTGCAGAGGCACAAAGAGCCATAGCTGAAGCTCATGATGGTACTTGTGGTGGTCATTTTAGTGGAATGGCCATTGCAAAGTGTATTCTACGCATGGGTTACTATTGGCCCACCATGGAACGTGACTATTGCACTTACGTCAAGCATTGTCAACAATGTCAACAACATGCTAATTTAACTCATGTGCCATCACAAGCATTATAGCCTATTCAAAGCCTTTGGCCCTTTTCACAATGGGGTCTTGATTTGATTGGAAAAATCTCACCTCCTTCCTCGGGACAACATACATTCATCATCACAACCACTGAATACTTCACAAAGTGGGTTGAGGCAATTCCTCTAACCAGTATGATAGGACCTCGAATTGTGGAGTTTATACTTCATCATATCATCTATCATTTTGGTATTCCCTCAAAAATCATCTCTGACAATGGCAAGTCTTTCAAGAACAAGGATGTTCGAGCACTTTGCGAGAAATATAATATCCAACATAGTTTCTCGACTCCTTACTACCCACAAGCAAATGGACAAGTTGAGGCTACCAACAAGACCTTAATTGCTATTCTCAAGAAACTAGTCAAAGAAAATCATCGAGATTGGCATACTCAAATCCCCTTGGCATTATGGGCTTATCGAACAAGCATCCACATGCCTACTGGGGCAACACCATTTTCATTGGTCTATGGAGCCGAAGCAATTATGCCTCTTGAGCTTGAGATCCCCTCATTGCGAATTTCATTGCAGGAATTCATAGATGACGATACTGCTAGACAAGCACATTTTGACCAACTCACGCTTCTTGATGAAAGGTGGGTCAATGCTTTAGAGCATTTACGAGTTTATCAGGACCGCCTAAAGCGTGCTTACAATACCAAAGTTCATCTACGTGAATTCCAAGTAGGAGATCTTGTTCTTAAAGAGAATCAACAAAACACCAATGCATTACCGCATCTTCGTGATAAATTCGTGGCTAATTGGCTAGGTCCATACATTGTCACTCAAAAAGTGGGTAAAGGAACTTATAGGCTTGCCAGTCTAGAGGGAGTTGAAGAGCCCAAACCACTTAACATCATCCACTTGAGAGCATTCTATGCTTAATGTGATTTATATATATGTATATATACATGGCTAATACACAAAAACAACATTGCATTTCACACATTACATTTTACACATTAATTTTTACAATTGCATTTCACACATTGCATTGCACACATTTCATTTCACAAATTGCATTTCATACATTGCATTCACAACCATCTTCACACATTTTAGGGGTCATTTATTCAGTTTAGATAATAATTGGTCCAATAAAGTCATGTTGCCTTAATCATGGGCACCTTCAAATCATCATCCATTTCATTGCACCATTCCATAAAGTCAAATTATCATTTGCAAACCACATTTCCATAATCCCTAGGTGTTTTCGGTCACTCAACCACTCCTAGTGTTTCTAGCAACCTCCAATACATGTCGAGTTTTCTTTAGGACCAAGACACATTTTCACTAAGAAAATCTTGAGTTCTGGGAATTGACTCTAACACTCTTGAACCAAACACAATCACACATCTTAAAAACATCTTGTGTCAAAGAGGGATAACACCATGATTGGGTTGAACCTCGAAGTGAAAAGGGTAATCCTTGCTTGTCCCATTATGCACATAGTCCAAAAATAAAAAATAGTGGTTTTCACCACTATCACAATCATTTCCAAACAAAATATAGAGTAGTAAGGATAGGGTAAAATTCTCATCACACTTCGGTTGAGAATCTGATTCCCCAAAGCTCTAAATATTTTACACATCACACACCACAGATCCTCAAGTTGTAAGGATAGAACTACATTTCTAGTCATACGGTTAGGTAGTCTGAATCCCCAAAGCTTAGAGATCAGATTCTTGGACTATGGAGCTAATCTCCACCAGGGCTATAGATGCTTGACTGGTAATGGAGTATGCTCATGCATGGTGACACATCTCTCTTGAAGAGACCTCTGACCGCACATAAGGATAAACTAGCTTCTTGGTCTCCTCCATGACAGGTTTCATCTCAATTTACTCAAGATGGGTTAATGAACTCACTTGCACACACATTGGTTCTTGATTACCTTGAGTCATTACCATACTCATGATTCGGTAAATGAATTCACTACACACACATTTGGTCTTAGAGAAATTAGATAGTATTTAGTGAGTTTGTTTGATATCACTAGTATGTCTGAGTCTCTACAAAATAATCAATTTTCTATATCAACATCCATATCTTCTTCCATATCAACATCCATATCATTACATGAGTCTTCCATTTCACATGCCACCATTTTGGTGCCCCTGATTAAACAACAATGCTATACATGGTCAAGTAAAATCTAAACTATGAATGATCATTAGAGCATTAATTCATTTGCATTCATACACATTATCATTGCATTATCATCCATCACACATATACACATGCATTCACACAAAAGATTCACACAAAATCATAACACAAAAGTAAAAGCCATGTATATATATATATATATACATGTACAATGAATGCTCGAAGGCTATATACAATGGAGCACCAAGGCTCATATACAAAAAGTGCATCTAAGCACTAGCTAACACCTATAAGAGGACCCTTATGACCTCGAAGGAGCCCTAGACCTAGAGCCACTATGCCTAGACTCACTATGCCTAACAGACCTAGATATGGATGAGGAGGGTGGATCTAGCAGCCCAATGTGGTGCTCCATCAATCGATCCTCCAAATCTTGGATATATCCATCTCGGGCTTGAAGGTATAGTACATCATGTCTCTGATGATGGTCCCTCTCAAGTAGCTCTACTTGGAGCCTCATGATCCTATCCTCACCTCCACCTATAGTCAATTATACCTCTAGCTCCACTCGTAGTTGAGCTATCTCTACATCCTGAGTTACTATCTCTGCATCTCACTCAACCACCATCTGCTCAAGCCTCATCCAATCCTCCTCACTCTAACTTGGAGGTCTCTCTAGAACCTCCTCCATATCATCATCATCCATCTCCATCACCTCCAATATCTAGAGGCTACTCTACTGCATCCCTCACCCATCTCCCTTGACTACTAGATCAAAGGTATCTCTAATATTTGGGAGCCTCATCTACCTCCTCCTCCTCAGCCTCTACCTCATCCTCATCCTCATTCCCCTCATCCACTATTAGACTTGGTACCCATGGTGGTTGTGCAGTGAACCATGCATCATACTCCATAGTAGTCCTCGCATCATCCACATCAAGGAGATCTATCTCCTCATCATCCTCATAGGTCACCCTCCATGCCTCAGCACAAGGTAGACCCATCTCATCTCGATGATGCCTATATAACACTGGTGCCTCAAGAACCCCCTATCATAGCCCAAACTACCTTAGCACCCATGAGAACTAGATCAACTCCACCTCACTCCTATGCCTCCCAACCACCCATCTAGCCTATCATACTCTCTATAGCTACTCCCTATCACCAGTCCAAGTAGCACCTCACCATGGTCTCCAAAGCACCTGAGCAGGTGTCAACCCTACCCATAGATCCTTGTACTCCTAGCCAGTCTGATAGGATGACTCGATTGCACCTCCTTAGCCACTCACCATCTCATAGCATAGGGTTGCTCCCCATCCCATGCCTCAGTAGGCAAGCCCATAGGTCGAGCCACACTGAAGTGCTCCCAACCCCAACACTATAGTAGTACACTACATCCTAACCCCTTCTACTTCTACCTCCTCACCTCATACAACTCCTGGTATAGCTAAGCTAGTAGAGTAGGTGCCCATGCATACACCCAAGGCTCATCAATCATATCATACACTAGCCTAATCATGTTCCAAGGGAACCGATAGCCAATGTTATTTGGGGCCACTATGTTGGCCAACATGAACATGACCAAGGTAGGCAATACCTCCAACTTCTTATCCACATACATCACCAAGTACCTTATCCCTCCACCCTTCACACTCACATCCCACCATCGATCTCCAAATATTTAGCTCATCTCATGCCCCTTATCATGTCCAACCTCGATACGTAACCCCTCCATCAGTACTTTGAGGATGTGGTATACATCCTCAAGTGTCACTGTCACCTCTCTAGTAGGGAGCTAAAAGGTCCCCCTATCTGGATCCCATCTCTCTACCAAGGCAGAGAGATACCCCTCATCTACCCTCACCACATCAATTTAGGCTACCCCAACCAGCCCCACATTCTCTAACCACTTCCACTTCTCATCCTGTAGTATCTTTCTCACCCTTAGTATGAGAGGTGAGAACCGATGTTGAGCCTCCAAGATCCTCAACTATAGCACAACACATACACAATGCAAACACATTAATGTCACATTCATTGCATAATTCAAAAAAAATGCACAAGTCCAAACAAAGAGTGCCAAGGGCACTTACCTCAACAACATGCACCTCTGCTCCTACTTTGCATCCACACCCTCCATCACCATAGCTTCCACCCCACCACACTCCTTCACTCCACCTCACTTCCTCACTCACTCCTTCAGACACAACTTCTAGAATTTGTGAATGCAAGAATGAATCTAATTTCACTTCTGTAGACTATTTATAGCTATTTTTGGTGCACTAGAATGCCCATGGGCATTCACAGGTGCATTGAAATATTGACCAAAGTCTGTAGAGTGCCAAATGCTTATCGACGTCTGAGCATGATGAAGATGCTAGCCGATGTTTGGTTTCAAATTTGTAGAAAGACCAAAATGATCCAAAAATGTAGCTTACCTCCACAAAATCACTCCAAATTGCATCCATACATTCATTTCATCATCATATCATATTTTGTGAAAACAAAAATTGATTTGGACACTTAATTTTTGCTTGCGACCAAAAGTCGTAAAATCACTTTACAACTTTCAAAATGCACCAAAATGGTCTAAATTTTCACAAAATGACCATATTCATCATTCCAATCATCCACTCCATCATTTCATTCATCTTTGTGATAACATGGATTGATTTGGGTGGTTAACTTTTGTTTGCGACCAAAAGTCATAAAATTATCCAAAATTGCTCTAAAAATGCTCCAAACCAATGCAAAATTTCACAAAATCATGCAATTCATTCATCAATGCATTTTTCATCATCACATATTCATTTCAACATCATCAAATCCATCAATAATTACATTTGCATCAAACATTTTCCAAGTTCACATACAATTTCAAGTGAACCTCGTATCTAGTGGTCTATTCTATCTCCTTGGTGATTGCAACGATTGGTTGTCCATGCAATTCGGTAAGATGGATAAATCACCATAAGGATACTTGGCCATTTTCATCATCCAATATCTCCTTGTTCAAAATAAAATCACTTTTGATCCCTCATTTTTGAGTGCAACTATGCTAAGATTAATTTGCTCAAAAGCTGTCATTGATGGCCTTTTCCATGGGGCTTGAAACATGGATAACTTTCATCATTTTAATTAAATAGGATGTGGATAGGAAGGAATTACTACAATCATGAGTGGTCCTAGGATGATATTTTTTTTTTTGCATTTTCATCTTTGCATTTCAATGATGCCAAAAGGCACTTTCTTCAACAACATGGAATCACCCCAAACTTGGGGTAAACAAATTTGATTTTGATTTCCCATAATGGGATACATCTTACATGATCATGGCATCTACACTTGGCAAAAACCCCTTTAATCTATTGGGGCAAAAATGACATCACTTTACATCATTCATATCATCCGCATTTACATCATACACTTGCACTTACACCATTCACCTGCATCATTCCCCATAATTCTATCAATTGGCTTATGAGATTCATTCTTCACTCATTCACCAATTGAGGGGGTAAGCTACACATACAAATTCTTTTATCTTCAAAATCATCTTTGTGCTCCAATGAAAGAAAGTTGCTTCATCATGCCAAACTAGGTGTCTCGTATTTTTGCACCGCATTGTGTTTCATGCAACGCGATACAAAAAGGGGCATCTGTAGACACCAAAATCTAGCCACTTGTCATCCATCCATGTCCTCCAATCATAATCATCCATTATATATATATATATATATATATATATATATATATAAATAATATATAATTATATTTATATATATTTAATAAATATATATGTATTTATATAAATTAATCCTAGCCATCCACCATGTTTTAATCTCAGCCATCCATCCATCTCAATCCATGCCACTTACCCAAACTTAATCTCCACCCTTCCTCATGTTTTAATCTCGACCGCTCATTTTGTGTCATCGAAACCCTAACATGTTCAAGGGCAGATTATAAAAGATGAGTCATTTTGATGAATCAAACCCTTAAGCACCTTATAATCTTAATCCCTTAAACCCTGGAGCTCTTTTTGAATCTTAGAAATCCTTAAGCCCTTCTACCCTAGCCACTTTACCATCACTTTCATCATTCACCATCGCCATCCCATCACCCTTTTTCATCACTACCAAACCTTCACAAACTAGATCTGGTTCTACGACACTTCCCTCAACCCTCGAATGCCCTCTAGAGTCTGTAGAATGCCTCTGGGTATTTTTGGAACCTTTCTGGTGCATCCACAACCATCATAGAATGCCTCTAGGTATTTCTCGTAGTAGATCTGTAGTCCTATAACCCTCGAGCATCGTTCGGGCATCCTCGTGACCATCAATGATAGAAGTAGAGACAAAAATTAGCATGTTGACAAGGTAAGAAGTTATTTGCATTTATTTTATATTTTTGCACTTTTTATTTATAGTATTATATTGCAACATCTAGGGTTTTAGTTGTTTTTATCTTTCTGAGGGCCTCACATAGTGGAGCCCTCGTAGGTGCTTCTAATCCCTTTTTGTTGTTTTTCTATTTGCAGGTGCAGGAATCATCTTTCTGGAAGTTGTTGAAGCTAGGGTGGTCCTGTAGGGATACACAAGCCCACCCACAACTCTTGTTTGGATCGAAGATGAGCGAGAAGACACCAATTATTCTTTGAACTAGGGTTTTGAAACCCTAGTATTTGTAATATTTGTATCAATACCAAATCATGTTGTAAACATTGGAGATCAAGGCTCCATTTATATCAATAAAATATTGTCTCTATTCATTGTGCAACATATTGTGTATTGGTTCTATCTATTGCTTTGGTGTTGTTCATTTTTTGATTTATAGATTGCACCATCTTGAACCTCAGGTTGTGTGAATATTGGTTGGGTTGAGGTTGATTTCAATCAAATTTGTTGTTTTATTAGACTAGAACTGAAGTTTAGGGAAATATTAGCTTGTCTTTCTTTATTTTCCCTTACCCTTAAACCTTTGAATTTTTTGGGGATATTATTTATATTAGGAGTAGATAAATTTTTATTTAAAGCATTAAATTTTGTATCTTGCAGTGTATTTAAAATCTTAAACAACTTCAATAACCATTGCTATTATATGTATGATGTATCTTAATTACAATGAATGATATTGATTGGGCAATCACAATTTATAGTGTTTATTTTTTGTTGCTTAATTTTAAATTTTCTTAGCTCTTGTTTATTTAAATATCAATATAGTATAATTATTTTTTATGATAGTTAAGTGTTTGACCTTTAAGCATTGTACCAAGAAATCTATCTTCTTAAAACATAACTAGAAAAGGCCCCTTAAAGGAATAGTTATCAACAACCTCTAATTCAAACCACATTAGCCAAGATCTAGCATACCCAAACCTTGGGGTAAATACTTCCCTTTCAAGAGGAAAAAAGTCTCAGTCCCAAGTGTATTATCATCCCCTTGACGATGTGTCATTTTCATGCTCAGAAAAACTCGCACTAGAAGGAAGGCAGTGAATTGCTGATTTTCTAAGTCCTTTAGGCCCTCAACACTCAAAAAAACTAGTGCTATAAGAAGGTAGTGAATTGCTAATTTTCTAAGTCCTCTAGGTCCTTAGTTCTCAATACAATTGGTGCTAGAAGGAGGGCCATTAAAACTAAATTTTCTTGGTGCATTGTTTATATTACACATCTTGATTGTTAAAGCTGGAACCTAAAGTCATCATCACTAGGTCTAAGTCATCTATAGGAGGTATTGAGTTTCTCAGTCTTTCTCCATATAGAAGATCCAAAGTTGATAAAGGTAGACCGAATACTCCTTCAACTTCCAATAGTTCTTCTAGAGCTATTACCCTTTGTGTTGATCCTTTTGCCACTCCCCAAAGTCCACCAATGGTAGCTCTTGCTCCTTGGTTAGTGGGAAGCAACCCTTTGAACATACTAGGGCCTGCACATGATATGCCTAAGAATGTTGAAAGATATCTCCCTAGATATAGGCATGATGGAACAAGATTAGCTAAAGAGCATATACAAGCATACAAAGATACCTTAATTTATTTATATATTGAACATGAGGATGTTGCCTATAGAATATTTCCACACACATTGGATGAGTTTGCATATGACTGGTATATCAATTTACCTTTAGGTTCTATTACTTCTTGGGCTCAATTAGAGGTAACATTTATCAATCATTTTAGATTACCGGTTGACCCAATTGTGGTATATCATTTGTTTTCTTTTACTTGTAGAGAACCTAGTGAACCCCTAAGACTATTTAACACTAGGTTCCATAAATTATACACCTAATTGGTGACCCCTTACACCCTCATAGAGCAAGCAACCATCCAAATGTATCTTAGAGCTTTGGACCCATTAAATTCAATGTTTGTGAGGAGAGCCCCTCAAATTGCATCCTTACCCATGGCATATAGTGAGGCTCTAATAGTTGAGCAACAATTAATACCTCAAAGTTATGGTTTGGGTCAATTACCTTCACTTGGACAACCAGGAGCTTATAATCAGATATCGTTGATAAACCAAGCCCTTATACAACACCTTCCCATGTTGAACCCATTACTAGGGGCCATGTATCCAAACCAGAATCAACCTTTCAATTTGGATCCCCTAAATCAAATGATGCCTAATGTGAGCAATCAATAAACCATTCCAACTTATTTGGACAATCAGGTGACCATAAATAACATTCTCAATCATACACCTCCAACAAATAATCAACCAACTTTACCTACATTTTTGAATACATCTACACCTACAAATAATGTAACAAGTCAACCAAGACCAAGTCAACCTAATAACTCAAATCTTGAGATAGATAACATATAGAGGATGGTTCAAAAATTAAGCAATGATATGATTCAATTACAAAGGCAAGTTCCTCAAAATCCACCTACAAATAATAACACTTAGAATAGGAACTTTAACTTTCAAAGGACCAATCATCAATGGAATACTCACCCAAATAATGGAGTCCCAAATCCTACTGGCAACCAAAATCAACCAAACAACAACCCAAATACTTTAGTGAATTTGGAAGATCTTGCTTTACCCAATTGGTGTAGGGTCCATTCCACTACTCAACATGGTGAAACTAACTATCCAAAATTTAAAACTACTTTGGATATTGTCCAGAAAGAGATGGAAAATTTGGAGTTAGTGCCCACCAATGAGAATGTTGGGAATCAAGCTAACCAGAATGCAGGGACAACCTTAGTTTTAGAGACCTATGAACTCTTAGGAGTGGATGAAGATGAACCTAAAGAATACCTAGAAGAAGAGGTGCAAGCTTACAAGCAATTTCAAAGAGGTAACAATTATATTCTTTGAAGTAAAGGGAAAGCACCAATTACTTCTTCTACACCTCCTAACAAAACCTCCATCCCCCTGATGAGCAGGCCAACAAAAACCTAGTCCCACCTAAGGGTCCCACAGTACCTGCACAACCAAAATCCAACATGCCATTACCATAGATAGAGAAAGTCTCAGAGAAAAACAAGGTTGGATATAATATTATTGAAGACCTTAAGAAAACCAAGGCAAATATTTCTCTGTTTGAGGTAGCTCAATTAACTGACCAAAAGGATCTATTGCTTAAAACGCTTGTTGGTCAAAATAAAAAAGAGTTGAAAAAGACTATTGATGCTCAGGTTGCAATATACAAAGAAAAGGTAGAATCCCCTCCTTTCCTTTTGACTATTAGAATCATTGGAAAAAACTTACATAATTATCTTGTGGATTCAGGTGCTTCTGGCAATGTGATGCCATATGCAGTCAACCAAAAATTGGGACTGACTCCTACTCCCTCAAACAAGAAGGTGGTGCAATTGGACAAGACAAAAGTCAATGTGGTTGGGGTGTTGAATCAGGTCCATATACAGTTGGTTGTCAAACCCAGGATACAACAATGTATCAATATTCAAGTTGTGGATATCCCAAATGCATATGGGATGTTGCTCAGTCATGATTGGTCAAGAACCTTAAATGGTTATATGGCAATATATTTTTCACATATGTGGCTTCCTTGGCATGGCATAGCTAATCATATTTGGATAGAAAGAGAGCCAAGGCTGAAGGATCTCATTACAGAGTACAACAATGTCAATGAGATTCTATACACTGAATCAAATATGGGAGTCTACACTATGGCAGTAGAAACCAAAGATAAAGAGAGTAATCTAGTAGCAGAAACCCCACTAAGAAAACAAAAAATAACTGAAGACCAGATATGGACTCTCAAGTTTGATGGGTCAAAATGTAAGCATGGCAATGGTGCTGGAGTTGAACTGGTCAACCCCAAGGGTAAATCACATCTTGTTGCATATCGATTGTAGTTCCCTTGCACCTACAATGTTGTTGAGTATGAGGTATTGATTCATGGATTGTAATTTTCCATTAAGAAGAAAGTCAAATATGTACATGTCCTGGGAGATTCTGAATTGGTGATCAAGCAAGTGCAAAACTAGTATGCCTATCATGACAAACATCTCTCAAATTATCATAGTTGAGTATGGGATTTAATTAAAGAGTTTGATGCTTTTGATATTCAAACTATTTCATGCAAAAATAATCACACTACAAATTCATTAGCAGTAGCAACAAGCACTCTAGAACTAGTTGCCCATTCTAAGATAAAGTGGTTCTTAATGGAACTGGTTGTCAATCCCTCCATACTAGACAATGTCCAAAATTTTTAGGTGTTTGAGGATGATAGACATATAGTGGATTTTATCACTAATTTAGGTATATTTGAAGCTCATATCATAGATGAGGAAGATAAAAATTATGTAGAGCTGGATGAAGAAGGTGAACTAAATCTAAAGACAAACACTATTCCTAAAGGTATGGTTTCTTTAGAAAGCCTATTTGATATGGATTATCATACTCACAAACAACAGACTATTCCATCTAAAAAATAGTTATATGAAGCTTATAATTTGGGAAGTGCTAAAAACCCTCAAAATGTCTTCTTGGGAAAAGCTTGCACTGATGAAGAAAAGGAGGGAATAATCCAAGCTTTAAAATATTATAGAGATGTCATAGCATGGAGCTATGAAGATTTGAAAACCTATGATGCATCTATCATTACCCACACTATTCCCTTGAAGCTAGGGATAAAACCTTTTTGACAAAAGTAGAGACTCATGAATCCTTTTTTGGAGCCCCTCATTTTCAAAGAAATACAAAAATTGTTGGTAGCCCACATTATTTTTTTGGTAAGACATTCTACTTGGGTTGCCAATTTGGTGCCTATTTGTAAGAAGAATGGGAAAATACGCTTATGTGTAGATTTTAGAAATCTTAATAGAGCATCTAAGAAGGATAACTATCCCCTCCCTTCCTTGGATGAAATATTGCAAATGGTGAATGGATCTCAGATGATGTCTTTTCTAGATGGTTACTCAGGGTACAATCAAGTAATGGTAGACCCCCAAGATAGGATTAAAACTACATTTACTACCAAGTGGGGAACATTTGCATATAGGAGGATGTCATTTGGCCTAATAAATGTAGGAGCAACTTTCCAAAGGGCTATGGACATCACTTTCAAGGATCTCATTAGGAAATGCATTGTGATTTATATGGATGATCTTCCTATCTTTTCTAAGATGCATGTAAACCATGTGGAAGACTTAAGGAAGGTACTACAAATATGTAGAGAGCATGGAATTTCATTGAATCCAAAAAAGTGTATTTCTATATTTAGTCTTAATTATACTCAACCTTTTTATATTTATTAATTTTCATATAAGCATTTAACTTCTAGTGTTTTAAGTCAGAAGAAGGAGGTTTGTAATGAGAGACCAATAAATTTTGTAATATCACCATTAAAATATGCTCAACTTAGATACTCAACCATTGATAAATAGGCCTTTTAATTGATCAACGTTGTGAAGAAATTTTAATATTACATCCTACATATCAGTGTTTGCAATAGTGCCAAATATAGAATTGAAAATAGTGTTGATGTAGAATGGGCTAGAAGAACGTAGAGCCAAATGGATGTATGTCTTGAAATATTTTGATCTAGAAATTTAGCTAATGAGAATTGTTAGAGGATAGTGAAGAACACAAGCTTATACTGAGAGGGGGGTGAACAGTATAAGACCACTTTTTACTTTTTCTTCCAAATCAATATTATGTTGTGTAAATATAGCAATATCAATAGTAGTAATCAAAGCAATGCACAAAAACCATACACAATAGAGACACCACAATTTACGTGGTTCACCCAATGTGGGCTACTCCACGGAGAAAATATTTTACTAAAACTTTCTCAATCAATCTCTTTGGGAATCACTCCCAATTACAATGTTTATGGATCTCTGTCCAAAGGAGATGTTGATCCCCTAATCTCAAGTTTATGGATCTCTTCCATAGGAGAACTCTTTCCCCTTCTACTCTGGCTATGTGATCTTCTAGAAGACTATGTCTCTACTGCACTGACTGGTGGACCTCTCTCCACTTGAAGACTCCTCACTCATATCTATCTTCAACTGTGTTGGCTACTGGATCTCTATCCACTGAGACTCTGTCCTCTATACTCTATCACCTCCAAAGCTCTATCAATAGGCTCACTAAGAACCTTCTCAATAGGCTCACATAGAACCTACTTAACAAGCTCACATAGAACTTGTCAAATCTGATTAACAAGCTCACACAAAACTTGTCCAAATCTGCTCTAGCAAGCTCACCAAGAACTTGCCCAAATATGCTCTAGCAAGCTCACCAAGAACTTGCCCAAATCTGCTCTAGCAAGCTCACCAAGAACTTGCCCAAATCTGCTCTAGCAAGCTCACCAAGAACTTGCCCAAATATGCTCTAAACTCTATCCACAAATCTGTCTACAAAACTTTCCCAAAATTGTCCACAAATCTGTCCCAAAATTATCCACAAATCTGTCCCAAAATTGTCCACAAATTTCTCAAATCTATCCACAAATGCCTTCTCAAAGGCTCAATCAATCATGCTCAAGTAGCACTCAAATCTCATCCACAAATCTATCAAGGCAAAGCTCAAATATGAACTCAACAATGAATGGCAATGTACTCTTCAATGGATGACAACAATGATCCACAATGATCTCAACTCAACTCAACTCATAGAAGCATAAAGAGAATTGTTAGAGACTCAATATGTTCTAATCTCAATCTCAACTCAAATCAACTCAATTTGGATAAAGAGAATTGTTAGAGACTAATATTTTCTAATCTATTTTAACTCAACTCAACTCAAGTCAATCTCATAGAAGCATAAAGAGAATTGTTAGAGACTCAATATGTTCTAATCTTACTCTCAACTCAAATCAGAATAATGGAATAGTTTGTTTAGAATTGAACAATCATTTACACACACTTGACTAGGCTCAATCAACTCAACTCAACCAATCACCACAAGGGACAACTCTCTCTCACACAACCCTAGTCCAAGTATGTATCAACCAACTCAAATGTTTCCAACAATGCTCAACCACAAATCTCACATAACAATGATACTCATGTTCTTTTCTAACTCAAGTTCTTTCACAACCAATGGGCTTCAACAACTATGCTTATAAAACAAGGTTTAGACACAACTCTCAATTCAGAAAACCTTGAAGCATTCAACCAACCACTTTCGAAAAGGAAACCACAAACAATCCTTTTCCCTCCAATGATATTTCAGAAATCAACCACCATAAACAATCAATAGGAGAATGTGCCCATACCTTTTATGAAGATGAAAAAACCTCTTTGTAAATCTGCCACAATCACAAAATTCTTTTGCCAATCTTCACAAGGGTTAGTAGATCACAAAATAATCAACATTACTCCACTTTTCAATAATCATCACCAAGGCCTTTAATTGCACAACTTCCTTATCTCTCCTAAAACCACTTGTACCATAAAATAAAATAAATCAAAACATTGCATAACCTTTTCACTCCCAAAACCACTTATACCATAAAATAAAATAAATCACAATATTGCATACCTTGTCACCTCATGAAAGAATTAATCCTCTTGAAAAAGAACAAGGTAAACTTCACTTTTGGAACCCCTTTGCAAAATCAGAAATATCTCTTTACACACACCTTATTTCTCCTTCTAAATAAGTTATTCAAATAGCCCTCGAAATAATATTTCCGACGATATATAATATGCCCCCTTTCCGAAATAAATTGAAACCTTTATATATATATATATATATATATTTTTTCCAACCTCCATTAATTGCACATAGGTCGGCCCTCCATTAATTTAAACTTAAACTTTAAACTTTAATATCTTCATCATCAGAGGTCCTTTTTCGATGAAACAAAATTCCACCTTGGATTTTAAGAAAATCCCTTTCCACATAAGCCCACCATGGTTTTAAATAAAACCTTTTATTTTGCCTGCCTTGGTTTTCATAAAAACCTTGTATATATCCATGCTCTCCAAAATATCATAGATGATTATTTATGAAATATTTTGGCCACCAAAACCAAATGTGATCAATGTGACATCAATGATCCATGTGACATCAATGACAACATAAAATACCTCAAATTACCTCAAATTTCCAACAATCTCCCCCTTTGTCATTGATGGCAACACCTCTAATGCAAACACCACAATCACTACAAAAACCATCTCTGAGAATCAAAGTTGCTCCCCCTGACTCAATACTCTCTTTGGAGGCTGCTCCCCCTAACTCAATACTCTCTTTGGAGGTTTCTCCCCCTAACTCAATGCTCTCCCCCTTACTCAAATCTCTCCCCCTTTGACATCAATGGCAAAAGGGACACCTATGGGGCTAAAAGATATGACTCTTAAGCTTAGCCCCCTCACCCCCTTCTCTTTTGAGGTGATTAATTTTGGGGTGGGAGTACTTTTACTCCCATATCACTTTGTTTCTTTCCTCTATCAACTTCCTCCCATTTTTTCTGATATCCTTCTCTTGATGAATTACTTGATCTTCTTGTCTTGAACCTGTTTGACCTTCTTGCCTTGAACCTGTTTGGAATTGAGTCCTACACCATCTTGCAATATGCCCAAAGTTATTGCAATTAAAACACTTGATATTGTAGCCTTTGGTTGGTGCCCATGTCCTGAAATCATTCTTGAAATAATTTCCATATCCATTCCTTTCCTGAACCCTGTATTGTGAAGCTCTATTTTCATGACCATTATGACCATGACTTCTGAATTGTGTAGCTCTAAAACCAAAACCATGTTGCTCATTTCCTTTGCACTGAAAATCTCTATGACCAATCCTGTTACATGAGAAGCAATGTCCCTGAAAACCATACCTTCTTCCTTTGAAGTTTCTTCTAGAAAAATCAAACTTCTTTGATCCATGGATCCTTTCTTGACCATTATCCTTATGATCATCTTCAACTTGTGCATTGCATTCTTGAACCTTCTTTGTAGCATCTAAAACCTCTTCCTTGCCTTTCTCTTCAAGAATTTATTTTCCCTTTGAGCTTGATTCACCTATCTCAAAACAAGAACCAAACTGAATATTTGGAGCCATAGGAACTTTGGAGCTTTCCTCACAAATCTTAGGTGCTTCTTTGCTTTCATATTTTAGAACTTCCTTTCCTTTTGAGTGTGATTCCCCAAACCTGAAATATGGGACCTTTGGTGCTTTGAAACCTTTCCAAAACTTGTGCAACTTATCCTTGGAGTCTTTCACTTCCAACCTTAAGGAAACAACTTCATGTTCTAATATTTCACATTCTTGCTTCCTTACCTTTAATTGTTCAAGCATATCTTCTTCAATTTTCTTTGCCTCTTCAACCATGATTTTTAGATCAATGAGATCTTGTAGGAGCTTTACCTTCATCTTCTCATCCTCTTGTGCTTGAGCCTTTAGTCTTGAGTTTTCTCTTTTTATTTCTTCAAAAGCTTGTTCTGACACTTTCTTTTCTTCATGATCATAATTGTGCCTGTTTTCCTCTTCATGATAAATTCTTACTTGAGATTCCTGCTTTTGATCTTCAGTAGGAGCTTCTTCTTTTTCACTGACTGAGAGACTTTCATTATTGCTGCTAGAAGCATTGATTGCTTCTTCCATATACAAGCTCTTCTTGTCATGCCTGCCTTGTTCATACATGTTTTCCTTTTCTTTTTTATTCTTGCATTCATCTTCACTATTTTGATTGTGCCTATCTTCCTTGAGTTCCATTTCATCTTCACTATCATTGAAGCCATTGCAGTAACCTGAGACATGATCGAGTTGACCACAAGCAGAATATTCTTCTTTTGAAACCTTGAATGCTGCCTTTTGAGCAACAATATCTTTGAAAATCCAGTCAAGTTCCATTTCCTCTCTATTGTTGCTATACCCATTTTATGGACAATAAAATGCCCTGTGACCAAGCTTACCACACTCAAGACATCTTACTAATTTTTCTTCTTCCCTTCTTAGAGCTTCAATATCGGATTCATTTTTCTTCTTAGATCTCATGGTTCTTATTTTGCCTTTCTTTGCCATGTGTGTTCTTGTAGAATCTTCCCTCAAGTTGTTAGCCTTTCTGAAGGAACCCGCTCTGATACCAATTGAAGAACACAAGCTTATACTGAGAGGGGGGTGAATAGTATAAGACCACTTTTTACTTTTTCTTCCAATTCAATATTATGTTGTGTAAAGATAGCAGTATCAATAGTAGTAATCAAAGCAATGCATAAAAACCATACACAATAGAGACACCACAATTTACGTGGTTCACCCAATGTGGGCTACTCCATGGAGAAAATATTTTACTAAAACTTTCTCAATCAATCTCTTTGGGAATCACTCCCAATTACAATGTTTATGGATCTCTGTCCAAAGGAGATGTTGATCCCCTAATCTCAAGTTTATGGATCTCTTCCATAGGAGAACTCTTTCCCCTTCTGCTCTGGCTATGTGATCTTCTAGAAGACTCTGTCTCTCTACTGCACTAATTGGTGGACCTCTCTCCACTTGAAGACTCCTCACTCAGATCTATCTTCAATTATGCTGGTTATTGGATCTCTATCCATTGAGACTCTATCCTCTATACTCTGTCACCTCCAAAGCTCTATCAATAGGCTCACTAAGAACCTGCTCAATAGGCTCACATAGAACCTGCTTAACAAGCTCACATAGAACTTGTCAAATCTGAATAACAAGCTCACATAGAACTTGTCCAAATCTGCTCTAGCAAGCTCACCAAGAACTTGCCCAAATATGCTCTAGCAAGCTCACCAAGAACTTGCCCAATTCTGCTCTAGCAAGCTCACCAAGAACTTGCCCAAATCTTCTCTAGCAAGCTCACCAAGAACTTGCCCAAATATGCTCTAAACTCTTTCCACAAATCTTTCCCAAAACTATCCACAAATCTATCCCAAAATGTCCAAATTCTCAAATCTATCCACAAATGCCTTCTCAAAGTCTCAATCAATCATGCTCAAGTAGCACTCAAATCTCATCCACAAATCTATCAAGGCAAAGCTCAAATATGAACTCAACAATGAATGGCAATGTACTCTTCAATGGATGACAACAATGATCCACAATGATCTCAACTCAACTCAACTCATAGAAGCATAAAGAGAATTGTTAGAGACTCAATATGTTCTAATCTCAATCTCAACTCAACTCAACTCAAATCAACTCATAGAAGCATAAAGAGAATTGTTAGAGACTCAATATGTTCTAATCTCAATCTCAACTCAACTCAACTCAAATCAATCTCAACTCAACTCAAGTCAATCTCATAGAAGCATAAAGAGAATTGTTAGAGACTCAATATGTTCTAATCTTACTCTCAACTCAAATCAGAATAATGGAATAGTTTGTTTCATAGGACTTGAACAATCACTTCACACATCACTTGACTAGGCTCAATCAACTCAACTCAACCAATCACCACAAGGGACAACTCTCTCTCACACAACCCTAGTCCAAGTATGTATCAACCAACTCAAATGTTTCCAACAATGCTCAACCACAAATCTCACATAACAATGATACTCATGTTCTTTTCTAACTCAAGTTCTTTCACAACCAATGGGCTTCAACAACTATGCTTATAAAACAAGGTTTAAACACAACTCTCAATTCAGAAAACCTTGAAGCATTCAACCAACCACTTTCGAAAAGGAAACCACAAACAATCCTTTTCCCTCCAATGATATTTCAGAAATCAACCACCATAAACAATCAATAGGAGAATGTGCCCATACCTTTTATGAAGATGAAAAAACCTCTTTGTAAATCTGCCACAATCACAAAATTCTTTTGCCAATCTTCACAAGGGTTAGTAGATCACAAAATAATCAACATTACTCCACTTTTCAATAATCATCACCAAGGCCTTTAATTGCACAACTTCCTTATCTCTCCTAAAACCACTTGTACCATAAAATAAAATAAATCAAAACATTGCATAACCTTTTCACTCCCAAAACCACTTATACCATAAAATAAAATAAATCACAATATTGCATACCTTGTCACCTCATGAAAGAATTAATCCTCTTGAAAAAGAACAAGGCAAACTTCACTTTTGGAACCCCTTTGCAAAATCAGAAATATCTCTTTACACACACCTTATTTCTCCTTCTAAATAAGTTATTCAAATAGCCCTCGAAATAAGCTTTCCGATGATATATAATATGCCCCCTTTCCGAAATAAATTGAAACCTTTACATATATATATATGTCAACCTCCATTAATTGCACATAGGTCGGCCCTCCATTAATTTAAACTTAAACTTTAAACTTTAATATCTTCATCACCGGAGGTCCTTTTTCGATGAAACAAAATTCCACCTTGGCTTTTAAGAAAAGCCCTTTCCACATAAGCCCACCATGGTTTTAAATAAAACCTTTTATTTTGCCTTCCTTGGTTTTCATAAAAACCTTGTATATATCCATGCTCTCCAAAATATCATAAATGCTTATTTATGAAATATTTTGCCACCAAAACTCAATGTGACATCAATGATCCATGTGACATCAATGACAACATAAAATAACTCAAATTTCCAACAATCTCCCCCTTTGTCATTGATGGCAACACCTCTAATGCAAACACCACAATCACTACAAAAACCATCTCTGAGAATCAAAGTTGCTCCCCCGACTCAATACTCCTCTGGAGGTCTCCCCTAACTCAATGCTCTCCTAACTCAATCCCTAACTCAACTCTCCCCCTTACTCAAATCTCTCCCCCTTTGACATCAATGGCAAAAGGGACACCTATGGGGCTAAAAGATATGACTCTTAAGCTTAGCCCCCTCACCCCCTTCTCTCTTGAGGTGATTAATTTTGGGGTGGGAGTACTTTTACTCCCATATCACTTTGTTTCTTTCCTCTATCAACTTCCTTCCATATTTTTCTGATATCCTTCTCTTGATGAATTACTTGATCTTCTTGTCTTGAACCTGTTTGACCTTCTTGCCTTGAACCTGTTTGGAATTGAGTCCTACACCATCTTGCAATATGCCCAAAGTTATTGCAATTAAAACACTTGATATTGTAGCCTTTGGATGGTGCCCATGTCCTGAAATCATTCTTGAAATAATTTCCATATCCATTCCTTTCCTGACCCCTGTATTGTGAAGCTCTATTTTCATGACCATTATGACCATGACTTCTGAATTGTGTAGCTCTAAAACCAAAACCATGTTGCTCATTTCCTTTGCACTGAAAATCTCTATGACCAATCTTGTTACATGAGAAGCAATGTCCCTAAAAACCATACCTTCTTCCTTTGAAGTTTCTTCTAGCAAAATCAAACTTCTTTGATCCATGGATCCTTTCTTGACCATTATCCTTATGATCATCTTCAACTTGTGCATTGCATTCTTGAACCTTCTTTGTAGCATCTAAAACCTCTTCCTTGCCTTTCTCTTCAAGAATTTATTTTCCCTTTGATCTTGATTCACCTATCTCAAAACAAGATCCAAACTGAATATTTGGAGCCATAGGAACTTTGGAACTTTCCTCACAAATCTTAGGTGCTTCCTTGCTTTCATATTTTAGAACTTCCTTTCCTTTTGAGTGTGATTCCCCAAACCTGAAATATGGGACCTTTGGTGCTTTGAAACCTTTCCAAAACTTGTGCAACTTATCCTTGGAGTCTTTCACTTCCAACCTTAAGGAAACAACTTCATGTTCTAATATTTCACATTCTTGCTTCCTTACCTTTAATTGTTCAAGCATATCTTCTTCAATTTTCTTTGCCTCTTCAACCGTGATTTTTAGATCAATGAGATCTTGTAGGAGCTTTACCTTCATCTTCTCATCCTCTTGTGCTTGAGCCTTTAGTCTTGAGTTTTCTCTTTTTATTTCTTCAAAATCTTGTTCTGACACTTTCTTTTCTTCATGATCATAATTGTGCCTATTTTCCTCTTCATGATAAATTCTTACTTGAGATTCCTGCTTTTGATCTTCAGTAGGAGCTTCTTATTTTTCACTGACTGAGAGACTTTCATTATTGCTGCTAGAAGCACTGATTGCTTCTTCCATATACAAGCTCTTCTTGTCATGCCTACCTTGTTCATACATGTTTTCCTTTTCTTTTTATTCTTGCATTCATCTTCACTATTTTGATTGTGCCTGTCTTCCTTGAGTTCCATTTCATCTTCACTATCACTGAAGCCATTGCAGTAACTTGAGACATGATCGAGTTGACCACAAGCAGAATATTCTTCTTTTGAAACCTTGAATGCTGCCTTTTGAGCAACAATATCTTTGAAAATCCAGTCAAGTTCCATTTCCTCTCTATTGCTGCTATACCCATTTTGTGGACAATAAAATGCCCTGTGACCAAGCTTACCACACTCAAGACATCTTACTAATTTTTCTTCTTCCCTTCTTAGAGCTTCAAGATCGGATTCATTTTTCTTCTTAGATCTCATGGTTCTTCTTTTGCCTTTCTTTGCCATGTGTGTTCTTGTAGAATCTTCCCTCAAGTTGTTAGCCTTTCTGAAGGAACCCACTCTGATACCAATTGAAGAACACAAGCTTATACTGAGAGGGGGGTGAACAGTATAAGACCACTTTTTACTTTTTCTTCCAATTCAATATTATGTTGTGTAAAGATAGCAGTATCAATAGTAGTAATCAAAGCAATGCACAAAAACCATACACAATAGAGACACCACAATTTACGTGGTTCACCCAATGTGGGCTACTCCACGGAGAAAATATTTTACTAAAACTTTCTCAATCAATCTCTTTGGGAATCACTCCCAATTACAATGTTTATGGATCTCTATCCAAAGGAGATGTTGATCCCCTAATCTCAAGTTCATGGATCTCTTCCATAGGAGAACTCTTTCCCCTTCTGCTCTGGCTATGTGATCTTCTAGAAGACTTTGTCTCTCTACTGCACTAATTGGTGGACCTCTCTCCACTTGAAGACTCCTCACTCAGATCTATCTTCAACTATGCTGGCTGTTGGATCTCTATCCACTGAGACTCTATCCTCTGTACTCTATCACCTCCAAAGCTCTATCAATAGGCTCACTAAGAACCTACTCAATAGGCTCACATAGAACCTACTTAACAAGCTCACATAGAACTTGTCAAATTTGCTTAGCAAGCTCACATAGAACTTGTCCAAATCTGCTCTAGCAAGCTCACCAAGAACTTGCCCAAATCTGCTCTAGCAAGCTCACCAAGAACTTGCCAAATCTACTCTAGCAATCTCACCAAGAACTTGCCCAATTCTCTAGCAAGCTCACCAAGAACTTGCCCAAATATGCTCTAGCAAGCTCAGTAAGAACTTGCCCAAATCTGATCTAAACTCTATCCACAAATATTTCCACAAAGCCTTCTCAAAGGCTCAATCAATCATGCTCAAGTAGCACTCAAATCTCATCCACAATTCTATGAAGGCAAAGCTCAAGAGATTGAACTCAACAATGAATGGCAATGTACTCTTAAATGGATGACAACAATGATCCACAATGATCTCAACTCAACTCAACTCATAGAAGCATAAAGAGAATTGTTAGAGACTCAATATGTTCTAATATCAATCTCAACTCAACTCAACTCAAATCAACTCATAGAAGCATAAAGAGAATTGTTTAGAGACTCAATATGTTCTAATCTCAATCTCAACTCAAATCAAATCAAATCAATCTCATAGAAGCATAAAGAGAATTGTTAGAGACTCAATATGTTCTAATCTTACTCTCAACTCAAATAGAATAATGGAATAGTTTGTTTCATAGGACTTGAACAATCACTTCACACATCACTTGACTAGGCTCAATCAACTCAACTCAACCAATCATCACAAGGGACAACTCTCTCTCACACAACCCTAGTCCAAGTATGTATCAACCAACTCAAATGTTTCCAACAATGCTCAACCACAAATCTCACATAACAATGATACTCATGTTCTTTTCTAACTCAAGTTCTTTCACAACCAATGGGCTTCAACAACTATGCTTATAAAACAAGGTTTAAACACAACTCTCAATTCAGAAAACCTTGAAGCATTCAACCAACCACTTTCGAAAAGGAAACCACAAACAATCCTTTTCCCTCCAATGATATTTCAGAAATCAACCACCATAAACAATCAATAGGAGAATGTGCCCATACCTTTTATGAAGATGAAAAAACCTCTTTGTAAATCTGCCACAATCACAAAATTCTTTTTCCAATCTTCACAAGGGTTAGTAGATCACAAAATAATCAACATTACTCCACTTTTCAATAATCATCACCAAGGCCTTTAATTGCACAACTTCCTTATCTCTCCTAAAACCACTTGTACCATAAAATAAAATAAATCAAAACATTGCATAACCTTTTCACTCCCAAAACCACTTATACCATAAAATAAAATAAATCACAATATTGCATACCTTGTCACCTCATGAAAGAATTAATCCTCTTGAAAAAGAACAAGGCAAACTTCACTTTTGGAACCCCTTTGCAAAATCAGAAATATCTCTTTACACACACCTTATTTCTCCTTCTAAATAAGTTAGTCAAATAGCCCTCGAAATAAGCTTTCCGACGATATATAATATGCCCCCTTTCCGAAATAAATTGAAACCTTTACATATATATATAGCCAACCTCCATTAATTGCACATAGGTCGGCCCTCCATTAATTTAAACTTAAACTTTAAACTTTAATATCTTCATCACCGGAGGTCCTTTTTCGATGAAACAAAATTCCACCTTGGCTTTTAAGAAAATCCCTTTCCACATAAGCCCACCATGGTTTTAAATAAAACCTTTTATTTTGCCTGCCTTGGTTTTCATAAAAACCCTGTATATATCCATGCTTTCCAAAATATCATAGATGCTTATCTATGAAATACTTTTGCCACCAAAACTCAATGTGACATCAATGATCCATGTGACATCAATGACAACATAAAATACCTCAAATTTCCAATATATAGGTACTGATTAAAGTGCTAGCCAAAGTTGACCCCCAAAATTCATGTTAGTAGTATTTTGTGGAAGAGGTTACAAAGGATGAATGGTATCAAGACTTTATTTGTTATTTTACTTAATAGAGGATGTCTTGGTTACTTTAATTCCACCCAAATAAGAGCACTACATCTCAAAAGTGCAAATTTCATGACAAAAGTAGCCATTTTGTATCAAAACAATCATGACAAAATTACCTAAGATGCTTAAGCAAGGAGGAAGTTGTTGCAATTCATAGAAAATTCCATAGTAAGTATGGAATTGGGCATGGCTAAAGGAGTGCCACAACACACTAAATACTAAGATCTGGTTATTAATAGCCCCATGTTATTAAATATGCCCATGCATATGTCCAATCATGTCATATTTGTTAGATTGTAGCTCATCGAGAAAGGAATTCTCCCATGCCATTATAGCTGATTATTGAAAATCACCCATTTGCACAATGGATATTGGACTTTATTGGTGTCATAAATCCTAATTTATTAGCCAACCATAAGTTCATCCTAACTACCACTGATTATTGCACTCATTGGACTAAATCTCAAGCCTTCAAAAACTGCACAACAAAGGTTGTGATCCAATTCCTTGAAGATAACATCGTGACCAGGTTTGGGATGCCATATGCTCTCATATGTGATAATGGCCATGCTTTATATTATTTATGATTTGATAAATGGATTTACGATAATAAGGTAACTCTAAAATTTTCTTCTAATTATTACCCACAAGGAAATGGAGTAGCAAAATCAATAAATAAGAACCTATTGGAAATAATTAAGAAAATTATAGATAAAAATCCTAGAGATTGGCATAATAAATAGATGTATGCTTTGTGTTCAGATAGAACAAGGATTAAGTCTTCATTAGGCACCTCTCCCTATCATCTAGTTTATGGTCAATATCCTATATTTTCCACCAATCTCAATATCCTTATGTTGCAATTCATTAAAAATTACTTAGAAAAAATTATAGGTTAGAAGCCAAGATACTGAATTTGATGAGTTTAGATGAGAAAAGGGAAGAGGCACTACAACATTTTAGTAAGCATCACGAAATGGTAAAATGATTATTTTATAAGAGGGCCAAAATAAAATCCTTCAAAACTATTGATCTAGTGTTACTATTGGGTATATACCATGAGAAGAAACGAGACCATGGGAAATTTGATACCCTTTGGTTAGGTCCCTTCCAGATATCTGAGATTCTAGGAGAGAATACTATGTTGGAAGTTTTTTCTACACAATTTGGTGATGAGAGGTCCTACTCTAAAATTCAATAAATCCAAGATTGGTTCAATCAACTATTTGGTGTATATTCATTATTTTGGGGTAAAGCAAATGAATCTAAAAGTAATGCAAAATGATGTTGCAGCTTCACACTAAAAACACTTTAAGTAAATTCTAGATCAAGAGGAATAAAACCATTAAGAATTATTTTTTAGGTGAAAGTTATTCAAGTGTTTGCCCTCCAATTTTTCCATAGTGATCCCCAACCCAAAATTAGAACCCAGTACTTATGAAATTTTCTATCTTCAACAAAAAAATAGAGGATAAAAGTCCCAAGTGCTTGGGTGATTCAGATAACCTCTATCAGGGCTATGAATGCTTGGCTAGTAGTAGAGCAAGGTCTAGAGTGGGATCAAAGATAATTTTTTAAGGGCTATAAATGCTTGGCTTGCAGTAGAGTAATATCTGACAATAAATGATATGTCTACTTGTGTGATGAAGCTCATCATTAGTAGACCAATGTTTACTCAGAGGTGAACTAACATAATTTCCAAATAAAAATGGGAAATTTTAATTGATCCTGGAATGAGAATGAATTCACATGCACACACTTTTGCTAAAAATAAAATGGAGTTGTTGAGTGATATTTTTGTCCAATCACAAGAATATACTCACAGTTAGGATTTTGCCTGGATATCCTCTCTTGCAAGCAAATATTTGAGATGTCCCCAAGGTTCTATTTAATGTGCTAATTTTTTTGCAATACTTAGTGAAAATAATGAAATACTAAAAGTTAAATGAATACCTCAGTGTTACATATACCTGTTAACAAGGGGCCTATTTTGGTTGATTTGATTTGAAAATATTTTGTTGTTCATGGAATTTATGAAAATGTGAGATTATTGATAAACTATTTACTTTGAAATAACAACCTTGAAATGTAATCAAAGTTTGATTTTAACCTCTAAAATTTTTATTTTAATTGATTTTATCTCGAATTGTTAATCAAATTTTATCCCAAATTGTTAATCAAATTTTATCTCAAATTATTAAGAAAATTCGATCTTATATTTTTTTTTAAGCGAAAAACCCCTTGTGGGGCCGCCTTGGTCTGAGAGACCACAAACAGGGGGTTCTACACCGTCAAAGTCACCCGAGAGTCGCACCCGACCCTGCCCGCACCAACATTATCAATTGGATTTTGGATACCCAATTCAGCTTTTTGGTAGGGTGTATATTTGAACCTGGGACCTCCTTTGGAGGATTGCCCTCTCCTCTCCAACTCACCTATAACACCTGGGTAAAATTCGATCTCATATTGTTAATCAAATTTTATCTTCTATTTTTAATCAAATTTTATCTTCAATTTTTAATCAAGTTTTATCTTTGATTGTTAATCAAATTTAATATCATAGTGTTAATCAAATTTTATCTTCTATTATTACGATTTGCTTGAAAATAAAAAACGAAATGATTAAATCTAACTTTGCAATGTATAAAAACTTTGGAACATCATATTAATTAATCACTTTAATGAAAAATTAGAATTTGTTGAAATATTAATTTTTACATAAAATGAAATTAAATGATTATTTGGAAAAACTATGCAAAGTTTAAAATTTCAAATTTTCATTAAAAAAATGTGAATTTACGTAAATATGAAAATTTGAATCTTAATTCTTGAAATCGACGTATTTCTTTTTTGGGGTTTTGAATTTTTTATTTTATCAAACTTTTAACAAAAATAAAAGACTAGGATTAGAAAAATAAATAAAATAAAAACAAGTCAATGTAACTTTAAAATTTCATCCCGAATCTGTATAAACCGATATCTTGCACTTAAACCAACATTAATCCGACCGTCTTCACACAATCCAAAATTAATATGATGCTATCATCTAAGGGAATAACAAAATATATTTTAAAGAATGAATAAGGATATCATCCACATGCATATAATTTATTGAAATTCCAATATATTGCAAAAAATGAAAGATATTGAATTAATGCTCCTTCATAATACCTTGCTTCAATTGATTACAATGGGTGAAATTCTTGCAGTCCAAAAACCAGGGAGGAGATAAAATTCCACAAAATGAAGTTTCCAATGTTTACTTCCTGCCAATATTCTTCTACCCCCTCTAAACTTGGCTCTCATACCTTAATGATGTGCAAGAAATATTTCTTTCTCCCTTGAAGTTGGTTGGAATTTCTTCTACAATGTGACATGTGGCAAATAATATTTTCATTTTCTCATAATGCTATTACCAAAAGGCACTCAATATTTTAACGTTATAATTTTGATTCCTTTTTCCTTAACACTATGCATGGCCTTTACAATTGTTGATGTCTTAAGTAAGTAATATAACAGGGGATTTGTAATTGCACCAAATAAAATGGCGCTCAATTTCCCATTCAATGATGATTAGGTTTCTATGTACCGACTCTTCAACTCCCCCCTCAATGGTTGTTCAAATTTTACACTCTTCTTTTGCACTCTCTTTCTAACGATAGTATTTTATCTCCCTTATGGTAGTTACAATTTAACCTCTTCTATATTTCTTACAGTATTTATGTGCTCAAGTGTTTTGACCTTCTTTCATGTTGCTTTCTATGTGTCTTTTGGATCTCCATGATGTCTTCTTGGATTTTAGCATTTAGACTTATGTAAATGGTGCTTCTACTCCTATTAATGCTTATGATTCCTCCTCCTTATTTTATAGCTCTTATCCCTTGCACGATGGTATACCTAGGTGAACACTATTACATATAGAACTTGCAGATGGGATGGTGAATGTTATGCACACGTTTACATCTATGGTGATATGTAGAATTATTCATTCGCTAGTAGACGTTTAGCCATTGGAATTGCGGAGTCCACTATGCTTATGTATTATTATTTGTACAATTCATTTTGTAGTGTGAAAATCCCATGCACATCCACATGATATATGCCATACTACACTAATTCCACTTCCACAAATTCCTTCAAAGCTTCGATCTTATCCTCCACAATGTCGATGTCTCGACTACTACTGCTTTGTGTGTTAAACCATGTAGAAATTTTCTATCCACAAGTGGCTACTTGGGATTCCCCATCTACATCATCACCATATTCCTCACTAGTGTTTCCATACCAACTTTCCATATCGTGGTGACTCGAAACCCTGACTATATCACAAAACTACAACATGAAATCCTTCTACATATCATCTTATGTAGCTTTGAGCTATGCAAAGATATTGACAATACTAAGGGATCTTCCTCCTTACATCCTATTCTAATTTTGCATCCAATACATATCTTGATGTGATGTCCAAACCATCTGCCATAACTGTTCCAGATACTGGATCATAAAATCTTTCGATCCTCACTTAATGGATCATATTTTACAAATGCTTTGAATAACAACACTTAACTGCACAGCATGAATAACCATCATCATCAATATTCATAATCATTTATGTAAGTATTCTATCCATTTTAAGTAGCTATGTGACTGTGATAAAACACCTCAACCTTGTATTATACTGCAGTGTGACCATGATCAGACAACTGGTTGTTCCACAACAACCTCTTTTCACTTATTCAACATTGTATTTGCTGGGCTGAGCATAACATCTCTAAAATTTTGGCATCGTAACAGGAAATACACCTTGGTAAAATTTGATAGCAACCATACTCACATTGAAGTCACAAAATTTTTGGAAATCCTCCTTCTCGTGGATAGTGTTCACCATGAAATTCCATGCTTTAATTTTCAATAGAGCAACATTTTTCTTTCGATAGAAAATTTGTGCTTTATATTTCCTTGTTTTTCTCAAACAACACGGTATCCATAACTTATGAAATTATGTAGTCTATTTAGAAAATTTAATCCAGTACCAAACCTGTAGTCTCACACGTATCCCATATGATGCAATGGGTGGATTATTAACACCAGTACTCACAATTGCTTATGACGAGTTGATCACAATGAAATCCCATGCACGTAGGTTTGTCCCGCTATGACACTTGGCTTGAAAACCAAAAATTGTGCTTCCATGTCACACCCCTTGGAATCCATACCTCTCATGTTGATCGCGCTCTGACTTGCATCCACAGGTTGTCATAGTTTTGCCTCAAAAATTGGGCCATCATCTTTTGGTATCCTGGCCACATGAACACAAAATTAGTTCAAAATTTTAATTTAAAATTACTTTATAAAAAATAAAAATCCATATTACTTTATAAAAATTCATGAAGTGAGAAAAGATATTGACTACAAAGTGGACCTTTATACAATATGGAAATTATTTAACGTGATAATTCCACAATGTGGAAATTATTCAATGTAGTAATTACCTTGCTATTTTATATTTATTTTTATTATAATATTTTATTTTTTATTTTATTTTGTTTTATTTATTTTTATTAATGTGTAGGAATATGTAGCTAATCAAGGTATTTGAAATTGCAATTCAACATGTTTAGGTACAGGTCAAGATTTTCATTAAAAAGCATGTGGTTCATTTGGACATGATTTATGCATGTTTTAACAAGACGTAAACTTTGACCTCCTCCTTAAATATTGTAGAATTTAACCCATTGAATTTTATGAGGAGCTTCTCCCTGAGTCTTTTAAGATTTGACAATGAGCTCAACTATAAAAAAATAATAATAATAATGATGCTAAAATCATGACCATGGTCAACCTCCTTTTGACATCATGAACTTAAACTCTCCTTGAACACCTTGAAACCTTGATATGTAATTTAAATTTGTAATCAACCCTACAAAATTATTTGGTATAAATTAACCAACAAAACACTCAATGTAAACAAAAATCACATCAAAATCAAAATTTCAAGTGGATCCCCAAATTTGGGGTACGTTGTGCGACAACAACAACAAATGGTGACTCTGCTAGAAAATGCTCCTAAGTATTTTGGATAAAGAACCTAATCTAAAATCAAGAAAACTAAAGATTAGCAAAAATAAATTATCGAGTAATACCCAAGAAGTATGGGGTTCAATAGCTTCAACTAAAAGTAAATACTCCATTCGCTTCTGCTTAGTGTGTGTTTTGTGAATTCATTCTTTATTTTTGATTTGATCAAAACTCTATCACATGTTTTGCAATTAGGCTATTAAATATGTTACTCATAAAAATTTTGCCTTTGCATTGCTCCACTGCTAGTCAAGCATCTATAGCTCTGGTGGAGATGACCTTGATCTCTTCTAGACCTTGCTCTACTACCAGTCGGGCGTCTATAGTCCCAATAGAGATTATATGAATCACCCATATATTTGATTTGCATTTTATTTCTATTTCCTTTTTTAATATGTATCTGTCAACATTTGATTGCTTTACAAATATCATAGGCACCTCTTGGGTTAGAGACCATCTAAGGTTTAATATTGAGTGTATAAATTGTTTTCCTCATCAACAAACCAAAATCATTTTGTCCTTCAGGATCAAAAATAATATTTAAATGTGGTGTTACATGTGAAGCTTTAGCAAAATGTCGTATTACTTCAATATCTACCTTTTAATCCACAATTCAAGAATAACTACTAAATAATCTAATTTCACTAACTTCAATTTCACCTAATTTCAAACAGGTAATGCATCTTCCAATACTAAGAAACATATCCAACCAAGTGATAAAATTTTATTGCAACCACACAACTATACCACAATATGGAAACAAAAAAAACAAAACATAAAAATCAGCACGAACCTATGTTATTGAAAAACAAAATAAGAACACAAACAATTTTAAAATAAAAACAAGAAAACAAACCAACAAGTGATGACTGCATCCAAATGGTATGTACAAACACAAAATTATGCATAAGTGAATGCAAAATTAAACAAGAAAGTAATGTAATTGAAAGTTCACAAAAAAAAAATTGTGTACAAAAGATGAAATATACAAGTGATGATTGTGCTCTATCTCTCAGGGATGGAAATAGTGCTTTAAAACTACCCATTGAAAGGAAAAGGAATGTTCTCTCCACTCAAATTCTGCAATCTATATGCATTCTCCCCAAGAATATTGGAAATTTGGTAGGGTCCTAACCAAAGACTGTCAAATTTATAATGACCACCCTTCCTTTTGTGTGTCTTATCCCACAATAAAACCAAATCAGCAATCCTGAAGGCTTTGACCTCGGTTCTCTTATTAAACCACCTCTTAACAATCCCCTGATGCTTACTAAAATGTTGTAGGGCATATTCCTTCTTTTCATCTAGACTCATTAAGTGAGTAAATATTGCCTCTAATTTATCATCAGTTTCAAGATAATCTTTCATAAATTGAAGAGTCTGCAATTTTAGGTTAGCAGGAAAAATAGGCTCTTGACCATAAACTAAATTATAAGGAGAAGTGCCAATAGACCCTTTTAATATATTTCTATCCACCCACAAAGCATATTTCAACTTGTTATGCCAGTCTCTAGGATTTATTTCCAATAATTTCTTAATGATTGACAATAAGTTTTTATTAGTGGAATCTGCTAAACGATTACCTTGTGGATAATAATTTTAAGAAACATTTATGCTTACCTTATTGTCATATTCTCATTATGCAAATTGAAGTGAAGTGAAAGCATAACCATTGTCACAAACAATATAATATGGCATACTAAATCTAGTAACAATGTGTCCTAAAAATTGAATAACTACTTCAAAAGTACAGTTCTTAGTGGAAATGACTTCATTCCATCTGGTACAATAATCTATGGTGGTTAAAATATATTTTTGGCTAGGTGAAGAGTTTGGGTATATAACTCCTATGAAATCTAAACCCCATTGTGCAAATGGTCTAGCCTCAAATACGAGTTGTAAAGGCATGGAGGCATTTCGTTCTTTGTTGGCAACAATCTGACATTTATGGCAAGAACGAATATGGACATGGGCATATTTTAAAATTTGGGGTCAATAATAACCATATCTCAAAATTAGGTGTGTGGTGGCATTAGCTGATTTGTGCCTAGTCCCATACTTACCATGAAAATCCTCAAGTATTTGCATAGATTCATCCTTACTCAAACATCTAAGGAAAATTCCTTCGTGATTTCTTTTGTATAACACACCAACTTTAATCATAAAATTAGAGCTTTTTAATTGAAGTGCTCTTATTTGTGTAGCATTAAAGTGATTAGGGCACTTACCATTCAAAATAAAATACATAATATCATTATACCATTCATTCGTGGTGATGCTTTCTACTGTGTATTGTTGACACCTGATTTGAGGATCGATTTCAGCTAGAGAGTTTGTCAAACCTTATCCTCTAACAAGCTTCATTGGACGGATCTCTAAATCAAACTCCTACAAATTAGTCGGTCATTTTCCTCTTCTTTCTCCCATTTCATTCTGCATGAACATTGTTTTGAAAACTAGGTCAGGTAATATTAAAAAAATCCTACTATATAAAATGTAATGTCTAATCTTCTTCACAATTTTGAAAAGAGCGTATACATGTTCATCTAAGCTAGTGTATTTCAACTGTGCATATTTTAGTGGTTAACTCAAGAAAGCAATAGGATTTTTTGAATTATCTTTATTGTTTTGATTTAATACACTAGCAAAAGATTGCTCAGAAGCGAATGAATAAATATAGAAAGGTTTCTTGTAATTAGGACTCACAAGCACAGGTGTAGAAGATATTGCATTTTTAACATCTTGAAAAGTTGCTTTAGCTTCACCAGTACAATTAGTGTTAGCATCCTTTTTCAATATATCATTTAATGGTTTGACTATTTTAGTAAATCTTGAAATGATTTTCCTAACAAATTTTATTTTCCCAAAAAATGATCGTAATTTTTTTTTGCTACCAAGAAGAGGGATTTTTTGGATGGCTTCGATTCTTTTAGGATTTATGGAAATTTTTTCTTTTGAGATGACATGGCCTAAAATTTTACCTTCAATGTCGATCAAATACACATTGTTGATAGAATACAACAATGTTGATAAGATGCAACATTATCGATTGGATGCAACAATGTCGATCGAATGCAGTAATGTTGATCTATTGCAACAATACCGATTGGATGCAGTAGTTATGATATATTGTAATAATATCAATTAGATGTAGTAATTCCAATAAGATATAGTAATGTTGACTAGATGCAGCAATATCAATCCAATGCAACAACATCGATCGGTTATAGCAATGTCGATCCGTTGCAGCAATACCAATCAAATTCATGATTGTCAATTAGTTGTATTGATGATGCATTACATATGTATCACATGTCAACCATACATTAAATTATTAAGTGCAAATGCCACATGTTTATTATTTATTCAATGGTTTCATTCAAAAATTCTATATAAAGGCATAAACAATTACTTTTTCACCTTTTCTAACGTAATTTTCATCACATGCCTTTCATTTTAACCCTTTTCTGATGTTGTCCATAAAATTTATAATACCTTCCACTCTACCTCCTAATCCACATTCCCTTGTACCCTATGAAATAAACCAATAGTGCCCCCTTCCACCCCTACAATATTAAAAATAAATTTCAAAAACCTTGTTTTTCCCCAATTTCCAAAATTTTAACAACACCGAGTTACGACATGTCATAGGTCCAAGACTCTAGTCTTCAAGGTCTAGTTTCAATATTGTAGTTTGACACAAACACAAAAATGCTACTGAGGATAATTGTAGATTATGAAATTAATTTAGTCATGGTAAATGTTGTCATTTACAAAAATGTTAGATTTTTTTCATAGTCGTAGACGTCTCCAAATTGATAGGATTTCCTTACACCGGTTGTGATCCTATCACATTGAAATTCATTTTAACTGATGAAGAACAACTCTACCTGGATACCACCTTTAATGTCCAGTCATAATATTTTACATGTATAATTGCATATTTTTATATTTAATTGAATTTAAAGTCTAAGGTTTTACAATTACTAATTTATTTTTTTCAGTTACCTCTACCAAGTCCAGAAGGGGTTTGATTGTACCAAGTATTCAAAATAATTTTATTTGATCATGTTGTGAATTCTTCCCAACCAGACTCATTCTGCAAGGAAGACCAATAGAAATTCCTATGTGGGTGTTGGCATGTTTGGTTTGTTTTATTGCACACCAAAAATTTGATTGGTCCACTTATTTCTCGCATCGCATCATAATGGATATTCAAAACATGAAAAAACATGCTTCTCTGACTCCAACACTGAGCACATGCAACTCCATTCTTGGTTTTTTTATGAATCATATTATGATTTGCAGAATACTGCAATACCAACTTCTTGGCACCCAGACCTAGCCACTGCATCCATGACAATACAATAGGTGTAGGTAATTTTTACTTAATATGAAACTAATAATTCTTTATATTCAATATGTTTATCATTTTTATAATTTTAACAATTTATACAAAATACATAAAAGGGCATCCTCTTCCTCTTCAAAGCAGGATCTTGCTATCAGAGGTTATAATCCAAAGGAATCAGGAGACTTTGAAACACCTACGGAAGAAACAACACCATAACTAAGAAGAAGATCTAGGAAATGTGTAATATCTAATTCTCCTAATCCTTGAAAATCTCCACCTACACATCCATTGCCAACTGGTGTAGTTGTGCAAGAGGTCTCATATTTAGCAAGTATGTTTTATAGTCTACCTTCACAAAATTTGTTACCATATTTTACTATGTATTTTATTAAGTTTTATATTGTGTTTTCATATGTACAACACACCAACATTCCATTTGCATCTATGGCTGTGCAATAGGTCTCATCTTCTACCGGTAAGTGTTATAAATTAATAGTAAATTTTACAATCTACCTTCACAAATTTTGTAACCAAATTTTATTTTGATTTTTTAAGCTTCTCCACAACAATTTTGTCAAGTAAGACAACAGTCGATGTCACCTCCTCCTCCACCACACCAACCTCAAATACAAAATCAATAATAGTTCCAAGGTGGAAATATTTTCTTCCATTCAAGACACAGGGAACAACATCCATGTAATTTTTAGGATTCAAAAATATGTCTTTTGGTAATTTTATAGGTGTACAAAAAGCTTTTGGTTTTGGGTTAGATAATCCTCCACTTGATGAGGATTTCTTTTTACAAGGCAACATGCCCACTATTTTTTGAGCAACAAATCTACTTTGAAATCCTCAATATGGGAGCAGAATGTTCAAGTCCATCTCCTCCAAAGGAAACTGGCACCCCTCAGTCTCATCCTCTACCATAGGATGATGAAGTAAAATTTTATAAAAATGAATTAGTTTCTAACAATGTTCAAGAAACCAATAAAGATTCTTTCATTCCAGATGTAAAAGAAATGAAACAATGGGAGTATCAAGACAAAGTTTTGATAAAGGAAATAAATTCCCGATTCAAAAAAAATTCAAAAAGAGAAAACTATTTTTTTTAGTTGAAAATGAATCGAAAAATCTTGATGCTCTACTACATCAAGCTAAATATGGCATGGTGAAGGTTACAACATATTCCAATGAGTAAATATTAGGCATTATGTTGAATAGATTAAAAAACTTAAATGTTGAAGCCCAACTTATTTTAATTAATGGGCATGTGATAAGAAAATGGTTGTTGTTGTTGTAGCTGCAAATAATGTTGTTGAGGTTAGACTAATATGTTATAAAGTTTTTTTGTTCTCTTTTTTAAAATGTAAATGTCTGCTAACTACTTGTTTTTGTAGGTAAATTTTGATAATCTGAGGAAGTAGGTTAAAATCCTACAAGACTATCTATAGATGGCAAAGGATTTCTTAATGGCTTCTATGGAAATGAAAAAAAGAGCCTAGGAAGTGATTCGACAAAATATTGCTTTTAGGAAGATCATTATTCGAAATAGATTAGATCCTAATTTTTTTCTTAAGGAGAAGGGTAAAGAAGTTCTTACACCAATATCCGAAGATGCTGGGAAAGAGGAAAACGCCCTGCTCAAAGGCTTGAAAAGTGTAGAGAACATCCTTGTTAGTTCTAGAGAAATGGAGGAGAGGACTGAGAACCAGCTCGAGGAAGGACCTATAGTAGAGGAAGTGGGGATATTAGATGTAGGATATCGACCCTGTGAATTGCATAATATGGAAGTAGCAGAAAAGGAAAAAGAAGCTAAAACTGCCTCTAGTCCCCCATCTAAGGAATGAAAACAAGAGCTTTGATGTGTTATTGCTTTTAAAATTTTTATTTTATCAAAAATATAATTTTATGATATGTTTTCGTTTAAAAATAATATATTTTTTGCTATTACTTAAGTGTTATACTATTTACATTTATATTTGTGTTATTTCCATCGCTTAAGTATTATGTTGTTTCAATTATGTTTGATTTTATGAAGGATATATCTATGCATGGGTTTAAATTTTCATTTTATTTAAATTCAATATTGCTATGATATAAAAATGAGTATTTTCTTATGTATTATGCTATATTTTTTTTCCATTTCCATATCTAGAGTAATATGCTATTTGCATTTTGCCTTCTAGAGTACATACAACACCTTTTAAAAGAAATATTTACTAATGATACATACATGCATGGTTTTAAAATTTTTAGTTTATTCAAAGTCAAAGCATAAATCATAATATTTTGTCAACATAGACAGTTAATTCAATAACAAAGCTATGATATAATAATGAGAGTTATCTTATGCTATTTCCATAACTCGTATTTCATGTTATTTCCATTTATATTGTATTGTTGTTTCTGTAACTTGAGATTTATGTTATTTGCATTGTGCTTTCTACTCTTCTAGACTACATACAACACTTTCTAAAATAAATATTTACTAATTATGTATGTATGCATAATTTTATCTAGTTTACTCAAATCTAAAGCATAAATCATAAAATTTTGTCAACATAGACAATCAATAACATTAAAAAGCAAATACGAGAAATCATTGATTATAGAATTTTTTTAAATCATTGTAATTTTACAAATGATATCAAATACGGAAAATCATTGATTATATGAATTTTTTTAAATCATTGAAATTTTAAAAATGATATCAAATCTGAAAAATCATTGATTATATGAATTTGTTTAACTCATTAAAATTTTACATTGTTGGAAGTTGAAACAAAGTCTTGTCGACTTCTCCAAAAGAACCAAGAATCCTTTGTGAATTATGTGTTTCCATAATCTCATCACTGCAAGCTAACTCATTATCCTCATTATCAACAGTATTAGTGAGACCTCTTCTATCCGCTAGGGACTTCCAACATGCCAAAGATCTATCATAAGGAAACTTATCCAACTCATATGATGACACATGCATTCTTAAACAATTTTTCAAATTTTTGTCCAGCCTGTTATGAACATTAGATTTAACAAAAGATAGTGCACTGAAAACCCTTTCATCTTCAACTCTGACATAATTCATATAAAATAAAGTATTCACTCATATTTTCTTGTAAGGCACTACTTAGATACAATTTTTGCCACAAACGCGTGATGGAACCAGTCTCATGTGGGTTTTGAAATGTGCAATTTTATTAACCATTGTTATTCTAAAATTGGTTGATTATTGTCTTAGAAGTTATTTGTTTAGAATACCATTGATTTGAATGCCATTTACTTCCACACATTTAGAGAAATATGTCATAAGAGTGCCCATATATTTTATAAACAACTCACTTTTACTACTGTGGTCAAGACAAGGATTCCAGAACATGGGATTAACAACAGCCATGGCCTCAAGCATCTTATCTCTGTGAAAACCCTTTGTGCAAGAAGAAATAGTGAAATCCACCTGGTGTCCACATATTTTAACAATTTTTTACCTTCAGTTACACCTAGAGAAAATTATTAAAACTTTTTAAACCTTTTTGAACTGCATGAAAAGTAAGAGTGTATTATACGGATGAGACCTTCCACTCTGGCTATATTTTCAAATGTGCTCACAATTTTGTATGCAAGATTCATTCTATGAGCCATGCAATGAATGGGATTCAAATATGGGGTAATGGATGTCTGAATTATAACACAAAGACTGTTCCTTTGTCCTTGCATTGTAGTCGCACCATTAGCTCCAACACAAATTAACTTTGTGGTAATTTCTTTTTCATCCATTCCGGTAATATCCTTTAAACTGGTTAAAACAACATTGTAAATATTTTTCACATTATAATTTTCCATCATCTTATGTAGTGCTAGTAAATGAGGTTGTCTCAAATGATTTTGGAATGTGTAAACATGTATGCAAATCCAAGATGTGTTGTCAATAGTCGTTACCTCATCAATAGAAAGTGTAGACACCAAAATAGCACCAATCCGATTATGTGGCAACAAGCACTGATCGCACTAACACACACAGCCCCCAGGGCAGCCCCCAGAGGTTAAACAGTGGTTCTAACCACTCACACAGCAATTTTGCAAGTCAAGGATCAATTTGGCATCTTTTAGACACTCAGCTACTTATTCGTCCCACCCAGGGATGAGTGCAAATTTATACTCGTCCTATCCAGGGACGAGTGCGGATTGATACTCGTCTCACCCAGAGACGATGCTCGCTTCGGGGTGGGACAAATGCCAGGTTTGACCAGCAAAAAGTTAGATCTCGGTGCATGACAACTCATAACTGCCACTTAGCTTTTCCTGCATGGCATAGGAGTGCGAGTGAGTTCTTTTGACAACTCATATCTGCCAATTGACTCTCCCTTCACTGCATGGGAATGAGAGTGAGATTTTTAAGACAACTCAGATTTGCCACTTAGCTATCCCTTCATTGCATGGGAGTGCGAGTGAGTTTTTCTAAAACATACAAAGACATGCACAGAGGCAGTTAAGAAGCCCTTGATCAAGAAGAAGTCTTCTCTTCACACAAAAAGCATTCATGCAAAGAAACACTTTTGCATGTTAATTCAAAGAGACCCCTTGGGTCTATAAAATGGTGAGTTTCCTCACCCAAAAGATATACAGAGAAGGAGCATTTTGAGTGATGAAGTGCTGCTAATTCACTTACTTGCGATTTGTGCTTTCAACATTCATAATCTCTTAATCCAAAGAGAGGTTATTGGGTGATTTTTGAAGGCACGAATCAAGAACCAAACCCAATTTTTCTGACCACAATATCCTACCAATTTGCCGACAACACATCACATCAATTTTTGGACCCATCCCACGCGGATTGGTGTCGAAGCAAAGTTTCACCCGCGGGTGGTTTGCCTTCGGGCACCCCCCGCTTTATTGCTTTTGGTGACTATTTCTTTTGTAGTATTTAGCTAGTTTCATGTTTATGCTTTTGTCAAGTTTTCAATTCATTTAGACTCATTTTAACCATCGTTAGATGTATCTTTTATTTTTCATACACAGGTGCTATTGATTCTTTGTTTGTTTCTTTGAACATAGATTTGCAGCATTAGAGGAGCAGCGAGGAATCGACCTTTACCAACGCAAGCGGCGACAACGTTTTGGTTCGCCCATCTTATATGTGGGCACGCGGAAGAAGGAATTCTGAAACAAGTTGTAAAAGACCAATATTTAATGCTCCTATCCCCTAAAAAGGAAGGAGACGCATTGTAACACAAATTTGAAAAGCATATCAATAAAAGGGCCGTTATTTTATATTGCTTTGATATCTTGTGTTCATGTTCTTTCTTTTTACGCATTTTTCAATAACATAGGGTTTAAGCGTTATTTTAGTTTCGTTTACATTGCATTTTTATTTTATCCTTTTTGTTTCCGGAATCTCGTGTTTTCAATGGCGATCACGGTGGGACCTCTGTCCTCTATTTTTTTTTAGGTTAAATTACTGATCTGAAATTGCTTGTTTTTTTTATAGGTACCTATTTTTCAACATCAGACTGTTATTCGTCTCTGCAAGTGACAATTACAGAATTGGTACTCGTTTCACCCCGAGACGAATAAAATATTCATCTCACCCTGGAACGATTACTGTTCTGATATTCGCCTCACCCAGGGATGAGTATAGTTTTGTGCATTTTTTAGAGCAAATCAGAAACATCCTGTTGGGCAGAGAAGAGGTAGGGGTTTTTTAAAGCTTCTGTCAAATTTATGTTTTCTGTTTTCTAGTTTTCAGTTTTGTATGGCTTAGGGAAAGATTTCTTTTTCGTTTGCCTGTTTCAATTTTTGCAAATTAAAATGAACCCCACACATCACGTGGTATTTTAAACCAAGGCATTGGTCGTAAAACCCCAACCCTTGAGCAAGACCAAAGGTGGATTCCATTATCACTTTGGCTTGAGATATTGCATCCATTACCTCGATCGCGACCGCGACTATTGCTAGACGTAAATCCTGACGAAAGCTGACCGAGTGTAGCTAGGGTGATTCCTAGCACATGAGGATAAGTCTTCTATGGTAGGTGTCATAAACAGAGCGATTCCCCTTCCGTACTGCCTATGTTCCACGTATCATCTACTCTCACATACCTATAGTCTCCCTCACGTAAGGGCGGGTATATAGAGAGGTTGGTATATCGGTCCGACAATGGTATATTGAAGGGTCGACCATTTTGGGAGTCATAAGAGCCTTCATAATTGCATTTAAACGTTTCACAAAAATTTTCAAAAACACAAAAACAAACAACAAAAACACACTAAACCAGATTTAGGGCACACTATTAATCTTTAATAGAGATAATCATTGCTTGTGTGTGTATGCTATTTTCTGTTTAGACAAAAAAATCATAAAAAGAAAATCATAAAAAGAATTTTTTTGCATATTTAGGTTAGCATTACCATGGTGAATACTCGTAGCCAAGCCCAATCAAGGGCAGAAGCTGCAGAAAATGCACCAAGAGAGACAAATCGTCTCCGATATAGCCTTGAAGACTTGGCCATCCCACCTCGATGGCAGGGTACACCAGTTAGTTCACACCATGCAGAACATGGCTCTAGAGGCCCCTCCTTGAGGGGCACTCCAACCCATACAGTCATAGAACATGGCTCTAGAGGCACCTCCTTGAGGGGCTCTCCAACTCAGGCCATCAATAGACAAGACTTTAGAACCCCCTCCCTAAGGGGAACTCCTAAGCAACAATAATATTTTCAAGAAAATAATCAATAAATAGCACCTGGTCTAAGTACGAGGCCTCCTTTGGAAGTTCGTTTTGGGTGGCCTAGTGATGAAGCACTGTGTACTACTCTAGAACAACAAAGGGTCCAAAAGGAAGAACCATATGATTTTTTTGTTCCTAATTTACCCCCGATTAATGTCGGACACAGTAGACCATATCCAGAACATCAGGTTCTCCCGACAGGGCAAGACAATTCTGCCCGCACTTTTTATGCATATCACAGAGAGAGTGAGGAGGATTACTACGTTCCTCAAGAATAGTACTCAGTGTGGAAACGATGCACTTCTGCACCTGCTTTGTATCCATATCACTCATTGAGACCAGAGCTTCAAGTTAATGCTGCCAACCTCGACAGAGGGAAGCAACATATAGGGGTCTCAGAGCACCATGCTCAAAATAGATATGTAGGGGAGACATCTAGGCCTCCTAAACAAGAGACGGTGAAACAAAATGACTTGGAATTTGCCCAACTAGCCGCCCGCCAAGCACAAATCACGCGGCTTAGGCAAGAACAACAAGAATTAGAACATTTGTGTCGCCTTAATCAAGAGCGCATTCAACGTCAGACAACTGAATTGCTTCACAATAATGTGCCTGAGAAGGCCCCAGTCCCTCATGCACAACAATCTAAGATGTATGTGAGGCACAATCCCCTAGTGTGAGACAGGTCTCCGCGACTTCAGCAAGCACTGCCTCCAAGACCTCTTAGACCTGAGTGGGAGGCCACTACCCGCAACCGTGATGGGCATCCTTCACGGGCACCCGTCCATATTTACAGGCCTAGGCCAAACACTCCTCAAGAAGATTATGAGGATTATGACCAAGAAGAAGAGCGGGCTGAAACGCCCTATCAAGGCAGAAGGGATGCTACCCATTTATCCATCCAAAGGCCTCAAGTTCCCCGCAACCCACAACGGGAACAAACCAAGGAGGAGGAGATTACGTCCTCTGATGCATACAAAGTGTTGTTAGAACGCTTAGAGACTATGGAACTCAAGACTGTTGGGCCCCAAAAGCCTACATTATGCCAACTCCGTAGTCATCCGATGCATCCATCAGTGCCAGCACCTCCATACCCCGAACATTTCAAGCTACCCTAGTTGGCACTCTTTAAAGGGGATGAAGATGCTCAAGAGCATGTGACTCGATTTTTGAGCCAATGCTTTGGTATACAAGACAATGATGCATTGCTATTGAGAACATTCATAACCACATTCGCAGGATCTACCTCGGATTGGTTTACCCATCTACCGAAGCATAGCATCTACAACTTGGATCAACTAGTGGACGCGTTCCTAGAACGTTTTGCTTTCAATACAAATAAAAAGGCATCACTCAGTGATCTAGCTAGCCTCAAACAGTATGAGGAGGAATCTATGGTGGCATATGGGAATCGATGGAGGACGGTGCTTTCAAAGTTGTCCTATCTCCCTCCTATGTCTGACCTAACTCAAATGTTCGCAAAGAGCTGTTTGCGAAAGATCTCTGTGCTATTGCAACTGCAACAATACGCCACTTTAGAAGAAGCTCTGGCGCAATCTAGAGTTATCGAAGAGATCAAGATACAGGATGGCAAAATTGCCAAGACTAAGAAAAAAGAGTGGAATAAGAGCACCAAAATAGGGAATACGCAACAGACACCCACCGTGGTCAATCAAGTTGCTATCAATGCCCCTACGCCTTCCCAAGCAACACAGCCTCCAAAGGCTAATTATCAGGCGGTGCCTCACAATAATTATGAGAAAGATAACAAAAAGTAGGATCAAAATCAATAGCGTCACCCTAAGCGGCAATTTACACCATACACTAAGTCTAGGGACTCCTTGTTTGACCGTTTGTCACCGGCAAACTTGATTAATCTGCCAGATATTCCAACAATTGATCCTAATGCGCCAAAGCCTAAGGGCTACAGAGAGGATATTTTTTGTAGATTCCACAGAAGGAAAGGGCATGACCTTAATGTCTATTGGACATTTAAAGGTTTAGTGCAAGACCTCATTGACAATCACACATTGGTAGTGGATAACCCCATCGCACCCAACAACCAACAAATGGGTGTTTTCAAAGATCCTTTACCCACACATGATGCACAAGCCAAACCTCTTCATGTCAACGAAGTGCATTCGAGTTGCCCCATGGAGGGGTATGTTGGGATGATTAGCATTGTGACAAGAAACAAGAGACACCCAAGAGCTACCCCTACGACAGCCACCAGGGATGTTCCATCCACATCACAACATCAATCGAATCCTACACAGTTGCCCCCACCTAGACCAGTGGCCACGATTCGAACTAGACTTACTCAAAGTCTACGGACCACATCGGCTAGGCTCTCCATTTATGAGCTTATTCAACAATCGACGCCCCATCGAGAAGCTCTTATGGAGATATTAAATGCAATTGAATTGCAACCCCACGAAGCGGATTCGTTCAACAATTTTGTGGGGCATGTCAAACAATGTATCGAACCAGTCATCACCTTCAGGGAAGATGAGCTAAAAATGGTGACCGGAGATGTAGCGGATCCACCCTCGCACGTTATTGCGTGGGTCAACGGGACTCCGTACAAGCGGGTGTTGGTAGACACCGGCTCATCCAAGAACATTATTACAACCGCTGCACTCGAAACATTTGAAACTGCCAGCCTCTCACATTGCACCTTCCACTTATACCCTTCGAGCATTTAATGACGCGATATGCTCGACAGTTGGCACAATTGTCCTGCCCATACAAGTGGGACAAAAGACCATTCATACGTTGTGCCACATTTTAGAAGGTGAGATGGCTTACAATATCTTGCTTGGGCGGCCTTGGATCCGGGATATGAAGTGTGTCCCTTCAATTGCTCATCAATGTCTAAAGTATACATTTGAAGGACAAGTGCACGTGGTCCCCATAGATTTGGAACCTTTTAAGTATTGCAACTTAGTGCAAATCATGCCACAGTCGACCCTCCCTTCAATGCATGTGGATTTCTAGTTAAATCCATCTAAGAGGGGTCCGACTAAGCAAGAATCTCCATTACCGAATCAATCAAATTCCCAGGCGGGTTCATCTTCATCATCCATTATTCCTACAATGACACCACCTATGGTGGCCACACCAACGGACAAAGGAAAGAAGCCCCTGGAAGCGGAACCACCTTTAGTCTCCAACATCTCTACAGAAGAGACGCCTAATAGAATGGAAGTTGAAACACCTAGTTCACCCCACATGGAGTGGACTCAAGGAGAACTCCCATTCGCTTCCCCTCAATCGCCAACGATTACTGTTGAGATGTCTAACACAGGCATGGGGGAGTATATAGTGTGCAATGTTGTTGCAACGCCCACACTTCAGTCTATGTAAGACATGGGAAGACCTCGACTCCCGATAGGCTCCGTGGTTCCTTTAGGCTACCCACCTAATCATACAAACTTCATTTTTGGGGGCCTAGATCATGGCGTTGAACCTTCCCGACAAGAAGAGGAAGATGAAGATCCCTTTGTGGAAGATGTCAATTATCTGGCTAACCCAGACTTCGCATTACGATATCTTAGCCAATGTAATTGGCATGGATACGGGTTAGGCAGGTATGAACAAGGAATGCGTGTTTTGTGCCAACCAAGATACCAAATGCCTTATGACAAGTCAGGAGTAGGGTTTAATCACCCTTTGCCCCTCGACATCTTGGTTGAAAACATGCAAAGCCTAGGGATAGGCAACAAGGATGGGTTGGCATCAGATCCATATGTCAATCCAAATACAACTTATACATTGGGGGATTATTTCCCATTACAAACAAATAACCTTGTTGACCTCAACAACCCTTTCCCTACGGCCGAACAAGGAGAAACCTCACGGACTCACCCATAAGGGGAAGATGGACAAGACCACGAAGGGTCTTCTGAAGATGAGTCGGAGTACGATCATTCACCCGAATATCCACTGAATGACGATCAGGACAGCTTCCTGATGATGTTCCCATTGAATGATCCCAGTGAGCATAGGCTACCTCAACAACAACAAAATACTTTGGACATAGATGACATGTTTGAACATTTACACATAGGTCCAAGACATAGGAGGCATTTCAACCTGGCGCAGTTATAGCATTTACTGCACCCGCCACTCTAGGAATACAGAGAGCATCTTCCACCTGGAGACCCTATCAAACCATCAGTGCCTAGGGCAAACCCTGTTTGCAGGTCCATGCATAGGGCTGATCCCTTTGTGCCAGTGCCTACAGAGCCAGATCCAACACACCAAGAGCATCCAGAATGTCAGAGTTATCACATTTGCGGTAATGGAGATTACAATCATTTCATCAACATGGTCTCCATTGACTTGACCACCCCCATCCATGATCCAGCCAATCCCACATGATTATTGCATCTAGACATAGAGGCTATTGATTGGGATCACGCTGGCACACCACCATCTCCATCAGAGTATTGGCCTTGTGGTGGGATGTTTCATTTCACTCCAGGATAGACTCAGGATGTCTTTCATGCTGAAGAGGAACTAGACGTTCCTAATGATGATCTTAATTCAGCAAATGATATCCATCTGATCCCAATTCCACACCAGTTGGAAGATGGATCCCATATGTCAGTTGAAGCAATGACTGATGTAGACATCGGCACAGACCCAACGAATCCATGGATTCTCAAGCTGGGGGTAAGTCTTTCCCCCAAATAGCGAGCCAATTATGTTACCCTTCTTAAGGAAAAGAAGGAGGTTTTTGCATGGTCATACAAGGATATGTCGGGACTAGACCCACAGCTAGTCACGCACAATTTAACGCTTGATCCAAAAATCAAGCTAGTCAAGCAAAAACTACGCAAGATGCACCCAACAGTGGCCTTAATGGTAAAAGATGAGTTAAAAAAGTTGTTGGATGCCCAGTTTGTCATCTGTGTGGATTATCCGCCATGGTTGTCTAACATGGTTCCTGTCAAAAAGCCCGACGGGAGGATTCACATATGCATCGATTTTCAAGATCGTAACAAAGCGAGTCCTAAGGATGATTTTCCCTTGCCAAGCATTGACACATTGGTAGACGCTACAGCGGGCCACGAAATGCTTTCCCTTATGGATGGTTTCTCAGGATACAATCAGATTCATATCAATCCTGAGGACCAACTCAAAACGGCATTCACAATGCCTTGGGGGACCTTTTGCTATAAGGTCATGCCTTTTGGCATTAAAAATGCCGGAGCCACCTTCCAACGTGCCATGATGTACATCTTTCACGATTACATGCACAAAACTTTGGAATATTACATGGATGATTTGTTGGCCAAATCTCTTTTGCGCCCAGATCACATCGGTGACTTGAGCAAGGTCCTTGATCGCCTCATTGAGCATAAAGTCAGACCAAACCCTAAGAAGTGCGTCTTTGGCATCACCTCTAGAAAGCTCTTGGGTTTCATAGTCTCCAAACGAGGAATCGAGGTAGACCCAAACAAAGTCAAGGCAATCCTTGAAATGCGTCCCCCAACCACTATCAAGCAGCTCAGGAGTCTACAGGGAAAGGTTGCGTCGATCAAGCGCTTCATAGTGCAGTTATCTGACAAATGCCGACCCATGAATAAATTATTGCATAAGGGGGTCACATTTCATTGGGATGACAAGTGCAAGTCAGCCTTTGATGACATTAAATAGTACTTGGCTTCGCCGCCAGTATTGGCACCACCTAGACCAGGAGTGTCATTCTATTTATACATCTCAACCACTGAGGTGGCACTGGGGCGCCATGCTGTCCCAAAAAAATGAACTTCACAAAGAACAGGCTACATACTATCTTAGCCGCACCCCGGTCGGCTATGAACTTAACTATGCATACGTTGAAAAGCTCTGCTTGGCAGTGGTGTTTGCTACCAAAAAACTACGCCACTACATGCTCAGTAATAAGACGTATGTTGTGTCTAATGAGAATCCATTATGATACATGATGAGTCATACTTATCATAGTAGCCACATGGTGAAATGGATCATGTTGTTGATGGATTTTGACATAGATTTCATTGGACAAAAATCCATAAAAGCTCAAGTCATCGCCGATCAACTAGCTGAGGCTCATCTTGAAGACGATCAGCCTCTAACTTTTGAACTACCTGATGATGGGGTCTTCCATGTTTCAGAGTCACCAGATTCTGATGAGCCTGAGTCACAGGCTGACATAACCCTATTCTTTGATGGTTCTAAATGTGAGCAAGGGGGTGGTGTGGGAATTATATTCTTCACTCCACAAGGCGCTCCAATTCCCTTGTCATTTAAATTAGACTTCCCATGCACCAAAAACAATGCAGAATACAAAGCCTTGCTCATAGGTCTTCAGACAGCAATCACCATGAACATTAAACGATTGAACATCTTTGGTGATTCGCTATTAATTATCAATCAAGTAAAGGGGATATTCCAATGTAAATGTCCAGTTTTGCAGGCCTATAAAGCCCTTGTGGACAAATTCTTGGCACAACTTGAATGGTATGACATCGAGGCACTCCCTCAATCATCAAATCATTTTGCAGATACTATGGCCTCCTTGGGGTCACTCATCTCGCAAGACCCTTCTGGTGAAATGACAACCATTCAGGTTAAAAAATTATCGCAATCTGCGATGGAGCGTGCAAGCTCTGATCTGACACCAGAAATCCACATGATCCAAATTGAACCATCTCCGGATAAGTTCTCTCAAATTCGAGATTGTTTGACTCAAGACAACTGGGGGTCCTTGTTCTCCCCGACCCCTCTTACTAGCAACACCACGTTGTTTTTACAAGTTCTTTCCTACTCATTTTTTGTTCGAGATAGACTTCAAGAGGGATTGGTCATTCATACTATCGAGGTTTCTGATCAGCAAGATTGGTACACACCCATTCGGGATTACCTCAAGCTAGGTAATCTCCCACTTGGATTGACACAAGCCGCGAAAAGATCATTCATGTAGAAAGCGGCAAAGCATGTCTTGTTAGGAGATATTTTGTATTGTCGAAATTATGAAGGAATCCTCCTTCGTTGTTTGGACCAGCAGGAGTCCACTTGGGTGATAACCCAAGCTCACGATGGTACATATGGTGGCCACTTCAGCGGTATGGCCATCGCAAAGCGCATTCTTCGCATGGGTTATTATTGGCCATCTTTAGAGCGAGATTGTTGCGCATATGTGAAGAAGTGCATGAAGTGTCAGCACCATGCTAATTTAACACATGTACCTTCTCAGGCCTTGCAGCCGATTCAATCGATTTGGCCTTTTTTGTAGTGGGGCTTTGATTTAATTGGAAAGATCTCCCCTGCGTCGTCTAGTCGTCATACGTTTATTTTAACAGCCACAAAGTACTTTACCAAATTGGTGGAAGCAATTTCGCTGACCACTACGACTGGATCCCGCATTGCAGAATTTATTTTGCATAACATCATATGTCATTTTGGTATTCCATCCAATATCCTGTCAGATAATGGGACACCATTCAAGAATAAATATGTGCATGCTTTTACCACAAAGTACAAGATTCAGCACAGCTTTTCAACACCCTATTATCCGCAGGCAAATGAGCAAGCAGAGGCGTCAAACAAAATGCTAGTTGCCATTCTCAAAAAGATAGTTGCTAACAATCATAAAGACTGGCACATTCAGATCCTGCTTGCCCTATGGGCTTATCGCACCAGCATTCGAACGCCCACTGGGGCAACTCCATTTTCGCCGGTGTATGGCTCGAGGCAGTCATGCCTTTTGAGTTGGAAATCCCTTCCCTGCACATTTCAATGCAAGAGTTCATCGATGATGACACTGTGCAGCAGGCCCGGTTAGATCAACTGACATTGCTCGATGAACGACACGTTAATGCTCTCGAGCATTTGTGTATTTATCAAGAGCGACTTAAGAAAGCATACAACATGAAAGTCCACTTTAGGGAATTTCAGGTTGGTGACTTGGTTTTAAAAGAGAACCAGCAGAATTCTAATTTTCCGTCCCATCTATGGGATAATTTTTCAGCAAACTGGTTAGGTCCTTACATCATTGACAAGAAATAGGACCTGGAACATATCGACTTGCCTCTCTTGAAGGAATCAAGGAAACAGAACCCTTGAACATCATTCATTTGAGGCCATTCCACATCTAGAGAGCCATAGTCCAACTAAAAGCTCCAAGGATTATCATAATCTCTTGGTCACCCCTAAATGCTCCAAAGGTATCTATAAACCCTTTGGTCAAACTAAAAGCTCCAAGGATTATCATAATCGCTTGGTTACCCCTAAATGCTCCAAAGGTATCTATAAACCTTTTGGTAAAACTAAAAGCTCCAAGGATTATCATAATCGCTTGGTCAACCCTAAATGCCCCAAAGGTATCTATAAACCCTTTGGTCAAGACAAAAGCTCCAAATTTTTTGCATCCCTACCTTCAGGCTATTGGATCTACGCCCGAAAGGAGGATGGGAAAAGGATGTCGCGGTACCTCGGACTGAGAGGACTTTGTGAAGGTCCCGCCTCTCAAGGGAGGTGTATTTTGATGATTTTTCGATGGATGGTGGGTTCACCAGGAAACATTTAATGGCAGTTTCCATGCCTAGGTTTTGGAATGTGTTTAAATGTGTTCATTTTTAACCTTAAGCATTCATATCCTAGGTTTGGCCGAATGTATCTAGATTACTCTATATGAAAATGCAAATTCAATGAATACAGAAAATAGATTTAAAGACAAAAAAACAGAGAGATTATAGAATACAAATGAGGAATATCTGATCCGGATGTCTGAAGAAGATTATGATGTTGAAGTAGTCTAGATCATCTGAGATTCGACAGAATCATCTGCAATCAGACGAATTTGTCAGAGACCTGCAAAACCGAAAACAGATGCAAAATACAAAAGGTACTACAGTGCTAACAGAGGGAAATGATATAAAATGGCAGCAATGTTATCAAACTAAAACTTAAACACAGAGACAGAAATGAATCGTGCTAATTAGATAATAATTAGGATTTAATTATGCACTTAATCGAAATGGGTGAACTCCAAATGCAAAATGACATAAAACACTGAATAGACTATTTAATTTGTAGAATAAAATGATAGAGAAAAGGTTGAGAAATGCAAACTTCAGGCATTGATTGCCTTAATACGAACTGCAGTCGAGATCGTCTCGCATCAGTACGAAATCACCTCGAATTCGACAGGTTCACCTCCGATCTGAATAGGTTCGTCGGTGACGATAGGTGCTGGCTCCAGCTGAAAAACAATGATGTACCTGCAATAAAATTGGTATGGGACCAGTGCAAATGGAAAATAGGGATGTTTTAACGTGAATGGAGTTAACTTGCAGATAATTTTCAGCTAGGGGTTGGGAAGGGAAAATCCTAGAGACTAAATAGGCTTAGGGGAGTAGTTAGGAGGTTGGAGATCATCCCAATTTGGGAGATCTCCAACGGGGGGAGGGTCCCAATGGTGCAGACACGCTTCTACCCATATTGGAGACCCGTTGGAACAGATTCCAACTTTGCAAAATCAGTTTTGCGACAAGATCGTCTGGACGTCCTAGTCTAGACGAAATCGTCAAATCTGGGGCGATATTGTCTGATCGACGACGATATCGTCAAATGGTCAAAACAACCTCTAAAAATGGCATGGAAAATGGGGAAATGGATTTCCCGACGGTTAACAGGCGGTTTGGGAGGTTAAATTTGAATTTTAAATTATTTACTAAGGTGAATGTAATTATTACAATTTTACTGCGCCAATTTTAGGGTGCTACATTTTGCCCCCTCTTTAGCGAATTTTCCGAAGAAAATACGTTAAAGATGAGTTATTCTCGATCTACGAGAAAGCAAAAATTATTCCTATTTTTAGGCGACGATTCTTGGTTGAATCGTACGACATATTACTATGGTGCCCCCTCCGTTTTTTTACCCAAATCGAACGTTTGAGGTAAAAACACGAAAAAGCAAAAAAATTATGTTTGAATAAAATTAAGAAAAATAGGGTAAAACCCTAATTCATTTTTACTGTTCATTTTCTGAGTTTTAGAGCTCTGAAGCAAAAATGGTGGAGACGACGCACAGATCGACAGAGGTCCGGCATGGTCTACGGGTAAGAGTCCAGACTGTTCTAGAATGCTCTAATTTAATTTTACATGCTTTTTAGGTAGATTTTAGATGAATTTTGAGCATCGCGGCCATTTTTGGGCCATCGTCGTCGGGACAAAATCGTCCCGATTTTGACAAAATCGTCTCAATTTCGGCAATTTCGCCCGAGGGCGAAATCTTCGAAAGGGGGACGATTTCGTCAAATTAGGGACGATTTCGAACTACGAAATCGGAGACGATTATGCTCAAATTTGAGATGATATCGTCCAATAGTGGGCGATATCATCAATTGCACAAGATTAAATTTTTAACTTGCATTATTAATTACTTGAATTATTGATTAATTATTGCTTGTTGTTTTGTTGTTTATGTTTGCAAAGAGGATTACTAAAGAGCAGGGAGTGGAAGTACGGTGGGTTGAGAGACGACTTGGCCGCTCTCACACAGGCAGAGTAGGATCAGCTGGCACAGGCCGGCTTACTGCATGTGGCAGAGATGCCACAAGTTTCTACGGACATGGGGCTACTGACGGCCCTAACAGAGAGGTGGTATCCGGGCTCTTCATGTTTCTAGCTACCTACAGGGGAGATGGCTCCCACTTTGGAGGATGTATGGAGGATTCTGAGAATCCCCATACAAGGATGGTAGATTACACCTGCGGCCAATCAGGGCCGCGCTATGGGACGACTGTGCGGTGACCCGAGCTTCACCCTAAAGAAGGGCAGAGTTAACATCGAGGCACTGTGCCAGATGCCTGGGGCATCTACACTCACACGGGTTCTAGCTAGAGTAGTTGGTGGACTTCTGCTATGCCACCAGAGTGGGTGCAAGGTGCCATGGATGCTCGCAGATGTGATCTGTGATATGCGGGACCACGGGTACAGGTTCTCGTGGGGCAGTGTAGAACCCTAAAATTGGCGCAGTAAAATTGGAATAATTACATTCACCTTAGTAAATAAATTTAAATTCAAATTTAACCTCCCAAACCGCCCGTTAACCGCCGAGAAACCCGTTTCCTCCTTTTTCGTGCCATTTTTAGCAGCTTGTTTTGACCGCTTGACGATATCGTCTCCGATCGTACGATATCGCCCTGCATTTGACGATTTCGTCCGGACTAGAACGTCCGTACGATTTCGTCGCAAAACTGAATTTGCATAGTTGGAATCCGTTCCAACGGGTCTCCAATCCGGCAGAAGCGTGTCTGCGCCGTTGGGACCCTTCCCCCGTTGGAGATCTCCCAAATTGGGATGATCTCCAACCTCCCAACAACTATCCTATGCCTATTTAACTCTAAGACTTTTCCCTCCCCAACCCCTGGCTGAATTTTTATGCAAATTGAACCCTTATGCTCTAAAACATCGTAATTCATATTTTGCATTAGTCCTATAGTCATTTCATTGCAGGTACACCACTGGTTTTCAGCCGGAGCCAGCACCTATCGCAGCCGACGAACCTGTCAAGATCGGAGGCGATCTCGTCAAATTCGAGACGATCTCGTACTGATGCGAGACGATTTCGACTGCAACACACATCGAGGCAATCAGTGCCTGGAGTTTGCTCTTCTGTCTCTTTTTTCCGTCATTTTATGCTATAAATTAGATTGTTTATTCAGTTTTTATACTATATTGCATCTCGGAGTTCACCCATTTTGTCTAGTTTGCATATTAAGATCATATTCTGCTATCTAAACACAGTTATTTGCATTTACTTCTGTTCTTGTATATTGTTCAACACTCATATTACTGTTTCACATAGTTTGCCCCTGTTTGCAAAATAGAATTTCTTGTATTTCGTATCTGTTTGTCGTTTTGCAGTGTCTCTCGATGAATTCGTCCGACGAATTCGTCGATTGCGTACGATCCCGTCGCTTTAGACGATTTTATCAAATTGAAGGCGATTCTCGTTGAATTGCAGACGATCCAGATCGCTTCAAGCTTCGTAAACTCCATCGACTTCCGGATCGTGTAATCTTCATTGGCCTCCCGCAAATTCTCTCGTTTCTGTTTTCCTTTCTCGTTTGTCGTATGCATTTAAATTGCATTTTCATGTAGTTTAAGTTAGAATCATTCGGCCAAACCTAGGATGAATGTTTAAAAATAAAACGAACTCATCAAAACTCATTCCCAAAACCTAGGCGTGGAAACCGCCGTCAAATGTTTCCCCGGTGAACCCACCATCCGTCGAAAAATCACCAAAATGCACCTCCCTTGAGAGGCGGGACCTTCGCAAAGTCCTCTCGTCCGAGGTACCGCACCATCCTTTTCCCATCCTCCTTCCCGGCGCGGATCCAATAGCCTGAAGGTAGGGGTGCGAAAAATTTGGAGCGATACATTTTGGTGAACCCGACGTGAATGCATCATAACCTTTTGAACAAAAACAAACAAAGACAAAAAAAAAAAAAATTAGAACAACTAAAACTTAGATGCATTTTAAAAAACATTTAAGGTTCAAAATCATGTTTAGATGGTAGCTCCTAAAAAGAGGTTAGCAGTTACTATAAACGTAGTAAACCAATTAGCGGCCATAGAAGTTAATTCTATCCTTAGTGTCCCTAAAGCAAGTAGAAATCAATCCTTGTGGGACGAGCTTATCGAGAGACTTAGTATCATTTCATCTAGGTCCACACAACTTAAACAGATTAAGAGGCTAGTCTTGGATAGAATCCTAGATCTTCATCAATTAGTGTTCTATCATGAACTTCAGAGAGCTTGCCATAGATGGTTAGCCTATAGGAGAGCTTTAGTAGCTTCGGAGTTGTTCAGCTTCGAGGAATACCTTGAGAATGCAGACATTGTACACCGATTCCTAGGCCTTGTAGAGGACCAAGAAGTTGTTCTCACGGATAGGGAAAGATGGAATAGAGTTCTGCGAGCTGTGCTATATTGAGAGTATTGCCATGAGCTTTACTTTTATCAACCAACATCTGAGATAGACAATATCACCATAGCCCTTTTCATCAAATTCTTAAAAGAAAACTTTCAATTTGAAGAAGAACATTTCATGACCCCCGAACAGCTTGAACCTATTAATGATATTCATAAATTATTCATAGAAGATTAGTTCATCTACTTTCAGCCTTATTATTATTGTGTGCATTTATTGTTTCATTTGCTGTCTTTATTATATTGTTTCAAAGAAAAACTAAAAATCAAAATCAAAAAATCAAAAAACATAGTAAAAAACTTAAACATTTCATTTACAATATTGCATTAGGTATATATAAATATATACCTTTTAATTTGTTGCATATATATATATATATATATATATATATATATATATATATATATATTTTATATATATATTTGCTGAAATCAAAACTTAGCACCATGACTAAACTTAGGAATGGTAAAGAAATTTTAGGAGAAGGAGAAGATTGGCTACAAAATACAACCGAAAACCCAAATGTCCTTCTTGGAGATACAAATCCGGAAGGTGAAACTCTAGGTCAATCAGATGAAGACTTAGGTGAAGATAAGGAACAAGAAGGAAGTGTTAAAGAATCTTCGTCCCCTAGAATAGCTCCAAATGGAGGCATCACTTTTGACAACGCAGAACATTTTCAAAAATTTCTTAATCAACATATCGACGTCCTTAATGTGGCAGTCCGTATTGATAAAGGGGAAATTAGTGATGCTCAAACAGCCTTAGAACGGGCGCTTGATATGCAAACTAATCCCTTGTCTTTCATTGATCAAGAAAGTGATAAGGGTGGACCATCTAATGCGAATATGGTCACTATAGCCCAAGCCATGACCAAACAACAGGTCACCCAACCTCCTAAGCAACCCGTTACTCAACCTAAAATCACTCCCGCACAAAAGAAAATTCCCTTCACTACTTCCTTCCTCCAAACTATTGAGCAAAATGCTTTAAATAGACAAAAATCTAAAACAAAGCCAAATACAAACTTTCAACAATCTACAATACAACACAATCCAACTTCAAAACTCCTCCATAATATTTTTCCTACCAATGTTTTACACAATAGTAACATGGCATCTAATCCGCATGTTCCTCCATCCTACGTCCATAACACTTATGGCAATGCCCCACCGAATCAATATGGGGGCAAACTAGTAGTTTGGAAGCTATGGTGAAACAATTGGCTTCACGTATGGACCAGATAGATCCCTACCGTCCCTCGTATAATTATCGAGAGATTTGTAGCCAACCATTGGATCCCATAGTGGTAGATCAACCATACCCTAAACATTTTCCCATGCCCGTCCCGCCTATCTATAAAGGAACCGAAGATCCCATAGAACATCTTCGCATGTTTAGGATAGCATGTCACGACATATCGCATAACGACTTGCTATTACTAAAAATGTTCCCCAAAAGTTTAGGTGGAATGGCGTTAGAGTGGTATTATCAATTGCCCACTCATTCCTTAAGAAACTTTGAAGAAACAAATTGAGTCATTTGTTCATCAATTTAGTGCCTACATCGAGAGGCATGTAACTATTAAAGACCTATACAATTTAAAACAAGATAAAGACGAATGTTTTGCTGATTTCTTAGCAAGATGGAGACAATTGACAGGAAAACTGCACTTTGTGCTACCCTATAGGGAAATGTTAGACATTTTCATTAACAATTTACAAGAACAACTTTCTTATGAGCTATCAACAGCTACTTTGACTACCTTCGATCAAGCTATAGACTTAGCTCGAAGAGTAGAAGATGCCCTCATTAGGAGAGGCCAACTTAGAAAGAAGGATGATGAGAAAACATCTAGAAATCAATATAAAAACAAACAAAGTTGTCGGTGATGGAGTCACTGACAGCAGTAAATGTTGCTAATGTCAATGCAACAAAAACAACAAAAAAATTCATCTTGAAACCTCCCGATAAGCCTCCTCGAGAGTTCACTAGATTAAACCAACCTTTATCAACTATTTTACCTCAACTTCTTGAAAGAGGTTTAATCCAATTGCCAGCTATCCGGGAACCTGACCCAAGCATACCCGGATATAGAGCCGATTTGCACCGTGATTTTCATAGAGGTCCCGGACATTCTACCAACGCTTGTAAGAGATTGAAACATAAAATACAAGATTTGATTGACAATAATGAAATGGAAGTGCAAGCCTTCCAACCTAAACAAAACCCTCCTAATAATACCCAAAAGACTGTTCCCCAAAATCAAAATCGAATGCCAATCAAACTTTAGACATATTTCAACACCCTTTACCAAGACATGGTAAAGAGGTAGCCAATCAAATTGAACATCACAATGTTCCCCCTCCTACCCGATATGTAGGAACCATTAGCGGGCAATTACCTGTTCAGGACTCTCACACATTCGACACAACCTTATCCCCGGTTACAACCAGGCCCTTACATAATTTTCAAACTTCTGATTCTAGCGATATAGAGTCGATAGTGAGAGTGAAGTAGACACCATTCAATCGAATAGTTCTGAAAACGAATCAGATCCTATTCAACCTATCACAGATGCTAATGTTACATAAGAACCATTTCCTGAAGAGTCACTACTCGACCTTCTTCTAATGAAGTCCTTCCTTATGAACAAGCCATAAACTCTCAACCGAGACCGTTTCAACGTCGTCACTATAACATTGTAGGTACCATCGGAGTCGTCACCCGACAACAAGCTCAAAATCCCCAACAAGAACCAAACCAGAACGATGGATCAGCTCCATTTGTTCTAAAAATCCTAATAAAGGAAATCATGCTCCTATTGTTCAAACTAAACCCCCTTACAAGCATTAATGAGCAATTGTCTAATACCACCGCCATAATCTCCCTTTTAGATTTATTAAGATCCTCCCCCACCCATAGGGATGAATTGATGCTTACTTTGAGCCATATGATGGTACCTCAAAACATCCAACCCGAAGCTATGGCCAATACTATCATCACGCGAGAGATTGATTGTATTGACTTTCGGGATAAAGATATCCCACAACACACTTTACACAAGGATAATCCCTTGTATATTACAGCTTTAATTGGGGATGTAGTCATCAAACGAGTCCCGATTGATAATGGCTCATCTCTAAACATTCGCACCTTTGACTTCTACCAACGATTTGGTTTTAGAAGTGATGAAATGAAGAAGACTGATATGATTATCAAAGCCTTTAATGACGAAACACAAGAAACGTGTGGAGTCATTACCCTCCCATTGCAAGTTGGTCCTAGAACCCTTGAGACAATCGTGTTTATTGTACATTGCCCAAAGATCGTACAATATACTTTTGGGTCGCCCTTGGATTAACGCCATGCGAGCAGCCCCATCAACTTTACACCAATGTGTTAAGTTTGAGTTTAAAAATCAGTTGGTCACTATTCATGGTGACCCTAGACCTTTTGATATGTGCGCATTGGCGTAATCCAGCTTGGAGTGCAATTTTGCCCCGCTCCGTCATCCACATATCCTAGTTCTTCTTCATCTAAAACTGTGAAATATAAACCCATCATTTCATCTATTCCTCCTCCATTAACTTCATCTTCCCATATAGATCAACCACCTTCTAAACAAATTACTGTAGAACTTCAAAAAGCTCTTAAAACTACAACCAATTCTTCAAGTCCTAATCCCATAAATTCAAAACCTTCAGACACATGTATCATACCTTCCACATCTCAAGACATAGGTAATAAGCCTTCTACATCTTATGCCCTTTCTCGATGATCTTTTACCGGATTTATCTACAACCTTAATATCAGAAAAAATGAATGCTTTCATGCAAGATTCAGACCTTTTAAATCAATTGCCGCCATCTCCTCGTACTTTGGGCCTCCCACAACCTATGGGAAGTACTTACCAAGTCGGGAGTTGCGCCTTCATGTACAAAGGATATGACCGGGGAAGAATCCCTCGTAATATCAAAACCCATCATGATGGATATGCTCGGTGCTATTTTACCAACGATTATATTAAAGCTAAACCCATGATGCTTAAAATGGGATATAAAGGGAAAGGCTTAGGACCTTTCCAAAATGGCATGAAAGAACCTTTCGAGGTAGAACCATGGCCTCGCCCGATGTGGTGTGGGCCTATTACCTAGTAAGGGTCAACCCTTTCCTTTTGAGGATGATGATCATCTCATATGCTATCAAGACTATTTGGATAGACATGTTGATTTACCTCTTAAAAATCCATCATTTTCATGCAACATGCTATCCATAGCATACCCTGAAATGATTGTTGACCCCGATGAAGAGTTGGAAGGAGATATCTTCCATGATGTCTCTGTTGAAGAGATGTTGTACAACGGGTTTTATTTTGATGGTTCTATACCAACCATAGCTCAACTTGAGGCCACCGACCCTCATAACGAATTATCTAAATTAACTTTACAAGAGTTACAAGAGTTGGGCGTTTCACCCGCCCCACCTAATTTTGAAAGAGATCTACACATGGAGGTAGAAAATGTCATTAAAATTAATATTGGAACTGAGGACAACCCTCACATAATCAACATTGGAGCATAACTAAGTCAAGAAAAACAAGAACAATACATTGCATTTCTTAAAGAGTATGAAGATGTCTTCGCTTGGACATATGAAGATATGCCAGGTCTAGACCCTTCCGTAGTCATGCACCATCTAGTGGTCCATCCAGATGCTAAACCTGTTAAACAAAAACTTAGAAAAATGCATCCCAAAGTGGCTCGCTTAGTCAAAGGGGAGTTAGAAAAACTCCCGAATGTTATCTTCATACAAGCTATTGATTATGCCGAATGGATCTCCAATGTAGTTCCAATCACCAAGAAAGAAGCCACCAAAGTTAGGGTTTGCACAGATTTCAGAGATATTAACGCTGCATGCCCTAAAGACGACTTTCCTCTTCCAAATATGGATCAAATTATTGATTTTACTGCCGGAAGTGGGATGATGTCCTTAATGGACGGATTCTCTGGCTATAATCGATCAGATAGCTCCCGAAGACCAGGCTAAAACAGCCTTCATTACCCCCTGGGGTACCTTTTGTCGGAAAGTGATGCCCTTTGGCCTAAAGAATGCCAGGGCAACTTATCAACGGGCTATGACCTACATCTTTCATGATATGATGCATGATATCCTACATGATTATGTAGATGATATTATAGCGCGCTCTCTTATTGAAGATCATCATTTAGACGATTTAAGAAAAGTTTTTAATCGATTACGAGAATATCTCATTCGATTAAATCCAAAAAAATGTATATTCGGAGTTAAATCCGGCAAGTTATTAGGGGTTTTAGTTTCTTTACGTGGTATCGAAATTGACCCTCTCAAAATTGCGGCTATCACTGATATGCCCGCACCCACTAATATATTCGAATTACGAAGTTTACAAGGTAAACTTCAAGCTATCCGTCGCTTCATTGATAAGCTGGCGGACAAAATCGGTCCCTTTCTTAAACTCCTTAAGAAGGACGTCCCCTTTAATTGGGACACGTAATGTAGAGAAGCTTTTGAACTTCTCAAGCAATATCTCCTTAACCCTCCGGTGCTTTCACCGCCTAAATCTGATCGCCCATTTCTTCTATATATTTCTGCTTCATATTCTACCTTAGGAGCTATGTTAGCTCAGCTTGATGATGAAAAATGAGAACGTGCTAATTATTACATTAGCCGCACCTTCATCAGTTATGAAACCCGCTATACAACGTTAGAGAAGTTATGTCTAGCAGTCGTGTTTGCTACGCAAAAATTACGACATTACATGCTTAGCCAAAAAACGTATGTCATTGCCAAATATGATCCTTTAAGATATCTCATGAGTCGACCTTATTTATCGGGTCGCACAGCCAAGTGGGTTCTTGCTCTAAGCGAGTTTGATCTCACCTTCATAGGATAGTTAAGGGTCAAATCATAGCAGATCAATTAGCTACCGCACCCTTAGAGTCTACTCATCCCCTCATTATCGAGTTTCCTGATGAATGCCTTCAATTAGAGGCAGACCTTGTTGAACAATGGTCCTTATACTTTGATGGAGCCCGATGCATGAGTGGGGCTAGTGCGGGTATTATTTTAATATCTCCGCAAAAACATCTTATTCCTCCGTCCTTCAAACTAACCTTTGCTTGCACCAACAATATCGTCTGAGTATGAAGCTCTAATCCTTGGATTACGAGCCGCTTTAGCGCTTAAAATTAAAAACCTCTTAGTTTTTGGGGATTCCCAATTGGTTATAAACCAAATTAATGAATTTTATCATACCATAGATGATAAACTTCGCCCATATAAGGCCTATGTTTTACAACTAATGGCCTTGTTTGATCAAGTTACCTTGGAAGCCATTCCTCGAACTAGCAACCGTGCAACCGACGCCATGGCCGCCGCTGCATCTCTCTTGCCCTTGGAGTTAGACGACGAATATGCTACTATCATCATTCGTCGACTCCAGGAACCCGCTTCACATAAGTCATGCTTAGAGCCTTTGGATGTGTTTCTAATCAAGGAAACCACTCCTGAACTCTGGTATACAGACATATTTGATTTCCTCCAAAATGGGACTTTCCCTGCTAATTCTAATCGCAACCAACGTCGGTTATTACGTCGACGAGCAAGTCGATTTGTAATCATTGGCAATACTTTATATAGGAGATCTTTTGAAGGTATCCTATTAAGATGTCTAAATTTAGAAGAGTCTAAATCAGCCTTGAGTGAAGCCCACGATGGATCTTGTGGAGGACACTTTAGTGGTAGCGTCATTGCTAAAAAGCTCCTTCGGATAGGATACTTTTGGCCTACCATGGAAACGGATGCACATGAATATGTGCGCCATTGCGACAAGTGTCAAAAACATGCCGACCTTGTCCATGCGCCCGCACAAGAGCCGCAGGCTATTTCTTCTCCTTGGCCCTTTTCTAAATGGGGCTTGGATATTATTGGTAAAATTAATCCCGTGTCTTCTGATGGACATAAGTTCATCATAACTGCCACTGAGTATTTCACGAAGTGGGTTGAAGCTATGCCTTTAGCTTCCTGCACTGGTTCACAGGTCTCTAAATTCATTTTTAATCAAATCATCTCGCAGGTTCGGAATTCCTGCAAATCTCATCTCTCGACAACGGAACTCCATTCAAAAATAAAGATGTTAAAAAATTATGTCAAAAATATAAGATTCAACATCGCCGGTCTACTCCCTATTATCCTCGTGGTAATGGTCAAGCGTAAGCTTCTAACAAAACTCTAATCAAAATTCTCAAAAGACTAGTCAATAAAACCGGCCGTGGACTCGGCATATTCAATTATATCCACCTCGTGGGCTTATCGAACTAGTGTTCGAACCCCCACGGGCACTTCACCATTTGTTTTGGTATATGGTGCCGAAGCAGCTTTTTCCATTTGAATTAGAAGTTCCTTCTTTGGCTCCGCTACTTCAAGACACCGAAGTAGGAGATGAATATCGCACCGGTAGACTCACCAGCTGGAACTCCTAGACGAAAAATGCATCAATGCTTTAGAGCATCTCCGTGCATACCAAAACAAGCTTAAAAGAGCATATAATAAGAAAGTTCGTCATCGATCCTTTGAGATTGGCGATCTTGTTCTAAAAGAAAATCAAAAGAATACAAATGCAACCAAAGACCTGAAAGGTAAATTTGAGCCCAACTGGCTTGGACCATACATCATTACCGCAAAATTTGAATCAGGAGCATATAAATTGTCTACCTTAGATGGTAAAGAACTTAAAGAACCCATGAATATTTTACATCTCAAACGTTATTATGCATAAATTTGATTATTTCATCCATGTATATATTTGTTCAAAATCATTATCTTGTATTTCTTTCAATTTATTCAAAAACCTCAAAAACATTCATAAAATCTTCAAAAATCTTCAAAAATATTTATTGCATTTATTTTGTAAAGTTCCTTTTGCTTTAAAACAAAAATCAACATAAAAATCCAAAAACAACTATATGCTTGACTCTTTCGAAACCAAAACAATATACAGAATAAAGAGAGAGTCAACATTCTCAAAACTTTCTCAAAATCATTATTTTCTTACAATTATTGCAATTATATGTTTCAACTTATTTTGGATAAAACTAGCATTTATTTGGCATCCCTCACTTGCACACTCACACAATAAATATCTTGATTTTATCTGGCATGATTACTAATCTCTCTTATATCAAAGTTCACAAAAATCAATTAAATAAAGTTTGAGCATAGAGAATTGATCTTGGTATTTACTTAAACCAAGCACATCTTTTCACAATAAAATGATTATATTTGTAATTTCCATGTTTTGCTACATAGTAGAACCGATTTCTTGAGTGAAAAGTTTTCCTTGCTATCCTATCATGCACATGGTCTAGAATCTTTGAGAATTGGCAAAAGGACAAGCTCACCCCTACCTGGAATAAAAATCCCTTGCTCTACAAACTAATCCGAGCAAGTATCCCTAGAAAAAGAAAAAGAAAAAGAAAAGAAAAATTCAAGAAAAAGAGAAAAGAAAAATGTTATGTCACAACAATGTTCCAAGCATTATCAAGCAAAAAGAAAAATAAGCAAAGTTCAAAAGAAAGCAAGAAAAGCAATAAAATCCCTTTCCCTACCCTTTGAAAAGAAAAGAAGGGTGAATGAGCTTGAATCCCTGGAATTCTCAATTATTCGAAAACCGTGAGGTAAGCCCCATAACAGTGGTTTGTGCCCAACCCGCTTGGCCTTGGGTAACTCCTAGCGTGGCGATATGTCTGTCACATTAGCGACCTTCTTTTGTACAGACCTCTGTCTCGCTTATGGATTAGCTAGCTCTTGATAATCCGATCTACATAGTAGCCTAGTGTGGTTATATGCATCTACATCATGGTTAATGAACACTTAGTTGGTTTATTCAAATCACTTGTATCATAGTATCTTGCTCAAAACTCGGTAACTCGAACCATACAATTGCACACACATTTGTATTTGAGAGATTTTGTCTATCATTATGATAAATCAAGATTGGCAATGAATTCACTTATGCACATGGGATTCCTTATAAATCTAATTTTTGTCTTCAAAATACTTTGAAATATTATTTTGCAACTTGTTTGGAATAATCAAGTACAATTATTTAACAACATATCATATATATCTTATCGACTTTCGCAACGATGGTATAATTCCAAAACCAAAATTGGAATTTTATGCTTAGCGCAAGTCCTCATTTTCATCTTTTCTCGTTCATAAAAAATCAATCATGTAATAAAACACTATCCTTTCTTTGATCTTCGCGATGATGGTATAAGTCTATACCTACATATTCTATGCCTAGCGCAAACCATTGTAACAATATTTTTTCCCAATTTATCAAAATTCATAAAAACCATATGACTTCATTTTATTACACAAATTATGCTTTTCAAAAGCAAACACATTTTTATTATTTCATATCATTATGTCAACCTTTGCATTTTGCAATGATGGTATAATTCTTAAGGAATTATTCAACAATTTTTATCACACTTAGGAATTTATGCCTAGCAAAAATCATTTTACAATATTTCATGCATAATATTTTCATGGAAATCTGAAAACAAACCATCATCATCATCATCATTTGCATCATCACAACAAAGTCTTAAGACAAGTCTCTTAAGCACTCTTTTCTTTTAACAATATTTCTATCCTGGGACTAGCTTGACGACCGAGTGAGAAGCGACTCCATGAAATGGTCTATAATAGCGACAATGTCCTTTGAAATTATTGTTAGAAATCTCTTTTTATTTTTATCACATTTCATTACAACCAATCAATTTGTTACATCAGATTATTTCATTTAAAATATTTAAAGCATGACATCCAAGTTATAATTTTTTCCAAAAATGACATAATTACATGACTCATCAATAAAATCATTACATCAATCAACTCAATCAATCAATCAAACATAAAAAGCATCATAAGCATCACATAAGACAAGTCATATGATCAAAAATATCTCATCTATATATATCAACAGAATATATACATCATCAAAACTAGATTGGTATGCCACAATCTGGACCTCGGCATACTCAATCCTCTATCAATACAAGTATAATACAATATCAGTGGCCGTATCCCGCCCTCTAGCCTCGAGAGCCTCTAGAGCTCTCGGCCTCATCTCCTCCCCCCCCCTACGGAGGACGAGGTGGTCCCATCGTAGTATGTGTGGTACCGCGAGTCCTCGTCATCGACCGAGATGAGCTCCTCGTCGACCCTGTCCTGATAGGATCCGCTATGGCAGGTGGCAGCTGTACCCTCTGGCCCTCCGGCACCGCCTCGGTAGTATAGCGCCCGATAGAATGCGGTCCGAGAAACCGACCGCGTAGCAGCTCCCGAGTGCTTACCCCTCCGCCTCGTGCCCCGAGACGAGCATTCTCGTCTCGTAGCCGCGACACCTCGCCCGGTGCCGTGCAACCGCATCCCGTAACGTCCGCACCCGAGCTCGCAGACGATCTCTCTCCCGCCCGAAGAGTAGCCATCTCGCTACTCTCTCCAATGTCCACACCCTTGCCCTTATCAGGCGATGGTGGCCTCTGTGGAGATGGGGGTCTCACCTCCCTCCTCTCCCTCTCCCTCTCCCGCGGCCTCTCCCGTGCCTGTGGCCTCCTCTACTCTCCTCTCGCCATGACCCCGGGCGCCTCTACCACCGCCCGGCACCGCCTCCCTATCCGACGCACAACTACGTGGATCGGTCCCTGAGCCCTCGTCATCCGAGGAGGGCGGATGCCTGCGTACTAGGCATCGTAGCCATCGGCTACCCTTGCGTCGTACCCATCCACTGGTTGAATGGGGGCATCGTCCATGTCCTGACTCCAGAATCACCGCATATCCGGAGCCCCGCTAACTGTGGTGTTATCCCAGATAGTCCAGGAAAACTCATAATCCCTGAGAGATGGGATCCCCTGCTGTAGACCGAACTATCACAAAACTCGGTCATAGCGGTGGAGCTCCACCTCTCCCCTCTCCATCCATAGCCAGCAGACTCGCCTGATGCGAGCCAGCTCCTGTCCATCCTCTGGCCACCCTGGATGCTCTCTCCATGGCCTCCAGGTGATCTGGTCTGGGACCAAGTCATCCAAGTAGTCTCCGGGACACCGACAGGTCGATCCGTCACTGTGCCCCTCTCCGGAGCCACCAAGAGAAGACTCGGGGCCTCTCCCCATCAACCCCTACTAGTGGAAGCCCTATCGGCCTCCGCACCGCAATGTGCTCCCAACACCAAACCTATAGGAGCGATGTCATAACCAGACATCGCCCGCCCTTGTATACGACCCCATGCAGGATCCTATACAATCGGCATAGAACAAAGCTGCCCCAAGAAAATCTGTAGCCATGGTCACGCATGTCGCAGATCACATCTGCCAGCATCCATGGTACCCTGCATCCGCTCTGGTGGCACAGCAGAAGTCCACCAACCACCCCACCCAAAACTCGTGTCAGTGTAGATGCCCTGGCATCCGGCGCAGGTGCCTCGATGTTCACTCCGCCCTTCTCCAGGGCGAAGCTCGGGTCACCGCAGTAGTCGTCCCATCACATGGCCCCGATTGGCCGCAGGTGTGATCATCCTCCCTTGTATGGGGATTCTAAGAATCCTCCATACATCCTCTAGTGTGGGAGTCATCTCCCTGTCGGTAATCGGAAGCATGAAGAGCCCGGTACCACCTCTCTCGCTAGGGCCGTCGTAGCCCCATGTCAGTAGAAACTTGTGGCATCTCTACCACATGTAGTAAGCTGGCCTGTGCTGCCTGATCTCGCTCCGCCCCGTGTCGAGCGGCCAAGTCATCTCTTAATCCTCCATATTTCCACTCTCTCGCTCTTTAGTAATCCTCTCTCGCAAGCATAAACAACCAAAACAACAAACAATCATTAATAACAATTTTAGCAATCAATAATGCAACTTAAAGATCAAAATTTTGCAATTGATGATATCGCCCACTATTGGCCGATATCGTCCGAAATTTGAGCAAAATCGTCTCCGATTTCGCGTGTCGAAATCGTCCCTAATTTGACGAAATCGTCCCCTTTTCGCCGATTTCGCCCTTGGGCGAAATTGACGAACTTGAGACGATTTCGTCGAACTAGGGACGATTTCGTCCGGACGACGTCGATGGCCAAAAACGGCCGCGATGCTCAAAATTCATCTTAAAATCTATCTACAAAGCATGTAAATTCAAATTAAATCAATCTAAACTAAGTTTAAACCCTTACCCGTAGACCGCGGCGGACCTCTTCAGATCTGTGCGCTGTCTCTACCATTTTTGCTCCGGAGCTCTAAAACCAGAAAATGAACAATAAAAAATGAATTAGGGTTTTACCCTATTTTTCTTAATTTTATTCAAAATAATTCAACAATAATTTTTGCTTTTTCGTGTTTTTACCGCAAACGTTCGATTTGGGTAAAAACACGGAGGGGGCACCATAGTAAGTCGTCGTACGATTCGACCAAGAATCGTCGCCTAAAAATGGGAATAATTTTTTGCTTTCTCGTAGATCGAGAAGAACTCATCTTTAACGCATTTTCTTCAGGAAAATTCGCTAAAGAGGGGGCAAAATGTAGCACCCTAAAATTGGCGCAAGAATAATTACATTCACCTTAGTAAATAATTTAAATTCAAATTTAACCTCCCAAACCGCCCGTTAACCGCCGAGAAACCCGTTTCCTCCTTTTTCGCGCCATTTTTAGCAGTTGTTTTGACCGTTTGACGATATCGTCTCCGATCTTACGATATCGCCCTAGATTTGACGATTTCGTCTGGACTAGAACGTCCGGACGATTTCGTCGCAAAACTGAATTTGCATAGTTGGAATCCGCTCCAACGGGTCTCCAATCCGGCAGAAGCGTGTCCGCGCCGTTGGGACCCTTCCCCCTTGGAGATCTCCCAAATTGGGATGATCTCCAACCTCCCAACAACTATCCTATGCCTATTTAACTCTAAGACTTTTCCCTCCCCAACCCCCGGCTGAATTTTTATGCAAATTGAACCCTTATGCTCTAAAACATCGTAATTCATATTTTGCATTAGTCCTATAGTCATTTCATTGCAGGTACACCACTGGTTTTCAGCCGGAGCCAGCACCTATCGCAGCCGACGAACCTGTCAAGATCGGAGGCGATCTCGTCAAATTCGGGACGATCTCGTACTGATGCGAGACGATTTCGACTGCAGCACACATCGAGGCAATCAGTGCCTGGAGTTTGCTCTTCTGTCTCTTTTTTCTTGTCATTTTATGCTATAAATTAGATTGTTTATTCAGTTTTTATACTATATTGCATCTGGAGTTCACCCATTTTGTCTAGTTTGCATATTAAGATCATATTCTGCTATCTAAACACAGTTATTTGCATTTACTTTTGTTCTTGTATATTGTTCAACACTCATATTACTGTTTCATATAGTTTGCCCCCGTTTGCAAAATAGAATTTCTTGTATTTCGTATCTGTTTGTCGTTTTGCAGGTCTCTGATGAATTCGTCAGATTGCAGACGATCCTGTCGCTTTAGACGATTTTATCAAATTGAAGGCGATTCTGTTGAATTGCAGACGATCCAGACTGCTTCAAGCTTCATAAACTCCATCAGACTTCCGGATCAGGTAATCTTCATTGGCCTCCTGCAAATTCTCTGTTTCTATTTTCCTTTCTGTTTGTCGTATGCATTTAAATTGCATTTTCATGTAGTTTAAGTTAGAATCATTCGGCCAAACCTAGGATGAATGTTTAAAAATAAAACGAACTCATCAAAACTCATTCCCAAAACCTAGGCGTGGAAACCGCCGTCAAATGTTTCCCGGTGAACCCACCATCCGTCGAAAAATCACCAAAATGCACCTCCCTTGAGAGGCGGGACCTTCGCAAAGTCCTCTCGTCCGAGGTACCGCACCATCCTTTTCCCATCCTCCTTCCGGGCGCGGATCCAATAGCCTCGAAGGTAGGGGTGCGAAAAATTTGGAGCGATACGAGCGGTTTTGTTCTATGCCGGTTGCACAGGATCCTATATGGGGTCATGTACAAGGGCGGCCGATGTCTGGTCATGACATCGCTACTACAAGTTTGGTGCTAGGAGCATATTACGGTGCGGATGCCGGTAGGGCTTTCGCTGACAGGGGTTGATGGGGAGAGGCCCCGAGTCTTCTACTGGTGGCTCCGGAGAGGGGCACAGCGACGGATCGACCTATCGATGTCCCGAAGGCTATTAGATGACTTAGTCCCGGACCAGATCACCTGGAGGCCATGGAGGGAGCATCTAGGGTGGCCAGAGGACGGACAGGAGTTGGCTCGCATTGGGCGAGTTTGTTGGCTGAGGATGGAGAGGGGAGAGGTGGAGCTCCATAGGTACGACCGAGTTTTGAGGCAGTTCGATCTACAGCAGGGGATCCCATCCCTCAGAGATTACGAGTTTTCTCGGACTGTCCGGGATAACACTACGGTTAGCGGGGCTCCCGACATGCAGCGATTCTGGAGCCAGGACACAGATGATGCCCCCATCCAGCCAATGGATGGGGACGACACAGGAGTAGCCGATGGCTATGATGCCTGGTACGTAGGCATCCGCCCTCCTCGGATGACGAGGGCACAGGGTCCGATCCACACGGTTGTGCGTCGGATAGGGAGGCGATGCCAGGCGACGATGGAGGCAGCCCAGGGTCACGGTGGGAGAGAGGCGAGGAGGCCACAGGCACAGGAGCGGCCGTGACAAGAGAGAGAGGGAGAGGAGGGAGGCGAGACCCCCATCTCCATAGAGGCCACCATCGCCCGATAAGGGCAAGGGTGTGGACACAGGAGAGAGTAGCGAGATGGCTACTCTTCGAGCGGAGAGAGATCATCTGTAGGCTCAGGTGCAGACGCTACAGGATGCGGCTGCACAACACCGGGCTGAGGTGTCACAGCTGCGAGATGAGATTGCACACCTCAGGGCACGGGGCGGAGGGGCGAGCTCTGGGGAGTTGACACGGGCTATCACCCAGCTGACATTTTACCAGACACTATACTTCCAGCTGGTGCCAGAGGTGGACAGACTACCCCTGCCAGCTAACATCACAGATCCGATCAGGATCGGGTCATCGAGGACCACGTCCCGGTCGAGGATGAGGACTACACAGACTGCGATGGGGCCACCTCGTCCACCTCAAGGCGGGGGAGGAGATGAGGCGGAGAGCTCGAGGGGCTCTCGATGCTAGAGGGTTGGACACTATATTTGTATTATATTTGTTTTTGTTGATAGAGGATTGAGTATGCCGAGGTTCAGATTGTGGCATACCAATCCAGTTTTGATGATGTACATATATTTGTGATATATATAGATGAGATATTTTTGATCATATGACTTGTGTCTTGTGTATGTTTATGAGGCTTTTAATGTTTGATTGATGTGATGATTGGATGTAATTATGTCGTTGGAGATATAATTTGAATGTCATGCGGTGATATTTTAAATGAAATAATCCGATGTAACAAATTGATTTGTTGTAATGAAATGTAAAAATAAAAAGAGACTTCTAACAATAATTTCAAAGGACATTGTCGCTATTATAGACCATTTCATGGAGTCGTTGCTCACTCGGTCGTCAAGCTAGTCCCATTTATAGAAATATTGTTAAAAAGTAAAAGAGTGCTTAAGAAACTGTCTTAAGACTTTGGTGCAATGGTGCAAATGATGATGATGATGATGGTTTGTTTTCAGATTTTCATAAAAAATATTTGTGCATGAAATGATGTTCAAATGATTTTTGCTAGGCATAAATTCCTAAGTGTGATAAAATTTTTGGATAATTCTTTAGGAATTATACCATCATTGCAAAAGGTTGACATAATGACATGAAATAATGAAAATGTGTTTGCTTTTGAAAAGCATAATTTGTGTAAAATAATGAATTAAGTCATATGGTTTTCATGATTTTTAATAAATGGGGAATAAAATTGTTACAATGGTTTGCGCTAGGCATAGAATATGTAGGTATAGACTTATACCATCATCGCGAAAATCCAAAAAATAGTTTTATTGCCTGATTGATTTTTGATGAACAGAAAATATGAAAAGGAGGACTTGCGCTAGGCATAAAAATTCCAATTTTGGTTTTGAAACTATACCATCATCGTGAAAGTCAACCAGATATATATGTTTATGTTTTTGATTGTATATTTTGAAAGAAATTTTTGATTTTTGTATTATATAGTTGTCTTTATGGTAAACAACTGTACTTGATTTATTCCAAACAAGTTGCAAAAATAATATTTCAAATTATTTTGAAGACAAAAGTTAGATTTATAAGGAATCCCATGTGCATATGTGAATTCATTTCCAATCTTGATTTATCATAATGATACACAAAATCTCTCAAATACAAATGTGTGTGCAATTGCATTGTTCATTTACCAGTTTTGAGCAAGATAATATGATACAAGTGATTTGAAGAAACCAAATAAGTGTTCATTAACCATGATGTAGATGCATATAACCATACTAGGCTACTATGTAGGTCGGATTATCAAGAGCTAGCTAATCCATAAGCGAGACATAGGTCTCGTACAAAAGAAGGTCGCTAATGTGACAGACATATCACCACGCTAGGAGTTACCCAAGGCCAAGCAGGTTGGGCACAAACCACCTGTTATGGGGCTTACCTCATAGTTTTCGAATAATTGAGAATTCCAGGGATTCAAGCTCATCAACCCTTCTTTTCTTTTCAAAGGGTAGGGAAAGGGATTTTATTGCTTTCTTGCTTTCTTTTGAACTTTGCTTATTTTTCTTTTTGTATTTCTTTTGCTTGATAATGCTTGGAACATTGCTGAAATAACATTTTTCTTTTCTCTTTTTTTCTTTCTTGAACTTTTCTTTTTTCTTTTTTTTTGCTAGGGATACTTGCTCGGATTAGCTGTAGAGCAAGGGATTTTTATTCTGGGTAGGGGTGAGCTTGTCCTTTTGCCAATTCTCAAAGATTCTAGACCATGTGCATGATAGGATAGCAGGGGAAACTTTTCGCTCAAGGAATCAGTTCTACTATGTAGCAAAACATGGAAATTACAAATATAATCATTTTATTGTGAAAAGATGTGCTTGGTTTAAGTAAATAACAAGATCAATTCTCCATGCTCAAACTTTATTTAAGTGAATTTTGTGAACTTTGATATAAGAGAGATTAGTAATCATGCCAGATAAAATCAAGATATTTATTGTTGTGAGTGTGCAAGTGAGGGATGCCACATAAATGCTAATTTATCCAAAAATAATTTAAAACATATAACTACGATAATTGTAAGAAAATATATATGAACACTTTTGAGAAAATTTTTGAGGATGTGGACTCTCTCTTTCTTCTTTATTTTATTTGGTTTCAAGCATATAGCTGTTATTATATTTTTATCATTATTTTGATTTTTGGTTTTATTTTTTATTTTGAGCAGAAAAAATTTAACAAGTGCCTTAAATAAATGCAATAGATAGTTTTGAAGATTTTGGATGATTATGAATATTTTTGATGTTTTTGGATTTTTATAAATTTGAAAGAAATATATAAAAATTTTTGAAAACAAGTTATATACAAGGATGAAAGATGACCAAATTTATGCATAGTAACGTTTAAGATGCAAAATATTCATGGGTTCTTTAAGTTCTTTACCATCTAAGGTAGATAATTTATATGCTCCTGATTCAAATTTAGCAGTAATAATGTATGGTCCAAGCCAATTGGGCTCGAATTTACCTTTAAGTTCCTTAGTTGCATTAGTATTTTTTTTTTTGAAGATTTTGAGGATTTTGATTTTTTTTTGTATTTTGATTTTAATTTATGAATTGAAATTGGTGGTATATACAAGATGATCTATATACACTATACAAGGTTATTTGAGTATAGCATGTCTAAGGTTGCTTCAAAATCAAAGGAGGTTTTGAAGGATAATCTGGTTGAGGTGAAGGTAAGAACAAAAGATGATGAATAAAAGGTAGTGATAACAAAAGCTTTGTTATAATGTAGAATAATGTAGCAAAAGATTTGACTTTTATATGTGTAAAATTGATCATGTTACAAAATAAAATATTAGAAATATAAGAAAGTTCTTCATTCTTATCACTATATTCCAAGTCTTGATAAGATGGAGAAAGTATATGTGAAAGATATGCATGAATGTTATTTGATAAACAAGGATGATCATATATGAATAAAAAAAAGTGATGGATAGAAGAGAATTGTGATAATAAATAATATATAGAACTTGATGTTTCAATCGTTAAATATTCTTCAAATGGTGTTGGGTCATTATGTATGGTAACAATTTTATTTGCAAGTTCAAACTTCAAACATTGGTGAAGAGTGGAAGGGAAAACCCTCATCGTATGAATCCAAGGACTCCGGAGAAATAGGTTGTAAGGTGAAGGACAATATCCTACATAGAATAAAATATCCAGGATCTTGGATCCAATATTAAAGGGAAGAATTATAGTACCTTGAGCTTCTTGAATTTCATTGTTAAAAGATTTTATAATAACATTTGATTCATTAAGATCTTCTTCCTTTGTTTTGAGCTTTTGGAATAATTGATAAGTGCATAAATTAAGAGAGGAGTCATTATCTACCATGATAGTTCTAACAGGTGTTTCTTTACTAGATCTGATAATGTAAAGATAGGAGTCTTCTTGTGGAGTAGAGGAAGGAATATCCTCATCATAGAATGAAATATGGTTAACCTCAAGAGGGTTTACACCATTAATTATGTTCTTAGAGAAAATATGATGAGGAACAAATTGTTGGCTAGGTATTTTGAACAAAGTTTCCTTATGAGAAATTTGTAATACTTCTAAAAGGGATATCTTTGCTTGAGGATTAATCACTTGTTGTTGGCTATCAAAGTGGATTTCAGATTGAGATTTTGATTCTAAAGATGAGCTTTCTATGCTTACATTCCATTTTGGATCATTCTCTAGAGCCAAAGATAGTTTTGAAGGTTGGTCAAATGAGGAATCCATATCTTGAATATCAGATTGAGTTGATTGAACTTGAGGTTGCTCATTTGTAGTTTTTGTTACAATATTAATAATATCATCATGATGGGACACATTAACATGCAATATTTGATTGGTTTCTTGTTGTTGATAATTGAATAGGGGTTCTTGGGAGATCCCCATGTCTTGATTGATTATTGGTATTTGTTGTGTAGGAGTTTGATTGTTTAATTGGGATTTATACTCCGTTGTAGATTGTAATTCCTTTATATTAAAAAGACCCTTATCAATCAAATATTGAATTGCACATCTTAAATCTTTACAATTTTGTGTCATATGTCCATCTACTCTATGATATTCACAATGTAGCTCAAGTTTAAACCAATCTGTTGTGGTATCAGGTTGCCTTATGGAAGGGAGTTCAATCTTATTTGTGTCAAGTAAATACTTGAGAATTATATCCATTGGTTGATTGAGCTTTGTAAATGTACGTGATGAAGGTTTTTGAGAGGTTTTTGATAAATGCTTTAGGAATTTCGTCATAAAAGGGCCTAATGGTTTCTCACCTCTACTTTCTTTGTTATGGGTAGAATGATGATAGGAAGATTGTGATGTAGGAGGTGAGTGCATGGTAGAATTGGAAGAATAAGTATTTTCTTGTTGAAATGGATGTGTTGTATTGAAAGAAGAGTATTGAAAAGGTGGTGGAGGATTATATGTGGATTGATAGACATAATATGGATATATGGGAGAATAGATAATATCGTTATGAAGAGGATTGGCAAAGGGATTGTCTTGTTGGGTTAAGGATGAAAAATGGGAAGAGTGTGATGGAGGTGATGTTGGATAGGGATAAGGTTGGTCATAATCAACAAATGTATTTGGCTGAATTCTTCCAACATTACTAATGGGCTCATATTGATTTGAGTAAAAACTCATGGTTTCTTTAGTACTTCTAAAAGTAATATTTAGCATCTACTATTTAGAATTGAATCTAAAAACATACAAACTTGAAATGATGATTTTGTTATATTTTTTTTGTACACATATATATTTTTTTGTTTTTGTTTTCAAAAGGTTATGATGCATTCACGTCGGGTTCACCAAAATGTATCGCTCCAAATTTTTCGCATCCCTACCTTCAGGCTATTGGATCCGCGCCCAGAAGGAGGATGGGAAAAGGATGTCACGGTACCTCGGACTGAGAGGACTTTGCGAAGGTCCCGCCTCTCAAGGGAGGTGTATTTTGATGATTTTTCGACGGATGGTGGGTTCACCAGGAAACATTTAACGGCAGCTTCCATGCCTAGGTTTTGGAATGTGTTTAAATGTGTTCATTTTTAACCTTAAGCACTCATATCCTAGGTTTGGCCGAATGAATCTAGATTAATCTATATGAAAATGCAAGTTCAATGAATACAAAAAATAAATTTAAAGATAGAAAAACAGAGAGATTACAGAATACAAATGAGGAATACCTGATCCGGATGTCTGAAGAAGATTCTGATGTTGAAGCAGTCTGGATCGTCTGAGATTCGATAGAATCGTCTGCAATCAGACAAGATCGTCCGAGATCCGATGAATTCGTCGACGAATTCGTCGGAGACCTGCAAAACCGAAAACAGATGCAAAATACAAAAAGTGCTACGAGTGCTAACAGAGGGAAATGATATAAAATGGCAGCAATGTTATCAAACTGAAACTTAAACACAGAGACGAGAAATGAATCGTGCTAATTAGATAATAATTAGGATTTAATTATGCACTTAATCGAAATGGGTGAACTCCAAATGCAAAATGACATAAAACATTGAATAGACTATTTAATTTGCAGAATAAAATGACAGAGAAAAGGTTGAGAAATGCAAACTTTAGGCACTGATTGCCTTAATACGGACTGCAGTCGAGATCGTCTCGCATCAGTACGAAATCGCCTCGAATTCGACAGGTTCGCCTCCGATCTGAACAGGTTTGTCGACGACGATAGGTGCTAGCTCCGACTAAAAAATAGTGATGTACCTACAATAAAATTGGTATGGGACCAGTGCAAATGGAAAATAGGGATGTTTTAACGTGAATGGAGTTAACTTGCAGATAATTTTCAGCCAGGGGTTGGGAAGGGAAAATCCTAGAGACTAAATAGGCTTAGGGGAGTAGTTAGGAGGTTGGAGATCATCCCAATTTGGGAGATCTCCAACGGGGGAGGGTCCCAATGGCGCAGACACGCTTCTGCCCAGATTGGAGACCCATTGGAACAGATTCCAACTTTGCAAAATCAGTTTTGCGACAAGATCGTCTGGACGTCCTAGTCCAGACGAAATCATCAAATCTGGGGCGATATCGTCTGATCGGCGACGATATCGTCAAACGGTCAAAACAACCTCTAAAAATGGCACGAAAAATGGGGAAACGGATTTCTCGACGGTTAACGGGTGGTTTGGGAGGTTAAATTTGAATTTTAAATTATTTACTAAGGTGAATGTAATTATTGCAATTTTACTGCGCCAATTTTAGGGTGCTACAGGAATCAAGGAAACATAACCCTTGAACATCATTCATTTGAGGCCATTCCACATCTAAAGAGCCATAGTCCAACTAAAAGCTCCAAGGATTATCATAATCGCTTGGTCACCCCTAAATGCTCCAAAGGTATCTATAAACCCTTTGGTCAAACTAAAAGCTCCAAGGATTATCATAATCGCTTGGTCACCCCTAAATGCTCCAAAGGTATCTATAAACCCTTTGGTAAAACTAAAAGCTCCAAGGATTATCATAATCGTTTGGTCAACCCTAAATGCCCCAAAGGTATCTATAAACCCTTTGGTCAAGACAAAAGCTCCAAGGATTTTCATAATCGCTTGGTCATCCCTAAACGCCCCAAAGGTATCTATAAACCCTTTGGTCAAAACCAAAAGCTCCAAGCGTTACCATAATTGCTTGGTCAACATAAATATTCAAAATTCAACAAAAACAACAAAAAAAAAATTAAAATTAAAATCACAAAAACAATTGCATTTCAATTCCATGCATACTCATAAAAAAAATCAAAATCACAAAAACAATTGCATCTCAATTCCATGCATACTCAAAAAAAAAAAAAAAAAAACCAATCAAAATTACAAAAACATTTGCATTTCAATTCCATGCATTCTCATAAAAAAATCAAAATACAAAAATATAGGTTGCATTAAGCATTGCCTCCATACATTGCATACTTCGCTAGGTCATACAAGTCAAAAGCACCATAGACAGTCATTACTTGGAAATACCATCCTTTTTCACATCAGATCCATTTTCATAAACGCATACATCCAACATATCACCCTTTTATTTTAAGCATAGTCAGTTGTCTCCTAATGTATATAGGGTTTTCGTCATTTATATGTCTTTAAATTTCTAGCCAAAACTGTACATAGTTAAACAAATTTTACATGGGAAATTTTTACTTGGATCCCACCTTGTTACGTAGCATCCCAACACAAATTAACACACATTTAAAAATTCCTAAGTTGTGTGACCGAAAGATGAAACCTGCACAGTAATCCAGGTCACCATAAGCGAAATGGCTATCTTGCTCATCCCCCTATGCAAATGACCCTAGGAATGCCGAGAGTTGGAAAAAGGACAAGCATCCTCCCTACCCAATTTCCCAAGAATCCCAAGTTCTCAAAAGTTGCAAAAAATCAAAAATTTGCAAAACGTCAAAATATTAAAAATTTGACATCCTACAGTGCACACATCAAAAGGCACAAACAATAGTGATTCTCGTCACTCCATATCCACATCCCTTGCTCAAAAAAAAAAAAAAAAAAAACAAATAAAACAAAAATAAACAATGATTTTATCACTATAAAGAGCAAGTATCCCAATACAATTGAAGAAAAGAAGGGAGTCAAACTTGAATCCCTGGAACTCTCAGCATGTCGACAAGTCATGAGGCAAGCTTCAGTACCGGTTTGGTTGATAGCCTATCGGTCCTTGGCGGTAAACCTCCCGCATGAGGATATATCTGTCACATTAACTTGTGTGCAGATCAATGTTTGCATGTGGATGAGCTAGCTTATGGTATCCAAGAAAGCATCGCAGATTAATCTGACTAAATACAATAAAGGAGTTAGTGGAGCTAATTAGGTGATCCTTAGTACAGGTTCAGTTGAAAGCCCATCGCTGGCGGTATCTTGATGAATAACACATAAACAAACTCAATTGCACACACAGGGATGTGAAATAACTTGGTTAAATTCAAGTCGGGTTTAGACCTTGTTCAAAAGTCTTGCGAGATAAATGTACAGTCTTGGCTAGTTAGTTAAAATATCTACATCTCAAAAAATCTTAACTACATTTTCAAGCAACCGGTACATTTCATTTCGTACATCACCATCAGAGAATAGACAAAATACAAAACCAAAGTTTTCACATGCACACGCATTCCACAATGTTATCCCATTACTATAGCAAGTCAATCCAATCTTGTACAGTCTATGGTGCATCGACAAATCATCAATAATTCATTTCATTCATTCCATATGCACACATCATACAAATTAGAACCATCGCATTCATAATCGCATATGCATACATCAATGTAAAAACATGTACATAAAAATAAATCATGAAAACTGTATAAACACCAAAAAGAGTCATCTGTATATATATATCATAAAAAAATTGCCCGCAGGCTACAGTGCATCGGTCCTCGAACCTCGCTCCCGCAATCCAAAACCTCAAAAACCCCCAACCTAGGGCATTGTCCACCATGATCACGCAGGATCGGTGCGACGGGAACTACCCCCCGTGGTGCGGGACCTCTGAGACCTCTCAGGACGGCTACTGCTCGCTCCTACACCATGCCCGCTGGCCTCTCCCTCATCCTGTCACCTTCGCTGCGAGGATGCTATCTGCTCCATGTCGCTCCCTCTCGAGCGTCGCGATGATCCACCTCCAGAGAATTTAGGTACTCGCCCACCAAGGTGGATAACCTCATCCTCCAGCTCATCCCACTATCGCTCCAAGTCCCTCGCCCGTTGCCGTTATGTCGCAAGGTTATCCTCGCTCTGCCCTAACTGTGTCCATAGGAGATCCCTCTCTTGTACCATCTCCCTCAGCTCCTGATCTTGCCTCCGCAATAACTCTGTCAACCATGCCACCTCAGCGTGCAACCTCACCTCTGTATCCCTCGGCACGGTCGGCTGCATCGGCCTCTCTGGAGCATCGGCCTACTTCGAAGCATCCTGCATCTCTGGCTGCTCCTCCTCATCAATGTCCTCTCTCACATTTTCCAACTCCACCATTTCCACATCTGCAAGAGCTCCCCAACCCTCTCCTGGTGCCTCTACACCCTCTCTGCCTCCTGCTGCCTCATCTCCTCCCAATGGCCCCTCACCTCGCCACTTCCGGAGCGTCCACCACTCCTGGTACTCGACAGTCACTCCGACATCATCCACGTCTGGCATGTCCAGTATTGTATCAGACTCCTCCCCTAATGGCTTGAGGATCGGCGTAGCTAGGATCCTCTCATCGCTCCAACGCTGATAGACTATGGGTTCCCCAGGCAACCCCTGGCGTACCCCAAACTATCGTGTCACTCGAAGGTAATGAAAGTACTCTTGCTCTGTCCCATGTCGTCCAATCACCCATCTCCCCCTTCGAACCTACCGAAGCCACTCATCAGCCTCTGGCCATGCGGGACAATCCCGATATGGCCTCCATACCACATCTCCTGGAGTCAGTCATGCCAATACATCTCTGTAATGGTCCATGTCTCCTGCAAACCGTCGACTCTGCCCCCGCTCCTCTAACCGATACCATAGAGCACCATAAAAAATATCTCTGTCCACCATGTCCGCCCGTGTAGTCCAGGGTAGCCCTCGTGGTCGCTCTACAGCTATATGCTGCCATGCCCAGCACTGTAACAAGTAACTACAGCCAATCCCCTTCTGCCTCCGACAGTGGACCTCATATAACTCATCATATAATTGAGCCAAAAGCGTCTGGCCCCATCTCATGATCACCGGCTCTGTCATCGAACAATCCACTAACTGCCACACCACCTCCAATAGGTTCCATGGGAACCTCACTCTTGACGAGTCTGGCAGGAGCATGTTGGAAATGAGGCTCATGAGTAGTGCATACCTCACTCCCAACACTCCCCTCGTGCACCACCATCATACCAGAATCCCCCCAATCTGACAATCCAGCTCCGCCCTCTCCATCGAGCTCATCCCATCCCCATCCCCCCGTGTCCAAAATACCAAGTCAATACAGCCATCCTCTGGCCTCGTGGCATCGTCTAAATGGGAACCCCGTCTATCGAAATCCAGAGAATCCGATACACGTCCTCTAAGGTGACGATCATCTCCCTTGTCGAAATATGGAAGGTGTTCGTCCGAACATCCCATAGGCCAATCAAAGCTGTAATGTACGCCTGATCTGCAATAATTGCATCCAATTGAGCCACATGCTTGAGCCCTAGGGCATCAAGCCACTCCCAGTCCTCAGCACTCAATGCCTCGTGGGCATTAGAAAAAATAGTCGATACCCGATGTCGACTCTTCACCACCTGCACATCACAGAAAATAACACACATCAAAACCATGCATCAAATTACCATCACATGTACAAAAATGCATAACTGTACAGTAACATATTTCATTCACATGTACATCCATTACCAAAAAAAAAAAAAAAAATTCATTCAGTTTTCATCTTACATTTCATCAAAAACGACAAAAATTTGACATGGTTTACCTATGGTTTTACCTAAGTTTACCATTTCAAACAAAAAAATTCATCCATTTTTCATTTTTTTTAATTCCATAAAAATAACAAAAAAAATCGACATGGTTTACCTACGGTTTCGACCTAAGTTTACCATTTCAACAAAAACAATTCATCCATTTTTCATTTTTTAATTTCATCAAAAACGACAAAAATTTGACATGGTTTACCTATGGTTTTACCTAAGTTTACCATTTCAAACAAAAAAATTCATCCATTTTTCATTTTTTTTAATTCCATAAAAATAACAAAAAAAAAATTCGACATGGTTTACCTACGGTTTTACCTAAGTTTACCATTTCAAAAAAAAAAAATTCATCCATTTTTCATTTTTTAATTTCATCAAAAACGACAAAAATTTGACATGGTTTACCTACGGTTTCGACCTAAGTTTACCATTTCCACATAAAAATTCATCCATTTTTCATTTTTTTTAATTCCATAACAATAACAAAAAAAATTCGACATGGTTTACCTACGGTTTCGACCTAAGTTTACCATTTCAACATAAAAATTCATCCATTTTTCATTTTTTTTAATTCCATAAAAATAACAAAAAAAATCGACATGGTTTACCTACGGTTTCGACCTAAGTTTACCATTTCAACAAAAAAAATTCATCCATTTTTCATTTTTTAATTTCATCAAAAACGACAAAAATTTGACATGGTTTACCTATGGTTTCGACCTCAGTTTACCATTTCAATAAAAAAAATTCATCAATTTTTTATTTTTTAATTTCATCAAACAACGACAAAAATTTGACATGGTTTACCTATGGTTTCGACCTAAGTTTACCATTTCAATAAAAAAATTCATCCATTTTTCATTTTTTAATTCCATAAAAATAACAACAAAAAAAATGGGCATGGTTTACCTACGGTTTCGACCTACGTTTTACCATTCACATCAAAAAACATTGTTATAACCATGGTTACCCTAAGGTGTTACTCTAAGTTTTATTTTGGGTTTATCCTACGGTTTTCATCTAAGTTTCCATCGGTTTGCATCCGCGTTTTATTTGGTTTCATGGTCTTTAATTCATTCACCTTTTAATTTAATTAATTAGGGTTCCATGTCTTAAACAAAATAAAAACACAATAAAAACACATTTGCATTTTTCAAATTCAAACTCGAGGAGATAGTGCACTTACTGGTCTCGCCTTGGCTCCACCGCTTGACGAACCGGTCTGTGCACTCATGGTGGCTGGAAAATTCGGTAGCGCTTCGCGTTAGAAAATCTACCTCCTCCTCCCCAGAGCTCCAAATCGCAATCGATGAACAGTGCAAATGAGCCAAATCCGTCATTTTTGCATATTTATACTTTATCCTTGCTGGTAATCGTTCCTGCCCGGGATGAGCGCTTTTCCCTCGACGGCGCTCTCGTCCCACCCCAGGACGATTACCATCGTGGCGCGCTCGTCTCACCCCAGGACGAGTACCATCATGGCGCTCGTCCCCCCCGGGACGAATAAAAAAAAAAAAAAAAAAAATTAAATGACAAATGCCAACAAAACCACTAAAAATTGCCGGACAAAAGTGCTCTTGCACTTAACTTCTTGGCATAAGAAAATTGATGTCGAGGTCTACCTTGTCGTGATCCTACTCCCTAAGAAGGCTACCATAGCCGGACCGCTCCACGGGAAGACGGATTTTCGCCAATGTTAACCCCAAATGGCATTCCAAAATGGGTTCACACCCACCAAAAATAGGTCAAAACAATCGGGAAACTGCTCGAACATGCATCGGCTAACATCTGAAGGCACCCTCACTTAAGTCATCCTGAGTCAAGTGACTCGTCGCTTTTCTCATGTCGGTCATTCCCTCATCGATTCGTCGCTTGAGGAGGTAGTCACACTTAGTTGCCAATCAACAACAATACACCCAGTCTTGGAAATGACACGCATTCAAAGGATCATTGCAAAAGACAATCGCGCCCCTGCTTGGGGTAGTAAACAAGCAATTATCACAAACTGCTCATATACTTGGCATTCGTGAATCATGAACTCAAGGTTCCCACAGACAAAAGGTTGCGCCCTTTGCCTATTCATGATTGACCAATGTCTAAATTCAAGTAATACCTCACCGAACCAGGTTAATGGTTGATTTAAGTTCCTTAGCTTGTCAGAAGCAAGGATTCAAGAATGCGTGCCCTTTCCATACTTGGGGCATCAAGAGTTGGTTAGGTTACTGAAAACCTTAATCATTAGTTCTTTGGTTATCTATTTTTGCTCAGCATTGCACCATGTGCATCGCTTTCCAAAAAGGGGCATCTGTAGACACCAAAATAGCACCAATACGATTATGTGGCAACAAGCACTGATCGCACTAACACACACAGCCCCCAGGGCAGCCCCCAGAGGTTAAACAGTGGTTCTAACCACTCACACAGCGAGTTTTGCAAGTCGAGGATCAATTTGGCATCTTTTAGACACTCGGCTACTTATTCGTCCCACCCAGGGACGAGTGCAGATTTATACTCGTCCTATCCAGGGACGAGTGCGGATTGATACTCGTCTCACCTAGAGACGATTACCAGCACTCGCTTCGGGGTGGGACGAATGCCAGGTTTGATCGGCAAAAAGTCAGATCTCGACGCATGACAACTCAGAACTACCACTTAGCTTTTCTTGCATGGCATAGGAGTGCGAGTGAGTTCTTTTGACAACTCATATTTGCCAATTGACTCTCCCTTCACTGCATGGGAATGAGAGTGAGATTTTTAAGACAACTCAAATTTGCCACTTAGCTATCCCTTCATTGCATGGGAGTGCGAGTGAGTTTTTCTAAAACATACAAAGACATGCACAGAGGCAGTTAAGAAGCCCTTGATCAAGAAGAAGTCTTCTCTTCACACAAAAAGCATTCACACAAAGAAACACTTTTGCATGTTAATTCAAAGAGACCCCTTGGGTCTATAAAATGGTGAGTTTCCTCACCCAAAAGATATACAGAGAAGGAGCATTTTGAGCGACGAAGTGCTGCTAATTCACTTACTTGCGATTTGTGCTTTCAACATTCATAATCTCTTAATCCAAAGAGAGGTTATTGGGTGATTTTTGAAGGCACGAATCAAGAACCAACCCCGATTTTTTTGACCACAATATCCTACCAATTTTCTAACAACAAATCACATCAGGTTTCGGACCCATCCCACGCGGATTGGTGTCGAAGCAAAGTTTCAGCCGCAGGTGGTTTGCCTTCGGGCACCCCCCGCTTTATTACTTTTGGTGACTATTTATTTTGTAGTATTTAGCTAGTTTCATGTTTATGCTTTTGTCAAGTTTTCAATTCATTTAGACTCATTTTAACCATCGTTAGATGTATCTTTTATTTTTCATACACAAGTGCTACTGATTCTTTGTTTGTTTCTTTGAACGCAGATTTGCAGCATTAGAGGAGCAGTGAGGAATCGACCTTTAACAACGCAAGCGGCGACAATGTTTTGGTTCGCCCATCTTATATGTGGGCACGTGGAAGAAGGAATTCTGAAACAAGTTGTAAAAGACCAATATTTAACGCTCCTATCCCCTAAAAATGAAGGAGACGCATTGTAACACAAATTTGAAAAGCATATCAATAAAAGGGCCGTATTTTATATTGCGTTGATATCTTGTGTTCATGTTCTTTCTTTTTACGCATTTTTCAATAACATAGGGTTTAAGCGTTATTTTAGTTTCGTTTACATTGCATTTTTAGTTTATCCTTTTTGTTTCCGAAATCTCGTGTTTTCAAGAATGCATGCCCTTTCCATACTTGGGGCATCAAGAGTTGGTTAGGTTACTAAAAACCTTAATCATTAGTGCTTTGGTTATTTATTTTTGCTCAGCATTGCACCATGTGCAGCGCTTTCCAAAAAGGGGCATCTGTAGACACCAAAACAGCACCAATCCGATTATGTGGCAACAACCACTGATCGCACTAACACACACAGCTCCCAGGGTAGCCCCCAGAGGTTAAACAGTGGTTCTAACCACTCACATAGTAGTTTTGCAAGTCAGGGATCAATTTGGCATCTTTTAGACACCCAGCTACTTATTCGTCCCACCCAGGGACAAGTGCAAATTTATACTCGTCCTATCCAAGGACGAGTGCGGATTGATACTCATCTCACCCAGAGACAATTACCAGTGCTCGCTTCGGGGTGGGACGAACACCAGGTTTGACCGACAAAAAGTTAGATCTCGGCGCATGACAACTCAGAACTGCCACTTAGCTTTTCTTGCATGGCATAGGAGTGCGAGTGAGTTCTTTTGACAACTCATATCTGCCAATTGACTCTCCCTTCACTGCATGGGAATGAGAGTGAGCTTTTTAAGACAACTCAAATTTGCCACTTAACTATCCCTTCATTGCATGGGAGTGCGAGTGAGTTTTTCTAAAACATACAAAGACATGCACAGAGGCAGTTAAGAAGCCCTTGATCAAGAAGAAGTCTTCTCTTCACACAAAAAGCATTCATGCAAAGAAACACTTTTGCAAGTTAATTCAAAGAGACCCCTTGGGTCTATAAAATGGTGAGTTTCCTTACCCAAAAGATATACAGAGAAGGAGCATTTTGAGCAATGAAGTGCTGCTAATTCACTTACTTGCGATTTGTGCTTTCAACATTCATAATCTCTTAATCCAAAGAGAGGTTATTGGGTGATTTTTGAAGGCACGAATCAAGAACCAACCTCGATTTTTCTGACCACAATATCCTACCAATTTGTCGACAACACATCACATCAGGTTTCAGACCCATCCCACACGGATTGGTGTCGAAGCAAAGTTTCACCCACGGGTGGTTTGCATTTGGGCACCCCCCGCTTTATTGCTTTTGGTGACTTTTTCTTTTGTAGTATTTAGCTAGTTTCATGTTTATGCTTTTATCAAGTTTTCAATTCATTTAGACTCATTTTAACCATCGTTAGATGTATCTTTTATTTTTCATACACAGGTGCTACTGATTCTTTGTTTGTTTCTTTGAACGCAGATTTGCAGCATTAGAGGAGCAGTGAGGAATCAACCTTTAACAATGCAAGCGGCGACAACGTTTTGGTTCGTCCATCTTATATGTGGGCACGCGGAAGAAGGAATTCTAAAACAAGTTGTAAAAGACCAATATTTAACGCTCCTATCCCCTAAAAAGGAAGGAGACGCATTGTAACACAAATTTGAAAAGCATATCAATAAAAGGGCCGTATTTTATATTGCTTTGATATCTTGTGTTCATGTTCTTTATTTTTACACATTTTTCAATAACATAGGGTTTAAGCGTTATTTTAGTTTCGTTTACATTGCATTTTTAGTTTATCCTTTTTGTTTCTGAAATCTCGTGTTTTCAGAAAGTAAAATAAATTTGGCTTGTTTTACATTCTCTCTCAGGTCCTCCTCAACCAGTGATAGATATTTTACCATTTCCTAACCACTTTGATCTAACCAATGGGAATTGGTAAGGTTGTGTACATCATCTAGTTGAAATATTTGCTTACAATCAGCAAAATAAGACATGGGTTGACCTTTTTTCATAATAATGTATACAACAGCAAATTGCAAATGTTTTGAGGCTAATACGGTCTTATTAATTTTTTGAAATTGGGTCTGGATTGTTCCACCTTTCTCAATGAGATTTTGTTGGTGTTTCATTATTTTTTGTATTCAAGTGCATATTTTACATGCACACATTCTGATGTATCCTTCCACCTATGATATTTCTTAATTGTTCCATAACTTCGTATTTCTTTGATATAAACTTTCCCATAATATATTTATATTGTGTCTTTCTTATTTTACAACAAATGATCATTTCCCAGTTTCCAACTATAAATAATGCATCTACACATTTTATTTGTCTCATCTCGCTCAATAAATGGGTATAACCATACCCATTAATTTTTAAAATCCCTTCCAATAGTCCATTCGCTTGTCTTTTGACATTTAGATTTGTGACTAGAATATTCCCTAGAGGTCTGCATTTTAATTGTATTGTCATTTTCTTTTTCGGTTGATGTGTCTATATTAGGCATATCGTGAAGTGGTTGTTGAATGTCGTTATTAGGAAATTATCATGTGGTCCCATCTCATCCCCTGGAATATCTTCAAGTGCACGCATATCAGGATCGATAGTATTCACTGTATTTAATATTTGGTGTTCTATATCATTTTTGATGTAAAAGGCACTATTTTAAAGAATTAATAGAATATAGTTTTACAAAGCATTTAAAAAGAGGTAGATAAGCAGACACCCATTTATCTATTAATAAATAAAGGCTTTATATTTAAGAATAACAGATAGAAAAAGTAATTATTTGATGGTAAAATGTGTTTGTACCTTCATGTTGTACAGATGTGGATGCCTCACTGTATTTTGATATTTATGTAAAACATTTTAGAAATGTTTTTTACTAGAATATTGGCCTTCGTTCTTTCCATCTTCAATAGGTGATATTGTACCTATAAAAAAAACCTTTATATGTTAGATAATGAATATGAAATTGAAGAAAAATCGCATACTTCCCTTAATAATAATTTGCATTTCTAAGTAACCAAGGTTAAGCTATAATTCCATAAATAATCTATGAGTCTTCAGATGAACCTACACTGCCCTCTAGAATTACCTCTGCATGCGTGCTCATAGAATAGCAAAAAATCAAAACAATGCTAATAAAACATACTCTAACAAACAAGAAGTAGTCTCTAACAACAAAAATGCTCCTAACACACAACAAGATGACATGGATACTTGTCTACCACAATTGTAGATAGTGCATACATTGCATATGAAACTGAAGGAAAAGAGCTTTGGACAAAAAAATTGTGGAAGAAGAATAATCTACCTAGCAATTCTAAAGAAACTAACAAAGGTTAAAAAAAGTAACAAGGCTACAACAACAAGTAGGCATTAAGTCAAATTTATTGCTAGATATTATCCAAAACAAAACAAGCACATTGATTTTTGGAAACATTCAATTTATCTATTATCATAGTCATCACAACTTGTTGTCATCGATAGTAACTTTAAGGTTATTGCAACCGATCGATCATGACCAATTAAAAATACTCTGCAATAAATCATCCTCTGCAATAGATCATCACACTATCAAAATATCTATAACCAATTAGTTTTTGATTATCGACAATCCACTGCAACCAATCCGTATTTGTAGAGAGGTATCCTCTTCAAGATATCATCACTGTCAAGATATCTACAATCGATCAGTATTTATCGATGGACAAACCTCTACAATTGATTTCTATGTGTTTAGGGGTAGTCCTATGCAATATATCATCATTTTCAAGATATTTATAACCTATCGGTAATTCCCAATTGATAATTCTTTGAATGCGATCATCCTCGAGCGATCTACTATATGTTTGTTGAGGATCAATCAAATGTGGCACATAACAAATTAATTTTAGAGGAATAAACTTTATTAAAAATTGCACCCTTCAACAACAATAGGACATTACATAATATGGAATATATATAGGTAGGGAATAGGGGATAGTCCGCGAAGAGGATAGGAGAAGGATAAGGGGATAGGGAGTTGGAGGGATAAGGGGATAGGGAGTTGGAGGGATAAGGGGGAAGAAGGAATAACGGAGGGATAAGGAGGAAATGGAGGGATAAGGAGGGAATATAGGAGGGGAGTTAGGAAAAATAAAAACAAATAGTTGCCGACAAAATTTGTCAACAAACTTAGGGATTTTCACACTTAGACTTAGAAACAGATTTTTCTAAGCCACTTTTAGTGAGAACCCTGTTCACACTTGCAACATTCTCCCCCTTAAAGTTGAGAGGACTGACTACACAGTCTCTTAGCTTTACAAATTGAGCTTTAGTCATCGCCTTGGTGAAGATGTCCGCAACATTCTCCAAAGTGTGACAGTATTGAAGCTCAACAATTTCATGTTCCACCATATCTCTGATGAAGTGGTACTTCATATCAAAATGCTTCGTTCTGCTATGGTGGATAGGATTATATGCCAACTGAATGGCACTGATGTTGTCGCAATAGATTCTGGTCGGACCACTTTGTTGTTCTCCAATCTCTTCTAGTACTTTCCTTAGCCACAATGCTTGAGTACTTGCATAAGTAACTGCTATATATTCAGCTTCTGTTGAAGATAGTACTACTACTGTCTGCTTTTTGGAACTCCAAGTTATTAGTCCTGATCCAAGACTAAAATATTTTCCTGATGTTGACTTTCTGTCATCAATATTGCTACCCCAATCACAATCATTGAAGACTACAAGCTTGATAGTGTTACATTTATGGTACTGGATTCCAAAATCCAATGTACCTTTCACATATCTCAAAATTATTTTAGCTGCTTGCAAATGCAGCTCAGATGGGTTAGCCATAAATCTAGAAACAAGAGATACGACATACTTGAATATTTGGTCTGGTGTTGGCGAGAAACATCAAACTCCCAACCATGCTTCTAAAAGTGGTCACATCAACTTTTGGTGCTCCATCATCTTTGCTTAATTGGATCCCATGTCCAACTGGAGTTGCAACTGGTTTGCAATGCTCCATAGCAAACTTCTTGATCATATCCTGAGCATACTTATGTTGATAGATGAAGATCCCTGTATCTGACTGATGAACCTCCATTCCAAGGTAATAGTGCATTAAGCCAAGATCCTTCATCTCAAACTGTGTCATCATGGAGTGTTTGAACTCCATATTCATTTTTTCATTACTACCCATAAAAATGAGATCATCCACATACAAGAAAACTATGAGGATGTCATTACCTTGCTTTAGGTAGTAGAGTGTGGGTTCATTTTTGCTCCTGGTGAACCCATATTCTTTGAAGTACCCATCAATGCGTGAGTACCAAGCTCTTGGTTCTTGTTTAAGACCATAGAGTGCCTTCTTCAATCTGTAAACAAGGTGTTCCTTACCTTGCACTTCAAATCCCTATGGTTGCTCAACGTACACTTCTTCTGTCAAGTAACCATTGAGAAATGCACTCTTGACATCCATGTGTTGGACTTTCCATCCTTTGTGTGTAGCTAAGGCAAGAACTATTCTGATAGTCTCCTGTCTGGCTATAGGAGCGAAAGTCTCTTCATAATCTATTCCATATTTCTGATTAAAACCCTTTGCCACTAATTTTGCCTTGTGCTTCTCAATGCTTCCATCAGCATTAAACTTGGTCTTGAAGATCCATTTACAGCCAACACATTTCTTTCCTTTAGGAAGCTTCACGAGCTCCCAAGTGTCATTTTTTATAGAGGTTATCTCCTCTTTCATGGCATCTTGCCAAATCTTCTGAGTACATGCCTTATCATAACTAGAAGGTTCAAGTTGTGCACTAGTTAACAAAGCATAGTTAACTTGATCTCCCCTAGGTTCCTGTTGGGATTCATCATCACCATACAAGTGCATACTTTCTAATCTGTGTAAAACAAATTCCATTTCACTAGCTTGACTCCTAGTGTATCTTCTTGAAAAAAATTTATCCAACATCTGAGATGATGGATGATACTGTAAAGTTCTCTTACCTTTGGATGGAACATCAATGTCCATTGGTGAGGAACTTGCTGGTCTCTATGGAGAAGGACTTGGTGAGGAAGATGAACTAGTAGAAGAACTTGGGCTTGAAGGTGGAGATTTCTTGCTTTTCTGTGGTATTTGCTGCTGCACCTGCTGAGAACTTGAATCATGTGACTCAACATCACTGTATATTTGGGGCTTACCCCACTCTCCCCCTTCATCAAAAATCACATCCCTTGAAATTACTATCTTTTGAGTTGTAGGATTGTAGAGTCTATAACCCTTTGTGTTTTCACAATATCCTACAAAAATGCATGCCTGACTCTTTGGATCAAGCTTCTTTCTCAGCTCATCAGGAATGTGAGCATATGCCAATGACCCAAATACTCTAAAATACTTCACATTTGGTTTCTTACCATACCAGGCTTGGTAAGGTGTCTTCCCCTTCAAACTTGAAGTAGGACTTCTGTTCAATATGTGAACACTAGTCCTTGTTGCATCTCCCCAATATGAATTACTCAAATGCTTTGTCTGAAGCATTGATCTTGCCATTTCCACAATGGTGCGATTCTTTCTTTCTGCTACACCATTTTGCTGTGGAGTGTAGGCAGTTGTGAACTGCCTCTTGATGCCATGATGTTTACAAAAATTCAAAAACTAATTAGAGGAGTATTCTCCTTTATCTGATCTAAGACATTTTACAGAATATCCACTCTCACTTTCAACTTTTTCTTTAAAATCAACAAAGCATGCAAATGCTTCATCTTTATGCTTCAAAAAATATATCCAATGTTGTAAATGTGAATAGGGTCATCACAAAGGAGGCTTAGAAAAATCTAGCTTCTAGCCTCCAGTGTGAAAACTCCTAGTTTTCTACTGGCTAGGTTTTGTCGGCAAATTTTTAAAATATATATTTTGTCGGCAAATTCCTTATCCCTCCAAATCTCCCTTCCACTTATTCCTCCGCACCTTCCTCCCCTTATCCCTCCATCTCATCTCTGTCCCCTTATTTCTCCACGTCCTTCTTCCCTTATCCCTCCTTCACCGACTTCTCCCCTCTATCTCTCCAACCACCCACCTTATCCCTCCGTCCTTTTCTTTCCCACCGACTCCTTCCTTCTCTATATATTATTCGATATGCATATGTTGTAAGTTGGAAGGTGCTTCGATTAAATAAATAATTTATTTTTGTCCTCTGCAATTTTTATGTTTGTTTGACTGCACAAGTGATTGGATCCCACATCTGGTATCAGAGCCAGAGTGTGCCAGTTCGGGCACGGATCCCGAGGCACACGGCAGCCGAGGTTTGACCTACAGGGCACGGTTCCCGAGGCGAGCACAATTTTTGAGGCAAGCACAAAGGACGAGGATCGCGAGTAGGATCGGCTCGGATCCCGAGGTGACTGGACACGTGGCGACACGAGGATGCGACATGTGGCGAGGGGCGATTTGCGACACGCAGCTTAGTTGGCAGAGAGGACAAAATACCGCCACATGGCGGACGACGATTGGCTACATGTGGGGGAACGTGATTGGGCGTTGCTGAGTAAAACACGGCCTGGCGTGGATGCCCGAAGGCAATCAGAAGACCTTGTGCGTCTTCCGGGTTAAAAACCCCACCTGCGCGTTTGCGCAGCGTATGTGGGATAATCCCATGATAATTTTTTTTTTTTTAAATTTTTCTCGCGTTCGAAATAACCTTACCCGCATCCCCATCTGTCCTCGTCCGAGGCGCTTGGCGTAGCGGACAAGTTGTTCGCTTGTGTGGGCGAGGTGCTGGGATCGAATCCCGACGGGAGTTAGAAGGAGGAAAGTTTTTTTTTTTTTGCGAAAACGAGCCGCCAGAGGAAATAAAAGGGAGGCGCTCCCTTTAGTTGCCAGCCGCACCGCGTGGTCGAGCGGCTAAGGAGCCCGCCTAGCCCAAAGGAGGTCGCGTGATCGAATCGCGACGGAAAAGGTAAAATTTTTTTTAATTGTTTTTTAAAGGTTTTAAAATTTATTTAATAATTTTTTATATTATTTTTTAAAATTATCTTTTTTAAATAATTTTTTTTAAAAAGGTAATTTAAAAATAATAAAAAGTTATTAAATTTATTTAAAAAAAACCTTTATAAAAATTTGCAAACCTTGAAGAGTTTTTTGTGGCCAATTAAAACTCGCCCAAGGGGGCTTGAAAATTTGCATATTGTGAACCTGGAAAAGTGACGGGAAGTCTTCCGGAGCACCCGTTTAGCACCTCCAAAATTTTTTGGACTCCCCGAGGGGCGCTGCCCCTTGGAACCCCGTTTAAGGGTTCAATATTGAAGTGGAGCCAAAGCCAGTAAATCCAGAGCTAGTAGAGCCAGAGCCAGCAGAGTCAGAGCCAGTGGAGCCAGAGCTAGAGCTAGAGCCAGTATTGGGAGTCTCACAATAAGCAATCAGTAAGAGAATTACTTTGCTTTGTAATTGCTTATTTCAGTGAAATCAAAGTTTGTTTTTTGAAATGGCTGCAAGTACTAGTCTACCAATCCCTGAATTTAATGGTAGCGACTATGATTACTGGTCTATAAAAATGAAGACCTTGTTGATAGGAAAAGGTCTCTGGGATGTTGTAGAAGAAGGCTATGAAGAACCAACTATTGCAGAATGGGCAGCTTTTTCAATCATCGATAGAAGGGCTAAAAAGGAAGCCCAGAAAAATAACTCATTTGCCCTTTATCATATTCATGCTGCCTTAGATAAAAGTATCTTCCCTAGGGTTGCATCTTATGTAATTGCACAAGATGCATGGAATGCCCTAAAAGAAAGCTATAGAGGTAGTGACCAAGTGAAGCAAGTAAAACTGCAAACTTTGAAACGAGATTTTGAGAATCTCAAGATGCAAGAGAATGAAAGAGTCGGAGATTACTGCGTGCGAGTGAAAGCCGTAGTCGACAAAATGGTCACACTAGGGGAGGATATTAAGCCAGAGATGATGGTGAAGAAAGTGTTGAGAACACTTCTTCCTAAATGGAATTCTGTTGCAATAATTATTGAAGAATCCAAAGACTTAACCACATTGTCTTTTGATGCATTAACTGGTTCACTTCTCTCACATGAAGAGAGGTTACAGGAAACTCCTACCACCAGCTATGGAGGAGATGACAAAGCTTTTGCCACACATGAAGGAAGAGGTAGAGGCCGTGGCAGAGGTCAACAAAGAGGCAGAGGCAGGAATAATCAAAGAGGGGGAACTCCTAACAGAGGAGGATCATCCAACAGAGGTGGAAATCAGAATAGAGGAGGACAACAACAATATAGAGGGAAACAATCTGGCAAAGGAAAAGGAGGAGATAAATCAAAACAAGTTTGCTACAATTGTGGCAAACCTGGCCATTATGCTCGAGATTGTTGGTCAAAGACTTCGCAAGGAAGCAGCAGCAACTAGAGCAGTCAGTTTGGGAATTTTGGAGAAGAGGAAGAGTCCTCAAATCTCTTTCTTTCTTATGGCCAGACAGAGCAAAATATGAATGATACATGGATTTTGGACACCGGGTGTTCAAATCACATGAGTGGCAAAGAAGAACTCTTTGCTAAGTTAGACTCCTCATACAAATCCAAAGATCCGGTTGGGAGATGACAAGTCATTGGCAGTTGAAGGCATTGGAGCCATGGAGGTTCCAACGAAAGAAGGCATCAAGCAAGTAAGTGATATCTATTACACACCTCATCTTCAACACAATCTTCTAAGTGTTGGTCAAATGCTTGAAAAGAATTATAAGTTGATTTTTGATGAGGGTAAATGCACCATTTTTGACAAGAACAATAGTAATAGAATCATTACACAAGTGCCAATGTCGAAGAATAGATTATTCCCTTTGAAGTTTGGCCAGCCAGGAGGAAATAAGTTAGCAAATGTTGCAATTACCAATCCAAGTGTCCTATGGCACTTGAGATATGGTCACTTGAATTCAGCAAGTTTGAAGATGCTAACTTCACAAGCAATGGTGACTGGACTTCCCAAAGTTCAAGACAGTAAGGAAGTCTGTGAAGGGTGTGCCTTGGGCAAGCATGCCAGATCGAAATTTCCTCATGGACAAGCATGGAGGGCCAGCTATCCTCTTCAGTTAGTACATTCAGACATCTGTGGTCCGATGCAGACCAAGAGTCTAGGTAATCACTCTTACTTCCTACTTTTCATTGATGATTGCACAAGAATGTGTTGGATATATTTTTTGAAGCATAAGGATGAAGCATTTGCATGCTTTGTTGATTTTAAAGCAAAAGTTGAAAGTGAGAGTGGATATTCTATAAAATGTCTTAGATCAGATAGAGGAGGAGAATACTCCTCTAATCAGTTTTTGAATTTTTGTAAACATCATGGCATCAAGAGGCAGTTCACAACTGCCTACACTCCACAACAAAATGGTGTAGCAGAAAGAAAGAATCGCACCATTGTGGAGATGGCAAGATCAATGCTTCAGACAAAGCATTTGAGTAATGCATATTGGGGAGATGCAACAAGGACTAGTGTTCACATCTTGAACAGAAGTCCTACTTCAAGTTTGAAAGGGAAGACACCTTACCAAGCCTGGTATGGTAAGAAACCAAATGTGAAGTATTTCAGAGTATTTGGTTCATTGGCATATGCTCACATTCCTGATGAGCTGAGAAAGAAGTTGGATCCAAAGAGTCAGGCATGCATTTTTGTAGGATACTGTGAAAACACAAAGGGTTATAGACTCTACAATCCTACGACTCGAAAGATAGTGGTTTCAAGGGATGTGATTTTTGATGAAGGGGGAGAGTGGGGTAAGCCCCAAATATTCAGATGATGTTGAAGTCACATGATACAAGTTGCTCAACAGGTGCAACCACAGATACCACAGAAAGGAAAGCAATCTCCACCTTCACATCCCCAAGTCCATCTTCTAGTTCATCTTCCTCACCAAGTCCTTCTCCACAGAGACCAGCAAGTTCCTCACCAATGGACATTGATGTTCCATCCAAAGGTAAGAGAACTTTACAGTATCATCCATCATCTCAGATGTTGGATAAAAATTTTTCAAGAAGATATACTAGGAGTCAAGCTAGTGAAATGGAATCTGTTTTACACAGATTAGAAAGTATGCACTTGTATGGTGATGATGAATCCCAACAAGAACCTAGGGGAGATCAAGTTAACTATGCTTTGTTAACTAGTGCACAACTTGAACCTTCTAGTTATGAGAAGGCATGTACTCAAAAGATTTGGCAAGATGCCATGAAAGAGGAGATAACCTCTATAAAAAACAACGACACTTGGGAGCTCGTGAAGCTTCCGAAAGGAAAGAAATGTGTTGGCTGTAAATGGATCTTCAAGACCAAGTTTAATGCTGATGGAAGCATTGAGAAGCATAAGGCAAGATTAGTGGCAAAGGGTTTTACTCAGAAATATGGAATAGATTATGAAGAGACTTTTGCTCCCGTAGCCGACAGAGACAATCGTAACAGCTTCTTGCCTTAGCAGCACACAAAGGATGGAAAGTCCAACACATGGATGTCAAGAGTGCATTTCTCAATGGTTACTTGACAGAAGAAGTGTATGTTGAGCAACCACAGGGATTTGAAGTGCAAGGTAAGGAACACCTTGTTTACAGATTGAAGAAGGCACTCTATGGTCTTAAACAGGCACCAAGAGCTTGGTACTCACGCATTGATGGGTACTTCAAAGATTATGGGTTCACCAGGAGCAAAAATGAACCCACACTCTACTACCTAAAGCAAGGTAATGACATCCTCATAGTTTGCTTGTATGTGGATGATCTCATTTTTATGGGTAGTAATGGAAAAATGAATATGGAGTTCAAACACTCCATGATGACGCAGTTTGAGATGAAGGATCTTGGCTTAATGCACTACTACCTTGGAATGGAGGTTCATCAGTCAGATACAGGGATCTTCATCTGTCAACATAAGTATGCTCAGGATATGATCAAGAAGTTTGCTATGGAGCATTGCAAACCAGCTTGCAACTCCAGCTTGGACATGGGATCCAATTAAGCAAAGATGATGGAGCACCAAAAGTTGATGTGACCACTTTCAGAAGCATGGTTGGGAGTTTGATGTTTCTCGCCAACACTGCACCGTATATTCAAGATGTTGTATCTCTTGTTTCTAGATTTATGTCTAACCCTCTCGAGCTGCATTTGCAAGCAGCTAAAAGAATTTTGAGATATGTGAAGGGTACATTGGATTTTGGAATCCAGTACCATAAATGTAACACTATCAAGCTTGTAGGCTTCAATGATAGTGATTGGGGTAGCAATATTGATGACAGGAAGTCAACATCAGGAAACTGTTTTAGTCTTGGATCAGGACTAATAACTTGGAGTTCAAAAAAGTAGACAGTAGTAGCGCTATCTTCAACAGAAGCATAGTATATAGCGGTTACTTATGCAAGTACTCAAGCCTTGTGGCTAAGGAAAGTACTAGAAGAGATTGGAGAACAACAAAGTGGTCCGACCGGAATCTACTGCGACAACATCGCTGCCATTCAGCTTGGCATATAATCCCGTCCACCATAGCAGTAACAAAGCATTTTGATATGAAGTACCACTTCATCAGAGATATGGTGGAACATGAAATTGTTGAGCTTCAATACTGTCACACTTTGGAGAACGTCGCGGACATCTTCACCAAGGCGATGACTAAAGCTCAATTTGTAAAGCTGAGAGACTGTGTAGTCAGTCCTCTCAACTTTAAGGGGGAGAATGTTGCAAATGTGAATAGGGTCATCACAAAGGAGGCTTAGAAAAATCTAGCTTCTAGCCTCCAGTGTGAAAACTCCTAGTTTTCTACTGGCTAGGTTTTGTCGGCAAATTTTTAAAATATATATTTTGTCGGCAAATTCCTTATCCCTCCAAATCTCCCTTCCACTTATTCCTCCGCACCTTCCTCCCCTTATCCCTCCATATCATTTTCTTCCCTTATCCCTCCTTCGCCGACTTCTCCCCTCTATCTCTCCAACCACCCACCTTATCCCTCCGTCATTTTCTTTCCCACCGACTTCTTCCTTCTCTATATATTATTCGATATGCATTTGTTGTAAGGTTGGAAGGTGCTTCGAATAAATAAATATTTTATTTTGTCCTCTGCAATTTTTATGTTTGTTTGACTGCACAGGTGATTGGATCCCACATCCAACACATTCTTGTGCAATCATCAATAAAAAGTAGGAAGTAAGAGTGATTACCTAGACTCTTGGCCTGCATCGGCCCATAGATGTCGGAATGCACTAACTGGAGTGGATAGCTGGCCTGCCATGCTTGTCCATGAGGAAATTTTGATCTGGCATGCTTGCCCAAGGCACACCCTTCACAGACTTTCTTACTATCTTGAATTTTGGGAAGTCCAGTTACCATTGCTTGTGAAGTTAGCATTTTCAAACTTGTTGAATTCAAATGACCATATCTCAAGTTCCATAGGACACTTGGATTGGTAATAGCAACATTTGCTAACTTATTTCCTCCTGGCTGGCCAAACTTCAAAGGGAATAATCTATTCTTTGACATTGGTTGTGTAATGATTCTATTACTATTGTTCTTGTCAAAAATGGTGCATTTATCCTCATCAAAAATTAACTTATAATTATTTTCAAGCATTTTACCAACACTTAAAATATTGTGTTGAATATGAGGTGTGTAATAGATATCACTTACTTGCTTGATGCCTTCTTTCGTTGGAACCTCCATGGCTCCAATGCCTTCAACTGCCAATGACTTGTCATCTCCCAATCGGATGCTGGATTTGTATGAGGAGTCTAAAGTAGCAAAGAGTTCTTCTTTGCCACTCATGTGATTTGAACACCCGGTGTCCAAAATCCATGTATCATTCATATTTTGCTCTGTCTGGCCATAAGAAAGAAAGAGATTTGTGGACTCTTCCTCTTCTCCAAAATTCCCAAACTGACTGCTCTGGTTGCTGCTGCTTCCTTGTGAAGTCTTTGACCAACAATCTCGAGCATAATGGCTAGGTTTGCCACAATTGTAGCAAACTTGTTTTGATTTATCTCCTCCTTTTCCTTTGCCAGATTGTTTTCCTCTATATTGCTGTTGTCCTCCTCTATTCTGATTTCCACCTCTGTTGGATGATCCTCCTCTGTTAGGAGTTCCTCCTCTTTGATTATTCCTGCCTTTGCCTATTTGTTGTCCTCTACCATGGCCTCTACCTCTTCCTTCATGTGTGGCAAAAGCTTTATCATCTCCTCCATAACTGGTGGTAGGAGTTTCCTGTAACCTCTCTTCATGTGAGAGAAGTGAACCAGTTAGTGCATCAAAAGACAACGAGGTTAAGTCTTTGGATTCTTCAATAATTATTGCAACAGAATTCCATTTAGGAAGAAGTGTTCTCAACACTTTCTTCACCATAACCTCTGGCTTAATATCTTCCCCTAGTGTGACCATTTTATCAACTACGGCTTTCACTCGCATGCAGTAATCTCCCACTTTTTCATTTTCTTGCATCCTAAGATTTTCAAAATCTCGTTTCAAAGTTTGCAGTTTTACCTGTTTTACTTGGTCACTACCTCTATAGCTTTCTTTTAGGGCATTCCAGGCATCTTGTGCAATTACATAAGAGGCAACCCTAGGGAATATACTTTTATCTAGAGCAGCATGTATGTGATAAAGGGCGAAAGCATTGTTCTTTTGTGCTTCTTTTCTAGCCTTTTTATCAGCATTAGAGAAAGTTGCCCATTCAGTAGCAGTTGGTTCAGTATAGCCCTCTTCGACTACATCCCATAAACCTTTTCCTATCAAAAGGGTTTTCATTTTAATAGACCAATATTCATAGTCTCCTCCATTGAACTCAGGAATCGAAAGACTAGTATTGGATGCCATTGCAGAATAAAAACAAACTTTATTTGAAGCAAACAAGCACTATAAAGCGAGTACAAAGAGATTAATGATTCAAATCAAATCTCGCCTTTTTAGTACATTCAGGTTCTGCTTCGGAACTACTACTGATGACAATGACCTCAGGTTCTTCAGGATCCACTTCCTCTGGATCTTCTTCTTCTTCTTCTGCTTCTTCTTCTTCTGCTGCTTCTTCTTCGTCTTCTTCTTCTTCTTCTTCTTCTGCTTCTTCTTCGGGTTCAGGAGAGCGTGGTGAATAGCTCTCACTTGATTCTGCTACCCGTACACCAGGTGTATAACTGGCACTTGCTTGATCCTCTGGAAAAAATTCCTCTGGTACAACTTCTATAGTCTCTGACTCTTCAATTATTTGTTCGAAAATGTTGTCTTCTGAATCTGCCTCGTACCCTGAATCCGGCTTCCTCAGATGATCAATCACCTGATTTTCCAGCTGACAAAACACTGTATGCAGACTAGTTCGTCGAACCCTTTCATCAAAGGATTTCGGTGTCTCTCGTCTCAGAATCGAGAGAAGTGCATTATAACACCCCCCAGACCGGATCATCTAACATTTCATGGGCACATTATTTCTCTTTTTTCAAAAAAAACTCTTCAAACAAGGTTTTTAAAATTTTTATAAAGTTTTTTTTTTTTTTTTTAATTTAATAAATTTTTATATTTTTTAAATTACCTTTTAAATTAATTATTAAAAAGATAATATTAAAAAATATAATGTAAACTTATTAAATAATTTTAAAAACTTTAAATAAAAAATTTAAAACCTTTAATATTTTTTTAAACAAAAAATTTTACCTTTTACGAGCGGGTGATTCGACCCCGCGACCTCCAAACTAGTAGCGGCCAAGCTTTGCCGCTGCACCACGCGGGTTGGCTGAAATCACAAGGGACCACATCCCCTTTATACCTCAGCGGCGATAATTTTTTTAACAAAAAATGTGTTTCACGGGATTCGATCCCGGGTGGTCGCGATGCTAGTGGACCGCCTTGTCCGCTGGGCTACGTCCCTCGAACGTGATTCAAACGCGCAATGAGCCTTAAACCACAGCGGTTGCAATTTTTTTTTTTTTAAATATTATCCCACATTCGCTGCATAGAGGCGCAGGTGGGGTTTAAATACATGCAGAAGCACAGTAATATTTGACTGACTGCGGGCAGTCACAGTCGCTATTTTGTCAAAACCGGAGCCAACCACAAATTGCCACGTCAGCTACACATCGACCAATGCAAATCTGCCACTCGTTGCCACATGGCAAAATTTTGAACCAGTCATTCACCGCCACGTGTCCTCACCAGCCGCACCACGTCAGCCTCATTGCCTCGATCCACGTGTCGCCCAGTCAGCACCTCGCTTTGCCACATCAGCCTCAAAATTCGTGCCACTGCCATGTGTCATCTCAGGATTCATGTCGAGCCTATGCACAATCCACCTTGGGATCCATGCTCGATCCTGCTCGTGATTTGCCTCGAGATCCGAGCCCTACTGGTGACCTCGATTTTTGTGCCTAACATCGGCCTCGGGATGCATGCCCGCTTGGCCTCGCCTCAGGAACCGTGCCCGCTCTGATACCAGTGTTTGTTGAGGATCAATCAAATGCGGCACATAACAAATTAATTTCAGAGGAATAAACTTTATTAAAAATTGCACCCTTCAACAACAATAGGACATTACATAATATGGAATATATATAGGTAGGGAATAGGGGATAGTCGGCGAAGAGGATAGGAGAAGGATAAGGGGATAGGGAGTTGGAGGGATAAGGGGGAAGAAGGAATAACGGAGGGATAAGGAGGAAATGGAGGAGGGAATATAGGAGGGGAGTTAGGAAAAATAAAAACAAATAGTTGCCGACAAAATTTGCCGACAAACTTAGGGATATTCACACTTAGACTTAGAAATATATTTTTCTAAGCCACTTTTAGTGAGAACCCTGTTCACACTTGCAACACTATACTCTACAATCGATCAAATTATACCAACTAACACTCCTCTACAACTGATCAGTTTATGTCGAGAGGTTATTCTCTTAAACCAATTTACCTTTTTAAGTTTCTACAATCGATCGACATATATCAATTGACACTCCTTTGCAACTGATCGATTTATGTTGAGAGGCTATCCTTTGAAATCAATTCACCTAGGTTTTTGCAACTGATTAGCATATACCGACTGACACTCCTTTGTAACAGATCGGTTTATGTCAAGAAGCTATCCTCTAAAATTGATTCACCTTTTCAGGTTTCTATAACCGATCGACATATGTTGATTAACACACCTCTACAACATATTGGTTTATGTTGAGAAGCACTCCTATGCGACCTTATCAAGTGTGTGGAACCGATCAGTGTCTTTCGATTGACAATCCCCTACAAACAATTAGCAAATATGTCAATTGAAAATAGGCTTTTCATTTCTTCAGAGCTATTTTAAAATTAGAGTATTTTAGATGTATGTTTATCGGTACCCCCTTAAGTATTTATATAGGTAGTATATGTGGCGAATTGGACGGGAAAAACAAAATTATTTATAATTTGAAGGTGAATTGTTCGTGGAATTGGGTGAAAGTGGTTGGTGAATTAAAATAAAAATGGGATAATTATTATCACCATCGGGTGAATCAATCCAAAAAAAATTCCATCCTAGATATTTTGGGTGAATGGGCCTTAGTGAAAGGTCCCAAAATTAGCAAATTTAAAATTTTGAAAATCCTAAATATAGCCAATTTATGATGATTCACGCTTGTGCATAACACTACCTTCTTGCAACAACATAGAGATATTGTGTAGCCTTTTTTAAGTATGATAATGACAATATAGATGTCCCAACCTCTAATCCTCTTACCATCAACCTTCCTTCTAATCCCACAAACTTGAGAATGGATTTTGATGAAAACTCTTTTCACATAATCTTTGATTTATCATATTTTAATCCTTTAATTTTAGCTAGATTGGGGATTATCCATATGATCCCAAACTCAACATCACATGCCCCAATGCATCAACTTTATCCTCACATCCATACTCAAGGTCATTTTATATCATTGCACATGCCTCATGTGAAATCAAATCCTATTTCTTCTAAGCCTCAAATTCAAAACCTTGTCTTAGTGAAGCCCTAACCTATGAAACCTATGAGGAAGCACTCCTAATTAGACCTACCTCCTTAAAACATCTTATATCAACTTCTTGAAGCCAATTTGATGGATCTTCCTCTCATCAAAGCTTTAGATCCTTAAAATGAAAAAGCTCCTTGTTTTTTCCCCAAGGGGTTTTGTGCCTACCATCACATCAAGGGTCACATGATCAACAAATGTGAAGACTTAGGAACCTAACATAAGACCTAATAAATACAAGTCAAAGGGTTCATAAAAGCCCTAGATGATGCAATTGAATCCTCTTAATCCCCGCCTATTTTAATCAAATAAAGGTTTCTATAATCAATCCATCCTTATCAATTTAAACCCATATCTATTAATTTAAATTGGTCTATCTTTATCAATTTACATTAATTTATCCATCTCTCTTCATCAATTTAAATCAATCCATTTCTATATATTTAAATCAATTCATTTTTATCAATTTAAATTAATTAATTAATCTCCCTTAATCAATTTGAATCAGTTCATTTCTATCAATTTAAATCAATCTATCTTTATCAATTTAAATCAAATTTTCAATATCTCCATCAATTTGAATCCATCTATCTCTATCAATTGAGATCAATCCATATCTATCAATTTAGATCAATCTATCTCTATCATTTTAAATCAATCTATCTCTATTGGTCCAAATCATCACTTCCAATCATCTATCTTCATTATCTATCTATATCTAGATCATTCTAAATTGTCTCAAAAATCATATCTCTCCTATCTGTCCAAACTAAAATCTCCTTGCCACATGATAAATACTATAAATTTTGTAGGTGTTGATGGCAAAAACCTTCTCGAATTACATTCATGTATCATTAATAAATACATGATGAATATTGTAAGGTTCTAGGTGTTTAAATCCTAATCAATCTTATCATTTGTTGCTTTCCCACCTATCATCTTATGTACAGGGTAAACTGGTCAACAACACAATATATTCCCAAATGGAGGCATCATTAATTATTACACTAATCAAGCATAATTCCTATATTGAACTTCTCTATGAGGAAAATTTAGAGCAAGTCAAAATCCTTTTAAGCATTTTGTCTCAGGGGAAAAATCATCCAAATTTAAAATACCCTTTAAGTTCTTACTTAAAGATAATTAATTCGAGATATCGACAATGTCCTTTAGGTGCTCATATATAGGTAATCAAAATCAAATATAAATCCCTTAAAAGTATCCTTTAATCATTTACTTAAGTTTAATCCAATCAAAAATATCCTTTTGATACTAATCTAAAGGTAATCCAATCAAAAATATCCTTTAAATGTTCATCTAAAGGTAATCCAATCAAAAATTCCCTTTTGGCACTTTCCTGAAGGTAATCCAATTTTTTAAAAAATCCCTTAAGTGGGAGGTCTTTCTTAAAGGATGAATTCAATTGTTGGAGGTATTACATTATTTGGTAAGTACCTTTGTAAATATGTTGTAAGTATTTGAGTCTATTTTATTAGTTTATGGTGTGAAAATAATTTAGGTTGTGTTTAATATTTGAGTCTATAGTAGGTACCATGTTATAAAGTGTGTGAGGTGTCAAGTTAGTAAGTGAGTGAAGTTGCATGTTTAGAAGTAAGGAGTTATGAATTATGAGTCATCATGAGATTCACTTTCTTTATATGTATATGTGATGAGTTGTATATCTCATGAAAGTGAGGAGATGAAGAGTTCATGTAAGTTTAACTTTCAAAAGTCGTGTGAAGGTGAAGAGCCTCATATCCAATGCATATAATGAAGACAAAATATTGTATTTATGTATTGCTATAGTATATGTATTTTCAATAAATATTTCAGTGTGTTATTATGCAATATTTTTGTTGAATGAATGTATGAATTTGTAAAGTTATTTGATATTGAAATCTTACTATCATAGTAGTTATTTGCTAACATCAATCACAAGTCCTTTAAACAAGAAAGATAAATCAAAAAATTATTAATTCCTTCAAGAAAAATAATGAATTTAAAAATATCATTACAAGCCTTCAAGCATGAAGGATGATAATTAAAATCACAAGTCCTTCAAGCATGTAGGATGAATCACAAAGTTACAAGTACTTCAAGCAAGAAGAATGAATAAAAAATTTACAATTCCTTCATGAAAGAAGAATGAATCAAAATCACAAGTCCTTAAAGTAAGAAGGATGAATTCAAAAGTTACAAGTCCTTCAAGCATAAAGTATGAATATAATGCTATGAGTTCAAGCAAGAAATATGAATCAATTTCATAAGTCCTTTAAGTATATATCTATGTTTAAAGAATAAATCAAATCATAAATTCTTTAAGCATAGGCCTTTTCTTAAAGGATGAATCAAATTACAAGTCCTTCAAGTAGGAGGTCTTACTTAAGGATGAATATATATTACAAGTCCTTCAAGCATGAAGGATGAATTAAAAATTTATGTCCTTAAAGCAAGAAGGATGAATAAAATTCACAAGTCCTTTGAGTATAGACCTTCGTTTAAAGGATGAATTAAAACACAAATCCTTTATTCACAGACCTTTGCTTAAAGGATTAATCAAATTACAAGTCCTATAAGTATGAGGTATTTTTTAAGGGTGAATCTACATTATAAGTCCTTCAAACATGAAGGATGAATTAAAAATTTACAAGTTCTTCAAGCAGTAAGGATGAATAAAAAATATTAAGTTATTTAAGCATAGACATTTGTTTAATGGATGAATAAAGTTACAAGTTCTTCAAGCAAAAAATGATGAATCAAATCATAAGTCCTTTAAGCATAGACCTTTGTTTAAATGATGAATCAACTTACAAGTCCTTCAAGTAGGAAATTTTTCTTAAGGATAAATATGCATTACAAGTCCTTCAAGCATGAAGGATGAATCAAAAACTTATAAGTCTTTTTAGAAGGAACTCTTGTTTAATGATGAAATAAAAGCACAAGTCCTTTAGACATAAAGTTATGTCTAAGGATGAGTCTATTGTACATACTTGCATATAGCCTTATATATTCTATCATAACCATGCTAACTAAAGTCCCCTTGGACAATCTAACAAAATTCCCCTTGAGAAAGCTAAAAAAAGTTCCCTTAGGAAATATAATGAAATTCCCCTTGGGAAAGCTAATAAAAATCTCAATAACAAATTCAAAATATCCTTTAGGCCTTTTATTAAAGGTAATCAAATCAAAAATATCGTTTAGGCCTTTGCTTAAGGCAATCAAATCAAGTTATCTTTTGTATATATTTATACATATCTTACATCATAGAAAATCTAACAACTAATGAAAGTTCCCTTGGGCTAGCTAAAAAAACCTTTTGCTAGAATTTTGGCTTACATCCTTCATCATCTCTTCTAATATTCTCTATTTTGTATTTTCTCTTTCATCTATCTATCCCATAACCAATGCTATTGATCCTTTTTAATTCAACATCAACTACCCTTGCTCATCCTTTCCCACCCTTCCATATTAGTCAATCCATCCTCATTTAGTCTCTCTCAAACAACTTTTTATCTTAATATTTTTCTTAACCTATATTCTAATATTCTCATCACTTCTCCCATGTGGATCTTAATCAAGTCAAGTTTTATCTGTCCAACTTTTTTTTCCTTCTAAAGTTGAAGGGAGCACACTAGGGCACGGTGGTATTTAAATGCTTTTCCAAAATATATCCTCTTCTAAGCCAACCAATCCTAGTTTCTTTTATCTTCTTCCTATTTTAAAATTGGGGCATATATGTTAATTCTTGATGCATTTATTATTAAATAAATACATCAAAAGGGAGTAAATTATAGACGCCAAATTTTGAAACACCTTGGCTAACCTACAAGTTTGTCAATTCCCTCAACTAACCCTTCCAACAAGCCTACTAACCACATAATGTCTTATTCCAAAGTTTGGGGTATTTATTACTCTAAATTTGATTGCATTTGGGTATGAGAAATAGTGATATTGATGCTACAATGTCCCTAGTGATGCTTTTGTTAGTTTTTATCCTTTGAACTTTAACCATCAAATTTTGACTTCTAATGGTCATATTGTACTAATGTCATTGTGATAGCACTACCTATGTTTTTGCCTCCAAACACTTTTCACCTATCACATATAGAATATCAAATGCATGACTTATTATCTCTATCTAATTGTCCACCATGTATCAGTCATCCATGCCTAGTGATCTGCATCCCATGTCAACAAAACCCCAAGACCAAGACTTTCCTATGATCTTCTTGTCCCTCCTTTTTTATCGATTTAAAACCATTTCCTCTCTTGATAATATCTCCATAATGTCCCTTTCTTTCTCTCCTCCCCCAAGAGGCCATGAAGTCCTATAAAGTTAGCCCTTATGATGCCCATTTCAAGAAATAATTCCATGCACCCAAACTCTATCATATTTTCTCTAAAATCATAGGTACTTATTCACTTTTCTTACCAAGATTATGCCAAAATTTTGGCTCAACATTATGAGCACCTAGAAAGCATTAAAACACTTATCTAAGCAAGCACTCGAGTAATATCTCAATCAATCTCTTAAACCATCATCAACAATCATCAAGCCTTCTAGAATCAAGCATTAAGAGGAGGCCATCAATAAGCAACTATTTAGGGAAATACAAACTACCACTTTAGGGTTGTGCTCTTTCTTCTTTCCTTTGCATTTGGGTTTCCTTTTGGCTTTATATCTAATTCTAATCTTGTCATATTTAGCTAATATTTTGAACTTATTTCATATTTTGGCTAACCCTTGCATCTTGTAGCTTGTTACATTTATCTCAGTTTTATTATATTTTATTTTAGTTGGCTTTGTACCTTGCACTTGCATATTACAGCTAGTTAATCCTTTCTTTTGATCACTTAATCTTAATTCTAATAAATTTTATCTGTCTTTCTACTATTTTATAGGGTCTCTATTCCTAGAAGTCAAAACCCTTTATTATCATCATGATTAATTTAAGTTATCCCTAGAGATAGTAGTGCCACCAAACTATAGGTCAATGGCACTTTTGCTCTATGTTTCACTTAAAGTAAAAACTTAAATAGTGCTTACGCCATTGATGCTATCACAACTATGGTGCTTCTATCTTATTAGCATTTATTTCTAGTATTTTATCATTTTTATCATTTTATCAATTTTTATCATCTAAATAGGGATCTAATCAGTATAGCAAGTTAATTGTCTTCAATAGATTAGGTAGATCCCTTTGCACTAATTCCAATCTATATTTATATCTAAACAAGAATGTCAGCAATAGATCATAGTGTCAATGGTGGTTATTTGACTAGGTGATTTTGCAGGTAGGCAGTGCTTCTATCTCTATGGCAAAAAAAAATTATGATCCATGCTCTTTCATCTTTAGAATTTAGTTGTAGAATTTGCTTGATAAATGTATAGTTTAGGTTCTATTTCCTATTTATATAATATATTGATAATGGGCAATTATTGAACTTAGTATAATTATAATTTTATGGGGATATATCTTTATCTTTTTAGCATTAGGTATTAAAATAAAAAGTGCATGTACTTGCATTAGGCTAAATCCGGGGTTTTTTTAGCATTCCCTCTTAAACCCTTTGCTTGAAAAGGAAAGAAAATCATTTATTTCATTTTTCATTATAATCAAAAAGTATTTTAGTCTTAGGTGTGTATGTTGCATATCTATGTGTTGCATCTAATTTAAGGTTAGGTTACACAAAAGTGGGATCTTAAAAAGGAACCTTAGTTTTCTTTATAAACAAAGGTGTTCACAAATGTATAGATCAAACTAAATTTAGCTCATAACATCCTTGAGACCACCCTCAAAGTGAAAAGAAATAATAAAAGACACATTGGATCCCCTTTGTTGGTCCTCTTACAATATCTTCTCCATTTCCATGACCTCAAAGGTATACCATCTTTACGATCCTTAGAGGCACAAGGTTTTGAAATGAAGAGATGTCATCTTTGATGAGGTTCTTCCAAGTACTCCTATCCACAACTAAGCTTTTGGAAAATAATCCTTCTAACACTTTGACTATCTCATATTACACTATTTTTTTCTAGATTTTGGTTGGATATGTAGACACCAAAACTTAGCCACTTGTCGTCCATCCAGGTTTTCCCACCATTTTACCCATTTATTTATATATATTTAGGCATATTTGTTAAATATATGTTTAATATTATATTTTATATATATTTAATAAATATAAATATTATATATGTAAATAAATCCCAGCCATATTATTTGACTTAATCCTAGTCATTCATCCACATTGATCCATACCATACACCCAGAATCAATATCCACCCTCCGATATGTTTTGATCTGAGCCAAACTATTTGTGTCGCTAAAATCCTAACATGCCCTAGTGTGGGTTATTAATAGGAGCCAATTTGATGGCTCAACCCCTACAGTTTGATTCTGAATTCCTTGATTTGCTCCTAATTTCTTGCTCCTAAGAAGTTGATGCCTATCCAAGCACTCTCACCATCCGTCCTTGCTCACCCTAGCCCCATCACCATTCATTTTGCTCAGTCAGTTATGCTTATATAGATCTTCACCTTAGTTCCTGAACACCTCTAGGCACTCCCTATCACCACTGAGTACCTCTAGGTGCTTCCTTCCATCGCCAAGTATCTCTAGGTGCTTTTTATCATCCTCGAGCATCCACAGGTATTTCTTGCTACTATCGAGCACCCATGAGCATCTCAGAATCTGTTGCTAAAGACTAGCAAAGCGCTCGGGTGTCGCTAGGGCATCCACGCATTGTCTCCCTACAAAAACGACTATGGATCAGAAAACATCAAGTTCAACAAGGTAAATCTCATTTATTGTGTTTATTTTAGTATTCCTAGATTTTCTTATAGCTTCATTTCTACAACTAGGTTAATAATTTTCTTATTGAGGGCCTCACACAGTGGAGCCCTCACAGGTATTATTTACTTTCTATTGTTGTTTATTGTTTGCAGGTTTAAGGATCTATAGGTATTGAGCAGAGCTTGAAGATAAAAGAATTAAAGAATTTGGATTTGCGTAGCTTACCCCCTCAATTGGTGAATGATTTTGTGAATGAATCTCATGAGCCAATTGAAAAATGAGTGCAATTGGTTGTGTAAAAGAATGATGTGATTGTGGATGATATGAATGATGTAAATGTGATACCATTTTTGCCCCAACGAGGAGAGGGGATTGGTGGAAAATGTGGAATGATTGCATCTATTTTTGCCCTAACAGATGAAGGGTTTTGTGAAAATGTGATGAAAATGTATTTGTTTTTGCCCCAACAGATGAAGGGAGTTTTGCCAAGTGTAGATGCCATGATCATGTAAGATGTATCCCATTGTGGGAAATTCAAAAACCAAATGTGGTTGCCCCAAATTTGGGGTGATTCGATGTTGTTGAAGAATGTGCCTTTGGGCATCATTGATATGCAAGGATGAATATGCAAAGATAAAAATAGTCAACTTCAAAGGGCCAACTAGTGATTGTCAGATAATTCCTATGGTCAAAACCAATCACCCTAGTTAAGGCCAATCACCATGATGACTTTCAAGGAGATGTGAAATAATGAAATGTGATTTTTTCCATGTTTTAAGCCCCACGAACTAGGCCATCAATGACAACTTTTGTGCAAATTATTCTTGGTAAGGTTTCACGCAAAAATGTGAAGTACCAAATGTGATTGTGATTTTGAACAAGGAGATATAGGATGATGAATATGACCAAGTGTCCTTATGGTGATTTATTCATCTTATCAAATTGCATGGATGCAAATCGCTGCAATCACCAAGTAGATAGAATAAACCACTAGATACGAGGTTCACTTGAATTTTTATTTGAACTTGGAAAATATGCAAATGTTATGATTGATGAGTGAAAATGATGTGGAAATGAAGTATTGATGATGAGAATGATGATTATGGTCGTTTTGTGAAAATTTGGACCATTTTGGAACGTTTTGGAACCTTTTATGCGATTTTGTGACTTTTGGTCGCAAATAAAAATTATGCGTCCAAATCGGTTGTAACCTTCACAAAACCTGTTAAGATGATGAAAATGATGTATGGATGCAATATGGAGTGATTTGGTGGGGGTAAGCCACTATTTTGCATTGATTTTACCTTTTGTCAATTTTTGATGCCAAATATCGGTTGGAGCTTTCGGCATGCGCAGATGCCCATCGGTGTTTGGGTGCTTTTCAAATGCCCTGATGTGCTTCAGTGCACCAAGAAACACCCATGGGAACTTCAAGGCACCTAAAGCAACTATAAATAGCTTGCAGGACAAAAATGAATCTCATTTGTACATTTGTGAGTTTGAGAAGCTACATCTCGGAGAGTTGAGTGAAGTGGAGTGGAGTGAGGTGAAGCAAGGTGGGCACAAAAGCTATGGTGGTAGAGGGAGTGAATGTGAGGACCGGAGCTAGAGTTGGAGTGCGATTTACCAAGGTAAGTCCTTTCTTTGAAGCTCTCTTTGTTTTTGTGCAAAAAATTTATGTGTTTTTTATGAACATGTATTAACAAATATTTTTTGTTGTGTTGCAGCTTAGGATTTTGGAGGCTCGACACCGGTTCTCGCCTCTCATCCTTGGGATGAGGAAGGTGTTGGTGAAGGATGAGTGGGATTTTTTGGAGGCTGTGGGGCTAGCGGAGGTAGCCTAAATTGATGTGGTGAGGGCGGATGAGGGGTACCTCTCGACCTTGGTGGAGAGGTGGGATCCAGAGAGGGGGACCTTCCAGCTTCCTATTGGAGAGGTTACCCTTACACTTGAGGATGTATACCGCATCCTCAAGCTACCAGTGGAGGGGATTCACATCGAGGTTGGATGCGATCAGGGAGTAAATATGAAGAAGATGTTTGGAGACAATTGGCAGAGTGTGAAGGTGGAGTGTGGGGGTATTCCATACTTGTCCATGTATGTGGACAAGGAACTGGATGCCCTTCAGGCTTTGGTGATGTTCATGTTGGCCAACATTGTGGCCCCAAATAGTACCAACTGTAGGTTCCCTTGGAACCTAATAGGGGTGGTGAGTGATATATTGGCTACCTCGCAGGTGTATGCATGGGCTCCTACCTTATTGGTGTAGGTGTACCAAGAGTTGTATGAGGTGAGGAGGTGGGGGAGGAAGGGATTGGGTTGCAGCTTGCTACTATAGTGCTAGGTATGGGAGTATTTTATCATGGCTTGATCATAAGGTCTACCACATATAGGCTTATATAGGGGGTAGCCCTATGCTAGGAGATGGGTGGTGGTAGAGGAGGTACAATCGAGTCGGCTTGTGTAGATGAGCTGATGGTACAAGGATTTATGGGATGGATTGACATCTGCCCAAGTGATATGGAGGCCATGGTGGGGTACCAGGTGGATAGGAGATAGAGAGCATCTACGATGGGTCAGGTAGGCTAGGTGGGTGGTTGGGAGGTATCGAAGTGAGGTTGAGTATATTTAGTTCTCATGGGTACTCCATTAGTTCGACCTAAGGTAGGGGATTCTGGATGAGTCGATGCTCTATAGGAGGTATCGGGAGGAGATAAGGCTACCATGTGCTGAGCCATGGAGGGAGGCTTACGAGGATGATGAGGAGATAGATCTCCTCATGTGGATGATGTAGGGACTACTATGGAGTATGATGCATGGTTCGCTACATAGCCACCATGGGCACCTGACTCTAGTAGCAGTTGGTGGAGATGGGGATGAGGTGGAGGAGACCCATGAGGCTCCCAAGTGATAGAGGCACCTTCGATCTAAAAATCAAAGGAGGAGGACTAAGGGTGTGATGAGGTAGGCTCCTAAGAGTGGAGGAGATGGTGGAGATGGGGATGATGTGGAGGAGACTCCAGATGGGCCTCCAGGTTTAGAGCAAGGAGGATTGGGTAAGGTTGGAGCAGTAGGTGGTAGAGCGAGATGTGATGGTGATGGCTCGGGATGAGAGGATCATGAGGCTCTAGGTAGAGCTACTAGAGAGGGAGCGATGTCATAATGTTGACATAGTGCACCTTCGATCTCGGCATAGGTATATCGAGGCTTTGGAGGATAGGTTGATGGAGCATCATATTCCACTTCCTGATCCTCCTACCTCCTTTGTATTCGAGGCTTCTAGGCATAGCTCTAGGTCTAGAACTCCTTCTAGGTCATATGGGTCCTCTTGGAGGGCTTAGCTAGTGCTTAGATGCACTTTTTGTATATGAGCCTTGGTGCTCCATTGTATGTAGCCTTTTGGTACTCATTGTATATGCGATATTTATACATATATATATACATGGCTTTTACTTTTGTGTTATGTTTTTGTGTGAATGCTTTTGTGGAATGCATGTTTATATGGATGATTAATGCATATGATATGTTATGGATGATTAATGCAAGTGGGAATGTATGGATGATTAATGCAAGGTATGGAATGCACATGTTCTAATGATCATTCATAGTTTAGATTTTGCTTGGCCATGTTCTAGCATTGTTGTTTAATCAGGGGCACCAAACTTGGTGGCTTGTGGGGTGGATGACTCATGAAGTGACATGGATGTTGACATGGAAGAAGATATGGATGTTGATATGGAAGAAGATATGGATGTTGATATGGAAAATTGACTTTTTTGCAGAGACTCAGACATACTAGTGGCATCAAACAAACTCACTAAAACTACCTAATCCTTCTAGGACCAAATGTGTGTGCAGTGAATTCATTTACCGAATCATGAGCATGGTAATGACTCGAGGTAATCAAGAACCAATGTGTGTGCAAGTGAGTTCATTAACTCATCTTGAGTAAATTGGGGGTGACCTGTTATGGATGAAACCAAGAAGCTAGCTTGTTTGTATGTGCGGTCAGAGGTCTCTTTAAAAGAGATGTGTCACCACGCATGAGCATACTCCACTACTAGTCAAGCGTCTATAGCTCTAGTGGAGGCTGACTCCATAGTCCATGAATTTTTATTTCTTAAGTTTTGGGGATGACTACCTAACCGTCTGATTGGAAATGTAGTATGATCCTTACAACCCAATGATCAGTGGTGTGTGATGTAAAATATTTAGAGCTTTGGGGAATTGGATTCTCAACCTAAGTGTGATGATAATTGTACCCTATCCTTACTACTCTATCTTTTGAATTTGGAAGCAACTGTGATAGTGGTGAAAACCACTATTTTTGTGGACTATGTTGCATGATGGGACAAGCGAGGATTACCCTTTTCACTTTGAGGTTCAAACCAAGTATGGTGTTATCCCTCTTTGACACAAGATGTTTTTAAGATGTGAAATTGTGGTTGGTTCAAGAATGTTTTGGAGTCAATTCCCAAAACTCAAGATTTTCTTAGTGAAGATGTGTAATGGTCCTAAAAATAACTTGACATGTATTTGTGGGTTTGTTTAAAACACTAGGAGTGGCTGAGTGACCGAAAACACCTAGGAATTATGGACATATGGTTGGCAAATGATAATTTGGCTTTATGGAATAGTGAAATGAAATGGATGATGTTTTTGAATGTGCCCCTCATTAAGGCAACATGACTTTATTGGACCAATTAATATCTTGAATTGAATAAATGATCCCTAATATGAAATGTGAAATGTGGTTGTGAATGTATGAAATGCAATTTGTGAAATGGAGTGTATGTAATGCAATATGTTTAAATGCAATGTGAAATGAAATGTGTGCAAATGAAATGCAATGCAATGTTTTTGTGTATTAGCCATGTATATATATATATAAATCACATTATGCATAGAATGCTCTCAAGTGTATAACATTAAGTGGTTCAGGTTCTTCCTCTCCCTCTAGACTAGCAAGCCTATAAGTACCATTACCCACTCTTTGAGTGATGATGTATGGACCCAACCAATTAGCCATGAATTTATCATGAAGATGTGGCAATGCATTGGTGTTTTGTTGATTTTCTTTAAGGATAAGATCTCCTACTTGGAATTCATGTAGATGAACTTTGGCATTGTAAGCATGCTTTAGGCGGTCTTGATAAACTTGTAAATGCTCTAAAGCATTGACTCACCTCTCATCAAGAAGTGTGAGTTGGTCAAGATGTGCTTGTCTAGAAGTGTCATCATCTATGAATTCCTGCAAAGAAATTTGCAAGGAGGGGATCTCAAGCTTGAGAGGTATGATTGCTTCAACTCCATAGACCAATGAAAATGGCATTGCCCTAGTAGGTGTGCGGATGCTTGTTCGATAAGCCCATAATGCCAAGGGAATTTTGGTATGCCAATCTCTATGATTTTTGTTAACAAGTTTCTTGAGAATAGCAATTAAGGTCTTGTTGGTAGCCTCAGCTTGTCCATTTGCTTGTGGGTAATAAGGAGTCGAGAAACTATGTTGGATGTTATATTTCTCGCAAAGTGCTTGAACATCCTTGTTCTTGAAAGACTTACCATTGTCAAAGATGATTTTTGAGGGGATACCAAAATGACAAATGATGTGGTGAAGTATAAACTCCACAATTCTAGGTCCTATCATACTGGTTAGAGGATTTCCTCAACCCACTTTGTGAAGTATTCAATGGTTGTGATGATGAATGTATGTTGTCCCGAGGAAGGAGGTGAGATTTTTCCAATTAGATCAAGACCCCATTGTGAAAAGGGCCAAAGGCTTTGAATAGGCTATAAAGCTTGTGATGGCACATGAGTTAGATTAGCATGCTCTTGACATTGCTTACAATGTTTAACATAAGTGCAACAATCTTGTTCCATGGTGGGCCAATAATAACCCATGCATAGAATACACTTTGCGATGGCCATCCCACTAAAATGACCACCACAAGTACCATCATGAGCTTAAGCTATGGCTCTTTGTGCCTCACTAGACTCGATACAATGAAGGAGGACTCCATCATAACCACGTTTATACAACACGTCCCCCAAGAGAACAAAACAAGCTACTTTTTGCTTGAAAGTGTGTTTAGCAGTTTGAGACATGTCAGATGGGAGTGTTCCAAACTTGAGAAAGGCTACTATCTAGCTTGACCAAGGCTCATATGGATCCGACTGGATAAAGCAAACATCCTTTTCATCCTTAGATTCAGCATGAACAATTGTAGATTTAGAGATCATTGAAATAATAAGGGGTTGTACCTCTCCTAAGGAGTCTTTTGGAATCAGTGATCCAAGGGAGGCCATTACATCTGCAAATCTATTAGTCGAACATGGAAAACTATTGATTTCATACCATTCGAATGTAGATAGCAATTTCATTGCTACTTCATGGTAAATTTTAATGGTAGGTTCTTTGCATTGGTATTCTCCATTGATTTTCTTGACAACAAGTTGAGAATCACCAAATATCTTGATACGCTTAATGCCCATAGCTATAGTTGATTGAAGACCTAAGATTAAGGCTTCGTACTCTATAGTGTTGTTTGTACATTGGAAGTCAAGTTTGAATGATAAAGGATAGGTACCTCCTGGGATGTATGAAATATGACTCCGACACCTTGACCTCTCTCGCACTTAGAGCCATTAAATAATAGTGTGATATTGATGACTTCCTCTGGAATGACATCTGACTCTTGTTTAGTGATAGCAAATACTGAATCATCTGGGTGCTCAATGATCAAGGGAGATCACTAGGTACTGGATCTTCTGCAAGTTGATCAACTATGACCTAACATTTAATGAATTTTTGGCTAATGAATTCCAAGTAAAATTTAGTAAGAAGCATTATCCATTTAGCGGTGCAGGTGTTATTATAAGTGCGAGATATCATATAATGCAGAGGATTTTCTCTAGCTATGACATATGTTGTGTGGCTGAGCATGTAATGTCAAAGTTTCTTAGTGGTAAAAACCATTGCTAAGAAATAAATTTCTACATAAGCGTATCGTGTTTCATATCATGATCTAAGTGTGATAAATGTCAAGGTGTTGGAGTCATGTTTCATACACCCCATGGGGTACCTATCCCTTTTATCATTCAAACTTGAATTCCAATGCACAAACAACACTATAGAGTACGAAGCCTTAATCTTAGATCTTCAATCAACTATATCTATGGGTATTAAGTGTATCATGGTATTTGGTGATTCTCAACTTGTTGTCAAGAAAATCAGTGGAGAATACCAATGCAAAGAACCTACCATTAAACTTTACCATGAAGTAGCAATGAAATTGATGTCTACATTCGAATGGTATGAAACTGATAGTTTTCCATGTTTGACTAATATGTTTTTAGATGCAATGGCCTCTCTTGGATCACTGATTCCAAAAGACTCCTTAAGAGAGGTACAACCCCTTATTATTTCAATGGTCTCTAAATTTGCAATTGTTCATGTTGAATCTAAGGATGAAAAGGACGTTTTAATTATCCAATCGGATCCATATGAGCCTTGGTCAAGCCAAATATTAGCCTTTATCAAGTTTTGAACACTCCCATCTAACATGTCTCAAACTGCTAAACAAACTTTCAAGAAAAAAATAGTTTATTTTGTTCTCTTGGGGGGGGTATTGTATAAGTGTGGTTATGATGGAGTCCTTATTTGATGTCTCAAGTCTATTGAGGCACAAAGAGCCATAGCTGAAGCTCATGATGGTACTTGTGATGGTCATTTTAGTGGTATGGATATCAAAATTGTATTCTATGCATGGGTTATTATTGGCCCATCATGGAACGAGACTGTTGCACTTATATTGAAAATTGTAAGCAATGTCAAGAGCATGCTAATCTAACTCATGTGTCATCACAAGATTTACAGCCTATTCAAAGCATTTTGTCCTTTCCATAATAGGGTCTTTATCTAATTGGAAAAATCTCACCTCCTTCCTCAAGATAACATATATTCATCATCACAACCACTGAATACTTCACAAAGTGGGTTGAGGTAATCCCTCTAACCAGTATGATAGGACCTAGAATTATGGATTTTATACTTCACCACATCATTTATCATTTTGGTATCCCCTCAACAATCATCTCTAACAACGGTAATTCTTTTAATAACAAGGATGTTCGAGCACTTTGCGATAAATATAACATTATGTAGACACCAAAACAGCAACAATCCGATTATGTGACGACAAGCGCTAATCGCATTGACACACACAGCCCCTAGGGCAGCCCCTAGAGGTTAAACAGTGGTCTTAACCACTCCAAAAAGTAGTTTGGAGGTCAGAGGTCAATTTTGCATCTTTTTGGCACCTTGCTCTCTACTCATCCCACCCAAGGATGAATACAAACTGGCATTCGTCCCACCCAGGTACGAATATCAGCATTCGCCCCAAGGTGAGGCGAATAGCAAGTTTGACTGGAAAAAAGTCAAACCTCGACAAGTCCACCAGTTAACTGAAGCTTCAAGCCATGCAATTGTGAGGAATGGCTCCAAATCAAGAAGAGAGACTTCAGTCATGCATGTCTTTATTTTAGAGACCTCATGCAAGGAGATTCTAAATCAGGGAATTATCTTTTCTCTCAAAATAGGACAAACAACTCAAGTAGCGCCCTCGCATGCACAATTCAAACAGAGAGACCCTAGGTCTATAAATTGGTGAGTTTTCTCACCCAAAAAAGATACAGAGAAGGAGCATTTGAGCAATGAAGTGCTACCAATTTACATACCTACTTGCGATTTGTGCCTTTCACATCCTTAATCTCTCATTCAAAAGGGAGGTTATTGGGTGATTATTGGAAGCACAAATCCAGACCCAAAACCTGATTTTTGGCCACAATATCCCACAAAATTTGTTTACAACACCCCATAAGAGGTTTTGGACCCATCCCAAGTGGATTGGTGCCGAAAAAAAGTCCCAAACGGTGGGCGTTCTGCCCCCAGGCGCCCCCCAAGCTATCGTAGTTCTAAACGCCCCACCCCAAAGTGAATAGAAATCTGTGGCAAATTTCCTTTATTTTATTTTTGCATCTTATTCTAGGTTATTTAAATAGGTTGTAGTTTAAATTTCACTTTATTCTGAGCATTTTTGACTAGGTTTTTATCATTTCTTGCCTTTACTAAGCTGCAGATGCCATCATCAAAATTTGGGTGCTAGAGGCCAAATTGGAGAAATATGACCATCTGGGTCATCCCAAAACACCCCCAATTAGCTAACCCCAACTTTCCAGGTCATTTGGAGCTTCCTAGGTAGGACATTGAAGAGGGTGCTTTCTGACAAATTGTTGCAGGTTTATTCGTCCCGCCCTAGAGCGAATACAAATATGTGAGGAATTTCTCGACTATTCCTTTTGCAGTGGCTTCCTGGTCACATATTCATGCTTCTATAAAATTTCTATATTGTTTTGATATTATTTGGTTATCGGTTTAATATTTTCATGCATACACTAATAGTAGGCCTTGGGAAATACATGTTCTATTATATCTGTAGGTGCTACTAATCTTTTTTGTTTCCTTGAAAGTAGGTCTTCGACATCAGAGGAGCAAGAAGGAATCAACAATCATATACACAAGCAGTGGTGATGTTTTGGTCTACCCATATTACATGTGGGCACGCGGAAGAAGGATTGCTATCCATGGATGTGACAAGAAACATATTTGACACTCCTATCCCTTAAAAAGGAAGGAGACGTATTGTAACACAACTTTGAAAGCATATCAATAAAAAGGGTAGCATATTCCATATTGCTTTTATCTTGTGTCGATTCGTCTATGTTCTTTCTTTTCATGCATTTTGCAATACATAGGCTTTTAGCGTTAAGTTTGGTTCTACACGCATCGTGCTTGGCATATTCCTTTTTGTTTCCATATCCTCGTGCTTTCAGTGGCGATCACGGTGGGACCTCTATCCCTTGATTTTTAAGATTAAATTTTTGATCAAATTTGCTTGTTTTTGCTTACAGGTACCAAGTTTTCAAACGATGGACTGTTGTTCGTTTCAGTCTGTGACGAGTACAGAGTTGTAATTCGTCTGACCCAGGGATGAATAGGAATTCATCCTACCCTAGAACGAATACAAATCTATTATTCATCTCACCCAGGGATGAATATCTCTCTGTGCAATTTCAAGGTAGAAATTCAGAGATATCCAATTTGGGCAGAGAAGAGGTAGGGGTTACAAACACCTTCTGGCATTTTCTATTTTCTATTTTCTATTTTCTGGTTATTTGCTTGCATAGGAGAGTTTGAATGCTTGTTTGCTTCATTTATGCAACTTAAAAAGAACCCCACACACCACATGGTAATTGAAACAACAAGTATTTGGTCGTAAAACCCCAACCCTTGAGCAATACCAATGGTGGATTTCATCACCACCTTGGCTTGAGATACTGCATACATAACCCCGATTGCGACTGTTGCTAGATGTAAATCCTGACGAAAGCTGACCAAGTGTAGCGGGGGTGATTCCCAATGCATGAGGATAAGTCTTCTATGGTAGGAGTCACAAGAGCCATTATATTGCATTTAAACATTCTTCACAAAAAGCTTTCAAAATAAATTTAAAACACACTAAACCATATTTTAGGGCACACTTTTAATCTTTAAACGAGATAACCATTGTGTTGATTGTGTGTTTCCTTTCTGTTTAAGTGTAGCATAAAAAAAAATCCTAAAAGAAGATAAAAACGTACACATCTTTAGGTAAACATCACCATGGTGTACACCCGTAGCTGAGCCCAATCACGGGCAAGCGCTGTAGAGAGTGCACAAAGGGGGGAAAGTCACCTTCGATATAGTCCTGAGGACTTAGTCATCCCGCCTTGGCAGTATGGCACCCAAGATAATCCACGTCATGCCATAACAGAATAGGACTATAGAGGCACCTCTTTGAGGGGCACCCCCACTCAGCATAGATCCTTTCAAGATGAGAACCTACATGTGGCACTCAACATAGATAGGAGACCTCCCTTAGACACTCATTATGAGTGTCCTATGTTGGCAATTTTGGGTACTTTGGGTACATTGCTTTTGCTCAAGTGTATAAGTTGTCATTGATGTCAAGAAGCTCTTGAAGGAATTTTATTTGATGTCAAATAACTTATTTTGATGAAGGTTACGGCATGACAGTTCCAAAGGTCTTTTATAAAATCCAAGTTGGTAGGTTTAAAGATTACAGGTGGATGCATTAGTTTAATGCATTTGGGTCCAGGAGGAAGTATTTATTTAAATAATTAAAAAACCTTGTTAAGGTTCTTTTTAATTATTTTTAAATAAATATTAATTTATTTGTTTGCATTGGGTTCTCCTAACCCATGGCGCAAATGTCTTAACTTTGATGGCGCTATGATCTAAGATTGTGGGCGCTAGCCAAGACCTCCACCGATGTGTTAAACTCCTCATCGACGTCAAGAGTTTATGGGAAATATGCATATAAATCTCCCATGATGAAGATCAAAGATCATCCCATCCGCATTTTTGAAAAGTGTTGCTCGTTGTAATTTTGCGATCTGATGTTCGACTTCTTCCTCGCTAAGATTTCGTGATCCGCTGTTCGGATATCCGTCGTTCATTTTTTGTATCCGCCATAAGGTTTCGTCGTCGTCCTTTGCGTCAGAAGACAGTGAGGCCTGTTGTTTATTTTAGCCCTAGCACAGAAGGTAGAAGGGAAACAGAGTGAGGTTTAAACCTCATCGGACGCCTTTGGCGCACCGGTAGCGGCTAGGTTGTTGGCGCGCTACCCGAACGGGAGGTTCCGCGTTCGAATAACATGAAAGGGTTTTTCTTCGTTGAAGTGGATGCAACGGGTGGTGTTAGAGTTCGTGTTCAAATTTCTCCATAGCACGATTTTTGGTGTTGGCCAAGGTATTTTTCGAAATTAATTTTTGCTAGTGTATTTTGCGGATGGAGGAAGTTTATTAGAAGAAAAACAGCTTAGGATTTATAAGGAGTTTGAAGCTTGTTTTATTTTGATAAAAGATTCTTTTGAAAGTGTTGTTTGCATTATCTTATTGCATTCTTATGAGAGATAAAGTTTATTGTTGATAATACTATAAGGGAGAAATAAGGTGTATAAGGGATAAATATTTCTTGTAATGTTGAGAGTGCTTTTGGTTGATTATGGAAATGAAAGCATGATGTTTTAAGGTTAGAATTGCTTCTTGTGTGAAGTTGTGAAACCTTATGTGGGCAGATTTGATATTGACATTAGCTTTCATTAAATTGGTTAATAATAAAGCTATTCTTTACTTGGTTAAATTGTTGGGCTTACTTCTTTGTTGATGATTTGAAAATTTATTTTGTGCTTGGTGATTTGAGTTGGTGGATGCTTTTTGTTCAAACAATGTTGGAGAGAAAAGGAGTTCTACTTGTTTCCTTTTCTGATGTTGATTGTGAAATGCTTCAAGGTTGTGTTTTGAGTTGAATGGTGTTGATTGAACCTTGGTTGATAAGCATTGTTGTTGAAGCCCTAATTGATGGTGAAAAGAACATGAGTATCATTGTTATATGATTCTTTGCATAGTTGGCAATTGTTGGGATTTCATGTTCTTGAAAGAAAGCATTCTATCCTATCCATTTCAGATATTGAGTTGAGTTTTCAGATTTGAGATTGAGATTGAGCTAAGTTGATTTGAGTTGAGTTTTGAGATTGGGAGTTGAGTATAGAACATATTGAGTCTCTAACAATTCTCTTTATGCTTCTATGAGTTTGAAAAATCACATTGGGTCTCTAACAATTCACTTTGTGATTTCCTACTAAGAAAGTTTTCTTGGTGAGCTTGCTGAGTTTTTGGACAGGTTTCGGTGGGGACTTGTGAGCAGTTTTTGGATAGGTTCCGGTGGGGACTTGTGAGCAGTTTTGGACAGGTTTCGGTGGGGACTTGTGAGCAGATTTGGACAGGTCCTAGCAGAGGACTTGTGAGCTGAGTTTGATAGTTCTATGAGAAGAACCTGAGGACAGATTTGGCAAGTCTTTGAGAAGGCTTGTATGCAAAAGTTTGATTTGTTCAAGAGTTGGACAGATTTGATAGATAGAGGAAGACTTGTACTAGACCTATTGACTGTGTTTGGTATAGGTTGTTGAGCTGCTATGGACATGATCATAGAAGGTAGAGGTCTCTTAGGCTAAGCATTGAGGATAGGAGGTCTTCGGTGGAAAGGAGTTCCACGTGGTTGGCAAGAGGTAGAGGCAGTTGATCTTCTGAGGGATCATTTCCAGAGCAGAGGGGAAGGTATCTCCTTTGAGTAGAGGCTCATAAATTCTGATTGGGGGAATGCAATGACACCGCTCGGAGTAACTGATATAATGCAATAGATAAGATAAATAAATCGTTGTTTAAAAGAATCGCTTTTGGAAATATTGAGTTTAACCTGCAATATTGGTATAAAATGAATGTATTTGATTGATGATAAAATGCATATGGTGATGTGCCATAAATATGAAGTATGGGGTGCGATTGGAAAGACGCACCCCTGATTATTACAATTACAATATGTTAGGAAGGTCCTAACATGCCACCCCCCTTAAAGGAGCTTTGTCCTCAAAGCTGGAAATTTGGAAATTGTTGCTGGATATCTTGAAGAGTTTCCCACGTCACGTCTTCTAAAGGTAGACCTTTCCAATGGATTAAAACTTCCATGATATCGCGAGTACGAAGGTGACGAGAGTGGCGATCCAAGATAGCTTCTGGCTCGACTAGAAGTACTCCATCCTCGAAGAATTCTGGAAGAGTGGTTTGTGTCGTGATATGTGTTCCGATTGTGAGCTTAAGGCAAGATACATGAAATACGGGGTGAATTTTGGAAGAGGGAGGAAGCTCAAGTTTGTAAGAAACGGCCCCAATACATTGGAGAATTTTATACGGCTCGTAAAATTTGGGTGCTAACTTCTGAGAACCTTTTTGTTTAAGAGAGGATTGCCGGTAAGGTTGGAGACGTAAGAAAACCATATCACCCTCATGAAAACTACGTTCGCTTCTATGTTGATTGGCTTGCTGCTTCATGCGATGTTGGGTGGTGTGTAGGTTCTCTTTTAGGATCCGTAGTATGTCATCTCGAGTAGCAAGTTCTGTTTCCACCGCATGGACTTTTGTAGTCCCTGGAATATAGGAAGTGAGGGATGGTGGTTTTTGACCATATAGTGCTTCATAAGGAGTCATTTTGATGGATGTATGGTATGAAGTGTTATACCACCATTCCGCTAGTGAAAGCCACTTTACCCAATGGAGTGGTTGAGTAGAAACAAAACATCGAAGGTATGTTTCCAAGCATTTATTTACAACTTATGTTTGGCCATCGGTTTGAGGATGGTAAGCGGAGCTCATACGAAGTTGAGTACCTTGTAATTTGAAAAATTCCTTCCAAAAGGTGCTAGTGAAAGTTGGGTCACGGTCACTAATAATTGTGGAGGGCATACCATGTAATTTAAAGATGTTATCGAGGAAGAGGTGGGCTATAGTGCTAGTGGTATAAGGATGAGCTACTGGACAAAAATGGGCATATTTAGATAAACGATCAACGACTACAAAAATGGTTGTTTTTCCGCCTGATTTTGGTAATCCTTCAATAAAGTCCATAGAAATATCCGCCCATGTTTTGGTGGGTATAGGAAGAGGTTGAAGTAATCCTGGAGTAGCGAGGGTCTCCCCCTTTTGTCTTTGGCAAACTTCACATTCTTTTACAAAGTTTTTGATGTAATTTTTCATCCCTACCCAATAGAAAGAGGTAGTGGCTCGTTTATAGGTTTTTAAGAACCCTGAGTGGCCGGCGGTGCGTGAGGTATGTAACTCATGAAGAAGTTTTTTTTGATAAGATGAATTGGGGATGAGGACCATCCTCCCTTTGTATCTTAATATATTGTCCTTCCAAGTGTATGGAGGTTTTCTACTAGGATTATGTTGAAGTTGTTGAATTAAGGCGTGGGTAGTAGGATCGTTTATCCATTCTTCATGCACCTCATCTACCCATTTGGGAATAAGGGAGGAAAGAGCATGGACTTGAGGCATATCTTCAAATTTTCTAGAAAGTGCATCGGCTGCCATGTTGTCCTTGCCCTTTTTATATGTAATTTCATAATCATAGCCAAGAAGTTTAGTAACCCATTTTTGTTGTTCCGGGGTGTTAGTCCTTTGTTCCAAAAAATACTTCAAGCTATGATGGTCGGTGCGTATAATGAAATGTTGGCCAATAAGGTAAGGCCTCCAATGTTGAATAGCATGGACGATTGCCAACATCTCTTTTTCGTACGTAGAGCGAGCTAAATTTTTAGGAGAAAATGCTTTGCTTATAAAAGCTATAGGTCTTTCATCCTGCATGAGCACAGCTCCCATTCCTATTCCTGAAGCATCACTTTCAATGACGAACGGTTTAGAAAAATTGGGCATGGCGAGAACAGGGGTGGTACACATTGCAATTTTCAAGGTGATAAAGGCCTCTTCTGCTTTAGGCGACCATTTGAAAGCATTTTTCTTAAGTAATGTTGCTAGAGGAGCAGCGATTTTACCATAATTTTGGACAAATTTTCTATAATATCCCGTTAGTCCAAGAAACCCACGTAGAGCTTTTAAGGTTTTTGGAATAGGCCAATTTTTCACCTCCTCGATTTTGGAAGGATCTACCATCACGCCGTTCTTTGAGACAACATGCCCTAAGTATTCTATTTTTTGTTTTCCAAAGGAACACTTTGATCTTTTTGCATAAAGTTGATTTTCCTTCAAGATTTGTAACGTTTGTCTAACATGGTCCAAATGTTCTTCCCATGTTTTGCTATAAATCAAAATGTCATCAAAGAAAACTAATATAAATTTATGAAGGAAAGGGTGAAATACCTTATTCATTAGACTTTGAAAGGTAGAAGGAGCATTGGTAAGGCCAAATGGCATCACCAGGAATTCGTAGTGCCCTTCGTGAGTGCGAAAGGCCGTCTTAGGAATATCCTTTTCATTGACTCGGATTTGGTGGTAGCCTGACCGTAAGTCCAACTTGGAAAAATAATCTGCCCCATGGAGTTCATCTAATAGCTCGTCTATGACCGGAATAGGAAATTTATCTTTGATAGTCATTTTATTAAGTGCTCGAAAATCGACACATAAACGCCACGAACCATCCTTTTTTCTAACTAAAATAATTGGAGAGGAGTAAGGGCTTCTACTAGGTCTAATGACTCCTGCCATAAGAAGCTCTTGTACTAATTTCTCTATCTCAGTCTTTTGGAGGTATGGATAACGATAAGGCCTAATATTAGGAGGTTGATGCCCTGGAAATAGTGGAATAGTGTGATCGTGACTTCGTTGTGGAGGTAGTCCTTTTGGTTCATTGAATACCGCTTTATGGTGGTCTAGAATCTTTTGTAACTCGGGTGTCTCGTCTTCTTTGTGACTAGGTTGAATTGAAAATAATTGGGCGACCATTCCTTTGTTTCCTTTTCGGATAATTTTCTCCATTCTATGCGAGTCGACGATTTGGGAAGGTCCCGATTTCGGGCCTTGGATAATATAGGTTTGGTTCTTTGCTGTGAATTTCATCCATAGTTCATCAAATTCCCATTGGACTACGCCCAAGGTTCTCAACCATTGTATGCCTAGTACAATGTCGCACCCCCCTAGGGGTAGAACGTACATGTCGCTTTGCATGGTATAAACCCCCATAGTTAGTTTTATATTTTTGCATTTTCCTTTGCATGCAATTTTTCTGCCATTTCCAATCATCACTTCGAAGTTATTGCAAGGGTATATAAAACAATTTGCTTGTTTAGCCACCTTTGGATCGATAAAATTGTGTGTGCTGCCAGAATCTAGGAGCACAGTAAGGTTTTGTTTCTTAAAATACCCTTTTACTCGCATTGTTTGAGGGGCAGAAAATCCCGCTAGAGCGTTGAAGGAAACCTTTGGTGTATTTTCTTCGTCACTTTCAAGTGTGTTGGATAATACCTCTACTTCAAGTTCAGGTTCCTCTTCAGTAGAATTTCCTTCTTCTGTGGCATCTAGAACATATAATTTCTGTGAGGCACACTTATGATTTTTGTCAAATTTCTCATCGCAATGGTAGCAAAGACCCTTAGCTTGTCTTTCCTTCATTTCCTCGAAACTCAGACGTTTAATTGGTAGAGCGGGGTTAATTTTGGGGGTTGTGTAGGAGTTTTGGGTTCGTCCATTTTGCATTGGTTTGGGGTTGGTATAAGTGCTTGATGGTTTCCCCCAAGTTGGCTTTGTGAACCGATTTGGTGCCTTGATTTTGTCTTCTGCTAATTTTGCTAAGCCAATGGTCTCTAACATGTTGGTAGGGTTGTACATTTGCACCTCAATTCGAATTTCTTCTTTTAATCTGCTAACGAAACATTCTTGAAAGAAGGCAGTGTCTAGTCCAGATGTTCGATTAGCTAACCTTTCAAATTTTGCTTGGTACTCGCTTACTGAAGTGGTTTGGCATAATTTAGTGAGGGCCCCCGTAAAGCTTTGAAACTTGCTAGGACCGAATCGGACTAATAGGTTCTGTGTAAAGTTTGACCACATCGGCGTGCCATTAGTTTTCTCGAACCATTGGTACCATTGGATGGCGTCGTTTTCCAAATGGAAGGAGGCGATATGCACTTTTTGTATTTCCGGAATTTGGTTTAGTGAGAAATATTGCTCTGCTCGGTAGATCCAGTTTGTAGGGTCTCCGCCTTCAAATTTTGGGAAGTCTAATTTGGTCGTCCGTGGTAGAATGGAAGTTTGTGGACCTCCTAACATTGCTCGGTTTGATGACCCGTTGTTGGTTGAGTTTGCATGTGTTGTTGCTTGTTTTTGACTTATGACATCCAATTTCACATCCATTGCATATATTTTTTCAAAGAGTTCTCTTGTGTTACGAGAATTCTCCTCTCTTTCCTGTTTAACTTCTTCAACGAGCCTTTCGTGTTTCTCGTGGATGGAATCCAGTGATCGTCGTCCGTCGGCCATTGTAGTTGGTAGATGAGAAAAATAGTGCAAATTTGGTATATAAAAGTTGTCAAAAAAGTTGTTTTAGCAACTTTGCAAAAGTTGTGAGAAACTTTTTGCAAGAGAAAAATATAAAAATAATAATGGTTTAGCTCACTGTTATTAACCGCAGCACTTTAGATTTTTTTTTTTTTTTTGAACCGGCGCGAATTTTGGAGTGAGTCAGCACCACCGGGTACGACACGAAACACACGACGGGGTGGAGGGAATTGCAAGGTGGCTGGCGGGAAGGGCAGCGTCGGCTGACGGCAATGGTAGCGTCGGCTGGCTTCACGAAATATTACGCCCAAAATGTTGTCACCGAAAAACGACGCCGAAAAATTAAATATAAAAAACCTTAGCTTCGCGAATTAATTTCGCCCGGAATTCCTGTTGTCGCCGGGAAACGACGCCGAAAAAAAATAAAAATCCTTAGCTCACGAATTATTTACGCCCGGACACTGCTCGAAAAATCCTGTTGTCGCCAGAATTTTTAATGCGCCAGGAAATGACACCGAAAAAATAAAAATCCTTAGCTCGCGAAGTATTTACGCCCGAACACCGCTCGAAAAATCCTGTTTTCGCCGAAATGTTTAATACCTTAGGCTATAATTTAATTTTTAATACTTCCCGATGACGTTCTTTTTTCACAGTCAGAACAGGCGGTACGAAGGTTTCTACGAATTTTGAATTCGGATAGTGAGCAAGGAGTGTTAAATATGTTTTTAGATGACCAGGCAAATCTCGATGCCGGTGGCCAGATTTTTTTACAGGTTCAGTTATAGAGACGTCTCTTTGGCAGTGAATCTCCAATGTAATATCGACGAAAAATGAAACAAGTGGGTGAAAGTTGCTGGTGGAGAGGGCGGAAGCTTGGAATCGAAGAAAGCTCTGATGCCAGTTGCAATGACACCGCTCAGAGTAACTGATATAATGCAATAGATAAGATAAATAAATCGTTGTTTAAAATAATTGCTTTTGGAAATATTGAGTTTAACCTGCAATATTGGTATAAAATGAATGTATTTGATTGATGATAAAATGCATATGGTGATGTGCCATAAATATGAAGTATGGGGTGCGATTGGAAAGACGCACCCTTGATTATTACAATTACAATATGTTAGGAAGGTCCTAACAGGGAAGGTATCTCCTTTGGGCCGAGGCTCATAAACATTGTAATTAGGAAGGATTCCCAAAGAACTTTGAGATAACTTTTAGAGAAAATTTTTGTGGACGTAGCCCAACCATTTTGGGTGAACCACGTTAAAAATGGGTCTTCAATGTGTGATGCTTTATGTCTTGATTAATGTTGTGTTGATGCCATTGCTATCTAAAGTGAAAATTATTAATTGGTTAAGTCTTATACTGTTCACCCCCCCCTCTCAGTATAAGTCCATGTTCTTCAATTGGTATCAGAGCAGGTCTCTCCATAAAGAGCCTAATTGCTTGGAGAAGGATCTATCAGAGGAACATACAAATTCAGAAAGAGATGAAGAGGTTGAGTTCGATCTTAAAGGTGAATTCTTCTTGGCTTTAAGAAAGCTTGAGAAATTTAGGGAAGAGAATTTTGTTCTCAAGCATCAATGTCAGGAAGAAGAGATAGCAAGATCAAAATTGTCTCAAAGTTTTATAGACTTCAAAATTCTAGCTGAAGAAGGGAAGAAGGTTGAACAGGTTCTAACAGAGGCTCTCAAAGGAAAGGAAGCTGATTGCAGAAACTAGAAGAAGAGGTTATGTCTCTTAGAGTGAAGTTGGAACAGTTGGATCTCAGACAGAATACTCCGTGTGAAAAGCAAAAGAAGGATTTTTTCAAGGGTTGGACAGATCTGACAGACAGAGGAAGACTTGTACTAGACCGACTGACTGTGTTTGGTACAGAGTTCTTTGAGGCTGTTGTGGACATGATCATAGAAGGCAAAGGTCTCTTAGGCTAAGCATTGAGGACAGGAGGTCTTTGGTGGAAAGGAGTTCCACATGCTAGAAAGAGGTAGAGGCAGTTGATCTTTTGAGGGATCATTTCCAGAGCAGAGGGGAAGGTATCTCCTTTGAGTAGAGGCTCATAAATTCTGATTGGGGGAAGGTATCTCCTTTGGGTCGAGGCTCATAAACATTGTAATTGGGAAGGATTCCCAAAGAACTTTGAGATAACTTTTAGAGAAAATTTTTGTGGACATAGCCCAACCATTTTGGGTGAACCACATTAAAAATGGGTCTTCAATGTGTGATGCTTTCTGTCTTGATTAATGTTGTGTTGATGCCACTGCTATCTAAAGTGAAAATTATTAATTGGTTAAGTCTTAGACTATTCACCCCCCCTCTCAGTATAAGTCCATGTTCTTCAGCATAGTGATGAAGTGTTAGAGCAACACAGGGTACATAAGGAGGGGCCACATGATTTCGTCATCCCTCCTTTACCCCATATTACTGTTAGAAACACTTGACCAACTCCAGAGTATCAGGATTTCCAGATAGGTCAAGACAATTTTGCCTGCACATTTTACACATACGAAATGGAGTATGAGGAAGACCACTACATTCCTCAAAAGCAGTACACAGCGTGGGAATGATGCACCTTCGCACCTGCTATGTATCAGGATCGCCCATTGAGGCCGGAGCCTCAGGTAAATTCTGCTAACCTCGACAGAGGGAAGCAACCCATAGGGGTCTCGGATCACCACAACCAAGATAGACATGTAGGAGAGGCATCTAGGCTTCCTAAACATGAGACGACGAAACAAAGTGACTTGGAATTTGCCAAACATGCTGCCCGCCAAGCACAGATTACGCAGCTCAGGAAAGATCAACAACAGTTAGAACATCTGTGTCGCCTTAACAAAGAGCGCATTCAGTGTCAGATAGCCGAATTGCTCCTGAACAAGGTGCCTGAGAAGGTTCCAACTCCTCACGCACATAAAGTAGAAGTGCAGGAGAGGCATAACCCCTTGGTGCAAGACAGGTTTTCACGACCTCGTCAAGTACTGCCTCCAAGACCTCCTAGACCTTAGCGGGAGGCCACTCCTAGAAACAACGATGGGCACCCTCCGCGGGCACCCACCTATGCTTATAGGTCTCATCCAGGCACTCCTCAAGAAGCCTATGAGGAGTATGAACAAGAAGAAGAGCGGGCTAAAATGCCCTACCAAGGCAGAGGGGGTGTTACCCAGCTACCCCTCCATAGGCCTCCAGCTCCCTGCAACCCACGGTGGGAGAAAACCAAGGAGGAAGAGATCAAATCCTTCGATGCATATAAAGCGCTGCTAGAGCGCTTAGAATCTATGGAGATGAAGACTTTTGGGCCCCAAAAGCCCACTTTACGCCAACTCCGTAGTCATCCTGTGCATTCGTCAGTGCCAGCACCTCCATACCCTGAACACTTTAAACTACCCCAGTTGGCACTCTTTATAGGGGAGGAGAATGCCCAAGAGCATGTGACTATATTCTTGAGCCAGTGCTTTGGCATTCAGGACAACGATGCTTTGTTACTAAGAACATTTATAACCACATTCGTAGGCCCTGCCTTGGATTGGTTCACTCAGTTACCAAAACATAGCATCAATAACTTGGATCAGCTAGTGGACGCGTTCCTCGAATGCTTCGCCTTCAACACCAAGAAAAAGGTGTCATTAAATGACCTAGCTAGCCTCAGGCAGTATGAGGAAGATACCATGGCAGCATATGGGAACCGATGGAGGACGCTACTTTCAAAGCTGCCCTACCTCCCTCCCATGTCCGACCTGACTCAGATGTTCTCAAAGAGCTATTTGAGATTGATCTCCATGCTATTGCAGCTGCAGAAATATGACACTCTTGAGGAAGCTCTGGTGCAAGCCAAAATCATTGATGAGATCAAGATATAGGATGGCGAGATCACCAAACCTAAGAAGAAAGAATGGACCAAGAACACCAAAACAGGGACCACGCAATAGAAACCCGTTGCAGTCAATCAGGTTGCTATCAATGTTCCTAAGACTACACAAGTAACATAGCCTCAAAAGGCTAACTATCAGGTGGTGCCTCCTAACAATTATGATAAAGAAAACTAGAGATAGGAACAAAATCAGTAGTGTCACCCTAGGCGATAATTTACACCTTACACAGAGTCCAGAGACTCCCTGTTTGATCGCTTTTCAACGGTGAACTTGATCAACCTGCCAGAGATTCAAACCATAGACCCCAATGCACCGAAGCCTAAGGGGTACCAGGAGGACTTTTACTGTAGGTTCCACAGATGGAAGGGACATGATCTTAATGCATGTTGAAAATTCAAAGGTTTGGTACAAGACCTAATCGACAATAATACATTGACGGTGGACAACCCCGTAGCACCAAACAACCAACATATGGTAGTCTTCAGAGATCCCCTGCCTACCCATGATGTGCAGGAAAAACCCCTTCAAGTCAATGAGGTGCAACAGAATTGCCCCATGCAGTGGTATGTAGGGATGATAAGCATCGTGACTAGGAATAGGAGGTATCAAGGAGCTGCCCCTGTGGTGGCCACTGGAGAAGTTCCATCGATGTCACAACCTCAAAAACACCCTACGCAACCTCCCCCGCCTAGACCAGTGGCCACGATTCAAACTAGACTTATCCAAAGTCTAAGGACCACATCGGCTAGGCTCTCCATATACGATCTCATTCAACAATCAGTGCCCCATCGGGAGGCTCTAATGGAGATATTAAAAGCCATCGAGTTGCAGCCCCACGAAGCAAACTCTTTCAACAACTTCATGGGACATGTAAAACAATGTACATAACTAGTCATCACCTTTAGAGAAGATGAATTGAAATAAGTGACAAGTGATGTCGCGGATCCACCCCTGCACGTTATTACACGGGTCAACGGGATTCCGTATAAAAGAGTGTTGGTGGACACTGGCTCATCCAGTAATATCATCACAACAACAGCATTGAAACATCTAAAACTGCCGACATCTCACATCGTGGCCTCCACTTATACATTGCGAGCATTCAATGATGCAATATGCTCGACGGTTGGCACAATTGTCCTACCCATCCAAGTGGGACAAAAGACTATTCATACATTGTGCCACATCTTGGAAGGTGAGATGGCTTATAATATCTTACTTGGGCTGACCTTGGATCAGGGACATGAAGTGTGTCCCTTCAATAGCTCATCAATGCCTAAAGTATACATTTGAAGGATAGGTGCATGTAGTCCCAGTAGACTTAGAACCTTTCAAGTACTGCAATACGATGCAATTCATGCCGCAATCGACCCTTCCATCAACACATTTGGATTTTTAGTTGAATCCATCTAACCAGGGTCTGATTTCGCAGGCATTCCCATTGCCAAGTCCATCGAATCCCCAGTCGGGTCCCTATTCCTCATCTGGTCCTTCAACAATGATGCCACCTATGATGGCCACACCAAAGGACAAGGGAAAGAAACCCCTAGAAGAGGAACCACCCCTCATCTCAACCATCTCTACCAAAGAGATGCCTTGCCAAATGGAATTCGAGACGCCTAGTCTACCCCACATGGAGTGGACTCAGGAAGGACTCCCATTCGCTCCCCCTCAATCACCAATGGTCACCGTTGAGATGGCCAACACGGGCCTGGGGGAGTATCTAGTGAGGAACATTGTAGCAACACCCACACTTGAGTCCATGCAGGACATGGGGAGACCTCGACTCCCCGTAGGCTCTGTGGTTCCTCTAGGCTACCCACCCAATCAGACAAACTTTGTTTATGGGGGCCTGGATAATGGCGTTGAGACTTGTATGCAAGAAGACGAAGATGAAGAGCCCTTTGCTGAGGATGTCAACTATCTGTCCAACCCTGATTTCTCTTTGAGATATCTTGGCCAATGCAATTGGCATGGATATGGTTTGGGCAGGTATGAGCAAGGAGTGCGTGTTCTTTGCCAATCAAGATATCAAATGTCGTATGACAAGTCAGGAGTAGGGTTCAACCACCCCCTGCCCCTAGACATCTTGGTAGAGAAAATGCAAGGCCTAGGGATAGGCAACAAGGATGGGTTGGCATTAGATCCATATGCCAATCCTAACACAACATATACATTGGGGGATTATCACCCATTGCTAACAACCAACCTTGTTGACCATAACAACCCTTTCCCTTCAATCGAAAAGGGGGGAAATTCGAGGACTCACCTACAAGAGGGATATGGACAAGAGCAAGAAGGTTCTTTAGAAGATGAGTCGGAATACGAGGTAGCACCTTGGGATCCTTTCGATTCTGATAGCAATCATTCACAAGTACATCCCATGGATGATTATCAGGAGAGCTTCCTGACAATGTTCCCTATGGATGCTCCAATTGAGCATATGCCACCTCAAGAGAGTCAGGTCCCCCCGTAGAGAGTGGAACAACCTCGATGGGACCACATTAATTTGCTCGAGCAAGATGAGCCTCATATGTCGCAAACAATTGTTGGAGCCAACGAAGGCCTTTGGATCTCCGACAGTGATTATGAAGATGAAACTAAGATGGCTTATCTCAATCATATGCAACAACAACAATATCCCTTGGACATAGATGACATGTTTGAATAGTTACACATAGGGCCAAGGCATAGGTGGCACCTAAACCAGGCGCAGTTATAGCAATTACTACACCCGCCACTCCAGGTATACAGAGAGCATCTTCCGCATAGAGACCCCATGCAACCATCAGTGTATAGGGCAGACCCTATATTTTTATCCGCACATAGGGCTGATCCATTTGTGCCAGTACCCACAAATCCATATTCAGAGCACAAAGATCATCTAGGATGTCCGAGCAGTCACACCCGCAGTAATGGAGACCATAATCATTTCATCAACATGATCTCCATTGATTTAACTGCCCCCATCCATGATCCATCCGACCCGACACGGTCATTGCATCTAGACCTAGATTCTATAGACTGGGATCGTGCTGACACACCACCATACCCATCAGAGTATTGGCCTTACATTAGGATGTTCCATTTCACCCCAAGATAGACTCGGGATGGCTTCCATGTTGAAGAGGAACCTGACATTCTAAATGATGATCTAAATTTAGCAAACGATATCCACTTGATCCCAAATCCACACCAGTTGGAGGACGGGTCCCACATGTCGGTCAAGGAGATGACTAACGTAGACATCGGCTCAGATCCAGTGAATTTGCAAATCATCAAGCTGGGGGTAATTCTATCCCTCGAAGAGCAAGCCAACTACATTGCCCTTCTCAAAGAGAAGAAGGAGGTTTTTGCATGGTCATACAAATACATGTCGGGGCTAGACCCTCGGCTAGTCATGCATAATCTAACGCTTGATCTTACAGTCAAGATAGTAAAGAAAAAACTACATAAGATGCATCCAACAGTGGCCTTAATGGTCAAAGACAAGCTACAAAAGATGTTGGATGCATAGTTTGTCATCTGGGTGGATTACCCACCATGGTTTTCTAACATGGTGCCCATCAAAAAGCTCGATGGGAGGATTTGCATATGCATCGATTTTTGAGATCTAAACAGAGCGAGTCCTAAGGATGATTTTCCCTTGTCGAGCATCGACGCATTGGTAGACGCTACAGCGGGCCATGAAATGCTTTCCCTTATGGATATGGTTTCTTGGGATACAATCAAATTTGTATCAATCCTAAGGACCAACTAAAAATGGCGTTCACAACACCTTGGGGGACATTTTGTTATAAGGTCATGCCTTTTGGCCTTAAAAATGCTAGCGCCACCTACCAACATGCCATGACGTACATATTCCATGATTACATGCACAAAACTTTGGAAGATTACATGGATGATTTGTTGGCCAAATCTCTTTTGTGCCCAGATCATCTCGATGACTTAAGCAAGATCCTCGATCGCCTCATGGAACATAAAGTCAGACTAAACCCCAATAAGTGCGTCTTTGGCGTCACATCTGGAAAGCTCTTGGGTTACATAGTCTCCAAACGGGGAATCGAGGTAGACCCACACAAAGTCAAGGCAATCCTTGAAATGCTTCCCCCAACTACCATCAAGTAGCTCAGAAGTCTGTAGGTAAATGTCGCGTCAATAAAGCGCTTCATAGCGCAGCTATCTGACAAGTGTTGACCCATGAATAAATTATTGCACAAGGGGGTAGCATTTCATTGGGATGACGAGTGTCAGTCAGCCTTTGACAACATTAAACAATACTTGGCTTTGTTGCCAGTATTGGCACCACCTAGACCAGGAGTGTCATTCTACTTATACATATCAGCTACTGAGGTGGCACTGGGTGCCATGATGTCCCAAAAAAATGAACTACACAAAGAACAGGCTACTTACTATCTTAGCCACACCCTGGTCAGTTATGAACTTAACTATGCATACATTGATAAGCTCTGCTTGGTAGTGGTGTTTGCTACCAAAAAGCTACGCCACTACATGCTCAGCAATATGACGTATGTTGTGTCTAAGGAGAATCCATTGCTATACATGATGAGTCGTACTTATCATAGTAGTCGCACGGCAAAATGGATCATGTTGTTGACAGAGTTTGACATAGAATTCATTGGAAAAAAATCCATAAAAGGTCAAGTCATCGTCGATCAACTGGTAGAGGCTCCTCTTGAAGACGATCAGCCTCTAACCATAGAACTACCTGATGATGGGGTTTTTCATGTTTCAAAATTGCCAGATTCTGATGAGCCTGAGTCACAGACTGACTTGACCCTATTCTTCGATGGTTCTAAATGTGAGCAAGGAGGTGGCACGGGAATTGTATTCTTCACTCCACAAGGGGCTCCAATGCCTCTGTCATTTAAATTAGACTTCCCATGCACCAACAACAATGCAGAATATGAAGCCTTGCTCATAGGTCTTCACACAGCAGTCACCATGAACATCAAACGTTTAAACATATTTGGTGATTCACTGTTAATTGTCAATAAAGTAAAGGGGATATTCCAATGTAAATGTCCAGTTCTGCAGGCCTACAAAGCCCTTGTGGATAAATTCTTGGCACAATTTGAATGGTATGACATCGAGGCACTCCCTCGATCAACGAATCATTTTATGGATACTATGGCCTCCTTGGGGTCACTAATCCCGCCAGACCCTTTCGGTGAAATGACAACCATTCAAGTCAAAACATTATCGCAATCCGTGATGGAGCATGCAAGCTCTGACCTAACGCCAGGAATCCACCTGATCTAGATTGAACCATCTCAGGATAGGTTCTCTCGAATCCATGATTGTCTGACTCGTGCCAAATGGGGGTCCTTGTTCTCCCCAACCCCTCTTAATAGCAACACAACACTATTTTTACAAGTTCTTTCCTGCTCAGCTTTTGCTAGGGATGAACTTCAAGAGGGATTGGCCGTTCATACCATCGAGGTTTTTGATTAGTAGGATTGGTACACACCCATTAGGGATTACCTCAAGTTAGGTAACCTCCCACTTGGATTGACACAAGCTACAAAAAGATCATTTAAACAGAAAGTGGCAAAACATGTCTTGTTAGGAGACATTTTGTATCGTCGGAGCTATGAAGGAATCCTCCTCCGTTGCTTGGACCCGCAAGAGTCTGCTTGGGCGATCACCCAAGAACATGATGGTACATGTGGTGGCCACTTCAGCGATATGGCTATCGCAAAGAGCATTCTTCACATGGGCTATTATTGGCCATATTTAGAGCGAGATTTTTGCGCATATGTAAAGAAGTGCATGAAGTGTCAACACCATGCTAATTTGACACACGTACCTTCTCAGGCCTTGCAACCGATCCAATCAGCTTGGCCTTTTTCATAGTGGGGCTTCAATCTAATCGAAAAGATCTCCCCTGCATCATCGAGTCATCACACGTTCATCATAACGGCCACAGAGTACTTCACCAAGTGGGTGGAAGCAATTTTGCTAACCTCTACGACTGGAACCCGCATTACGGAGTTTATTTTACATAACATCATATGTCGTTTTAATTTATCAGTTAGAGTAAAAACCCTAGAACTTGACAAATTAGTTTTTTGAATTTTTTTGTTTGTTTTTAATTTATCAGTTAGAATTAAAACCCTAGAATTGGTAAATGATTTGTTTGATTTAATTTGTTTTTGGTGTTTTTAATTTATCAGTTAGAATTAAAAACCCTAGGACTGACAAATGATTTTTTTGTTGAATTTGTTTGTTTGTTTTTAATTTATCAGTTAGAATTAAAACCCTAGGATTGACAAATGATTTTTTGAATTTTTCTATGTTTTTGTTTAAGTTATCAGTTTAAAGTGAAAAACCCTAAAACTGACAAATTAGTTTTGTGTGGAATTTGTGTGAATTTTGTTTTTCGTTATTTAGCTATTTTTATCTGTACATGTGTTCATGATTTTTAATGTTTTTGTGTTGTTTTCTTTTGCAGGTTTTGAAGAGTCGGTACCGTGTGCCCATGATGTTTACTGAAGCGTGGGAGACACTGACTTTGGCTGACTGGGATTGGCTTAACGCCCTAGGCTCAAGCAGGTGACTCGGCTAGAGCCTGTGGTCAGGGATCAGGCCTATCTGACGGCCCTGATCAACCTGTTGGATCCCTGGACCAACACCTTCCATCTCCCAATATGGGAGATGACAGTAACCTTGGAGGATGTCTATCAGATTCTCTAGATTTCGATAGACAGACTGCCAATCCGGACAACATCGTGGGATCAGCGGACGACGTCGCGGGATCAGCAGACAGCAGTGTTAACACGCTGCTTTGGACATGGAAAGGATATGGGGATGGACAGCCCAGTGGAGAGGGCATAGGGCGACTGCCATATTGGTGGTATACTGGTTCGATGGTGGCTAGAGAGGGGTGTGTTGGGAGTGAGGCACGCATTACTTATGGGCCTTATTTCCAACATGCTTCTCCCCGACTCTTCGGGCACGAGGTTCCTATGGAACCTGCTAGAGGTAGTGTTTTGATTAGTGGAGTGTCCTACGGATGCACCTATGATCATGATATGGGGACAGACTTTGCTGGAACATCTCTATGATGAGTTGTACGAGGTCTACTATCGGAGGCAGAAGGGGATTAGTTGCAGCTACTTATTGCAGTGCTAGGCTTGGCAGCACATAGCAGTGGAGAGGCCGGCAGGGCTTCCCTGGATGAATCAGGTGGAGATGGTAGACCAAGATATTAGATACAGGGCACTGTTATGGAGTTCTGAGGAGCAGGGTCAAATTCGGCGATGGACAGGTGTCGTAGGGCACTATGCCGATACCTTTGCTCGTCTTGCTCCAGGGGAGGTGTTCTGGCACCCCTATCAGGACTGTCTAGCCTAGCCTGAGGCTAGAGAGTGGCTCCGGTGGGTACAAAGGGGGCGGTGGCTGATTGGGCATCGTGGGACTGAGCAGGAGTTATTCCCATATGGTCGAGTTACATGACAGTTTGGGGTACACCAGGGGTTTCCTAGTGAGCCCGTGGTCTATCGGCATCGGGGAGACGAGAGGACTCTAGCTTGGCCAGTCATTACGCCACTTAGTGAGGATGCAGATATAGCCATTGACATCCCGGATGTGGATGACATTGGGGTTACCACCGAGTATGAGCAGTGGTGGACTTTGCGGTGATGGTGAAGCGAGGGGCCTCTAGGGGGTGCAACAGGGGATGAGGGTGCAGAGGCACTACGAGAGGGCTGGGGAGTTCCACTGGATTATGTGGACATGGTGGAGGTTGAGGATGTTGGAGGGTATTTTGGGGTGTCGGATCAGTCAGAGATGTAGGACGTCCTAGAGCAGTGGGAGCCAGAGTAGGCTATTGTCCCGGATTTTCCGATGCCTCAGGCAGTTTTGGAGGATGTGGAGGCAAGGAATCACGCTGAGATAGCGTGATTAGAGGACCTACTATGGAGACAAGATGAGGAGCTGGGAGAGGCTTTGCAGGAGAGGGATATCCTGCAGACTCAATTGGAGGAGCGGGAGAACGCATTTGCTACGTACCGTCGGGGGGATGGGGACACCAATGCTACACGGGAGAGGGATATCCTATAGGCACAGCTGATAGAGAAGGAGAAGACATTGGTTTAGCATGATGATGTCGTAGCTTATTAACGTCGACGGGAGACAGAGTGGTTAAACAGTGGTCTTAACCACTCCCAAAAGTAATTTGGAGGTCAGAGGTCAATTTGGCTCTTTTTTGGCACCTTGCTCTCTGCTCATCCCACCCAAGGATGAATACAAACTGGCATTCGTCCCACCTAGGGACGAATATCAGCATTCACCCTAGGGTGAGGTGAATAGCAAGTTTGACTGGAAAAAAGTCAAACCTCGACAAGTCCACCAGTTAACTGAAGCTTCAGGCCATGCAATTGTGAGGAATGGCTCCAAATCAAGAAGAGAGACTTCAATCATGCATGTCTTTATTTTAGAGACCTCATGCAAGGAGATTCTAAATCATGGAATTATATTTTCTCTCAAAATAGGACAAACAACTCAAGTAGCGCCCTCGCATGCGCAATTCAAATAGAGAGACCCTAGGTCTATAAATTGGTGAGTTTTCTCACCCAAAAAAGATATAGATAAGGAGCATTTGAGCAACAAAGTGATGCCAATTTACATACCTACTTGCGATTTGTGCCTTTCACATCCTTAATCTCTCATTCGAAAGGGAGGTTATTGGGTGATTATTAGAAGCACGAATCTGGACCCAAAACCTAATTTTGGCCACAATATCCCACAAAATTTGTTGACAACACCCTATAAGAAGTTTTGGACCCATCCCAAGTGGATTGGTACCAAAACAAAGTCCCAAACGGTGGGCGTTCTGCCCCTGGGCGCCCCCCAAGTTGTCGCAGTTCTAAACACCCCACCCCAGAGTGAATAGAAATTTGTGGTATATTTCCTTTATTTTATTTTTGCATCTTATTCTAGGTTATTTAAATAGGTTGTAGTTTAAATTTCACTTCATTCTGAGCATTTTTGACTAGGTTTTTATCATTTCTCGCCTTTACTAAGCTGCAGATGCCATCATCAAAATCTAGGTGCTAGAGGCAAAATTGGAGAAATCTGACCATCTCGGTCATCCCAAAACACCCCCAATTAGCTAACCCCAACTTTGCAAGTCATTTGGAGCTTCCTAGGCAGGACATTGAAGAGGGTGCTTTCTGATAAATTATTGCAGGTTTATTCGTCCCGCCCCGGAGCGAATACAAATTTGTGAGGAATTTCTCGACTGTTCCTTTTGCAATGGCTTCTTGGTCACATATTCATGCTTATGTCAAATTTCCAAATCGTTCTGATATTATTTGGTTATCGGTTTAATATTTTCATGCATACACTAACAGTAGGCCTTGGGAAATACATGTTCTATTACATCTGCAGGTGCTACTAATATTTTCTGTTTCCTTGAATGCAGGTCTTCAACATCAGAGGATTAGGAAGGAATCAAAAATCATATACACAAGCGGTGGTGATGTTTTGGTCCGCCCATCTTACATGTGGGAACACGAAAGAAGGATTGCTATCCATGGATGTGACAAGAAACATATTTGACCCTACAATCCCTTAAAAATGAAGAAGACGTATTGTAACATGACTTTGAAAGCATATCAATAAAAATGGCAGCCTATTCCATATTGCTTTTATCTTGTTTCGATTCGTCTATGTTCTTTCTTTTCATGCATTTTGCAATACATAGGCTTTTAGCGTTAAGTTTGGTTCTACACGCATCGTGCTTGGCATATTCCTTTTTGTTTCCGTATCCTCATGCTTTCACATTCAACATAGTTTCTCAACTTTGTATTAGCCACAAACAAATGTACAAGCTAAGGCTACCAACAAGACCTTAATTGCTATTCTCAAGAAACTTGTTAACATAAATCATAGATATTGGCATACCAAAATTCCCTTGGCATTATGGGCTTATCAAATAAACATTCACATGCCTATTGAGGAAAAACCATTTTCATTGGTCTATAGAGCTAAAGCAATCATGCCTCTCGAGCTTGAGATCCCATCCTTACAAATTTATTTACAAGAATTCATAGATGACAACACTGCTATACAAGCATGTCTTGACCAACTCACACTTCTTGATGAAAGGTGAGTCAATACTTTAGAGCATTTATGAGTTCATCAAGACCGCTTAAAGCATGCTTACAACGCTAAATTTCATCTATGTGAATTCCAAGTAGGAGATCTTATCCCTAAAGAGAATCAGCAAAACACCAATGCATTACCACATATTCGTGATAAATTCATGGCTAATTTGGTTGGGTTCATACATCATAACTCAATGAGTGGGTAATAGTACTTATATACTTGTCATTCTAGAGGGAGAGGAAGAACCCGAACCACTTATTGTTATACACTTGATAGCATTCTATGCTTAATGTGATTTATATATATACGTATACCTGGCTAATACACAAAAACATTGTATTTCATTTGCATTGCATTTCATTTGCACACATTTCATTTCACAACATTGCATTTTACACCTTGTATTTCACACATTCCATTTCATAAATTGCATTTCATACATGGCATTCACAATCACATTTCACATTTCATATTAGGGATCATTTATTTAGTTAAGATATTAATTGGTCTAATAAAGTCATGTTGCCTTAATCAGGGGCACCTTCAAAAACATCATCAATTTCATTGCACCATTCCATAAATCCAAATTATCATTTTCAAACCTACATGTCCATAATTCCTAGGTGTTTTTGGTCAGTCAGCCACTCCTAGTGTTTTAAGCAAACCATAAATATATACCGCATTCTATTTAGGACCATAAATATTCTTGAACCAACCACAATTTCACATCTTAAAAACATCTTGTGTCAAAGAGGGATAACACATACTTGGTTTGAACCTCGAAGTGAAAAGGGTAATCCTCGCTTGTACCATCATGCAACATAGTCCAAAAAAATAGTGGTTTTCACCACTATCATAGTTGCTTCCAAATTCAAAATATAGAGTAGTAAGGATAGGGTACAATTCTCATCACACTTAGGTTGAGAATCCGATTCCCCAAAGCTCTAAATATTTACATCACACACCATTGATCATTGGGTTGTAAGGATTGTACTACATTTCTAGTAATATGGTTAGGTAGTCATCCCCTAAAACTTAAGAAATCAAAATTTGTGGACTATGGAGTCCACCTCCACCAGAGCTATAGATTCTTGACTAGCAGTGGAGTACACTCATGCATGGTGACACGTATCTTTTAAAGAGACCTCTGACCACACATACAAACAAACTAGCTTCTTTGTTTCATCCATAACAGATCACCCCTAATTTACTCAATATGATTTAATGAACTCACTTGCACACACATTGTTTCTTGATTACCTTGAGTCATTACCATTCTCATGATTCGGTAAATGAATTTTTTGCACACACATTTAGTCCTAGAAGGATTAGGCAGTTTTATTGAGTTTGTTTGTTAGCGCTAGTATGTCTGAGTCTCTGTAAAACAATCAGTTTTCCATATCAACATCCATATCTTCTTCCATATCAACATCCATATCTTCTTCCATGTCAACATCCATGTCACTTCATGAGTCATACACCCCACAAGCCATAAATTTGGTGCCCCTAATTAAACAACAATGCTAGAACATGGCCAAGAAAAATCTAAACTATGAATGATCATTAGAACATGTGCATTCCATACCTTGCATTAATCATCCATACATTCCCACTTGCATTAATCATCCATACATTTCCACTTGTATTAATCATCCATAACATATCATATGCATTAATCATCCATATAAACATACATTCCACAAAATCATTCACACAAAAACATATAACACAAAAATTAAAAGCCATGTATATATATACGTATAAATATTGCATATACAATGAGTGCCAAAAGGCTACATACAATGGAACACCAAGGCTCATATACAAAAAGTGTATCTAAGCACTAGCTAAGCCCTACAAGAGGACCCCTATTACCAAGAAGGAGCCCTAGACCTAGAGCTATGCCTAGCATCCTTGGATACAGAGGAGGTAGGAGGATCAAGAAATGGAATATGATGCTCCATAAACCTATCCTCCAAATCCTCGATATACCTATATCGAGACTAAAGGTATGTTATATCAACATTATGGCGTTCCTCCCTCTCTAGAAGCTCTTCCTAGAGCCTCAAAATCCTCTCATACTAAGCCATCACCATCACATCCCGCTCTGTCACCTACTCCTCTAGCCTTGCCCAATCCTCCTCTCTTTGACCTAGAGGTCCATCTAGAGTCTCCTCCATATCTTCCCCATATTTGCCATCTCTGCAACTCTCAAGATCCTACCTCGTCACACCCTTAGTCCTTATTTGACTATCATATCGAAGTTGTCTCTACCACTTGAGAGCCTCATGGATCTCCTCCACCTCATCCTCATATCCACCAACTACTACTAGAATCAGTTTCCATGGTGGCTATGTAGCGAACCATGCATCATACTCCAGAGTAGTCCCCACATCATCCACATCAAGGAGGTCTATCTCTTCATAATCCTTGTACACCTCCCTCCATGGCTCAGCACATGGTATCCATATCTCCTCCCTCCACTGCCATAGTTTCTATGCCCACCTTGCTTCACCTTCCTCCCCTCCACTTCGCTCAACTCTCCCAGATACAGCTTCTCAAACTCACAAATGCACAAATGAGCTTCATTTTTCATCTTACAAGATATTTATAGCTGCTTCAAGTACCTTTAAGTGCCCATGGGTATTTCCTAGGGCACTAAAGTATACTAGAGCATTTGTGAAGTGCCCAAACACCAGCGAGCATCTACGCATATCAAAAGCACCAACTAACGTTTGGCATCAAAAATTGACAAAGGGTCAAATCAATACAAAATAGTGTCTTGCCTCCACTAAATCACTCCATATTGCATCTATACATCATTTTCATCATCTTAACAAGGTTTGTGAAGGTTATAACCGATTTGTACGCATAATTTTTGTTAATGACCAAAAGTCATAAAATTGCATAAAAGGTTTCAAAACATTTCAAAATAGTCCAAATTTTCACAAAATGGTCATATTCATCATTCTCATCATCAATACTTCATTTCCAGATCGTTTTCACTCACCAATCATAATATTTGCATATTTGCCAAAATTCAAGTGAACCTCGTATCTAGTGGTTTATTCTATCTACTTGGTGATTGCAACGATTTGCATCCATGCAATTCGGTAATATGAATAAATCACCATAGGGACTCTTGGTCATCTTCATCATACTATATCTCCTTGTTCAAAATCACAATCACATTTGGTACTTCACATTTTTACGTGAAACCTTGCCAAGAACAATTTGCACATAAGCTATCATTGATGGCCTAGTTTGTGGGGCTTAAAACATGGACAAAATCACATATCATTATCTCACATCTCCTTGAAATTCATCATGGCGACTGGCCTTAACTAGGGTGATTGGTTTTGACCATAGGAATTATCTAACAGTCACTAGTTGACCCTCCGAAGTTGACTATTTTTATTTTTGCATATTCATCCTTGCATATCAATGACGCCCAAAGGCACATTCTTCAATAGCATCAAATCACCCTAAATTTGGGGCAACCACATTTGGTTTTTGACTTTCCCACAATGGGATACATCTCACATGATCATGGCATCTACACTTGGAAAAACTCCCTTCATATGTTGGGTAAAAACAAATACATTTTCATAAAATCCTTCATCTGTTAGGGCAAAAATAGACACAATAATTCCACACTTTCCACCAATCTCCTCTTCCCGTTGGGGTAAAAATGGTATCATATTTACATCATTCATATTAATCACATCATTCTTTTACACAACCAATTACACTCATTTTTCAATTGGCTCATGAGATTCATCCGCAAACTCATTCGCCAATTGAGGGGGTAAGCTACGTAAATCCAAATTCTTTAATTCTTTTGTCTTCAAGCTCATTTTTCCATCCCAAGATAAATTTACTTTTGTGCCTAGCCCAAGCATGTGTCTTGTGTTTTTGCACTGCATTGTATTTCATGCAACGTAGTACAAAAAGAGGCATCTATAGACACCAAAACATAGCCACTTGTCATCCATCTAGGTTTTACCATCATTTTACCCATGTATTTATATATATATTTAGGCATATTTGTTAAATGTATGTTTAATATTAATAATTTAGTACTATATTATATATATATTTAATAAATATAAATATTATATATGTAAATAAATCCCAACCATCCGATTTGACTTAATCCTAGCCATTCATCCACCTTGATCCATGCCATACACCCAGAATTAATATCCACCCTCCGATATGTTTTGATCTGAGCCACACAATTTATGTCGCTAAAACCCTAACATACCCTAGTGTGGATTATTAATAGGAGCCATTTTGATGGCTCAACTCGTAAGCAGTCTGAATTTGAATTCCCTTAGTTGCTCCTGAGTTCTTGCTCCTAAGCATTTGATGCCTATCCAAGCACTCTCGCCATCCATCCTCGCTCATTCTAGCCTTCGCATCCATCGCCACCCATTTTGCTTAGTCAAATCTGCTTCTGTAGATCTTCACCTCAGTTCTCAAATGCCTTCGGGTGCTCCCTATCATTGTGGAGCACCTTCAAGCATTTCCTTCCATTGCCAAGCACATGTGGGTGCTTTTCACCATCCTCGAGTACCCACGAGTATTTCCTACTAGTGTCGAGCGCCTATGGGTATCTTATAACTTGCTGTTGAATACTAGTGAAGCCCTCGGGTATCTCTAGGGCATCCATGCACCATCTCCCTGCAACAACGACTATGAATCAAAAAATGTCAAGTTCAACAAGGTAAATCTCATTTATTGTGTTTATTTTAGTATTCCTATATTTGCTTATAGCTTCATTTATGTAACTAGGTTAATAATTTTCTTATCGAGGGCCTCACACAGTGGAGCCCTCGTAGGTATTATTAACTTCGTGTTGTTTTTTTCTATTTACAGGTTTAGGGATCTATAGGCATTGGGTAGTTATTTAAGCTAGAGTGATCTGACCAAATTATATCTAAAGCCCACTCACTTTTGTTGGGATCAATCGAGTGTGAAGACACCACCTTGATTTGTTGCCTAGGGTTTTTAAGAACCCTAGCATATTAATATTATTGTATTGAGCAATAAAGCATTGTAAAAACCCCAATCTAGGGCATATTTGGTTGTAATATCAAAAATCCACCCGACAATAATAAAATCAAATTTATTTATGTGCAATCACATGTGTTTATCTTACTTTTATTGTTCATTTATTTAAGTTTAGTTATTTGGTGTTGTTTGATTTGCATCTACAACATATATTCCCATTAGAGCATATTCTTCATCTTCATATTCAAATGGAGGTCCAATACCTATTGATTTAACCCCTTCATAGGTCACACCATAAGAAATACTTTCTTCTCTAGGTTTATGGCAGGGTTATGCGTAAGGGGTCGACCCCAAAATTTATTTATAAAAATTTGGTGAATTAGTTTCAAAATCCATGTGAATAGTGTCCAAACACATGTAGAAGGTTCACTATTATTAGGGGCAATGTTGAAAATTTAAACTTAAAAGGGTCAAATTATTATAAAATTGGGGCAAATCGACCCAAAACAAATTTACACCCAGAATGTTTTGGTTACTGGGCCCTGGTCAAGGGTCCCAAATATTAGCCAATTCCAAATTGTAGCCAATTTTATGATAAATAGCCACTATGCATAACCCTAGTTAATGGCATGATGAGCAAGACACATTAGTTCAAAATGCTTAAGCCTTGCATGATAAGGTAAGTGATTTTATGTTGGATGCTTCAGTTTTAGGTTTTGATGATTTTTCATAAAATGCACATGATTATTCTTCATTTTGTCCAACAACTAAGTGGGTTAATATGCTTTTGAAGGATGCTTAGCCTATTTAGTCTTTTAAATGGCATTAGAAGGATCATTTTTTAGCACTACTTTCAAAGGTAGCATCTTCGTAGGATCCTCTCACTTATTATCAAGCTTGATGGCTTTTGAAGCCTTAATGTTAATATAAAATTCATAGGTTAAAATTTATAGAATCAAATATAAGATAACAACAATATAGTAAGATAAGAATCAAACTTAAAAATTTAACAAGAGAGAACACAATCTGTAGAATTCTATTATATGAAAAACTAGTACAATAAAGTTATGGAGCTTTGTGTCCATAATATAGCTTTACAAAATGATCTTTGATCTTCTTATCTTGACACCTAAGAGACTCTTGATCTTCTCATATATCAAATAATGTAATATACTCTAACACCCCCCTCCCCCTGTATTACATTATTTGATGTGAATTTCTCTTGATTTGCATAGATGATCTCTAAATATCTAAAACTTGTTTTGACCCAAAGCCTTTGTAAAAATATTTGCAATCTATTATTTCGTAGGAATATGTTTCAATTTGATATGATGACTCTAAAAATTATCTCTGATAAAATGAAATTGAGCTTCAATATGTTTGGTTCACTCATATATGATCGGATTTTTGATCAAATTTAATACTCCTTGATTATCATAATTTATTATTTTTGGAGTTCTTTTGATTCTCATGTCTGATAGTATGTATTGTAACCATAATGCTTCACAAACTACATCCTTTGTTGCACAATACTCTACTTCGATATATGAAAGTGCTATTGCATGTTATTTTTTACTATACAATGATATTGGTCTTGAACCAAGATAAACAATATATCCTGATGTGGATTTTCTATCATTAATAGAACCATCATAATCAGAATCTGAATATCCTTGTAGACAAAAATTCTTATCATCCTTTTTATATGTTAGTCCATATTTTGTAGTCCTATTGATATATTGTAATATTCTTTTTGTATTTTTCCAATGACTTTCTTTGGGTTCTTGCATAAATCTTGAGAGATAGTTGACAGCAAAAACTATGTATGGTCATGTATTTATTAAATATAAGAGACTTCCAATCAATTGATGATAAGTTGTTGCTGAAATAAAAGGTGTTTCATCATTTATTGATAATTTTAGTTTTTCCATATGTGTGTCTTTGGGCTTGCAATTGTTTATTTTGTATTTATCAACTAAATTTTTTGCATACTTTTTCTGTGTTATGGTAATATTATCTTCATTTTGATGGATTTCTAAACCAATGCAATGATGAATAAGCCCCAAAGCAGTCATTTCAAAATACTTTTCAAGATCCTTTTTAACTTCATTTATTAAACCCTTTGAGCTCCCTGTTATCACTATATCATCAACATATACTATAAGTATTATTATATCATTTTCAACCTTCTTTGTATAAATATTTGGATCTGACAAGCTTCTCTTAAAATTATGTTGTAATAAATGATTATTGATTTTTATATACCATGCTCTCAAAGCTTGCTTTAGGCCATATAAGGATTTGTTTAATTTATAAACTTTGTGTTCTTGTCCCTTAATTACAAATCCTTCTAGTTGTGACATATAAAATTATTCTTCAAAATCACCATTAAGAAATGCATCTTTTACATCCATTTGATGAAGTTTCCATCCATGGTGTGATGCTAAAGCACAAATTGTTTTGATAGTAGTCATCCTTGTCGTCAATGCAAAATTTTATTCATAATCAATTCCTTCTATTTGTGTATATCCTTTTGCTACTAATTGGACCTTGTACTTGTCGAGTGAACCATTTGCATAATATTTGACCTTATAAACCCATTTGCAACCAACTATTTTCTTATTGGAGGTTTCTCCACTAGATTCCATGTTTTAATTTTTAGCAATGATGTATATTCTGATTCCATTGTCGCCTTCCATTTTAGATGACTCAAAGTCTGAATTATTGTTGTAGGTTCTACCATGGTGCTTAACAATCCTCTATTTATTCTCATTAGAATATGAGTTTAAGGTCTTGTAGTAGTAATATTTGGAATTTGCTCAATATTTAAATGTCAAAGTGTATTTCTATGTCAAACAAGTTCTTTTTTCTATGAAATTGTAGAAATTTCTATACTTTCACTCTATTCATATTGAAAATTTTATTCGGTATCTTCATTTGATCAATTTTATTCTAAAAATTTTAGAAAAACTTCTAAATTAGCTTCTTGTTCTTTGATACAATCTTTTATGTTTTCATCAAAAACTACATCTCTGCTTATATAGATCTTCTTTTTTGCTAAATCAATTATTCTATATCTTGCAAATTCGTCATCATAACCAAGAAATATACCACACATAGTCTTTTCATCTAATTTTTTCCTTTTTTGTTTTGGAATATGTGTATAGGCCTTACATCCAAAAATTCTTAATCTCTCTATATTTGGTTTTCATCCTGACCATGCTTCTTCTGGTGTAACATTCTTGATTATTCTTGTAGGTAATCTATTCTGCAAATATACAATTGTTTTAACTGCATCTACCCAATACTCATGATCAAGATGAGATTATTTTATCATACATCTAACCATTTTCATGATAGATTTATTTCTTCTTTCTACAATACCATTTTGTTGTGATGAAGATGTTGTAGTAAGTTGTCTCTTTATTCAATTTTCTTCTAAAAATAAACTGAATTCTTTTGGTAAAATCCACCTCATTTATCTAAACGAAGATTTTTGATAGTTTTCCCTAATTATTTTTCAACTAGAAGTTTGAATTGTTTAAAAAAACCAAATGATTCAAATTTGCATTTCATAAAGTATACCCACATTTTTCTGGAATAGTCATAAACAAATAATTGAAAATATTTATCTCCTCAAATACTAGTAACATTCATTGGACCACATAAATATGTATATATTAATTCCAATGGTTTTTGATCTCTATGCTAACGAAGTTCAAAAGGTATTCTATGTTGTTTTTCAGCTACATATTTTAGACACACAGTAGATTCCCAAGAGAATTACGGTAATCCTTCTACCATTTCATATTTAGCCATTTCATTGAATGAAGATACACTTGTATGTCCTAGTCTTCTATGCCAAAGTTCTTTTGTTTTAGATATTCCTACTAAAAGACCCAAATTTGTAATTATATCTAGAGTAAACAAATTATCTTTATAAGATCCTCAAGTTATCAATATTTCTTGTTTGATAATATGACACAGTTTTCTTCCCTTGATAATTTTAACTTCTACTATCAAGTTTTGATCCATAAGCTGAGATATTGAAATAAGCTTAGTAGTTAATACTAGGACGTGTAACAACATTATTAATTTCTAGAACATATCCTACTCCTTTGAATTCATAAGTCTTACTATCTACTATAACAATTGGTTTCTCATATTTTTTACAAAAGGTATTAAATTGTTGTTTGTTTCCAGTCATATGCCTACTAGCTTCAGAATCTATATACCAGTAATCCATAATTATTTCTTGTCTCCCTTATTAAAGAATGAATTTTGTAATTTAATTTTTTTTAATTTAAAGTTGTAATCGTTGACTCCCAAATAATTAATTTGTAAAATTTCTATAATCTTTTATTTCAAAAATAAAATCAATAAAAAAACTATTAAGAAACCTTATAAATCCAATATTAATATATCATAATTCTACTTATCTCTCCATTAACTAAATAATTAATAACAAATTAATTATTTATCTTTTTCAATTCTAATAAATCACTTATCACTCCTTAATTTAATTAAATATAAGCTTTTAAACTTAATAACCCTAAAAATTAAATAAACCCTTATAACTTATCTCTCCTAAGCTTTTAATTAAAACTTTCACTAAACCTTATTACTCCAAAAATAAACTTTAAGAAAACCCTAATTTAAATTTAAGTTTACCTCCACTCTTTGTGCATGCCAATTCTTCCTTGCTTTGTTGTAATGTCTTGACTGCCTTCGAAGTAAGTTGAACAAACTCATTTAACATGCTTGCTTCAATGCAACATGGCGGTTGACCGTTCACTTTCAATGTTCGCTCTTATGGCAGGTCTCAAATGTTATACTAGAAATTACCTACATTACATATTAATGTAATGCTCCTTGACATTACTCAAGTTTGCTTTAGTGTTTTTCAATGTGTTTGCACTTCTAATGCTCAAATTCACATTTGAAGAAAATGTTCACTTTATTTCTCAAGAATCATCTGATGGTTATTCACATTTCGAGTCTCAAGTATCACCTGTTAATTTTTCGTAATCTTGAGTCTCAAGTGTCGCCTATTGGTTGTTCATGTTCCAAGTCTCAAGTATCGCTTGTTGGTTGTTTATGTTCCAAGTCCCTCAAATGATGTTCTGAGTCTACTTTGGCTTGAAGAATGGCTCATTGTATGTGCTTTCTGCCTGGTATCTTGGTGGATGGTTTATTGTATATGCACTTCACTTAGTGGCTTGGTGGCTTGATTCACTCAATTACACTTTGCTTTGCTCACTTATGTCATGATGTCATCTTCCCTGAATGATAGTGCTCTATTGTTCTCCATTCTGCTAGAGAGATAGGCACTCTAGTAGAACACAGTTATTCTTTTCTCTTAATATTTATTGTACCCTTTTCTCTTAACCTTTGTTTTAAGTGCACTATTACACTAATGGCTTCAATGGTTTCTACGTATCTTGGGAGGCTTAGCTTTTTATATGTTGGTTGAGTAGATGGTTGGATAACATAACTGATATTCTTTGATGGTGTTCAAATAGCCTTCAATGTTTTTTGAATGATATCTAATGTTTTTTGGATGGCCTTTGTTCTTTTCATTGGTCAAATAGCTTTCTCTATTCACTGGTCAAATAAATTATCTTCTTCTTTTCTTTTGCTTGCTAGTTGAACAACTTTATTCTTTATGCTAATATAATTAGACCTTATTTCTTCTATAGTTGGTTAAATGGAGCTTCTTTGCAACCTCTCTCAATATGATCCTCCTTATTTTATCATGGGCCTTATTGACCTATTTTCTTATCTTATAAGGGCCTTTCTTTCTTGGACCTCTTTTATTTGAAGGTTCTCTATCCTATTTGAATCTTCTTAATGTGCAACCTCTTAGAAAATCAATGATTGAAGTTAGCTTGAAATACTACTTCAAGAATGATTCACTTGATTTTGAATGCTTATGTTCTGCTCTTAGGAAGCTTTGAATGCTTCTCAATTTATTGTAACATTTTTCTGTTTACTAGAAGATAAAATTCTTCTCTACCCTTTGTAGGAAGCTTCTCACACTTCTTTCAATAAATCTTCGTTGCAACTATCTTAGGTCGCACCTAAGAACTTAATCCTTCTGATTTCAAGGTTTTTCTAGTATCCTAAATGATCAACTATCTTAAAGTTGATTCACCCCACAATATAGATGAGTCTTGTGACCTAAGCAAGAAACTACTCGTAGTATCTTTGATACCACTGATGGCTTTTGAAGCCTTAATGTTAATGTAAAATTCATAGGATAAATTCCATAGGATCAAATATAAGATAACCACAATATAGTAAGATAAGAATGAAACTTACAAATTTAACAAGAGAGAACACAATCTGTAGAATTCTATTATATGAAGAACTAGTACAATAAAGTTATGGAGCTTTGTATCCATAATATAGCTTTACAAAATGATCTTTCATATTCTTATATTAATACATGTCTAAGAGACTCTTGATCTTCTCATATAATAATTAATGTAATATACTCTAACAAAGCTAGGGGTGTCTAGAATTGGAAGATGCTATGTTGATAAAGTCTGAGGTTTTGATGAAGAACAAAACTTGGGAGTTGGTTCTTCTTCTTGAAGAAAATAATGTCATTGGTTGCAAATGTAACTACAAGACCAAAAATATTTTGAATTGTTAGGTAGAAAAGCACAAGGTATGACTTGTTGATAAGGGATTCTCTTAGCAAGAGGGAGTGGACTATTCCAAGATTTTTTCACCATTGGCCAAGATGGACCTGGTTAGGATAATTTTCTTCATTGGTACCTCATATGGATGGAAGGTACATCAAATGGAAGTGAAGAGTGCATTTCTACATGGGTAGCTTCAAAAGGAAATCTACATGTAGTAGACACTAGGTTTTGAGCTTATGGGACCCATCCCATTGGTTTTTCATTTAACTAGGTCCTTGTACAAACTTAAGTAGGCTCCTCATGTATGGTATGAGAAGATTTATTCCTTTCTTTTTAATTATGGTTTTTAATTATGTGAGTATGAACATGATCTTTACATCAGACATTAGGATAGGAAACATTTGATGATTGTATCATATGTTAGTGATATTCTTATCATTAGCAGCTCTTCTACTATGATCTAGGATATGAAGTCATGGCTTTGTTCCATTTTCGAGATGATAGATTTGGGGATTTTGCATTATTTTTTGGGTATTCAAATTGATTAGATAGATTCTAACATTACCATTTCTCATCCTAAGTATGCCTTGGATCTTCTTCAATGTTTTAATATGGAGGATTCCAAGTTTTCTTGGGCTCCTTTTGAATCAGGCCTAAAGCTTCAGATTGTACATTATCACTCATTTGGTAGATGCTATATTGTATGAGTCACTTGTGGGAGAACTTCTCTATCTTACATTAGACTAGATATAACTTTTTTTTTGAATTATTATTTTACATATGTGCAAGCACCTTGGAAGAGTTATTAGATAGTAGCTAAGATGATTCTTAGATACATATGAGGAATGTATCAAATGGGTATTCACTACTTCATTGTCTCTCCTCTAATTTTTATAGGATTTTTAGATTTTCATTGGGTTGGTGACTTGGATGAGCATAGTACACCACTAGCTTTATGTCATATTTGGGATCTAACCTAATTTCTTGGTTTTTTAAATGTCAATCCAATATTTTGAGTCCTTTATAAAGTTTGAATATTATGTTACCAATGAGACATCTAAGAATCTTAGATAGATGCTCATGATTTTGGAGGAGACTAGCTTTCCTTAGACTTTTCCAATCACTCTTTTATGTGACAAATAGAACACCATTTAGCTTATCTATAATCTAGTGTTTCATCAATAAATAAAGCACGTAGAGATATGGGTGCACTTTTTGAGATGCCTTCATACATATGGGATGCTTAATATAATTTTTGGGCATTCATCAGAGTAGGCAATGGATATTCTAACCAAGGTCATACCTAAGGTCACTTTTTTGTGCATGCGAGAGCTTCATGGAGTTGGAGAGCATCCCTTAATGGGGATGATAAGTAAGGGTATCTCTTCATGTCCCATATTTAACTTAAGGGGTGATATTGTAATATGTGGTGGTTAAGATTTTTTTGATACCAAAACCAACATTTGTACTTGTATTTATCATATTTTCCTTTGGGTCCATGTAAACCTTGAAAAATATGCTTTTGTAATTTTTTGTAGTATTGTATTCTTGAAGGTCAGTGTTACAACCTTGACCTAAAAGTAACTTGTATTTAGGTATAAATACCTCTTCATACTCGTCATTTTGCTTATTGGTTGGAGTTTAATTTCATTTCCATTAGTGAGATTATTTGGTGTCCATAGACACCCCTTATATACTCTATGTTCTGTGTTCTTTGTTCTTTGTTCTTTGTTCTTTGTTCTTTGTTCTTTGTTATTTGTTCTTTGTTCTTTGTTCTTCATTCCGTGTAATTATTTTTTAACAATATTAGATAATATTTGATTCCATTTGTTTCTAGAAACTACTATTAAATTTAACACATAGTAGCTATGGAACTAGTCCTAGTAGTTGGCAGTGTAGTTATATTAGGATAATCTTAATACTATGACTAGGCTAAGCTTCCAAAGCAATTGTACCCCATAGTGGCTATGGAACTAGTCCTAGGGTTGGAAGTTTAGTTATATTAGGACCTAATACCTCCACAGATTTTACATAATATTTTTCATTCAAAAAATAAAAGGAAAAGAAAAAAAAACAGAACAACAAGAAATAGGTGAATCAAAAAGAAAAATAAAAAGAAATGATTAATAAAACCATTGGAATGACAATATATGACTAGCTTGTTTTGGAATCTTGCCAAGAGCTTCCTATATTCAATGAAATTATTATATGCATTACCTTCTTTTCACTAGTGTATACCTCTTTTATGAGTTTTTACAAGTTGGCATTCACATGAGATCACATACTCTTACTTCTTAGTATTTTTGTGAGATCATGCACTATAACCATTTGATCCTCCTTCATGGAGTATGCATTATTAATATTCAAGTATCCTCAATGGAGCACTATATATGCACATCTTGTGTGGATCATTGCACTTGTATTCTTTAGTGCATACACTACTCGGTTAACACTTTGGCAAATATGTAAAACTCATACTATGGTAAAAAGAAAGTACAAAAGTTATAAAATATGCTGACAAGAAAAATTAAACTTGTGATTCCCAAATCGAAGTTCATTCTCCTAGAAATTTTTATTTTTTCCACATCAATCGATCCTTTTCATGAGCATTTGGCATGTGAGGAAAGTGAGTCTTTTGAATTGTTACAACTAGTTATTATAAAATCCTACCTATTTCAATCTACATACATTACATGGCATGATGAATATTTATTACTTAGACGATCATCAGTATTCACATTCTTTCCATAAGGTTACACCATTAACAATTTTCTTCATGTCTTGCCACAAGTAATAAAAAAGAGAAAAGAAAAAATAAAGTAAATAAAAGTGCATGAAAAGATAAAGCATAATGACCTAAGAAATAAAAAGGTCAAAATTAATAGATCTCAAAAATAATTTACAATCACCAATGGAGCATGTGAAAGGAACAAATGTATATACATCCATTTGTATGTAATCATCTATCCTCTAGACATCTACTTATCTACCCATCAATTGCATGAATTATGAAGATGATAAACTAGCAACAACATCTATGATAATTTGAGCAGCAAGACAAGGATGCCAAACAATTCAATCACACCATCCATTTGAGATACTTATATTTATCATTTTGGTTATTTATTTTGTTTCATTTTAGTATGTTATTTTAGTTTAATATGTACATATGTATGTATTTATAAGTCAAAATATGGGCCAATTCCTTAGATCACCTACTAAAATATTCTATGAATAGCTTGTGTTCATGATGGTGTCTATCTAATTGCTAACCTTTATATTCCCCTCTATACTTTCCCATATCTAGGGCATCTTCCATCCTAGTCTATTTATGGGTTGACTCTTCTTTTTCCATCACCCCTAGAGCCAGGGAATATAAATGCATTCTATTTTGTCTAGTGATAAGGGGCATCCTATAGTCCTCACCCTTCTCCTTGTCTCAAACTTAAGGCATGGGTTGATCTAATGGCACATTGTGTTCCCTCACAATCCTCTCACTCACTTGAGTTATTATCACCTACCCTCTCTACCCTTGTTAGGTTCATCCAAATTCTAATTGTTTTTGTACTAAACCATGGTGGTTGTAATATCTTATGTTATAATTTGATCAATGCTTTTATTTTTTTATTTTGTAGGCTTGATTACAACTTTCTTTCCAAGGTGGTTGGTTTTTGCTTCAATTCATGGTAAGATAGGCACCTTATATGGGCAAGATATTTACTATGAAATCAACTTCAACAAGACCAAGATAGTGTGGAGGATACATGTAAGTGGACCTTGAGGTCTATAATTTCATCTAACCCTTAGGATCTCTATCCCTATGATGAAGCCTAGGTTAGAAATCATATATTTGACCACCTAACATGCTTCTAGGCATCGTAGATAGTCCATAGACCTCATTAGTCCTAAAGATCATCATAGAAATAGATTTCCTTCTAGTTGATGCAAATCTCTAAATCACTATCCTTGATGCAAAGAGCTCAAAAAACCATGCAGTTTAAAAAAGGGATCAAAACACTTTTGTATGCAAAAGTTATGTCCTTTGAAAATATGCCCTAAAATACAACTAAATCAATCAGTGTCATCCAAATTGGCAAGAGCTCTACCAAGACCGACTATGTAAGAGTGTCATCTTGTAAAAAAGCAACACTTTTGCCAAGTATATGATAAAATTTACATAGATTTTAAGATAAGATACACACCTTTTTAGAAAAAGAGAAGCACATTATTTTTTTTGCAAATGCAAAGTAAAATGGGTTGAAATTTAAACCATTGGCTCTTAACAACTTGATTATCACCAATTACAATATTTCATAAGATATATATCTCACTTTTTACAAGTGAACATCATAGGTGTTTCTCCAAAATGACTAGAATCTAAGTCTTCTTTAACAAGAATTCACAACGATGGTCTCCTTGTTATACACTAGGAAGCTATAGTGCTTGTACAAATAACAAGCTCCAACTTTTTAGGTGAATGTTCATTACCTTAGTTGTTGTGATATCCTATAAGAGAACATGTACATTTTAGAATGATTTTTTTTAAAGACAATATAAATACAAAAATCTAAAACTAAAATACTTTATGAAATTAAAAAATAAAAATAAAAATGTAATATTTTAAGTCAAATAAAATATTTTAAAATTCAACATAAATAAAATAACATAGTTTTTTATTATATAAATAAAAATCATAAAATTAACTAATCCTACATAGGGGCTTAATTTCCATTAGGGGGCACCCAATAAATAATGTAAGATAAATTTGCTAACTTATGTTCTTTCCAATACTATCAAATTTTTAAATTACCTTGCAAATGTTAAAGCTAGATTACTAGAGCGACTAGGTTGTATAATTATCTTATAATAAATACTTATTATAAATAAAAATAACATATTTATAAAATAAAATATTTATTTATTTTGTTAGGTAGAGAACCTATATAATTTGTAGTTTATTGATGGGCAAAAATAAAGTTAACAAGAATTATTAAAGAAACTGAACCGATACAACCAAACAAACCAGCAACAACCAACCGATTACAACAAAAAAATTATATAATTATACAAATCCCATATCACAAATTTTTTTTTTATTTTTATTTTTTTTTATAAATATAATAATTTATTGGTTGAAGTGAAAATATTTACTTATACACATGGAGAGGTGTAACGAGGCAAAATTTTATAATTAATGATAGGTATGACAAGCAAGTTTACAAGTGTAATAATTTAACATGTTAATCAGATTATAACGACTACTTTTATTAATAATTGTTTCCTATCCGCTTATGTAGAGGAGTTGGAGAGCAAGTGGGTAGTTAAAACTCTCCGGTTATTGAGAGGCCCAGTTCAAATCTCTCCCCTCACATGTTACGGATATGTTGTATATAAAAGGTTCCTCATCAAAAAAAATAATTGTCTTCTTAATTTCACACGCTTACAAATTGAAACACCAACCTAATATTTTTAAATTGCCAACTTTCCTGGTTCATAAATGTTTTAAACCAAATAAAAAGATGTTTGGAGGGATAATTAATTTAGTATGGATAATTATATTATATTTTATGTTAGATATCCCCGGTTTTACTTATAAGTACTCTGCTAGCGTTGTATAATTTAATGTGCCAGACTTATATTATATATTAAGTGAGATATCCCTTGCTTTAAGTATACGTACTCTGGTGGAGTTGCATTGATTGTGGTTATAGACCAGCCGTGCTGACCAGAGTGACATCCGCACGGTTACGGAGAAAAATCAAAGAAAAATACCACTACTATTAGACCATAGGGGCTGTTCCTCTTCCATTGATCTCCGTGATTTCACGCTACCGCATGCTCAAAGCGGTAAAGTAATTTTTTTTTTAAAATGCCCGCACCTTTTAGAGTGGTACCTAGACTTACCTAAAGGTTTCATCCATAGCTTTAAACAAACAGTTGAATTGTTTACATTTTAATTTAGATCTAGGGAAAACGATCTAGTGACGTCATTTATCAATTTGTTAAACTTAAATAAGTATCACGTGAGACTATTGATGCCTTTATTAGAATATAAAAAAACCTTAGCCACTCTTTGCTATGCATTGTTGTTGGCAATGTTCTTTCCTCGCATTGCATCTTTTTCAGTATTTTTACAAGTTTTTTTTTCTATTATTTTTATCGTCGTTTTTTTTGCAATTTCTTTGTTTTAGGTAGATAATCTTTGTTTATATGATCTTAATTATCGTTCACACTTCACCCTTTAATAATATTATTATTGTAGAGTGTCATGGCTTGAAACAAGCATTTGCATAAACTCATTTTAAAAATATACAAGGTAATGTTTCCACCCCTAATATTGTGCTTCTTATGCAAGATTTTGATAATGCATGCAAATGGCTTGAGCAACACACACTTATCGGGTATTTTCTAGGGTGTATACCCAATGACACCCTTATCCGGTAGTGGATTCAAAATGCATGGCATCCTATGGTATTAAAGTGGAGCATATACAAAACCTCACTAAGGGATTTTTCCATTTTTAGTTTATTGATCCTCAACATGCCATGGTTGTCCTAAGTAGAGGCCCTTGGTATATTAGGAATACCCTTTTGGTTCTTCAACCTTGGTATCATAATTTTATTGTCTCTAGGGATGTCTTCTTGAAAGTATCAGTGTGGATAGAATTCCCTGGTCTCCCTCTTCCGCTATGGCCTTTTCTACAACAACTGGTTGCCCCTACTGGTAAATCTGTTTGCATGGAACAATAAAAATTCTATGTCATCCACCCCCACAAGAGTCTGTGTGTTGAGGTTGATCTCTCTAAGGACCGATAAGAATTCATTGGCATCTAAGTTGGAGACACCTGTTTTCAACAAAGGGTGGTTTATATTAACCTTTTGAATACATGTTATAGATGTCATTCAATAGCTCATAAAATCAAAGACTATCCCCTCATGGAGGGTCGCTTCAAAGCCAAGTCCCCTCCGATGGCTACTCGTGCACCTGCACCAACGCCAACAGATGTCAATGGGTCAGAAGAATGGACAACAATGGTAAAGATTATAGAGGTTTGTCAATATGGTCTTCTTCTTAATATTGATGGTAAAGTGTTCCAAGAAAGGTTTGCTAATTGTTCAAAAGTATAAATACTATGTTGGGGAAAGCTTTTGAACCAATCTAAAGTCCCTTTCTCAAGGGACAGTGGGAAGGTATGGAGCATAAGGGGATCACTTTCATTAATTAAATAACAAGCATTGATAAAATTGCTCACATGCTCCTTGGGGTCTTCTTTCCCTTTGAACTTGTCAAACTTGGGCATCTCAAAATGATAGGGATATAGAGGCATGGGGATAGATGGATGAATGGAGTGAGCCTGTAACTAGCTAAGAATAGATGTTTAATATCCAGAGCCAACGGATTACAACTCTAACTTGTTGATTCAATTATTTAGTCATTGAATTTTATTTTGCGAGTCTTGAGATGCCCGAGGGGGCTTAGTTGGGGAGTGAACTAAGTGACTTCAGGAGGAGGATAGGCATATGGGTAGTATGGATGAGGGGGGTAGTAAGAAGGTTGATGTTGAGCAGTGGAGGATGCTTGAGGGACTTATGGAAAAGAATGAGGTTGCTGATATGGTGTAGCGTATGGGTTTTGGACATTTGTAGATATTGGAGGGGATTTATATGTTGGTGGTATGAATTTTGTATTAGGAGGACCACATGGGGATTGATGGTGTGTGTGAGAAACCAAAGGAGGTTGATGTTGAGTAGGAGGAGGTGGGTATTGAACAGGAGATGGTTGATGCTGAGAAAGAAGTGATGGATATTGGGTAGGTGTAGGTTGATATTGGTTTATTGAGGTTTAATGTTGCTTTGGTGGGGTTTGATGTATATTGGGTGGGAGTTGATATTAAACTAGTGTGGTTTGATGTTGATTGGGTAGAGGATTTTGTGACTATGTCGATGGCCACTGATAATAAGTTGGAGGAGGAGGTAGTGGTGGATACACCATAGGTGGAGCGAAATCCCATGAAGAATATTGGGTGAAGAAGGCATATAGATTAAAAATATGGGGATTAGAAGCGGTTAACATCTAAGGAGGAGGTAGGGGAATAATAGTATTGTACCTCGAATGAGTAGGTTGTTAGGAACCATTGGTGAGAGTTGGTTGCAAAGAGGAATAATTGAAAGAAGAGGGGGATGAGATTGAAGAGGATAATAAGAGGAGGGGTAAGAAGAATATTGAATTGAATAATTAGGAGGGGGATAAGGAGTAAAAAAGTAGGCAGCATGAGCACCAGTGGGAGGAGGAGTGATTGAAGAGTAGAAATTCATGAAAGAGGAAGTTGTGTTGATAATATGGGCTTGTTGTGGTGAAAAAGGAAAGTGAAAAGAGGTGGGACTAGGATGAGAAGTAACATTGATTTGAATGCTAGGATGTTGGTTAGGATCAAGAGAAGCATATGAAGGTAATGTAGATATTGGAGGGGATTGTGATGAAGAAGCTATGTTATAAGAAGAAGGATGATTGGGATGATCAACGATCGATATAGTGTTGATATTCTAATGAGTGGGTGTCAAATGAGTGGGTGTCACACGAGATCCATGGAGTGGGAAAATGTTAGTGAAAGCATACTCAAGTAATTGTCAAGGAGCAATCGTGCTTAAAATAGTAAGGCCTATGGTTTGGGATGTGTTGAGAAGCAACACCCCCACTAAAAAAATGAAATTCCATCCCTTTGAAAATATTTAATTTTCATTTTTCCGCAGGGACCCTCTTGAGTTTTTCGAGTTTTAATTCCAAATTTTGCTTGCACCCTTTTTCAAGCTTCACCTACATCAAAGTGTCCAAATATACTTGCATATGGCATTGATTTCAATTTAGAAATAGCAGTTTCCATTTCTGGCCTAGCAAATTTCTAAATGCATATTCTCTTAATCCATGATGAATTTTTAAGTTCCGTTTGCAAATTGGAATACCCTTTGGGCTTTTATAGATACTTGTAAAGTTTCATCAAATTCTGAGCAATTTGAATTTTCATCATTTTTTCTACACCATGTGAAGCTGATCATTCTCGAGCAATTTAAAATTCATTTGTTAAATGTTAAAATCATTTTTGAGTAAGGAAGATCCTTCACCAATATGTAAAAATGCAAAATACAGATGGACAAAGTCATTGGAATTAACCTACAAATTTTGGAGAATGTGCAAAGTGAAAGAAAAGTTTGAAGGAAATGTCGCGATATCGCGACATGTTCCATTTTCGGACCTGTCTCATTTTCGCGAGAGGAAAAGCTCAGAAGAAAAACTTGAAGGAAATGTCGCGATATCGCGACATGTTCCATTTTCGGACATGTCTCATTTTCACGAGAGGAAAAGCTCAGAAGAAAAGCTTGAAGGAAATGTCGCAATATCGCGACATGTTCCATTTTTGGACTTGTCGGATTTTCACGAGAGGAAAAGCTTAGAATAAAAGCTTGAAGGAAAAGGAAATGTCGCGATATCACGACATGTTCCATTTTCGGACTTGTCGGAATTTCGCTCAAATTTAATTGTATCCTAAAAATCTTTTAAAGTCCGATGTCGCGATATCGCGACATGTTCCATTTTCGGACATGTCTCATTTTCGTGAAGGCAAAAGCTAGGAAGAAAAGCTTGAGGGAAATGTCGCGATATCGCGACATGTTCCATTTTCGGACTTGTCGGATTTTCGCTCAAAATTAATTGTATCCTAAAATATTTTGAAATCCGATGTCGCGATTTCGCGACATGTTCCATTTTCGGACTTGTCGGACTTTCGCTCAAATTTGATTATACCCTAAAAACTCTTAAAATCCGATGTCGCGATTTCGCGACAAAGAAGTGAGAAAAGAGACTAAGTGGGGGAAACGTCGCGATTTCGTGACATGTCGCGATTTCGCGACAAAGAAGTGAGAAAAGAGACTAAGTGGGGGAAACGTCGCGATTTCGCGACAAAGAAGTGAGAAAAGAGACTAAGTGGGGGAAACGTCACGATTTCGCGACAAAGAAGTGAGAAAAGAGACTAAGTGGGGGAAACGTCGCGATTTCACGACATGTCGCGATTTCGCGACAAAGAAGTGAGAAAAGAGACAAGGTGAAGGAAACGTCACGATTTCGCGACATGTCGCGATTTCACGACAAAGAAGTGAAGAAAGAAGAGAAGTAAGGAAAACGTCGCGATTTCGTGACATGTCGCGATTTCACGACATGTTCCGTTTTCGCGAGGGCGGAAGCTGAAAAGAGGTGAAGTGAAGGAAATGTCGCGATTTCGTGACATGTTCCATTTTCGTGAGGAAGAAGGCTTCGAAGAGACAAGGTGAAGGAAATGTCACGATTTCGTGACATGTTCCATTTTCACTAAGGCAAAGGTTTGGCAGAAACAAAGTGGAGGAAATGTCGCGATTTCGCGACATGTTCCATTTTCGCGAGGGCCAACGCTTGGAAGAGACTAAGTGAAAGAAATGTCGCGATATCGTGACATGTTCTATTTTTGCGAGGGCGAAAGCTTAGAAGACATGAAGTGAGGGAAATGTCGCGATATCGCGACATGTTCCATTTTCGGAAGACGCAAGCAAGGAAGAAGTGGCTTGAGGAAAATGTCGCGATATCGCGACATGTTTGGATTTATGTTCATTTTGCAAAATTTGGCCATTCTTTAAATTTTTCATCACCCATCCAAAGGAAGTGAAAGCTTTTTGACACAGTCCAAACCCTAGAAATATTTAAATGGGAAAATTAATTAATTCTAATCTTTGCTTTTCTTTTGCGAGAAAGTAATTCGATAGTTACATTCATGGCAGAAGTAATGGCGAGAAAGACAGACAAACCTGAATTTCGGCACAAATCAAGCGAGGAATTAATGAGATGCTCTGACAGCTTGCCGAAAGATAAAGAAAAGAGATGTCGGGAAATCAGTGACTCATCTAGATTTTTTAGATCTGGCCACGAATACAGGTTTCAAGGAATTTACCGGTGGATACATTGCCGAGAAAATTTATGGCAAAAGCAATGGCGAACAGAGAATCTCGGCTCGAACCAAACAAAGACAGTTGTGCGAAGATAGAAGGCCTCATAAGTCAGTGACTCATCCAGATTTTGTAGAGGAATTAATGAGATGCTCTGATGGCTTATCGAAAGAACATACATTTGCATGCGGGTGTCCATTTGATAAGGGTCAAACCAAATCTTATCTTCTCCATTCATGGCAAGATCCACGCGAAGATTTTCAGAGTAATTAGGGCTTATCAAGACTCTATATAAAAATGCCTTATATTGTAAAACCTCGGTGGTGGGATTTTTATGATAAGATCTAGATATTTGGAAGAAGATATTTTGAAAAGATCAGGGTCTGTCCTAAGTCTATATATACTTCTCTTGAATGTAAAGTAAACATGAGAAAACTTGGAATAAAAGACATTCTAGCAATTTCCTGCAAATCTTGTTTGAATGCTTTGTTCTAGACCTGGGGATTGTGTGAAATCGTTCTTCTGTGATAGCATGGCCAGGAGCCTAATCTCTTTTGGATTTCGATAAGTGCACCTTCTTCTGTTTTTGTCTCACTAAAGTTCTATTTATTTTAGTTGTAAATCTGCATTATCAAGATTGAATATGCTGTTAGGCTTCACTCTGTTTGTTATATGCTAGGAAAAATTAAAGATTTAAGGTTATGGTCTGTCCTAATTGCTTTGTCCTCACTGCGCGAGCTAGACTGCTTGTGAGAGATACCAGTTAGCATCGAATTCCCTTTTATTTATGATTTTCTTTCAAATCTATGTCATCTCCATCTTATGCTCTTAGTAGAAGGTGATCTTAGAAAGCTAGACATCTTCCTCTTTGATTGGTTCTATTGTGAAGTTAAATAGTGTAATTGAAATTGATAGTTTTGATTCTACAACTAACTTAGATAAGCTTCTCTTTTCTGCCCTACCCTACTCTCTTTGTTCTATTGTTAAATGATCCATTTTTATTTTCTTTCAAATTTGTCTTTTATTTAATCTGCTAAAATATAAAGAGCTATATCAAAGAACTCATTGTAAATCTGATAGTCAACAAAGATAACAACTTCTAAACATTATTGAACGAAGGTCGAGCCCGTTGTAAGGTAACAGACAGTCCACTTGAAACTATTCCAGAAGTAGAAAAGAGTGAATAGACATTCAACCCAACTCTGTAACTCACACCTTGGATAACAAGCAAGATCCTAAAGTGAGTGGGATTTATCCCGTATAAGTGTTATTGGTATTTTATGCTCATTCTTCACGGGGTGTGTATGAAAGCCGAACCAACAGGATGCAATGGAAGAAGTGGATATGTGGGGTATAAGAAGTGGAAGAATAGGGTTGTTCATGAGAAAGGGGAGGGATAGAGCACTCAAGAATATAGAGTGGTGGTAAGGAAATCCATGGTCAGTCCTATGGAGGAGGGTGATGGTCATGAGGAGAAGGAGGGTATTGAAGGGCACAAAGGGTATTGTGATCATAGAATAAGGTATTGGGATCAAAGGAGGAAGGAGAGGTGTTGGGATTAGGGGTTTCAGTTAGGGTGGCATGAGTGTTCCAATGTATGAGGTTTGCATCATGTAATTTTCTATCTAGGTGTGGAGGATAAGGGATGGTAGACAAGCTAGTAGACAGAGCATGAGATAGATCCTCTAAGTGAGTTGAAGGAGTTATGGGAAGGTAGCGACTTAGCCCATAATGCTCCATGAAATTATGTATTTGGGATCTAGTTTGGCTTTACATTTGAACCATAAGCAAAGTTTGTATAAATCAAGAGGTGTAGGAAGGAACAAGCCTAGAAGAGAAGGGTGTAGAGAAAGTTTGGGTGTGATTGTCTGGGATCAGATGGTTTACTCCAAAAGTCAAGTAAATGAAGACAAGGACAAACACAGGTGGCAGAAGGATAGTAAGACTATATTTTGAGGTATTGATGGTTTGATGGTTTTTTTTGATGAATTTTTATAAAAGAAAAATGTTATATATTCAAACAATTAAATAATCAAGCAATGATAATGCAAATTGTACAATTTTTTTTTAAAGCGAAAAACCCCTTGCGGGGCCACCTTGGTCTAAGAGACCACGAACAGGGGGTTCTACACCATCAAAGTCACCCGATAGTTGCACCCGACCCTACCCGCACCAACATTATCAATTGTATTTTGGATACCCAATTTAGCTTTTTGGTAGGGTGGAGATTTGAACTTGGGACCTCCCTTGAAGGATTGCCCTCTCCTCTCCAACTCACCTACAACACCTGGGTATGCAAAATGTACAGTTAGATTGTGTTGTTGATGTTCAATTTAGTTGTTGTGGTAATGGTGTTTTTCTTTTTTATTTTATTTTTATGATTTATTTATTTTAATTTATTGTTTGTTTTGTGTTTGTGGTTTGTACTGTGTTTTGATGTAACCTACCCCTAAAATCTACAAAAAGGTGAATGAGGTTGGTATCTACAGAGTGTGTTTATATGCGCTCCCTAATATACCCGAGAGTACATAGGGAGAAGTAGCACACAAACGACTAAAAGGGCTTCCTAAGGTAGAGTTGGCTCTGGGTATCCTAAAGGGATAAAATGCCTTCAATAGCCTTTTGAAGGGGTATACGAGGCAATATTTTCTAGAACCTATGTAGGCCAAACAGGCTTCTGCTTCATCCTCAGGTAGGCTCGGTCAAAAATGATAACTACACACCCACTAATTATTTAGCCTCGTGAGCAAGGGAATCTAACCTCAGACTACCCCGAGCTAGTCCCAAGGGTAATGAGTTTCCTAGTGATGAAATCCAAGAAACTATGCAAAGGCTTCTAAGGTATCTAGGGGGCGAGTCGATGGTTGGAGATGAAAGCCAACATCGTCATACTCAATTGATGGTTGGTGATGAACACCAACATCATCAATGTGTTTATGGGTAAAACATGCGTGAGCTAACATGCAACGCTAAGAAAACCTATGGATGCAACTAAATTAAACTTTCAAGAAATAGTGCTACCTAAACAAGAAAAAGGAAGTCTATTCTAATAGACCAACAAATTAAAAGTCCTCTGAACTAAGGAAGCAAAGACAAAATGTAAAGCACAGGCAAAAAGAGAAGTGGAAACCGATGCTAAATGGAAAGAGAGGAGAAGAGACTCATATTGATTTGCTAAAAAGGAACCCTAATCTAAAAGAAGAATGTAGTGCAAGTAATAGAAGAATAACCTATTAACCTTAGAAAAACTGATTGGAAAAGAAAGGAAGTTGAAAATGCACTATAGATGTGACCATCTGGGACCTGATGGTCATAGTTGTTAACCGTCTAGGGTTGGATAGTTACAACTTTGGGTTGGTTATTACTCTAATAAAAATAATAATAAATATTGTGGAAATAAAACTATTATAATAATAAAAAATAGTAAATGTTGTGGAAAGAAAACTACTCTAATAAATAATAGTAAATGTTGTGGAAAGAAAACTACTCTAATAAAAAACAGTAAATATTGTGGAAAGAAAACTACTCTAATAAAAAATAGAATTTTGTGGAAAGAAAACTACTTTAATAAAAAATAATAAATGTTGTGGAAAGAAAACTACTCTAATAAAAAATAGTAAATTTTGTGGAAAGAAAACTACTCTAATAAAAAAAAAGTAAATGTTGTAGAAATAAAACTACTCTAATAAAAAATAGTAAATGTTGTGGAAAGAAAACTACTCCAATAAAAAATAATAAATGTTGTAAAAAAAAAGTAAATGTTGTGGAAATAAAATTACAGTAAAAATAGAAACTATAGCCTAAGCAAAAAGAAATGAAAATGTGTGAATGAGGGGGAAGGTGACAAACCTTAGAAACCCCAAAATTTAATTATTGCTAAGGTGGTAAGGACTCATACGCACCTGGATCTTGTTGTGATGGGATGTGGGAGACCTATACCTGATTGATGGGTATGGCTCATAGTGACAACAAGTCAAATTGGAAACTGTTTGGACCTTGACAAGTATGAATGAGGACCGTTTGAGGTTGGAGGGTGAAACTTGGATGATTGTCCGAGGTTGGACGGTGAGATCCGAGTGTAGACAATGAGATATTGGCTCGATGGGTCTAAGTTTGGATTTTTGTAGGATGTTGTTGATGGTGTTTTAGACCTACAAAATAGATAGAAAAAAATCAAAAAAATAAGAAAACATAAAAATACTAAAAGAACACACACAAAGCAAATGCTAAAATATAAGATAACAATAACATGATTTAACCCTACTGCCTAGGAAATAGAAAATGCCAAGGTATAGTCAGGATATGATCCCACCATGATCGCCAAAATGTGGTAAGGAAACTACACCATTTTATTAATAAATTAAAGATATATTATAATCAATATTATTTTATAAATGTTCCTCTTAGGGGTTTTACAATTGGATCTCCAAGGTGGAGAATGTCCCCTTTTCTTTTCAAAATTTTGTAGCAAATGGTGCTCTATAGGTTTCTTATACCACTTTGAGATTTGGACGGGTTTTAAATCTCCATTCGCTCGACCATCCTAGGTTGATGCTCCTCGATGATACCTGCACATAGCCCACAACAACAAATTAGTAGCATCAAGGGCCTACCTTGGTTAGGCCCAAACTATGTAAAAGATGCTAAACAATAAAAACTTAACAGATCTTGGTTAAAACGAGAATATAACCTCAAGATGCCATGAAAAACTTAGAAAATATTACCTTGCTTACCTTTTGTGTTGTCTATTGTTGATGTTTATCTGGATCAAGATCTAGAATGTAATCATCTAGGGGTGGATAGTCTCTTCCTTGGTGCTTAGATGGTGTTGAAATTAACTATGGATCTTTGATAGGGTGTTAAGGGTATTTGGTGATAGTTTGACATGGATTTGGTCTCCCATATATGAACAACTTCAATCATTGGGTAGGTGTATGTTCCCACATGCGTTCATCTGCATGGTTGTGACATACACACAAGATTGAGGGTGATAACAAAAGGGTCTACAGACGTAGAAAGGGATTTTGATAGAGTTTTGGTATTTTTCAAAATTTCCATTCACTTTTATATGAAGGGAAAGATGGTACTTATAGATTTTTTGCAAAGAATATGGGGTGGTGACAGGGCATGAAAAGTCCTTCACATCCAAATGGTGTGTTCACACTTGTGAAAGTGCATGGAGAATGTGCACCTTGTGTGTGAATTGTATTCCACACCCAAGTGGTGTGTTCACAGTTGTGAAAGTGCATGGGGAATGTGCACCTTGAGTGTGAAAAGTATTCCCCACCCAAGTGACATGTTCAAACTTGTGAAAGTGCATGGGAAATGTGCACCTTGGGTGTGAAAATTCTTCCCCACCCAAGTGACGTGTTCACGCTTATGAAAGTGCATGGGGTGTGCACCTTGGGTGTGAAAAGTCTTCCCCACCTAAGTGATGTGTTCATACTTGTAAAAGTGCATGGGAAATGTGCACATTGGGTGTGAAAAGTCTTCCCCACCCAAGTGACGTGTTCACACTTGTGAAAGTGCATGGGGAATGTGATAAGATGAGTTGGGTCTATAGGGTGAAAGGGGGAAGTTAGAGGAGGTGTGTGCACATAGACTAGGAGGATGGGAAGAAAATTTTAACTTTTTGTAAGGTTATGGGGTAGGGTATTATAATTTTAGAGGATTATTAGGATGGCATTAGAAATTGTTAGACTAACTTTAGGTAATTCAAGAATGACACGTTTTGGATGTCTACACATATATTCTATGTTCTTCAATTTTTATTTTATGTATTCCTTTTAAACAATATTGGGTAATGTTTCATTCCCTTTATTTCTAAAATATGATATGAAATATAATATAGTATTAGAGCAAGTTTAAATATCCATTACTTGATTGCTTCTATTGGCAGTTATTTTTTTCATCTTTTCTAAATGTTAACTATGATTGATGCAATCTAAGAAGAAATTCTTGTCGAATGCTAACAATGGGATCAAAAGAAGGGTTTTTTAATAAAATCTTACGTGGACTTGGATTGCAAGGATCTCATTAGGATTAGCAATTTTTCTCAAGGAGAAACATTCATCGATATGTTCCCTTTTTCCTCTCATTGGCACTCAATCTTATTTTTTAATCAATTTTGACAAAATGGATGCCCCAATTTTAGGTTTGATTTTTTTATGTTTTTTGAAAACCTCATTTGTCTTATATTGTTCTTTTTTTTGAAATAATCCATTTTCTTTTCTCATCTGACTTTTTTATCCAATAGTAGTATGAATGAGAGGGTAGACTACTTGGATGTCATGAAAGAAGAAAATAAGAGGCTAAATTTTTTCAGGTAGACCCTAGATCCAAAGAAGTTATGGATAGGCTTTCATGCTTAGTGAAGACATCTGAACCACCTAACAAATTTGCAAAAATTATCCTGTAACTTTCTACTACATAGGCATGAGAGACTATGTTGATTGATTTAGTTTGACAAAAGGGTTACATAAGGCCAACCATGATAGATATGGATAAATTGTTAATATTGGATTCTTTGCAAAAATTTAGGGGTTCTTAGTTTAGCACTTTCACTTATTTTATCTCTAGATACCCTTAAATTTGCATCAAAAAAAATATTCTTTTCATTTAAATTTTGAATTTCAAAAAAGAAATATTCTAGGGAATATTCCTAGGAATGCTAGTAAAGTCTAGATGTATCGGTGCATGCTTTCATAAGTGTGACATATGCCTATGTCATCATGGAGGGTTGAAAGCGGGTATTTTCTATTTGCTTTTGTTTCAAAATTTCCTCTAACCTTTTATCTTCCAAGCATAGTGCTTGGGAAGATGGCTAACTAAAGGATGGTAAGAAACTTTCTCATGGGAGGTCTTAGGGTCAATTCCCTCCTGTGCCCAAAATGTTTGGATAACCATAATAGCATCAACATGACTCATTACATGGAAACTTTTGATGATATAAAACCATGTGATGACATGGAAATGGATGACATCACCTCCTTGGATTATTGTTATGACATCATAGAGTTGTATGGATGACACATGGAAATACTTATGACTTATGTGGTGGCCCATACAAGTGGTATGGTATTCAATGCATGAATTCCAAGGTGACACATGGTAGTCTATATGGATGATGTGGCGGACTATATAGGTGACTTGGTAGTAAGTGCATAAATACTTAGGCAACATATGACAATTGATATGGTATTCTATGTAACTGACTCAATAGAAAATGCCCAAATTATGAGATCGTACATGGCAATTATTATATGTAACATGGCACAATATGTGGCAGTTGGTGTAGACATTGGCTCAGATAATAATTTACACAAATCTTGAGGTAACACGTGGTAGGTTATGCAGGGGATGACATGATAGTCTTTGATTGTGTCGATGTGGAAAGCCATACAACGACCTACATGGTAGGTCATACACCACTAGATGCATATAAATACAGGTTTGGCCAATAATATTTTGTCATCACATTCCATAGACAACAACATACTTCATGATGCATAAATTTATAGTGAATCAAAACATGACAAGTGGTGCAATGTGGTAAGAATTGTGTAAGATGTTAGCTTATAAAAAAGCATTATTCTTGCCAAGTATATGATAAAATTTACATAGAGGTTAAGATAAGATACACATATTTTTAGAAAAAGAGAAGCACATTAGTTTTTCTACAAATGCAAATTAAAATGGGTTGAAGTTTAAACCTGGGCTCTTAACAACTTGATTATCACCAATTGCAATCATTCAAAAGATATATATCTCACTCTTTGCAAGTGAACATCGTAGGTGCTTCTCCAAAATTACTAGAATCTAAGTCTTCTTTAAAAAAATTGACAACGATGGTCTCCTTGTTATACACTAGGATGCTATAATACTTGTAAAGTAACAAGCTCCAACTTTTTAAGTGAATATTCATCACCGTACTTGTTGTGATATCGAATAAAAGAGCATATATATAGTCTAGAGTTAATTTTTTTAAGACAATATAAACACAAAAATTTAAAGCTAAAGTACTTTATAAAATAAAAAAAAGAAAAGAAACAAAAATAAAATAATTTAAATTAAATAAAATATTTTAAAATTCAATATAAATAAAATAACATAGTTTTTTTATTATATAAATAAAACCACAAAATTAACTTATCCTATATAAGAGCTTAATTGCCATTAGGGGCATCCAATAAATAATCTAAGATAAAATTACTTATGTTCTTCCCAATAATAAAAAATTTTAAATTAACTGGTAAATATTAAAATTATTAAAGTAACTAGGTTATATAATTATCTTGTGATAAATATTTGTTATAAGATAATATATTTATATACAACAAAATGTTTATTTATTTATTTTGTTAAGTAAGAAATATATATAATTTTTAGTTTTTTTTGGGCAAAAGCAAAATTAACTAAAATAAAAACTGAATTACAACAAAATATTTATATAATTATACAAATCCCATATCACAAAATTTTTAATTTTTTTAAGATAAATATAATAATTTATTGGTTGAAATGAAAATATTACTTATACCCCTGGAGAGGTGTAAGACAAAACTTTATAATTAGTGATAAATCTGACAAATAAGTTTACAAGTATAATAATTTAACATGTTTTTTTTGTATCAGTGTAATAATTTAACATGTTAATCAGGTTATAACGACTTTTACTTACCTATTAACATTTATTAAAAATTGTCTCCTACAAAAAGAAACACCAACCTAATAATTTTAAATTGCCAACTTCCTTGGTTCATAAATGTTTTAAACCAAATACAAAGATGTTTGGAGGGATAATTAATTTAATATGAATAATTATATTATATTTTATGTTAAATATCCGTGGTTTTACGTATACGTACTCTGCTAGCATTATATAATTTAATGTGCCAGACTTATATTATATATTATGTGAGATATCCCTTGCTTTAAGTATACGTACTCTGTCAGCGTTGCATTGATTGTGGTTTATAGACGAGTTGTGCTGACCAGGGTGACATCCGCACGGTTACACAGAAAAATCAAAGAAAAATACCACTACTATTACAACATGCGTTTTTAGCAGGGGCTGTTCCTCTTTTATTGATTTCCGTGATTTCACGATGCCGCGTGCTTAAAGCGGTAAAGTAATTTCTAAAAACTGCCCGCGCCTATTAGAGTGGTATGAAATAGGTTTCATCCACAACTTTGAACAATTAGTTGAATTGTTTACATTTAAATTTGGAGCTAGGAAAAGATTCTAATGACACCATTTATCAATTTGTTAAAGTTTTAGAGCGGAAAAAAATTAGTCGAAATTGATTAGACGTTTTTCGCAGGACTGCCCAAACTACCGAACTCGTTTCGGCCATATCTCACTCATCCGGACTCGGATTGAGCTGAAATTTTGAGGGTAGATGCCTGAAAAACCCTAGAACGTCTCCACCAATTTTCATATCATTTGGAGCAACACAGATCCTAGCGCATCCCTATGTGTGAACGAGATATTTGGCAAGCGACTATGCGAGGGTTTCATCTGGGTTGAGTGCAAGCAGCTCCAGAGGTTGGTTTTTAGGGCCTTCGGGCCCTAGCGGCCAATATTTTTGTGGTTTATGCTCAATATTTTAGTAGGAAATGTTGCAGGGGATACAAGATGGGTTAGAAATTTATCTTTCAACGGATCATACTGTGAACTTGAGTGACAACGGCTTCCAATTTGCTTGCACAAAAGAAAAGTGAAAACCATACCTTTCCACGACGTCTAGGGCAAGGATTAAAGAGATCATGAAACAAGTTTCAAGCAGTTGATCAAAAAATGGCTCATATCTCAAGTGAATCTGGTGCTAAGGTGCACCCACAAAATAATTCTACTATGAAAACCCCTATCAAGGGTAAGAATTTCGAAGACTCGGTCCCAAAAATGAATTTTAGGGATGCCCTTCGTGGTGGACAACCTCAGCCCAATGCTAATATCAATATTAGGGCTTCCCATAAACCTCTAAGAATGCCTAAGATTGATCCCAGGAAAACAGAGTCAGGATGTCTTAAAGCAGTTGATGGAACTCCTATTGTTAAGCTTGATATGGGTAACATTCATATCGACATTGAAGATTTGGAAAAAAGAGGACTAATTTGTCGGTTCGTGGGTTTTCGTCCGAGTCTATCTCGCTTTCAAAGTCCGGGCTGCAAAAAGCTAGAAAACTAAAGGTGAGTTACAAATCTCTATTTATCCAAATGGTTATTTTCTTGTTTTATTTGCTAATAATGAAGATAGAGAGAAAACTTTTCAAGGGGGTCCTTGGTTTTTTGGAAGGGCAGGGCTTTTCATGAAGCCCTGGCATACTAAATTTAAAGCCGAAGAAGAGATGCCTTCTATAGCTCCCGTGTGGGTTAGACTCTTTGGCCTCCCTATTGAATTTTGGAATCCTACTGTTTTTTCTTCAATTGGAAACTCTTTAGGAACTTTTATGATGACTGTTGATTGTACTCAAAATTTTGAACATATTATTTATGCTCGGATTTGTGTTTTAATGGATTTTGACAAACCCCTACCTAAAAAGATCACATTACAATTTGGGGAAGACACTTGGGAGCAAGTAGTGGACTATGAGAACATTCCTTTTCGTTGTAGAATTTGCCATGAATATGGTCATTTGGCCAGTGCTTGCCCAAATAAAATTCCCGATCAAAAGAAAGAAGATATAAACTCAACGAGGTTTCCAAATACCTAAGAAGAAGAACACTCAAAAAAACCAGTTATGAAGGATCAATCAAAGTCATCTGCTAATATGTTTGAAATCCTTTCCACAAATGATGTCCCAAGTGAGGAAGAGGAAATAATGGAAACCGAAATCTTAGAAACACAATTTAAAGATGAAGGTAAAAACTCAGAGACAAACCAACAAATCAAAGGTTTTCAATAGAAAAAAAAAAGGAGAAAATTTACACAAGAAAAACAATATTTCAAATGTCAAAACTTCAAATAATGCAAGTCCCAATATAGACTCCGTTGAACCATCTAGTAAAATTTTGGCTATGTACGAGCATTCTTCAAGGTTAGAAGCCATCTCAGATTCAATTGGAATAAGTCAAGAAATAGGGAAAAAAAATTGAAGATGGATTCTAATCAAAAAGTAGGTCGCAAGACCAATCAATATCATATGGTAAAAGAAGGTGAAAAGCTTGTAGAGGAAGGTAAGATTAATGCCCTTCCCAAATTTTTTAGCCCTGGTATTAATGAAGATCATCACTTGGAATATTAGAGGACTCAAAGGGAGTCTTTCAAAACAAAATGAAATTAGAAGAATGATTCGGATAAATCATCCACATCTTGTTTTCCTTCAAGAAACAAAGATGTCAATGGAGGATATGGACTTAATTGCCGATAAAATTTGGCCAGCTGGAAAAGTGGTTTCCCTCAGTTCCCAAGGGACTTCGGGTGGCATTGCTTGTCTTTGGGACCCAAAAGAGGTAGTTATTCACCATATGGTTGGCAGTTGGGGTTTGTTGGCTATAGCTATTCAAAGTAGACATTCCAACCAGATTATGCTCCGACTTCTTTGGAGGAAAAAAAGAAGACAGTGGAAGGATATTACTCATATTATCTCTCATTTTCCTAAAGCTTGGATCTTGATCGGAGGAGATTTCAATACCATCCTCTCTCTGGATGAGAAAAGGGGGGAAAATAGAAATTTGGACAAAAGCACTAACCTCATGAGCGAATATATTGCAAACCTCCATCTTGTGGATATCCAACCGGATAATGGCCTTATGACTTGGTCTAATAGAAGGCAAGGCTTAGCTTGTATAATGGAGAGATTGGATAGGTTTTTGCTCTCTGAAAATTTCTTAATCCATGGTCACATTCCTAAAGTGAAGACTCTTAATAATGTTGGTTCGGATCATTGGCCAATCATGGTGGAAATGTGGAAAACCAATGTGAGTTTCTCTCCTTTTCGTTTTCAATTAATGTGGCTTAGAGACATTTCCTTCGGACCTCGTGTGCAACAATGGTGGAAGGAAGGTAAACCTAGGCATGGGACTAAGATGTTCTGTTTTGCCAAAAGACCGCAATACATTAAATCCAAAATCAAGACTTGGAACTGGAAAGAGTTTGGGGATGTTCATAAAAAAAAACATGAAGTTATTGCTCATATTGAAAATTTGAATAAGAAAATCCGTTTAGATGGCCTCCAAGAGAAGAGAAGTGCAGATGAAATTAAACTCACAACTCGGTTAGAGGAATGGGAAAAAAGAGAAGAAATCTTATGGAAGCAAAAATCTAGAATTCAATGGCTCAAAGAAGGAGATCGAAACACAAATTTCTTCCACAAATCTCTTCTAGCTCGAAGATCTCACAACTTTATTTCTTCCTTAAAATCAGATTCTGAGATGTTGTTTATACTTGGGATGGCATGAACTCTATTGTTGTTGATTACTTTTCCAATCTTTTTGCTACTACTCCTCTTGACTCAACTTCACAACAAAATGTTCTTCAAGCAATCCCTTCTCTTATCACTTCGAGGAGAACTCTATTTTGACTCGCTCATGTTACTATCAATGAGCTTCAACAAGTAGTTTTTAAAATGCAAAAAGGAAAACCCCGAGTCCCGATGGTTTTCCCATTGAGTTCTACCAAGAGTTCTGGGATATCCTTCATGTTGATTTATTAGAGGTGGTGGAAGAAGCCAGGAAAGCCAAAGAAATTTTGAAGGTTATCAATAAAACTTATATTACTCTTGTTCCAAAAGCTCAAGAGGTTGATCATATCTCAACTTTTAGACCTATTGCTTTATGTAATGTTCTTCTCAAAATCATTACTAAAATCATGGCGAGAAAGGTTGAAGCCTCTTTTGCATAAGATTATTTCCCCAGAGCAAGGGGGTTATGTGGAAGGACGTCAAATAGTAGATGAGATAGTTCTTGCTCAGGAAGCCATCCATTCCATGGATATGCAAAATTCTCCTTCCATGTTCATTCGGTTAGACTTATCCAAAGCTTATGATAGAGTGGATTGGCACTTCCTTATCAAAGTTTTGAGGCAATTTGGTTTTTCTAAGGATTGGATGGATTGGATTATGGGATGTATCTCTTTAGTTTCCTACTTAGTTCTTATCAATGGCAGGCCTTCTCAGTATTTCCCAGCTTCTAGAGGTATTAGGCAAGGTGACCCACTATCCCCTTATTTATTCATCATTCTTGTTGAATGCTTGGGTAGGACTATAACCAAAAAGAGGGAAAACAAAACCCTTGAGGGAGTTACCATTGCTCATGGAGCTAGACCTATCTCTCATCTTCAATTTGTGGATGACTCTACTCTTTTAGGTAAAGCTACTATTAAGGAAGCTTCTAATATTAAGAAAATCATTAGCTATTTTTCTAAGGCTATCGAGCAATTGATCAATGAAGACAAATCTAAAGTTATTTTCTTTCACTACTTCGCTAGACAGGAATCCATGGTCTTGGATAAATTAAGATATAAGAAGACCTCTCTTCCAATCACTTATTTAGGTATTCCCATAAATATTCAAAGGCAGAAAAATAAAGATTGGAATTGGTTGTTGGACAAAGTCAAGAAGAAAATTGGAAAGTGGACCAACAAGTGGCTTTCTTATGGGGGTAGAATCACCTTGGTAAAATCAGTCCTTCAAGCTATTCCTATTTATGTTTCTTCCGTTTTGAATATCCCAAAGGTTGTTCTTCGAGAATTGGATCAAATCAGTCATCGTTTCCTTTGGAGTGGTACTAAGGAGAAAAGAAAATGGGCCTTGGTGAAATGGGATACTTTATGTCTTCCTAAGAGTGAAGGGGGGTTAGGATTACGGTCTTCAATTAATAACAACAAAGCTTTAGCTGCTAAATTATATTGGAGGATGTTGCATAACCCCAATGCTCTTTGGGCCAATAATCTCCGTGCTAAATATGTTGAGAACAAAAGTCCCGAAGACCTTGTTCGCTATCAACTTCCTACCAAAGGTTCTCCCATTTTAGCAGTTCTTAAGACTGGTGAGGATTTGATAAAGAAAAAATTATTTTGGATCATTCATAATGGTCAACATGCAAATTTTTGGATAGATTCTTGGGATGGTCACAAGCCTTTGATAACTCGGTTTCCCGATTGGAGGCCTTGGATGGAGGAGCTTCACCGAGCTAATTGGATAAAGGTGGCTAATTACTATCGGTACCATACTTGGTAATTCAAAGGTTGGTAGATATTGGATCCCTATTGAGGACTGGCCTATTCAAATCCCGGAAAGGCAAAGACAAGATATCCAAGGCATCCTTCATATGAGATCCCTCTCTTGGTCCCATGAAAAAGATTGTTTTGGATGGAACAACACTACTAAGGGTGAGTATTCAGTTGCTCAAGGTTATTTGACCTTATGCCATAATAATCCCAACCATTCTTCTGACATATTTTCTCGATTGTGGGCTCAAAAGCTCTGGCCTAAGGTGAGGTTCTTTAATTGGCTTTTATTGCATCGTAGGGTGCTTACTAGTGAGCAACTTATGAAGCGTGGTTTTCATGGCCCTTTTAGATGTGAAATGTGTGAAGAGAATGTAGAAAATATCAACCATATTTTTATTGAGTGTACTTTAGCCTCCGAGCTATGGAGGAGAATGGCCACTTTACTTGGTTTAAGAGTGGTCCAATTTTTTTACTTTTGAACAGCTTTGGAGGGATTGGCCTAATCAAGAGGGTGTTGATCATTTTATTAGGCAATTAGTTTGGATGGGTTCTACCATTCTTCTTTGGAATATTTGGAATGAAAGGAACAACCGAATTTTTAATCAAGATAGGAAGGATATTCACTATATTTGGCAAAAGACCATAGCCAACTTAGTTGAATCGGTCCATCAACTCCTTAATCACCCCCAAAACTCCCACCAAATATGGGATCAAGTGATGCAAATATTGAAGATTAAATCTTCTAAGGGCAACCAACTTAAAGGGAATGTGAGTATTAGTAAGATGGATAGGACTAGAAATTGGCAACCTCCTCCTAAGGATTTTGGAAAAGTCAATACTGATGGAGCCTCTAGAGGGAACCCTGGAAAAGCCAGTGTGGGAGGAATTGGTAGACTTTCTGATGGCTCCCTGGTTTTTACTTTTGCTTGAGAATTTGGGTATTCTTTCCAATAACCTTGCTTGAGGGATATGGTATCCTCGGAGGCCTTCAGGAGGCTACTAAGGTTGGATGGGAAAAGGTGTTAGTTGAGTCTGACTCTCAACTTATGATTAATCTCTTGAAGACTCCTCCTAAGAATCATAAGGTGGATTGGAGAATAAAAAGAATTATTGAGAAGATTCGATTAATCCAGATGGGATTTTTGAAAGTTGATTACAATCATGTGGTCGGAGATCAAAACAAGAGTGTTGATGCTTTAGCTAATTGGGCTTTGGACAAAGGTGATCTTACTTGTTATGGCCACCCTCCTATATGGTGGGCTTCTCAAATTAGGGAAGCTCTTCTTTCTATCATTTCTTTGGATGGCTCCAGTTCGAAGGTACCTAGTTTCTTCTTGTTTTTTTTTTTTCTTCTCTTTGGTTCATTCAGTTTTTTTTAGTTCCCTAGCTCATTCTATTCTTTATTTTGTTTCCTCTGTTGATTCTTGCCTTAATAGTCTTCTGGTCTAGATAGGTCATTGTTTTGTTCAATTTTTTTTTTTGTTTTTTGTTTAGTTTTTTAAGGTGGGTGGGTTCTTTTGTTTTGTTTTTGTGTTCTTTGTGTTGTTTTTTGTTGTTCTTGTGTTTTTGTTGTTTTGTTTTGTTTTTTTTTTTAATGTTTTTTGTTATTGTTCTTGTGTTTTTTTCGTTCTTGTTCTTGGGTTTCTCTTTGTTTGTGTTATTTCATGTTTTTATGTGTGAGTGTTTTCTATGTTTTTTGTTTTTTTTTATTGTTTGTTGTTGGTTGTTTTTTATTTTTATTTTTATTTTATTTTTTAAAATTTTTTAGGTTTTGGTTGTGTTTATTTTTCATGTTTTTTTTGGTTATGTCTTTGTAGTGTTCTATTGTTTTTGTCTTGTTTGTGTTTTGTTATGTGGTTCTTGTGTTTTTCTATGTGGTTTGTGTTGTGGTTTCTTTTATCTTATTGTGCGTGTTTGGTTGTGCTTTTGTTTTTGACACACTCAAGGAGCATGTTTTTTATTTTATTTTATTATTTTTGTTGTTATTTACTTATTTTTAAATTGGTTTTGTGTGTTTGTTTGCTCCTTGAGTATGTCAAAGGTGGTAGGCCTAGTCCGAGTCCTGGGCGTTTTTTGCGGAATGGATACCCCTGCCTCCTTGGGTCTTACCCGAAAGTGGCATCCCTTTTGGGATGTTTTCCACAAATAAAAAAAAAAGTTTTAGAGCTAAGAAAAGAATCTAATGACGTCTAATAACTAAGTATGACATCATATTATTTTTTAAAGCATTATATTAATTTATTAATCCGAACATTATTACAATATTATGGTGTTAATATTGTCCACTAGTTAAAAAAATAAAATGAGGTGGATAACAGCTAAAAAATAAAATAAAGTGGATAATGAGTAAAGCATCAATAATTGAATATACATAGGAATAAAAACTTTAGTTATATCTTGCTGCAATACACTAAATATTAACATTTATGAGTGAGAGTCTGTTATATGGAGAAATTCATCACATCACAAAAAACAACATATACTATAGGTTTGTTTGTTTGTGTTATTTGTGTTTTTGTTGTTTTAGGCATGCTTTTGAGTGTGCCAAAGTAGAAGGCTAGATGTGAGCCTTGCGCGATTTTGGTGGAATAGATAACCTTGCCTCCTTAAATCTTTGCCTAAATGCAACATTTCGAAAGGAATGTTTAAAAAAAAAATTCAACATAAAGAAAATAACATAGTATTTTTATTATGAGTAAAAACCACAAAATTAATAAGTGTTTACATAATGGCTTAATCTCCATTAAGCGACACCTAAAGAATAATGTAAGATGCATTTACTTAGTTATGTTCTTCCTAATACAAACAAATTTATAAATTAATTAGCAAGTGAAGTTAGATTATTAGAATAATTAGATTGTATAATTATCTTTCTAAGATAAATACTTGCTATTAAGATAATATATATAACAAAATATTTATCTACTTATATAGATTTTATATCACAATTTTATTTTATTTTATTATTCTTAAATAAACATAAGATGGAATAGTCCTCAAAGATATTAAAAATAAAATATATATATTTTATTTAAAAAATATATATCATGGCGGAATTTTATCATTTAGATTATTTAATATTTAAGAAAATCCAAGTTTTTTTTTTATATTTAACATGGTGGAATCGGTAGCCGCCACGAATCCAAGCAGACTGTCCAACTTTTATGGCCGCCACAGTATTTTGTGCTGTCCGCCCCGCAACACAGATCTTCGCGCAGTCCGCCCCTATAACCGCCATGCCACAATCATTTTAAACCTTTTACGCCGCTAAAAGCACCAAGAAAGAGACCAACGTTCAGTCCGACGAGGCCCGAGATTTGAACCTTGGACCTCCGTCCCCCTTATCGGGTTTGGATGAACCAATTGGTCTACACCTCAGACCTAAGAAAATCCAAGTTAAAAAAAAATATATGAATAATATCCAAGTTATTGTAATACTGCTACATGCTACATGATAATGACCCAAGTTCAAATCTTGTCAAACAATTCATAAATACTATTCAAATTATTACAATACCACTATCAATAAATTCACAAACACAATAATTTAACATGTTAATCATATATCATAAAAACTGATTTCATATTTATTAAAAAAAAAATATTAAAATGAATCAAATTCCAACATAAAAATATACCATTGAAAATACATAAAAGAACAAAAATCACATTAAGCACCCGTGATATTTATCTATTTTAGAAACTGTCCCATGGATATGACATCACAATTTTTAAAAATTGTCTTCCCACGTAAATCACATGTAGATTAAAGATCATCCTACGTACCTGCTATCCCCTTGATGTGCCATCCCATTTCTTAAAAGTTTTCACACGCAAATCAAAGGACCTTACAAAATGAAACACCAACTTGATAATTTTTAGTTGTGCTTATAGACAAGCCGTGCTGACTAGGGTGACATCCGCACGGTTATAGAAATATCAAAGAAAAATATGAGTCGTGCTGACTAGGGTGACAACCGCACGGCTATGGAGAAAAATCAAAGAAAAATACCACATGTGTTTTTTAAGCGAAAAATCTCTTGTGTGACCGATTTGGTTTAATAGACCACGAACAGGAGTTCTACACCGTCAAAGTCATCCGGGGTCGCACCCAGCCCTGCCTTGACCAGGGTGACATCTGCGTAGTTATAGAAATATTATAGAAATATCAAAGAAAAATATGAGTCATGCTGACTAGGGTGACAACCGCACGGCTATAGAGAAAAATCAAAGAAAAATACCACTACCACAACATGTGTTTTTTTAAAACGAAAAACCTCTTGCGGGGCCGCTTTGGTTTAATAGACCATGAACAGGGGTTCTACACCGTCAAAGTCATCCGAGGGTCGCACCTAGCCCTGCCCTGACTAAGGTGACATCTGCATGGTTATAAAAATATCAAAGAAAAATATGAGTCGTGCTGACTAGGGTGACAACTGCACGACTATAGAGAAAAATCAAAGAAAAATACCACTACCACAACATGTGTTTTTTTTAAGCGAAAAACCCCTTCCGGGGCCGCTTTGGTTTAATAGACCACGAACAGGGGTTCTACACCGTCAAAGTCATCCGGGGGTCTACAACATTATCAATTAAATTTTGGGTACCCAATTCAGCTTTTTGGTAGGGTGGAGATTCGAACCTGGGACCTCCCTCGGAGGATTTGCCCTCTCCTCTCCAACTCACCTACAACACCTGGATGCCACAACATGTGTTTGTATTAGGGTTGTTTCTATTCAATTGATCTCCATAAATTTTTAAACCACCTAAACAGTGGCTATAAGTAAATATTACTAGAAACATTTGACATTTAAATGATAACTTATTTTCAAAGCTGGGTCTCCATAAAATAACCAACTATGTTTTTTTAATGGTAGAAGTTCTTCTTCAATTAAAAAGTTAGATAATATTAAATCACTAAAATGGTTGGTTATAAGTCCGACACATTTAAAATGATAACTTATTTATAAACTTTGGATTTTCACTTTTAAAATTAATTAATTTTATATTAAACTAGTGGTTATAAATCAATTCTAGACTAACTTATTTTCAAAACTTGAATCTTTACATGTCATTGAGGTGTCTGGATAGAATAAATGCCAAATACTTGAAGCTATCTTGATAACTAAAATTAGGTACATCTAGAGTTACATCCCAAAGTCGAAAGACCCAACACCTATGTACTAAATTTCATTTATTATTGTATGAATGGACACAATTGAGAGTGTATTAATATAACCTGCATAACCTAGAGTCATATAGGTCAACCAAACCAATATGGGAGGTCATAAAGTACAAATACTTCTTTCCTTCAAACCCGTAGAGTCAACTATACCCACTGCAAAAAGGCGCTTTTCATACCAATGATCTCAACTGTCATTCCAATTTACTTTGATAGAGGAGAATAACTTTGGAGAATATTAAGACTGGAAGGGCAATTAGATAATGATAAATAAAAGATGCCGAGGAATAGCATAAAAGAATAGGCATAAAAGCATTGCATAAAGAGAAGGCTATCTTTTCTTGTTCTGTTTTTATTAACAGTGATTAGGTCATAAATGGACAGGAATGCAACCGTGATTAGTATTCCAAAGGACCGTGATTAGTATTCCAAAGGCCAGGAATATCACAAAATACTGCACTACAGACAGATAATTGAGAACAGCTAATAAAACGCAGCAAAGGGTCATGGTATTTTGTAAATTTCCTTATTCAATGCAGAGAAAATGATAATGACATTGTTGGGATTTCTATAACAAGAATGCTTGCTACTAAGCTATAAGACATAGAGTTTTGTAGTTAATAATATTTAAGCTACAAGACATAGAGTTTTATAGTTAATAATATTTGAGATTAGGTATTTTAAGTTAACCTATTTTACAAGATATTTTGTTGTTGTAATATTATTAACAATGAGTCAAAGACTCATTCATAGGTCCGTTTGAGATACAATATAAAAGAACAAGTGTAGAGGCACTTCTTAAGAAAAATTATGATAGAAAGAAAAATAAAGCTAAAGGAAAGAGTAATGGAAAGCAAAAATCCAGGATGGGAAATACAGAGATTTATGAAGAGGACAGTTTCATGGATGAAATCATGCTTTTGATCATTCCAGACCTCTTCTACCATTCAAGGCCGCCAAAAAAAAAAAATGTATGTGATACTCATGTTTCATTATTGTATATTAATTTATTTTGTTTGAAAGATATACAGATATTTTTCATTATTCTATAGACTGCTAAGTTGGGTTGCTCGGTGCAAAGATACCCAGGTTGAGAGACGTAAGACAATATTTGAAACGTTTTTGTCGTTAGCAAGCAAACTTTCTTACATTAGAATGAGCCAATTTCCATATCTAACGTATCTTTCCTTCAAATTTCCAAATCACGTTTGAAGTTATTTTAAGTTTTAGTTTATTGTAGTTGTTAAATCAGGTCTGCTCACTTCTGGCTATAAATCACAGGACAAATTTATATGCATCCTCTTAACCTTTCTTAATTGCTCAGTGCTCTGCATTTTCCATATATTATAACGTTCTTGTTGGAATTTGTGAGATGCAAACAAGTATTTATATAAACTAGACCAGCATATAAAAAAAAGACCAGTCAACATATTCATATTTTAAAGTGGGGAGAAATATTTGAATTTACTAGAGCCGTACTTGACAACAGTCTATAACGAGTATCTCCAGCCTTTTTGGGTGGTTTTTAAAATAAAGGAAGGAGGGTAAAGGTGTAAAACGAGGAGTGATTAAATAGGTGGGGGATTATAACTGACACTAAATGACGAAGGGGCATCAGCGGCAGATTTATCCGGACGCGCTTTCATAGAACATTGTTATTATTCTATGCAGACGTTGATACTGTCGCTTATGGACATAGAATCTCTCCTTCTCCCACACCTATGATTCTTTTCTTCTTCCCATAAAATTGTCCATATATGACATCATCTACAGTTAGTTTTCGTCTCCGTTGTAGGTAATCTTCCTTGGACGATATTAACGCAGCTCTGCTCTGGTCTGATCTTCTTGCCGCCGACCATAGGTTAAAATTATGGAGTCTAAACTTTTGGATCCTGTGCGTCCATGTACAGTATGGTCACGTCATGCATCAGCAGCTCAGAGGATATGCAAAAGATGTAAGATTATTTCATCGTTTAAATTTGTTTTTAACAAGTAAATTTTAAGATGGTCTGATACTCCGTACACACACAGATTGTTCAATTCGTTGTAAACCTTGGAGCCAGAAGAATGGAGTTCGTCTTACAATGGCAAGATCAGCAGCTAAAGATAAATATGGTATTAGTACATTTGGATCAATTATCTCTGTGTTTTTTTTTTTTTGAACTTGTTATAGGCCGGTATTGGATTATACTGTGATTATATTATCTAGTCTGGGTTCTGGAAACAGAGGCATATCGTCGTAGTAGTATGGCCATCACATAGAGAATTGAATTGAATTGAATATCAGGTAAGTATGTTAGTCTAGATTGAATTAATGACTCTGATAGCTTCGACGTCTCAGAATCTGTTGGAGTTGCATGTAATGCGGTTCAAATGGATTTTCTACCAATTGCTGAGCCGGTTGAAATTCAAGAGGAAAAGCTTCAGGTGATCTTGGTGTCGAGTGCGAATATGAAAGTAGATTCAAACATCCAAATATATATATATATATATATATATATATATATATTTGATGAACTGTAACTGTTTGTTCTTTTATTAGATCGATGAAGAAGCTATAGAGATGAAAAAATGGATAGAGAGGATCAAAATGATATTTGGTTCAATGGAAGACGGTGAAATATCCATTTCCCCATATGACACTGCATGGGTAGCTCTGGTTCCGGCTTTAAATGGCTCGAAAGAGCCCCAGTTTCCTTCTAGTTTGCAGTGGATAATCGATCATCAGCTCAAAGACGGTTCATGGGGAGATCCAGACATATTGCATCTTGCTGACAGAATTCTCAACACGCTTGCTTGCGTTATCGCTGCCAAAGCATGGAATACCGTGCCTCAATGCGTCACCAAAGGTAGTATAGTATCTAGATTTTAATAAGCACTAGAAATCTCTAGTCAAGGTAAAAAAAACTTTATAATCATATTTTTTCCTTGACGCTTACTTTTGCTTGCAGGGTTGAATTTTCTTCGAACGTATATTCCCAGAATGGAGGAAGACGATGACTTTGACATCCCCATTGGCTTCGAGATTGTCTTTCCTTCTCTCATGGAAGATGCCAAAGCCATGAACTTGGACCTTCCCTACGATGGCGAAATCCTCCAGAAAATGTACGATCAAAAGGCTTCAAAACTGGAAAGGTAAAGAGTTTATTCCAACATTAAGAGCTTATTAAACAAGACTTTTGTGGAGTAACTGGACGCTGTCATGAATTCAGAATACCAATGGAGATTGTTCACAAATATCCGTCGACATTGCTGCACTCTCTGGAAGGATTGCGCCACAAGGTGTGCTGGGATAAGCTTCTAAAGTTACAGTGTAAGGACGGATCATTCTTGTTTTCGCCAGCGTCTACAGCATGCGCTCTTGCACAAACCAAGGACGCTAACTGTCTTCGGTACCTCGAAAATGTGACAGAAAAATTCAATGGAGGAGGTAGTTAATTTTTTTAGACTGTAAACTTTCACTTTAAATTCGTAAGACTTGCAACAAAACAATGAAAGAGGTTGTATGTTTCATACCAGCACCCAATGTGTATCCCGTGGACTTGTTTGAGCACTTATGGATGGTGGATCGCCTTGAACGCCTGGGAATTAGTAGATATTTTCAGAAAGAGATCACAGACAGTCTCGAATACGTTTATAGGTGAATACTACTTATCGAAATGTTTAGATCGACTACCATTTTTTTTTTTTGTTTCAAGAATTTCTTGACAATGTTGATGTTTGATATTGAAGATACTGGACAAGTCGAGGAATTGGGTGGGCTAGGGATTCTCCAGTTCAAGATGTGGATGATACAAGCATGGCTTTCAGACTTTTCCGATTACATGGATTCGACGTAACCACAGGTTTGCCACATACATACTCTTCTTCTAGATTAAGGATCATACTGCAATTCGCTCTCTAAGCATTAGAATTTTTGTGATGTCAGAGGCATTCTCTCATTTTAAGCAAGGTGATCACTTCATCTGCTTCCCGGGAGAATCAAGCCAAGCAGTTACAGGAATGTATAACTTACACAGGGCCTCCCAAGTTTTGTTTCCCGGTGAATCCATACTGGAAGAGGCTCAAACATATACAAGGAATTTTCTCCGGAACAAAAGAGCCAAAAACCAGCTCAGAGATAAGTGGATTATATCCAAAGGCTTAGCGGGAGAGGTAATAATAAGGCTTATTTATCCCTGATGGCCTATGTTTCGCTCCAATCTCTATGAAGTTTTTCAACAATTTTCACATCATGACAACGTCAGGTGGAATACGCTCTGGATTTTCCATGGTATACCAGCCAACCCCGGATTGAGACAAGATTTTACATTGAACAGTACGGGGTGGATGACGTTTGGATTGGCAAGTTGCTATACAGGTAAAACCTTTAAATTTTAATCTAATCTTCGTTAGAATGGTAATAATAATAATACAGACCTAGTCCTTGAAAAATTCAGCCAAAAACACACTAATGACCTTAAAAATTTGTACTTTGTTTTTGTTCCTTCCTCCACATTGCAGAATGCCGTTTGTGAACAATGAGGTTTACATTAAGCTCGCCAAGGCAGACTTCAATCTGTGCCAATCCATCCACAGGAAAGAGTTGAATTCAATTATTAGGTACAATATATTGTAATTTTTCAAATTATTGGTTGTCTTATACTAATTATTAGGCAGCAAGGAAAGCAAAGGCACGTGAACGAATACAAAAATGAGTGTTGATATTTGTGATGTCGTTCTCCTTGTTTATTTTTTAATCTCTGTTGTAGGTGGTCCAGAGAATGCCGATTTGACAGACTGAGATTAGTGCAGGAAGATACGATAGTGAGATTGTATTTTTTGGCTGCAATAGCTTTGTTTGAACCAGAAGTAGCCCCCGCTAGGCTTGCATTGGCTCACTCTGCCATAGCTATGACGGCAGTCAGGAACCTCTTTTCTCAATGGCATTCTTCTCCTCGTCGAAAGCAGCATTTTCTGGAAGCTTTTGAAAGGTAATCTACAAGAAATTCTGTCACCACTTGTTTACAAAAAGGTCTATTCATTCTAATCTATGCATTAGATCAGATCAGAGTTAAAACTAAATTAAAATGATTCCATCTCAGATTAAAACAAATGCAATTAACTATTGTGTAGATATAAACGTCCACTTCGACAGCCTCGTACAAAAAAAGGTTATAAAATCAAATTCCTCCCATTATTCTTTCCCAAAAAGTGATTGAACTTGCCCAACGCGAATCCCCTCTGTATACTATTGCTTTCTTTTAAAAGCTCTACTATTATTTAGGATATATTGAAAAAGGAACTCTGGAGTTGGTTCGAGTTGAATCCCCTAATAATTCTATGGCGGCTCCCATTTCTCTGGAGAGTCGACTAAACGATCTTAAAGAAAAAGACGAAGAATTTTTATCAGATAATCATTAGCATAATGGTAGGTGACATTGTTGTCACCCACATTAGACAGAGGAGAGAATCCCATTTTGGATCCAGCTCACGATATGGCCCCATGCGGCGTTCAGCTAAAAACCTTTAACCAGGTGTCCTAGAGAAATTTTAGGGAATATTTGAAGGGAAAGATGGTCCCTCACTGTTTTTTTTTTTTTTTTCTTAACTTGGATCAGAGATATTTTTTTTGATGTATTAGCACTGTTGAGAAAAAAAGAGCGAATATTAGTAGGAAAAGGAATACTACCACCTCGTTAGAGAGGTGCCGACATTGACCAGATTAAACTCCAAAGAGACACATGCTCCTAGGAAAAATCCAAACCGAAATATCTCAATATCTCCATTGCTAGTGACCAAACTACAATAATTAAAGGGATTACTGCAACATTGAGATGAACGAACTGGCAAAGTGTCTTTCCCGTCCTACAGTAACTCCAAATCAAGTCGTCTTCACAACATCATTACCAGACTGCAACATTCATCTGTACAGCTACAAATAGCAGGAGTTCTGACCATGTGTTTTCCTTTTCCTTGTGCAGATGGGACGTTACAGCAATGGTGGGAGATGGTTCAGACACAGCAGCAAAACAAGTACTGAGGTGTCTGTTTCGAATGATTCACCTCTTCTCTGTTGATGGTGACTTCCTTCAAGGCCGAAACATTAGCGGCGACCTAAAACGCACTGTAATTCCAAAAATTTAGGAACTTAATATGTTTGTTTTGAATTATTATTTAAAGATCATAATCACCTCTGACGCCGTGAAGTCCGATGGTATTGTAGTGGCGGCATTGGCTGGTGAAGGAGGCACACTTCACAGGGCTAGAAGAAGACGACGACGAGGAGAAGAACGTCGTTCCAGAAGCTGAGGTCATGGTGATATCAGCATCATTCTTGGCCGGCGAGACCATTTCCCGAGACCTGATCCGTCGCCCTGAGTTCAGTCGCATGATGAAGCTGACAAACATAGTTTGTTCTCTTCTCCGGGCAGCGAAATACTCCAAGGTATAGCTCATTATTAAAAATGAAGCAGCAAGATAATACTAGTAGCAAACAAAATCTGAGCAATCAATCTGTCTTTATTTGGCGTTGTGACAATATGAATTTGTTTATGGATTTGTGAAGGGATGTGACCATGTGTTGGCTAGCGAGCAAGAGGAAAACGTGAATCCTCTAAAACTCCGTGCGGATGAGGCGATGAGGGACCTGGTTGGTCTACTACACGGAGGACAAAGCCCAGTTCCGAGTACGGTTAAACGTCTGTGTCTGAGCGTGAGCAAGAGCTTCTATTATGCCGCCCATTGCAAAAACCAAGAGATGGCCGATCACGTGGACATGCTTCTTTTCCACTCTGTGGTTTAGATGTATGACAACAAATAGAACGCTAGTACCTGGATTAACATAGAAGTCTATATCTATATATATATATATATCATCTGTCATTGACGTATATGTATAATTGGTTTTTGTGTTGGGCAGCTGCTACACTTAACTGGCTCTAGCACAAGTGGATTCCATGGTTTGTATCCATTGTTTCTTCATCCAAATAAGGAGAATATTATATCACCTCTCCAATCACTTGTTTCTGTCCTTTGTATATATCTTCCAAGTACCCATGAGAGATTATATATGATCAGTTTTATTTTTTTCTCTGTGCCCTTTTGTGATTCAATGTTTTATATGCCATTGCAAAGGAACGGTGCATATTGAAGCGACACAAGGTGAGTGTTGAGGTGGGACAAAAGCCTTTTGGGGAAGGTGCTTGAGCAGGACAACTTAACAACGGTGGGGGAGGTTGGGTTGGGCTGACTACGTAAATGACAAATAAAAAAATTTTACACATAAGAGATGTGATAATGTCACTTCTATGAAGGAATATTGTCCGGTTGTGCCTTAGCAAAATCCACAACTTTCTTTTGTGCTTTTCCTATCACACATTTCTAGCATTGCCTTTGTAAAAATGGGCCAGATTTTGACACTTTTTTATGTTAGGAGTCTGGACCACACCACTTAGCAAACTTTAGTTTTGTGATTTTTTTTTTTTTTTCAAATCACTGGAAAAAAGAATATGTTGGGAGATATTAACATCAATAATTATCTAATAAAACCAGAGGCATTGAGGTCCCCCATTGAACTCTTGTTTTTCCCGCTGTAAAATCACCTTTTCCAGGCTATGTTCGGAGATATTAACATCAATAATTATCTATTAAAACCAGAGACATTGAGGTCCCCCATTGGGCACTAGACTTTTTAGCTAAGCTCAATCACCTTTTCAAGGCTATGTTGGGAGATATTAACATCAATAATTATCTATTAACCCCAGAGGCATTGAGGTCCCCCATTGGGCACTAGACTTCTTAGCGAAGCTCAATCACCTTCCCAGGGCTATGTTGGGAGATGTTAACATCAATAATTATCTATTAAAACCAGAGGCATTGAGGTCCCCCATTGGGCACCAGACTTTTTAGGTAAGCTCAATCACCTTTTCAAGGCTATGTTGGGAGATATTAACATCAATAATTATCTATTAAAACCAGAGGCATTGAGGTCCTCCATTGGGCACTAGACTTTTTAGCTAAGCTCTTGCTTTTCCCGCTGTAAAATCACCTTTTCAAGATATTAATGTCCATTAAAAAGTAACACGAATAATTGTGATTAAGACTGTTAAGGTTTGACGAAGTAACGTTAAATAGAATGCATCCATTTAAAAATAGTATAAGTTTAAATTTTTAAGTTGCAATAATGCTACTCTCCACAATAAGTTTAAATTTTTAAGTTGTAATAATGCAACTCTCTCCACAATAATATAGGTTTTAATATTATGATTGTTTTGTCGTGCAAGGGGGGTCATCTCAGCTTCATCTGCCAATAAAATATACTTAGACATAGAAGTGTTTATTAAAAGCAAGATTATTACAACCAAGAATAAGAATTTCAAATAGTAGGTTTAAGATTAAACTTTAATAAAAATAGAGTTGTACACCATATTTTTGTAACTTGTTTATATATATTTATATATATATATAAAGAGGTAAGCAACATTCTTGAATGTTATTTATATAAAGAATGGTTTTATATACATTAAAAGATACTTTACCTCTTGGCTTTATCTTTGTAATATAGTTAATATTTATTATAGAAATATATATTTTTAATATAAGTTTTTGTTAAACACAATATTCTCAATGGTATAATTATTCCTAGTAAAAGAGTCATAAAAAAAAATACTATATCATCATATGATTATTTTCATTAATTAATCAATAATTTTATACAAAGATAACTAATTTATAAAAGTGAAATGTATATATTTAAATTAATTTTTATTTTTATTTTATTTAATGTTTATAAGGTAATGTATATAGCTTATTTTGGAATATCTTTCCTATTTTTTTTTTTTCACAATATAATTAAATGAATTATATAAAGTGTAATTCTACTACATTCTAAGGACAAATTAATATTTTTACAACCTTTTTAAATGATTAGGATTATTGAATTTACTATTATAGATATAAAGTAACACATAATTATTCTACTTGTATTCTAACAAGTTACATAAAAGTAATAAATAAGTAAAAAAATTACAATAAAAATAAAGCTTATGCTAAGTTAAGGTATAATCTATAAACTATTTTTTGTATTAAATTTTAAGAAAAATATATGATTATGATTATTAATTGAATGTGTATTTTGAATACTTAAATATTCTTTATACTATTAAATTATATATAATTTAATGCATGTGAATATTCATGAAAAAATTATAGTTAAAAATTAAATATCAATTAAAATAAGCTAAAAGATATTTATGTACTAATTTTTGGATTCATATAGTGTGATAAACCCCTATGATTGATACATAGGGCTAAGAGGTCCTCTTCCAGCCATGATACCTCATAAGTTCGAGAGCTAAGCTTATCAATAGAGGATTAACACATAAACACGCACACACATGCCATAGTTTGAACCTTGGACCTCCAAAAGAAGAGCCAAATCCTAAACCATTGTACTATCATGATGTAATATGTTATTATCCTTAATTCAACCTTACAATGAATCAGACATCTATAAGATCAAAACTTTCACTTTAGGTTGATTAAAAACAAGGTAAGAAAATCAAATAGCACTAGTTTAACTGGTTAAATTCCTTATGTTAGGATCTATCCTAATATTGTTATGTAAATGTGTAGTAACATGTATAGGCACCTTGAATACCTAGACACATGAGTCATATGATGTAGCTATTATTGATTGTAAGAATAGTTATTAAAAATGTAATTATTTCTTCATTAGGAGTTACTAACGTGGGTTCCCACTTGCATGTGAATCTGATCCTTAAGCATTAGGGTTAGCATTGATAGGAGTTTTTATAACGAAAACGGAAAAGAGAATGCATCAAGTTATTTTTCTATTGTAATAGAGCTTTGTTTGTAATGAGGTTGCCCCCTTGAAGAGGCTTACAATCTTGATTCTATGATTTCGTTTTTCTAGTAATAAAAGTTGCATTTTTATTCTATATTACAATATTGTTGTGCAACTTTTTTTTAGTTAATTGCTACAATATTTATGTGGATGTGTTTATTTTAATTGAAAGGTTTTTAATAAGTGGTATCATAGCACTTTCTAGGGATGTGCTCTATTATAGTCACAAAAATTATTGTTTAGATGTTCATTCCTTGTTAGGTATATTATTTTCCTTTCTTATGCTCTTTTGGCTAAAATATCCTATTAAAAATAACATAGTTTTTATTTTTAGTAGAATAGGTCATAAAACTTATGCTAAGGGTTTTAAAATATTATGTAAGAGTTGTCATTTTTGGCTAAACTAGATTACCCATAAAGTATCTAGTGAAGTGAGGGGTGATCAAAATCTAGTATCCAGGCCTTAGAAAATACTCGTATATGGAAATAAGCTCCCATGTACCCTCGAGTATATAGGGATATTCCCTTAGAATTAGGATAAATATTTATTCCTAGGAAGATATTGGCCATTTTAGTTTTGTGGTGCATAGTAAATAAATAACCATAAAGTTGTTATTATAATACATTCATAGTTAGAGCTTTGAGCTATTAGACCAACCACTAATCACTACTGGGATTGTATATTAGAGAGCCCACAAAACTTAACACACCCTAGCTTAGATTATCCTTGTTAAATTGTTCTAGTCACCTCCCAACAAAACCTAAACTAAAACTTAGACTTGAGCAACATACTAAGGATATTGCAACCATCATATATTGATAATACAATAATAGTCTATGATAATTATCAAAGCAATAGTTGTTAGTAAACAACCAGGTATAGTAATAGTTGGTAATAGTGAGGGACAACAATATTCATTAGAATAGACAATGGTAGTTATTAGTTGATGGTACATAGAATACCCTATGGGTCGATAGAATATTAATTATGTAGAAAATACTCTGTTTAGACAACAACAAAATCTAGGTAAGAACAATCAACAAAAAGAAGTCTAGAGACCCAAAAATTATTATTTTGTGGTATAGTTCATTACAATCATCTCTTCAAGCTTATTATTTTGGTATGTAGCATACATAAGATTTTTTTAGAGGCCAAAAATCATCATTTTAGGGTATACGTCCATTTTGATCATCTTTTTGAGTTGATTGTTTTGGTATATATCACCTATAAGTGGTTTTGGGAATCTCAAAATATTTTAAATGGCCACAGCTACTAAGGGTGCCTAGTGGAGCAACTAGGTGAACACATTATTCAAATTAATGTCCAAATAAAAGCACTAAATAACAATATAAATTATGTGTTACAACAACAAAGTAAAGTGGATTAGACATTCAATAATAGATTAAATGACTTTAAGAGTCATATAACAGGTATATCTCTTGTATATAACCAACTAAAAAACAAGGACTTGGAATGTAAGGTCGGTAGTTCATAGAGGAGAGCACACCATACCTTTATGAATAATAGTTTGTATAATATGCCCAAGCTAGATTTTACTGAATTTAATGGAGAGGATCCTAATGGTTGATAATGACAAACATAATAGTATTTGAATCTTTATGACATTTTCTAAGATCTAAGGCTCATAATAACATCCTTAAAATTTTAATCTAACACACTTTGATGATATCAATGGTTGAGGAATATGCATCCAATTCCCTCTTGGAAAGAATTTGAAACCCAACTATTCACCCAATTTAGACCCAATGAATATGATAACTTCACAAGAGCTTTCACCAAATTGAAAATTGGTAAACTAAACAAAGGGCTTAAGAGATAATTTTTTTTTTTGTAGTTTTCATTAGCAGGTTAAAAAGAGATATTCAAGCAAGGATGTGGATGTTCAAACCAAAAACCATGATGCAAGCAATAGGTTTAGTTAGATTAGCAAAAAATAAATATGCTACTCCAAGGTGCACAACTAAAACCCTTCAAGCTCAACCATCACCTCCATATACGCTAGTTTCGACCCCAACCAACAAGTTACCCCCAATAAAATGTTTGGCCAAAGAAGAAATGGAAGAATGTAGGGTACAAGATATATGCTATAACTATTATGATAAATAATCTCCATGCCACAAGTGCATGCAATAAAATATATTTAATCGATATGGGTGAACCTCATGATGAAAAGGAGGACAATAAGATAAATGATAAACATAAAGAATTTAAATTGACAAAGGATCAAATTTTAATTTTGTTTGTGCATGCTTTAGCAAGAATTCCTATTCCCTAAACCATGAAGGTGGTCAGGCAACTCAAGGGTCAATGACTCATAATCCATATCGATTTAGATAGTACACACAATTTTGTTGATCCTTAGGTGGCAAAAAGAACATAATGCTACATACACTCATGCAATTCTTTGGAAGTTATGATAACCAATAAAGGGGTCTTATCTTGTAATGCAAAACTATAGAGGTGAGGATGTGTAACTTTAACCTTAAGGTAAACATGTTTATCCTTCCCTTGGGAGGTTGTGACATAGTGTTTAGAACTAAATGGTTTTATACTTTGGGTCATATAATATTAGGATTGTTTTTAACTTTGAATGCAATTCAATTAGCAAGAGAAGGAATACACCCTTTGTAGTATTATCATCAGTTCTACCCATCCTATCAACTCCCATCAAATAGAAAAAAAATTAAAGAAGTCATATCAAAGGGTGAGGGTGCATCTATGTGCAATCTAGGTTTTGACTACCATTGATAAAGTTTAATAAGTAAATTTATAACTATTGATGAAAAAATATGCATCTGCATTTGCCACATCACAAGTAGATAAAACAATAATTCATGAGTAGTTATATTGTCTCTCTCAATATGCTCACTTCTGACCTACAACTCACCCTTATAGGACTTCCATAATCATCCAAATATCTCATGATTCCATTAATTCCATATCTTTCCCCCTTAGTTTTGACCATGAAACCCCTACCACAATCATTATAAGCAAGGAATACTCAAATTGTAGGGCACACACCTCAAAATAGACTTCGTATATAATTTCTAAATATATGAACAAGTGAGAATCAATAGTAAGTGTTGGGAAATAGCCTATAGGTACACTCTTCCATCACTTTCATCATGCATTTTGGATAGTTTCATAGTTCTAGTAGTAGAGTCCACTTTCTAAGAAGGTGCACAAATTTTTCAATATCTCAAGGTAAATTTGGCAAAGGCATAAAGAATCAAATGTGGCAGCAAGTTGATCGACACCATTTGGAGTGCAATTTTAAGGTATCACAATGGACTAGACCCGTTATCTATAAATTACCTTCCTTAAATGGCCAGTCATATTGGAGCTTTCATTTGGGAATGATGAACATGTATATTCTAAAAGATTCTGCATGAGAAGATGCTATAAGAAGGGTTATGCATAGTGGTGAATATTCGTAAATTGGGTGAATATTAGGATTTTTAAAATTAGAAATTGGCGAATATGAGGACCCTCAACGTTGGCCCATTTGCCTAAAATTTTTAGGACCAATTTTTTCTTAGGGTCAATTCACCATAATATATATCCAAACATAGGTATATTTGTACTTGTTGGAAAGCTCTTTTCGAGCCTGATCTAATGGTGGTGTTTTTATAAAGTTATAAGGTGATTTACTAGGTCAACATTTACCCCAAATATGACATTTCTTTTTAGGGCTTTAAATACCCCAAATTTGGGTGTGAAGATGATTGATTTGATTTGCTTAGGATTCACCATGATTCACTTTGATTTTGATTAGGATTTGTCATTTCTTTACAACTACATTTTGGGTCCAACCCCTTATGCATAACCCTGGCTATAAGAGAAGTTACTCCATCATTCTAGCAATAATTTCTCAATCCAAGCTTTTATGATAAATATTTTTGAAGGGAAAAGGCATGCTATGACCCTATCCTAATATTGTTATGTAAATATATAGTAATATATATGGGTATCTTGGATGCCTAGACATATGGGCCATATGATGTAAACTATTACTTATTATAAGAAGAGAATAAAGATGTAACTATTTTTTATTAGGAGTTACTACCTTAGGTACCCACTTGCATGTGAATTTGACCCTTGAGAAATAGGGTTAGGGTTGATAGGAGTATTTATAAAGACAAGTGCAAATTTTAAATTTATCAAGTCATTTTTTCTATTGTAATGAATCTCTACTTCTAAAGAGGTTGCCCCCTCAAACAGGCCTATGGTCTTGATTCTACATTTCTGTTTCTTTTGAGTAATAAAAGTTGTTGCATTCTATTATGTATTGTAATATTATTGTATGAGTCTTATTTTTTAGTTAATTACTACAATATTTGTGTGGATGTGCTTATTTTAATTGGAAGGTTTCTAAATGCTCAAATTTCAAGGAAAATACCTAGGTTCTCATATTACCCATAAATACATGCATAATTTTTAAGTTTATACAATACCACTATGCTATTGTGATATAATACACATGGGGTTCATTTCAATCTAATATAACCAATAAAAAAACAATCAAGGAAATAAGATTAGCCAAAGAAGGTCGACTCTCCATATAAATGTGTTATAGATCAATACTAAATATTTAATTCAATTATATTAATATTGGGAATAAATTGTTTCAAAAATTCAAAGCCTTTAAATTTTTAATGAAAAATCAAAACGGATGGAATATCAAGTGGTTAATAAAAAATTGAAGAGGAAAGAAAATAATAAGAAGTTTGATAATTTACCATAGAATGTAGTCGTACATGGTAGTGGATAATTCAATATATAAAATGTTAGGTCCATTATAAATATGCCATGATGCATAACTCATGTTGAGTCAATGGATTTAAATCTTAGGTAATAAAATAAATTTCATTGTTCATGGAATTATACTCATTTTATTAATGGGATGACTCCATACAAGATATAGACTAAAAATAATAATTCACTTTTACATTGCAATATGTTTGGATTGCAATATCAATCCTACACTTTACATGTGAATGAAAACAAACTTGAATTCAAAAGTCATAAGTATAATAATGTCAAAGGTAAAAAGATAATGTAGTTTTTAATGTCCATGAGACTATATAGACCATATGAGACTATGAGAAGGAGGGCTAAGAGGAGAAGGTCCCTCTTGTATTCTTTCATCTCAATGCTTGTTCACACCTCAAAGACAATGAGGTGGAACATTGTGTGTTTTGTTTTATATATTTAATCAAACAACTCCCTTGGGATCTAATCTAAAGAGGTTTCCTTAACCTTATAATATTGTAATCTTAACTAAGGCACAAGAGAAAAAATAAAATTCAATAAAACAATAGCTATCATATATGAATTTTAAATTTTATAGAAGTTACAAGACACAAAAATTGCTCCTTTGAGTCCTTTCTTTAAGCAGAGGTTCAAGAGAATGCACAAACAATCTACTCTAGCTTTCAACTAAATGCCTTTCACTGTTAATGCCTAGAACACAAAAGTAAAGAATCTATCATAACCTAATCAAGGTTCCTTAATTTTCTTAATATCTTATATAAAAAATAGAACAAAATGTTTGTTCTTCAATAGACAACAAGCAACCTATGCTATAAAATAGAAAAGGAAAGTATAGGGTTAGAGTTATGTACTCTAGCATTTGATACAAAATCACTCATTAGAAAAAATATCACTTCTTAACAAAATCATTCTGTGGAATCCTACAACCAATAATTTCATTCAACTTGTAAGAACAAAATAAAACTAAAAGTACATATTAGTTTTTAGGGGCCTCTCAAGCTAAGAGAAGTAGTGAGATTTTTGGCTTGACTAGTTAGACCCCCCTAGTATTTCAACAAAATATTTCTTGCAAACCAACATGATATAAAAACATGAATGAAAAGTTTTTTTTTGGAAAAAATATTGCTTATATTAATACAAAAAAAATACAAGACATCACAAAAATTTAGTGTTATCCTATCCTAGGTGATAGGTGGAGTTGGAATTGGTTCTCTTGGGAGATGCATTTGGCTGCCCTAAAAATATTAGGGGTGTTATCAGAGCTATTTGGAAGGATTATAATCAATATAATGAAAAGTTTTTTGATTATATACCAACAATTTTGTGTTTTGTAAATGTTGAAAATTGAACATAATATAAAAAAATATAATTTAATAGAATAGAAATTGCGCACGATTGGGTATAAAGCAATTTCAATTCTATAATTTTAAAAAATATTATAAATACAAGAACAACTTTATATGATGGAATCACTACTTAGGAACTAGTGATTTTGTTACTGTAAGTCCTATAGGGTGACAAAATACAATAATTAATATTATAGATATTGGAAAACTTCTTATGATGAAATTGTTGCTTGGACAACAATGATTTTGTGATTAAAAAATTGAATAGTAAGTTTAAATCTAAAAGTTACTATAGTAGAAAAAAATAGAGAGAACTAATAATAAAAAATCATTGCCTAGAAATCATAGGACCAACAATTTTTATTTCTACAATAGATTCGAGTAGTTAAGAGGTTGAATTTGGGTTGTTATGGTGCGATAGGGTTGTAGACTATCTCTAGTAGGCATATAGACCCTATAAAAACTTGAAAAGGCTACCAAACCAAGGTAAAAGAATACACACACACACACACACACACACACACACACACACACACACACACACACACACACACATATATATATATATATATATATATATATATATATATATAATCAATACTATACTTAAAAGGAAGCAACTATTGTTAAATCATGAGATGAGAAAAAATAAAGGAGATAATAAAGTTAGTATAGAAAAATATAAGCAAGAGCAAACCAAAAAAGGAATAAGGAAGATGTCACCAAGTATTATGGCCTCTTCTCCTTGCCCCCAATTTGATTTACCAAGCAAGAACTTTCAAAATATCAAATGAGAACTATGAGCACAAGAAATGATTGAAAGAACAATTCTTGAAAATAAATTAGATGATTTTTGGTATATTAAAATTGTGTTATGAAGGGCATCCGAAATGTTGGAAATTTTGAGTATATAAGTTGTCATTGATGTCAAGAGTGAGTGGTCATTGATGTCAAGCTTTCAACACCAATCAATGGTAATTTCAGTGGGCAACATCAGTTTTAGGTTCTCTAGTTTTAGTTGATCAAGATCCGGTTTCAAGAAGTCAGATGTGGTCTAAAGTGCAAAAAGCCCAAGTGAATAATATTATAATATTTTTTATAATATTATAAAGGGAATTTTTAAATTAATTATAAATTAATTAATATAATTTTTATTATAAATTAATTTATAATTTAATTTACTTAAGTTATTTAAATTAATTATTAATTAATTTTGATATTAGTTATAAGATTAATTTATATTAATTTTTAACTAACCCTAAGGAGGGTTATTAAAATTAATTCAAAATTTGAATTCGAATTTCTAGCACCAACGTGGGAAGAACATTTATCATGTGTATAAAAGGGGGATTACCCACCTCACCATTTTCCCTAATGTTTTCGAATAATATCCTGTGCTATAAAAATTTCATGTGAATCATGTGTGCAACAAAGAGTTTTTAATTTTTTAAAAAGTGCTAAGAGAAGGCGAGATCATATCATCCACCAAGGAGGAAGCCTTGGTCACCAACCGCTGGCAGCACAGTTGGCAACCACGGTAGTGGTAAGGTGTTAGGGTAGCGATAGGCGCAGGTTCGAATCCTCACGAAGGATCATTTTGTTTTTGCTAGAAAACACGACAGAGTAAGGTTGAAAGGGAAGGAAGTTTGAATTCCTTCACGTGGGTGCCTCTAGCCCATGCAGTGGGCTCCAAAGCACTAAGGCACTTGGCACTTGGGGAGACGGTAGATCGAATCACGCTGAAACTCTTTTTGGAAAATAATAAGGTATGCATTAAACTTTGAGTGCCAGAGTTTTCGAACAAGGTTGTTGAGGTTTTGAAAATTAATTTTTATATATTTTATTTGGTATATAAGGTTTTGGGGAGTTATAAGGTTATTGTAAAATAAATTTTTGGTATTTTTTGCTTGAGGGTTTGAAAAGGAAATAAAGGTGTTTTAGAAAGATTATTTGTGGTTTTTGTGGTGTTGGATATTATTTTAATTTGGAGATTATAAGGTGTAATCAAGTAATTATTTTTGTGCATGATTTTATGAATGTTAATTACAAGTAGGAGCAATAAGATGTATTTGAGCTTTGAGTATTTTTTGTTTCTAAGGAATATTTTGAGAAAGTGTTGGAGTGATATTTTTCATCTAACCATTGAAATTGGAAATAAGGAAATTGTGATTTAGACAAGTTTTCTAAGGGCACTTCTACATCAAACAAAAGGTATGGGCATATTATTCCTAGTGAGTGATTGTTGAATGTTGTGAATGCTAAGTTGGAGTGAAAAGGATTTGGTTAAGGTTTTCCTTGTTGAGTGTGTTGAATTAATGCTTCAAGGTTTTCTAGAATAAAGAGTTGTTGATAAAACCTTGTTTTATAAGCATTGTTGTTGAAGTGAGTGAAGAACTTGAACTAGGGTTTGCAAAGATCATGAGTATCATTGTTATGTGAAGATTGTTTTATAAGCATTGTTGTTGAAGTGAGTGAAGAACTTGAATTAGGGTTTGAAAATATCATGAGTATCATTGTTATGTGAAGATTATTTTATAAGCATTGTTATTGAAGTGAATGGTTGAATGAAGAACTTGAACTAGGATTTGAAAAGAACATGAGTATTATTGTTAAGTGATATTTATTGATAAGCATTGTTGGAAATATTTGAGTGAGTGTTCATATGCTTGGACTAGGGTTTGTGAACAAGGATTATTTCATTGAGTGATTGGTTTAGTATATTTGGTTAAGCCTAGTCAAGTGAATGTGCTAAAATGATTATTCAAGTTATTTGAAATAAATCGTTATATTTTCTAAATTGAGTTAAGAAAATGATCGAGAGTTAGTGAGTGTGAAGCATATTGAGTATCTAACAATTATCTATATGTTTATGTGGTAAAAGGAATGATTGAGCATTGTGGTGAATGTGAAGAATATTGAGTCTCTAACAATTCTTTATATGTTTCTAAAAGATTGATTGAAAGTAATTGAGTATTGTGATAAGTATGAAGCATATTGAGTCTCTAACAATTCTCTTTATATTTCTATGAGTTTGGACAAGTTCTAGTGAGGACTTGTTGAGCAAATTTGGACAAGTTCTAGTGAGGACTTGTTGAGTAGATTTGGACAAGTTCTAGTGAGGACTTGTTGAGCAGATTTGAACAAGTTCTAGTGAGGACTTGTTGAGCAAATTTGGACAAGTTCTAGTGAGGACTTATTGAGCAGATTTGGACAAGTTCTAGTAAGGACTTGTTGAGTAAATTTGAGACAAGTTCTAGAGAGGACTTGTGGATAGGTTAGTGTGAGCTTTTGTGGAAGCTTACAAGGCATATTTGAGGTAAGTCTTTGAGAAGACTTGAGAGCAGAGTTGATTGATTGATTTATTCAAACATTGAGTTAAGGTTTGGGGTAGATCTAACAGATTTGATTTGAGATTGAGTCAAGCTTTGTGTTAAGGCTTGAGGACAGAGATTGAGGATAGATTTGTGCTAGACCAAAGGACTATGTTTAGTGCAAATCAAAGGACAAATATTGAGGATAGATTTGTGCTAGATCGAAGGACTGTGTTTAGTACATATTTGAGGATAGAGTTTGGTGCAGATTTGAGGATAGGTTTGTGCCAAACCAGAGAAAGATATTGAGCAGATTTATGCTAGACCGAAGGACTATGTTTAGTACAAATTTGAGATAGATCTTTGAAGGTGACAGAGTATAGAGGATGACAACCTCCAATAAATAGATATCCATTAGATAGGGCATTGAGGACAAGTGCCTTCAATGGATAGAGATCCATTATCTAGAGCAGTGGGGGTAATAGTTCTTCTAGAAGATCACTAATCAGAGCTAAGGAGAAAGAAGTTATCTTGTGGATAGAGATCCACAAACTTGTAGGGGATTAGTGTCTCCTTTGGATAGAGGTCCATAAACATTGTAATAGGGAAAGGATTCCCAAGAGATTGATTGAGAAAATTTTAGTGAAATATTTTTTTCGTGGAGTAGCCCACATTGGGTGAACCACGTAAAATTTGTGTCTCTATTGTGTGTGGTGATTTGTGCATTACTTTGATTACTGCTATTGATATTGCTATCTATACATTGCATAATATTGATTGGGAAAGAAAAGTAAAAAGCGGTCTTATACTATTCACCCTCCCTGTCAGTATAAGCTTGTGTTCTTCACGCAAGACCTTAATTTATAGAGATTCATTACCTTAGGGAGAGGAGAAGGTGCATTCATGGTGAAAAAATGGAAGGTCAGAATTTAAAATACATATTTAAGAGGACAAGGGAGGTAGATCACCAAAGTGGTAAGCCTCAAAGTCTACAATATGTTGGGATATGGCACAAATTTGAGGTGACATCAGGCAATTAATAGTAGGAGGCTTCAAGAGAGAAGAGAATCCAAGATTCAAATATTTTATCCTTGAGAAAAAAATCATTTCTTGTCAAAATTGTGTTTGTGATAATTCCAATCCATAATTTTATCATTTTGACTATTATAGGTCAAACAAGGTAGGAAAGGTTGAGTTTGATCATGAATGATAAAATGTTTGCTATGCAAAATCATAAGATATATTTCATCAAAAAAAATATTGCATTTGAAGAAAGGAAACTCATTTTTTAGGTTAAGGTGGATGATTGATCAATTTGGTTCTCCAATGGGTGGTTACAATTTTGTGTGCCAAATTTGGGTGTCTATATTTACCTCCTATTTGGTATATTTATTACAAAATAAATGCATAATAAATAGTTGTAGATACCCCTAACTTTGGAGAAAGAACACTTCCTAGTGTTAAGATATGGTAAAGGTATGGTGTGCAAATTATTAACTTACAAGAATCTTGAAGAATAATCATTTTAAACAATATTAATTGTATTAATTACACCCATGCCCCTAGCCCATGGTGACCCCTCAAGTTTTGGAGGAAAAATTTAAGTTCTTGAGTAAACTCGAATAGGCTAGGAAAATAATGGGAGGAAAAGAGAAAATTCAACTGGGAAGGGTCCCTTGGGGGGGGGCTTAAAAGGTTTGGAGGATTAAACAAACAATTTATTTTCACATGCATAGGTAGCAATAGTGAGCTTTGGGTGCAATTTCAAGTGCAAAATTCCATGGATCAACAAGGGTGACCCAAACATCATGTAAAAATGGCATGAGTGGCAACAATATCGAAAAGAGGAGGCCTATAGGAACATCTCAAAATTTGGACCTAAAATTTTTATTTTGTTATTGAAAAATTAATTTTAAATTTGAAGTGGTGATAACATCGTCCTTTGACAATATCATATGTCATGGTTTTTCTAAGGAGAAGCGATTTTAAGCTCGATAAAATTACGTTATTTTATTGGTAGCAATAATTTTGTTCTTTGATGACTTTGTCTCTTAGGCACAATTTCATCAAGGAGTAATTTTACACATGAATGGCAATTTTGTAATGGACCAATCTTTCTAGTTAGTAGTGATTTTGTAAAAATAGAAAATATAGGCTAGATTTTATTTTTTGATAAGATAGTTAGACTAATACATAGGTTTTGGGAAGATTTGTAAGTTGGTAGATTTTTTTTTTTTTGCTTTTGTAGCATAGTGTGCTAGATTGTAGGGATCATAGGCTTTGACCTTTGATCACAACATTAGATGTTTTGACATTGATAGATGAAGCCCTTCTAGATGTAGTGCGTCTAAGGCACATAGCTTAGATGCCCTAACTTGAATTCAATTAGGTATTTTTGAATACTCTAAGAGATGGTATTAATATATGAGCACCTTTCATTTGTCAATGGGTGAGATGACAATTACCCTAGAATATGTCTAAAGGATCCTTAGGGTGTCGATATATGGAGCACACATCCAAGTAAGCCATGATAGGGCTTGATCATTGAGGATGATATCAAGAACCAAAGGCTTCCATTAGTTCAAGGAGACATTGACCTAAATCACATGTTTAAGGGATGTCAATTGGATGGAGTGATGGTATCATTGTGTATCATCATGGTAGGGTTAGTTCTTAGGCACATGAGTAGATAGGTACTAACATGAGGCTATGTAGAAATAGTGGTATAGATGCAATATGAGCATGTGTTGTACATCTAGGGTCTCGTAATCCTATCTAAATTATATAAGATATTAAATTAGGTGGTGTATCAGAGTAGATAGAACTTAACATATTGCATGCCCCTATAGGTATGGGCATGGGAGCATGTGGCCATTAGATGCCCAAAAATATTTTAAATCTTTTGTTTGGATGATGTAGATGCATGTAATATTTTAGTGGGCTGATGAGTACAATCATGGGAAGATACACTTTCAAGGGGAGTTAGAACTAACTAGGAGGGTCATTGATGAGTTGAGGATATGAAAAATTAGATGGAGGATCTGGTGGCACCATCATGGTTGGTCAAAGTGTTTTGTGTAGTTGGATAGGGTTAGGAGGGGGTATGGTTGATGGGCCTATGGGGAGATCAAAATATCCATAAAGTAGATAGGGTACTTCATCAGTTTGATGTACTCTAGGACATGCTTGTATAGGGAGAGCTATGGTATAGGTAGATGATGAAGGAGAGGGGATTTGGGGGCCCTCAAAATATAAAGAGATACAAATAGGACAATGATGATCCTTCTATTGCTTATCCTAGTGTGAATGATGTTGGGGCTATGACAACTTATCTTCAATGGTATAGAGGGTACATGCCTCAAAGATTGATATTAGAGATTAGGGCTAGATTTTGGCATCTCGTAACTAAGTTGGTATGAAGGTATGTGTGGTTGGTTTGAGAGATAGGAGAGAGATATATGGGTGATGTTTGGTTCTAAAATGACTACAATATTACATGTGGCACTAATAGTAGTGGGGCCTCCAATGATCCGATCAAATGAAATAATAGTATCCAAGAGGGATACACTTATGAGGAGGATTTAAGACTTAAAGGCTTAGGTTATAAGGCTAAAAATGAGTTGGGACATAGATATATAGGTATGACAAGAAAACATAATAGAGTTGTAGACTAGATTAGATGAAGTTATATAATAGAGATGCTTTGCAGGTAGATAATGTTAGGTAGGTGGCCATATTATGGATAGAGGTTGATCGATGACATCCAAGAGAGATAGTTTATAGGTGCATATACTAGGCATGATAGTAGATAATGATACACTAAGGGGTTAGGTAGAATAAGAAAGGGGGATATGGTACTATTTATGTGGTATATGAACAAGGCTCATGCATAGGAAACCACAACTAAGGCAACACAAAGTAGGATGTGATGGTCAAGTATCTGACTAATCAACTAGAGCAAGCCTAGACATGGTGGTAGGAGTATGGATAGATGATGTACTATGGGAAATTATACCATAAATCCATACTAGAGGATTAGAGGATGCCATCACAAACCAGGAGTAGGTCATGCTCTTATTCTTGATCTTAGATAGTATCTAGGTCCATTGACATGCCATCACCACCACCACCATTGGTTGGAGTAGAGGAGACAGGGGACACTAGATCCTAGAGCTAATGTTTCACATATTATAAATCTAAAACTAAGTTTCTGGTAGAGTTGTACTAGTTGTTTAGATTTTGTGTGGCCCATGAGGCCTATAATATTTTGTATGATGATGTAGTGTACCACTTTTGGATTAATGGTATACCTATATTATATATTGAGACACATTGTATATGATATATATATTGGTGGTTCTAGATTCATGATGGTTTTGTTAGTCAAAAAGTGACTAACTACAGAAAAACAATTGATGCACCTTTTTGCATATTTTCCAAGAAGACCGAAGTGGCCCATATGCTAAAGATCAAAGAAAAAGCAAAATACCGCAAGGAGGCAAAAGTGTCGCGATATCGCGACATGTTGCATTTTCGCGGCTAAGAGCAACAAAAGGGAGCAAGGAGGCAAAAGTGTCGCGATATCGCGACATGTTGCATTTTCGCGGCTAAGAGCAACAAAAGGGAGCAAGGAGGCAAAAGTGTCGCGATATCGTGACATGTTGCATTTTCGCTAAGAGCAACAAAAGAGAACAAGGAGGTAAAAGTGTCGCGATATCGCGACATGTTGCATTTTCGTGGTCTAAAGCAAAGAGAAAGAGCAAGGAGGAAAAAGTGTCACGATATCGCGACATGTTGCATTTTTGCGGTCCAAAGCAAAGAGAAAGAGCAAGGAGGAAAAAGTGTCGCGATATCGCGACATGTTGCATTTTCGCGGTCAAGAGCAACAAAAGGGAGCAAGGAGGCAAAAGTGTCGCGATATCGTGACATGTTGCATTTTCGTGGCTGAAGGCGACAAAAGAGTCCAAGCGGGAAAGAATGTCGCGATTTCGTGACATGTCGCATTTTCACGGCTGAAGGCGAAAAAGAGTCCAAGCGGGAAAGAATGTCACGATTTCGTGACATGTCACATTTTCGTGGCTGAAGGCAGCAAAAGAGCAACGCGAAGGAGGAGTGTCACGATTTTGTGACATGTCACATTTTCGTGACCATCCGAAAGGAAATAAAGGAAAGACATAGGAATGTCACGATTTCGTGACATGTCTTATTTTCGCTAGAAAATAGCAAGAGGAGACTGAGAAGGTAAGGAATGTCATGATTTCGTGACATGTCACATTTTTGTGACCGCCTAGAAGAAATGAAGGAAAAGACATAAAGATGTCGCGATTTCATGACATGTCTCATTTTTGCGGTTGGAAGCGGTAGAAGAGCAAAGCAAGAGACGAATGTCACGATTTCGTGACATGTCTCATTTTCACGGTGGGAGGCAGCAAAAGAGCAAAGTAAGAGACGAATGTCATGATTTCATGACATGTCTCATTTTCAGGTGGAAGCGGTAGAAGAGCAAAACAAGAGATGAATGTCATGATTTCGTGACATGTCTCATTTTTGCTGGAGGCGGCAAAAGAGCAAAGCAAGGAAAGAATGTCATGATTTCGTGACACGCCAGATGTAAAGGAATAAAATGTATTTTTGGCAATCAAAGGCATGCACTGACACCAAGAAGTGATTTCTGACATGATTATCAAAAATCTAGGATAGAGCGAAGCTTGCAGGATGATTGAAAATGTGACGAGGCTCGTCTAGAATGGTATTTAATTCATAGAAGACTTGTGTATTATTAGAAACTGTAGATGATTGCTTGTAAAATAGTAAGATGTACTTAGAAAAAGATACTCTTTTAGGGTATATATAGGGGTGAGCGACTCCAAAAAAGGGTCGGCTCTTGGACGTTTACAAGCTTGATGTACATGTACTTGGATTACAAGCAATAAAAGATTTCTTCTTCTAGCTTTCGAAACTTCTATGTGCAAGTGTATGTATCTGGTGTTTTAACTTTTATTCATTCTAAGTTTTATAATGTATCTATTCTGAAATCTGGATCGTGCATGTATAAATCTTGTTTCTAGAGTTGAACATTAAAAGATATTTACATGCTTTTAGACGAACATCTAAAAGTCACACTCAAGAATTCATGTTTTCTATAAAGAAGATATAAAGAAAACTCTGAAAGTAGTAATCTGCATCATCAATGTTTGTTGTTGTCCAATCTGTACCGTGAGAAAAGTTCTAGCTTAGGCTATATTTCCCTTATCTCTTGTTCCCCTTTTCTCTAAAAAACTCAAAGGAACCAGCCTTCTCTGGAGACTAGACAGATGATCTCAAGCAAGATCTGTCTATTCAATGTTGGCAAAGTCTAAGGTGCAACACTATTAACCGAAGGCAGATTTTGTTCCAATAGTTTTTGGCATGCCCAGTGGGACCAGCAATCCCATAGTATTGTATAAGTTTTGGTGTTTTACCTTAAGAGCCTTTTTGTTTGAAAATCTCAAGAAAAACCACCTGGCGACTCCGTTGCAATTTAGACCATAAAAGAAAGACCTTGTCTAAAAACCTTCTGGTTATATAGCCATATGATAACCAGATCCCGAGCTAGAAACTCTGAAGAACCTATCGAGTTCTTTGAACTACATCTCGAAAGCCTAAAAGCACACCCTGTGCTAGCCGCACGATCAAATCCACCCGACACCATTAGCACCTCTTTAACACCCATTGTAGGAGCATCTGCAAGCAATCCCATAGCGGTTGTAACTCCTTTAGCAATCATGGTAGCCACCCTTGCCCCAGCGCATCTTGTGTGGAATCAAACTGGCCCTTTGAACTTGGGAACACACCACCAAATTCCACAAGCTGCACTAAAAGCATTATCGACCTTTGACAGAATAGGAAAAATAGCAGATGAGCACTGTTTAGATGTATCATCACTAGCATCTATTTACAACATCACTCAGGAAGATGTAATGGTCAGATTGTTGATTATATCTTTGAAAGGAAAGATGCTCTATTGGTACAGAGCGCTTCCCACTGGATCCATTACTTCTTGGGCAGTACTTGTCGGTCGTCTGGTCGATGAATTTAATATACATGCAGATCCTTTCACATTGCTGAATCAATTCACTATCATTGAGAGGCATCCACAAGAAGAAATCCAAGATTTCAACATCAGATTTACCAGAACTCGTGGTAGAGTACCGCAGGGCCTAAAACCCATGGAAGAACAAGCTATATGCTATTACTTAAGGGCTTTTGATTCAGATCTCAGTATGATAATAAGGCAATCCCGTGTAACCACTTTTCTTGGGATCTATCTAGAGGCAACAAAGGGCGAAGCTGATCTCATCGCTACAAAAAGATATCCATCAAAGAGTCTATTGCCAATTGTACCAGAGCTTTCCCAAGCATCAATTTCTAAACTTCCTGTACTCCCATCAACGCAGGCCCTCCCATCTATAGCCGCACCTCCTACATTCCTTGCATTACCAGCTACACCCCTTGCATCAGCTCCCCCAATGATCAATACACGACCATAATTGATACAATGAAGACATTGTCAAATGAAATGGCATCCATGAAAAAGAGAGAGGCTGAAAGGAATTTTCTAGCAAGAAGATTCCCTTAGGTACAAAAGGAAGGTGCTTCAAATCAAGCAATAGGGGACAAGAGAGACCGAGCATGGTATATACAAATGAGACAGTGGAGGCCGAAGAGCCTCCCACTGATTCTAACTTTTGGTGTACTACATGTAACGATCCACATGGGGAAAGTTCATGTATGATACACCAACATTATGTACAAAGTATAGCAGTTGAAAAGAGTAAAGAAAGAATGAAAGGCCATGTAAATATAATTAGAGAGAAGGACCACAACTTCATGATGCCTATAGTAGAACAGGTTTCAGTTTTGACAAGATCAGGTAAGAAACCATTGCAAGTAGACCCTAAAGAGCTTCAGCCATTGAATGTTTCCCCTGCTCCCAAGGAAGTTCCCAAAGAAACTCCTAAGGGAAGTCTCCCTCAGGAAAGAAAATATCAGTTTCCAGCCAAAATTCAAGGGCAAGAAACACACAAAGAATTTATTCCTCGGGGGAAAATGAAACCCAAGAACAGGCTAGGGAAAGGTTGAGATTCCCCTCGCTGACAAAAAGGCAAAGAACTGAAGCTACCCAGGGATACAAAAATAAATATGAAACTTTTGCCAAAGAAAGAGAAAGAATAGTTGATTCACCTACATTCAGTATAGTAGAGGAAATGAAAAAGACTCCTTCTAAGGCAAGTATGTATGATGCTCTTCAAATCCCAGGTCAAATCGATCTCCTACAGGAATCCCTAAGAACAATGGAAAATGGAGGTGGGACTGCATCATCTTCAAAAATGGTTCTAACGAACTTGACGTCTGCCACTGGTAAGAACAGGCCACCACCCTTTTATTTGTCCCTTCAAATGGAAGGATGGGTTGTCCACAACTGCATGATAGATTCAGGCGTTGCTACCACTGTGATACCCAAAGAAGTATGTGATATTATGGGAATGGAGTACACTAGGAGCAGCATAGGCGTCCTACAGTTAGATGGTACTCCAGTAAAAATTGTAGGAGTGATAAAGGATATTCCCATACGGCTGCATAAAATGCCTCAGATGACAGTCATACAAGAGGTAGTAGTCGTAGACTTGGAGCCCTATTTTGGTATGTGTCTATCCAGAGAGTTCACAACAAATATGGGAGGATACTTATCCTTAGATTATTCTCATTTGGAGATACCTTTCAAAGGTAGAAGGGTCAAGATTTTTAATGAGAAACCATCTACGTTTCATGTAGAAAATATTGGTGAAACTGACCATGTAAATATGATGATCGAAGAAACAATAGAAGAAGATCTAATGGAAGAAACATTAGAAGAGCTCCAAGCCGAGGACGAGTTTTCTCTACAGAATTTTAATGCCATGATAGAAACAGAAATAGGAAACTATTCTATTGAGAAACCAAAACGAAAATTGATACCCTCCCTAGAAAAGGATGGTTCTGTGAATCAATTGTGGAAGCTTTTCTTTGATGGGGCTAGGTGCAAGAATGGAGCTGGTGCCGGAATAGTTTTGATTTCTCCCACCGGAGAGGAAAAGGTTTTCTCTTAGAGGTTGACTTGGAGTTGCTCCAATAACGTAGCAGAATATGAGGCCCTGTGCTTAGGGTTAAGAAGGGCTGAGAAATTGGGAATCAAACAATTACTCATCTATGGAGATTCAAAACTTATTGTGAATCAAGTCACCAAAAAATGTATAAGTAAACAACATTATTTGAAGGCTTACAGGAACAAAGTGTGGGATCTCTTAGAGGCCTTTGAGGCCCTAAATATAAAGTTTATCCCTAGAGAATAGAATACCCACACAGATTTGTTAGCTTCAGTGGGAGCTAATTTTTGTCCTGTAAGTAATGTTATTCAGAAGTCTAAAACTGTTAGACTTATATACAGGCCTTCAGTGCCTGATAAAAATATTTTCTGGCAAGTTTTTGAAAATGATGAACAGATACTGGATTTCTTAATCCATGAAATGAATTGCTCAGCCAACCGGGATCTGCAGGATGAAGAGGAAGAGGACATTATTCAGTTAAAAAACAATCATATTCCTAAGGGTCTCATCACCCTTGAAAGCCTGTTTGATAACAATGATAGAGCAGTTGGCCGAAAAATCAAGGTCGATAAATGAAGATACAAAGATGTAGAGTTGGAGCCAGGAAAAATGATTAAGGTTGGAATCAGTTGTACGGAAGAGGAAGTGAACCAGATCAGAGAATTGTGTAAAAAATTCCCTGACATCATAGCTTGGGTGTATAGTGATCTAAAAGTGTACAATAAAGATGTTATTCAACATACCATAGAATCGGAAGAAGGAGCTAAGCCTTTTAGGCAAAAGCAAAGACCAGGTGAATCCGAAGATAGAATCTTTGATGAAACAAGAACTGCTAAAACTCCTTCAAGCTAAAATAGTATACCCTGTTAAACACTCCACCTGGGTGGCAAACTTGGTACCAGTCAGGAAGAAAAATGGAGATATCAGATTGTGTGTAGATTTCAGAAATCTGAACAGAGCATCACTCAAAGATCATTACTCGCTACCTCAGATTGACCAAATTCTACACACAGTTGCAGGAGCAATGCAACTCTTACAGTTAGAAGAACAAAGAGAGCAATCATACAATCACAATCAGAAGCATATGGCAGATACTGAAGGATGGTTCAACAAAAAGACAACTGCCAAAAAATTTAGAGTGGGAGACTTGGTTTTGAAATGGAATGTAAAGAAAGCTAAGCCAGGTAACCATGATAAATTCGATGCTTTCTGGGAGGGACCATTTGAAATTGTTTCAGAGAAATAGTTCAATGCTTTTGAGTTGAAAGATCAAGATGGATTGGTTCTTCCCATCACGGTGAATGCATTTCACCTAAAGTTATATTTCTATTGAGAAAGCAGAAAAGGAATTATATGTACAGTATAATATAAGTATATTCAGACAATATTTGTAAATATTACCATTTTTCGACCTTAACAAAAAATTTCAGTCACAGCCAATCAAAAGTCGACATTTTTTTTGAATAGAGATACTAAGGTATAGAGGGAGTTTTGACGAGGTAATGTTCACTTTTTATCTAAGTGCATTTTCCTATTTTCTTTGTCTTTCTCTGAAAGATTCTTTTTACAACTGCGTTGTTGACTCCGTTTCCCAATGGATGAAGGTCTGGTTCAAAATTTTTGCAAGCAAAAAATTCCCCGGAAGGCACCAAGAATGTTAGTCAAAAAGTGACTAACTACAAAAAAACAGTTGATGCACCTTTTTGCATATTTTCCAAGAAGACCGAAGTGGCCCATATGCTAAAGATCAAAGAAAAAGCAAAATACCGCAAGGAGGCAAAAGTGTCACGATATCGCGACATGTTGCATTTTCGCGGCTAAGAGCAACAAAAGGGAGCAAGGAGGCAAAAGTGTCACGATATCGCGACATGTTGCATTTTCACGGCTAAGAGCAACAAAAGGAAGCAAGGAGGCAAAAGTGTCGCGATATCGCGACATGTTGCATTTTCACGGCTAAGAGCAACAAAAGGGAGCAAGGAGGCAAAAGTGTCGTGATATCGCGACATGTTGCATTTTCACGGTCCAAAGCAAAGAGAAAGAGCAAGGAGGAAAAAGTGTCGCGATATCGCGACATGTTGCATTTTCGCGGTCCAAAGAAAAGAGAAAGAGCAAGGAGGAAAAAGTGTCGCGATATCGCGACATGTTGCATTTTCATGGTCAAGAGCAACAGAAAGGAGCAAGGAGGCAAAAGTGTCACGATATCGCGACATGTTGCATTTTCACGGCTAAAGGTGGCAAAAGAGTCCAAGTGGGAAAGAATGTCACGATTTCGTGACATGTCGCATTTTCATGGTTGAAGGCGGAAAAAGAGTCCAAGCGGGAAAGAATGTCGCGATTTCGTGACATGTCACATTTTTGCGGCTGAAGGCAGCAAAAGAGCAACGCGAAGGAGGAGTGTCACGATTTCGTGACATGTCACATTTTCGTGACCATCCGAAAGGAAATAAAGGAAAGACATAGGAATGTCATGATTTCGTGACATGTCTTATTTTTGCTAGAAAATAGCAAGAGGAGACTGAGAAGGTAAGGAATGTCATGATTTCGTGACATGTCGCATTTTCGTGATCGCCCTAGAAGAAATGAAGGAAAAGACATAAAGATGTCATGATTTCGTGACATGTCTCATTTTCATGGCTGGAAGCGGTAGAAGAGCAAAGCAAGAGATGAATGTCGTGATTTCGTGACATGTCTCATTTTCGTGACGGAGGCAACAAAAGAGCAAAGTAAGAGACGAATGTCACGATTTTGTGACATGTCTCATTTTTATGGCTGGAAGCGGCAGAAGAGCAAAACAAGAGACGAATGTCACGATTTCGTGACATGTCTCATTTTCATGGTTGGAGGCGGCAAAAGAGCAAAGCAAGGAAAGAATGTCATGATTTCATGACACGCCAGCTATAAAGGAATAAAATGTATTTTTGGCAATCAAAGGCATGCACTGACACCAAGAAGTGATTTCTGACATGATTATCGGAAATCTAGGATAGAGCAGGCTTGCCAGATGATTGAAAATGTGATAGGCTCGTCTAGAATATCTGTGGAGATGATTTCTTCTTCATAGAAGACTTGTGTATTATTAGAAACTATAGATGATTGCTTGTAAAATAGTAAGATGTACTTAGAAAAAGATACTCTTTTAGGGTATATATAGGGGTGAGCGACTCCAGAAAAAGGGTCGGCTCTTGGACGTTTACAAGCTTGATGTACATGTACTGGATTACAAGCAATAAAAGATTTCTTCTTCTGGCTTCCGAAACTTCTGTGTGCAAGTGTATGTATCTCGGTGTTTTAACTTTTATTCATTCTAAGTTTTATAATGTATCTGTTCTGAAATCTGGACTGTGCACGTATAAATCTTGTTTCTAGAGTTGAACATTAAAAGATATTTACATGCTTTTAGATGAACATCTAAAAGTCACACTCAAGAATTCATGTTTTCTATAAAGAAGATATAAAGAAAACTCTGAAAGTAGTAATCTGCATCATCAATGTTTGTTGTTGTCTAATCTATACCATGAGAAAAGTTCTAGCTTAGGCTATATTTCCCTTATCTCTTGTTCCCCTTTTCTCTAAAAAACTCAAAGGAACCAGCCTTCTCTGGAGACTAGACAGATGATCTCAAGCAAGATCTGTCTATTCAATGTTGGCAAAGTCTAAGGTGCAACACTATTAACCGAAGGCAGATTTTGTTCCAACAGTGTTCTTGATTCATTGATGTGTTTATGTATTTTTATATATGATGTATGATTTTTGTGGTATGATGCTTTTAATTATGATGTTTTTGGATATGATTTTATGGATTACCTAACATTGTGAAATTAATAAACATTAATTAATGATTTTGTGTATGGATGATGTGATTGGAAATTAACTTATTAAAAATTGAATATATGCTTGTTTATTTTGGGACATTAATGGGTAAAAATTGCAATATGTGTAAAATAAAACTTAGTTAAGATGTGAAAGTAAATTTGTAAAAAATATGGGGAGGGAGATAGTGATCAATAATGGACTAGTAGGGATTGTAGTGTAATTTGGTAGAATTTTATGCCAGTATAGGGAGGTTTATAGGAGGAAAAATATTATAAGCAAAATGATTTCATATTGAAAAAAGAGGAGTAAAATGCACTGTATGTGGCCAGTTGACCAGGTAAGGTTCAAAATGATGAAACATGACCAATGAATGCCCAAAATGATGAAATATGGATAATGAAGGTCAAAAATGTATGATCATCAACTATGTAAAGTGCTAAAATATATATAGTGGCTAGTTAAGATCCAAAAGAATGACCATAAACTAAGTCAAGTGTTTAAATATGTATAGTGGCTAGTTAAGGACCAAAAGAATGACCATCAACCACATCAAGTGTTGAAATATGTACAATGGCTAGTTAAGACCCAAAATAATGACCATCAGCTTGGTTAGGCATGAAAATATGTATAGTCATCAATTAAGACCCAAATGAATAACCATCAATTAGGTTAGACATTGAAATATGAACAATGGCTACTTAAGGCCCATAATAATGACCATCATCCAGGCGAGTGTTAGTCTTACAATGACACTGAGAGGGGGGTGAATCAGTGTAGCTCTATAAACTTAAATTTACAGCTCTTAATACCGCAGCAATTAAAACTTATTACTAGATACAACAAGTATAACAAAAGAGCATCACACAACACAAGATTTAACGAGGTTCACCAATGTGGCTACTCCTCAAAAATTGATTGCTTGGACTACCATCCAAATCCAGCCTTTGCAAAGCACCAACTTTACAATCAATTTACCAGCACCCATTGTAAGGAGCACCAACCCCTTATTTATCTGCACCAACAGAAAGGAGCACCAACCCCTTATTTATCTGCACCAAGAGAAGGAGCACCAACCCTGATGCCAGCTCAACCTTGGACTTCAATTTGAATCTATAAGTTTGACAGTAAGATACCTTTGCTTTTGCAAGACCTTGACTGGTCTTCTTCACCTTTGCGTTCTCTGCGCACTCTGCTCTCTCTGTGCAATCACTTCGCACACTCTGCTTCGTTACAGTCAAACTTCACGATCGTCTTCTCCCTTTTGTGCACTCTGCTCTCTTTGCAAATTTTGCACTTAGCACGATTCGACACGACTTGCTCTCTATGCACAACGACCGTATTTCACACACATTCCACCATCTTCTCAATTCTCCAAACAACCCTCCTTTTATAACAATATTTTTATGATGAAAACCCTAATCTTAGTCGGTTGTAAATCCTAATCTTAGTCGGCTTTCATAACAATTGTAAACCCTAATTTTAGTCGGTTGTCATCGGTCTTCGTTCGGCTTCAACTCAAGAAGATGTTCGGTTTATCCATCGCTTGATGATTTCATTCTGGATGAGACCTGTAACCGCCATACTTGACTTTTGATCACTCTTCGTATTTTGGTGTGAAATCCCTTTTAAATGCCTAGTGATGTCGGTCCACTATCATACTTCTCATTTCGGTCGGGTTCTCCTTCTTGACTTGCGCATTTATGACCTATCATGAAATCGTGACATTTTTGCCTCTGTAGCTTCTTTTGTTGTTGTTGCCACAAAATACATGTCGTGCGATATCGTGACACTTTCGCCTCCGTACGCTTTCTCTATTCTTTTGTCATGATATCATGACATTTCTGCCTCCGTAGACTTCGTCTTTTCTTTTGTCGTGATATCGTGACATTTCTGCCTCCGTATACTTCGTCTTTGCTTTTGTCATGATAATCGTGACACTTTGCTTCCATAACTTCGACTTTGCTTTTGTCATGATAATCGTGACATTTTGCCTTCGAAGTCTTCTTCTCAGCTTTTGTCATGATATCACGACACTTCGTACTTTACTTCTTTGCTTTTGTCATGAAATCGTGACACTTCTACCTTTGAAGTCTTCTTCTCTACTTTTGTCGTGAAATCGTGACATACTTTCGTACTTTACTTCTTTGCTTTTGTCATGAAATCATGACATTCACTTTAAGTCTTGCTTTCTACTTTTGTCATGAAATCATGATAGTTCTACTTCTGTACGCTTCCTCTCTTTCTTTTGTCATGAAAATGTGACATGTCACGATATCGTGACACTTTTCAAACTTACTTTCTCTCTCCTATTTTAGTCGTGAAAATGCGACATGTCAGAAATCGTGACACTTTTCTTACTTGTTCTCTTTCTTCGAACTTGTCAGAAATCGTGACACTTTTTCCTGCTTTCTCTTTCTCTTCCAACATGTCATGAAATCATGATAGTTTTCCACTTGCCTTTTCTCTTCCAACATGTCACGAAATCGTGATAGTTTTTCTACTTTTCTCTCTCTTCCAACATGTCATGAAATCACGACAGTTTTTCTACTTTTCTCTCTCTTCCAACATGTCACGAAATCGTGACAGTTTTTCCTACTTTTTCTCTCTCTTCCAACATGTCGTGAAATCGTGACAGTTTTTCTTGCTTGTTGTATATGTCGCGATATCGTGACACTTTTCTTACTTGTCTTTTTCTTTGATCTTTTGCATATGGGCCACTTCGGTCTTCTTGGAAAATCACTGTACATACTCTGAATAACCTTTGAACTCCTGTCTTCTGCATCTGAATAGCTTTTGAACTTCCTGTCCACTTGCATCAACAGATCTATCTGATTGTGTTGACAACAATGACAATACTGTTGCTGCACCTTGCTCAACAATCTCCCCCTTTGGAATTTTTGGCAACACATGTGCAATTTCCTGTAACTCTTCTCCCCCTTTGACAATAATACCAAAGGGCTACTGCAGACTCCCCACGAGTCCATGCACAACATTCTCAGGCAAAATTTATTACACTTAGCAAAAATCATGAACATGAGCAAAAAGATAATCAAATACTTAAATGCTCCCCATGAGAATGTGATCCCTGTAGCTAGTCAATTCTTGGGAAGTGTGACCACTCCCAATTTATTGCGAAGGTACTCAAAAACTTCCTTGGGCAATGGTTTTGTGAAGATATCTGCTACTTGCTCTGTAGTTGGAACAAAATCCAACTTAACCTCACCTTCCGCAACTTTCTCCTTCAAAAAGTGATACTTGATAGCAATGTGTTTTGTGCGTGAATGCATAACCAGATTCTTGGAGATGTTAATGGCATTGGTGTTATCACACTTAACTGATATTGGCTCATTGAAGCTAATACCAAGATCTTTCAGGGTTTGTTTCATCCACAATACCTACGTACAACATGTTGTCACTGCAATATATTCTGCCTCTACTGTCGATAAAGAAACTGACTCTTGTTTCTTACTGTGCCACGTGACCAATCTGTCTCCAAGATAGAATGCACCTCCATTGGTACTCTTTCTATCATCGACACCTCCTACCCAATCTGCATCTGAATACGAAATAAGGGTGAAGTCTTTACCTTTCGGATACCATAACCCATACTCCATAGTACCCTTGAGGTACCGAAGAATCCTCTTCACTGCTGTCACATGAGTCTCCTTGGGATTAGCCTGAAATCGTGCTACCATGCATACTGCCTACAAAATATCTGGTCTAGTAGCTATCGAGTACGATAAGCTCCCAATCATAGATCTGTACATGGTTTGATCAACAGGTGGAGATTTGTCATCCTTGCTCAACTTGCAACCTTTCGTCATGGGAGTGCTAACTGGCTTACAATCCTCCATTGTGAACTTTTTTAACATCTCTTTCACATATTTAACTTGAGAAATAAATATGCCCTTCTTATTTTGATTAACTTGCAACCCGAGGAAATACGAAAGTTCACCAATCATTGACATTTCAAATTCTTTCTGCATCTTATTTGCTAAATCTTTACATGACTCATCTTTTTTGCTACCAAATATGATATCATCTACGTATACAACAAGAACAATAAGATGCCCATTTTCTATTTTGACATACAAATTACTATCCACCATACCTTTCTTAAACCCTTGTTGAGTGAGATAGTTGTCTAGCCTTGCATACCATGCTCGGGGTGCCTGTTTTAAGCCATATAATGCTTTCTTCAACTTGCAAACCAAGTTGGGATCATCACCAAGTTGGAAACCATCTGGTTGCTCAATATAAACCTCTTCTTCAAGTTTCCCATTCAAAAATGCTGATTTCACATCCATTTGATAAACTTTGAAATTCTTGTAGACTTGCTAAAGCCAGAAACATTCTAATTGCCTCTAGTCTAGCTACTTGGTGCAAAAGTTTCCTCAAAGTCAATGCCTTCAACTTGTGCATAACCCTTACATACCAATCTTGCTTTATTTCTGACTACCTGTCCATCTTCATTCAATTTGTTTCAAAAAATCCATTTAGTCCCGATTATATTTTTATTTGCAGGTCTAGGTACTAACTACCAAGTTTCGTTTTTCTCGATCTGATCTAATTCTTCATTTATTGCCTTCATCCAACTTTCATCTTTGCTTGCGTCAACAACATTTTTGGGCTCAATGCTTGGATAATAGAGAGTAGTTACTTACTACTCTTCTTCTTGTCTGAACACCAACTTTGGGGTCTCCAATTATTTGCTCTCTAGGATGATTTTTCTGCCAATTTCTGTTTTGAATTTCTTATTTTCTTCCACTTCTGAATCACAACTTAAATCATCCGAGTCAATTTTTTGTATCTTTTCCATTTCGTTTTCCTCATCTCCTTCAATAACCTCTTCATAAATTGGGTAGTTCTTTTCATAGCTAATTACTCGTTCTCTACCTTCATCAAATTTAACATCGACATTGTCCACAATTTTCTTTAGCCTCTTGTTGTAGCATTTGTAAGCTTTGTTTTTTGATGAATAACCAACAAAAATACCTTCATCCGCTCTATCTTCAAACTTACCAAGATTATCTTCAGTTCTTTTGATGTAGCACTTGTTGCCAAAAACTTTGAGGTATTTTGTTGTTGCCCTTTTACCGAACCACAACTCATAAGGAGTTTTGCTTTCATGTGTTCTCAGCATGTACCTATTTTGGATATACACCGTAGTATGGACTACTTCTTTCCAAAATCTGTCTGCTACTCTGCTTTCAACCAACATAGTCCGTGCCATTTCCTGCACTGTCCTGTTCTTTCTTTCTACCACTCCATTCTACTGAGGTGTCTTGGCTGCTGAAAACTGTCTCCTAATACCGTATTTTTCACAGTACTCTGTAAACTCCTCTGAAATGAATTCTCCTCCTCTATCTGATCTTAAACATTTGATCCTCTTTCCTGTTTCATTCTCAACTTGGTTTTTGAAAGTCTTGAACATTTCAAAAGCTTCTGATTTATGCTTCAAGAAAAATATCCATGTCATTCTGGAATAGTCATCAATGCACAACATAAAATATTTGTCACCATTTATGCTTTGTGTTCTCATGGGTCCACATAAATCGGTGTGTATTAGTTCCAAAGGTTTGCTTGTGTAGTACTCTTTTGTTTTGAATGTGACTCTAGTTTGCTTCCCCTTTTGGCATGAAGCACAAATGTTGTTTGCAGGTTTGTTGATGGTGGGAATATCTCTCACTTGCCCTTTTTGAGTTGATTTTTACTAGATTATCAAAACTGATATGACCGAGTCTCTTGTGCCACAACCAATTTTCTTCTTCCTGTCCAATAAAACAAGCTCCTTCTAAAGTCTCTGAGAGCGTGTACAGGTTTCCAGATGTCCTTGATCCAGTTGCTATCAATTTTCCATTGTTTGTTTTTCTGACTTCACAACCCTGCTTCTTAAAAACTACTTCATGACCTTTATCACAAATCTGACTTACGCTCAACAAGTTATGTTTCAAACCATCCACAAACAAGACTTCTGACTTAATTTTTTCATCACTAATTTTAACTGAACCTTTGCCAACTATCTTAGCTCCATCATTATTTCCAAACTTTATTGAACCACCTTCATATTTCTGTAACTTCTCAAATTTTTGTTTGTCACCTGTCATATGACTGGAGCATCCACTATCAAGTATCCATGGTACATATTTATTCTGTGCTTTAAATGTTGTTTGTACGATTAAGGATTCCTTTTCTTCCTTAAGTCGCTCTTTTTCTTTCCACTCCATTTTGATAGTAGTTTTGGGCTCTTGTTTTGCCTTTCCCTTATCAATAGCTTGTGCATGTTTTTCGAGAAGTTTTCTATTTTGTCTCATCCTATTTGGTTGAAATTTTCTTCCCTAAAACTGATTTGATGCAAATGTACTTCTACAGTTTCTTGCAATGTGCCCAAAATTATGACAGTTATAACATTCTACTTGTATAATTCATCGAGAGGAGAAAAAACATTTCTATTGGTGAAATTCCTTGGTCTTACATTATATTTGCAATCTGAGATTTTATGTCCATAGCCATTGCATTTAAAACAGAAACCAGAAAAGGGATAATTGAACCTGGGTGATGGTCTTTGCCATGTTGCCGTAGGAGCCATAGGTCTTCTTCTTCTTTGATGTGTGACATTGGTGAATCCATCATTGTCAATTCTCCTTTCGTGCCTGGCATTATTGCTTTCTTTTGCATGAGACATTTTTCCTTGATCAACTTGTTTCTTATCTTCATTCTTTATGGATTCTACATTTCTGGCCTTTGATCCATTTGATGATTCTCCTTCGATGAAACCCAGACCAAATTTGATGCCTGCAGGCCTTTGGTCATTTATAATCTTATCCAGCTTCATAGAACTTTCTTCGCGTTTGTGATAGCAACTAATTTTGTGATTCATCTCTTCTATCTGCGTCCGTAAACCAACATTCTCTTCTTCTAGTTTGCAGCAATAATCTATTTTCATGGTAATTTGTACTTCGAGATCTTCAGATATTTTCTTGTATTCTTCTGTCTGTACTTTCAGACTGGTTATGATTTCGTTTGCATCCTCAAGCTTTTTTGAAATTTTCTTATTCTTTTTCCTCTCTATTTTCCACTCTTCAAGTGCAGAGATCAACTCACCTTCTAGATCTACTTCAGCCTCAGGGTTTTCACCACATACTTCAGAGTTCACTCCTTCTTCCTTTTCTGATTTTACTTCTTCAAATGCCATGAAAAGAGCTTCACCTGTTTCCTCTTCAGAATCCTCATCGGAGCTGTCTTCTGTTGAACTGGCATTCCTGGAGATGAAACTTTTCTTCTTGAAGTTGCCTTTTCTGAAATTCATTTTCTTCTTCCAGTCACTTCTTTCTTGGTGCGATCCTTCATCATTTTTGTTCTTCTCATTAAGTGGACATTTAGTCACAAAATGCCCAATGCCTCCATAGTTGAAACATTTAAACGGTAGCTTTCCTCTGTATTTTCCTTTTCCCCTTTTTAGTTTTCTAACAAAGTTTGCTTCCATTTCATCCGATGTCTCTTCTTCCTTGGACTCTTGTTTTGCATTTTTATTTTTAAGGGCTTTAAAAGCCGCTTCTTTGTCTGTGGGTTTAGATCTTCCTATCCTCATCTCATATGCAGTCAAAGAACCATACATCTCATCTATACTAAAATAATTTAGATTTTTAGCTTCTTCTATCGCTGAGACTTTAGAATCAAACCTTTGAGGAAGAGATCTTAATACCTTTTTCATGATGGCAGAGTCTTCGATATCCTCGTCGAGTCCTCTGATCGCATTAATGATTCCATTAACTCTCAGCATATATGCCTCAATGTTTTCATCGTCATTCATCTTTAATGCTTCGAACTGAGCTCGATGTGTCTATAACTTGGCCTCCTTGATCTTATCGTCTCCTTCATGAATACTCCTCAGTTTGTCCCATATTTCTTTTGCCATTTTACAGCTCATGATCTTTACTAGTTCACTGTCTGCTAATCCGCACATGATAGCATTCTTTGCTTTTGAGTTATTTTCAAACAGTTTCTTTTCGTCAGCCTCTTTTGGAGGAGTGATGGGTATTGTGTATCCACTAACTACTGAATCCCAGATGTCGTATCCCAAAGCAGAGAGATATGTCTGCATCCTGATTCTCTAGAACGCGTAATTAGATCCATCAAACAATGGTGCTTTGTTTGATGAGAAGCCTTCACCACCTGCCATTGTGTTACTTCCAAGATCACCCTAGCCGGTTAAGCTTGTACAGGAACTTAGCTCTGATACCAATTGTTAGTCTTACAATGACACTGAGAGGGGGGGTGAATCAGTGTAGCTCTATAAACTTAAATTTATAGCTCTTAATACCATAGCAATTAAAACTTATTACTAGATACAACAAGTATAACAAAAGAGCATCACACAACACAAGATTTAACGAGGTTCACCAATGTGGCTACTCCTCAAAAATTGATTGCTTGGACTACCATCCAAATCCAGCCTTTGCAAAGCACCAACTTTACAATCAATTTACAACCCATATAAGGAGCACCAACCCCTTATTTATCTACAATAGAAAGGAGCACCAACCCCTTATTTATCTAAAAAAAGGAGCACCAACCCTTGATGCCAAGCTACAAACTGGACTTCAATTTGAATCTATAAGTTTGTAGTAAGATACCTTTGCTTTTGCAAGACCCTGACTGGTCTTCTTCACCTTTGCGTTCTCTACGCACTCTGCTCTCTCTGTGCAATCACTTCGCACACTCTGCTTCGTTACAGTCAAACTTCATGATCGTCTTCTCCCTTTTGCACACTCTGCTCTCTTTGCAAATTTTGCACTTAGCATGATTCGACATGACTTGCTCTCTGCACAATGACCGTATTTCACACACATTCCACCATCTTCTCAATTCTCCAAACAACCCTCCTTTTATAACAATATTTTTTATGATGAAAACCCTAATCTTAGTCGACTGTAAATCCTAATCTTAGTCGGCTTTCATAACAACTGTAAACCCTAATTTTAGTCGGCTATCATCGGTCTTCATCGACTTCAACTCAAGAAGATGTTCGGTTTATCCATCACTTGATGATTTCATTCTGGATAGACCCTATAACTGCCATACTAACTTTTGATCACTCTTCGTATTTCGTATTGAAATCACTCTGTACCTTAAATGTCGTAGTGATGTCGGTCCATTGTCATACTTCTCATTTCAGTCGGGTTCTCCTTCTTGACTTGCGCATTTATGACCTATCATGAAATCATGACATTTCTGCCTCTGTAGCTTCTTTTGTTGCTGTTGTCATGAAAATACAACATGTCGTGATATCGTGACACTTTCACCTCCGTACGCTTTCTCTATTCTTTTGTCATGATATCACGACATTTTTGCCTCCATAGACTTCATCTTTTCTTTTGTCATGATATCGCAACATTTTTGCCTCTGTATACTTCAACTTAGCTTTTGTCATGATATCGTGACACTTCTCTATAACTTCGACTTTGCTTTTGTCGTCGATATCGTGACATCTTCTAGTCTTCTACTTAGCTTTTGTCATGGAAATCGTGACACTTCTACTTTCGTACTTTACTTCTTTGCTTTTGTCATGAAATCGTGACACTTCTGCCTTTTAAGTCTTCTTCTCTGCTTTTGTCATGAAATCACGACACTTTTGCTTCTGTACTTTACTTCTTTGCTTTTGTCATGAAATCGTGACATTCCTTTAAGTCTTGCTTTTCTTTTGTCGTGAAATCATGATAGTTTTGCTTCGTACGCTTCCTCTCTTTCTTTTGTCGTGAAAATGCGACATGTCACGATATCGTGACACTTTTCAAACTTACTTTCTCTCTCCTATTTTAGTCGCGAAAATGCGACATGTCATGAAATCGTGACACTTTTCTTACTTGTTCTCTTTCTTCGAACTTGTCACGAAATCGTGACACTTTTTCTGCTTTCTCTTTCTCTTCCAACATGTCATGAAATCGTGACAGTTTTTCCACTTGCCTTTTCTCTTCCAACATGTCGCGAAATCGCGAGGTTTTCTCTTTTCTCTCTCTTCCAACATGTCACGAAATCGTGACAATTTTTCTTTCTTTTTCTCTCTTCCAACATGTCACGAAATCATGACAGTTTTTCCTGTTTTTTCTCTCTTCCAACATGTCGCGAAATCGTGACGAGGTTTTCTTCTCTTTGTATATGTCGCGATATCGCGACACTTTTCTTACTTGTCTTTTTCTTTGATCTTTTGCATATGGGCCACTTCGGTCTTCTTGGAAAATCACTGTACATACTATGAATAACCTTTGAACTCCTGTCTTCTACATCTGAATAGCTTTTGAACTTCCTGTCCACTTGCATCAACAGATCTATCTGACTGTGTTGACAACAATGACAATACTTTTGCTGCACCTTGCTCAACAGATGAGACACTAAAATATGTATATGGGCCAATTAAGACCCAAAAGAATGACCATTAGTTAGGTTAGGTGTTCAAATATGAACAATGGTTACTTAAGACAAAACTATGGCCCAAAATAATGATCATTAATCAAGTAAGATGCCAAAAAATGTATAATGGCTAGTTAAGACTTAAAAGAATGACCAACTAGGTTAGGTGGTAAAATATGTATAGTGACTAGTTAAGGCCCAAAAGAATAACCATCAGCTAGATTAGGTGCTGAAATATGTACAATGGATAGTTAATTTCTAAAAGAATGACCCTCAGCTAGGTCAAATACTAAAATATGTATAGTGGTCAGTTAAGACCCAAAAAAATGACCATAAGCTAGGTTAGGCATTGAAATATGAACAATGACTAGTTAAGACCTAAAAGAGTGACCATCAACTAGGTCAAATGCTAAAATATGTATAGTGGCAAGTTAATACCTAAAATAATGACCATTAGCCAGGTTAGGTGATGAAATATGTACAATGACTTATGGACCAAAATAAATACCATAAGCTAGGTTAGGCACTAAAATATGAACAATGCTAGTTAAGACATGAAATAATGACCATAATATAGGTCAAGCATTGAAATATTATAGTGTTCAATTAAGGCCCAAAATAATGACCATTAGCCAGGTCAAGTACTAAAATATGAAAAATGGTTAGTTAAGGCCTAAAAAAATGACTATTATCGGTAAAGCACTAAAATATAAAAAATGGTTAGTTAAGGACCAAAATAATGACCATCAACCAAGTCAGACACTTAAATATGTATAGGGGATAGTTAAGGCCCAAAAGAATGACCTTCAAGTAGGTTAGGTATTGAAATATGAACAATGACCAGTTAAGGCCTAAAAAAATGACCCTCAACCAAGTTAGATCCTAAAATATGTACAAGATATTTTTAAGTCCCAAAAGAATAACCACCATCCAGGTCAAGCACTAAAATATGAACAATGGCTAGTTAAGGCCTAAAATGTATGCATAGTGGCCTATGAAGGTGCTAAATGAGAACTAGTGGTCTATGAAGGCACTAAATGATGAATAATTGACCAATTAAGGATTAAGAAGATTAAGAATTACAAATTAATGCCCCAAAAAGAGGATAGAAACTATATGCATGGTTACTTGAACATTAAAAAAATATGAGTGATTAGAAGATGGAATGTCTAAATTATGATCCAATTGATTAAGTTGCTAAGGGGAGATAGTGACCACATTAACCATTGCTTTTTGGGTCTTTAAGACAAGACATAAATAAATGAGACCCTATTGCCACTAGGGTGTAAGAGTCAATGAGGAAGAATGATAAGGTAACTAGAGGGCTATGTCATCCTGACTAGTATAAGTGCTAAAGTGAGATGGTGACTATATAGTCTAGTACCTAATGGGTGCATATGATTATGATATACTCACTAAGATTCTAACTTTATTGGACCCCATATTCTAATGGGGTCATGGACCATCAAGGAAGATGGATATAATAGGTAGAGAATTATGATACACAATAGGAGGGTGCATGTATGTAGTTGGACCTAGCTAGCTTATGTGCTTATGAGAGATGGTGCTCACAAAGCCTGCTACCTAATGGTTCCATATAATCATGATGTACTTACTAGATAGTAAAATTATGCAATCCCCATACTCTAAAATGCCTAGAGGTCAATGAGGGGTGGAAAAAATATTATAGATTATTAATAGGAGGCTATGCATGGATCCCCCTCTTGAGAGCCTATGAAAGTGCAATCGACATTATTATGTCTTTAGTTGGTATGTTGATAGTACTATATGGGCTAACTAAGCAAGGAACCAAAAATGCTAAGTACCTTCATAATCCCTAAAAAGAGCCCAATAGGAAATGTAATGACTAGTAGAGAACAACATGTTTGTAAGTGAGAGATCACGTCATGGGAAGATTTCATTGTATTGTCCTTATGTACCATCAAGAAGGATGGGTATTGGTGTAGCTACAATGAAAAGATCATCCTATTCAATAGGGAAAATTAATGATATAAGGATAGACTAGAAGAAGGATAAATGGAGGCAAGTTATTTATTGGATAAAATAAGAAAACTAAGACAATGGTTGAAGTTAACAAGGATAAGAGTCTTAATAGTTTTCAAAGTATTAAATTATTAGAAATTTGTGGAATCAAATTGGAAGAAAAAATGATGGATGTGGAAAATTTGTTAGCATCAAGTACCTTGTGTGAGTGTAATGCATGTGAGCTATCCCTAACTAGTATCATCATCCCATATTAGCAAATATCCACAAGGAGGAAGACAAATGATCTAGACAAGTTCTACCATTATGGATATATTGTACCCCAAGAGTTGAGGGTATATAAAAATATACATAACCCTTGTGATTCAATGTTCTATATGACCACCATGATAACTTAGGTTGAGGTGTGTTTGAATGGAAAAAAGGTGTTTTGGACAAGTTCTACTTGTGTGGATGTATATCCCATCAAGAATTAAGGGTATGTGAAACTAGACATAACCTTTCCACCTTGATGTCCTATATGCCCATACAAGTAGACTAAGTTGAAGGATGATAGGAATATGAAGGACTATCTTCTTGATAAGATTATGGAGAGATGGATTACCCACTATTCTACACTAGGTGAATCTATAAGTTAATTAAGTAAACTTGACATATAGAATAGATGTAATCCATATTCTAGAGGTAAACAAGGTAGGGTGAATACATGGGCATGTTTGACACCTTTGGTAGGTGTAGATCAATGTGATTGCCCATATTTGCAAGTCTTTGCAAAACAATCTAGACTACAATTTTGCTAAGGTAAAAAACCTAGAGGCTTGGCTGAAAGCATCATAGTTGCATAAGCAAGTTATTAGAGACTCAAGGGCACCTATCTAAAGCTAAATTCCAAGGCAACCAAGTGTTTCCAGAAGGTCCAAAATCATGGAAAAATCATTGAGGTAAAATATTTTTGATTGGATTAAAAAGTGACTAAGTCCTAGAATATTTTAGTAATACCTAAGCCCAAGATTGATTTATTTTTGGACTTTCCTAGTGATGAATTCATGTAAATATTTATAAATATTTGGGAACAAGTAGGCTGAAATAACATTCTCTCGACATTTTCTAGTTTAAGCATTTCCAAAGGTTTGAACTAAGATAAACATAAAGCTAGGATTTTTCAAGTGCTTACATCAGCTAGAGCTTCACTAAACTCCAAAGTAAGTTGAATATCAAAATGAAGCCATTTAAAGATATCCTAACGATGCCATCGTGTCAATCCTCAAACAAGCCCAAGAATGCATAAGTCTAAAAAGGTAAATTACTATCTGGGAGGCATGAACCCATGGTTTTCAAAGGGTAACATTAGAAGAACCTTCTCAAAATTCTAACTTTACCAGATTACCCATAAAGCCTTGTTGTATCCAAAAGAACATGAAAATATTGCAAAGCCTCATAAATGAGCAAAAATCACCCATATACATCCTTGTCATCAAATATCACTCACATAAAAAACTATGACCACCTAGATGTCTATCAACCACTCAAAGCAACACTGTTGAGATGAAAGAGATATTTCTAACAGGCCATTACAACAACCAAACATGATTGTAGAAGATGACAATTTAATATCTAGGGACCTATTGAAGACACACATAAGAAAATAATCAAAGAAGAAATCTAGATAGACCACATCAAATCAAGCTATTGATTGATACAAATCATGAAAGAGAAATCCACTCCCATGAGAATTCTTGCCAAGCTATTTCTAATAGACTTGTAATAGATTATTTTGTAGATCTTGGGCTATAAGATTCATGATGAACCTATAAAAAACCTAATTCAATTTAAAATGAGGGTTGAATCTTTAGAATTTTGCTTTTCATATACTATATGATGACTACTACCTAACAATATAATAAAGTGTTGTTTTGTCTCCATCAATAGAGTTGATGAGAATGTGAGTTATGCTTCTAATTGTATTTCTATTTACACTAACAAATTTTGTTAGGCTAATTTTGCTATTTGGATTACTGTTCATTTAGTTCTTAGAATTCTTGTATATAGTTGATTTAAATGATGTTCTATGAAGTTGTATGTCATTTGTTTTGTTAGGTCTTAAATTAGATTGAAGAATATTATATAGTGTATTTCATTGTTGTTAAGCTATACTATATCCATATTTTTAGCATTCTCTCAGTTCTTTACACCTTTCTAACCCTTATATCTATTACTTTTGTATTAAACCCCTTTTAAATAAGGAAATAGCCTTCTCTAGAGGTTGAGTATAGGATAAATCCTTCTCATCCAATGTTGGCCAATATTTAAGGTGCATCTCATCCACTTTAGAAAATTTTAGACCAAGAGTTTTCGGTATGCTTGATAGGATGAAAAAAATGGTTGTTCTACCTTTTGATTTAGTATAATGTTGGTGAAGCTATAATCTCCAAGATCATCTAGTTATTCACCTATCATATCTGTTGAGAAAATTTAGTTGATTAGAACTCAACCACCATTTTTATTTGAAAGAACTATGATCACAAGATTAATGATCAAGAATCTTGAGCAACCATTACAATTTCTTGCACTATCGTCCTATAGACCTAGAAAAAAAAATTCTATATCTCCTCTCCCATATTCACCTATAGAAAATATAGATTCCAAGTACTATTATTAAAAATTTCCTGACTATACTAGCTTAGGAGTCATGGCTCAACAAGCCCACCCAATTTTTTCTAGATGAAACACTATCAAACCACTTGGCATAGCACATCTCAACAATATTTCCCAATCAAAATATAAATATTTACCTACTTATGATGATACAAATAAGACAAGATGCGGTTGCATTGGTAAGTATTCATAATATCAAAGATGAGGATGTCATGGTGGGACTTCTTGCATTATCATTCAAAGGAAAGATATCACACTGGTACCATACTCTAGAAGATATAAGCATCCACTCATGGTATGACTTAGCGAAACCATTCATTTAAGAGTTCAACAAATTAGCAAACCTTTTGTCATCACTCACATAGTGTACTGCTATCCAAATATACCCTTAAGAAGCTATTACTGATTTTAATATTAGATTTATCTAGACTTAGAGAATAATTCCCCAAGAAATTAATCCATTCAGTCCTTAGTCATTTGCCTATTATATTTATGTTTTGAACCCTAATATAGGTATCTAAATATGACAATCTAATGTGACAACATTCTTGAAATTTTAACAAGCCACAATAAATGTAGAAAATGACCTAATGTTTACGGGAAAGCTTCCCCCCATAGTTATGCCATATTTCTCAAAAATTATTTGTAGGCCTAAAATTTTTGCACTCCTTTCCTCTAGGCTGATGGATCCATGCCTCATAGGGGAATGGGAAAATAGTAGAGCTACACCTCGAAAGAGAGGCACTTAATTGTGCCTTCTTGTGGTGATTTTTCAACGAATTAAGGGTTCACCAGGAAAATTTTAGCGATAGTTTCCATACCTAGGCTTGGAAGATGTTTGATGTGTTCTTTTTATAAAATCATTCACATACACCTAAGTTTTGGCCTTTATGCAACTAAACTATCTATATGCAATTTTGATTTAATGAAGACAATAGACAGTGGATACAAAATAAAATGCAATGCCTAAAACTAGGGCTAAAAGAAATTATAAACCTTACTTGATCCGGATGTTTGATGAAGATTCTGAGGCTTGTAGCAGGACAAAATCACCTCTATTTTAGATAAAATCACCTTCGATTTAACAAAATCATAGGCGATTATGTCACAATCCTGCAACAAAATAATTGATAGAAAATAGGGGATAAAAAATAAGGTTTCTTGCAAATTATGATAGTTTCTCGTACTCCAAGTCATATATTAGCTTTAATTTCTATATGAAAATGGATATGAAATAACATGAGAATAATATGATAACAATTCAACCTACTATGCTATGAATTTATGCAATTATAATCCTGATTTTATGATGCAATTAATTGGAATGATGGTGAACACCAAGATGCAATATCTAAATCTAAGTAATAAATTAAATGGACATGATGTAATGCATAGACAAATAGAAAATTGGGAAATAAATGCAAACAATGATTTGAATCCTTGCCCCCAGCTGATCTGAAGACAGGATCGCCTACTCTGATGAAATCGCCTACACTTCTGTCAAAATTACCTATCATTTTTGTCGATCACTAAGCGATTATGATGATATTTTGGGCGATTATAATTGAGACCTACAATGACAAAAATGAAAATAGGGATGTTGAGAGGTGGAATTGCATAGCAAATTGATGTGAGGGATCCTCAAGGGAGTTTAGAACAATCTCAGGGAATCAGAGTCCAACTAGCTAGTAGAGAGGAAAAATGGAAAAGGGCCTAGATTAAATAGGCCAAGGAGGGGTTTGAGGAAGTTGGGAGGTTAGGCTAAACATGGAGGAGGTTTTGATCCCTCCTATGTTTGCCACCTTCAATCTACTCACCAACCTCCCTGATCCGAATGATGGCTAAACTAGGTAAGAGGTTTTAAAATAGATTTTATCTTTTAGCAAATTTGTTAAAATTCTATTTGGGACAAAATCGCCTGGCGATTCTGTCGATCGTCGGGCGATTTTGTTGATTGATGGGCGATTTTGCCCAACGGTCAAGAATTTTTGGTTTGTTGGCATGAAAAATGAGGAAGACGATGTCAAAATTGGACATATTATATACCGTTGGAAAGCTCTTTTCGAGCCCTATCCAATGGTATAAAATTTGATAAGAATTGAGATGATTTGATAGGGTAAAAATTCTCTTGAATATGACCTTACTTTTCTAGGAGAAAAACTAAGGAAAATGAGTCAATTTTTCATGTCTACATTTTGCCCCCTCTTTGACGTATTTATGAACAATAAATGCGTCAAAGAAAAGTGTAGACACTTGAGTAGAAATGATTATGATTTGACATGGGCAAAAATGGAGTAGATGGTTTAGAATGAATAGTTTATGTGAAATTGATGTCTTAGAAAAAAATAATTACTAATTTACTGACTAGGATGCCCCCTCGAGTTTTTACACCAAATTTTACGTTTGGTGGAAAACTCGAATTTGATCTTCTTTGTTTTATGTGACTTTGTGTGATTTATTGGATGATTTATTACATTTTCTTATGATGGTTGTGTTACATAATTTCTTGTAATCATGCTTTGATTTTTGAACATTTTGATCATGCTTAACATAAAAGGAAAATGATTTTGTAAAGTGTGTTTTGAGAAAGATGATTTTGTGTGATGATAGATTTGAGGGATTAGCAATGAACCTCGAAGGATGTTGTGTTGATATGTGATTGTTGGTGGAGTTCAAAGCTCGCTAAGTCATGAAGCGAATCCTGTTATGAGGAAGTTTTGTATTGCTAATACCAAAATATTGTGTGCTTAAGAATAATCTTAAGGCTTTATGATGAGAAAGAAATGTTTGATGTTGTTTTGGGACAAGATGTTTGATAGATTCTAGCAATAAACCTCAAAGGATGTTGTGTTGTTATGAGACTGTTGGTGGAGTTCAAAGCTCGCTAAGTCTCGAAGCTAATCCTGTTTGTGAGGAATGTTTTTGATATTGCTAAGAATGGTTGTATGCTTAAGAATAATCTTAAGGCTTTTGTGGTAATAGGAATATGTGTGATGTTTGTTTGATAATAATGTATGTGGTAAATGTTTGTGAAATATATTGAGCAAAGCATGAAAAATTTGAAGGATGATTTACGCTAAGCATAGAATTCCTAAGTGTGAAATTATATGAAATAATTACTTAGGAATTATACCATCATCACGAAAATCAAAATGAAATGCATGATGATATGAAATTATTTGTTCTTTTAAAATGCAAAGTAATGTAAGATAAATCATTGTGTCACATGTTTCAAAAATATTATGAAATTTTTATGAAAATATATGGACTAATTTTGGGCATGAAAAATTAGAAAGATGGTTTGCACTAGGTATAGAATTCCTAGTGTGAAAATTGAGAAGAATAATTCCTAGGAATTATACCATCATCGCGAAGTCATGAATGCTATGTATGATAAGTGATTTTGAACTACATGTTATTTTTGCAATAAGTTGTTTTTGAGATTTTTTGAAATTTTGGAAATATCTATGTAATGTGTTAATATGAAAGTAATGATAAACTAATGTTGTCCGACAAATTTCAAAGAAATATTTTAACTTATTTCTAAGACAAATTCAAATTTATCAAAAACCAGTGTGTGATAAGTGAGTTCATTATCCATCTTGATTTGACATGATGATACAAAATCTCTCAAGGATCAAATGTGTGTGCTTTGTAATGTTCATTTACCAATTTTGAGTAAGGTAGTGATGCAAGCAAACTTGAATGAACCAATGTGTGTGCAAGTGAAGGGTTCATTAACCATGATTTTTGTGCATGAAATCGTACCAGACTACTATGTAATTCAAGTCATCAAAAGCTAGCTAATCCACAAGCGGACATAGGTCTATACAAAATAAGGTCGCTAATGTGATAGACATGTCACCACATGAAAAGGAATTACCCAATGTCAAGCAAGTTGGGCACAAATCACCTGTTATGGGGTTTACCTCATGATTTTCGAATAACTGAGAATTCCAAGGATTCAAGCTCATTCACCCTTCTTTTCTTCACTTTCAAGGGGTAGGGATTTTGTTCATTTTGTTTTGAACAAGGGGATTTTATTACTTTTCTTTTTCTCTTTTCGTTCTCTTTTTTATTTTTTTCTCTTTCTTTTTCTTTTGATTTTTGACTTTTTCTTTTCTTGATTTTTCTTTTGGGATACTTGCTCGGATTGGCTGTAGAGCAAGGGATTTTTATTCGGGTAGGGGTGAGCTTGTCCTTTTGCCAATTCTCAAAAATTCTAGACCATGCGCATGATAGGATAGCAGGGGAAACTTTTCGCTCAAGAGACTAAGACTACTATGTAGTATCATTTTTTGAATTTGCAACAAATCATTTTAATGTGTAAAAGTGTACTTGGTTCAAGAAGTAGCAAGATCATTTCCCAAAACTCAAAATATTATTTAGTGAAATAGTGATCTTCGATACAAGAGAGATTTATAATCATAGTGATAAAATCAAAATAATTAATTTGTGAAATTAAGTGTATGGTTCAAGATAACTTCTGAATTAATCCGAAATAAAGGAAAATATAGCTTCAAGATTTTGAAATACAACAATGAATAACAATGCAGAATGATTTGAAATATTTTTGAGATTTTGATACTTTTTGATTTTTTTAGTTGTTTTATTTGATTTTTATTTTTTTTTTTTTTTACTTTTAATGATGGAATTGGTGGTATATACAAGATGATCTATATACATTATACAAGGTTATTTGAGTATAGCATGTCTAAGGTGGCTTCAAAATCAAAGGAGGTTTTGAAGGATAATTTGGTTGTGGTGTATGTGAAGTTGTTTGGTTGATAGTTGAGATTGTTGTGATGAAGAATGAGATGTAGATGAAGAAAAGTGATGGACAAAAGATGACAATGATAAAGAGGAAAAGAATAGAGAACTTGATGTGATAATAATAATGAAAGAGAGAATGAAGAACAAAAGGTGATGAATAAAAGGTAGCGATAACAAAAGCTTTGTTATAATGTAGAACAATGTAGCAAAAGATTTGACTTTTATGTGTAAAATTGATCATGTTACAAAACAAAATGTCAGAAGGATAAGAAGGTTCTTCATTCTTATCACTATCTTCCAAGTCTTGATAATATGGAGGGAGCATATGTGAAAGATATGCATGGGTGTTATTTGGTAAACAAGGATGATCGGGTATGGATGAAGAAAAGTGATTTATAGGAGGTAATTGTGACAATGGAGAATGTATAGAACTTGATGTTTCAACTGTTAAAGATTCTTCAAATGGTGTTGGGTCACCATGTATGGTAACAATTTTATTTGCAAGTTTAAACTTCAAACATTGATGAAGAATGGAAGGGACAACCCTCATCGTATGAATCCAAGGACTTCTGAGAAGTAGGTTGTAAGGTGAAGGGCAAGATGCTACATAAAACAAAGTATCCAGGATCTTGGGTCCACTCTTAAGGGGAAGAATTATAGTGCCTCGAGCTTCTTGAATTTCATTGTTAAAATATTTTATAATAACATTTGATTCATTGAGATCTTCTTCCTTTAATCCGAGTTTTTGGAATAATTGATAAGTGCATAAATTAAGAGAGGAGCCATTATCTACCATGATAGTTTTAATAGATGTTTCTTTAATAAATCTTGTAATGTAAAGAGAGGAGTCTTCTTGTGGAGTAGAGGAAGGAATCTCCTCATCATAGAATGAAATATGGTTAACCTCAAGAGGGCTTACACCATTAATTGTGTTCTTAGGGAAAAGATCATGAGGAACAAATTGTTGGCTAAGTATCTTGAACAAAGTTTCCCTATGAACATGAGAACTTTGTAATACTTCTAAAAGGGATATCTTTGCTTGAGGATTAATCACTTGTTGTTGGCTATCAAAGTGGATTTCAGATTGAGATTTTGATGCTAAAGATGGGCTTTCTATGCTTACATTCCATTTTGGATCATTCTCTAGAGCCAAAGATAGTTTTGAAGGTTGGTCAAATGAGGAATCCATCTCTTGAATATCAAATTGAGTTGATTGAACTTGAGGTTGCTCATTTGTAGTTTCTATTACAATATTAGTAATATCATCGTGATGGGACATATTAAGATGCAATATTTGATTGGTTTCCTATTGTTGATAATTGAATAGGGGTTCTTGGGAGATCCCCATGTCTTGATTGATTATGGGTATTTGTTGTGTAGGAGTTTGATTGTTTATTGGAGATTTATAATCAGTTGTAGATTGTAATTCCTTTATAGTAAAAAGACCCTCATCAATCAAATCTTGAATTGCACATCTTAAATTTCTACATTTTTGTGTCATATGTCCATCCACTCTATGATATTCACAATGTAGCTCAGGTTTATACCAATCTGTTGTGGTATCAGGTTGTCTTATGGGAGGTAACTCAATCCTATTTGTATCAAGTAAATGCTTGAGAATTATATCCATTGGTTGATTGAGCTTAGTAAATTTACGTGGTGAAGGTTTTCGAGAGGCTTTTGATAATTGCCTTAGGAATTCAGCCATAAAAGGACTTAATGGTTTATTACCTCTTTTTTCTTTATTATGGGTAGAATGATGATAGGAAGATTGTGAAGTATGATGTGAGTGCATGGTAGGATTGGAAGAAGAAGTATTTTCTTGTTGAAATGGATGTGTTGTGTTGAAAGAAGAATGTTGAAATGGTGGAGAAGGATTGTATGTGGATCGATAGGCATAATATGGATATGTGGGAGAAAAGATAATATCGTTATGAAGAGGATTGGAAAAGGGATTGTCTTGTTGGGGTAAGGATGAAAAATGAGAAAAGTGTGATAAAGGTGATGTTGAATATGGATGAGGTTGGTCATAATCAACAAATGTATTTGGCAGAATTTTCCCAACATTATTGATGGGCTCATATTGATTTGAGTTAAGACTCATGGTTTCTTTAGTACTTCTAAAAGTAATATTTGGTATCTAAAATTTAGAATTGAATCTAAAACATACAAATTTGAAATGATGATTTTTTTGTTGTTTTTCTTGTATATATATATATTTTTGTTTGTTTGTTTTTGAAATCAGAAGAAATGCCTATGTATTCACGTCGGGTTCACCAAAGAATGTAGGCCTAAAATTTTTGCACTCCTTTCCTCTAGGCTGATGGATCCGTGCCTCAGAGGGGAATGGGAAAATAGTAGAGCTACACCTCGAAAGAGAGGCACTTAATTGTGCCTTCTTGTGGTGATTTTTTGATGAATTAAGGGTTCACCAGGAAACTTTTAGCGGTAGTTTCCATACCTAGGCTTGGAAGATGTTTGATGCGTTCTTTTTATAAATCATTCTCATACACCTAAGTTTGGCCTTTATGCAACTAAACTATCTATATGCAATTTTTATTTAATGAAGATAGTAGATAGTGGATACATAATAAAATGCAATGCCTAAAACTAGGGTTAAAAGAAATTATAAACCTTACTTGACCCGGATGTTTGATGAAGATTCTAAGGCTTGTAGCAGGATAGAATCACCTCTGTTTTAGATAGAATCACCTCTGTTCAGATAGAATCACCTTCGATTTAACAAAATCGCAAGCGATTATGTCGCAATCCTAGCAAAATAATTGACAAGAAATAGAGGATAAAAAAAAGGTTTCTTGCAAATTATGATAGTTTCTCGTACTCCAAGTCATATATTAGCTTTAATTTCTATATGAAAATGGATATGAAACAACATGAGAATAATATGATAACAATTCAACCTACTATGCTATGAATTTATGCAATTTTGATCTTGATTTTATGATGCAATTAATTGGAATGATGGTGAACACCAAGATGCAATATCTAAATCTGAGTAATAAATTAAATGGACATGATGTAATGCATAGACAAATAGAAAATTGGGAAAGAAATGCAAACAATGATTTGAATCCTTGCCCCCAGCTGATCTGAAGATAGGATCGCCTACTCTCTAATGAAATCGCCTACTCTTTGATGAAATCGCTTGTCACTTCTGTCGAAATTGCCTATCATTTTTATCGATCACTAGGCGATTATGATGATATTTGGGGTGATTATAACTGAGACCTGCAATGACAAAATGAAAATAGGGATGTTGGGAGGTGGAATTGCATAGCAAATTGATGCGAGGGATCCTCAAGGGAGTTCAGAAGCAATCTCAGGGATCAGAGTCCAACTAGCCAGTTAGTCAATCAAGAGAGGAAAAAGGAAAAAGGGCCTAGATTAAATAGGCCAAGGAGGGGTTTGAGGAAGTTGGGAGGTTAGGCTAAACATGGAGGAGGTTTTGATCCCTCCTATGTTTTCCACCTTCAATCTACTCGCCAACCTCCCTGATCCGAATGATGGCTAAACTAGGTAAGAGGTTTTAAACCAGATTTTATCTTTTAGAAAATTTGTTAAAATTCTATTTGGGACAAAATCGCCTGGCGATTCTGTCGATCGTCAGGCGATTTTGTTGATTGATGGGCGATTTTGCCCAACGGTCAAGAATTTTTGGTTTGTTGGAACGAAAAATGAGGAAGACGATGTCAAAATTGGACATATTATATACCGTTGGAAAGCTCTTTTTGAGCCCTATCCAATGGTATAAAATTTGATAAGAATTGAGATGATTTGATAGGGTAAAAATTCTCTTGAATATGACCTTACTTTTCTAGGAGAAAAACTAAGGAAAATGAGTCAATTTTTCATGTCTACATTATCCTTCACTCTCCTTAACTCAAACATTGCTTCTCAAACTCTCAAATACAAGAATGAATTGAATTTCACCCCTACATCCATTTTATAGCAATTTTGGTGTGCTCAAACACCTCAAGGTATTTTTTTAGTGCACTCAAATGCTTCCCTGCATCTTCCAAGTGGTAGATGTTCTTCCACGTCTATGCATGATGTGGATGTAGGATGTAGTTTGGATATATAATACTACAAAAGGATTCAAAAGGTCCCAAAAAATCACCAAAAACTCCATCCATGTATTTATTCCATCATCACATTATATTTTGTGATAACATGAATTTATTTGGGTGTTTAGTTTTTGATTGCAACCAAAAGTTACGAAAATGCTTAAAAAACCTCAAAATGATGAAAAATTTCACAAAACTACTACATTTACTATTCCAAGCATTCATAACATCATTTCACCATATTTTATGATGACATGGATTTATTTGCACATTTAATTATTTATTGCAATAAAAAGTCACAAAAAATACCCCAAATTGCTTCAAAATATCCCAAAACAATTCTAAATTTCACAAAATCATAAATATCACTCATCAATGAATTTCCATATTCTTTCAAATTCATACATATTCATTCAACATTACCATATTTACTCATCAAAATATTTCCACTCAACATTGTCAATTCACTTGCATTATCAAGCGAATCTCGTATCTAGTGGTTTACTCTATTCCCCTTGCAATTGCAACAATAGGTTATCTATGCAATTTGGTAGGATGGATAGATCACCATAAGGATACTTGATCATATAATCATCCAAAATCCTTTTGTTCAAAAACAAAATCTCTTTGATACCTCATTTTCTGAGTGAGACTGTGCTCAGACTAATTTGATCAAAACCTATCATTGATGCCTTGTTCCATGGGGTAACAAACATAGATAAATTTCACTACATTTCTTTTACATTGCAACAATAACCAGGGATAAAAACCAACTAGGATGATTGGTTCTTAATTTTATGTTCATGAATTTCTATAGTCACTAATGGGCCCCTAGGATGATTGGTTCCTTTACTTTATCATTTTACATCTTCATTATTTTATATTTTAATGATGCCAAAAGGTATATTTTTCAACATATTAGAATCACCCCAAACTTAGGGCAACCAAATTGTATTTCAATTTTCCACATTGGGATACACCATTCACATTCATTTACATCATTCATATCATCCATGTTTCAAAAATCTCTTTTATGTTGGGGTAAAAGTAGAATCAATCATTAAATTATTCACACTCATTGCATCATTCACATTCATTTACATAATTAATATCATCCACATGTCAAAAACCCATTACTTTATTGGGGCAAAAGTAGAATCATTCATTACACCATTCATATTCATTGCAACATTCACATTCATTTACATCATTTATATCATTCACAATTTTGTCAATTGGCTTGTGAGATTCATTCTTCACTCATTCATCAATTAAGGGGGTAAGCTACAACAACAAATTTTGTCTTTAGGATATTCTTGTGCACTGAGAAAAGAAGCCACTTCCCCATACCACGTGTCTCTTGTTTTTGCATTGCATTATATTTCACACAACGCGATACAAAAAAGGACATCTATAGATACCAAATCCTATCCACTTGTCATCTATGCATCATAAAATCATAGCCATTCATTATTTATTTTTATATATGTATATATATATATATATATATATATGAATATTTTACATATTTATATTTATATATCTATATCTATATCTATATCTATATCTATCTATATATATATATATATATATATATATATATATATATATATGAATAAATCTCAGTCGCCCATCACATCTTAATCTTGACCATTCATTTAACATGATCCATGTCACTTATCAAATCACAATATCAACCCTTCATCATGTTTTAATATTAGTCACCCATTGGTGTCATCTAAACCTAACATATTTTAAGGGCAAATTATAAAATATAATTCACTTGTATGAATTAAGGTCGAAATTTTTTTGAGAGGTCAAGATCTAAAAGCATTGATCATCCATCATTTCATAAACCCTAGCACTCTGCTAACACATTCCCTCCTCATCACCACCACATCCACCATATCCACCATCGAAACCTCTACAAACCAAATAAAATTCTATAGAGCGTCCTCCCCACAACCCTCAAACACTCCAGGGCATTATCTTTTCTCTTGAATCAATATTATTCTATTTTTTGTTGAATCAATTTTATAAACTTTACAAACTTAATAAAAATAATCCTCATCCCATTTAAAATCATCCTAGTGATCAAAAGATGTTACACTACTTTTAAGGTAGCTTGTCAATTGGCCACTCATTCTAAATATTTAGTAAAATATTATGAAGATCCTTCCATCCTTAAGAACACAAAATTTAAGAGAGAAACAAGGGTCTATGCCCTTCAGCTCTCTAGAACCCTTACATGAGGATCCATGAAGGGTAGTCTTATGTTCTTTGATCATATGACATATTCTTTATAAAACTATAAATATGTTGTCCTCATTGTGAGGAATGATACACAAAACAAAAACACTTCCTTAGAGGAGGACTTCCTCATGGATCATCCCTTACAATATAACCCAATACCTCATCATATAATCTCATAAACATAAATCCTAATGCATAAATAGATAATTATAATACCCTTATCATCCCTATATCCAATAATTTTGGGATGCAAGACATCCCATCATCCTCAAAATACCATCCATATTTCCCTTATCTTGAGGATTTTTTGAGGAATATGAGTTTTGCTCAAAACTCTATTTCTTCGAGGACTTGACCTACTTCACTAAACCTTTTAGTCCAAACTAATTGGGATGAACCATATTATACTATTATCAACATAATATATCCCAACTTGTGAACCTTATAATTATAAAGGTTTTCTTATCCCATTGCACATACCTCATATGCAATCTAATCTTATTTATTTCAAAATTCAATCTTGAAATTCAAAATTGGAGAAAATAGAGTGACAAATGATCTCTATGTAAAGATCCTATTCCAAGTTCTTCTATGAGTATTTATGCAATCAACCACTAGATCTCATCATAGTTATTTTCCCTTTCCCACTAACAATAAAATGCTTAAGTTTTAAATGTATAGTGGGAAAAAAACCATAATAATAATCTTAGAATGTCTAGTTGAACATGTATCAAAATTACCTATGATGAAATGTTATTACCCAATATTTTTTCCAAAAGCCTTATAAGTCTTGCCTTGAAGTGGCATTACTAAATACCAAGTCATTCCATTAAAATATTTATAGGTATTGTCAAAATGTTTGTTGAACAATTTTGCATCTTTGTCAAAGAAGAGGCCACACCTAATGAGCTTCTTGATCTAAAATAATGAAGAACACAAGCTTATACTGAGAGGGGGGGGTGAACAGTAGAAGGCCACTTTTTACTTTTCTTTTCAATTCAATATTATGCAGTGTATAGATAGCAGTATCAATAGTAGTAATAAAAGTAATGCGCAAAATACCATACACAATAGAGAAATTTTAATGTGGTTCACCCAATGTGGGCGACCTCCACAGAGAAAATATTTCTTAAATAATCTCTTGGGAATCCTTTCCAATTACAATTTTTATGGACCTTTGTCCAAAGGAGATGTCGATACCCTAAATCTCAAGCTTGTGGAATCTTCCACAGGAGAAATATTTCCCCTTCAACTCTATCTAGTGATCTTCTAGAATACTCTGTCTCTCTGTTGCACTAACTGGTGGATCTCTCTCCACTTGAAGACTCCTCACTTAGGATATTTATCTTCAATTTTCCTGGCTACTGGATATCTATCCATTGAGACTTTGCCCTCTATACTCTATCACCTCCAAAGATTTATCAATAGGTTCACTCAAAACCTTCTTAAATTTGCTCAATAGGTTCACTTAGAACCTGATCAAATCTTCTCAAAATATCCACACAAAACCTGCCAAAATATGCTCAACAAGATCACTCATAACTTGTCCAAATCTTCTCAAAAGGTCCACACAAAACCTGTCCAAATCTGCTCAATAGGTCCACTCAGAACCTGCTCAAATCTACTCAATAAGTCCTCTCTAGGACTTGCTCAAATATGCATTGCAAGCTTCCACAAAATCTTACACAAAATTAGTCCACAAGCCTTCTCAAAGACTTGCCTCAAATCTGCTTAACAAGTCCACATAAAACTTGTTCAATATCATATAATCATAAAGATAATTATTAGAGACTCAATTTATTCTATACTCAAAGCTCAATCTCAACTCAAACCAATATCATAGAAGCATAAAGAGAATTGTTAGATACTCAATATGTTCTATACTCAAATCCTAATCTCAACTCAAATCAATCTCATAGAAGCATAGAGAGAATTGTTAGAGACTCAATATATTCTATACTCTAATACAAATCTCAACTCAAATCAATCTCATAGAAGCATAGAGAGATTTGTTAGAGATTCAATATGTTCTATACTCAATCTCAATCTCAAATCAGAATATAGAAAATTTTGTTTTGTGGAACTTGAACAACCACTTCACACAAACACTTGACTAGGCTCAATCAACTCTACTCAACCAATCACCTCAAGGAACAACCCTTTCTCACAAACCCTAGTCCAAGCATGTATCAACCAACTCAAAATGTTTCCAACAATGCTCAACCACAAATCTTACATAACAATGATACTCATGTTCTTTTAACTCAAGTTCAAGTTCTTTACATAACCAATTGGCTTCAACAACAATGCTTATAAAACAAGGTTTAATCACAACTCTTAATCCATAAAACCTTGAAGCATTAAACCAACCACTTTTGAAAAGGAAACCACAATCAATTATTTTCTCTCCAATGATATTTTTAGAAATCAATCACCCAAACAATTCAATGGAGAAGATTTCCCACACCTTTTTGATGCCAAGTAGTTATCCACAAAATCTGTCAGAATCAACACACTTTCAAATATTTCCTTATCAACCACGAGGAGGTTAGAGGGCTTGAGTAATACCATAAAAATAAAAATAATATCTGTAGACACCTAAAATGCGTCATGTCAAGGGTGAATACTCATATGGACATGCTACAAAACCATATGGAGGATCTTGGATAGACTCCAAGATAGAGCAGTGGTTCTAACCACTCAATTTAGGTATTTTGGCCTAAGCAGTATGAACCACAACCCAGACTTGTAGTCTACAGTCTGAACCATGGTTGACACCTGTGGTCCATAGTTTGGACCACAACTATGACCTACGGTCTTAACTGAAGTTCAGTTAGGCCTTCCATTCAAGCCAAATCGGTTGGAACGACTGAAAGATCTAGAAGGAAGTAGTTGAAGGATGGAAGGTTCTAAAGGCTTCCATCCCAACTATCCAACCACCTTTCTTGGTCTTGGATTCTCCATGAATCCATCCCTAGCCCTAGTGGGCATGATATAAATACCCCCCTCCAAATGGGGAGAAATATATAGATGATTTGTATAGCGAAGTGCTGGCAAATTATCAAGGAGAGAGTTAATTGATCAAAAGAGCAGTGAAGCCCTTTCAAATTGCATACTAAATCTATGCATTTGAGAGCCCCTTTGCTATTCACCTAAAGATAAATTAGCCATGGATGCCCTAGGTGCCTAGGAGATTCAAGAAACACAAATCCAAGCAAACAAAGGTCCTTCACAATAATTTGACCACCAAATCTGTTAGAGGATAACAAAGGCGACCCTTGAACATCAATTTGGATAAGGAGGTCAAGCCCACTACCCCTAATTCTGAGGGTAAAACTATAAGAGGTCAAACCACAAATGTCATCCATGGTTCATAGTGTAGACCACCCATCATAGCTACTGTTTGCAATAGGTGACTGATTACCTTACTTGCTTTGCTTTTGACCGCATAGATTAGTTATATTAGTCTTTTCATAGGTTTAATTGCATTTTAAGAGAAACTCTGACCATATGAATTAGTAATTTCATGTATTGTATTAAGTAGGATTATATTGGATCTTTTATGTACTTTATTGCTCCTAACTTGATATTTGATCCATGCATCATTTTCTTATTCACATCCTTCATGTTGTAGTATAATTCTTGATCAAATTAGAATAGTTTAAAGAATTTCTTTATGTTTCTTGTTTTACTAGTTTAATGACATTTGCATATATATTTTATTCAAGGGCATATCATGTGCTATTGTTTCTTGTTCGCAGGGAGACAGGTGCAAGAGGAGCTTATGTCATAATCCTTCCACATCATGAATAAGGGGGTTAGCTCCACCCCAAGGTAGTTTGTGACTAATAAATAGAGAATTATAAGTGCGCCTACCCTATTGAGGGCATTGGAAATTGTAATATCAACATCATCACTCAAGTGACCCTAAGAGGGCATTTTTGTAATCAAAGCTCATTCAAATATTAATACAAGAAACCTTACTATCATTGTTTTTGTTCAATTTATGTACTTGTGTGAATCTTTATGCTTTCATGATGATATAGATCAATACAGTAGCTAGGTGCACATAGGTTAGATGGCAATCATGGTGGAACTCCGTATTTCTAGCCCTTGAGTATTGACATCTTTATTTTTTTTCATCTCAGGTGCTAACCGTACCTTTTAGATGCAGTTATTTTTTTGGCTTACGGCTGTAACCTGTGTTTACCACTGTAGCTCTCAGATCGGACCTGCGGTTAACAGAGGAAAAGACAGACAGTAGGAAACTCAGTGGGAAACAGAGCAAGAGCTAAGGTAGGCCCCAATTTCACTATCTGTTTGGAATTTTTTGCTCTGTGTTTTTCTAGAAAGCATTGAACTGTTGCAAAATAGGAACTTAAATAAAAAAAGTAATGAACAAGTCTTAGTTTGTTTTCATTTTCCTTTCATTAGAAAGACATTGTTGGGAACAACGAACCTCTGAGTGCAGTCCACCCCTAAATACAATGACCTTGATAGAGATTGCATGTCGTTTGCATGCTTGAGGCCCAATGAGAGGCCATGTCATTGTAATTGCATCATCAAAATATCATATAGGATATTAGTATGCATTATTTCTGAATTTGAAATGTTCCTTTATTTTCATGCATATCATGTAGGAATGATCATTATGCTCTTCTATGCATTTGTAACTTTTGCAAAGTAAGAGGAACCACACACACCACCTGGCACTTAAACACTAGTGAGTTGGGTTTCATCTCTAACCACTAGTAGGGTTCAACGACGGTGGGTGTAATTTCCATCTGTTGGCCCAAATCCCACGTACCTTGTGTTACTAGACCATATTGGGTCCAAGATCCTTTTGTACCCTAAAAAATTTTCATATACTCCTTTTCGAAGGGTATGATGCTGATTGGGGGAAAATGGGTGAGGAACTGGGAGGACCTGTGCCCCCTGACCGTGTGTGGTGTTCACTTCCACACATTATAGGTTGGTTTACGTGACTTGGGTTTCATCGCCAAGTTGTTGAGCTACGGGTATATAGGTGAAATCCAATTTAACTGAGTATAAAATCCAACAATATTTCAAAACATGTGAGAGTTTCTAACACTAATACAACACATATGAAAAAAAAATCAAACAGTTTAGGGCTCACAATAAAAATTTAAAAGAAGATAATCATCATTTGTATACCTTGTTTGCATAATAAAACACATCTAGATATTAGGTACATGAATGGTGAACACACGAGGTGATCAGAAAAGGTCTAGGACTGATGCCCATGATCAAACCCCAACTGGTTCATAGCAGCATGTGTATACACATGAGCGAACTGAACGACGTTCGATGAGCATTAGAGGTGAAAAATCAACACGGGGAGATCTCGTTGAGCAGACCCCCGATATAGGAGCTTCATTACACTCCTCTAGGCATAGGACTAAGCACGAAGCTTCTTAGCATGAGGATGCTTTACTCTAAAGCCATTACTGAGATCACACTGCACGCGTGTTCACGGGATCAAATGAGGAATATGTTGTACAGGGGACCAAGTTGGTTCCCATACATACTAGGTCCACAAGAGGTTCTAACCCTCCACAGTAAGAATATAGATGGACCAGATATATGTCCATTCAGGGGTAAGAGGACAGGCTTACTTTCGAGCATAGGTCCACCCATACTCCCATGCATGGCCCACCATGCAAGATCACCATTGATATATCAAAGGTGGGAGCTAATGGAACACCACCACATGAGCAGTGGAGGTCTAGATAGTTAGATGGTCTAGGTAGTATTCTTGAGTAGCTAGGATGTAAGCCTACAACTCCACCCACTCATGCTCCGAGTGAGCATAGTGGTAGTTGTATCAAGATCACTAGAGAGCATGGAGATGCTTCTAAGCACCCTCATGTCACATATCCGCCATTAGAACATTTATCTGATGGGTACAAAACCCATAAGGTAGCTCGCATAAAGCATATACATTAGAGGCCTCCCACGGCCGACCAGATCGACAGATCACATAGAATGGTGTCTGAGCAAAGACGTCAACTCCTCCAAGATCAATTGGAGGATGCTCGCCTAGAGAGGCAACATATTGAAGATGAAAATATTCAAGCACAAAGGCTCCTACGACAAATATTATATGAGCAACGCATGCGTGAGGAGATTATTCTAGCTCAAAAGGAGCGCATAAAGTAGGAGGATCGGCTAGCTAGAGCTAGCCAATACCCTCCCAAGAAGCATAGAGAGCATGTGCATAGGAGGGCTATGTCCTTAGCCAATATGCATGAGGAGCACAGAGATGCTCATACTCATGTCAGTGCCCAAGAGAAGGAGCGACTGCCGTCACTCAATGATCTTAGACAGAGGCTACATGAACATGTAGATGTAGATGGATACAATCAGGAGTATCCTGAGATTTATCGAGTTGAGAAGGAGGAAGAGCCACGTACTCCACCTCCCTCGAAGAAGACATTACCTCCTAGACCACCTCCATGTTAGCTTAGGGAGGAGGAATTTTTGTCTTCTGAGGCGTACAAGGTTTTGGTCGATAAGGTCAAAGCAATAGAGAGGCAAGGCGCGACTATGCAAAATTTGACACTAAGAAAGATACACAATGAACCTCTAGACCCCTCGATGCCTACGCCTCCATATCCCGAGCATTTTGATATGCCTAGGTTAGAAAAATTCAAGGGTGATGAGGATTCCCAAGAGCATGTTACGAGTTTTTTGGTGCTTGTTTCCAGATAAAGAGTCATGGTGCCTTGTTTTTGTGCACCTTCATTACAACACTCTTCGGCTCGACCTGAGAGTGGTTCAAACAGCTAAAGAAACACAGTATTACTGGTTTCCAGTAGTTAGCTGATGCATTTCTTGAATGCTATTCATTTGCATCAAGAAATAGGCCAACCTTTTCAATTTGGCTATGCTATCTCAGTGTGACGACGAGACCATTGAGCAATACAGAAAGAGATGGCATAGAACAATGGAAAAGTTGCCATTTCCTTTTCCTACAACCGAACTGACCTGAATGTTTACAAAGAGTTGTTCCAACCACATCTCACGACTGTTGTAGTTGCAACAATACACTACATTCAAGGAAGTTGTGGCGCAAGCCAAGGTTATCGAGGACATCAAGTTGCAATAAGGCAACTTGAAGCTCAAGACCAAGAAAGAAGGGTTTAAAAAGAGTACTACGAAGCAATAGGGCAAGCAGACCCACATGAATCAAGTAGTACTAAAAATTGGAGGAGATGACAAGGGACAAAAAAATCCTAATTATCAGGCCCAACATCCTCTTGCACGCTATGAGACATGCAAAAATAACTATAAGGGAAAAAATAGAGAAAATATCCCACCTCGCAAGTTCACACCTCTGACGGAATTGATAAATTCAATTTTCCATCAACTGTGTGAGGCCAAGGCCATATGATTTCCCGAGGTCAAATTAATAGATCTGAATGTACCAAAGTTGAAGTGGCATCAAGATGATCTGTTATGCATATTACACAGAGTGAAAGGCCACGACATCGAGACATGTTGGTACTCCAAACACATTGTGCAGAACATGATAGAAAAAGGAGATCTTGTAGTACTAGGCAATCCATAGGTGCCCAATAATAGAAACATGGGGATTTTCAAGAATCCACTACCTAATCACGAGGTGCCTTGTAACAATATCATCCAGGTAAATCAAGTGAGAATCGAACCACCTACCCAGGGGTTCATAGGCATGGTCAATATCATTACTAGACATGGGAGGTACGATCAACCGAATCAACCTCATGCTCCCATCAGAATACGAGCTGCACCGGATCAATGGCCATATCAAAAAATTCTAGGCCCACCAACTAGACCGATGGTGACCATAAGGAGCAAGTTAGTTCAGAACCTACAGATAACTCCTATGAAGTTGTCAATATATGAGCTTATTCAACTATCCCCAAGATACAGGGAGACTCTTATGGACATTGTAAGGTCCATTGAGGTACAGTCCCAAGATGCGCACACATTTACAAATTTCGTGGGACATATTCAATAGTGTCAGGAACACACGATACAATTTTATGATCATGAAATGAAGATGGTTCCTACTATTATGGCTGACCCGCTATTGCATATTATCATGTGTGTTAACAACATGCCTTTCAAAAGGGTCTTGATCGACATTGGATCCTCGATCAATACAATTACGACCAAGGCAATGAGCCATCTCAAGTTACCCAAATCACACATTGTGCCTACCACCTTTACGTTGAGAGCGTTTAATGATGCACTATGCTCAATGGTTGGTACAATTGTTCTACCTATTCAGGTGGGACTCAAGACCATCTCTATGATATGTCACATGATAGAGGACGCCATGCAGTACAACATTCTACTCGAAAGGCCTTGGATTCATGAAATGCGTTGCATCCCCTCTACCTTGCATCAATGCGTGAAGTACATTCATGAGGGACATGTTTACGTAGTGTCCTTAGATGAAGACCCATTCAAGTTCATGAACTTAGCATATTTTCAGGGGGGTTTTATACTCCCGTCGATGCACTTGGATATCCAACCTACTTCGCCAGTTAATATTTTGAGAGGTAAAATGATAGCCCATGCTCAACCATCGACATATGTGTCACACAGATATGAGCATATGACTACAACTTCTCTAAAACCGATTTCATCGGCAAGAAAAGAATATAAAGGTGAAATTGGGTGAGAAAGTAGAAGATCATAAGCATAGACCAGCCACCAATGAGACTTCCACTCCCATGGATGTGGAAGAAACTTAAGACAAAGCCAAGGAGGCATCTCAGCCTGCTTCACCTGCATCTTTAGCAGGGTCATCTACACCATAGGTGACCGTTCATCTGGCTAGCATAGGGTTGGGTGAGTATCTTGTGCAAAATGTTACTTTTGGACCTATCCTGAATACTGCACAAGAGATATGCCGACCGCACACCCATCAATTTTCGATTGGATATGTAGTGTCGTTGGGTGAGCCACCCAACCAAATAAACTTCATCTACGTAGGGCTAGATCAAGTACCCACCAGAATGTTCATAGACAAGGATGATGACAAACCATTTGCTATGAATGTGCGCTATCTATCCAACCTGGAATACGCCATGTGAATTTTTGAGTTGTATCATTGGCATGGACACGACATTGGTCTTTTTGAACAAGGACGTAGGACTCCACTAAAACCGCATTATCAATTAGCTACTGATAGGTTCGGGTTAGGGTTACAAGTACAGGATCATAACGATTTACTTACCACATCCTTAGATCACATGTACCTGAGTATAGGGGACAATGTGGATATTAATCCATATAACCCAAATACTTCTAGCTGTTGGAGGACTCGCCAGATGATATCATTTATTACCATAGGGTCACCTGATTCATATCATGATGGGCCCTTAGAGGACAACCCAAGAGACAACCTGGGTAACCAAATCTGTAATGCTATCGATGATACTAGTATGCAGGGGCATAACCCCACTACTATAGGTGATCTCGAGTTAGGAGATATTTGTGATGATGATGGAGAGGAGTACACCTCTAAAATGAGTGGATCTAGTTATGATGCAGATTATTAGTCCTTAAATGATGATCAATTTGAAGAGGAAATTGAGCCGACCTTTCCAGGTCCAACATTTATATGCCATCTGCTGCCTATGGAACAAGTGGAAGAGACGAATGAGTGCTTCATAGTTGATAGTGACTATAAATATGAAACAGAGGAGGCCTATTTAAGGCCTTGCCTAGCTAATATCCCACTACTCATAGACATAATAGAGTGGTCCATCCATAGGAGTGACCACAATGATGTAGATGAGAGGACCGATTCCAGGATCATGTATCCATAATATCTATTACCTAGAGAATCGAAGCATGTTATGGAGGAAGTCCCTCCAAACACTGAGCAATTTAAGGAAGAAGTAGCACCAGTTTATGTGATAGTATCATATATACAATTATTTTAATGGGTTTATCTAGATAGTGATGATAGTGACCGCAGAATCAGATACATGGGGCCACATCTGGCAGATCTCCCCTTAGAAGAGGGGGGAAGTGACGGATTGTATTTGTATAGTGATGATGAGGATTCATTGGAAATGGCCTATTTGGGACCTCATCACCTATGTAATAGGCCTCCACCTTGAGGTTCGCAACCTATTATAGCTACAAGTTTACATCGGGAGATCAATCTCCATCGTAGCATGAGGGAAATAAGAGAGCTCAAAGAGAGGTGTCAGGAACTCTTTCCCCATCTGCCTATGTACGTGGAGCTCCTTGAGTTGAGAGATCCCATTTTGTAGCTAGTGCATCAGGAGGATCCAGTTATACGGGCATCCCACAAAGAGGATCCATTTGTGTCCGTACCATCCAAGCTAGATATTGGGTATAGAAGCTACGCTTTAGATATAGAATTTTGTTCATGTGGTTTAGGAGATCAATTCCATTTCATCAATATGGTCTCTATTGATTTGACCACTCCACTTCGTAATATAGAAATTTTTTTCAAACCACTGCATCTGAACATGGATGCTATCTATTGGGATCATGCTGACTCATCGATCCAGCTTGAAGATTTATTCCCTAAGGAAGAAATGCTGCAACCATTTTATTTTGTGCCAGACTATGCTTATGATATTTATCATGCTGAGGGTGATTCCCATGAGGAACATGAGAACCCGACTGATGATATCCATATGATTCCTATGCCCCACCAGCTTGAGGAGGGATCACATATGTCAGTAGAGAAAACCTTCGATGTGGATATCAGTAAAGATCCAACAAATCTAAAGAAGGTTATATTTGGAGAGAGTCTCACTCTGAATGAGCGTGATAGCATCATCCCTCTACTAAAATAGAGACCTAATCTCTTTGCTTGGACTTACAAAGACATGCTAGGTCTAGATCCAAAATTGGTTACTCATAACCTTTCGCTAGATCTGTCGAAGAATCCAGTCAAGAAAAAACTCAAAAAAATGCATCCAATAGTAGCCTTAATGGCGAAAGACGAGTTGCAAAAGTTATTGGATGTAGAGTTTGTCATCTCCATCGACTATCCAGAATGGGTGTCTAATATGGTGCCTGTAGGAAAGCCATATGGAAGGGTCCGTATTTGTACAGATTTTAGAGATCTCAATAAGGAAACACCCAAAAATTCATTTATGTTGCCAAATATCGATGCTATGGTAGATTCTACTACAGGTCACGAAATGCTCTCCCTTATGGATGGCTTTTATGGATACAATTAGATTCAGTTTAAACTTGAAGATCAACATAAAACCGTGTTTATAACGCCATGGGGGACATTTTTCTACAAAGTTATGCCATTTGGTCTTAAAAATGTTGGTGCCACATATCAACGGGCAATGACATATATCTTTCATGACTACATGCATAAAATATTAGAATATTATATCAATGACTTACTAGCTAAGTCATTGCTACGAGCAAAGCAAACAAAGGTCTTAAGGAAGGTCTTCGATCACTTGATAGAGCATAATGTCAGGTTGAATCCTAAGAAGTGCGTATTTGGTGTAACTTCAGGTAAACTCTTGGGATTCATCATTTCTACATGAAGCATCAAAGTAGACCCAGCAAAGGTCAAGGCTATTCTAGAGATGTGTCCTCCCACTAATATCAAAGAACTAAGAAGAATTCAGGGCAAAGTAGCATCCATAAAGTGATTCATCACTCAATTATCGAATAAATGTCAACCCATGAATATACTGCTACACAAGGGGGTCACATTTGATTGGGACGAGGACTGCCAAGCAACCTATACTGAGATTAAGCAATACCTGGTAATGCCACCAGTACTAGCTCCACCAAGGCTAAATGTGACTTTTCTACTATATATATCGACAACCAACTTTCCATGAGGGACCATGTTAGCCCAAAATAATGTGCAAGGCAAAGAGCAAGCCTATATTACATCAGTCACACCTTGGTGAGTTATGAGTCAGGATATGCATATGTTGAGAATATTTGTTTAGCAGTGGTGTTCACTACCAAAAAATTACGGTATTACATGCTAAGTCATACAACATATGTTATATCAAAACATAATCCTTTCGTAGTATATGATGAGCAAGACATATCATAACACATGTACTACAAAGTGGATCATGCTATTGATAGAATTCAATTTGGAATTCATCAGTCAAAAGTCCATCAAGGGACAAGTCATAGTTGATCAACTGGTTGAGGCACCACTGTCCAACAGTAGGCCTCTAACCATTGAGCTTCTAGATGATGTGGTCTTCATAATATCTGAAGCTCCCAAACCCGTAGAACCAGAGAATAATGCTGATATGATATTGTTCTTCGACAGTTCGAAGTATGAGCAAGGGGGTGGTGCAAGAATAGTTTTTTTCACACCACAAGGAGCTCTAATGCCCTTGTCATTCAAGTTAGACTTTCAGTGCACTAACAATAATGCTGATTATGAAGCCCTACTTTTGGGGCTCCATGTAGCCATCGCCATGGGTATTAAAATATTGAACATTTTTGGTGATTATTTTCTCATAGTTAACCAGGTTAAGGAGCTCTTTCAGTGTCAATGTCCTGTACTGAAAGCCTACAAAGATCTTGTTACCACTTATCTAGCTAAATTTGAATGATATGACATTGAGGCAATCCCTCGTTTGTCAAATAGGTTCGTAGACACCATGGCATATTTGGGGTCCTTGATACCTCAAAAATTGTCTTCAAATTTTACTACCATCCATGTTAGAATTCTCTCGCACCCAACAGCAAAACGTGCAACATTTGATAACAAAGAGTTAGTCAACATGATTGTCATGGAGCCAATAGCTGATTGGTTCTATAGAGCAAAAGACTTTCTTAATCAGGCACCCTGGGAGTCATTGAATTCTTAGAGTCCTACGGGGAGTGGTACTACCATTCACCATAAAGTTGTTTCCTAGTATGCATTTACAAAGTTAAATACATAGGGGGAGCAAGTCGTCTTAGTAGTCGAATCTGAGGCTTGTCAAAGCTAGATGTTTCAAATCTAAGACTTCCTAAAACTTGGTATGATCCTAGAGGGATTATCGTGTGCTACAAGATGCACATTCAAATAGAAAGTGACTAAGTATGTCTTGAAAGGAGACATTTTATATCGACATAGCTATGAAGGAGTTCGCCTTCGATGTATTGAGCCCCAAGAGTCATCTTGGACAATTTTAGAACCTCACAACAGTACGTGCAATGGCCATTTTAGCGATATGGCTATCGTCAAATGCATCCTTTGCATGGGTTATTATTGGCCCACTATGGAGAAGTATTGCAATGTGTATATAAAAAAATGTGTTAAATGTCAACATCATTCTAGTCTTATGCACTTGCCATCACATGCCTTACAGCCCATTCAAGCAGCTTTGCCATTTGCTTAGTGGGGACTAGATCTTATTGGCAATATTTCTCCTCCATCGTTAGACCGATATACAATAATTATCACAGCTACTGAGTATTTTACAAAGTGGGTGGAAACCATTCCCCTTACAATGACCACTGGAGCTCGTATCATAGAATTTGTTCTTGAGCATATCATATGTCATTTTGGAATACCATCTAAAATAATTTTGGATAATGGAACTTCTTTTAAGAACAAAACTGTGTGAGCTTTAATGTCTAAATACCACATTAAACACAGATTTTGCAACTCCATACTATCCGCAAGCAAACAGGCAAGCTGAGGCCTCAAACAAGACTATGGTAGCCATATTGAAAAAGACAGTGCAAGAACACCACAAATATTAGCATATACAACTGCCCCTTGCATTATGGGCTTACAGGACTAGCATTTGGATGCCCATTGGGGCAACGCCATTTTCACTAGTATATGGCACTGAGGCCATTATGCCCTTAGAGTTGGAAATTCCAACACTGCACATCACATTGAAATAGTTCATCAATGACGACACCACGCAGCAAGCTTGCCTTGATCAATTGATGTTGCTCGATGAACATCATGTTAATTCCCTCAAGCATCTTTGTGTTTATCAAGAGCAATTAAAATGAGCTTACAATGTCAAAGTCCACCAGAGAGACTTTGAATTTGGGGATCTTGTGCTGAAAGAGAACCAACAAAACTCAAATTTACCACCTGATATACGAGACAAATTCATGACTAATTGGCTAGGGCCTTACATCATATCTAAAAATATTGGTCTAGGTACCTATCACCTAATGTCGCTAGAGGGTGTGGAAGAGCTTGAGCCTCTCAATATCATCCATCTTAAGGCGTTCTATGCTTTAGAGTGTAATAAATGCACCAAAGGCATCTATAATCCCTTTGGTCAATCCAAAAGCTTTGAGGGTTTGTCCACAACCGCTCGGTTATCCCAAAAGGCTCTGAGTTCTCGAATTGAGAAGCTTTATCAATTAAATGCACCAAAGGCATTTGTAAGCCCTTTGGTCAAACTGTTGAGAAGCAACACACCCCCACTGAAAAAATGAATTTCCATCCTTAAAAAATATTTAGCTTTCATTTTACAGTAGGGACCCAGGGACCCTCTTGATGTTTTCCAGGGTTTTATTCCAAATTTTGCTTGCCTCCTTCTTCTTTAAGTTTTGCATATATCAAAGTATCTAAGTAGGCTTGCATATGCTTTAATTTCAATTTGGAATTCACTTCTTTAATGTTAGAATCTTTCTGAATAAAAAGGATATTTCACTGATATGTAAAAATGCAGAATACAGATGAATGAATTCATTGGAGTCAACCTGCAATTTTTGGAAAATTTGCTAAGTAATGAAAACATCGCGATTTTGCGACATTTCTATTTTTGGAAACATCGTGATATCACGACATTTCCATTTTTGGAAATGTCATGATATCGCGACATTTCCATTTTTGGAAACATCGCGATACCACGACATTTCCATTTTTGGAAACATCGCGATATCGCGACATTTCCATTTTTGGAAATGTCGTGATATCGCTACATATTTTGGTTGAAAGGAAAGCTTGTAGAAAACGTCACGATATCACGACATATTTGGACTAAAAGAACCAAGGCATGGCCATGTCATGAAATCGTGATGTGTTTTCGAAAGAAAGTGCCAAGTATGGAAAACGTCACGATTTCGCGACATGTCGCGAAATCGCGACATGTCACGGTTTCGCAACAAAGAGGACAGAATGGAGGCAAAGTGCAGGGAAGGTCGCGATTTTGTGACAAAGAGGACAGAATGGAGGCGAAGTGCAGGGAAGGTCGCGATTTCGTGACATGTCACGATTTCATGACAAAGAGGACAGAACGGTGCGAAAGGCATGGCCGTGTCACGAAATCGCGACGTCGCGAAATCACGACATGGCAGGAAGAAAAAGCAGCAAGGCATGGCCATGTCGTGAAATCCCAACGTCGCGAAATCATATCATGGAAGAGAGAAAAAGCACATGGCATGGCCGTCTCACAAAATCGTGACATCGCAAAATCGTGACACGATAGAAAGGAAGAAGCAGAGTGCAAAGGAGATGTTGTGATTTCATGATAGAAAAGCTTGGAAGAGCAAAGTGATGAAAACGTCACAATTTCGTGACACGTGTCAATAAAATAAAGCCGACATATAATGAACATTAGGGTTTTTAATTAATAATATTAAAATACTAATCCTTGTTTGTCTTTTACAGAAAGCGAGCTGGCAGTTGCATACTAGCAAAAGTAATGGCAGAAAAAGACAAAATAAGCACGAGTTAAATGAAGGTCGTAAAATGGAAATTTGAGATGCCGAGAATTGCTGGTTCATCTAGATTTTACAGATATGGCCGCAAAGAGACTTTACGGTGACTAAGCAACTGCCCATTTAATGGAATATGTCGACAATTGACCAGAAAATGAAAATATCTACACCCAGTTATCGGAAGTTGCCGATGGACGCATTTAACAGGAGAATTTATGGTGAAAGTAATGGCAAGCAGAGAATTTTAACTCAGAAGCGGATCTGCAAAGATAAAATGTCAGAGAAACCAGTGACTCATTCCAAATTTTTTTGAGGAATTAATGAGGTGCTCCCGACAAGTGCACCAGAAAGATGAAGATATTTACTTACGTAGTGCCCATTTATGGAATATATAGGTGACTGGCCAGAAAAAAAAGATATTTACTTGTAGTTACAGATGGATGAGAATAATATCAGATCATGCCTTTTCCATTTATGGCAAGTAACTGCACTAAGATTTGTAGAGTGGTTAGGGTTTATTCAAAACTCTATTTTTAAAGGGGCTTATATTGTAAAATCGAGAGGGTAAGGTTTAGAGGATAAGTTTTAGGGTTTGAGAAGAAGATATTTTCTAAAAAGATCATGGTCTGTCCTGAGTCTATAAATACTTCTTCTAAATGTAAATTCAAGGGGCGAAAACTTAGAAATAAAAGCTATTGGAGCAATTTCCTACAAATCTTGTTTGAATGCTTTGTTTTGGACTTAGAGTTGGTGTGACTTTCATTTTTCTGTGATAGCGTGGCTAGGAGCCTAATATCTTTCAGATTGTGATAAGTTCATCTTATTTTGTTTTCATTTCATTAAGGTTTATATAAATTATGCTATAGATCTGTGTTACCAGGATTGGATATGCTGCTAGGCTTCATTTTCTTTATTGTATGTTAGGGAAAATTACAGATTTAAGGTTTGAGCCTGTTCTAATTGCTCTGTCCTCATTGTGCGAGCTAGGCTGCTGGTGAAAGATACCAATTTTAATCGACTTCCCTTATGTTTGTGATTTTCTTTCAGGTCTGTTGTTGTCTTTGTATTATGCTCTTAGTGGAAGGTGATCTTAGAAAGCTGGACACTTTCCTCTTTGATTTTTTTCTATTTTGAAGCTAACTGGTATAACTAAAATTGGTAGTTTTGGTTTTGCAGCTAAGTTAGATAAATTTCTCTTTCTGACCTACCCTACTCTCTCTGTTCCATCGATTGAATGATCCATTTTTATTTTCTTTTACATTTATATTTTATTTAAATCTTCTAACACATAAAGAGCTAGATCAAAGAACTGATTGTAAATCTGAGTGTCCACAAATATAACCAATTCCAAGAGCATTACTGAACTAAGTCCAGGACCCGTTGTAAGGTAACAGACAGTCCACTTGAAACTATTTCAGAAGTGGAAAAGAGTGAATAGACATTCAACCCAACTCTGTAACTCACACCTTGGATATCCAGCAAGATCCTAAAGTGAGTGGGATTTATCTCGTATAAGTTTTATCGATATTTTATGCTCATTCTTCACAGGGTGTGTATAAAAGTCGGACCAACATTTAAAATTGACGCTAGAAGGAGGGAAAAACTTGCGTTCTTAGTGCGCTGGAGTTGAGAAATATGATTGTATGTGGTATTTAAAAAATATTGTGTTTTATCCAAATTTTGGTAGCCTTTTCCCTCCTCCTCAGCATTTTAAAACTTGTTTGTTTGAGTTTTGCCTAAACAGCGAAACTCAACACCAACATTTAAAATTGGTGCTAGAAGAAGGGCCGAAGTTCAGTAGTTTGTTAAGGATTGTAAGATTATAAGTTGCTTGTGAAAAGATGGATTCCACTTATAGAGTAACAAGGTCCCATTTTAGAGCTGGAGAGCTCCTTGTGCCTGAGTTAGAAACTCCAAGAAGAAGCAGCCTCAGAAGGGCCAAGTCCTTGTCTGTAATAGTTTTGTCACCACTTGTAGTTAATCCAACTACAACTGAAAGTATCATCGTCAATCAAGTAGTAATGGCCAATTGGTTGGGTTCCACTGCCTTAAATATCCTGGGTGCAGCCCATGACCTACCCGAAATCTCGAGAGATATCTTCCCGAGATACAAACATGATGGAACTAGGACAGTAGAAGAACATCTAGTAGCATTCAAGAATGCTCTAAAATTGTTAAATGTACAACATGAAGATGTCGCTTGCAGATTGTTTTCGTTCACTCTCCAGGAGGGAGCGTACGACTGGTTTCTGAATCTCACTAACAATTCTATTACCAGTTGGAATGACTTGGAAAAGGTTTTTGTATCGTAGTTTGGTGAGGTGATAGATCCTAATGTATTATATCAGCAATTTTCTGGTATTAAAAGAGAAATAAATGAATCTATCAGATATTACAATGTCATATTTTAGAAGGCTTATGGTAGATTGACTGGTTATTATGTGCCAAATGCAGACCTGGCATTAGAGATTTTTAAGAATTCTTTAGATCCAATGACTTCTGTTTTCTTGAAAAGAGATGCCTCTATTACCAATCTGACTGAGGCTTACAAAGAAGCTTTGGTTCTGGAAATACAGTTGGGGCCTCAACCTTTAAGTGATCATCAAATTCCTTTGGTCACACAAGGTACCCCTATTTTCAATCCCATACCACATCAGGTAATGTTGCCAGTATGTCAAACTCCACCATCAGGAAATCCATTGGCTATAGCACCTGTTGAAAATGTATAGAATCCAGGTAAAGAAGCTGATAACACAAGAGTTGAAGAATTTTCAAGGGTAGTCCAAAAGTTGGCAAATGAATTTTTGACTTTCAAAAGGCAAGTGTCCATCAATGAAAACCCAAACAGGTTTTCTTATCAGTAGAATAGATTCACTCAGCCCTCGTACGAACCCAATAAGGATTATAAAGGTAAAGGGCATGATGTAAATATTTGTGACTTAGCTTTGCCTAACTGGTGCAGGATTCATGGAACATCTCAGCACAGGGAGTTGGATTGTTTGGAATTCTATAATGCCTTTGAAGCTCTTTCTGGACAGTTGGTTTCTCCTGAACATCAAAGAACTGCGGATGCCCCAAGTTCATCCAGCCATAGTGCAACTATGGTCTTAGATTCTTTCACTTTCCTAGAAGAATCAAAGAATGTTGTGGAGCTACCCATGGATGAAGTACAGGCTTTTCAACAATACAGGAGGGACAACTACAACCTCAGAAATAGAAATCCGGATCCCAACACTACATCTACCCCTCCGGACAACTCCCATAGTGTTCCTCCAGATCCATCTTCAAGCAATAACCCATCTCCACCCAAGGGAGGAAGCTCAAGAGGACCAGATGCATTTGTACCTCCATTCAATAAGGGATATAATATAGTGGATGACATGAAGAAGATCAAAGCCAACATCACTCTTCATGAGTTGGCCCAAATTTTTGAACAAAGGGATAACCTGATCAAAACATATTCTGAACCTACTACCAAACCTTTAGAAAAGGGAAAAAAGATGGCAAATGCAAATGTGGCCATGTATAAAGAGAAGACTAAAGTACTGCCTTTTCTACTGACTGTTCGTATATTTGGGAAAAACTTACACAACTATCTGGTAGATTCTGGGGCTTCAGCCAATGTCATGCCTTTGGGCATTTGTCAGCAGTTGGGTTTGACCCCCATGAACTCCAAGATGAGAGTCGTCCAATTGGATAAGTCTGAGGTTAAAGTGGTAGGTGAAATTCAGAATATACATATCTAGCTAGCATTTGATCCGAGAGCTCAACACAGAATTGACATTCAGGTGGTGGATATTCCTGTAGGATACGGAATGCTTCTAAGCAGGGATTGGTTAAAATCCTTGAATGGGTACTTGGCTACTGATTTTTTGCATATGTGGTTACCCTAGAATGGTTTTATAAATTAATTAAGAATCAACAGAGAACCAAGGTATAAAATCATGATCACAGAATATAATGCCAAAAATGAGACTGTTAATATTGCTGAGGGCTGTTATATCGGGGTTTATAATTTGACAACTACTCAAAAGGAGAAACTGGTTAAAGCTCACCTTGATCATGATAATGAAGTTGGAATGCTTCATATTGACACAACTAAGTCTGAGCAAGGTTATGGTACAAAGGCTGTTCTTAAAGGACCAAAAAATCAAACCGGTTTTGTGACATATCGCTTGCAGTTTCCCTGCACAAATAATTTGGTAGAATATGAAGCATTAGTACCAGGATTAAAATTTGCTTTACATTACTTTGATCATGCAGATACGAAAACTCATATGTTGGACTTGTTTGATTTGCAGGGTGGATGACTTCAAGCTGTAGAGCATTTTAGTCGACACCAAGAGACAGTCAAGCGCTGGATTGACAAAAAGGCCAGGGTGAGCGCCTTCAATCGTGCAGACCTGGTTCTTCTATGGGACGAGGCCCAAGAAAAGAAAGGTAAACGCACAAAGCTGCAACCTCTATGGATAGGGCCATACCAGATTGTCGAGATCCTGGGTAATAATGCATTCCGTCCATAGGACCTTGAGGGTAATTTTTTGAACCTTCCTGTTAATGGTCAATACCTAAAGCATTATTTCTCAGTAGTCCCATCCGATACATCATTTGAATGAATCACAAAGATGTTGTAACATGTGTATATGATGCAGGAGCATCCGGAGGTGGAAGAGCAATCTTGCATCATCCAAAAATATTTTTTTCTCTAAGTACCAAAGCTATCGCGATATCGCGACACTTTTTGAGAAAAGGCGCCAAGGGCCGAAACTGTTGCGATATCGTGACACTTTTTGAGAAAAGGCGCCAAGGGCCGAAACTGTCGCGATATCGTGACACTTTCGGAAGCAAAGGCTCAAAGGCGCAAAGTGGTCATGAAATCGTGACACTTTCGGAAGCAAAGGCTCAAAGGCGCAAAGTGGTCGCGAAATCATGACACTTTCGGAAGCAAGGCTCAAAGGCGCAAAGTGGTCACGAAATCGTGACACTTTCGAAAGCAAGGCTCAAAGGCACAAAGTGGTCGCGAAATCGTGACACTTTCGAAAGCAAGGCTCAAAGGCACAAAGTGGTCGCGAAATCGTGACACTTTCGAAAGCAAGGCTCAAAGGCGCAAAGTGGTCACGAAATCGTGACACTTTCGAAGCAAAGGCTCAAAGGCGCAAAGTGGTCGCGAAATCGTGACACTTTCGGAAGCAAAGGCTCAAAGGCACAAAGTGGTCGCAAAATCGTGACACTTTCGAAAGCAAGGCTCAAAGGCGCAAAGTGGTCGCGAAATCGTGACACTTTCGAAAGCAAAGGCTCAAAGGCGCAAAGTGGTCACGAAATCGTGACACTTTCGGAAGCAAAGGCTCAAAGGCGCAAAGTGGTCGCGAAATCGTGACACTTTCGGAAGCAAAGGCTCAAAGGCGCAAAGTGGTCATGAAATCGTGACACTTTCGAAAGCAAAGGCTCAAAGGCGCAAAGTGGTCACGAAATCGCGACACTTTCGAAGCAAAGGCGATAAGGTGCAAAGTGGTCGCGAAATCGTGACACTTTTGGAGCAAAGGCACCAAGGGGCAAAGGGGTCATGAAATCGTGACACTTTTTGAGAAAAGATGCCAAGGGACAAAGCCGTCGCGAAATCGTGACACATTTTGAAAAGAAGAGCCGAAAGGAGCAACTATCGCGAAATCGTGACCCGATGGCAGAAGTCGAGTGCGAAAGGCAAGGACGTCGCGAAATCGTGACATGTCGCGGTTTCATGGCCCGAAGGCAGAAAGCGAGTGCGAAAGGCGGAGGCGTCACGATTTCGTGACGTGTCACGAAATCGTGGCCCGAAGGAGAAAATAGAGGCCGAACGCCAAAACGTCACGATATCGCGACCGAAGAGGAGAGAGAGCATAAGGAAGCAAAAACGTCGCGATATCACGACAGAACGCTCATGACTCCAGACAAGCCGACGGTTACAGGCCATTGCAGAAGGGCACGTGACAGCGAATTACAGGTGGCCATGGAGTACTAGGCGGTTACAGAGGCCATTGCAGGAGGGCACGTGGCAACAAATTACAGATGGCTATAGAGCACTCCTATGAATGATGACTCGGTGGGTTGATGGATAGGCGGCTACAGCGCACTCCGCCATTACATGCCATGATGATTCGAGGCACCTGGCAGCATCTTGCAGGCGGCGACAGAACATTCATGTGGGCGGTTAGAAACAAACTTGGCATTCTATGTAATGATGTCCATAGGGGGTCGGGTCTGTTATAAAAGGTAGTACATAGATTGTAAAAGGGGTTGGCCATTCGTTACTTCTGTAATTCGAATTTGAAGCTCTTAATGAAATATTGGTGATTTTTTTGCGTGTTATTCCAGTCCTGCTTCAAGTGGTATCAGAGCTAGAAGGTTCTGAGTGCGCGAACCGATCGCCGATAGTGAGGCAGTTTGTGCCAGGATTGTGGTTGTGGGTTGTGAGGAAGCGAGCAGGATGCCTCCACGTAGGAACCATGGTGGTGTGAGGAATAGGGGAGCAGAGGTCGATCTTAGAGCCTTGCAGAGGCAAGTTCAAGCCCTACAAGAGGAAATCAGAAGAGGAGTTGAGCCAAGAAGGGAGGAACCCAGTGAAGATGAAGTTTGGGAAGAAGAGGGTCCATCTGATGAAGAAGAAGCATTGGATCCAGTAGAGGCTAGGCTATATAGGGCCATATCCCAGATCGGGAAGAAGCCAAAGTTTGATGTCTCCACCTATTCTAGGAATCTCAATCCCGAGGAGTTGATAGATTGGATCAACGACATGGAGGAATACTTCGAGTATGAGGAGATCTCAGATCCAAATCGGATCAGGTTCACAAAAACAAAGTTGAAGGGACACGCTAGCATCTGGTGGAAAGGAGTACAGCTAGAAAGGAACAGGAGGGGAAAGGAAAAGATCACCAGGTGGGATAGGATGGTGGAGAAATTGAAGAGGCAATTCATCCCCATGGATTATGAGTTGGATTTGTTGAGGAAGATGCAGAGTCTTAGATAGGCAAGTAAATCTGTCAAGGAGTATACAGAGGAGTTCTATCAGATCTCGATTAGAACCGACCATTCTGAGGCGAATAAGGAGAAAGTCACACGATACATCAATGGATTGAGAACCAACATCCAAGAAGAGCTGGGTCTGGTTCGAATGAGCATGGTTGAGGATGCATACCAGTTTGCATTAAAAGTGGAGGAGAAACTGAATAGGAGATTTGATGGTAAGCAGAGAGGAAAGGAGAGGGGTGGAAGAGCTGGTGGAAGGACCAGTGGAGGAAGATATAGAGATTTGAGGAAGACTGGTGAAGCAAGCAGTAGCCAAAACCAAAAATAAGAGAAAGAGGAGAATACCCAACGCCCACACAATCAGAACAACAACTACCCGAGGGGAAGAGGTAGGCCTGGGCGAGGGTTTGGAAGAGGTGTCTTTCGAGGAACCTGCTTCAACTACGGAGAAGAAGGACATCGGGCATACAACTTCCCGCAGCATCAAGAAAGGCCAAATCGAAGACCTGAGGGTCAGGCCCGAGCTGTTGTAGCAGATGAAGGTGTCGAATCTGAGCACTCTGAGGAGGCAGAACGAGGAGAGGCGATGGTCATCAGAAGAGTCTTGTTGAATGAAGAAAAGAAGGCAGATCAGAGGAACAGCCTATTTTGCACAAGATGCAAGTGCGCAGGCAAGGTCTGTAACATCATCATCGATAATGGAAGCACTGACAACTTGGTCTCTGAGGAGATGGTTGCTAAGTTGTAGCTGGAGAGAAGAAAACACCCGCACCCTTATCGGATTGCATGGTTACAAAAGGACCATCGGGTGTTGGTCAGTGAGCAATGCCTGGTGAAGTTTAACATCGGAACTTACCATGATGAGGTCCTTTGTGACATCTTGCCCATGGATGCATGTCACTTGTTGCTTGGGAGACCATGGCAGTTTGATCGAAGTGTTGTACACGATGGTCGAGCCAATACATATTCCTTGTCAAAAAATGGAGTTCGCCATAAGTTGAAACCCCTGAAGGAGGCGGATGAGAAGGTATGCAGCAGTGCATGAGTCTATCTAGTTGATGGCAGAAGATTTTTAGATGGCCTGAAGCTAGATCATATGTGCTATGCAATAATCCCTAGGGTTAGGGAAGAAGAATGCAAGGAAACTCCAATGGAAGTCATGGGACTGTTAGAGGAGTTTCCAGATATCATTTTTGATAATGTTCCTGAAGGTTTACCACCTGTTAGGAAGATCAGTCACCACATAGATTTGGTGCCTGGATCGAGCTTGCCGAATAAGGCTGCACACAGAATGACGCCTGTAGAAACTAGGAGTTAAACCGGCAGGTTCAAGATCTGCTAAAGAAGGGGTTGATTAGGGAGAGTCTTAGTCCATGTGCAGTACCTACAGTACTAGCACCCAAGAAGGATGGAGAGTGGAGAATGTGCACAGACTCTCGGGAAATTAACAAGATCACTATCAAATACAATTCCCACTGCCAAGGATAGATGATATCATGGACTACTTGAGTGGAGTCGAGTACTTCACGAAGATTGACCTAAAAAGTGGTTACCATCAGATCCACATTAGAGAAGGGGATGAGTGGAAGACAACCTTTAAAACCAGAGAGGGGTTTGTATGAGTGGTTGGTCATGCCATTTGGGCTAACCAATGCACCGAGTACCTTCATGCGGTTAATGAATGAAGTCCTGAAGGAATTTCTAGGCAAATTTGTTATTGTCTACTTGGATGATATCTTGATTTTTAGCAAAACCCTGGAGGAACACCTGATGCACATCAGGAGGGTTTTTGAGAAACTACGGGAGGAGCAGTTGCTGATAAATCTGAAGAAGTGTAACTTCGTGAAGAGGGAGTTAGTATACCTAGGATTTGTTATCTTAGCAGATGGTCTCAAAATGGACCCCGAAAAGGTGAGGGCTATCATAGAATGGCCTACTCCAAGAAGCGTGACTGAGGTGAGATCGTTTCATGGTCTAGCCAGTTTCTACAAAAAGTTCATTAGAAACTTCAGCAGTATTTGCGCATCCCTTACGGAGACAATGAGGGGGAACAAGAAGGAATTCAAGTGGACAGCTGGAGCAGACAAAAGCTTTGCTATGCTAAAGAAGAAGGTCATAGAGCAACCTGTCTTAGCACTTCCAAATTTTAACAAGGTGTTTCAGGTAGACTGTGATGCGAGTGGTAGTGCCATAGGGGCCGTATTGAGTCAAGAGGGTAAGCCTATTGCCTATTTTAGTGAGAAGCTCAATGATGCCAGGAAGAAGTATTCGGTGTATGATCAGGAGTTCTATGCCATAGTGCAGGCTCTGAAGAAATGGAGGCATTATTTGTTGCCAAAGGAGTTTGTTCTATATACTGATCATCAGGCACTACAATATATTAACAGTCAAGGGAAATTAAATCAGAGGCACCTGAAATGGGTCGAGTTCCTGCAGAGCTACACCTTTGTGCTGAAGCACCGGAGCGGGAGGTCCAATAGAGTGGCAGATGCCTTGAGTAGGAGGCAATGTCTATTGATGGAAATGAAAGTGGAAGTTGTAGGGTTTGCTGAGCTCAAGGGTTTATACCCTGCAGACCCCGACTTCGCAGAAGCTTGGAAAGCCTGCACTGTGCCTGTTACTTTGGATAGGACTAAGTGGTTAAATTTTTTGATTCAGGATGGAATGTTGTTCAGGGGGAACCAATTATGCATTTCGAGGAGCTCAATGAGGGAGAATCTCATCAAGGAAAAGCACAGTGGAGGTTTAGTTGGACACTTTGGTCGAGACAAGACCATTTCCCTTGTTAGTGAAAATTACTACTGGTCGCAATTGCAACAAGATGTGGCAAAATTCGTGCAAAGTTGTAGGATATGCCAGATGGCAAAAGGTGTGAGGCAGCCTACTGGTTTATATCAACCACTACCTGTACCCGAAAGGCCATGGGAGGATATTAGTATGGATTTTGTTCTTGGTTTACCCAGGACGCAGAGGGGACACGACTCCATATTTGTGGTAGTGGACAAGTTTTCAAAAATGGCTCATTTCATTCCCTGCCAAAAGACTAGCGATGCGGTCCATGTGGTTGGTTTATTCTTCAAGGAAGTGGTACGACTTCATGGTCTACCAAGGAGCATTGTGTCGGACAGGGATACCAAGTTTGTAGGGTATTTCTGGAGAACCCTGTGGAAGAAATTGAAGACGGATTTAAAATTTAGTTCTGCATACCACCCCCAAACAGATGGCCAAAAAGAGGTGGTAAATAGGAGTTTGGGCAATCTACTGAGATGCTTGGTCGGAGACAAGCCCAAGGGATGGGATTTAGTTTTTCCACAGGCAGAATTCGCTTACAACAGCTCTATCAACAGGAGTACCAATAAATTGCCATTCCAGATAATCTATGGGAGCAGCCCAAGAAATGCTTTAGAGTTGAGAAGGATGGATACAAGAGAAAAATGTAGTTCTGAGGCTGAAGACTTTGCTGAACACCTGAAGGGAGTGCATGAGGAGGTGACAAGGCACATTGCTAAGATGAATACTCAGTATAAGGCTAGGGCAGACCAGAAGCATCGGGCTAAGGAGTTTGAAGTAGGAGATTTCGTCATGGTCCATCTAAGAAAAGAAAGGTTTCCTGCCAAGACCTATAACAAGTTGAAGATGAAGAAGTTTGGGCCATGCAGGATCATTGGAAAATGGGATTCGGGTAATGCATACGAGGTGGAGTTGCCGAGTGAACTTAACATCTCATCGATTTTTAACATTTCAGATTTGGTTGAGTATCATGAAGGAGATAGCAGTGCAACACCAAGCCCGGATTTGTGGAGCATTCCAGCAGCCATCCCAGTTGTAGATGAGATAGAAGAAGTCCTTGATACGCGTGAGGGCCGAAGTACTCGAAATAGGTGTTATTCTAAATATTTGATCAAGTGGAAAGGCAGGCCCATAGAGGATGCGACTTGGTTGTCGAAGGCAGAGGTTGACCGCTTGGGTCTACCTCAGACAGATCAGAAGTGAAGGTCACTTCTCAAATTCACCCCGGGTGTCTGATGCAGGAGCATCCGGAGGTGGAAGAGCAATCTTGCATCATCCAAAAATATTTTTTTCTCTAAGTACCAAAGCTGTCACGATATCGCGACACTTTTTGAGAAAAGGCGCCAAGGGCCGAAACTATCGTGATATCGTGACACTTTTTGAGAAAAGGTGCCAAGGGCCAAAATTGTCACGATATCGCGACACTTTCGAAAGCAAAGGCTCAAAGGCGCAAAGTGGTCACGAAATCGTGACACTTTCGAAAGCAAAGGCTCAAAGGCGCAAAGTGGTCGCAAAATCGTGACACTTTCGAAAGCAAGGCTCAAAGGCGCAAAGTGGTCACGAAATCGTGACACTTTCGAAAGCAAAGGCTCAAAGGCGCAAAGTGGTCGCGAAATCGTGACACTTTCGGAAGCAAGGCTCAAAGGCGCAAAGTGGTCGTGAAATCGTGACACTTTCGAAAGCAAGGCTCAAAGGCGCAAAGTGGTCACGAAATCGTGACACTTTCGAAAGCAAAGGCTCAAAGGCGCAAAGTGGTCATGAAATCATGACACTTTCGGAAGCAAAGGCTCAAAGGCGCAAAGTGGTCGCAAAATCGCGACACTTTCGAAGCAAAGGCTCAAAGGCGCAAAGTGGTCACGAAATCGTGACACTTTCGGAAGCAAGGCTCAAAGGCACAAAGTGGTCATGAAATCGTGACACTTTCGGAAGCAAAGGCTCAAAGGCGCAAAGTGGTCGCGAAATCGTGACACTTTCGGAAGCAAAGGCTCCAAGGCGCAAAGTGGTCACGAAATCATGACACTTTCGAAGCAAAGGCGATAAGGTGCAAAGTGGTCACGAAATCGTGACACTTTCGGAGCAAAGGCACCAAGGGGCAAAGGGGTCACAAAATCGTGACACTTTCTGAGAAAATATGCCAAGGGACAAAGCCGTCACGAAATCGTGACACATTTTGAAAAGAAGAGCCGAAAGGAGCAACTGTCACGAAATCGTGACCCGATGGTAGAAGCCAAGTGCGAAAGGCAAGGACGTCATGAAATCGTGACATGTCACGGTTTCACGGCCCGAAGGCGAAAAGCGAGTGCGGAAGGCGGAGGCGTCACGATTTCGTGACGTGTCACGAAATCGCGGCTCGAAGGAGAAAATAGAGGCTGAATGCCAAAACATCGCGATATCACGATCGAAGAGGAGAGAGAGCGTAAGGAAGCAAAAACATCGCGATATCATGACAGAACGCTCATGACTCCGGACAAGTCGATGGTTATAGGCCGTTCTAGAAGGGCACGTGACAGCGAATTATAGGTGGCCATGGAGTACTAGGCGGTTACAGAGGCCATTGCAGGAGGGCACATGGCAACAAATTATAGATGGCTATAGAGCACTCCTATGAATGATGACTCGATGGGTTGATGGACAGGCGGCTGCAGTGCACTCCGCCATTACATGCCATGATGATTCGAGGCACTCGGCGAGCATCTTGCAGGCAGCGATGAACATTCGTGTGGGCGGTTAGAAACAAACTTGGCATTCTATGTAATGATGTCCATAGGGGGTCGGGTCTGTTATAAAAGGCAGTACATAGATTGTAAAAGGGGTTGGCCATTCGTTACTTTTGTAATTCGAATTTGAAGCTCTTAATGAAATATTGGTGATTTTTCTGCGTGTTATTCCAGTTCTGCTTCAATATATATTGTAAATAATCTTTGAAGTAGTTTGTTTTTTATTTTATTTTAGCTTTGAAGTAGTTTGTTTTTATTTTTATTTTGTTTATCCTTTGGGGTCTGTACAAAGTAGCTTTTATTTTATTTTATTTTGTTTGATTTTAAAGTTCTGTGTTTTATCCTTTAGGGTCTGTACAAATTTCTTTTAGGTTTTAAAAATTCTATTTTTTTTAAAGTTTTGCTTGGGCAGTAAAGAAAGAAATCAGCCTTTACAAAAAAATTGTTTTTATTCTGAGTTCAAAATCCCGTGTTCATTTTGTTTTATTCTAATTAAGAGATAGTCTACTTAAAATGAACAGTGGAACTATTTTGTTATTCAGAACAACGATAGAAAGATAATTGGATTTTGTGTCTTGCTTGCCATAATTATTTTAATTATAAAGAAAGCGCTATCTTGTTTGGCTGGAGAAACTCCCAAGGAATCCAAGAAAAGTTGGTCATAAGAGGGGACTCTGATTCATGAAATTATTTGAGTATCCATAAAGGCTATCAGTACCCAGGCTGAAGCAGTTCCAGATCGATGGAATATTAAAAAAAAATTGTTTTTTTAGCAAGGCTTTTCAAATTTCGGTATATTTCAAAGGAGAGAGAGAGAGAAGGTGAAAGTTGCGCAAGACAACATAAAATTGGCACTCTGTTATTTCCCACAAAAAAAAAAAAAAAAGGGGGGAAGGAAGAAGTTATGTAATGAAAGAGATAGCCAAGGCTTCAGAAGATGTTTTCTTTTACCAAGTTGTAGATACTACTTCACAGTTGTGGATCAGGGTCGTGAAAACCTAAAGAGTAACTCTGTCGAGGCTGTAAAAGGCTAAACTAGTAAACAGAGCCCTACTCGGTTTCCCCTTTCACAATCTAGAAAAGCTGATCAATCCAGAGTACAACATTCGGCCCAGTCATTCTTGAAGAAAGTTTTATATGCTTGTAATTGCACATCAGAAGTATTCCTTAAGTGATTCAACCTAGTATGTCCTTGGGAAATTTTGACAACTATCAGGTAGTAGTTAAATTATTTTGAAGAATATTTGTGGCAAAACATGGTACATGGTCTATATTGTTTTGAAACTAGAGTCCTGGATTCTAAAATAGTGCTACTATTTTCCCCGTAGATATCGCCATTTGTTGAGAAGCAACACACCCCCACTGAAAAAATGAATTTTCATCCTTCGAAAATATTTAGCTTTCATTTTATAGTAGAGACCCTCTTGATGTTTTCCAGGGTTTTATTCCAAATTTTTCTTGCCTCCTTCAAGTTTTGCATATATCAAAGTATCTAAGTAGGCTTGCATATGCTTTAATTTCAATTTGGAATTCACTTCTTTAATGTTAGAATCTTTCTGAATAAAAAGGATCTTTCACTGATATGTAAAAATGCAGAATACAGATGAATGAATTCATTTAAGTCAACCTGCAATTTTTGGAAAATTTGCTAAGTAATGAAAACGTCGCGATTTCGTGACATTTCCATTTTTGGAAACGTCGCGATATTGCGATATTTTTGTTTTTGGAAACGTCGCGATTTCGCGACATTTTTTTTTTGGAAACGTCGCTATTTCGTGAAATTTTCATTTTTGGAAACGTGATTTTGTGACATTTCCATTTTTGGAAATGTCGCGATATCGCTACATATTTTGGTTGAAAGGAAAGCTTGTAGAAAATGTCGCGATATCACGACATATTTGGACTAAAAGAACCAAGGCATGGCCGTGTCATGAAATCGCGACGTGTTTTCGAAAGAAAATGCCAAGTATGGAAAAGGTCGCAATTTCATGACATGTCGCGAAATCATGACATGTCGCGGTTTCACGACAAAGAGGACAAAATGGAGGCGAAGTGCAGGGAAGGTCGTGATTTCGTGACATGTTGCGAAATCATGACATGTCATAGTTTCGCGACAAAGAGGAAATAATGGAGGTGAAGTGCAGGGAAGGTCACAATTTCATGACAAAGAGGACAAAATGGTGCAAAAGGCATGGCCATGTCGTGAAATCATGATGTCATGATTTTGCGACGTTGTGAAATCGCGACACAACAGGAAGAAAAAGCAGCAAGGCATGGCTGTGTCACGAAATCATGACACGGTAGAGATAAAAAGCACATGGCATGGCCGTGTCATGAAATTACGACGTCACAAAATCATGACACAGTAGAATGGAAGAAGCAGAGTGCAAAGGAGACGTCGTGATTTCGTGAAATTTCACGAAATCGTGACATGTCACGGTTTCACGACAAAAAAGCTTGGAAGAGCAAAGTGATGAAAGCGTCGCGATTTCACGACACATGTCAATAAAATAAAGCTAACATATAATGAACATTAGGGTTTTTAATTAATAATATTAAAATACTAATCCTTGTTTGTCTTTTACAGAAAGCGAGCTGGCAGTTGCATACTAGCGGAAGTAATGGCGAAAAAAGACAAAATAAGCACGGGTTAAATGAAGGCCGTCAGATGGAAATTTGAGATGCCGAGAATTGCTGGTTCATCCAGATTTTATAGATCTGGCCGCAAAAAGACTTTACGGTGACTAAGAAGCTACCCATTTAATGGAATATGTCGACAATTGATCAAAAAATGAAAATATCTACACCCAGTTACTGGAAGTTGCCGATGGACACATTTAATAGGAGAATTTATTGTGAAAGTAATGGCGTGCAGAGAATTTTAACTCAGAAGCGACTCTGCAAAGATAAAATTTCAGAGAAACCAGTGACTCATTCTGAATTTTTCTAAGGAATTAATGAGGTGCTCCTGGCAAGTGCACCAGAAAGATGAAGATATTTACTTACGCAGTGCCCATTTATGGAATATATCGATGACCGGCCAAAAAACAAAGATATTTACTTGTAGTTACAGATGGATGAGAATAATATCAGATCATGCCTTTTCCATTTATGGCAAGTAACTGCACTAAGATTTGCAGAGTGGTTAGGGTTTATTCAAAACTTTATTTTTAAAGGGGCTTATATTGTAAAACCGAGACGGTAAGGTTTAGAGGATAAGTTTTAGGGTTTGAGAAGAAGATATTTTTTGAAAATATCAGGGTCTATCTTGAGTCTATAAATACTTCTTCTGAATGTAAATTCAAGGGGTGAAAACTTAGACATAAAAGCTATTGGAGCAATTTCCTGCAAATCTTGTTTGAATGCTTTGTTCTAGACTTAGAGTTGGTGTGACTTTCATTTTTCTGTGATAGCGTGGCCAGGAGCCTAATATCTTTTAGATTGTGATAAGTTCATCTTCTTTTGTTTCTGTTTCATTAAGGTTTATTTAAATTATGTTGTAGATCTGTGTTACCGGGATTGGATATGCTGCTAGGCTTCATTTTCTTTATTGTATGTTAGGGAAAATTACAGATTTAAGGTTTGGGCCTATTCTAATTGCTCTGTCCTCACTGTGCGAGCTAGGCTGCTGGTGAAAGATACCAATTTTAATCGACTTCCCTTCTGTTTGTGATTTTCTTTCAGATCTGTTGTTGTCTTTGTCTTATGCTCTTAGTGGAAGGTGATCTTAGAAAGTTGGACACTTTTCTCTTTGATTTTGTTCTATTTTGAAGCTAACCGGTATAACTAAAATTGGTAGTTTTGGTTTTGCAGCTAAGTTAGATAAATTTCTCTTTTTGCCCTACCCTACTCTCTCTGTTCCATCGATTGAATGATACATTTTTATTTTCTTTTACATTTGTCTTTTATTTAAATCTGCTAACACATAAAGAGCTAGATCAAAGAACTGATTGTAAATCTGAGTGTCCACAAATATAACCAATTCTAAGAGAATTATTGAACTAAGTCCAGGACCCATTGTAAGGTAACAGATAGTCCACTTGAAACTATTATAGAAGTGGAAAAGAGTGAATAGACATTCAACCCAACTCTGTAACTCACACCTTGGATATCCAGAAAGATCCTAAAGTGAGTGGGATTTATCCCGTATAAGTGTTATCGGTATTTTATGCTCATTCTTCACAGGGTGTGTATAAAATTCAGACCAACACAAACCAAAAGCTTTGAGGGTTTTATCTCAACCGCTCGGTCATCCCAAAAGGCTTTGAGTTCTCAAATTGATAAGATTGGTCAAGTAAAGGTACCAAAGGCATCTGTAAGCCCTTTGGTCAACCCAAAAGCTTTGAGGGTTTTGTCTCAACTGCTTGGTCATCCCAAAATACCCCAAGCTCTCTGTTGAGTACCTTGGTCAAGTAAAAGATCCAAAGGTAGTTCCTCACCGTTTGGTCATCCTTAAAAGCTCCAAGGACATGTACTCATCATTTGGTCAAATATGAAAGCTCAAAAAGGTATAAAAATTTGAAAATATATAAATTTTCAAATCGAATTCTTAAAGCATAAAATCCAAAAACATTTGCTTTTGTAGTTTGCATTTTCATATATGCATCCACATCATCATATTGCATTTAGGCATTTGTCATTCATTGCATTCCACAATAGAGCATAATGTGTATATCAAAATCTTACAAACGATCGCACATTTGTGTTTCAATCATGCACCCTTGCATTTATCATAATTCATTGCATTCATACACAATACCTATTGTAGAGAAATATGTATGTATATTAAGTTTTCCAGTCACTCAGCCATACCTAGTGGGTTCTTTAGATATTATAGAAATCTTGCTTTGCTATTATAGACAAGGTCATTAGTTGGGATAGTGGTTCAACATATCATAATCCCGTCACTAAGTGAAACAATATAAAATATTTCTAAGACAAGAGAGGATGAAAGCTGCAAAAGCAGTCTTAGGTATTTAGAGAGATGGGTTTCACGACCTACTTATCTTGCAAATAGGTGGTCTAGAAAGGTGTACTTTCGCAAAAGGACAAGAATTTCCCCTATAAATCCCAAAGTCACAAAGTTTAAATCCCAAGTTAAAAAGTGCAAAAGTATAAATTTCAATTTCAAAATGTAAAGTGACATAGTGAATCAAAAGCACTATAAAAATCCCTTGCTCACAGAAAATGGTAACACGTGGACTAACAATGATTTTTATCACTACATATGAGCAAGTAAGAAGGGTGAGAACTTGAATCCCTAGATTTTACACCTTTTGAAAGCCATAAGAGTGATCCTCGATCATAGTAATGGGTTGGAAGAGTCCTTCCTGCAATCGAAGGGGTAGTTCTATTGGGTGATCCCCAAACGTAGCAATGGGTTGAAAGAGTTTTTCCTGCATTTGGAGGGGTATCCCTGATCAATTTGCAAGATGAGCTAGCTCTAGGTGCCTAGGATTGTCTAGTTATATAAGTGTAATCAAAGCTGAAACAAGGATGGTACGATTGTATGAGGAACCCTATCTCACATATGGGTTGAAAGAGTCCCAACTGACATACGGGGTATGCTTATGATCTATATGAAAATACTCACATGCACACACAAGGATAATAAATAGTTGGGTCTGTCATGGCAAAAACTTTGTCCAATATAAGCCTTGTACAATTAGTATGTGATTTTCGGAGAAGTCTACTAGGGTGTTTGAGTCTCAAGGAAAACCCCAAAATTTCTCCAATAGCAAAAAGATACCAAATATCATAAACTTTAGAAATACGAGTCATTCATTCATCAGAATGCATTTTACAAAGCACAATCAAACATATAGGATAGATACCGCATGAATATTAGAAATGATGTTTAGACGACCACTGACTATTGAGTGTAGCAAAGAAGAAATATACAAAATGACACATTCATTCATTAGCATTATACCAATCCATTTCACTGCATTTCATACATGGGTGATTAATTGATTAAGTTCTTGTAATGAGAATTATCAATTATTTTGCATGATTGTTATACATTATGTGGTGTCATATTTTAAAAATTGATATACACTGTTTACATTCATTCCTTATGTTTTAAGTGATTAAAGCATACAAGTTCATTTCCATTAGATTATGATTATGTACATAATGCATTACCATACATTGCATAACATTCCATAAACTGCATAAAATAAATGCATGCCCACAAAGCAAAAATAAATATGTGTTTAAAAATAAACATCGCATCCATATGCATATATCATGTCTCACACACATAATAATATAGATCACTACATATCATCATCATAAAGTAAAATAGCTATCTAGTGCATGTCATCCATACATCGCATCATATAAACATAGCATTTACATAAGCCTTGCATCCATGTGCATCAAATAAAATTAAAAAAAAATAAAAATAAATAAACATGCACACATAATGAGCCATAAAAGATCATATCATGTATATATATGTCCAAGAGAGTACATAGGGAGTACAAAATGCCCATAGGCTACAACTGTGTAGGTCCTCGACCTTACACACAAAATGATATATAAAAAAAATGTAGTTGACATCTACTATAACTTAGATCTAAGCTGTTCCCCCTTTACGAAAGCTCTCGTCACCTCCCTTAGCGTTGTGCTCTGGATCCTGCTCTCCTAGCTAACTTGGAACCTAGGTGGATCTTGCTATGGATCATGCCTGCCTCCAAAGCCTAAAGCACCCAACACATAGGAAATTGGTAACTGCAACACGATAGTCCTCTAACTAGAGGTCCTTGATGTCTACCATGGATATCTAGTCCTGGCCTACGATCTTGTTGTGTGTGTGCTAGAGGACCTATGCATCCTCTAAGTCCTATGAGTCCTATGACTTGAGCTCACTGTCGACTACCCTAAGGTCCTAGACCTGGTATGCTACGACTCTGATGAGAAAGGATCCTCCAAAACATGTAGCCCATGCATATCTATGTACATGACTAGCTGATTGACATAAGAAAGTCAGGTTGTGTGCATCTCATTGGTCCTCATGACTATACCATGCAGTCGCTTTACCTTAGTTGTCAAATACTATATAGCTACTATACCTACTATTGGTTCTTCAAGATACCCCATAATCACTTGAGGATGTGGCATATCCCCCCTCGATGCTCGAGCAAGATCTTGCTCCACCTCTACTATAGTCTGTTGCACCTGTGCTAACTCTAGGGTAGTTTGTAGTCTCTACACCTAGGCCTCTACATCTGTGGCCTGAGTCGTAAGCACCTGTACTTGGCCCTATGCCTCAGTCAAGCACCGCTCCATGTCAGCCACCTTCACCTCCAAAGTGGCGATGGTAGTGTCTCTCTCGAGCTATTGTGTGTTAAATTTCTCGAGCTAACTCTACAAGTCAGCCACCTGAGCCAGCAGCCATCCCTCTACACTGTCAGGAGGGACCTCACCCTCCTTCGGAGTATCCTCCTTAGGGTCAATCTCTGGAATATCACAAAAATAAAAATAATATCCCAATAACACCTTATTAATCCTACTCAATAAAATTCACCATGTCCTCTCATGAAAGAAATAATACCATTTGAAAAAGAATAAATCAAACTCACTTTTGAACCTCTTTTACAAAACCAAAAATATATCTTTACACACACCTTATTTCTCCTTCTAAGCAAGTTAATAAAATAGCCCTTGAAAAATTCTTTCCAATGATATATAATATGCTACCCTCCCAAAATTAAAACCATCATAAATTTCCCAATAGCATAACCCTTATTTCTCCTTAAGGCTATTTAACAAAAATTAAAACATAAAAAATTAACTTGCTTTTGCCTCTCGGAGGGATTCGATCCCTTGATGTCCTCATTCCCAATGCCTTAGTTGTAGCCAAGCTGCCTTTGGGCCATGCACCCTCACGTGCCTAAAAAGGCATGACCAACATAAAATACCTCACAAACCAGCGCTTTCTAAAATAATTAAAACGTGCTTTGAGCACTTTGTCCTTGCAAGCAAACCTCAAGAAAATCGAATGCGGGACCTCCTCTCTCTTGCCAAGCCAACACACCACTAAGCCATGTTGGCCTATGTGCTCAACAAATCCGCACATTCTCTACTTCCACTTTTCGTAAATCGTCAAGCCTTTAAGAATCATAAGTCTTTTTGCATGCACTCAACGAAAATACAAGGGTAAGTGATTAATGTGTTTGGTGGCATTATATATAATGCCCTTGTCTTCTTATGCAATCACATCTGCGCTTTGAATAAATTTGACGTTGACGTGGTTTTAATTTATAATATATTTAAATTAAATTTAAATTTAAATATTATAAATTAAAACAAACCAACCTTAGGTTTTAGTTTAAATAAACCTTGGAGCCTTGTCTTAATGCACAACCTTGGCAAAATCAAATATTATTTATAAAAATTAAATTCCTTGTGAATTTAAATAATTTATAAATAATTATTAAACCTCATTTTTAACTTTTGTAATAACCCATATTGGGTTTTTATGGACCAATCACTTAACCTGTGCTCCCATTAATAATAAAATATTATGGAGCCTTTTTCATTTCACTTTTACAATAATGAAGCATTTTCCTAGATAAATGTGACAACCTTGAATGAATTTATTTCTTTCCGAATTATTTGATAAGAGTGATAGCTCTATCAGGTGACATCAATGACAAATTTGACTTAGAGGACTTAAAATATCCAACAATCTTCCCCTTTGTCATTGATGGCAACCCATATCCTTTTACTGAAACTTGACCTTATTTTTTGCTCCCCTTGGGACTTTGCTCCCCCTGGCTCAATGCTCTCTCAAATATCAAGTCTCTCCCTATATCAAATCTCTCCCCAACATACACAAATCTATCCCCCTTTTAAATCAATGGAAAAGGGTCACCTTTGGGGCTTGGGGCTAAGAAATAGCCTCTTAGATTAGCCCCTACCTCACCACATCATGGGGTGGTTAATTTTGGGGTGGGAGTATTTATACTCCCTAAAAGCACTGCTCTTTGTATTTATATTTATCTCTTCTTTTTTGAGTCTTCTGAATCCTCTCACTATTTATTTCCAAGTGATCATCTTTGTTCCTATCATCACTTCTGTTCTTGTTATTGTTCTCATCCATGTTCATGTTCATGTTCTTGTTCTTGTTCTTATCTATGTTCATGTTCTTGTTCTTGTTCCTGTTCACATTTTTGTTCATGTTCATATTCCTATTCTTGTTCATGTTTGATTCTGAAATATTTTCTCTACACCATCTTGCTATGTGACCATCATTATTGCACTTATAACACTTAAAGTTATTATTCCTTGGAGGTGAAATTTTTTTAGGACTTATTATAGTGAAGCCATATCCTCTTCTATCATGAACCCTGCAATTCATTGCCTTGTGACCAAAATCATTGCATGAGTATCAATATCCTTGGAAAAGCTGTCCTTTCCTATAATCCTGTATTTTATGTGTCCTGCACTGTGAAGCCATGTGCCCAAACCCATGACATGAAAAACATCTTCCATTGAAGCTTCCTTGTCTTGACCTCATTGGTCTTCTAGTTCCTCTTGACCTGTTCTGATTGTTATTCCATATGAAAATTCTTTAGCTATTGTCCATGTTCCTATTGGAATCACTACAATCTGACTCATCCTTAGGAGTTTCACTTTCGATTTCGCTCTCATCTGAGAAACCCTCTTCTGAAGTATCCTCTTCTTTTGAAGTGTCGTCAGAACTCGTAGTTAACTTATCTTCTTGAACTTGTTTGCTTCCAAGACCTGTATTGTTTGTTGCTCTTATTTGTATCTTGATTATTTTATCCACACTCTTTGCACTATTTACATACTTGTATAGCTTATTCTTGGAATCCTCTAAATCTTCCTTTAGTAGGGTCACTTCTTGTGTTAAATTTTCACATTCCAAGATATTTGCTTCTAATTTATTTTTGAACTTGCTTGCCTTACCCTTTGAATTTTCTAAATCCTCTATGAACAATAATCTTTCTTCATCACATTCTTGAAACTGAATTTCAAGCTTAGAGTGTTGCTTTCTTACCTTATTTACTATGTCAAGGGCATAGATAAGTTCTCCCTTGAGATAATAGCCATTCTCTGCTGAATAATCCTCTATTTATTTACCTTTGTCCATATCATTTCTTTCTTTTGGCTTGTCTTCTATAGGATCACTCACTTCATCTTCTAATGCCATTAGAATATTTTCATCTAGTCTATCAAGGGCATCTTCAAAATAATCATCACTAAAATTATAACCATCCCTTGTGCAATCATCTTCAATATGTCCAAATATACCACATCTAAAACACTTGAGAATAACTGGAGTCTTTCTCTTGACTGGTTCTTTATATTCAACCATAAATAAGACTTCATCTCTATCATTGTATGAAAAACTAGCATCACTATCAATTGAGTACTTACTTGCATTATCTGCATAGTAGCTTCTCTTTTGACTTTGGAAGAACTTCTTCCCTTGTCTGTTTGGTCCATCCTTGCTTTTCTTATGGTACCTGTATCTTTCTGATTCTCTGTACCTATGATCCTATTTTTCTTCATCATTGTTGCTCTTTGGTTATTTTCACTCTATTGCATAATATCCATACTTTCCACAATTGAAACACTTAATAGATCTTAGATCTATAGGTCTTCTAGAACCTTTATCTCTTCTACCATAATTTGCTTCTTCATCACTAGATGACTCACTACTTGATTTTGTCTTCTTACCCTTTTTCTTTTTGTCCACTTTGAATGTAGCTTCTTTCGGAGGAATATGATATTTTGTTCTTATCTCAAAAGTAGTAAGCATGCCAAGAAAAAAATTCCTTGTCAAAGAATCACTATCAATTGATGTTTCTATAGCAGAAACCTTTTCACTATACCTTTTTGGAAGAGTTCTCAAGATCTTATCACAAGCATCAGATTCATCAACCTTCATTCCAAGACCTTTCATCTCATGTATAAGTTCATCAACCTTGTTGAGATAGTCATGAATGTTTTCATCATCCCTCATTCTTAGGTTCTCAAATTATCCTTTGATATTTCTGATCTTAGCTCTCTTAACACTTTTATCACCTTCATACATGGTATTCAATAGTTTCGACATGTCTTTTTCTATTGTACATTCCATAAACTTCATAGATTCTGATCTACACAACCATTTTATAATTGCATTCATAGCTCTTGAATTTGCATGCATTAGAAGATTACCTTCCTTATTTGTAGGAGGATTGGCTTTGAATCATATCCAAATTCCACTACATCCCAAACTTCATTTCCAAGTGCCATTAGGTGAAATATCATCAGCACACACCAATACAAGAAGTCACTTCCATAAAATCCTAATTTTGCATTATTGAAGGACCCATTTTTTTGATCCTTTTTATCCATTGTGTTCTTAGACCGCTTTTACTTCAAGATATCAAACTCTTTTGAAGGAACCCACTCTGATACCAATTGAAGAACACAAGATTATACTGAGAGGGGTGGGGTGAACAGTATAAGACCACTTTTTACTTTTCTTTTCAATTCAATATTATGCAGTGTATAGATAGCAGTATCAATAGCAATAATCAAAGCAATGCACAAAACACCATACATAATAAAGACACAAATTTTAACGTGGTTCACCCAATGTGGGCTACCTCCACAAAGAAAATATTTCTTCTAAATATTTCTCAAATAATCTCTTGGGAATACTTCCCAATTACAATATTTATGGACCTCTATCCAAAGGAGATGCTGATCCAGTAAATCTCAAGTTTGTGTATCTATTATACAAGAGAACTCTTTCCCCTTCAAATCTGGTTAGTGATCTTCTAGAAGAATTTGCCTCTATGCTACACTGACTGGTGGACCTCAATTGTCATGGATAGTGGATCTCTATCCACTGATACTTTGTCCTCTATACTCTGTCAAATCCAAAGCTCTGTCAATAGGTTCACTCAGAACCTTCTTAAATATGCTCAATAGGTTCATTTAGAACCTACTCAAATCTACTCAACAGGTCCACACAGAACCTACCCAAATCTGCTTAACAAGCTCCCTCAAAACTTGTCCAAATATGCTCAATAGGTCCACATATAACCTATCAAAAATTTCTCAATAGTTCCACTTAGAACCTACTCAAGTATGCTCAATAAGTCCTCTCTAGGACTTGCTCAAATTTGCATTACAAGCTTCCACAAAAGCTTACACAAAATTAGTCCACAAGCCTTCTCAAAGAATTGCCTCAAATCTGCTTAACAAGTCCACACAGAACTTGTTCAATCTCATAAAATCATAAATAGAATTATTAGACTCAATATGTTCTATACTCAAAGCTCAATTTCAACTCAAATCAATCTCATAGAAGCATAATGAGAATTTTTAGAGACTCAATATGTTTTATACTCAAATCCCAATCTCAAATCAAATAAATCTCATAGAAGCATAGAGAGAATTGTTAGAGACTCAATATATTCTATACTAAAATCCCAATCTTAACTCAAATTAATCTCATAGAAGAATAGAGAGAATTTTTAGAGACTCAATATTTTTTATACTCAATCTCAATCTCAAATCAGAATATAGAAAAGTTTGTTTCATGGAACTTGAAAAACCACTTCACACAAACATTTGACTAGGCTCAATCAACTCTACTCAACCAATCACCTCAAGGAACAACCCTTTCTCAAAAACCCTAGTCCAAGCATGTATGAACCAACTCAAAATGTTTCCAATAATGCTCAGCCACAAATCTCACATAACAATGATACTCATGTTCTTTTCTAACTCATGTTCATGTTCTTTGCATAACCAATTGGCTTCAAAAACAATGCTTATAAAACAAGGTTTAATCACAACTCTCTATATAGTAAACCTTGAAGCATTAAACCAACCACTTTTGAAAAGGAAACCACAATCAATCATTTTATCTCCAATGATATTTTCAAAAATAAATCACCCAAAAAAGTCAATGGAGAAGATTGCCCATACCTTTTTGATGCAAAGTAGTTATCTACAAAATCTGTCAAACTCAACACACTTTCAAATATTTCCTTATTAACCACAAGAAGTTTAGAGAACTTGAGTAATATCACAAATTTAAAAATAATATTCCAATAAAACATTATTACTCCTACTCAATAAAATTCATCATGTCCTCTCATGAAAGAAATAATTCCCTTTGAAAAAGAATAAATCAAACTCACTTTTGAACCTCTTTTACAAAACCAAAAATATCTATTTACACACCTCATTTCTCCTTCTAAGCAAGTTAATCAAATAGCCCTTGAAAAATACTTTCCAACGATATATAATATGCTATCCTTCCAAAAATAAAACCATCAAAAATTTCCCAATAGCATAACCCTTATTTCTCCTTAAGGCTATTTGACAAAAATTAAAACATAAAAAATTAACTTGCCTTTGCCTCTCGGAGGGACTCGATCCCCCGATATCATCCTTCCCAATGCCTTAGCTACAACCAAGCTGTCATTGGGCCATGCACCCTCACATGCATAAAAAGGTACGACCAACATCAAATACCTCACAAACCAGTGCTTTCTGAAATAATCAAAACGCGCTTTGAGCGCTTTGTCTTTGAAAGCAAACCTCAAGCAAATTGAACATGGGGCCTCCACTCTATTTCTAAGCCAACACACCACTAAGCCATGCTGGACTATGTGCTCAACAACTCCGCACATTCTCTGCTTCCGCTTTTCGTAAATCGTCAAGCCTTTAAGAATCACAAGCCTTTTTGCATGCGCTCAACGAAAATGCAAGGGTAAGTGATTAATGTATTTGATGGAATTATATATAATGCCCTTGTCTTCTTATGCAATCACATCGGTGATTTGAATAAATTTGATGTCGACGTGGTTTTAATTTATAATATATTTAAATTAAAATTAAAATTTAAATATTATAAATTAAAACAAACCAACCTTAGGTTTTAGTTTAAATAAACCTTAGAGCCTTGTCTTAATGCACAACCTTGGTGAAATCAAATATTATTTATAAAATTTAATTCCTTGTGAATTTAAATAATTTATAAATAATTATTAAACCTCCTTTTAAACTTTTGCAATAACCCATCTTGGTTTTTTATGGACCAATCGCTTAACCTGTGATCCCATTAATATTAAAATATTATGGAGCCTTTTTCCTTTCACTTTTGCACTCATGAAGCTTTTTCTTGGGTGAATGTGACAACCTTGAATGACTTTATTTCTTTCCGAATTCTTTGATAAGAGTGATAACTCTATCAGGTGACAAAAATGACAACTTTGACTTAGAGGACTCAAAATGTCCAACAAATAAGGAGAAGATGAGAACCTTGTTGACATCCTAGAAAGGTGGAAATTTTTGGTGTGAGACTTTAGTATATTTTGGTTCCCCCAATAAAAGACCATTTAGACATTCTTATAAGAAATATTCATGAGCAATGAGCTTTCGCATTAGAAACATCCAATGTGTTTTCCTTCGATGATGCCATAGAATTGACCAAGAGGGTAGAAACTACCATTTGTAAAAGGAGGCAATTGAAAACCAACAATATTAAGGAAGAAGAGAAATATTCTCCCTACCTAAAGGGATGAAACAAGAATAAATATATTAGAGCATTGGTTTTTAGTGACTTTTGCTAGAATCATAATGTAATTGCCACTACAACTCTTCAAAAAATTTTGACCTAAATAACAAAAGCTAAAATAAAATTTTACTAGATTGGATTAGCTTCCTTCTGTTATCTTAGAACAACTCCTTCAAGAAAATATGATAGAACTTCCACCTATTAATTTAATAGATTTTATGAGAAAGCAAGCTCATTCATTCTACCCCAATGAACATTGTGCCTTCCACTACATCAATGTTCATACAACCAATAAATGTAGGGGCCTTAGGAATCTAATACAAGACTTGATAGACAATGGAAAACTCATATTTAGTAGTTCTAGTCCCCAACCTTTATTGGATATTTTTTTTAAAACTTTCTAATATCCACAACCCAACAATAGAAACAGGGTAATGTAACATGCTTGCTACAAGAATGTGAAGAAAACGATGAAGCAGTTTGATCATATTGATTGATATCCATATAAAGGTTACAATGCATGTAGTTATTAGTTGGTTTATCTAACCAAACCGGTGGTTAATAAACCAACCTAGAGAGCGCCTACGAGAGCTACCATTTTTCCAAGATGTAATATAATGACATATATGCTAACACCCCCCCTTATTACATTATTGGCAAATTCCAATAGTATCTCAAAACTTTTCATATTTGATATGCCCAAGAGCTTTGGTAAAAATATATTCAACTTGTGCATCAATAGGAATGTATTGAAGTTGTATATGGTGCTTGGGAACTTCATCTCGAATGAAATGACATATGGTATCAACATGTTTGGTACGTTCATGAAAAATTGGATTTTTGACAAGATTCAAAACACCTTGATTGTCACAAAAAAAATGAAGAGGAAGATTCTTTGGGAGACCCATGTTTGTAAGAATGTGACTTAACCACATTATCTCACTGAATGCTTCACTTGCTATGCGATATTCTACTTCTGTAGAAGATAAAGCAACCACTTGCTGCTTCTTACTGTGCCAAGAAATAGGTCCAGATCCAAGATGAAAAACATATCCAGAAGTGGATTTACGATCATCAAGAGATGCAGCATAATCTGAGTCTATGTAACCTAGTAGGAAAAACTTATTATTATTTTTGTATTCCAGACCATAATTTGTACTGCCATGAACATAATGAAGAACTCTTTTTGCTGCTTTCCAGTGACTCATCTTAGGCTCTTGCATGAATCTTAAAAGATATCCCACAGAAAAATTGAGATCTTGCCTGGTATTTGTTAGATATAGGAGACTCCCAATCAACTGGCGATAGAGAGTACCATCTACCTGAGGTGATTCATCATATCAAGATAACTTAAGTCCTTGCTCCATTGGAGTTGCTTTTGACTTACAGTTAGTCATCCAATATTTTTCTACTAAAGTCTTGGCATATTTCTTTTGTGTTACTCTGATATGAAATAATTGCTGAGTAACTTCTAAAACAAGACAATAGTGTAGAAGTCCTATATCTATCATTTCAAATGAATGCTTCAAATCATTTTTGACTAAGTCAATCATTCTTTCCGAGCTTCCTGTTATGATTAGATCGTCTACATAAAGTACAAGGATCACTATATCAGAACCATTTTTCTTAATATAGAGATTTGCATTAGAAGGACTTATTTTGAATCCATGCTACACAAGGTGACTATCTATCTTGATATACCAAGCTCGAGGAGCTTGTTTGAGCCCATACAAGGATTTGATCAACTTGCATACTTTTTGTTCTTGCCCCTCGACTATGAATCCTTCTGGTCGAGTCATGTATACTTCTTCCTGTAATTCACCATTCAAGAAGGCACTTTTAACATCCATCTGATGCAACTTCCACCCAAACTAAGCTCCCATGGCACAAAGTACTCGAATGGTAGTCATTTTTGTAGTAGGGGCAAAAGTCTCTTCATACTCTATACATTCTTTCTGAGCGTAACCCTTTGCAAAAAGTTGGGATTTATGCTTATCAAGATATCCATCTGCCTTATACTTTACTTTGAACACCCATTTGTAGCCTATGGGTTTCTTTCCTGTTGGCAGATCGACTAACTTCCAAGTTTTATTTTTTATGAGAGAATTATGTTCTACATCCATGGCATTTTTCCATTGTGGTTTATCAAGTGCAGATTGAACCGTTGTGGGTTCATTTTCATTTAATGTAGACATATAAATCTTTTCATCATCCTCATATTTTTCTCTAGCATTTTCTATACCCACTGACAAATCATCAAAGTGTTGACAAAGTTTGTCAACCTCTGAAGTAGATTCCTCTGCTCTCTTTTGCTGAGTCATACTACGAGTACATGGCCTATCTAGAGATAGATCTGGAAGAGAGTTCAACTTAGCATATCTCAAAGTGCTAGTGTACCATTTTGGAACTTTCTGTTGTTGTTGTGGAAGTTGATCCTCCTTAGATTCTTCTTCATCTAGATATACAGTTGTGGATGTGTCTTTTGAAGTGAAAGCTTCATCAAATATAACATCTCTACTCACATGTGTCTTCTTGGTCTTAGTATCAATCAATCGATACCATTTTGAATACTCATCATAGCCAAGAAAGATACACTGTAGGGTTTTCTCATCCAATTTCCTCCTTTTCTATTTTGGAATGTGCATGAATGCTCTACATCCCAACACCCTTAGATGAGAAATGGAAGGTTTCTTACCACTCCAAGCTTCTTGTGGTGTTTTCCCTTGTAGAGCTTTAGTGGGTGCTCTATTTAGGAGGTATAATGCTATGTTTACTGCTTCTACCCAATATTGATCCTCAAGATGTTCTCCCTTTAGCATACATCGAACCATTTCCATAATGGAACGATTTCTCCTCTCTACAATCCCATTCTACTGAGGTGTATAGGCTATAGTCAGTTGTCTTTTGATCCCATTCTTCTTAAGAAACTCTAAAAACTCTTCAGATGAGCGGATAGTTTTTATCAAACAACATGAATCTTTCTCAACAAGTCTCTTGAACTATTGAAAGTAGAGGAATGCTTCTAATTTCAACTGAAGAAAGAAAACCCACATCTTTCATGAGTAATCATCAACAAATAGTTGAAAATACTTCTTCCCACCATAGCTGGATGGCATAGGACCACACAAATCGGTATGTACCAGATCTAAAGGTTGTGTAGCTCGAGAGGAGCTTGCTTCAAAAGGTACTCGATGTTGCTTCCCTGCTAAGCAATCCGAGAAAACTGGTAAGATAGATGAGAGTGGGGGTAGACCGATCACCATCCCATATTTGTATAATTCAAGCAAATATCCAGAACTAAGGTGCCCATAACGTCTATTCCAGAGAGGTGGCATATTTTGTAGTTGTAGCCAGAGTAACATGAGGAGTTGAAAGGGCATCGAGAATGAACAAACCAAGTTTGTAGGATCCGGTTGCAACATGTTTACCACTATGGGTGATAAAACATATCTTCTTGCCTTTGATAACTCGAAACATGACAACCATATTTCTATCCAATAGTTGTGTGACTGAAAGTAGATTATTGGCTAAACCTGGAACATAGAGTACTTTCTCAAATTTTCAATCACCATCAGGAAGAGACACAAAAATATCCCCTTCTCCCTTTACTTGATAGACTTGGTTGTCAGTAATGGTGACTGGCTTACCCTCTTTCTCCACAAAATATCAAACCATGATTTGTCTCCAGTCATGTGTTTGTTGGCTCCTAAATCAATATACCATACAACATCAACATGGGAAGATGAAGTATGGGTCATGAGAACCTTGTGTGCTCTTTTAGAGTCAGAATGTGAATCAGACCCAGGAGAATTGGAGTCTGAATTAGAGTCAGCATAAGAAATGTGGCCTTTAGATTGCTTATGTTTATTGTATTTTTGTTTGTTTTTGCCCTTCTTCTGAGGACCTCCACCATTTTGTTGCTTATTTTTGAACCAAAACCTGTTGGTGTCATGGTTATTCATATCACAAATCTTGCAATATTTTGTATCCTTCTGTTGATTTTGCTTCCCTTTGCCTTTGGAAGAAGGACCCCCTTTTTGAAACTGTCCTTATTTTCTACCACTTTGTTGTGTGGAAAGAGCATTATCTTGTACATAATCTTTCTGGATCTGAGTTGCCTCCTTAGTCTGAAGAAAATTTACCAGCTCCACAAATGTTACTTGTCTACCAAAAACATTGAGAGAAGTGATCAACATATTGTTGGAATTTGGTAATGCTCTCAAGATAACAGAGTTCAAGACATCATCATCCATAGGTTTTCCCATAGCATTCAATTTGGCTTTCAAGTCAGCCACTCGACAAAGGAATATATCAACTATTTCCCTAGAATTCATACTAATATTATGTAGTTGATTTTGAAGATGAAGAATAGTGGATTGATTCTTTCCTTCATATACTGTGATCAAGGCATCCCAAGCTATATTACTAGTTTTTGCATCATAAATATGAGGCTGCACCTCATCTGTAGTGGCAAGCAAGATAAACACAAGGCTCTTCTTATATTTCTTATGCCAAGTATCTTGATCTATTCCTGTTGTCTGAGGGCATTTTGCAGTGCCAGTAACTACATCCCATAGATCTTCCAACTGAAGAATAGCTTTCATATTTGTCTTCCATGGAAAATAATTAGGACCTTTCAACAATTGTGAATCTAAAATATACTTATGAATTGTGGCCATTATGAAGGTTCTTTATATCACCGATTGGTCTCCCTTTCTTTATACCTGCTAGATATTTATATCGTAACCATTTAGTATATACCTACCCTTATGTGAGGGAGACTATAGGTATATAGGAATAGTATACTACTCAATATGTACCGCCCTTACGTGAGGGAGACTATAAGTACATATGAGAAGCACAATATATCGAACATAGGCGATACTGAAAGGGCATCGTGTTGTTAATGAAACCTACCATAGAAAATTTTATTTCTCATGCGTGGGGCATAACTTCCCCTAAACACTTTGGAAAAAACTTTTGTCAAGATTTACGCCTAACAACAATCACAATGTGGATATGAAATGGGAAAAAAAAACTAGTTTGTCTTATTTCTCCTCAACGATTGATAGAGAACAAGCTCGGACATCGTTGTTGTAGCTATATTAGGTGGCGAATACAGTAGTCCAAAGCACGACAACATTACTTGTAAGTGTGGACCAGAGGTATCTCAAATACCGAACGCTGCTTATGCAATAAATTGCACAAATAGGGTATAAATTTGGGGTCTTATATTTTTTGTAATTTATGATTGTTAATGCACAAAAAAAAGATATTTAAATGCAAAAGAAACAATCACAAATGCCCACAAATTTAAACACCTATTACAAATTTAGCAATTATTCTGCCAAATGATTGGTTTTCCCCCCTTTATCTTTCAATTTTGCAAATGAAACATGTGAAGACCTGAGATCTCTCCCCCGTAAAGTTGCAAAATAGAAATGGAGTGAAAAAAAATTGGTACCTGAAAATCCAATTTTTTTTGGAGCCGTCAGGGCGTCATTGTGACTACACAGGCATAAAAAAAACATGTCTGGGCGTCAAACTGGCATTTTGGGCATCAAATAAGTGACCTGTCGTCAAAAATCAAGTGATCCATCGTAAAAAAACCACAGGGCATCAAAAAAAATGCACCCATCGTCAAAAATTGCACCCACCATCACAGCACATGCAGTGGGAATGGAAACCGTGACCTACCACCAAATAACCACCGCACTTACCACGGGAGCTAGAGGGCCCGATGGGAACAAAGACGAACTAGGCCAGTGTTAATATAATCACGGTCGAAGAAGAGGAAAAAAAAGATAATCCCACATGGCCTATGCTGCCACTATGGGGATATTTAAAGGTGCAAAAAGTAACTGTATCTTTCGGTTGCCTTCGGGCAACCACCCCACCTTTTTGCCTTTGTAATCATGCACTGTCAACCTACGTGCCCGATCTGCCCTATTTTTGCCTCATGTGTCCTTGGTTTGCATTGCATGCCTCTATTAGTTTGCATTGCGTGCCTCTATGTGCCATCCTCTATCTACATCCGATCAGTCTGTTGTTCGTACTCTATCTATGTTTGGTCAGTCTGCCATCCGTTACATGTTTTGTTGGCGGGGTTAGTCCGTCCTCTGTCTACGTTTGGTCAGTCTGTCATCCGTCCTCTGTTTGTGTCTGATCAGTCTACCATCCATCCTCTATCTACGTTCGTCAGTCTACATCAGTCTATCGTCTATCCTCTATCTACATTCGATTAGGCTTGTCTGCATCCGTAGTCTATCCGTAGCTCTGATGCCATGAAGAAAATGATGAAGTAGTTTGATCATATTTATTGATATCCATATAAAGGTTACAATGCATGTAGTTATTAGTTGGTTTATCTAACCAACCTGGTGGTTAATAAACCAACATAGAGAGCGCCTATGAGCGCTACCATTTTGCCAAGATGTAATACAATGACATATATGCTAACATAATGTCCTATCACTAAATCAATGTATGGCAAAACCATTCCATATCTTTTGATCAATCTTCCCCATGAAATATTTTATCTCATCCTCTAGCCTTAGATAGTCAACTCAATCTATCTAATAGGATAGGGATGTTGTGGGATAGAGTATGTTCCTAGTAGTGGTATGCTTATTCCCACTTTACTTTCATCTAGACATGATGATTAAGCCAATTTTTTTATATTTGGGGTCTCATGGCCATATTGTTCTTATAAATAGATTGGATTGGGATGAAAGACTTGAGGACACTCCACTTCTTTTAGTTCTTTAATCCTTTTGAACCTTATATCCTCATGAATATACATGCTTTAGGTTATCCATAATACATTTTATTTAGGATATTTTTCAATATTGATTGCTTACTCATATGACTATTTTCATTGGTTACTTGTTTGCATGGTTGCTTGCTATCATGATTTTTTTACATGCATGTGCCAGGTTCTTCTTGAATGGTTTATTGCATATTGAGTCAAGATATCTTCCATGATGTGATGATGATGATCCTAGATAGTGTAGTTCATACATACATTGTACTTGCACTAGGTGACTAATGCTAGTAGATCCCCCCTTGTAAGACAAGTCAAAGTTTTACCAACAGTATCTTCATCAATCTAATCCAACTATCAATTTCATCTATCTATTCCCATCATCTATCTTTATCAACTTGGTCTTCATAATAATTTAATTTATATATCAATATTTATATACCTTTACCCACTTAGTCATATCTATATTTTTATCAATTCAATCATATTTGTCTAATATTTTAGATAATCCCTTTATATTATCTCTTTATCAAATTGATTCACACCTATCAATTCTTTCAAATTGTAAAATTATCCTTGTTATACGAGAATGCATCAATAATAAAATCTTATAAAATTACTACATGATGGCCACCATTCTAATCCATAATGATGATATCCATTCTTATACATGGGGTATGAATCATAACATATTACTACTATACTTATCATTACAATTTATCAATAAATCTTACATCTATCTTGAAGCATTGCTTGGGAATTTTTCTAAGGATGACCCAATTGGCATCCTTTGAAATACCTTATCATAACTTACAACAACATTTAAGCATTTATTTCAAATATAAATCAATGAAATTCCTCCCTTGAGTGCACTAACATGAAAATCACCCTTTGAGTACACTAACATGAAAGCTCCTCTTGGAGAAATTAAAACATAAGTCTTGTTTAGGCAATCACTGAAAGAACCATGTTTTGTTATTGTTGGATTTTCATCCAAATTATCTCAAGTCCTAATATTTAGGATCTCAAATGGACACAATATAAGAGATATTAATATATCAAATGGCCAAAATCAAAAAACATAACATTCATGAAAATAATAATAATATGAATAAAATGGTCAATATCAATGACAATATGCATAAGCAAATTCACAATATAGTTCCGTAAAAATATTGTATACAACCTTCAATATTATCTTATGAGTCTTATATTATAATATTATATTATAATATTCAATATTATATGATTGTTCAATACAATACATGGAACTTTATTTCCATTATATAACCTTAGAAAGGTGACTCTTCAATACTTGACTATTGCACTCCTCACATATCCGAGAGATGTAACCTTTCCTATTCATTACTTAAGAAAAATATCAAATGTATCTCAATTTCACATCTTACCAGTTGTATATATGAATCTTGAATTTCTATTTACTTGCATAATTTACTCTATGACAATTTTACACTTTCTTACTTTATAATATTTCCCCTACCCAAAGGGATGAAACAAAAATAAATATGTTAGAGGTATTGGAGTCAGTGACTTTTGCTAGACTCATAATGTAATTTTCACTACAAATCTTCAAAATCTTGCTTCACCTAAATAAGAAAAGCCAAAATAAAAATTCACTAGATTGGATCAACTTCCTTTTGTCATCTTAGAACAACTCCTTCAAGCCAAGATGGTAGAACTTCCACCTATTAATCAAATAGATTTTAAGAGAAAGCAAGCTCATTCATTCTACACCAATGAAAATTGTGCCTTCCACTACATAAATTTTCATACAACCAACAAATGTAGGGGATTAGGAATCTAATCCAAGACTTGATAGATAATGGACAACTCATATTTAGTATTTCCAGTGCCCAAAATTTCTTGGATAAATTATTTGAAAATTTCTAATATCCAAAACCCAACAATAGCCAAAGGGCAATGAAATATGCTTTCTATAACAATGTCCCATCACTAAATCAAGATATGGTGGGACCATCTTAAATCATTTGATCAATATTCCCCATGAAATATTTTATCTCATCCTCTAGCCTTAGATAGTCAACTCAATCTATCTGATAGGATAGGGATGTTGTGGGATAGGGTACGTACCTAGTAGTGATATGCTTCTTCCCACTTTAATTTCATCTAGCCATGATGATTATATTTATTCCCCATGGCCATATCGTTCTTATAAATATATTGGATTAGGATGAAAGAGTTGAGGACACTCCACTTATTTTAGTTATTTCAACCTTTTGATCCTTATATCCCAATGAATCTACATGCTTTAGGTTCCCCATAATGCATTTTATTTAGCACATGACTCAACATTTATTTCCTACTCATATGACTATTTGTATTGGTTACTTTTTTTCATGGTTGCTTGCTATCATGATTTGCTTAAATGCATGTTCCTGGTTCTCTTTAAATGGTTTGTTGCATATTGAGTCAAGAGATCTTCCAGGATGTGATGATGATGATCCTAGATAGTGTAGTTCATACATACATTGTACTAGCACTAGGTGAATAATGCTATTAGATCCCCCTTGTAAGACAAGTCAAAGTTTGACCAACCATATCTTCATACATCTAATCCAACTATCAATTTCATCTATCCATACCCATAATCTATCTTTATCAACTTGGTCTGCATAATAATTTAATCTATATATCAATATTTATCTACCTTTACCCATATAGTCATCTCTATATTTCATCAATTCAATCATCTATGTATAAGATTTTAAACAATCCCTTTATATTATATTTTTATCAAATTGATTCACACCTATCAATTCTTTCAAATTTCAAAATTCTCCTTGTCATATGAGAATGCATCATTATCAAAATATTATTAAATTACAACTACATGATGGCCACCATCCTAATCCATAATTATTATATATCTTCTTATGCATGTAACATAAATCGTAACATATTACTACTATACTTATCATTACAATTCATCAATAAATATTACATCTATCTTGAAGCATTGCTTGGGAATGTTTCTAAGGATAACTCGATTGGCATCCTTTAAAATACCTTATCATGACTTACAATACCATTTAAGAATTTTCTTAAAGGGTAAATCAATGAAATTCTTCCCTTGAGTGCACTAACATGAAAACCACCATTTGAGCACACTAACATGAAAGCTCCCCTTGGAGCAATCAAAACATAAGTCCCGTTTAGTCAATCACTGAAAGAATCAAGTTTTATTATTGTTGGATTTTTAGCCATATTATATCAAGTCACAATATTTAGGATCTCAAGTAGACTCAAATATAATAGAAATTAATATATCAAATGACCAAAATCAATGAACATAACATTCATGAAAATAACAATAATATGAATAAAATGGCCAATATCAATGATAATATGCATAAGCAAACTTACAATATAATTGCTCAAAATATTGCATACAAGCTTCAATATTCTCTTATGAGTCTTCTATTACAATCTTAAATACTAGATGATTTTTCAATACAATACATGGAGATTTGTCTCCATTATATAACCTTAGAAAGGTGACTCTTCAATACTTGACTATTGCACTCCTCACATATCTAAGAGATGTAACCTTTCCTATTTCATACTTAAGATAAATATCACATGTCCTTCGGTTTTATATCTTGCCACTTGTATACATGAATTTTCAATATCTATTTACTTGAACAATTTACTCTATGAAACTTTCACACTTTCTCACTCTATAATTTCCCCCTACCTAAAGGGATGAAATAAGAATAAATATATTAAAGGTATTGGAGTCAATATGTAGAAACCTAAAATACATCATGTTTAGGAGACTACTCATATGGACATACCCAAATACCATATGAATGATCTTGGACCTTTCCAAGTGCTAGCTGTGGTCTTAACCACTTAAAAAGGGCATTTCTAGTCCATATAGGCTTAGCCACTATCAAGTAGAATTGCAGCCACACATGGCTACTAAAGTTGAGAGCGACCACACCTAGCTGTTGCTGTCAATAGTAGCTAGGACCAAAAGATAATTTGGCCATGAATACGGGACCAAATCACATAGTCTAACTGCATCTTGTATTGCTTACGGGTATATTTTGGCATGGAACTCCCAAAGTTCCTCATAACTACCCCTTCAATACAAATTTGTGACTGATGCTTTCTCCCTGGGTGGTTAGTTGCATGAAAATTTTGATCTTGGCTTCTCCATGAAGCCAAGATATAGATCCAGATCTGAATCTAAGAGGTCTACATATGGACCCTCCCAAGCAAAGTAAAAGATCCATGAATATCAAAATTTTGTGCAACAAAGCCCTGGTCGATTAGAGAGTTAATCCATGCACCCCTTGAGGAGCAGTGAAGTGTTGTCTAGCTAAGCTACATCTACACACCCACTTTTAGATCCACATATTATTCACCATACATCAGTGTACCAAACACAAGAGGTAACCCTTGAACATCAATTTGAGCAAGGAATCTAGTGCTACAACCTTTGGTTTACAAGCAGAAGAGCTTAATTTCATGGCCGCTATCATTGAAAATGGCCCGCATGCATAGCTTAGGGTTTTTAGACATTATTTTCCAAGTAATAGTTAGATCTATTATTGCTTTGATTTATTAATTATATTTAACATAGATATGATTTATTTAATGCAATACTGTTATTACTTGAGTTATACACACATTTATCATTCAGATTTATTATATTTTGATCTTATTATGCGTATATATCATGTTGATCACATCTACTAATAAGAACATCATCTGGAGAGACTTCCTATGTACTAATAGTACTTTGTTGTTTCCATACATGCAGGTTACAGGTTTACAGGACCGATTCAAGGCATTTAGTGCATAAGATCCCTCTAAGGTGAGAAAAGGAGAAGGAGGCATCTATAAGTCCTCATATAAGTTTGTATACAAGATCAGGAGGACCACAGAAGTGCACCACCACCTTTGCGAGGGGAAATATTCTTCATCATTACTCTACTTGTATCTTATTGTATATAACTAGGTATCCCTCAGAGGGACTGATATGTAACCAGGATTTTCAAAGGAATTAATAAAATATATTTCTTTATTTGTCATTTTTGTGTTATCTATTGCTTTATGGTCTTTCATTTGATATAATATTGTAAGTAGTGTAAGTGGTGCACGCTTCCTAGGGTCGCACAAATGGTGATCATGGTGGGGCTCCCACCTGGTTTTTATTTTTGGTTGTTTTACTGATGTTTTCATGTATTTTTTGTGTAGGTTTCGCCTCTCTGGTCAACAATGACCAGTAGAGCCTAATAGCTTTTGCAGTCAATGACCAGTAGCAGCCACTCTGGTTGACAGTGGCTAGCAAAAGAAGTGCAGTAGAGGACAATCCTTTCATAATTAGGTAGGTATTTGAGGTTGGTTTTACTCCTTGATTTTCTATATTTCTCTGTCTTCAATTTATTTTTAGAAAACAGAAAGTAAAATCATATTTTTTTAGTTTTTATTAAGGAAACATAAGAAAATATGGAAGAAAAATGTATTTGAAGCTTCTTAGATTTTTTTAGCTTTCCTCTAGTCACTGCTAGGAATAGTGGACCTCTATTTTTAAGGTCTACCCTAGTCTCCAACAGTATAGTCTTTTGCGTGTTTGAGCTTGCTTCCATGTGGCCTAGCTAGAGGCAATTACAACACAAAGTAGAAAGTGCATTGTATGAAAGTCATTTATATCAGTTAGAGATGTATTTTATGAAATCAAACGTTCTTTTTAGGCATATAGGGAAATAATCATGAGTGCTCTTTGATGCATAGCTTTCCATTATAAAAATATAAAAAGAACCCCACACATCATGTATCACTTTAATACTAGTGAGTTGGTGGTCATGACCAATCACTAGTAGAGATTAGTGAGGTGGCTTTCATCTCCACCCACTACCTCAAATATCACGTACATATTATTGGTAAATATCAGCTCCAAGATCTATCATAATCCATGGAAAATTTACACATCTCTCTTTGGAGAGGTATATCACTGATTGCAAATGAATTGGGTGAGGACTTGTACTCCTTGACCATGTGTGGACTTCATTACCACACATTATAGGTTGGATTATGTGACCTGGAATTCATCACCAGGTTGTCGAGCTATGAGTATACAGGTGAAATCCATTTGAACACAATAATACCATCCAATGAAATACAAAATACATGACACAAGGTCTTATTTATATACAACACATCAAAACACACAAAACAACTTAGGGAACACACATTAATCCTTAAATGAGATAAACATTTGTTTGCTTTGCTTGTGTGGTTTAAAATTGACATAAGAAGATAATTCATAGTAATCATGGTATACACGTGGAGCAACCACCCTTGGTCCAAAATCAAGGTAGAAATTGATGCTTCACACATCCACAATCACAATGGCGTTGAGCCGCCCATCCATAGTATCACTGGATGAAGCTCAACAAGTCTTAGGGATGATAAATCAACCCTTGGGGGGACTCCTCGAGAAACCCCAGTGAGAGAGCCATATCCTAGTTCCTCTTGTGGTAGACATAAGGAGGCATCAAGACCTCAATCATAACACATACATGAGGAGGCATAAAGGCCTCCATTATCACACAAACATGAGGAGGCATCAAGGCCTCCATCATCACATAGGTATGCAAAGGACTCTTGGCCTCCATCATCACATAGACATGTAGAGGCCTCAAGGCCTCCATCATCACAAAGGCATGCAAAGGCTACAAGGCCTCCATCATCACATAGACATGCAAAGGCCTCAAGACCTCCATCATCACATAGATATCAGGAGGCATCAAGGTCTCTATCATCACATAGGCATACATGGTCTGCAAGGCCCCGAACATCACATGAAACACTTAGGATAGATCAACCCACTAAGGGGAAAGACACTAGGTATGTTCCCAATCGTATATTGAGATCATATTATAGCCTCCCTAAATATGAGAGGATACCCCTAGATTATGATCTCATTGGTGCTAATGGGACTCCATGGGATCGACCATGGAAGACAAAAAAACTTGATGAGTTCCATTGAGTCCCCTCAAGACCATATCAAAGAAGCATTGCTACCACATATTCTATCTCAAGAAGTTTATGTAGCATAACCACAAGGCACACCAATTAACTAGGGGAAGCTTCAATGTGGTCCCACAATACATACACTACCTCTGACTATGGGGGTACACAACATAGATCATAGTGTATAGAACAAGTCACCCTAATAGACAAGAGCAAGAACATAGCAGGAGCCTCTCTGAGAGGCCTATCCATTAGAAATCCTCAAAAAAAGTTAGAGAGGTATAAACCTTCGGTGGTAGGTTAGTATGACCACATACGTAGGTTAGAAGAAGCATTCTGCACTGAGAAAGAGCATTTATAAAATCTTGAGCAAGAAGAGCAAAGAAAAAGAATTTTGCACCTACATGAGCAACACTTGAGGGAAGAAAAAATAGAGCATGATGAGCAAGCTAACAAGTTGGCTTGGGCTGACCTACACATAGGTGGTGAGCAATACCAACATGATAGACATGCTGATTCTCAACATGAAAGATGCACCAAACAAAGATATGAGCACACTCACCATGCCTCACAACATCAACAACGCCTAGATCTAGAATAGAAACAACTTAATGAGGAACATGTAGATATGGAAGACCAACAACAAACATGTCTTGAACATCCATCCATGGTCATGGGAGATGAATACAGATGCCCAAATTGGGTAAACACAGGTTTACCTCCCTTACAACCATGAGTAAACCTTCAAGAATAGGATATTATTTCTTTGAAGGTATACCAAATATTCACTGAGAGAGTCAAATCTATCGAGAAGTAGGACACGGTTGGACAAAAGCCAATTTTGAGTAAAATATACAACCAACCTCTGTGCCCCTCAATATTGAGTCCTACATACCCTAAGAACTTTGAGATGCCTAGGCTAGACAAGTTTAAAGGAGAGTAATATGCACAAGAACATGTTACAAATTTCATGAACGCGTGCTTCCATATTGAGAAAAATGATGCCCTAATGCTAAGAATGTTCATCATGATGTTATCAAGTGTAGTAAATCAATGGTTCAATTAGATACCTAAGTACAATATCATCAACTTTGAGCAACTGGTGAATGCATTTCTTGAATGCTTCTCCTTTGGAAATATGACAATGAGCTAGTTATGGACTATGGGAATAGATAGAGGAAGATAATGGTGAAACTTCCATTCTTAATTCCCACTAAAGAGCTCACTTGAATATTCACAAAGAGCTACACCAAACACATCTCATTGCTATTACAACTACAACAATATGAAATATTTGAAGAAGCCTGGGCTCAAGACAAGCCTATAGAGGACATAAAGGTTGATGAAGAAGACCTCCAGATCTGAAAGAAAAAGGAGTGGAATAATAACAATCACAATAAGAATCAATAGAAGCAGGCCAAGATTGCTCAAGTCAACCAAGTTATTTTAAGTGCGCTAAAGTGAGGCAATGGCAAACAACCATGGAACTATCAGGATCACCCTCCACCAGCCAATTACGACCCAAAGAACAACTAGGGTCAAAAAAGGAACATCGACTGCCTCGATATTTCATGCATTTATATGTATTTATGCAATCGATATTTCATCAGTTAAGCGAGGCACAAGGGATCAGATTTTCTAATGTATAACTTCTTTATCCTAATCGTCCCAAGATCAAGGGATATAGGGAAGATAAATAATACCCCTATCATAGAGTACAGGGGCATGACATCGAAACATGCATCATATTCAAGAATGTGGTACAACACATGATTGAGAAGGGTGAGCTAAAAGTTAATAATCCATTAGTACTTGATAATAGATATATGGGTATATTTAGAAACCCATTACCAAATCATGAGACCCCTAGAGATCAGGGTGCCCAGGTCAACCAAGTTCCAGTCAAACTGCCCACTTAGGGATGCATCAAAATGGTTGAAATTATCAATGTGGTAACTAGGAGTTAATGATATGATCAACCAAATCATCTAGCAACTCCGATTCATATCTTGGCTGCACCTTGACAAAGATAGGTGCAAAAAAATCCTCCAGGTCCACCAGCATGACCTGTGGTAACTATTCAGATTAGATTTGAGAAAAATATACAAATGAATCTGACCAAGTTGTCAATTTATGAGCTCATACAATAATTTTCTAGGCACAGGAATACTTTGATGGAGATCATGATATCGATCGAGCTCTAGCTCTAGAACCCAGATGCGTTCACACACTTTGTGGGGCAAGTGTAGCAGTGCCAAAAGTTTGTGATCTATTTCTATGATTAAAAAATTAAGGTAGTTCCTACTACCATAGTAGACTCGCCTCTACATATCATCATATCAATCAATGATATACCATTCAAGTAGGTTTGAATTGACATGAGATAATAGCATTCACAACAAATGCTATAGGGCACCTAAAAATCCCTAGGTCTAACATTGTTCCAACCTCCTATACATTGAAAGATTTCAATGATGCACTGTGCTCCATAGTAGGTACATTTGTTCTGTCTATTTAGGTAGGACAAAAGACCATCCCCATGATGTGTCACATATTGAAAGGGTAAATGCAGTACAACATCCTTCTAGGGCATCCATGGATAAGGGACATGCAGTGCATTCCCTCAATATTACACAAATACATCAAGTATGTGCACGAGGGATAAGTGCTTGTGGTTCCATCAGATGAAGAGCCATTTAAATACGTGCTTTAGGTTGAATTATCAAGGGACTTTGTCCTTCCATCGACACACTTGTAAATAAGTCCTTCATCCCCAACCATGTAGCCAAAAAACAAGAGCAAATTAGTGCAAGGTGATCCATCCACATTGGCACCACCTCCTGCATCTAAAAATAGTGGCACTTTTGAGAAGCCTTCAACATATAAAGAAAAAGATACTCATAAGTTGAAAGCACCCCTAGTGGAGGAAGGACCTAAGGAACTTTAAACTATAGCAGTTGTGGAAATTCTAAATACCATGGAGGAGAAAGATTATTAGGACATAGCCAAGGAGGTACCTCAACCTACCTCACCCGCTTTATCAATAGCATCATCTGCACCACAGGTGATAGTTCACTTACCCAACATGGGGTTAGGTGAATATCTTGTGTAGAACATGACTTTTATATATATTATCGAGTCTATGCAAGACATGGGATGGCCAAGAGTCCCAAAGTTTCCAGTAGGAATAGTGGTTCCATTAGGGATTCCCCCTAACCAAACCAACTTCATCTATGTTGGTTTAGACTATGCCCATACTGCTTTTGATATTGAAGAGGATGAGGGTGAACCATTCACCATGGATGTTTGTTAATTATAAAATATTGAGTTTGTTCTAAGGTACTTTGAACAATGCTATTGGCATGGATATGGCTTAGGTCTATACGAGCAAGAACAATAACTTCCATTCTAGTCATAGTACCAATTGCCTACTAATATGTAGGATATAGGATATCAAATATAGAGCCATGATGATTATTTGGTAGAAATTTTGGATAGAATGAGCTTGGGGTTTAGAGAATACATTGAATGGAATACCTATCAACCCCCTAACAAAAACTACTTAGGTGATGAATGGGTGTCTATGGTCAATATCGAACCACCCGATGAGTATCACCCAAATTCCTCTCTTGAAGCACACCCACCAGGAATAATCCTATGGGAGGATGAGCCAATACATGGATATAAGCGAGAGGAAAATGAGTATGTCACTAGTGAATCTGACGATGAAGCTGAACTAGCCTACCATAGGCCTCGGTATGTTCAACACCTTACTTGGACAAGTAACACAGAGAGTGGATACATATCGGATGAGAGTGGCTATGAGTCAGAGGACTCAACTGATATGACCTATCTTAGGCCAAGAATTGCATACCATATTTTAGATCCAATAGTAAATGCTAATGGATTATTCATAAGTGATGATGATTATGAATAAGAGACTGAAATGGCATATCTCAGGCATCAACAGACAAGTCACTACCCGATTCCAATGGGTAGGAATAAGGGTTTCTTCATAAGCGATGATGACTATGAGGATGAGACCGAGATGGCCTATATTGGGACTCATAATTTATGTTAGGTCAATCTACTTATTGAAATAGAAGCGATACTCCATACCATATATCCCAACCTTCGCTTCTCGGGAAGACCAACAAATCTAGACGTTGTTTATTACATGGTTTCCCTAGATCCACCTACATTTAGAGAGTTTTTGTAGCCTAACGATCCCATCGTCTCATCTATCCATATACCAGATATTGAGATTCCCATACCCCTAGAGCCACATCTTGGGTATGGAAGGTAAATAATTGATAAAGAGTTGCACCCACGTGGTCCTGGTGATTTCATCCCATCCATAAATATGATCTCCATTGATTTGACCACTCCACTTCACAACCTAGAAGATCCTTCAAAACCATTGTGTCATAACTTAGATGTTATTGATTGGGATTGCATTGACTCATCCCTAGAGCTTGAAGATTTATTCCCTAATGAAGAGATACTACAACCATTCCATTTTGCATCAAGTTGTGCACATGATATCTATCACGCTGGTTTCAACCATGATTTAGTGGAAAATTTAAACCCAGTAGACGATGATGAGCACCAAAAATGCTCATTTTATATATGCTATTAAGGGGCATCATTACTAGTTTAATTAGCATGTGAGATGTATTTTTATATAACTTATGCATATAATTGATAGAAAATCATGTATTATGCTAAAGTATTGTGAGATGTATTATGTATTTTCTGAAACAACATGATTACTGGCTAAAGTAGAACACGAACTACTGGTTAAAGCAGAACATGAACTATTGGCTGAAGTAGAATACAAGTGATAAACAAGTTGGACCAATTGGCCAAGGGGCTACGAAGATTGTTGCACGTGAAGAGAAAGGATATATATATATTTTTTGATGAGGAACATTTTATATACAACATATCCACAACATGTGAGGGGAGAGATTTGAACCTGGGCCTCTCAATAACTGGAGAGTTTTAACTACCCACTTGCTCTCCAACTCCTCTACATGAGCGGATAAGGATATATTTTAATTATGCAATATTATTAAAATAGAATAAAGCATATATTATTTTCTGATGGGTGGTTCACTTTGTAAGGTGAGCATTCCTTCTCACATTCACGAACCAATCAACGTAGTGATTTTCTGGTAAATGAAATGCGTAAGAGATAGTGTGATGAACCAAATATGTTATTCAATAAGAAAGACAACCACCATACCATCATAAAAACATAAATATTCACACAAGTTCATAAATTCAGTAGCTAACCGTATAATACTCACATGCACACACAGGGATAATGAATAGTTGGGTTTGTCATGACAAAAGCCTTGTATATTTAGTATGTGATTTTTGGAGAAATATACTAGGGTGTTTGAGTCTCAAGGAAAACCCCAAAAGGTGCTCCAATAGCAACAAGATACCAAATATCATTAGACTTCTGAAATATGAGTCATTCATTCATCAGAATGCATTTTACAAAGCACAATCAAACATATAGGATAGATACCGCATGAATATCATAAATGATGTTTAGACGGCCACTAAATATATAGTGTAGCAAAATAAGAAATATACAAAATGACATAATCATTCATTAGAATTATACCAATCCATTTCACTACATTTCATATATGGGTGATTAATTGATTAAGTTCTTGTAATGAGAATTATCAATTAGTTTGCATGATTGTTATACATTTTGTAGTGTCATATTTTAAAAATTGATATACATAGTTTACATTCATTCCTTACATTTTAAGTGATTAAAGCATACAGGTTTATTTTCATTAGATTATGATTTTGTACATAATGCATTACCATATATTGCATAGCATATCATAAACTGCATAAAATAAATGCATGCCCACAAAGCAAAAATAAATATGCATTCCAAAATAAACATCACATCCATATACATACATCATATATCGCACATCTAATCATATAGATCATTGCATATGATCATCATAAAGTAAAATAGTTATCTAGTGCATGTTATCCATACATCGCATCATATAAACATAGTATTTATGTAAGCCTTGCATCCATGTGCATCAAATAAACATAAAATCAAAATAAGAAATACATATGTACACATAATGAGCCATAAAATATCATATATATATATATATATATATATATATATATATATATATATATATATATATATATATATATATATATATATATAGTATCAAAAAGAGTACATAAGGAGTACAAAATACTGAAAAGCTGGATTCGAAGAAAAGATAGATGAGACGTTTTTCGTAGGACTGCCCAAACTTCCGAACTTGTTTTGGCCATATCTCACTCATCCGGACTCGAATTGAGATAAAATTTTGAGGGTAGATGCCTGAAAAACCCTAGAATGTCTCCACAAATTTTCATATCATTTGGAGGAACAAAAATACTATAGAATCCATGTGTGAACAACATATTTGGTAAGCAACAATGTGAGGGTTTCATCTGGAGTGAGTTCAAGCAGCTCCAGATGTTGGTTTTTAGGGATTTCAGGCCCTAGCGGAAAATATTTTTGTGGTTTATGCTCAATATTTTAGCAGGAAATATTACAGGGGATATAAGATGGGTTAGAAATTTATCTTTCAACAGATCATACTGTGAACTTGAGTGATAATGGCTTCCAATTTGCTACACAAAAGAAAAGTGAAAACCATACCTTTCCACGACATCTAGGGCAAGGATTAAAGAGATCACAAAATAAGTTTCAAGTAGTTGATCAAAAAATGGCTCATATCTCAAGTGAATTTGGTGCTAAGGTGCACCCACAAAATAATTCTACTGTGAAAACCTCTATCAAGGGTAAGAATTTTGAAGACTCGGTCCCAAAAATGAATTTTAGGGATGCCCTTCATGGTGGACAGCCTCAGCCTAATGCTAATATCAATATTAGGGCTTCCCATAAACCTCTAAGAATACCTAATATTGATCCTAGAAAAACAGAGTCAGGATGTCTTAAAGCAGCTGATGGAACTCCTATTGTTAAGCTTGAAATGGGTAACATTTAGACTGGCATTGAAGATTTGAGAAAAATAGGACTAATTTGTCGGTTTGTGGGTTTTCGTTTGAGTCTATCTGCTTTCAAAGTTTGGGCTACGAAAATCTGGAAAACTAAAGGTGAGTTACAAATCTCTATTTATCCAAATTGTTATTTTCTTGTTTTATTTGCTAATAATGAAGATAGAGAGAAAACTTTTCAAGGGGGTCCTTGGTTTTTTGGAAGGGCAGGGCTTTTCATGAAGCCCTGGCATACTAAATTTAAAGTCGAAGAAGAGATGCCTTCTATAGCTCCCGTGTGGGTTAGAATCTTTGGCCTCCCCATTGGATTTTGGAATCCTACTATTTTTTTCTTCAATTGGAAACTCTTTAGGAAATTTTATGATGACTGCTGATTGTACTCAAAATTTTGAACATATTATTTATGCTCGAATTTGTGTTTTAATGGATTTTGACAAACCCCTACCTAAAAATATCACATTACAATTTGGGGAAGACACTTGGGAGCAAGTAGTGGACTATGAGAACATTCCTTTTCATTGTAGAATTTGCCATGAATATGGTCATTTGGCTAGTGCTTGCCCAAATAAAATTCTTGATCAAAAGAAAGAATATATAAACTCAACAGGTTTCCAAATACCTAAGAAGAAGAACACTCAGAAAAAACCAGTTATGAAGGATCAATCAAATTCATTTGCTAATATGTTTGAAATCATTTCCACAAATGATGTCCCAAGTGAGGAAGAGGAAATAATGGAAACTAAAATCTTAGAAACACAATTTAAATATGAAGGGAAGAACTCAGAGACAAACCAACAAATCAAAGGTTTTCAACAAAAAAAAAGGAGAAAATTTACACAAGAAAAACAATATTTCAAATGTCAAAACTTCAAATAATGCAGGTCCCAATATAGACTCCGTTGAACCATATAGTAAAATTTTGGCTATGTACGAGCATTCTTCAAGGTTAGAAGCCATCTCGGATTCAATTGGAATAAGTCAAGAAATAGGGAAAAAAAATTGAAGATGGATTCTAATAAAAAAGTAGGTCGTAAGACCAATCAATATCATATGGTAAAAGAAGGTGAAAATCTTGTAGAGGAAGGTAAGATTAATGCCCTTCCCAACTTTTTTAGCCCTAGTATTAATGAAGATCATCACTTGGAATATTAGAGGACTCAAAGGGAGTCTTTCAAAACAAAATGAAATTAGAAGAATGATTCAGGTAAATCATCCACATCTTGTTTTCCTTCAAGAAACAAAGATGTCAATGGAGGATATGGACTTAATTGCCAGTAAAATTTGGCCAACTAGAAAAGTGGTTTCCCTCAGTTCCCAAGGGACTTCGGGTGGCATTGCTTGTCTTTGGGATCCAAAAGATGTAGTTATTCACCATATGGTTGGTAGTTGGGGTTTGTTGGCTATAGCTATTCAAAGTAGACATTCCAACTAGATTATGCTCTGCATTACTATTTATGCTTCAACTTATTTGGAGGAAAAAAAAATACAATGGAAGGATATTACTCATATTATCTCTCATTTTCCTAAATATTGGATCTTGATTAGAGGATATTTCAATACCATCCTCTCTTGGGATGAGAAAATGGGGGGAAATAGAAATTTGGAAAAAAGCACTGACCTCATGAGCGAATATATTGTAAACCTCCATCTTGTGGATATCCAACCAGATAATGGCCTTATGACTTGGTCTAACAAAAGGCAAGGCTTAGCTTGTATAATGGAGAGATTGGATAGGTTTTTTCTCTCTGAAAATTTCTTAATCCATGGTCACATTCCTAAAGTGAAGACTCTTAATAATGCTGGTTCGGATCATTGGCCAGTCATGGTGGAAATGTGGAAAACCAATGTGATTTTCTCTCCTTTTAGTTTTCAATTAATGTGGCTTAGAGACATTTCCTTTAGACCTCATGTGCAACAATGGTGGAAGGAAGGTAAACCTAGGCATGGGACTAAGATGTTCTATTTTGCCAAAAGACTGCAATACATTAAATCCAAAATCAAGACTTGGAACTGGAAAGAGTTTGGGGATGTTCATAAAAAAAAACATGAAGTTATTGCTCATCTTGAAAATTTGAATAAGAAAATCCGTTTAGATGGCCTCAGAGAGAAGAGAAGTGCAGATGAAATTAAACTCACAACTCAGTTAGAGGAATGGGAAAAAAGAGAAGAAATATTATGGAAGAAAAAATCTAGAATTCAATGGCTCAAAGAAGGAGATCGAAACAAAAATTTCTTCCACAAATCTCTTCTAGCTCGAAGATCTCACAACTTTATTTCTTCCTTAAAATCATATTCTGGAGATGTTGTTTATACTTGGGATGGCATGAACTCTATTGTTGTTGATTACTTTTCCAATATTTTTGTTGCTACTCCCCTTGACTCAGCTTCACAATATAATGTTCTTCAAGCAATCCCTTCTCTTATCACTTCTGAGGAGAACTCTATTTTGATGACTCCTGTTACTATCAATGAGCTTCAACAAGTAGTTTTTAAAATGCAAAAATGGAAAACCCTAGGTCTTGATGGTTTTCCTATTGAGTTCTACCAAGAGTTCTAGGATATCCTTCATGTTGATTTATTAGAGGTGGTGGAAGAAGCCAGGAAATCCAAAGAAATTTTGAAGGTTATCAATAAAACTTATATTACTCTTGTTCCAAAAGCTCAAGAGGTTGATCATATCTCAGCTTTTAGACCTATTGCTTTATGTAATGTTCTTCTCAAAATCATTACTAAAATCATGGCATAAAGGTTGAATCCTCTTTTGCATAAGATTATTTCCCCAGAGAAAGGGGTTTATATGGAAGGACGTCAAATAGTAGATGAGATAGTTCTTGCTCAGGAAGCCATCCATTCCATGGATATGCAAAATTCTCCTTCCATGTTCATTTGGTTAGACTTATCCAAAGCTTATGACAGAGTGGATTGACACTTCCTTATCAAAGTTTTGAGGCAATTTGGTTTCTCTAAGGATTGTATGGATTGGATTATGGGATGTATCTCTTTAGTTTCCTACTTAGTTCTTATCAATGGCAGGCCTTCTCAGTCTTTCCCAGCTTCCAGAGGTATTAGGCAAGGTGACCCGCTATCCCCTTATTTATTCATCATTCTTGCTGAATGCTTGGGTAGGACTATAACCAAAAAGAGGGAAACAAAACCCTTGAGGGAGTTACCATTGCTCATGGAGCTAGACCTATCTCTCATCTTCAATTTGTGGATGACTCTACTCTTTTAGGTAAAGCTACAGTTAAGGAAGCTTCTAATATTAAGCAAATCATTATCTGTTTTTCTAAGGCTATTGGGCAGTTGATCAATGAAGACAAATCTAAAGTTATTTTCTTTCACTGCTCTGCTAGAAAGGAATCCATGGTCTTGGATAAGCTAAGATATAAGAAGACCTCTCTTCCAATCACTTATTTAGGTATTCCCATAAATATTCAAAGGCAGAAAAATAAATATTGGAATTGGTTGTTGGACAAAGTCAAGAAGAAAATTGGAAAGTGGACCAACAAGTGGCTTTCTTCTAGGGGTAGAATCACCTTGGTAAAATTAGTCCTTCAAGCTATTCCTATTTATGTTTCTTCCATTTTGAATATCCCAAAGGCTATTCTTCGAGAATTGGATCAAATTAGTCATCGTTTCCTTTGGAGTGGTACTAAGGAGAAAAGAAAATGGGCCTTGGTGAAATGGGATACTTTATGTCTTCCTAAGAGTGAAGGGGGTTAGGATTACGGTATTCAATTAATAACAACAAATATTTAGCTGCTAAATTATATTGGAGGATGTTGCATAACCCCAATGCTCTTTGGGCCAATAATATTCGTGCTAAATATGCTGAGAATAAAAGTCCTGAAGACCTTGTTCACTATCAACTTCCTACCAAAGGTTCTCCCATTTTAGCAGTTCTAATACTGGTGAGGATTTGATAAAGAAAAAATTATTTTGGATCATTCATAATGGTCAACATGCAAATTTTTGGAGATATTCTTGGGATGGTCACAAGCCTTTGATAACTCAGTTTCCCGATTGGAGGCCTTGGATGGAGGAGCTTCACCGAGCTAATTGGATAAAGGTGGCTAATTACTGTCGGTACCATACTGGTAATTCAAAGGTTGGTAGATATTGGATCCCTATTGAGGACTAGCCTATTCAAATCCTAGAAAGGCAAAGACAAGATATCCAAGGCATCCTTCATATGAGATCCCTCTCTTGGTCCCATGAAAAATATTGTTTTTGATGGAACAACACTACTAAGGGTGAGTATTCAATTGCTCAAGGTTATTTGACCTTATGCCATAATAATCCCAACCATTCTTTTGACATATTTTCTCAATTGTGGGCTCAAAAGCTCTGGCCTAAGGTGAGGTTCTTTAATTGGATTTTATTGCATCATAGGGTGCTTACTGGTGAGCAACTTATGAAGCATGGTTTTCATGGCCCTTTTAGATGTGAAATGTGTGAAGAGAATGTAGAAAATATCAACCATATTTTTATTGAGTGTACTTTAGCCTCTGAGCTGTGGAGGAGAATGGCCACTTTACTTGGCTTACAGTGGTCCAATTTTTTTACTTTTGAACAACTTTGGAGGGATTGGCCTAATCAAGAGGGTGTTGATCATTTTATTAGGCGGTTAGTTTGGATGGGTTCTACCATTCTTCTTTGGAATATTTGGAATGAAAGGAACAACCAAATTTTTAATCAAGATAGGAAGGATATTCACTATATTTGGAAAAATACCATAGCCAACTTAGTTGAATCAGTCCATCATCTCCTTAATCACCCCCAAAACTCCCACCAAAGATGGGATCAAGTGATGCAAATATTGAAGATTAAACCTTCTAAGGGAAACCAACTTAAAGGGAATGTGAGTATTAGTAATATGGATAGGAATAGAAATTGGCAACCTCCTCCTAAGGATTTTGGACAAGTCAATACTGATGGAGCCTCTAGAGGGAACCCTGGAAAAGCCAGTGTGGGAGGAATTGGTAGACTTTAAGATGGCTCCTTGGTTTTTACTTTTGCTAAGAATTTGGGTATTCTCTCCAATAACCTTGTTGAGGGGTATGGTATCCTCGAGAGGTCTTCAAGAGGCTACTAAGGTTGGATGGGAAAAGGTGTTAGTTGAGTCTGACTCTCAACTTATGATTAATCTCTTGAAGAATCCTTCTAATAATCATAAGGTGGATTGGAGAGTAAAAGGAATTATTGAGAAGATTTAGTGAATCCAGATGGGATTTTTGAAAGTTGATTACAATCATGTGGTTAGAGATCAAAACAAGAGTGCTTATGCTTTAGCTAATTGGGCTTTGGACAAAGGTGATCTTACTTGTTATGGCCACCCTCCTCTATGGTGGGCTTCTCAAATTAGGGAAGCTCTTCTTTCTATCATTTCTTTGGATGGCTCCAGTTCTGAAGGTACCTAGTTTCTTCTTGTTTTTTTTTTTGCTTCTCTTTGGTTCATTCAGTTTTTTTTAGTTACCTAGCTCATTCTATTCTTTTATTTTGTTTCCTCTGTTGATTCTTGCCTTAATAGTCTTCTGGTCTAGATAGGTCTTTGTTTTGTTCATTTTTTATTTCTTTTTCCTTTTTTGTTTTTTTTGTTTAGTTTTTTAAGGTGGGTGGGTTTTTTTTATTTTGTTTTGTTTTTGTGTTCCTTGTGTTGTTTTTTGTTGTTTTTCTGTTTTTGTTGTTTTGTTTTTTTTTTAATGTTTTTGTTGTTCTTGTGTTTTTGTTGTTTTGTTTTTTTTTTTAATGTTTTTTGTTATTGTTCTTGTGTTTTTTTCGTTCTTGTTCTTGGGTTTCTCTTTGTTTGTGTTATTTCATGTTTTTATGGGTGAGTGTTTTCTATGTTTTTTGTTTTTGTTTATTGTCTATTGTTGGTCATTTTTTATTTTTATTTTTATTTTATTTTTTAATTTTTTAGGTTTTGGTTGTGTTTATTTTTCTTGTTTATTTTGGGTTATGTCTTTGTAGTGTTCTATTGTTTTTGTCTTGTTTGTGTTTTTTTATGTGGTTCTTGTGTTTTTCTATGTGGTTTGTGTTGTGGTTTCTTTTATCTTATTATGTGTGTTTGGTTGTGCTTTTGTTTTTGACACACTCAAGGAGCATGTTTTTTATTTTATTTTTTTATTTTTGTTGTTATTTACTTATTTTTAAATTGGTTTTGTGTGTTTGTTTGCTCCTTGAGTATGTCAAAGGTGGTAGGCCAGTCCGAGTCCTGGGCATTTTTGGAAGAATGGATACCCCTGCCTCCTTGGGTCTTACTCGAAAGTGGCATCCCTTTTGGGATGTTTTCCATAAATAAAAAAAGGAGTACAAAATATTTGTAGACTAAAAATGTGTAGGTCCTTGACCTTACACACAAAATAGTATATCAAAACTATTTTCAACAAATGCTATAATGCAGATCTAGACTGCTCATCCTGTACTGGAGCTCTCATCGCATCCCATCGCACTGTGCTCTAGAGCCTACTCTCCTAGCTGAACTAGCACCTATGGTGGATCCTATTGTGGTTCTTGCCTGCCTCCAAAATCTAAATCACCAAACACATGATAAACTAGTAACTGCAACAAGCTAGTCCTCTGATTGGAGGTCCTTGATGTCTACCCTAGATCTCTAGTCCTAGCCTACGACCTCACTGTGTGTGTACTAGAGGACCTATGCATCCTCTTAGTCCTGTGAGTCCTATGAATCGAGCTTGCTATCGATTGCCCTGAGGTATTAGACCTGGTATGTTGAGACTCTGATGTAAAAGGATCCTTAGGAGCTTGTAGCCTATGCATCTCTATGTAATCAACTAGCTAATCAATGTGAGAAAGTCATGTTGCATGCATCTCATTGGTACTCATGACCATACCCCGTAGTCACTCTACCTCCATAGTCATATCCTATGCAGTTGCTATACCTACTGCTAGTGCTACAGGAGGCCCCATAGTAGCCTGAGGAGACGACATAGCCACCATCGATGATCATACAAGATGCTGCTCTGCCTTTGCTGTAGTCTGTTGCGCTTATGCCAAATCTAGGGTAGTTTACAGTATGTACACCTGGGCCTCTGCATCGATAGCTTGAGTCATGATATCCTATACCTGGTCCTATGCCTCAGTCAGGCGTTGCTCCCTGTCAGCCACCTTCACCTCCAGAGTAGCGATGGTAGTATCTCTATCAAGTTTTTGGGTATGAAATCATCCAATATGACTCTGCAAGTCAACAACCTAAACCAGCAGCCATCCTATACACTATCAGGAGGGACCTCACCCTCCTCTAGAGCATCATCCTCAGGGTTAATCTTTGGAGTATCCTCAGTGATGACCTCTATGCCCCAACCACCCTTAGTGTGCTGGTGCACCCTACACCCATCAAGATCTACCTTTGCTTTTGCCTTAGCTGGCTCTCGACCTAGAGGACCTATCCTATGCCATCTGAATAGAGACCACCACCTGTAATAGTCAAGCGTGGTCCTAGTTGTCTCTACCCTTAACTCTTGGAAGTCATCGAGTGCATATCCTAATGGTAGAGGAATTATCAACCAGAGATCCATCTCCAGAGCTAGGCATCTATACCTAATTATCATCTCTGGTATGTCCTGCATCATGCCAAACTATGGTAGGACACGAGAGAAGAACTGATACTCTCAAACCTATAGATTACGCTAGATAAACCATCTATCTCATTGGGCCTATCACAACCATTCGTCTACCTCTAGCCATGCAAGGAAATCCATGTAGGAGCACCAAACAATGTCCCCCGATCTAAGTTATGTAAACTAAAAAATGTAGTGCTTAGTGTTTCTAGCATGAGCTGTGCTACGAAGACCCTCCTCAGCAAGAGGCCAAAATATGACGTAACACTAATGGTCATCATATATGGTGGTGATATGTAGTGGTAGCTCTGCAGGATGCTCGATCTAGATGTGCTGGAACCCCCAGATCTGTAATAATAGACTGTAGCTGATGCCTTTACGACTATGCTCTATAATCTGGTATAGCTCCCTATAGAGCTGGCACAATAGGGTGCTCCCCCAAGATAATAATAGTGGCTCCTCTGTCAAGTTCTATAGCACCCTCCAAGTAGGGGCTAACATGTTCTAGGGAATCCTCATGCGCAAGGAGTCTAGAAGGACAATCTACATGATGAGATGCATGAAGAGGGTCTCTTGTACATAGAAGACATCATCACAATACCAGTCACCGATGTGCACCCCTCCATGGTCTGCATCATCCTATGCATCGACACTCTAGTCACCGAATATGGCATCAAATACAACATCCTTTGCCATGTAGGTAGAGGAAATGATAGCCTCACCATCGATGGGGATCCTAAAGATCCTATAGACATCCTCTAGGGTGATGGTCATATCATTGGGAGGAAGGTGGAATGTGTTGGTTTGCATATTCTAGCATTGGGCCAATGTAGTTAGATAGGCTTGATCTACCTTAATGGTGGGTAGATCCATGACGTAACCTAACCCGATGGCTTAGAACCATACTCGATCATCATCTGATAAAGCCTCACAGAGAGTCTTCATAAGGTCAAGCTCTCATGCTCTAGAAGTTAAATTTTAAAAGAAAAAAGCATAATGTAAGCTAAATATAGATAAGCAGAGCTAAAGAGAATTACAAATTTCTTAATTAAACAACCTAAAAAAAACTAGCAATCGCAAATCGCAACTGCAACTTGCGGTCCCCAATTTGAAAATTGGGAACCATAGCTAAAACTTGCTATCCCCAATTTGCAAATTGGGAACCGTAGCTAAAATATGTGGTCCCTAATTTCCAAATTGGGAATCACAGTTGAAACCCATGGTTCACAATTTTCCAACTAGGAACCATAGCTACCAGCTACCATTTACGAGTGGTACCCATTTCAGGTACCCTCTTGGACCACTCAAACATGAAATTAAAGTTAACCTAGACTAGTGGGGTTCATTACTAGTAGTTTAGTGAGGTTATTTTTTTGCATTTCTTAGTGTGGTTCATTTTACTAGTATTGAGTGCGTGGTATCAGTTTTGAGTTACCTTGCCCGCACCCTACCTCTAGATAGTCAATGGATGATCAGGATCTGCCATCAGGGTATATGAGTGTAAATGTGGTAGAGTTTGGCAGCGTTTCATATCAAATAATGTTCTATCTCTCTCAGAGCTCTCAAATTGCTAGTGGTTGCAAGAAAATAATGAAAAATTTCAAATGGGAATTCAATTTATAGGTCCTCCTAGTCTCTACGGACTATAGATGACACCTATAGTTTTGGAACTAGGGTTTTCTACTCGTAGGTGTGACCCATAGTCCCAAAAATTTGGAAATGTAAACCCCTGATCGTACCTGCGGTCCATAGCTAGCAATAAATACACTCAAAAACCATCGTGGGAAGGTCTCAAACGATAAATTATAGACTTCCACAAGACAAAAATTTAAAATCAATGATTAAAATTGCAAATTTGGTGATGTTAAAAGCACTAGGATCAATCAAATAAATGCAAAATTAAACAAAAAAATAAAATAATGAAAAACCAAATGCACCTCGTATTTAGTGATTTATCCTATACAATTGGTGGTTGCAGTGACTTGCGATCCATGCAATCCGAGAAGATGAGTAAATCACCATAAGGACATTTGGGGTAAACTTGTCATTTCTTTTATGACATCTTTCAGCAAATCATCAACAATATGATTCAATACAAGTCTTCTTGCATTTATATTATTTTGACTCCCTAAGATGGCTATCATAGCCTGACTGCTCCATGGGATAAAAATGTGCAAATACTACTAAGTGTTGCAATCATAAGCTAAACTAGGCCTAGCCAAGGCATTAAAAGGCTTGAATCTAAAGTGGTTCAGGATCATTCATTATGGTCAAGCGACTTCATCTCTTCATACATTGTCATTACCCTCATTGACTCATCGCTTGAGGGGGTAGTCATAATTTCATGTCATAATGAAAATCAATAGAATATCCCAGAGATCATAGATCCCTTGATATTATCAAAATTGTGTTTGTTCTTTTGAATCATTGCTAACAACTATCATAACTTTCCCCCTTTGCTTAGGGAAAATAGCAAATATGAAATTTTATTTGTAGCTCTCATCCTTCAGTTATATAGGCCTAACTCCTATTGTAGCACCAAAGTTACCCGAACGTCTGATGGTGAGTGCAAAATTTTCAAATGTAAGCCTTCCCAAGTTGAAAGCAATAATTCCAGGATGCACATCCTTTTTTTGGACCTAGGGCATCTAATGTTGATCAGACTAATGATCATCATAGAACCTTCAACAACATTTTAGGAGGTCTATTTTTGCTCAGCGTTGTTCGATCTCACAATGCATCTCAAAAGGGGCATCTATAGACACCTAAAATACGTCATGTCGAGGGCGACTACTCATATGGACATGCTACAAAACCATATGGAGGATCTTGGATAGACTCCAAGATAGAGCAATGGTTTTGACCACTCAATTTAGGCATTTTGGCCTAAGCAATATGAACCGTAGCCTAGACCTACGGTATCTAGTATAAACCATGGTTGACACCTGTGGTCTACATTCTGGACCACAACTATGACCTACGATCTTAAATGAAGTTCATTTAGGCCTTCTATCTGAGCCAAATCGATTAGAATGAATGAAAGATCTAGGAGGAGGCAATTGAAGGACAAAATATTCTAGATGCTTCCATCCCAACTTTCTTAACCACCCTTCTTGGTCTTGGATTCTCCATGAAGCCACCCCTAGCCCTAGGGGGCATGCTATAAATACCCCCTCTCCAAATGGGGAGATAGGAGAGATGATTTTTATAGCGAAGTGTTGACGAATTATCGAGAGAGAGTTAATGGATCAAGAGAGCAGCGAAGCCCTGTTAAATTGCATACTAACTTTATGCATTTGAGAGCCTCTTTGCTATCCATCTAAAGACCAATTAGACATTGATTGCCTAGGTGCCTAGAAGAATCAAGAAACACAAATTCAGGCAAATGAAGGCCCTTCACAGTAATTTGATCGCTAAATATATCAGAGGACAACAAAGGTGAACCTTGAATATTAATTTGGACAAGGATATCAAGCCCATTATCCCTAATTTTGAGGGTAAACATATCAGAGGTCAAACCGTGATGGTCATCCATGGTTCATAGTGCAGACCACCCATCACGGCTACAGTTTACAATAGGTTAATGATCACCTTACTTGCTTTGCTTTTGACTGCATAGATTAGTTATATTAGTCTTTTCATAGGTTTAATTGCATTTTAGAGAAACTCTAATCGTAGAAATTAGACATTTCGTGCATTGTATTAAGTAGGATTACATTGGATATTTTATGGCCATTATTTTTCCTAATTTGATATTTGATCCATGCATCATTTGCTTATTCATGTAATTCATGTTGTAGCATAATTCTTGATTTAATTAGAATAGTTTAAAGTCTTTCTTTATTCTTTCTTATTTTTCTAGTTTAATGGTACTTATATGCATATTCCCTTAAAGGGTCTCATCACGAGAGGCTATCAATATTTTTAATCATGGGCTGTTGTTACTTGTTCGCAGGGAGACAGGTGCAAGAGGATCTTATGTCATAATCCTTCCACATCGTGGAGAAGGGGGTTAGCTCCATCCCAAGGCAGTTTGTGACTAATCAACAAAGCACCATAAGTGCACCTACTCTATTGAGAGCATTGGTAATTGTAATATCAGTATCATCTCTCAAGTGATCCTAGGAGGGTATTTTTGTAATCAAAACTCATTCAAAGATTAATACAAGAAACCATACATACTTTGTTTCTATTCAATTTATGTACTTGTGTGAATCTTTATGCTTTTATGATGGTATAGATAAATGCAGTAACTATATGCACGCTCTGTGGTTAGGTCACTAGCCCACAGATAATCATTTTCCAACCTACACATTTTTCCATTATGTTGAAAAAATTTGGTTTTGAGACCATGGGGTAAAATGCTCCTCTCATGCTATAACATATCAAACTAGTTGATCAAGAAGGTGATGGTTTTCAAAAGACTAGTTCATATGTAGGTATGGGGGAATCCCACATTCATCGTTGCCACAAACAACACAATGAATTTTATTTACAGTGTTCATGAAAAGGGAGAAAAAATATATCTTCTGCTAAAAAGGCTCCAATTAAAATGCAGATAAAAAAATAGAGCTTTATTTTTTGCTACTTGTTGGAAGAGAGTATTCTCTTTCCCTAGGACCAGATTGGTACATAATGGAAATGAAAAATCTCCAATTGGTCACTAAATAAGGAAGGGGAGGAGCCTATAATAAAAATATGAAAAAAATAAAAAAAAGTAGTTAGAATTTTATTTTAATGTCTTTAGTTTAGATTTTTTTTTATGTTTTGCAGGACAACGTGAAGTGTGAAGTAGACAAATAAGGAGGTGTCTATGAAGATTTTGTGAATTGATATTTATATGTGGAGTTCGTAATAACACTATAAGAACTGTCACATGCACCTTGATTGTGTAGCATCCAGTCTAGTAGTTGAAAGCTAGTGGAGTTTTGCCTTGGCAACATTGGTACTTGAAGGCAGGCGAAGTAACCCTGATCAAGTGAAAGGATTCCATACCAAGATTCTTATGGAACTTTGGGAAAGTTTTGCTACAAGGTGTGTGACTATTACAACCTGAGTAAATGATAAGTAGAGTCAAAGATGCTACACCAAGTGTAGAGTAGAGTGTCGAGACAATGTTCCAGTAATGGTTGACGAGCTCCATTCACAACTACCTCATGTTTGTGAAATTGGGTCAGACACCTATACAAGGAGGATACGAAAAAATATTATTATGGGAAGTGCCTAACTCCCATAGTAAGGTTACTTACTCCATAATCTCGGTGCCTTGCTCTCCTGGTGCTTTACTCCCATACTCCTGGTGCCTTGCTCTCCCAATGCCTTACTCTCCCTATGCCTTACATAGTAAAGAACCTTTCTCCCGATGACTTACTCCCCCCGGTGCCTTAATCCCATAGTAAGGTACCTTAATCTCGATGCTAAACAAAAGAAAAAAGAAAAAAAAAATTTGGAGGTTCCTTACTCCCATAGTAAGGTGCCTTACTACGAGAATTTCGGAGTAAGGAACCTCACCCTAAAAATTTTGGAGTAAGGCATCTTACTCCAAAAATTTTGAAAAAAAAAAGAAAAAAGAACAAAGAGAGATCCACACAGAACCTATGTCGCTTAGCATAAAATTTCATTTTCTTTGCAAGAAATCATGAACCACATGCAATTTGTAGGCATCCTGAGAGCCAGGGCCTAATAAGCATGGAGTCATGACTCCTATTTTCCTGCTTTCATATGTTTTTTTTTTTTGCATGTCATCGTGACCTCTGAATGCAATTTGAAGGTATCCTACGAGTTAGAGCCTCAGGCATATATATTGTTCTTTGTTTTATGTGTTTAGTCTTACAGGACATGAGTGTGAGCACAATATGTAGGCAAATCCAGCTTAAAATAGGTCCAATGGATGTGATATCTCATGCCCTACAATTAGGAGTACGATGAAGCAAAAAAGGTAGTTCCATCCCACCAGGAAGGAAGTACCTAAAATAAGCCCAGTACAGTTGCGCAGTTTCCAACCTGGAGGAAGGCACCAATAAGCGGTGTCACTCTTCCCACCAGGAAGAGTGGTACCCATATATTTAAAAAAATTTATGGAGAATTTGATGGTTGGGTGCTAAAAATAAGTTGCAGCTCTTCTCTAAGAAGAGAGCGACATATCCACTCTATACCCAATAGTGCTTAGATTCTTATCCCTATATTGGGGATACCTATTTTTTAGTGTGGGGCATGATGTTTAGAAGGCTACAGACATGTTGCATAGAGGGACCTATTACTGGCAATGACGACATCACCAATTAAAGTGGGGGAGAGGATAGGTGAACCCAAATCCCCTGCAAATGAAAAGAAAAAGAGGAAAAAAAAGATAAAAATAGTGGTCATTTATGGCTGTGATGTTGCAGTCGTACGTGCAAAAAAGTTCCCTTGCCTATTCTCATAAAAGATATGGCATTTAATCCCATGAAAAAAAAAGTATTCCCCTATTTTCTAGAAAAGGCGGTGCAAGGCCCACGTAGAATAACTAGACTCCGTCATTATTTGCTTAAGGAGAACACTACATAAATAATTCCATGGTCTATTTTCTGTTCTCTGTCAGCAATACGAATGGGCACACAATTTTATATCTACCTTTTTAAAGCTGCATAGGAAGGATCCGTTGGGGAAAATTCAAAAACTGCATCATTTTCCAAAAAATTTTGATCATGTAAAATGTCTTCATTAATTGTTGAGGGCTATTGAGATGGAAACTAATTCAGTGTATACTCTATTTTGAGTCAAGAAAATTGATTACAATGGTGGGATCCATGCAGCTATAGTGAGAATTTAAATGAACCACAAACACCATTTTACAACACTACCATCGTAGTTTTCAATCAACACCTCAAAGGAAGAACGATAGAGATGGTTAGCGGTGTGGATGATGAATAAATAAATAAATAATAAAGACATTTCACACCAGATGTAGGCCACCATAATACTAGATAGGAGGAAGGGGAAGGCACCTCAAACATCATAGAAAAGGGCCAAAAGAAAGTCCAGAGTCACATTCGTCAAACTGAACCCCCACTCAGATGAGACCCTACTATAGATGACCAATTCTAGGAGATATATGGTTCATCGCAAGGATAACCTTCCAAAATGAGAAAATGGTTAAAAATATGGGGGGTGTTTAGACCAGAGGCAATGACAGCAATGATTGCAGAAGAGAATACTGGCTCACCCCTAAAATAATTTGGTTGTACAAGACCAGTGTGGTTGTTCGAAAGAGGAATGACTCGGATATTCCACTTGGAGAGTTACATCCTCAACTCGTTGACTTATGGTAGGAAGCAGATGTGGCCTTCCAAAGAGGAGAAATAATGGTAGTAATGACACCTAGCACAGGTGCTAGACCAAGCATGACAAGTAGGCATAGCCAGCACACCAGGAAGTTAGAGCAGAATGAAGGCCAACCCAACACAGTGTAGTTGGAGGTCAGCACAACCTATAAATTCCTCGCAACAAACTAGTGCCCCACAGCAGTAACATAAGCCTCAAACTAAAAGGAAAGCAAAGGCTAGAAGAATAAATAAATAAAATAAAATAAAATTCCAGGAGCATCAACATCACAACAATATTATTTTTTTATAACATCTTGGTTACGGGCAACATGAAATTTTTTTGCACAATCAGCATCATACACATTGGGATCTGCAAAACTCACCCAGGTATATACTAATTTTTATTAATTATGTGTACAATTATTTTAAAATTCATTTCTATGCTAATATCAGTAGATGCCTCTTTAAATTCTCTTTATTGAAATCTCCCATCAAAATTCCAGCATATGAAATGCCTCGGATGAGAAGAATTTTATTACCCTAGGACAATTGAAAAAAAAGAAAACAAACTATGGCATTCATGTGAATAGATTGCGCATTGCTTCATTTCTGCATTGTGAGGGATCTGTAAGGTGGAGTGCAAAAAAAATGAAAAAAATAGTAGCACTCAATGAAACAAACATATAGTAGTGCTAAATAAAAAAATAACAGTTCTCAATAATAGTGCCCACGAAGAAAAATGAAGATGCTGAAGACCTTTTGTAAAAAGAAAAAAAAATAGAGAAACAATATATATTTTTGAGGGCTGTTGTCATGAGGACGTGACAATATTTAGGCATGGGGGGATGATAAGCACCGAAAATTCTCATTTTATATATGCTATTGGGGCATCATTACTGGTTTAATTAGCATGTGGTATGTATTTTTATATAACTTATGCATATATTTTATAGAAAATCAGGTATTATGCTTGACTGGTATTTTTAGTGGAAATTGTGTATAAGTGTAGGGTTTACTATTAATCTAGTGTTTTCCAGTCTATGTCCCACTTAGACCTGGAAGTGTATGAGAAGGTACCTTACTATGGCACCTTACTCAAGTGGGCACCTTACTTAAGTAGGCACCAAGAAGGCACCTTACTCAAGTAGGTGCCAGACAGATGCCTTACTCAAGTAGGCATCGGGAATACACCTTACTGAAGTAGGCACCAGGACGATGCCTTACTGAAGTAGGCACCAAGAAGGTGCCTTATGCAATGATTGTGCACATTGATCGAACAACTACAGAAGGACCATATTGACCATAGATGACTGTTGACTCCACATCATATGCACCAAGTTTGGATGGCTACCAAAGCACATGAGCTATCTCATTTGCATAGGAGGAAATAACATGACTACTAGCTAAAGCAGGTGAACTGCTAGCTAAAGTAGAACACGAACCATTGGATGAAGTAGAATACAAGTGATAAAAGAGTTGGACCAGTTGACCAAGGGGCTATGGAGATTGTTGCACATGAAGACAAAGGAGATATTTTAATTATGCAATATTATTAAAATAGAATAAAGCATCTATTATTTTCTAATGGGATGTTCACTTTCTAAGGTGAGCATTCCTTCTCACACTCACGAACCAATCAACGTAGTGATTGTCTGAAAAATGATATGCGTAACAGATAGCAAGATGAACCAAATCTATTAGTCACCAAGAAAGACAACCACCCAAATGGATTTTTTGTTGCCAGACATATTCTGTTATGATAAAATAGAACACACCTAATTTATCCTACAAGGGGGTAAAATTAGTGCATGACTATTTTAATTAATATATGATTGTTATAATTGAACGACGACAATATTCATTGCATATCTATTGTAACCGCAAGTCTAGAATAGGCTTGCCTAAATTTGTAACAGAGGAAGGTTGTGCATTGTATAAATGCATAGGGTTTCCTTGAAGGAGTGGATGGATGGTTAATTTTACAGAACAATTATTTTATTATTCTTCTATATAATTTATTGAGAGTGCAACTCCTCTTATTCAAGCAAGCTCTACGTAGCTATCCAGATGTACTATCTGTGGGAGCTTGGGTCCACTCCCTGTAGTAGTCCTCCCATAATTTATTTCTGTTATTTTTTTCTATTAGATTAGGTTTATTGTTTTATTTACTACTTTATTTAATTTTAGTTGTGTGTGTTTATTTTCCTGCTTTTATTTCTGTACTTTATTTTCAAGCACTTTAATTTTAGCTTGTTATTTATTTATTTAATTTTTTGCACCTGGTTTTATTTATTTTGGCTAAAATTGAAATATAGAAACATCCTCCACCAAACTAAATAAGGTACAGATGGATTCATTTCCCTACACTGCAGACATATACTGTGCATGACACTTGTAAGTTTACGGACTTACGAGATTGATAATTTATGGAAGAGAAATTATTTGTTTTTTGAGACATAATTTTTGTTCACCAGATGACATCCATTTAATCCCCACTCCTCACCAACTTGAGGAAGGGTCACATATGGTAATATAGGAGACTTTCAAAATGGACATAAATGATGACCCTTATGATCCAAAGAAATTTAAGTTTGGAGAAATTTTATCTCTAGAAGGACAAGCCATCATTATTCCTCTATTGAAAGAGAGACCAAGTCTCTTTGCTTGGACCTACAAAGATATGCCAGGGCTAGATCCAAAATTGATTGTCCATAACCTTTCGCTAGACCTTGCAAAGAAACTGATCAAGAAAAAGCTTAGAAATATGCATACAACCGTCACTTTGATGGTAAAGAATGAGTTGTAGAAACTGTTGGATGTAGTCTTTATTATTTCCATCGACTATCCAAAATGGATATCAAACATGGTGCCCATAGGAAAATTTGATGGAAGAATCCACATTTGCATGAATTTCATTGATATCAATAAGGCAACACCCAAGGATTTATTCTCGTTGCCCAACATATATGCTCTTGTAGATGCAATTATAGGTCATGAGATGCTCTCCCTAATGGATGATTTTTTTGGTGATAATTATATTTGGATTAAATCCAAAGAATAGCATAAAACCACATTCACCACTCCATGGGGGACATTCTGCTACAAAGTAATGCCATATGGTCTTAAAAATGCTAGTGCCACATATCAATAGGTTATGACATACATTTTCCATGAATACATGCACAAGATCTTAGAAGACTATATCAATGACTTATTGGCCAAGTCATTTCTATATGAAGAGCATGCTGAGATCCTCAAGAAGGTCTTCGATCACCTGATTGAGCACAATGTTAGGTTGAATCCCAAGAAATGCATATTTGGTGTAACTTATGGAAAACTCTTGGGATTCATCATTTCTAAACGAGGCATCAAGGTGGACCTAGAAAAGGTAAAGGCTATCTTGGAAATGGTCCCACGTACTAACATCAAGGAGCTAAGAATCTTACAGGGCAAAGTAGCATTCATAAAGTGATTCATTGCACAACTATCAAAAAAATATCAACCCATGAATCAACTACTATACAAGGGGATCCCATTCCAATGGAATGAAGAATGTTAGCAAGCATTTACTGAAATAAAGAAGTACCTGGAAACACCACAAATCTTAGCTTCACAAAGGCTAGACGTGTCATTCCTGCTATATATATCCACTACCAATTTTACTTTGGACACCATGTTGGCTCACAATAATGTGAAATATAAATAACAAGCAATATATTACATCAGCCACACCTTGGTGAGCTACGAGATAGGATATGCATACATAGAAAAGATGTGCCTAGCAATGGTCTTTACAACCAAGAAATTGTGCCATTATATGCTAAGACATACAACATATGTAATATCTAAACAAAAATTCTTTGCAGTATATGATGAGCAAGACATCATAATATGCGTATTGCAAAGTGGATCATGCTATTGATAGATTCGATTTGGAATTCATAAGCCAAAAGTCCATCGAGGGATAAGTCATAACTGATCAACTAGTTGAGGCACCTCTCCAGAATAGTATGCCCCTCACCATAGAACTTCTTGATGATGCCATATTCACATTATCAGAAGCACCCAAACCCAAAGAACCTAAAAATGAAGATGTCATGACTTTGTTCTTTGATGATTTGAAGTGTGAACAGGGAGGTGGTACATGGATTGTTTTTCCATTCCAAAATATGATCTAATGCCCTTTTCACTTAAGCTATACTTCCCTTGCACAAATAACAACATCGAATACGAGATCTTAATCTTGGGTCTCCAAAAAACCATCACTATGAAGATCAAAAGGCTAAGTATCTTTGATGACTCCCTAATCATAGTAGACCAAGTTAAGGGACTATTTTAATGTGAGGATCCAATCTTGAAATCTTACAAGGATCTTATTGACACATATCTAGCCCAACTAGAGTAGTACGACATCGAGGCAATCCATCATTCATAAAAAATATTCATAGACACCATGGCATTTTTGGGATCCCTGATCCCTCAGAATCCATCTGTTGATTTCACTACCATTCATGTGATAATGCTTTCACACTTAGTAATTTAGTGTGAGGCCTTCAATAAAAAAGAATCAGTCAACATGATTTGTATAGAATCGGATCATGACTGGTTCTATAAAGCCAAAGATTTTTTAAAGAAGGCACCTTGGGGATCCTTTATCTCGTAGGGTCCTACGAATAATGGTACCATCATTCACCACAAGGTTTTTTCTCAAAATTTATTTTTGAACATCGAATCATAGGAGGAATAAGTCATCTTATCCATTGAGGCTGTATCTTTTTAGGATTGGCTATCCCAATTACAAGATTTCTTGAAACTTGGAATTATCACACAAGGACTGTTGCATGCTAAAAAATGAGCATTAAAATAGAAAGTGATAAGATATGTCTTGCTAGGAGATATATTGTATCATATGAGCTATGATAGAGTCCTCCTTCATTGCTTAGAGCCCTAAGAATTAGCTTGGGAAATTTTGCAATCTCATGACGGTACATGTGGTGGCCACTTCAATGACATGGCCATTGTCAAGCACATATTTTTAATGGGCTATTACTGGCCCACCATGGAGAAGGATTACTATGAGTATGTTAGGAAATGTGTTAAATATCAACATCATGTAAATCTAACACACCTACCATCTCAGGCATTACAGCCCATTCAAGCAACTTGGCCATTTTCTCAATGGGGTTTTGATTTGATCGAAAATATTTCTCCCTCGTCTTTGGGCCAACACACATTTATCTTAACAACCACTAAGTAATTCATCAAATGGGTGGAAGCAGTTCCATTAACCTTGAAAATTAGACCATGAATTGCTGAGTTCATACTTCACAACATCATCTATCATTTTGGGGTCCCATTTAAGATAATATCGGATAATGATTCATCATTAAAAAATAAAAATATATGGACTTTAACATCCAAATACAAAACATAAGAGGGGCGGAGGTCCAAGGTTCAAATCTCGGGCCTCGTTGGACTAAACGCTTGTCCCTTTCCTGGTGCTTTCAGTTGCGTAAAAGGTTTAAAATAATTGTGGCATGGTGGTTATAGGGGTGGACTGCATGAAGATCTGTGTGGCGGCTTCTAGGGTGGACAACATAGAATACTGTGGCGACCATAAAAGCTGGATAGCCTACCCGGATTCATGGTGGCTACCGATTCCACCATGTAAATTCAAAAAAAAAAAACATCCAAATACAAAATTCAACATATTTTTATGACACCATACTATCCGCAGGCAAATGGGCAAGCAGAGGCCTAGAACAAGACAATAGTAGCCATCTTAAATAAGACAACAAAAGAAAATCATAAGGATTGGCATCTGCAATTACCCCTTGCATTATGGGCTTACAGGACTAGCATGTGGATACCCACTGGGGCAACACCATTTTTGCTTGTATATGGCACTAAGGCCATTATGCCCTTAAAGTTGGAAATTCCAACATTGCACATCATATTGAAAGAGTTCATCAATGATGAAATTGCACGATAAGTTCATTTGGATCAACTGACCCTTCTGGATGAACATCGCATCAATGATCTTAAGCATATTCATGTTTGCCAAGATTATCTAACATGATATTATAATAAAAAATTCCACCTAAGAGACTTTAAGGTTGGGTATCTTGTGCTCAAAGAGAACCAATAGAACTCAAATTTGTCACCACATTTGCGGTACAAATTTGTGGCCAACTGGATAGGTCCTTACATCATCTTTGAGAATATTGGACCCTAACATCACTAGAATTTTCTGAGGAGCTAGAGCATCTCAAAATTATTCATCTATGGTCATTTCAAATGTAAGCATGACAAAACATAAAAACATTCAAATAAACCAATAAAATATCATAAACATTCAAAAATTTCAAAATTACAAAAATAATAGAAAACTTCAAAATAAAAAAGCCCCAAAGGCATCTTAAATCCCTTTGGTCAAATCACAAAAGGCCCCAAAGGCAACATTCCACATTTGGTCAAATCACAAAAGTCCCCAAAACTAGCATTGCACCTTTGATCAAATCACAAAAGGCTCCAAAGACACCTTAAAGCCCTTTGGTCAAATCACAAAAAGAACCAAAGGTATCATAAGCCCTTTGGTCAACTCACAAAATTCTCGAATGCATCATAAGCCCTTTGGTCACACACAAAAGGCCCCAAAGGCACCTTAAAGCCCTTTGGTCAACAAAAAAATATAAAAGCACAAAAACAATTTAAAATAAAAAATATCAAAAACATTCAGAATAATCAAAAATCAAAAAAAAATTAGAAGCATTAAAAATATAAAAACATTTGCATTTGGAATTTTCATCCATTAGTTGCATTGTATTAGGCCCATTGCATACATCGTAATTGCATATGGTAGGTTGTGTTCACAATCTGACAAATGACACCATGTTTGTACCTCAATCATACATCATCAAAAACCATTATCATTCACAACCTATGTAAGTAACTGTACTTTTCAACACACCCCTTCTTGTTGCTATAAGGAATATACTAGGGTTTTTCGGTCACTCAAACATACCTAGTAATTTGATCAAACTTTGGGGAAAGTTACATTTAATTTTAATAGATGAGGTATATTTCATGATCCTATCACTAATCAAAAATACTAAAATCCTAGTTGTAACAAGAAAAATATGAACACTACAAAGTGGTACTAGGAATCCTAAGTGAAAGGTTTCTACTTGCTTACTTTGTGATGCACATGGTCTAGGATTTTGATCATTGGAAAAAGACAAGCTCCCCCTACCCAAATAAATCCCCTACTTTCATAAAAACAAGCAAAAATCCTGGAAAAAGCAAAATTCAGAAGCAAAATAAACAATTATTATCATCACTACATAAATCCCTTACTAAAAAAAAAAACAAAAATTCAAAATAAAAAGTGATTTTCATCACTAAAAAATGAGCAAGTATCCTAAATAAATGTGAAGAAAAGAAGGGGGTGAAGAGCTTGAATCCCTAGAATGGCCAGTATCCACAAACCAATTGAGTGATCCCTAATACAACAATGGGTTGGATGAATCCTGCCTGGAATTAGGGTAAGATCAAAGTAATTTGCAAAAAGGGCTAGATTTAGGTGTCATGTATCGCCTAGTGGTCTAATCCAACTAATTTCAACTTAGGATCAGGATGAACATTTTAGGATCTCCAATACAACAATGGGATGAATGAATCATGCCTGGAATTGAGATATGCTTATGTTTTATATAATATATTCTTTTTAACACACAGGTATAATGAGTATCTAGGTCTGCATAACAAAAGCCTTATCTTTCGGGAGTCATGTATGGTCAGTATACAACTTTTGATGGAGTAACTAGGGTGTTTGAGTCTCATGGAAAACCTCAAAAATCCTCTCATAGCAATAAATCATGTCATCAATCACATCATTAGCTTTATTTATGAGGATTTGTTCATTAAATGGTGTGCATGAAATAGGGTAGAGACCAGATGAATTTCAACAATGACATTTAGAAGACCAATGACTATTTTGGGTATATATTTTAATTTACAGAAACTTATAAAGAAATTACATACATATCACATCATCTCATATCATATAAGATGTTTAAATGATCAATTCTTATTATTATAGTTATTTATTTATACATTATGTAGTGTCATCCATTAGATTTTTGAACTCATATCACATGCATTCCTTATGTTTTAAGTGATTAAGGCATACATGTTCATTTATATTAGATCATCATCATATAACTAATGCATGTAAACACATATTGCAATTACCATTTCCTAACAACATAAGTTATATGAATACAATTAGATCAAAATTAAACACACATTTAACAATAAGAACTGCATCTATATATGCATACATCACCATAATGAATATATATCTAGATAATACCATCTAAAGCATACATATATCATCTAGCTAAATGCATGCTAATACATCACATCATATAACATAAAATCATAATACTGCATCACATAAACATAAAAGAAAAAAAATATAAATACACATAATGAGTCTCAAAATGCAATATCATATATATATATATCTGTGTGTGTGTGTCAAATAAGTACATAAGGGTACAAAAATACCCGCAGACTAAAACTGTGTAGGTCATCTGACCTTACACTAAAAAATAAAGCCAGAACAATAAAGCCATCAAGATGGGTCTGTGCCCCTGCATCCACCCTTGACTCCATACTTGTGAGTATGGTGGGAGCTAGTCCCCATAGTCCTCTCTATACGGGTCTTGGTCCTATGGATGGATCATATTGATGACTGCCTTGATGTACTCCACCCAGTCATGTGCGACCCTCCAGCTGTAGACCTGTCTGGTAGACGATCACCCCAAAGCCTGACCTCATACTCTAGTGTGAGGATGTAAGAATTATCTTGTGTATGCTTCTCTAAGTCCTCTGATAGAAGCCCATGCAGATGTCTAATCTCTACAACTTCACCTAGACCACTCAGTCCCTGAGACATTGGCATAGCTGGCACAACCTATTTTCAAGAAGTATCCCTCTTGATCGTAAGATGATCTATCCTGATATGTGTTGAGTTGATCTGTGTCTGGAGGGTGGTCCTTTCCTCATCAAAAATTTGGACCTGTGTCTATAGCCCTATAATAGTAGAATCACACTACAAGACCTTAATCAGAGCTTCCTACAACTCAACCTATGCTTCATGCAAATGAGACTAAAGAGAAGACTCCTAATCCTCTGGAGCTAACCCCTCCTCCTCCTCAGAAGCAACCTACTCCTCAGCCACCTACTACTTTGTGACCTATCCCCAATCCTCTACCCAGGCCTACAGTCGATGCCCATCAAGATCCCCCCTTGCAGCTGCCTCATCCCTATCCTATCCTAAGCTACCACTACCATGCCAAAGCCGTGTGATCCACCACTGGGTATATGCCTCTATCACCTTGGCATCTGCTATGGTGGTGAAAACACGAGATTCCGGAAACAAAAAGGATAGACTAAAAATGCAATGTAAACGAAACTAAAATAACGCTCAAACCCTATGTTATTGAGAAATGCATAAAAAGAAGGAACATGAACACAAGATATCAAAGCAATATAAAATACGGCCCTTTTATTGATATGCTTTTCAAATTTGTGTTACAATGCGTCTCCTTCCTTTTGAGGGGATAGGAGCATTAAATGTTGGTCTTTTACAACTTGTTTCAGAATTCCTTCTTCCGCGTGCCCACATATAAGATGGGCGAACCAAAACGTTGCCACCGCTTGTGTTGGTAAAAGTAGATTCCTCGCTGCTCCTCTAATGCTGCAAATCTGCGTTCAAAGAAACAAACAAAGAATCAGTAGCACTTGTGTATGAAAAACGAAAGATAAATATAATGATGGTTAAAATGAGTCTAAATAAACTAAAAATTTGACAGAAGCATAATCATGTAACTAGCAAAATACTGCAAAAGAAATAGTCACCAAACGCAATAAGGTGGGGGGTGCCCGAAGGCAAACCACCCACGGGTGAAACTTTGTTTCGACACCAATCCGCTTGGGATGGGTCCGAAACCTGTTGTGATGGGTTGTCGACAAATTGGTAGGATATTGTGGTCAAAAAAATTGGGTTTTGGTTCTTGATTCGTGCCTCCAAAGTCACCCAATAACCTCCTTTTCGATTAAGAGATTATGGATGTGAAGCACAAATCGTAAGTAAATTAGCAGCACTTCGTCGCTCAAAATGCTCCTTCTCTGTATATCTTTTGGGTGAGGAAGCTCACCATTTTATAGACCCAAGGGGTCTCTTTGAATTAACATGCAGAAGTGCTACTTTGCATGAATGCTTTTTTTGTGAAGAGAAGACTTCTTCTTGATCAAGGGCTTCTTAACTACCTCTGTGCATGTCTTTGTATGTTTAGAAAAGCTCACTCGCACTCCCATGCAATGAAGGGATAGCTAAGTGGCAAATATGAGTTGTCAAAAGAACTCACTCGCACTCCTATGCCATGAAGGGGGAGCTAAGTGGCAGTTCTGAGTTGTCATGCATCGAGGTTTGACTTTTTGTCGGTCAAACCTGGCGTTCGTCCCACCCAGAAGCGAGCACTGATAGATAATCGTCCCTGGGTGAAACGAGTACCAGTCTGCACTCGTCCCTGGGTGGAGCGAGTACCAGTCTGCACTCGTCCCTGGGTGGAGCGAGTAAGTAGCAAAGTGCCTAAAAGGTGCCAAATTGATCTCTGACTTGTAAAACTATTGTGTGAGTGGTTAGAACCACTGTTTAACCTCTGGGGGCTGCCCTGGGGGCTGTGTGTGTTAATGCGATCAGTGTTTGTAGTCACATAATCGGATTGGTGCTGTTTTGGTGTCTACAGATGCCCCTTTTTGGAAAGCGCTGCACATGGTGCAGTGTTGAGCAAAAATAGATAACCAAAGCACTAATGATTAGGATTTCTCAGTAATCTAACCAGCTTTGGATGCCCCAAGTATGGAAAGGGCATGCATTCTTGAATCCTTGCTTCTGACGAGCTAAGGAATTAATTTCAAGTGTTAACCTATTTTGGTGAGGTGTGACTTGAGCTTGGACATTGATCAATCATGAATAGGCAAAGGGCGCAACCTTTTGTCTGTGGGAACCTTGTGTTCATGATTCATGAATGCCAAGTGTTTAATCAGTTTGTGATTGTTGCTTGTTTGCTGCCCCAAGCAGGAGCGTGATTGTCTTTGTCAATGATTCTTTGAATGCATGCCATTGCCTTGATTGGGTGTGTGTGTGTTGATTGATAACTAAGTGTGACTACCCCCTCAAGCGACGAATCGATGAGGGAATGACCAACATGAGAAAAGCGACGAGTCGCTTGACCCAAGATGACTTAAGTGAGGGTGCCTTTAGATGTTTTTCCATTGAATGCTTAAGCAGTTTCCCGATTTTGGACCTATTTTTGGTGGGTGTGAACCCATTTGGGGATGCCATTTGGGGTTAACATTGGCGAAAATCTGATCTCTCATGGAGCAGTCCGGCCATGGTAGCCTTCTTTGGGAGACAGAGAATGACAATGTAAAACCCCGACATCTATTTTTTGATGCCAAGAGATTAAGTACAAGAGCACTTGGTCCGGCAATTTTTAGTGGTTTTGTTGGCATTTGTCATTTTTATATTTTGGTTGTTTTTGATTTTTTTTTTTTTTTGGTATTCGTTCCGGGGGGACGAACTCCATTATGGTACTCGTCCTGGGGTGGGACGAGCGCTCCTCCGAGGAAAAAGCGCTCGTTCCAGGCAGGGACGAATACCAGCAAGCAAAAAGTATAAATATGCGAAAATGACGGATTTGGCTCATTTGCACTGTGCATCAGCGATTGCGATTTGGAGCTCTGAGGAGGAGGAGGGAGATTTTTTGACGCGAAGCGCTGTCGAATTTTCCAGCTACCATGAGTGCACAAACCGGGTCGTCAGGCGGCGGAGCCGAGGCGAGACCAGTAAGTGAACTATCTCCTCGAGTTTTAATTTGAAAAGTGCAAATGTGTTTTTATTGTGTTTTTCTTTTGTGTAAGACATGGAACCCTAATTAATTAATTTAAAAGGTGAATGAATTTGATTTAAAGACCATGAAACAAAATGAAACGTGTATGCAAACCGATGGAAACCTAGATGGAAAACCGTAGAATAAACCCAAATGAAACTTAGAGTAACACCTTAGGGTAACCACGGTTACAAAAATGTTTTTTTTTATGTGAATGGTAAAACGTAGGTCGAAACCGTAGGTAAACCATGTCACTTTTTGTCTGTTTTTATGATGAAACCCTAGATTTAAAAAAAAATGGATGAAATTTTTTTTTGTTGGAATGGTAAACTTAGGTAAAACCGTAGGTAAACCATGTCAAATTTTTGTTGTTTTTATGAAATGTAAGATGAAAACTTGATGAATTTTTTGTTTTGAAATGGTAAACTTAGGTAAAAACCGTAGGTAAACCATGTCAAATTTTTGTTGTTTTTATGAAATGTAAGATGAAAACTTGAGGAATTTTTTTGTTTTGAAATGGTAAACTTAGTTAAAAACCGTAGGTAAACCATGTCAAATTTTTGTTGTTTTTATGAAATGTAAGATGAAAACTTGATGAATTTTTTGTTTTGAAATGGTAAACTTAGGTAAAAACCGTAGGTAAACCATGTCAAATTTTTGTTGTTTTTATGAAATGTAAGATGAAAACTTAGACTAAAATGGATGAATTTTTTTGTTTGGATGGTAAAACTTAGGTTAAAAACCGTAGAGAAACCATGTCAATTTTGTGTTGTTTTTATGAAATTAAAGATGAAAACTTAGACTAAAATGGATGAATTTTTTTGTTTGGATGGGTTTAGGTGGTATTGGTAAAGGTATGTTTTTTTTTTGTTTGATGGTAAAACTTAGGTTAAAAACCGTAGAGAAACCATGTGATTTTTTGTTTTTTTTTTTTTTTTTTTGTAAATTGTAACAGATGTACATGTGAATGAATGTTGTTATTGTATATTGATGCATTTTTGAATATGTGATGGTGATTTGATGCATGTTTTTGATGTGTTTATGTTTTGTGATATGCAGGTGGTGAAGAGTCGGCATCGGGTACCGACTATTTTTTCTATTGCCCGCGAGGCGTTGAGTGCGGAGGACTAGGAGTGGCTTGACGCCTTGGGGCTCAAGCATGTGGCACGATTGGAGGCAGTGGTTGGGGATCGGGCGTACTTGATAGCTTTGATCAGTCTATGGGATGTTCGGATGAACACCTTCCATCTCTCGACAAGGGAGATGACAGTTACCTTGGAGGATGTGTATCGGATTCTTCGGATTTCGATAGACGGGGTGCCCATCCGGACGACGCCACGAGGCCAGAGGATGGTTGTACTGACCCGGTGCTTTGGACATGGGGACTTGGATGGGGAGGACGCGGTGCAGAAGGCGAAGGAGGATTGTCAGGTGGGTGGTATCCTAGTGCGGTGGTGGTATGAGAGGGGAGTGTTGGGAGTGAGGCATGCACTACTCATGAGCCTCATTTCCAACATGTTGTTGCCAGACTCCTCAGGGGCGAGGTTCCCATGGAACCTACTGGAGGTGGTGTGGCAGTTAGTGGATTGTCCTGTGATAGAGCCGGTGATCATGAGATGGGGCCAGACGCTGTTGGCTCAACTATATGATGAGTTGTATGAGGTCCATTGCCATAAGCGAAAGGGGATTGGCTGTAGTTACTTATTACAGTTTTGGGCCTGGCAGCATATAGTCGTAGAGCGACCACGAGGGCTACCCTGGACTACACGGGTTGACATGGTGGATAGAGACATTGGTTATGGGGCTTTATGGTATCGATCTGAGGAGCGAGGGCAGAGTCGATGGTTTGCGAGAGACGTGGACCATTACGTAGATGCATTGGCCCGACTGACTCCAGGAGATGTGGTGTGGAGGCCATATCGGGATTGTCCCGCATGGCCAGAGGCTGATGAGTGGCTTCGGCGGGTCCGAAGGGGGAGGTGGATCATTGGACGACACGAGACAGAGCAGGAATACTTCCATTATCTCCGAGTGACACGACAGTTTGGGGTACGCCAGGGGTTGCCTAGGGAGCCCTTAGTCTATCGACATCGGAGCGATGAGAGGACTCTAGCTACGTCGATCCTCGAGCCACTAGGGGAGGAGGCAGATATAGTACTGGACACTCCAGACGTGGATGACGTTGGAGTTACTGTCGAGTACCAGGAGTGGTGGACGCTCCGACAATGGCGAGGTGAGGGGCCATTGGGAGGGGATGAGGCAACGGGAGGCGGAGAGGGTGCAGAGGCACCAGGAGAGGGTTGGGGAGCTCCTGTTGATGTGGACATGGTGGAGGTGGCAGATGCGGGAGAGGACTTTGGTGAGGAGGAGCAGCCAGAGATGCAGGATGCTCCGGAGCAGGCCGATGCTCCAGAGAGGCCGACGTAGCCGATCGTGCCGGGGGATACAGAGGCGGGGTTGCACACGAAGGTGGCACGGTTGATGGAGTTATTGCAGAGGCGAGATCAGGAGCTTGGGGATGCACTACGGGAGAAGGATCTCCTACGGGCGTAGTTGGGGCAGTGCGAGGCTAACCTTGCGACATACCGTCAACGGGCGAGGGACTTGGAGCGACAGTGGGACGAGCTGGAGGATGAGGTTATCCACCTTGGTGGGCGAGTACCTACATTCTCTGGAGGTGGATCATCGCGACGCTCGAGAGGGAGCGACATGGAGCAGACAACATCCTCGTAGCGAAGGCGACGGGATGAGGGAGAGGCCAGCGGGCATGGTGCAGGGGCGAGCAGTAGCCGCCCTGAGAGGTCTCAGAGGACCCGCACCACGGGGGGTAGTTCCCGTCGCACCGATCCTGCGTGATCATGGTGGACGATGCCCTAGACTTGGGGATTTTGGTGTATGATTGCGGGGTCAGAGGACCAGTTTTGTAGCCTACGGGCAATTTTGTTATGATATATATATATATACAGATGACTCTTTTTGGTGTTTATACATTTTTCATGATTTATTTTGATGTACATGTTTTTACATTGATGTATGCATATGCGATTATGAATGCGATGGGTCTACTTTGTATGATGTATGCATATGGAATGAATGAAATGAATTGTTGATGATTTGTCGATGCACCATAGACTGTACAAGATTTGACTGACTTGCTATAGTAATGGGATAACTTTGTGGAATGCTTGTGCATGTGAAAACTTTGTTTTTGTATTTTGTCTATTTTTTGATGGTGATGTACGGAATGAAATGTACTCAGTTGTTTGAAAATGTAGTTAAGCTTTTCCGAGATGCAGATATTTTAACTAACTAGCCAAGACTGTACATTTATCTCGCGAGACTTTTGAACAAGGTCTAAATCCGACTTGAATTTAACCAAGTTATTTCACATCCCTGTGTGTGCAATTGAGTTCGTTTATGTGGTATTTGTCAGGATACCGCCGATGCCCAGATAGGCTATCAACCAAACCTGTACTGAGGATCACCTAATTAGCTCCACTAACTCCGTTGTTGTATTTAGCAAGATTAATCCACGTGACAATCTAAGGTACCATAAGCTAGCTCATCCACATGCAAACATTGGTCTGCACACACGCAAAGCTAATGTGACGGACATATCGTCGTGCGGGTAGGATACCACCATTGCCAGGTAGGCTATCAACCAAACCTGTAATGAGGATCACCTAGATGGTTTTCGAATGCTGAGAATTCCAGGGATTCAAGTTCAGGTTATTTATTGGCTGAATGATTTGGGAGACTTGCTCGTCGATATAGTGATGAAAATCACTGTTTATTTTTCTATTTATGTTTCTTTTGTTTTTTTTTTGAGCAAGGATTTTGAATAGTGGTGATAACCACTGTTATTTGATTTTGTATTTTGAGCTTTGTAAGTTTGAACTTGTGAATGGCCTTGATCCTTTTAGGTCTTGGGGATGACTACCCATCCTTGGCAAGGACGTGTAGTACGAATCCTTACGACTTTGGGAACCAAGGGGATAATGGAGATGATGAAGTAAGGGCATTGATCTGTTAGGCCTTGGGGATGACTACCCATCCTGATTAGGGGCGGATAGTACGAATCCTTACAACTTGGAGACCAAAGGGATAATGGAGAGTATGAAGTAAAGGCATTGATCTGTTAGGCCTTGGGGATGACTACCCATCCTGATTAGGGGCGGATAGTACGAATCCTTACAACTTGGAGATCAAAGGTGAATGGAAAGGTTAGGATGATGGTTCGTTGGAATTTTGTTTGTGAAGGGCGTTGATCCTTTTAGGTCTTGGGGATGACTACCCATCCTTGGCAGGGACGTGTAGTACGAATCCTTACAACTTTGGGGACCAACTATGATTTGGATTTGTGGGAGTGGTGAAAACCATTGTTTATTATGGTGAATGGATGGGGAAGAGCTCGTCCTTTTGTCAATTCTCAGCATTCTAGAACCATTCGCACAGGGGGATGAACAGGCTAATCTTTCACTTATGGTACCCGAGACTGCTTTGTAGGTTTCTCTTGCATTCACACAACTTAGGAATTATTTTATGTGTGTTAATTTGTGTTGGGATGCTACGTAACAAGACGTGATCCAAGTAAAACTTTTCCCGTGTAAAATCCGTTTAACTATGTACAGTTTTGGCTAGAAATTTAAAGACAGCTGAATGACGAAAACCCTATATACATTAGGAGACAACTGACGATGCTAAAAAAATGGCGATGGTGCTATTCTAGATGTATGCGTTTATGAAAATGGATTTGATGTGGAAAATGATGGAATTGCCAAGTGATGACAGTCTATGGTGCGGTTGACTTGTATGACCTAGCGAAGTATGCAATGTATGGATGCAATGCCTAATGCAACCTATATTTTTGTATTTTGATTTTTATGAGAATGCAGGAAATTGAAATGCAATTGTTTTTGTGATTTTTGATTTTTTTTTTTTATGAGTATGCATGGAATTGAAATGCATTTTTGTGTTTTTGATTTTTGTATTGTTTTTGTTTATTTTTGAATATTTATTTTGACCAAGCAGTTATGGGAATGCTTGGAGCTTTTGGTGTTTGACCAAAGGGTTTATGAATACCTGTGGAGCATTTTGGGGTTGACCAAGCGATTATGAGAATCCTTGGAGCTTTTGGCTTGACCAAAGGGTTTATAGATACCTTTGGGTATTTAGGGTTGACCAAGCGATGATGAGAATCCTTGGAGCTTTTGGCTTGACCAAAGGGTTTATAGATACCTTTGGGGCATTTAGGGTTGACCAAGCGATGATGAGAATCCTTGGAGCTTTTAGTTGGACTATGGCTCTCTAGACGTGGAACGGCCTCAAATGACTGATGTTCAAGGGTTCTTTTTCCTTGATTCCTTCAAGAGAGGCAAGCCGGTATGTTCCAGGTCCTATTCTACTATCAATGACATAAGGACCTAACCAGTTTGCCGTGAACTTGTCCCGTAGATGGGACGACAAATTAGAATTCTGCTGGTTCTCTTTTAAGACCAAGTCACCAACCTAAAATTCCCTGAGGTGGACTTTCATGTTGTATGCTCTCTTAAGTCGCTCTTGATAGATACGCAAATGCTCAAGAGCATTAACGCGTCGTTCGTCGAGCAACGTCAGTTGATCTAACCGGGCCTACCGCGTAGTGTCATCATCGATGAACTCTTGCATTGAAATGCGTAGGGAAGGGATTTCCAACTCAAAAGGCATGACTACCTCGGAGCCATACACCAGCGAGAATGGAGTTGCCCCAGTGGGCGTCCGAATGCTGGTGCGATAAGCCCATAGGGCAAGCGGGATCTGAATGTGCCAGTCCTTATGATTGTCTACAACTATCTTTTTAAGAATGGCGACTAGCATTTTGTTGGACGCCTCTGCTTGCCCATTTGCCTGTGGATAATAGGGTGTTGAAAAACTGTGCTAAATTTTGTACTTTGTGGTCAAAGCACGCACATCTTTATTCTTGAATGGTGTCCCATTATCTGACAGGATCTTGGATGGAATACCAAAATGACATATGATGTTATGCAAAATAAACTCCGCAATGCGGGATCCAGTCGTAGAGGTTAGCGGAATCGCTTCCACCCACTTGGTGAAGTACTCTGTGGCCGTTAAAATAAATGTGTGATGACCAGACGATGCAGGAGAGATCTTTCCAATTAGGTCAAAGCCCCACTACGAAAAAGGCCAAACCGATTGGATCGGCTGCAAGGCCTGAGAAGGTACGTGTGTCAAATTAGCATGGTGCTGACACTTCATGCACTTCTTCACATATGCGCAACAATCTCGCTCTAAAGATGGCCAATAATAACCCATGCGAAGAATGCGCTTTGCGATGGCCATACCGCTGAAGTGGCCACCACATGTACCATCGTGAGCTTGGGTGATCGCCCAAGCGGACTCTTGCTGGTCCAAACAACGAAGGAGGATTCCTTCATAATTTTGATGATACAAAATGTCTCCTAACAAGACATGCTTTGCCGCTTTCTATTTGAATGATCTTTTCATGGCTTGTGTCAATCCAAGTGGGAGGTTACCTAGCTTGAGGTAATCCCGAATGGGTGTGTACCAATCCTGCTGATCAGAAACCTCGATAGTATGAACGGCCAATCCCTCTTGAAGTCCATCCCTAACAAAAGTTGAGCGGGAAAGAACTTGTAAAAACAACGTGGTGTTGCTATTAAGAGGGGTCGGGGAGAACAAGGACCCCCAATTGGCTTGAGTCAAACAATATCGAATTCGAGAGAACTTATCCGGAGATGGTTCAATCTGGATCAGGTGGATTCCTGGCGTCAGATCAGAGCTTGCACGCTCCATCGTAGATTGCGATAATGTTTTAACCTGAATGGTTGTCATTTCACTAGAAGGGTCTTGCGGGATTAGTGACCCCAAGGAGGCCATAGTATCCGCAAAATGATTTGATGATCGAGGGAGTGCCTCGATGTCATACCATTCAAGTTGTGCCAGGAATTTGTCCACAAGGGCTTTGTAGGCCTATAGAACTGGACATTTACATTGAAAAATCCCCTTCACTTGATTGACAATCAACAACGAATCACCAAAGATGTTTAGACGTTTAATGTTCATGGTGATTGTTGTCTGAAGACCTATGAGCAAGGCTTCGTATTCTGCATTGTTGTTGGTGCACGAGAAGTCTAATTTAAATGACAAGGGCATTGGAGCGCCTTGCGGAGTGAAGAATACAATTCTCGTGCCACCCCCTTGCTCACATTTAGAACCATCGAAGAATAGGGTTATGTCAGCCTGTGACTCAGGCTCATCAGAATCTGGCGATTCTAAAACATGGAAGACCCCATCATCAGGTAGTTCAAAAGTCAGAGGCTGATCGTCTTCAAGAGGAGCCTCGGCTAGTTGATCGGCGATGACTTGACCTTTTATGGATTTTTGTCCAATGAACTCTATGTCAAACTCCGTCAACAACATGATCCATTTCGTCGTGCGGCTACTATGATAAGTACGACTCATCATGTATCGCAATGGATTCTCCTTAGACACAACATACGTCTTATTACTGAGCATGTAGTGGCATAGCTTTTTGGTAGCAAACACCACTGCCAAGCAGAGCTTTTCAACGTATGCATAGTTAAGTTCATAACTGACCAGGGTGCGGCTAAGATAGTATGTAGCCTGTTCTTTGTGAAGTTCATTTTTCTGGGACAACATGGCGCCCAGTGCCACCTCAGTAGTTGAGATGTATAAATAGAATGGCACTCCTGGTCTAGGTGGTGCCAGATCGGTGACGAAGCCAAGTACTATTTAATGTCATCAAAGGCTGACTGGCACTCGTCATCCCAATGAAATGTGACCCCCTTATGCAATAATTTATTCATGGGTCAGCACTTGTCAGATAACTGCGCTATGAAGCGCTTGATCGACACAACCTTTCCCTGTAGACTCTTGAGCTGCTTGATGGTGGTTGGGGGAAGCATTTCAAGGATTGCCTTGACTTTGTTTGGGTCTACCTCGATTCCTCATTTGGAGACTATGAAACCCAAGAGCTTTCCAGATGTGATGCCAAAGATGCACTTCTTGGGGTTTAGTCTGACTTTATGTTCAATGAGGCGATCAAGGACCTTGCTCAAGTCACCGAGGTGATCTAGGCGCAAAATAGATTTGGCCAACAAATCATCCATGTAATCTTCCAAAGTCTTGTGCATGTAATCATGAAAGATGTACGTCATGGCACGTTGGTAAGTGGCGCCAACGTTTTTAAGGCCAAAAGGCATGACCTTATAGCAAAATGTCCCCCAAGGCATTGTGAATGCCATTTTTAGTTGGTCCTCGGGATTGATACGAATCTGATTGTATCCTGAGAAACCATCCATAAGGGAAAGCATTTCATGGCCCGCTATGGCATCTACCAACGCGTCGATGCTTGGCAAGGGAAAATCATCCTTAGGACTCGCTTTGTTAAGATCTCAAAAATTGGTGCATATGTGAATCCTCCCATCGAGGCTTCTTGACGGGAACCATGTTAGACAACCATGGAGGATAATCCACACAGATGACAAACTGGGCATCCAACAACTTTTGTAACTCATATTTTACCATTAAGGCCACTGTTGGGTGCATCTTGCATAGTTTTTGCTTTACTGGCTTGATTGTCGGATCAAGCGTTAAATTATGCATGACTAGCTGTGGGTCTAGTCCCGACATATCCTTGTATGACCATGCAAAAACCTCCTTCTTTTCCTTAATAAGGGCAACATAATCGGCTTGCTCTTCGGGGGAAAGACTTACCCCCAGCTTGAGAATCCGTGGATTCATTGGATCTATGCCGATGTCTACATCAGTCGTTGCCTCGACCGACATGTGGGATCCGTCTTCCAACTGATGTGGAATGGGGATCAGATGGATATCATTTGCTGAATTAAGATCATCATTAGGAACGTCAAGTTCCTCTTCAGCATGAAAGACATCCTGAGTCTGTCTTGGAGTGAAATGAAACATCCCACCGCAAGGCCAATACTCTGATGGGGATGGTGGTGTGTCAACGTGATCCCAATCTATAGCCTCTATGTCTAGATGCAATGATCGTGTTGGATTGGTTGGATCATGGATGGGGGTGGTCAAGTCAATGGAGATCATGTTGATGAAATGAGGGTAACCTCCATTACCGTAGATGTGATAACTCTGACATTCGGGATGCTCTTGATGCGTTGGGTCTGGCTCTGTAGGCACTGGCACAAAGGGATCAGCCCTATGCATGGACATGCAAATAGGGTCTGCCCTAGGCACTGATGGTTTGATAGGGTCTCCAGGTGGAAGATGCTCTTTGTGTACCTAGAGTGGCGGGTGCAGTAATTGCTATAACTACGTCGGGTTGAGGTGCCACCTATGTCTTGGACCCATGTGTAAATGTTCAAACATGTCATCTATGTCCAAGGGATAATGTTGTTGCATTTGTTGCCTTTGTTGCCTTTGTTGCATTTGTCGCATGTGGTTGAGATAAGCCATCTCAGTTTCATCTTCCGACTCACTGTCGGAGAACCACAGGCCTTCATTGGCTCCAATTACTGCTTGTGACATGGGAAGCTCATCTTGCTCGAGCAAATTAATATGGTCCCAACGAGGTTGTGCCGCTCTCTATGGGGGGACCGGATTATCTTGAAGTGGCATGTGCTCAACTGGAGCAGCCAATGGGAACATCGTCAGGAAGCTTTCCTGATCATCATTCATTGGATATTCGTGAGAATGATCGTACTCCGACTCATCTTCGAAAGACCCTTCTTGGTCTTGTCCATCTTCCCCTTGTGGGTGAGTTCGTGAGGTTTCTCCTTGTTCGGCCGAAGGGAAAGGGTTGTTGAGGTCAACAAGGTTGTTTGTTTGTAATGGGAAATAATCCCCCAATGTATAAGTTGTATTTGGATTGGCATATGGATCTGATGCCAACCCATCCTTGTTGCCTATCCCTAGGCCTTGCATGTTTTCGACCAAGATGTCGAGGGGCAAAGGGTGATTAAACCCTACTCCTGACTTGTCATAAGGCATTTGGTATCTTGGTTGGCACAAAACACGCACTCCTTGTTCATACCTGCCCAACTCGTATCCATGCCAATTGCATTGGCTAAGATATCGTAATGCAAAGTTTGGGTTAGACAGATAATTGACATCTTCCACAAAGGGCTCTTCATCTTCCTCTTCTCATCGGGAAGGTTCAATGCCATGATCCAGGCCCCCAAAAATAAAGTTTGTCTGATTAGGTGGGTAGCCTAAAGGAACCACAGAGCGAACCTGATAATTAGCCTTTGGAGGCTGTGTCACTTGGGCAGGCTTAGGGCCATTGATAGCAACTTGATTGACCGTGGTGGGTTTCTATTGTGTATTCCCTATTTTGGTGCTCTTGTTCCACTCTTTTTTCTTAGGCTTGGCAATTTCACCATCCTGTATTTTGATCTCTTCGATAACTCTAGCTTGTGCCAGAGCTTCTTCTAAAGTGGCGTATTGCTGCAGCTGCAATAGCACAGAGATCGATCGCAAACAGCTCTTTGCGAACATTTGAGTTAGGTCAAACATAGGAGGGAGGTATGACAACTTTAAAAGCAACGTCTACCACCGATTCCCATATGCCACCATAGATTCCTCCTCATACTGCTTGAGGCTAGCTAGATCACTGAGTGACGCCTTTTTATTTGTGTTGAAAGCAAAACGTTCTAGGAACACGTCCACTATCAGATCCAAGTTGTAGATGCTATGCTTTGGTAGATGGGTAAACCAATCCGAGGCAGGTCCTATGAATGTTGTTATAAAGGTTCTTAATAGCAATGCATCATTGTCTTGTATACCAAAGCATTGGCTCAAAAATCGAGTCACATGCTCTTGAGCATCTTCCTCCCCTTTAAAGAGTTCCAACTAGGGCAACTTAAAATGTTTGGGGTATGGAGGTGCTGGCACTGATGGATGCACAGGATGACTACGAAGTTGGCGTAAGGTAGGCTTTTGGGGCCCAACAGTCTTGAGTTCCATAGTCTCTAAGTGTTCTAACAACACTTTGTATGCATCGAAAGATGTAATCTCCTCCTCCTTGGTTTGCTCCCGCTGTGGGTTGTGGGGAACTTGAGGCCTTTGGAGGGGTAACTGGGTAGCACCCCTCCTACCTTGATAGGGCATTTCAGCCCACTCTTCTTCTTCATAATCCTCATAAGCTTCTTGAGGAGTTTTTTGCCTAGGCCTGTAAACATTGATGGGTGCCCACGGAGGATGCCCATCATGGTTGCGGGGAGTGGCCTCCCGCTCAGGTCTAGGAGGTCTTAGAGGCTGTGCTTGATGAAGTCGTGAAGACCTGTCTCGCACTAAGGGGTTGTGCCTCACATACATCTCAGATTATTGTGCATAAGGGACTGGGGCTTTCTTAGGCGCATTGTTGTGAAGCAATTCAACTGTCTGACACTGAATGCGCTCTTGATTAAGGTGACACAAATGTTCTAATTATTGTTGGTCTTGCCTAAGCCACATGATTTGCGCTTGGTGGGCGGCTAGTTTGGCAAATGCCAAGTCATTTTGTTTTGTTGTCTCTTGTTTAGGGGGCTTGGATGCCTCCCCTACATATTTGTCTTGATCCTGGTACTCTAAGACCCCTATATGTTGCTTCCCTCTATCAAGGTTGGCAGCATTGACTTGAAGCTCTGGTCTCGAAGAGTGATCTGGATATAAAATGGGTGTAGACATGCATCATTCCCATGCTAGGTATTGTCCTTGAGGAATGTATTGATCTTCCTCACATTCTCTGTTATATTCATAAAAGGTGTGGGCAGAATTGCCCTACCCTACCGAGAGAACCTGATATTATGGATATGTGTATCGCTCCAAATTTTTTCGCATCCCTACCTTCAGGCTATAGGATCCGTGCCCGAAAGGAGGATGGGAAAAGGATGGCGCGGTACCTCGGACTGAGAGGACTTTGCGAAGGTCCCGCCTCTCAAGGGAGGTGCATTTTGATGATTTTTCGATGGATGGTGGGTTCACCAGGAAACATTTAGCGGCAGTTTCCACGCCTAGGTTTTGGAATGTGTTTGATGAGTTCGTTTTAACCTTAAGCATTCATCCTAGGTTTGGCCGAATGAAACTAGATTAATCTATATGAAAATGCAAGTTCAATGAATACAAAAAACAGATTTAAAAGCAAAAAATAGAGAATTTACAGGATGCAAATGAAGAATACCTGATCCGGATGTCTGAAGAAGATTCTGACGTTTGAAGCAGTCTGGATCGTCTGGAATTCGACGAAATCGCCTGCAATCTGACAGAATCATCTGATACTGACAGAATCGTCTGAAATCGACGAATTAGACGAATTCGTCAGAGACCTGCAAGACAGAAAATAGATGCAAAATACAAGAAGTCCTACTGTGCAAACAGAGGCAAATTATACCAAATAGTAGTACGAATACTGAACAATATTTAAGAACAGAAATTCAAGCAAATTACTGTACTTTAATGGCAAAATATGATCTTAGTATGCAATCTAGGCTAAATGGGTGAACTCCAAATGCAAAATAATATAAAAACCGAATAAATGATCTAATTTGTAGCATAAAATGACAGGGAAAAAGATGAGAAAAGCAAACTTTAGGCACTAATTGCCTCGATGTGGACTGTAATCGAGATCGTCTCGCATCAGTACGAAATCGCCTCGAATTTGACAGGATCGCCTCCGATCTGGACAGGTTCGTCGACGACGATGGGTGCTGGCTCCGGTTGAAAAATAATGATGTACCTACAACAAAATTAGTATGGGACTAATGCAAATGCAAGATCAGGATGTTTTAACGCAGAGGGAGTCAATTTACAGATAATTTCAGCCAGGGGTTGGGGAGGGAAAATCCTAGAGATTAAATAGGCTTAGGGGAGTTGTTGGGAGGTTGGAGATCATCCCAATTTGGGAGATCTCCAACGGGGGGAGGGTCCCAACGGCGCAGACACGCTTCTGCCCAGATTGGAGACCCGTTGGAACAGATTCCAACTTTGCAAATTCGGTTTTGCGACAAGATCGTCTGGACGTCCTAGTCCAGACGAAATCGTCCAATATGGGGCGATATCGTCTGATCGGCGACGATATCGTCAAACGGTCAAAACAACCTCTAAAATTGGCACGGAAAAAGGGGAAACGGAATACCCGACGGTTAACGGGCGGTTTGGGAGGTTAAATTTGAATTTGAAATTATTTACTAAGGTGAATATAATTTTTATAATTTTACTGCGCCAATTTTAGGGTGCTACATTTTGCCCCCTCTTTAGCGAATTTTTCGAAGAAAATGCGTTAAAGATGAGTTCTTCTCGATCTACGAGAAAGCAAAAAATTATACCCATTTTTAGGCGACGATTCTTGGTCGAATCGTACGACAGCTTACTATGGTGCCCCCTCCGTGTTTTTACCCAAATCGAACGTTTGAGGTAAAAACGCGAAAAAGCAAAATTATTTTTGAATTATTTTGAATAAAATTAAGAAAAATAGGGTAAAACCCTAATTCATTGTTACTGTTCATTTTTACTATTTTTAGAGCTCTGAAGCAAAAAAATGGTGGAGACGACGCACAGATCGACAGAGGTCCGGCGTGGTCTACGGGTAAGGGTCTAGACTCAACTTAGACTGATTTAATTTGAATTTACATGCTTTGTAGGTAGATTTTTAGGTGAATTTTGAGCATCGCGGCCGTTTTTGGCCGTCGACGTCGGCGGGACGAAATCGTCCCGATTTCGACGAAATCGTCTCAATTTCGCCCAAGGGCGAAATCGACGAAAGGGGGACGATTTCGTCAATTTAGAGACGATTTCGACAGGCAAAATCGGAGACGATTATGCTCAAATTTGGGACGATATCGTCCAATAGTGGGCGATATCATCAATTACATGAAATTGATCTTTAAGTTGCATTATTAATTACTGGAATTGTTATTAATGATTGTTTATTGTTTTGTTGTTTATGTTGCAGAGAGGTTTGCTAAAGAGCAGAGAATGGAAGTATGGAGGATTAAGAGATGACTTGGCCGCTCTGACACAGGTAGAGCGAGATCTGCTGGCACAGGCCGGCTTGCAGCATGTGGCGGAGATGCCACAAGTGTCCACAGATATGGGGCTTCTAACAGCCCTAGCAGAGAGATGGTATCCGGGGTCTTCCTATTTTTGGCTACCGACAGGGGAGATGGCTCCCACACTAGAGGATGTATGGAGGATTCTGAGAATCCCCATACAAGGGCGGATGATCACTCCTACGGCCAATCAGGGCCACGCTATGGGACGGCTGTGCGGTGACCCGAGCTTCACCCTGGAGAAGGGCGAAGTTAATATCGAGGCACTGCGCCAGATGCCTAGGGCATCTAGACTCACACGGGTGCTAGCTGGAGTGGTTGGTGGACTTCTGTTGTGCCACCAAAGTGGGTGCAGGGTGCCATGGATGCTCGCAGATGTGATCTACGATATGCGGGATCATGGGTACAGGTTTTGCTGGGGCAGTTTTGTGCTATGCCGATTGTACAGGATCCTGTATGGGGTCGTGTACAAGGGCGGCCGATGTCTGGTGATGACATCGCTCCTACAGGTTTGGTGCTGGGAGCACATTGCAGTGCGGAGGCCGGTAGGGCTTCCACTGATAGGGATAGATGGGGAGAGGCCCCGAGTCTTCTACTGGTGGCTCCGGAGAGGGTCACAGCGGCGGATCGACCTACCGATGTCCCGGAGGCTACTGGATGACTTGGTCCTGGACCAGATCACCTGGAGACCATGGAGAGGGCACCCAGGGTGGGCCGAGGATGGACAGGAGCTGGCTCGCATCAGGCGAGTCTGTTGGCTACGGATGGAGAGAGGAGAGGTGGAGCTCCACCGCTATGACCGAGTTTTGAGACAGTTCGGTCTACAGCAGGGGATCCCATCTCTGAGGGATTACGAGTTTTCTCGGACTGTCCGGGATAACACTACGGTTAGCGGGGCTCCCGACATGCAGCGGTTCTGGAGCCAGGACGCGGATGATGCCCCCATCCAGCCAGTGGATGGGGATGACGTAGGGGTAGCCGATGGCTATGATGCCTGGTACGTAGGCATCCGCCCTCCTCGGATGACGAGGGCACAGGGTCCGATCCATGCGGTTGTGCGTCGGATAGGGAGGCGGTGCCAGGCAGCGATAGAGGCGGCCCAGGGTCACGGCGGGAGGGAGCAGAGGAGGCCACAGGCACAGGAGAGGCCGCGGCAGGGAGAGGAGGGAGGAGAGACCCCCATCTCCATAGAGAGAGAGACCACCATCGCCCGATAAGGGCAAGGGCGTGGACACTAGGGAGAGCAGCGAGACAACGACTCTCCGAGCTGAGGTTGCCCGCTTGCGGGCTCAGGTGCAGACACTGTAGGAGGAGGCTACACGGCTCAGAGCTCGGGGCGGAGGAGCGAGCACTCGAGATTTAGCATGTGCTATCACCCAGATCACTTTCTATCAGGCTCTATACTACTAGGCGGTGCCATCGGAGCAGAGGGTGCCATTACCAGCACACATTGCAGAGCCTGTCGTGATGGGGTCATCTAGGACATCATCACGATCCGCATCCCGGACTCACGGCACCACACGGACTGCGATGGGGCCACCTCCTCCACCTCGGGGGGGAGGAGATGAGGCTGAGAGCTCGAGGGGCTCTCGAGACACTACACAGAGGGTATTTGATTGAGTATGCCAAGATATAGATTGTGGCATACCAGTCTAGCTGATGTGATGTACATATATTTGTGATATATATAGGAGATATTTTTGATCATATGACTTATGTTTTGAGTATGTTTATGATGCTTTTATGTTTGATTGATTGATTTGATAATTCATGTAATTATGTCGTTAAAAATATTATAATTGGAATGTCATGCTATAAAATTTTAAATGAAATAATCTGATGTAACAAATTGATTGTTTGTGATGAGATGAAATAAAAGATAAAAAGAGACTTCTAACAAAATTTCAAAGGACATTGTCGCTATTATAGACCATTTCATGGAGTCGCTGCTCACTCGGTCGTCAAGCTAATCCCATTTATAGAAATATTGTTAAAAGTAAAAGAGTGCTTAAGAGACTGTCTTAAGACTTTGGTGCAATAGTGCAACTGGTGATGATGATGGTTGGTTTGTTTTCAGATTTTCATGAAAAATATTTGTGCATGAAATAATGTTTAAAATGATTTTTACTAGGCATAAATTCCTAAGTGTGATAAGATTTTTGAATAATTCCTTAGGAATTATACCATCATTGCAAAGTTGAAGGTTGACATAATGACAAAAAATAGTGAAAAAAAATGGGTTTGCTTTTGAAAAGGCATAATTTGTGTAACATAAAATGAAGTCATATGGTTTTTATGATTTTTTGATAAATGGGGAATAAAAATTGTTACAATGGTTTGCGCTAGGCATAGAATATGTAGGTATAGACTTATACCATCATCGCGAAAATCCAAAAAAATATAGTTTTATTGCAAGGTTGATTTTTGATAAACGAAAAATATGAAAAGGAGGGCTTGCGCTAGGCATTCAATTCCAATTTTGGTTTTGAAACTATACCATCGTCGCGAAAGTCAATCAGATATATATGTATATGTTTTGATTGTATAGTTTGAAAGAAATTTTTGATTTTTTTGTTATATAGTTGTCTTTGTGATAAACAACTGTACTTGATTTATTCCAAACAAGTTGCAAAAATAATATTTCAAATTATTTTAAAGACAAAAGTTAGATTTATAAGGAATCCCATGTGCATATGTGAATTCGTTTTCGATCTTGATTTATCATAATGATACACAAAATCTCTCAAATACAAATGTGTGTGCAATTGCTATGTTCATTTACCGAGTTTTGAGCAAGATACTATGATACAAGTGATTTGAAGAAACCAAATAAGTGTTCATTAACCATGATGTAGATGCATATAACCATATTAGACTACTATGTAGGTCGGATTATCAAGAGCTAGCTAATCCATAAGCAGACATAGGTCCGTACAAAAGAAGGTCGCTAATGTGACGGACATATCGCCACGCTAGGAGTTACCCAAGGCCAAGCGAGGTTGGGCACAAACCACCTGTTATGGGGCTTACCTCACGGTTTTCGAATAATTGAGAATTCCGGGGATTCAAGCTCATCAACCCTTCTTTTCTTTTCAAAGGGTAGGGAAAGGGATTTTATTGCTTTTGCTTTCTGCTTTCTTTTGCTTTTCTTCTGAACTTTGCTTCTTTTTCTTTTTGTATTTTTTTCTTGATTTTTGAGATAATGCTTGAAATATTGCTGTGATGATTCAAAATAACATTTTTATTTTTCTCTTTTTCTTGAACTTTGCTTTTGTTTTTTTTTGTTCTATACTAGGGATACTTGCTCAGATTAGCTGTAGAGCAAGGGATTTTTATTCTGGGTAGGGGTGAGCTTGTCCTTTTGCCAATTCTCAAAGATTCTAGACCATGTGCATGATAGGATAGCAGGGGAAACTTTTCACTCAAGAAATCACTTCTACTATGTAGCAAAACATGGAAATTACAAATATAATCATTTTATTGTGAAAGATGTGCTTGGTTTAAGTAAATAACAAGATCAATTCTCTATGCTCAAACTTTATTTAATTTGAATTTTGTGGACTTTGATATAAGAGAGATTAGTAATCATGCCAAATAAAATCAAGATATTTATTTTTGTGAGTGTGCAAGTGAGGGATTCCAAATAAATGCTAATTTATCCGAAATAATTTGAAACATATAAGCTGCAATAATTGTAAGAAAATATATAAGAAATTTTTGAGAAGTTTTTGAGAATGTTTGACTCTCTCTTTCTTCATTATTTTGTTTTGGGTTTCGAAAGAGTCAAGCATATTGTTGTTTTTTTATCATTATTTTTTTGTTTTGATTTTTGTTTGTGAAAAACAAAAGCTAACAAGTGCCATAAATAAATGCAACAAATAGTTTTGAAAATTTTGGTGATTATGAATGTTTTTGATGTTTTTGGATTTTTATATTTTATAAATTTAAAAGAAAACAAGATAATGGTTTTGAAATATGCAAAATAAATATGTATGTACAAGAATGAAATAATCACATTTTATGCATAGTAACGTTTAAGATGTAAAATATTCATGGGTTCTTTAAGTTCTTTACCATCTAAGGTAGATAATTTGTATGCTCCTGATTCAAATTTAGAAGTAATAATGTATGGTCCAAGCCAGTTGGGCTCAAATTTACCTTTAAGGTCCTTAGTTGCATTAGTATTTTTTTGAAGATTTTGATTTTTTTTTTTTTTGTATTTTGATTTTAATTTATGAATTGAAATTGGTGGTATATACAAAATGATCTATATACACTATACAAGGTTATTTGAGTATAGCATGTCTAAGGTTGCTTCAAAATCAAAGGAGGTTTTGAAGGATAATCTGGTTGAGGTGAAGGTAAGAATAGAAGGTGATGAATAAAAGGTAGTGATAACAAAAGCTTTGTTATAATGTAGAATAATGTAGAAAAAGATTTGACTTTTATATGTGTAAAATTGATCATGTTACAAAATAAAATGTAAGAAGGATAAGAAAGTTCTTCATTCTTATCACTATATTCCAAGTTTTGATAAGATGGAGAAAGTATATGTGAAAGATATGCATGAATGTTATTTTGTAAACAAGGATGATCATATATGAATGAAGAAAAGTGATGGATAGAAGATAATTGTGACAATAGAGAATGTATAAAACTTGATGTTTCAATCGTTAAATATTCTTCAAATGGTTTTGGGTCACCCTGTATGGTAACAATTTTATTTGCAAGTTCAAACTTCAAAAATTGGTGAAGAGTGGAAGGGAAAACCCTCATCGTATGAATCCAAGGACTCTGGAGAAATAGGTTGTAAGGTGAAGGACAATATCCTACATATAATAAAATATCCAGGATCTTGGATCCAATATTAAAGGGAAGAATTATAGTATCTTGAGCTTCTTGAATTTCATTGTTAAAAGATTTTATAAGAACATTTGATTTATTAATATCTTCTTCCTTTAATTTGAGTTTTTGGAATAATTGATGAGTGCATAAATTAAGAGAGGAGTCATTATCTACCATGATAGTTCTAACAAGTGTTTCTTTACTAGATTTGATAATGTAAAGATAGGAGTCTTCTTGTGGAGTAGAGGAAGGAATATCCTCATCATAGAATGAAATAGGGTTAACCTCAAGAGGGTTTACACCATTAGTTATGATTTTAGAGAAAATATGATGAGGAACAAATTGTTGGCTAGGTATTTTGAACAAAATTTCCTTGTGATAAATTTGTAATACTTCTAAAAGGGATATCTTTGTTTGAGAATTAATCACTTGTTGTTGGCTATCAAAGTAGATTTCAGATTGAGATTTTAATTCTAAGGATGAGCTTTCTATGTTTACATTCCATTTTGTATCATTCTCTAGAGCCAAAGATAGTTTTGAAGGTTGGTCAAATGAGGAATCCATATCTTGAATATCAGATTGGGTTGATTGAATTTGAGGTTGCTCATTTGTAGTTTTTGTTACAATATTAATAATATCATCATGATGGGACACATTAACATGCAATATTTGATTGGTCTCTTGTTGTTGATAATTGAATAGGGGTTCTTGGGAGATCCCCATGTCTTGATTGATTATTAGTATTTGTTGTGTAGGAGTTTGATTGTTTACTGGAGATTTATAATCAGTTGTAGATTGTAATTCCTTGATATTAAAAAGATTCTTATCAATCAAATCTTGAATTGCACATCTTAAATCTTTACAATTTTGTGTCATATGTCCATCTACTCTATGATATTCACAATGTAGCTCAGGTTTAAACCAATCTGTTGTGGTATCAGGTTGTCTTATGGAAGGGAGTTCAATCTTATTTGTGTCAAGTAAATACTTGAGAATTATATCCATTGGTTGATTGAGCTTAGTAAATTTACGTGATGAATATTTTTGAGAGGTTTTTGATATGTGACTTAGAAATTTCGTCATAAAAGGGCCTAATGGTTTCTCACCTCTATTTTCTTTATTATGGGTTGAATGATGATAGGAAGATTGCGAAGTAGGAGGTGAGTGTATGGTAGAATTGGAAGAATAAGTATTTTCTTGTTGAAATGGATGTGTTGTATTGAAAGAAGAGTATTGAAAAGGTGGAGGAGGATTATATGTGGGTTGATAGACATAATATGGATATATGGGAGAATAGATAATATCATTATGAAGAGGATTGGAAAAGGGATTGTTTTGTTGGGTTATGGATGAAAAATAAGAAGAGTGTGATGGAGGTGATGTTGAATAGGGATGAGGTTGGTCATAATCAACAAATGTATTTGGCGGAATTCTTCCAACATTACTGATAGGATCATATTGATTTGAGTAAAAACTCATGGTTTCTTTAGTACTTCTAAAAGTAATATTTAATATTTACTATTTGGAATTGAATCTAAAACATATAAACTTGAAATGATGATTTTTTTTCTTTTGTTTGGCTTGTATATTTTTTGTTTTTGTTTTCAAAAGGTTATGATGCATTCACGTCGGGTTCACCAAAATGTATCGCTCCAAATTTTTCGCATCCCTACCTTCAGGCTATAGGATCCGTGCCCGGAAGGAGGATGGGAAAAGGATGGCGCGGTACCTCGGACTGAGAGGACTTTGCGAAGGTCCCGCCTCTCAAGGGAGGTGCATTTTGATGATTTTTCGATGGATGGTGGGTTCACCAGGAAACATTTAGCGGCAGTTTCCACGCCTAGGTTTTGGAATGTGTTTGATGAGTTCGTTTTAACCTTAAGCATTCATCCTAGGTTTGGCCGAATGAAACTAGATTAATCTATATGAAAATGCAAGTTCAATGAATACAAAAAACAGATTTAAAAGCAGAAAATAGAGAATTTACAGGATGCAAATGAAGAATACCTGATCCGGATGTCTGAAGAAGATTCTGACGTTTGAAGCAGTCTGGATCGTCTAGAATTCGACGGAATCGCCTGTAATCTGACAGAATCATCTGATACTGACAGAATCATCTGAAATCTGACGAATTCGTCAGACGAATTCGTCAAGACCTGCAAGACAGAAAATAGATGCAAAATACAAGAAGTCCTACTGTGCAAACAGAGGCAAATTATACCAAATAGTAGTACGAATACTGAACAATATTTAAGAACAGAAATTCAAGCAAATTACTGTACTTTAATGGCAAAATATGATCTTAGTATGCAATCTAGGCTAAATGGGTGAACTCCAAATGCAAAATAATATAAAAACCGAATAAATGATCTAATTTGTAGCATAAAATGACAGGGAAAAAGATGAGAAAAGCAAACTTCAGGCACTGATTGCCTCGATGTGGACTGCAGTCGAGATCGTCTCGCATCAGTACGAAATCGCCTCGAATTTGACAGGATCGCCTCCGATCTGGACAGGTTCATCGGCGACGATGGGTGCTGGCTCCGGTTGAAAAATAATGATGTACCTACAACAAAATTAGTATGGGACTAATGCAAATGCAAGATCAGGATGTTTTAACGTAGAGGGAGTCAATTTACAGATAATTTCAGCCAGGGGTTGGGGAGGGAAAATCCTAGAGATTAAATAGGCTTAGGGGAGTTGTTGGGAGGTTGGAGATCATCCCAATTTGGGAGATCTCCAATGGGGGGAGGGTCCCAACGGCGCAGACACGCTTCTGCCCAGATTGGAGACCCGTTGGAACAGATTCCAACTTTGCAAATTCAGTTTTGCGACAAGATCGTCTGGACGTCCTAGTCCAGACGAAATCGTCCAATATGGGGCGATATCGTCTGATCGGCGACGATATCGTCAAACGGTCAAAACAACCTCTAAAATTGGCATGGAAAAAGGGGAAACGGAATACCCGACGGTTAACGGGCGGTTTGGGAGGTTAAATTTGAATTTGAAATTATTTACTAAGGTGAATATAATTTTTATAATTTTACTGCACCAATTTTAGGGTGCTACAATATGGTCTCGTGTGTTTGACATTGATCAGGGATAAATTAGGAGTAACAAAATCATATGGTTCCTCCTTGTGGACCCTTTGTTGTTCAAGCACTTCATCAGTAGGCCACCCATAACGAGCTTCCAAGGGAGGCCTTATATCTAGATCAAGTGCTACATGTTGGTTGTTTTCTTGAAAGGATATTTGATGAATGGGAGTACCCCCTAAGGAGGTGCCTCTATAGTCCTGTCTAGTGATGGCATGAGTTGGAGTGCCCCTCAAGGAGGTGTCTCTAAAGTCATGTTCTGTAACTGCATGGTGTGGACTAACTTGTGTACCCTGCCACCAAGGCAGGATGGCCAAGTCTTTAGGGCTATATCGAAGGTGACTTGTCCCCCTTGGTGCATTCTCTGTAGCTTCTACCCATGATTGGGCTTGGCTACGAGTGAATACCATGGTAATGACTCTCTACAAGCTACATAGATTTTTATCTTTTGTTTATGATTTTGCTACACTAAGCAGAAAATAACATACACACACAAGCAATGATTATCTCTTTTAAAGATTAATGGTGTGTCCTAAACTGGTTTTAGTGTGTTTTGTTTGTTTTTTGAAAGATTTTTATGAAAACTATTTAAATGCAATTATGAAGGCTCTTATGACTCCCAAAATGGTCGCCCCTTCAATATACCATTGCCGGACCGATATACCAACCTCTATATATACCCGCCCTTACGTGAGGGAGACTATAGGTACATGAGAGTAGATGATACGTGGAACATATGCGGTACGAAAGGGGGATTGTCCTGTTTATGACACCTACCATAGAAGACTTATCCTTGCACGCTGGGAATCACCCCAACGACACTCGATCAGCTTTCGTTAGGATTTATGTCAAGCAATAGTGACAATCAGGGTAAATGAATGCAAATATCCAAGCCAACATGATAATGGAATCCACTATTGGTCTTGGTCAAGGGCTGGGGTTTTACGACCAGCTCCTTGGTTTAAGTAATCACGTGATGTGTGGGGTTCATTTTAATTTGCAAAAATTGAAACAGGAAAATGAAAAGGAAACTTTCCCTAAGCCATACAAAAACTAAAAACCAAAAATCAAAAAATAGAAATTTGACAGAGGCTTGTTAAAAACCCCTACCTCTTCTCTGCCCGAAAGGATGTTTTGATTGGCTACTCTAAAAAATGCACAGAACGATACTCGTCCCTGGGTGAGATGAATATCAGAACAGTATTCGTTCCAGGGTGAGACGAATGCTTATTCGTCCCTGGGTGAAATGAATCCCAATTTTGTAATTGTCACTGATAGAAACGAATAACAGTCTGATGGTTGAAAAATATGTACCTGTAATCAAAACAAGCAATTTCAAATCAGAAATCTAACCTAAAAAAAATAGAGGACAGAGGTTCCATCGTGATCGCCATTGAAAACACGAGATTTTAGAAACAAAAAGGATAGACTAAAAATGCAAGGTAAACAAAACTACAATAACGCTTAAACCCTATATTATTGAGAAATGCATAAAAATAAGGAACATGAACACAAGATATCAAAGCAATATAAAATACGGCCCTTTTATTGATATGCTTTTCAAATTTGTGTTACAATGCATATCCTTCCTTTTGAGGGGATAGGAGCATTAAATGTTGGTCTTTTACAACTTGTTTTAGAATTCCTTCTTTCGCGTGCCCACATATAAGATGGACGAACCAAAATGTTTCCGTCGCTTGTGTTGGTAAAAGTAGATTCCTCGCTGCTCCTCTAATGCTGCAAATCTGCGTTAAAAGAAACAAACAAAGAATCAGTAGCACCTGTGTATGAAAAATGAAAGATAAATATAATGATGGTTAAAATGAATCTAAATAAACTAAAAATTTGACAGAAGCATAATCATGTAACTAGCAAAATACTGCAAAAGAAATAGTCACCAAACGCAGTAAGGCAAGGGGTGCCTGAAGGCAAACCACCCGCGGGTGAAACTTTGTTTCAACACCAATCTGCTTGGGATGGGTCCGAAACCTATTGTGATGGGTTGTCGAGAAATTGGTAGGATATTGTGGTCAAAAAAATTGGGTTTTGGTTCTTGATTCGTGCCTCCAAAGTCACCCAATAACCTCCTTTTCGATTAAGATATTATGGATGTGAAGCACAAATCGTAAGTAAGTAAATTAGCAGCACTTCATCGCTCAAAATGCTCCTTCTTTGTATCTCTTTTGGGTGAGGAAGCTCACCATTTTATAGACCCAAGGGGTCTCTTTGAATTAACATGCAAAAGTGCTACTTTGCATGAATGCTTTTTTTGTGAAGAGAAGACTTCTTCTTGATCAAGGGCTTCTTAACTGCCTTTGTGCATGTCTTTGTATGTTTAGAAAAGCTCACTCGCACTCCCATGCAATGAAGGGATAGCTAAGTGGAAAATCTGAGTTGTCAAAAGAACTTACTCGCACTCCTACGCCCTGAAGGGGGAGCTAAGTGGCAGTTCTGAGTTGTCATGCACCGAGGTTTGAATTTTTTTCGATCAAACCTGGCGTTCATCCCACCCAAAATCGAGTGGTAATAATCATCTCTAGGTGAAATGAGTACCAGTCTGCACTCGTCCCTGGGTGGAGCGAGTACCAGTTTACACTCGTCCCTAGGTGGAGTGAGTACCAGTCTGCACTCGTCCCTAGGTGGAGTGAGTAAGTAACAAAGTGCCTAAAAGGTGCCAAATTGATCTCTGACTTGTAAAACTATTGTGTGAGTGGTTAGAACCACTGTTTAACCTCTGGGGGCTGCCCTGGGGGCTGTGTGTGTTAATGTGATCAGTGTTTGTGGTCACATAATCAAATTAGTGCTATTTTGGTGTCTATAGGTGGCATCTACTACTGGAGGATCATCATCCTCTACAATTACTATAACTTGAGGTAGTAGAATATCTCTCTCTATAGTAATATTCCTATACAAAATAGGTTCTAGAGGTACATCCTATTGTGATATAAACTATCAGAGCACCAAATAATAGTGGAAGAACTCCATGATGCTGCCCTTATCACCGATAACCCATCGGTCACACCGAGTCCAAGTTGTGAACCTGTCTATATCTGCCTAGATGAGGCACTCATGATAGGACCTCCAGATAATTTCCTTAACCTATAGGCTAGTTAGAGTCACTGTGTAGTGATATAAATCCCTTGCATGTCATCGATTCTTGCATTCCTCATGCTCTCATGGCCACTTGGCTTCATAACACTTAGCCACATCTGTAAGAACATTAACCTTGGTAGGCAATAATTTTGGGTGGTGCATCCTGATGTGCTTCTAGTCCCATATTTGTATAAGTAGACTGTAAGCAATGTTGGATCATCCTCGCTACTAAATTTGATACTTGTCATAACACTGTGCTAGTAGTGCACTCCCCCAAGCCATTATGATGGGCTCCACACTATCCATCAAGTCCTAAACCATAGCTAGGATGTTCCATGGGAACCTTGCTCTGGAATAGTTAGGTAAAAGCATGTTACATATAATATGCATAAAAATAGCCTATCATAGAGAGAAGACATTCTACCAATACCATAGATCCATAGATATCTCACCATGATGATAGTAACCAAATACTACAGTGGCACGATCTCCAAAAACCCTCGCAAATACTACATCTATGGAATTAGTGGGAGAGGACACAATAGGAACTCCATCGAAAGGGATCCAAAATATCATGTAGACATCCTCTAGGGTGATTGTCATCTCGTTAGTGAAGAGATGAAAGGTGTTGGTCCTAGAGTCCCACCTATGCGGCAAGGTAGTAAGGTAGGCCTGATCTGATATGATCATCGGTATTCTAGTGACATAATGGAGGCCATGAGCATCAAGCCAAGTCCAATCTATAATAGTCATTTGGAGCAGAAGCTACATGAGAAATCTAGGGTCCAGAGCCCACATAGACAGAATCTAAGAATGCAAAATAAATACCTAAAGTAAATGCACTTAAAAACTAAAAAGAACAATCAAACAAAAACAATGCAAAAATTATCTAAAATAAGCCTAAGACTACAAGAACAATGACTAAATGCACCTAAACATTAAAAAAAATCAAAATTCCCACTTCAAAATATCAATAAAATTAGCTTCTTAAAATTCAAAAAATTAAAAAAAATTATCTAAGGTCACGTAGTTGCTCATGCCAGGAGCAACCACGTAGCAGTCATTGAAGCCAATAGTGGTCAGTCGCTAATGGTAAAAAAAAAATGACCGTTGGGATTCAAGCTTGCCACTGAAGGTGATAGTGGTCCCTCTTTGGCCATTTAGGGACTGCTTTGAGCTTTAGCGACCATGAGGTGGCATGCCAACGACATCACCTCTAAGCCAAAAATTAAAAAAAATGGAAAATCATCAAAACTAAGCTAAACCCACTAAAATTAATCCTAACCTAGACCTATTGATCGGTTCGGTTTGTTGCCAATGGGTTTAGTTTGGTTTATTTACTAGTTACTTAGTGAGTTTTATTTTAAACCATTAAAACAAATAAAAAGTGAGGGTTTGAAAGATACTCGTGAGTCATCGATGCCTTCGCTTGTCGATGCCTCACCCTACTACACCATGGTTTCTGTATTCGATAATGTCTCGAATCGTAATTAGTCACTCTCAACTCAAATATCAAAAGTGTAAATTTCTAGTTGGTAAATAATGAAAAGTGAAACCCTAAAAGTTTCTTTTATATTTTCAATTTATGCCTTAGCCGCTACTAGCATCAATGACATGTACTTGTTGGTTGCTAGACCTAATATCAACCATGAGGTGGCAATTAGGGGCTACTAGACCTAACAATGGCTAGGAAAAAAGGAGAAATTCACTCAATTTATCAACATGAGGCACCTCAAAATGGGCCATTAAGCATACCGATCAGTCTAAAACAATCAAAAACTGTACAAATACAAAAAAATCACATTAATCAAAATCCAAAAATGTTATAAAATTCAAATTAAAAAAAGATAAAATAACAACAAAATCTCAATTGAGCCTTGTATTCATTTATTTACTTTATACACTTGGTGGTTGCGATGACTTGCGCTCCATGCAATATCGAAAGATGAGTAAATTACCATAAGACCACTTAGGGTAAATTAGTTATGGTAGAATTGATACACTTCACTTCAATCCCAAATAAAGCCATGGATGCCAGACTACCACACGAGAACAAAGATTCATATCATTTCTTCTATAAAATTTTTAACAATCATCGAATGTAGTGATTAAACATAGGCTATCATCCTTGATTCCCTAAGAAGGCCTTTACGGACAGACCGCTCCATGGGATAGAGATGCAAAATTACTAAAAATGGTTAAAATCAAACCTAAGATGGGATATACCCTTTATAAACAAAGCAAACCTCTAAAAGGGTCCAAATCATTAATCATGGTTAAGCAACTCATCACTTTGTTCATTGTCCTGCCCTCATCAACTCGTTGTTTGATATAAGCACTTATAAGCTCTCACCCATAATTGCACTTATATATTGAGTTGAGGGTTTAGTCATAATATCAACAATCATAATCAAAGTCAACAAAAGATCACTGGATCATGTCAAATTGTGTTTGTATTATGAATCATTGCCAACAACTATCATAAGCTTACCCTTTGCTGGGGCAAAAATCAAATATGATAGTTAAGTTTGTAGCTCTCCTTTCGAATCTATAGTTGCTCTAAAGCCTATAGTATCACTGAAGCTACTCGATCGTCTGATGGACATGTGTAAGCTTTAAAAAATTTAAGCCTTTCATCCTATTAGAAGCAATGATTCTAGGATGCATACCCTTTCTCATAACTAGGGTATCCAATGCTGATCAAATCAATGATCATCACACACCCTACAATATGGCCCTAGGTGGTCCATTTTTGCTCTACACTATGTTTTCATACAATGCATCCCAAAAAGAGGCATCTGTAGACACCTAAAATATGTTATCTTTAGGATACTACTCATATGGACATACCCAAATACCATATGAATGATCTTAGACCTTTCCAAGAGCTATAAGTGGTCTTAACCACTCAAAAAAGGTAGTTCTAGCCCATCTAGGCTTAGCCACTGTCAAGCAGAGTGATTGCCACATCTAGACATTGAATCTAAGAGACCCCACACCTAGATGCTACTATGGATAGCATCTAGAACCAAAACATAGTCTGGACATGAGTATGGGCCCATATCATGTAGTCTAACTACACCTTGCATTGCTTACAAACAGATTTTAGAATGGAATTCCTAGAGTTCCTCCTAATTGCCCCTTCAATGTAAATTTGTGATTGATTATTTCCCCTCGAGATGGTTAGTTGCATGTAAATTTGGATCTTGGCTTCTATAGGAAGCCAAGATCTAGATCTAGATCTGAATCTAAGAGGTCTACATATGGATCCTCCCAAGCAAAGAAAAAGATCCACGAATATCAAAATTTTATGCAACGAAGCCTTGGTCGATTAGAGAGTGAATCCACACCCCCTTTGAGGAGTAGCAAAGCATTGTTTGAATGAGCTACCTCTACGCACCTACTTTCAGATATACATATTCTTCACCGCCCATCAGTGTACCAAACACAAGAGGTGACCCTTGAATATCAAATTGAGAAGGAATCTAGTGCTACAACCCTAGTTCGAGGAGAAGAGCTTCATTTCATGGCCGCTGTCATTGACAGTGGTCTGTAGGAATAGATTAGGGTTTTAAAATATTATTATCCAAGTTCTAGATTAGATATGTTATTGCTTTGATTTATTAATTAGCTTTAGCATACATATAATTTCTTAAATGCATTTGCACTATTATTACCTAAGTTATACACACATTTATAATTTAGATTTATTTCATTTTGATCTTATTATTCTTGTATATCATGTTTATCACATCTTCTAATAAGAGCCTCATCTAGAGAGGCTTCCCATGCTACTGATAGTACTTTGTTGTTTCCATACACGTAGGTTAAAGGTTTACAGGATTGATTCAAGGCGTTTAGTGCATACGATCCCTCCAAGGTGAGATAAGGAGGAGGCATCTATAAGACCTTATACAAGTTCGTGTGCAAGATCGAGAGGCCTACGAAAGAGCACCACCCCCTTTGCGAGGGGACATATTCTTCACAATTATTCTACTTGTATCTTATTGTATTGAACTGGGTATCCCTTAGAGGGACCTATATGTAACCAATATTTGCAAAGAAATTAATAAAATATATTTCTTTATTTGTCATTTTTGTGTTATCTATTACTTTATGGTATTTTATATAATAAAATATCGCAAGTAGTATAAGTGGTGCATGCTTATCGGAGTCGCACACAATGACTTTTGCTAGACTCATAATGTAATTTCCACTAAAACTCTTCAAAAACTTGCTTCATCTAAATAGCAAAATTTAAAATGAAATTTCACTATATTAGATCAGCTTTCTTTTGTCATCTTAGAAAAAATCATTTAAGCCAAGATGGTAGAACTTCCACCTATTAAGACAACATATTTTAAGAGAAAGCAAACTCATTCATTCTACCCCAATGAACACTGTGCCTTTTGTATCGCTCCAAAATTTTCACACCCTTACCTTCAAGCTATAGGATCCGTGCTCGAAAGGAGGATGTGAAAAGGATGGTGCGGTACCTCGGACTGAGAGGCCTTGCGAAGGTCTCGCATCTCAAGGGAGGTGTATATTGGTGATTTTTCGATGGATGGTGGGTTCACCAGGAAACATTTAATGGTAGTTTCCATGCCTAGGTTGGGAATGTGTTTTATGTGTTCGTTTTAGCCTTAAGCATTCAAGTCCTAGGTTTGGCCAAAATGTGTCTAAGCTATTCTATATGAAGATGCAGATTAAATGAATACAAAAAACATAATTAAGACAGAAAACAGAGAAATTAAAGAATGTTAAAAGAAAAATACCTGATCCGGATGTCTGATGAAGATTCTAATTCTTGAAGCGATCAGGATCGCCTCTGATTTGATAGGATCATCTGAGATCAGACAAGATCATCTGAGATCTGACGAATTCATCAAACGAATTCGTCAGAGACCTGCAAACAGAGAAATAGGTGCAAAACACAGAAAATGCAACTATTCTAACAGAGGGAAATAGTGTAAAATGAAAGTAGCAATATCAAACTAAAACTTAAAAATAGAAACATGCATGCATTATACTGATTTCATAATAATTATGACTTAATTATGCATTTAATCTAGATGGGTGAACTCCAAAATGCAAGATAGCATAAAATACTGAATAAGCTAGCTAATTGTAGAATAAAGCAGCAAAGAAAAGATGGAGAAAAGAAAACTTTAGGCACTGATTGCCTCAATGTTGACTGCAGTTGAAATCATCTTGCATCGGTATGAAATCATATCTGATTCGACAGGATCGCCTCCGATCTAAACTGGATCGTCTGCGATGATGTAAGCTTGCTCTAGCTGAAAAACACTAAGGTACCTACAACAAAATTAGTATAGAACTAATGCAAATAGAAATTTAGGATGTTTTAATGTGTATGAAGTCAATTTACAGAGGATTTCAGCCAAGGGGGTGCTAAGGGAAGGGCTTAGGATTAAATAGGTTTAGGAGGGAGGTTAAGAGGTTGGAGATCATCCCTATTTGGGAGATCTCCAATGAGGGAGGGTCTCTAATGGTGCAGACATGCTTCTGCCCGGATTAGAGACCCGTTGGAATAGAAGCTAATTATGCAAAATCAGTTTAGGGACAAGATCATCTGGACGTCCTAGCCAAGATGAAATTGTCAGATCTAGGGCGATATTGTCTGATTTGCGATGATATTGTCAAACGGTCAAAACAAACTCTAAAAATGGCACGGGAAAGGGGGAAACGGATTACACGACGGTTAACGGGCGGTTTGGGAGGTTAAAATTTGAATTTGAATTATTTACTAGAGTAAATGTAATTATTAAGATTTCATTGCACCAATTTTAGGGTGCTACATTTTGCCTCCTCTTTAGCAAATTTTTCGAAGAAAATTGCGTTAAAGATGAGTTCTTCTCAATCTATGAGAAAGCAAAAATTATTCCCATTTTTAGGCGACGATTCTTGGTCGAATCGTACGACAGCTTACTATGGTGCCCCCTCCGTGTTTTTACCCAAATCGAACGTTTGAGGTAAAAACGCGGAAAAGCAAAAATTATTTTTGAATAAAATTAAGAAAAATAGGGTAAAACCCTAATTCATTTTTACTGGTTTTAGAGCTCTGGAAGCAAAAAATGGTGGAGACGGTGCACAGATCAACAGAGGTTTGACGCGGGCTACGAGTAAGAGTCTAAACTTAGTTTAGAATGGTTTAATTTGAATTTACATGCTTTTTAGGTAGATTTTAAATGAATTTTTGAGCATCGTGGCTGTTTTTGGGCCGTCGACATCGTCGAGACGAAATCGTCCCGATTTCGACGAAATCGTCTCAAGTTCGTCGATTTCGTCCAAGGGCGAAATCGGCAAAAGGGGGACGATTTTGTCAAATTAGGGACGATTTCGACTTGCAAAATTGGAGACGATTATGCTCAAATTTGGGACGATATCGTCCAATTGTGGACGATATCATCATTTGATGAAATTAAACTTATTTTACTTGCATTATTAATCACTTAAATTATTATTAATGATTTTTGTTGTTTATGTTGCAGAGAGGATTGCTAAAGAGCAGGGAATGGAAATATGGAGGTTTAAGAGATGACTTGGCCGCTCTAGCACAGGAAAAGCAGGATCATCTGGCACAGGCCGGCTTACTGCATGTGGTAGAAATGCCACAAGTTTCTATAGACATGGGGCTACTGACAGCCCTAGCAGAGAGGTGGTATCCGGGTTCTTCCTATTTCTGGCTACCCATAGGGGAGATGACTCCCACTTTTGAGGATGTATGGAGGATTCTAAGAATCTCCATACAAGGATGGTTGATCACTCCTGCGGCCAATCAGGGCCATGCTATGGGGTGGTTGTGTGGTGACCCGAGATTTACCTTGGAGAAGGGCAAAGTTAACATCGAGGCACTGTGTCAGATGCCTGGGGCATTTAGACTCACACAGGTTTTTTCTGGAGTGGTTGGTGGACTTTTGCTGTGCCACCAGAGTAGATGCGAGGTACCATGGATGCTATCAGATGTGATCTACGATATGCGAGACCATGGCTACAAATTTGCTTGGGGCAGCTTTGTGCTATGTCAGTTGTACAAGATCCTACATGGGGTCATGTACAAGGGCGACCGATGTCTGGTTATGACATCGCTCCTACAGGTTTGGTGCTGGGAGCACATTGTGGTGCGAAGGCCAATAAGGCTTCATTTGATAGGGATTGACGGGGAGAGGCCCCAAGTTTTCTACTGGTGGCTTTGAAGAGGGTCATAGTGGCGGATTGACCTATCGATGTCCCGGAGACTGCTAGATGACCTTGTCCCGGACTAGATCACCTGGAGACCATGGAAAGAGCACCCAAGGTGGGCTGAGGATGGATATGATTTAGCTCGCATCAGGCGAGTTTTCTAGCTTCGGATGGAGAGGGGAGAGGTGGAGCTCCATCGGTATGACCGAGTTTTATGACAGTTTGATCTATAGCAGGGGATCCCATCTCTCAAGGATTATGAGGTTTCTCGGACTATCTGGGATAACACCACAGTGAGCGAGGCTCTAGACATGCAACGCTTTTGGATTCAAGACTCAGATGATGCCCCCATTCAGCCAGTGGATGGGGATGATGCGGGGATAGCAGATGGCTATAATGCCTGGTACGCAAGCATCCGCCCTCCTCAGATGACGAGGGCTCAGGGTCCGATACATGCAGTTATACGTCAGATAGGGAGGCAGTGCCAGGCGGCTATGGAGGTGGCCCAGGGTCACGACGGGAGAGAGCTGAGGAGGCCACAGGTGCAGGAGAGGCCGTGGTAGCGGGAGAGGAGGGCGGAGAGACCCCCTTCTCCATAGAGAGAGAGGCCACCATCACCCGATAAGGGCAAGGGTGTGGACACTGGGGAGAGTAGCGAGATAGTGACTCTCTGAGTGGAGATGATTCATCTCCAGGCACAGGTGTACACCCTACAGGAGGAGGCTGCACAACATCGAGCTAAGGTTACACATCTTAGAGACAAGATTGCATGGCTTAGGGCACGAGGTGGAGGGGCGAGCACTGGGGAGCTGGCATGGGAGATTGCCCAATCACTTTCTATCAGACATTGTACTATCAGATGGTGCCAGAGGAGGATAGACTACCACTTCCAGCTAACATCGCAGAGCCGATCAGGATTGGGTCATCGAGGACTTAGTCCCGATCGACGACTAGGACTCGCAGTACCACACATACTGCGATGGGGCCACCTCGTCCACCTCAGAGCGGGGGAGGAGATGAGGCTGAGAGCTCGAGGGGTTCTCAAGGCTAGAGTACTGCATGACATTGTACAGATTGAGACATAGCATATATTATTATTTTTTTGTTGATAGAGGATTGAGTATGCCGAGGTACAGATTGTGGCATACCAATCCAGTTTTGATATGATGTATATATACTGTTGATATATATAGATGAGATATTTTTGATCATATGACTTGTGTTATGTATTTTTATGATGCTTTTATGTTTGATTGATTCGATTTGATGATTCATGTAATTATGTCGTTGGAAATATTATGATTTTGATGTCATGCTTTAAGAGTTTAAATAAAATAATTTGATTTAACAAATTGGTTGTTTGTGATGTAATGTGATAAAAGCTAAAAAGAGACTTCTAACAATAATTTTAAAGGACATTGTTGCTATTATAGACCATTTCATGGAGTTTCCGCTCACTCGGTCGTCAAGCTAATCCCAATATAGAAATATTGTTAAAAAGGAAAGAGTGCTTAAGAGACTGTCTTAAGACTTTGTTGTGATGATGCAAATGATGATGATGATGATGATGATTTGTTTTTAGATTTCCATGAAAATATTATGCATGAAATAATGTTAAAATGATCTTTGCTAGGCATAAATTCTTAAGTGTGATAAATGTTTTGGATAATTCCCTAGGAATTATACCATCATTGCAAAATTGAGGGTTGACATAATGACATGAAATAATGAAAAATGTGCATGCTTTTGAAAGCATAATTGTATAACAGAATGATTTAAGTCATATGGTTTTTATGATTTTAAATAAATGGGGAATAAAAATTGTTACAATGGTTTGCGCTAGGCATAGAATATGTAGGTATAGACTTATACCATCATCGCGAAAATCCAAAAAGAGAGTTTTATTGCATGGTTGATTTTTGATAAACATAAAATATGAAGAGGACTTGCGCTAGGCATAAAATTCTAATTTTGGTTTTGGAACTATACCATCGTCACGAAAGTCGACAATATATATATATATATATATATATATATATATATATATATATATATATATATATATATATATATATATATATATATATATATATAGTGTGTGTGTGTGTGTGTGTGTGTGTGTGTGTGTGTGTGTGTGTTTTTGATTGTATGGTTTGAAAGAAATTTTGATTTTTTTCTATTATGTATATAGTTGTCTAAACAACTGTACTTGAAAGAAGAAAAAGAATTATTCCAAACAATTTGTGCAAAAAATATTTCAAAGTATTTTGAAGACAAAAGTTAGATTTATAAGGAATCCCATGTGCATATGTGAATTCATTTCCAATCTTGATTGATCATAATGATACAAAAAATCTCTCAAATATGAAATGTGTGTGCAATTGCATTGTTCATTTACCAGTTTTGAGCAAGATACTATGATACAAGTGATTTGAATAAACCAAATAAGTGTTCATTAACCATGATGTAGATGCATATAACCATATTAGACTACTATGTAGGTCGGATTATCAAGATCTAGCTAATCCATAAGCAGACATAGGTCTTGTTGGCATTTTTGCCACATTGATTTTGATTGAAGTACTAATGTGTTAATTGTTGCAAATCTAACTTTGATTTTGGCTTTGATGCGGTTTTGAAGAATAAAGGAGCAAAAAAGACTAAGTCCAGAAATTGCAGCGATTCACTGACATGTTCCAAAATCGCGGGTCGGGTGACTTCAAAGTCCAAGTGTCGAAAAGTGCAGCGATGCACTACAATGTTCCATTTTCACGGTTCGATGATTGCAAAAAATGACTAAGTCCAGAAGTTGCAGTGATTCGCTGCATGTTGGTTGCAAAGGGAGTTTGAGGTGGAGGTTGCAGCGATGCACTGCACGTTTCAAAGGCGCGGAAGGCTTAGTTGCAAAAAGGCTTAAGTGCTAAAACTACAGCGATGCGCTGCACGTTTTGGGAAAAGTACACAAGGCAAAAAGTTGCAGCGATGCACTGCAACGTTCCAAAATCGTGGGGGTTGGTCGCTACGGGAGTCTAAAGTAGAAGTTGCAGCGACTCGCTACACTTTTGACAAGAGGGCCAAGCGAGATAAATTTGCAGTGATTCTGCGACAGGGAATGAGAAGAGCAAGAGACATGGTGATAATATTGATTTCATGACGCATTGATAAAAAAATGACTAAGTATTCAAGTATGCAGCGAAGTGGCGACAAGGAAAGTCAAAAGCATTTAAGAAGCAAAAAGTGTCACATTTTCATGACCCATCGGCAAGACCGTACAAAGTGCTTGAAACATGTAGTGATATCGCTACATGTTCCGTTTTCGCGGGACATAGCGAAGGGAGGACCAAAAGAGACAAAAGGTGTTGAGAGATTGCCCGATGTGCCATTTTTGCGGAATGAGCTAGCGATAGAAAATATGAAGCCGATTATGCAGCGATATCGTGACAGGGAGGATTTTCACGGGTTTGAACAGTCAAAGTGTATGGTATCAAAAAAGTGTCACATTTTCGTGACCCGTCTCGTTTTCGCGACCTGCGCAGTTTCCCGCCAAAACACAGTATGAACGGCCGAAAAGTTTTTTTGGGTTTTCGATGATTAAATGCTAGCCTAAATTAAATTATTTGCGGATTTCCGATGCAGTCAAGGATGAAGAAGCGCCCAGGCCACCAAAATAAAAGATTTTATTTGTTCGAGGCTGCTGTTCGTGGATTGAGTCAATGATTTCATGCACATTTTCGGAAAACAAATTTAATGAAAGAGATGCGTGGTCTAATTGCATTTAATTTTTGCTCCCTTAATGCTGTAATTAAGGGGATCGTGTGCATAATTTCCAAGGCATAATTGTAGATCACAAGAAGGTTGGTGGAAAACATTAAATGCTGCAAAGAGGACGACCCTCTATAAAAACAAATGTAAAATTCATTGCAAAGGGTGGGAATTTTTGCTAAAAACTGGAAGTGCATTTGCGAGAATAAAGTATTGGCTTCAGATTTTTCAAGCAATTGTTTGGGTGATTGTCTTTTCTGTTCCTTTTGCATTTCTAATAGAATTTATATTCCTTAAGTGCTGTTACATTCAAATTCTGCATATTGGATTTGAATCTTGCTTGTAAGGATATGATTCTTGGAGTGTAATCTTGGAGAGATTTTCTGCATACAGTTGTGTGAGAGTTGAGTCATTATCTTTTGTTGCTTGTTGTTGCTGCACTTTAAGTTTTCTGTTGTTGTTCTTCCGATCCCATAACTCCGGCTCGTGGCCATATTTCCATTTCTTTCTGCAACTTTTAATTTCTTTCCAGCAACCCTTATCTTCAAACAGAAAGTTAGATTAGTAAAGGGAACCAGCCCACTCTGGAGATTGTTCTGGGAGCCATTTCTTGCTTCTAGCCTTTCAATGTTGGCCGGGTCTAGGGCGCACTTGTAAAATCCTTTCTTGTGGAAGATTCGTGACCAACAGTTTTTGGCACACCCAGTGGGACAGAATTCTTCTGTCTCAAAATATCCACATTTGTTTTAATACCCGGAGGTCTCAAGATTTGATGAGTTTTCTTGGCCTCATAGCGGATATTTGTAAGTTCATCTGGCGACTTTGCTGAGTTGAAGATCCGAATTTTTTGATCGTGGACGCCTGCCTTTTTTTAAGTTAAAAGAATGTTCATTTGGCGACTCTGACTTAATGGCGATAGCCGTGATCCCGCAGACCACTACCACAAAGGCGAGGGTTTTTCCTAGATGGGATGATCCTGGCCCTCTGAATCTCCAAATCCGGCATGAAATTCCCAAAGGTGCCCTGAAGGCCCTAGCAAAATATGATGGTACCGAAGGCATGGCTCTGGCGCATGTTGAAGATATTGCTACTTTGTCAATGATCCATGTCATAAATCATGAGGATATCATGATCAGACTTTTGGTTCAGTATTTGGAAGGAAGGGCATTGCAGTGGTACAGACTGCTCAGGCGTCAAAGCATCAGCTCATGGGATGATCTAGCGGGAGCACTAATCAAAAGATTTGACGAAGATCCCTTTTACAGTTCTTTGGATCTCTATCAGTTTTTAATGTACATCAAGAGAGCACCTCTAGAGAGCATCACGGACTTCAATGTTCGATTCTTGAGAAGCTGGAAGAGAATTCCAGAGAAGATCCGTCCGACACCCACCCAAGCCCACCTCTTCTATGTTCGAGCCTTCCATTCTGACATAGGTCTCCTCTTGCTGCAATCAGGTGAACAAAGGTTCCCGCAAATATTTGAGGAAGCAGTGCGAGTGGAACAACTTTTGCTCTTATCAAGAAAATTACCGTGGGGAGAAACTCCATTCCTTTCTCCGGTAGTTGCTGCTCCTGTCTATCCCGTGCAGTCTTTTTCATGCCAGATCCCTTATACTGAGCAGAAACCTGAGATGTAGTTGTGTGGAGCTCAAGGGACAGATCTCATCCAAAGCCAAGGATTGGAATATGCAAGAACTTTCCTGGCAATGAACAATATGGTTGCTTGCAGTTTTCATAAGGAGATGGATCCAGAGGATATAAGTGAAGAAGAAGAAGAGATTCAAGTTCAAGAACCTGAGCACAAGGAGGGCACATATTTGCACCCTGTTTGTATCCCAGGGCACGACATGCAAGTATTTAGTCAGAACCTGTTAAATATGTCAGATCAACAGGTAGAGTCTGAAGAGATCCTGGAGAAAGGACTGTTGCTGGACAATTTCTGTGATCAGATCCAAGAGTTGGAGGAACCTGTTCTCAGTCCACAATCAGAGAACCCTTCAAGATGGTGGGATTGGCTTCAGTCATTACTACAACTGGTACCTATGGGAGCCTGCCATGTGGCAAATTTATTTGCTGCATTATTTGTCAATTGTGTGGGTACTGGCATGCATGATAACTTGCCCATGTCTGAAACATGGAGAACTTCAGGAAGAAGCCAGCCCAATTTCAAGGACCGACTTAAGTATGATCAGATCTGGTCGGGACATTGCAGATTTATCGGATAACCCTTGAGACTGGGTTTGTGGTGGCGACATGCCAATCATGTCGTAAACTATTGTATATAGTATAAAAAAAAAAGAGAAGAAAAAAAAAAAGAGGTATTGTTTTTATTTGTTCATCTCGGCTCTTTTTGCATGCGAGCCGTCGGTGCTTGTTTTTCTTTTGTTTTTATTTTCCCAGCAGTTGGTGGATTTCTAGAAAATTCTTCCTTTCCCTTCCCTTTTTCTTTCCTTCCTTTCTTCATCTTCCTCCTTCTTTTTCTTCTGTAGTAAAAAAAAAAAAAAAAAAAAACAAAGCCACGGTTGTTGTTTCTTTTCCCCTTTCCTATTATTCCCGTTTCTTCTTATCCCTTTCTTCTAAGTTCTATCATTTTACGCATTTATTTATAGTTTAGTTCATTCTCATTCCACAGCCTTCATATTTCTCATTAGCATTCCATTAGTTCATTTACTTTTATTTCATTTCCATTGCAGTTGGTAATATGACAGCATTCTGTTGTTATATCTTCCACATCGCTTTGTCATTACATCAACCCATTGTTATCATCATCCATTGCATTCACCACTTGCACAATCGTAGGAGCTCACTCCATTTTTGCCTTCCATTTGTCGTTTCATAACCGGTTATATGCAGGTTCTTCCAGTTCCAGCTTTTCAGTAGAAGATGATTGCAGCAGTCCCCTGATTCTATTTCAATATGACTCTGTGCCCAATGTATTCAGACCTGGATTCTTGCATACAACGAGCTGTATACCCCACGAGCCGCCAAGAATGTTGGCATTTTTGCCACATTGATTTTGATTGAAGTACTAATGTGTTAATTGTTGCAAATCTAACTTTGATTTTGGCTTTGATGCGGTTTTGAAGAATAAAGGAGCAAAAAAGACTAAGTCCAAAAATTGCAGCGATTCGCTGACATGTTCGAAAATTGCGGGTCGGGTGACTTCAAAGTCCAAGTGTCAAAAAGTGCAGCGATGTGCTGCAATGTTCCATTTTCGTGGTTCGATGATTGCAAAAAATGACTAAGTCCAAAAGTTGCAGCGATTCGCTGCATGTTGGTTGCAAAGGGAGTTCGAGGTGGAGGTTGCAGCAATGTGCTGCACGTTTCAAAGGCACGGAAGGCTTAGTTGTAAAAATGCTTAAGTGCTAAAACTGTAGCAATGCGCTGCACGTTTTGGGAAAAGTACACAAGGCAAAAAGTTGCAGTGATGCGCTGCAATGTTCCAAAATCGTGGGGGTTGGTCGCTACGGGAGTCTAAAGTAGAAGTTGCAGTGACTCGCTACACTTTTGACAAGAGGGCCAAGCGAGATAAATTTGTAGCGATTCTGCAACAGGGAATGAGAAGAGCAAGAGACATGGTGATAATATTGATTTCATGACGCATTGATCAAAAAATGACTAAGTATTCAAGTATGCAGCGAAGTGACGACAAGGAAAGTCAAAAGCATTTAAGAAGCAAAAAGTGTCGCATTTTCGCGACCCATCGGCAAGACCATACAAAGTGCTTGAAACATGTAGCGATATCGCTACATTTTCCGTTTTTGCGGGACATAGCGAAGGGAGGACCAAAAGAGACAAAAGGTGTTGAGAGATCACCCGATGTGCCATTTTTGCGGAATGAGCTAGCAATAGAAAAGATGAAGCCGATTATGCAGCGATATCGCGATAGGGAGGATTTTCACGGGTTTGAACAGTCAAAGTGTACGGTATCAAAAAAGTGTCACATTTTCGTGACCCGTCTCATTTTCGCGACCTGTGCAGTTTCCCGCCAAAACACAGTATGAACGGCCGAGAAGTTTTTTTGGGTTTCCGATGATTAAATGCTAGCCCGAATTAAATGATTTGCGGATTTCCGATGCAGTCAAGGATGAAGAAGCGCCCAGGCCACCAAAATAAAAGATTTTATTTGTTCGAGGCTGCTGTTCGTGGATTGAGTCAATGATTTCATGCACATTTTCAAAAAACAAATTTAATGAAAGAGATGCGTGGTCTAATTGCATTTAATTTTTGCTCCCTTAACGCTGCAATTAAGGGGATCGTGTGCATAATTTCCAAGGCATAATTGTAGATCACAAGAAGGTTGGTGGCAAACATTAAATGCTGCAAAGAGGACGGCCCTCTATAAAAACCAATGTAAACTTCATTGCAAAGGGTTGGAAGTTTTGCTAAAAACTGGAAGTGCATTTGCGAGAATAAAGTATTGGCTTCAGATTTTTCAAGCAGTTGTTTGGGTGATTGTATTTTCTGTTCCTTTTGCATTTCTAATAGAATTTATATTCCTTAAGTGCTGTTACATTCAAATTCTGCATATTGGATTTGAATCTTGCTTGTAAGGATATGATTCCTGGAGTGTAATCTTGGAGAGATTTTTTGCATACAGTTGTGTGAGAGTTGAGTCATTATCTTTTGTTGCTTGCTGTTGTTGCACTTTGAGTTTCTCTTTGTTGTTCTTCCGATCCCATAACTCGGCTGCGGCCATATTTCCATTTCTTTCCGCAACTTTTAATTTCTTTCCAGCAACCCTTATCTTCAAACAGAAAGTTACATTAGTAAAGGGAACCAGCCCACTCTGGAGATTGGTCTGGGAGCCATTTCTTGCTTCCAGCCTTTCAATGTTGGTCGGGTCTAGGGCGCACTTGTAAAATCCTTTCCTATGGCAGATTCGTGACCAACAGGTCTATACAAAAGAAGGTCGCTAATGTGACAGACATATCGCCACGCTAGGAATTACCCAAGGCCAAGCAGGTTGGGCACAAACCACCTGTTATGGGGCTTACCTCATAGTTTTCGAATAATTGAGAATTCCAAGGATTCAAGCTCATCAACCCTTCTTTTATTTTCAAAGGGTAGGGAAAAGGGATTTTATTGCTTTGGCTTTTGCTTTCTTTTGCTTTTCTTTTTTTTTTCTTTTGTATTTTTGCTTGATAATGCTTGGAACACTGCTGTAATGATATAAAATAACATTATTTCTTTTTTCTTTTTCTTGAACTTTGCTTTTTGTTCTATGCTAGGGATACTTGCTCGAATTAGCTGTAGAGTAAGGGATTTTTATTCTAGGTAGGGGTGAGCTTGTACTTTTGCCAATTCTCAAATATTCTAGACAATGTGCATGATAGGATAGCAGGGGAAACTTTTCGCTTAAGAAACCACTTCTACTATGTAGCAAAGCATGGAAATTACAAATATAATAATTTTATTGTGAAAAGATGTGCTTGGTTTAAGTAAATAACAAGATCAATTCTCTATGCTCAAACTTTATTTAATTGAATTTTGTGGACTTTGATATAAGAGAGATTAGTAATCATGCCAGATAAAATCAAGATATTTATTTTGTGAGTTTGTGAAAGTGAGGGATTCCAAATAAATGCTAATTTATCCAAAATAATTTGAAACATATAACTGCAACATTTGTAAGAATATATAGATATAGATACTATTTTTTGAAAAGTTTTGAGAATGTTGACTCTCTCTTTCTTCTTTATATTGTTTTGGTTTCGAAAGAGTCAAGAATATTGTTGTTTTTATATTTTTATCATTATTTTTGTTTTTGACCAAAAAATTAACAAGTGCCATAAATAAATACAACAAATAGTTGTGAAGATTTTGATGATTATGAATGTTTTTGGGGTTTTGGAATTTATAAAAAAAAGAAATACAAGATAATGATTTTGAAATATTTTAAACAAATATATACAAGGATGAAATGACCAAATTTATACATAGTAACGTTTAAGATGCAAAATATTCATGGGTTCTTTAAGTTCTTTACCATCTAAGGTAGATAATTTGTATGCTCTTGATTCAAATTTAGCAGTGATAATGTATGGTCCAAGCCAGTTGGGCTCAAATTTACCTTTAAGGTCCTTAGTTGCATTGGTATTTTTTTGAAGATTTTGAGGATTTTGATTTTAATTTATGAATTGAAATTGGTGGTATATACAAGATGATCTATATACACTATACAAGGTTATTTGAGTATAGCCTGTCTAAGGTTGCTTCAAAATCAAAGGAGGTTTTGAAGGATAATTTTGTTGAGGTGAAGGTAAGAATAGAAGGTGATGAATAAAAGGTAGTGATAACAAAAGCTTTGTTATAATGTAAAATAATGTATCAAAATATTTGACTTTTATATGTGTAAAATTGATCATGTTACAAAATAAAATGTAAGAAGGATAAGAAGGTTCTTGATTCTTATCACTATATTCCAAATCTTGATAAGATGTAGGGAGCATATGTGAAAGATATGCATGGATGCTATTTTGTAAACAAGGATGATCATATATGGATGAAGAAAAGTGATGGATAGAAGATAATTGTGACAATAGAAAATGTATAGAACTTAATATTTCAACCATTAAATATTCTTCAAATGGTGTTGGGTCATTATGTATGGTAACAATTTTACTTGCAAGTTCAAATTTCAAATATTGGTGAAGAGTGGAAGGGACAACCCTCATCGTATGAATCCAAGGACTTCTAAGAAGTAGGTTGTAAGGTGAAGGACAATATGCTACATAAAACAAAGTATCCAGGATCTTGGATCCAATATTAAAGGGAGGAATTATAATACCTTGAGCTTCTTGGATTTCATTGTTAAAAGATTTTATAATAACATTTGATTCATTAATATCTTCTTCCTTGAATTTGAGTTTTTGGAATAATTGATAAGTGCATAAATTAAGAGAGGAGCCATTATCTACCATGATAGTTTTAATAGGTGTTTCTTTACTAGATCCTATAATGTAAAGATAGTAGTCTTCTTGTGGAGTAGAGGAAGGAATATCCTCATCATAGAATGAAATATGGTTAACCTCAAGAGGGTTTACACCATTAATTATGTTCTTAGAGAAAATATGATGAGGAATAAATTGTTGGCTAGGTATTTTGAACAAAGTTTCCTTATGATAACTTTGTGATACTTCTAAAAGGGATATCTTTGCTTGAGGATTAATCACTTGTTGTTGGTTATCAAAGTGGATTTCAGATTGAGATTTTGATTTTAAAGATGAGCTTTCTATACTTACATTCCATTTTGGATCATTATCTAGAGTCAAAGATAGTTTTTAAGGTTGGTCAAATGAGGAACCCATATCTTGAATATCGGATTGAGTTGATTGAACTTGAGGTTGCTCATTTATAGTTTTTGTTACAATATCAATAATATCATCATGATGGGACACATTAACATGCAATATTTGATTGGTTTCTTGTTGTTGATAATTGAATAGGGGTTCTTGGGAAATCCTCATGTCTTGATTGATTATTGGCATTTGTTGTGTAGGAGTTTGATTGTTTAATGGAGATTTATACTCAGTTGTAGATTGTAATTTATTTATATTAAAAAGATCCTCATCAATCAAATCTTGAATTGCACATCTTAAATATTTACAATTTTGTGTCATATGTCCATCTACTCTATGATATTCACAATGTAGCTCAGGTTTAAACCAATCTCTTATGGTGTCAGGTTGTCTTATGGAAGGGAGTTCAATTTTATTTGTGTCAAGTAAATACTTGAGAATTATATCCATTGGTTGATTGAGCTTAGTAAATTTACGTGATGAAGGTTTTTGAGAGGTTTTTGATAAATGCCTTAGGAATTTCGTCATAAAAGGACCTAATGGTTTCTCACCTCTACTTTCTTTGTTATGGGTAGAATGATGATAGGAATATTGTGATGTAGGAGGTGAGTGCATGGTAGAATTGGAAGAATAAGTATTTTCTTGTTGAAATGGATGTGTTGTATTGAAAGAAGAGTATTGAAAAGGTGGTGGTGAATAGGGATAAGGTTGGTCATAATCAAAAAATGTATTTGGCTGAATTCTTCCAACATTACTGATGGGCTCATATTGATTTGAGTAAAAACTCATGGTTTCTTTAGTACTTCTAAAAGTAATATTTAATATTTGCTATTTAGAATTGAATCTAAAACATACAAACTTGAAATGATGATTTTGTTTTTGTTTTTCTTGTATACATATATATATATATATTTTGTTTGTTTTTGTTTTCAAAAGGTTTACAGTGCATTCACGTCGGGTTCACCAAAATGTATCGCTCCAAATTTTTCACACCCTTACCTTCAGGCTATAGGATCCGTGCCCGAAAGGGGGATGTGAAAAGGATGGCATGGTACCTCGGACTAAGAGGCCTTGCGAAGGTCCCGCCTCTCAAGGGAGGTGTATATTGGTGATTTTTTGATGGATGGTGGGTTCACCAGGAAACATTTAATGGTAGTTTCCACGCCTAGGTTGGGAATGTGTTTTATGTGTTTGTTTTAGCCTTAAGCATTCAAGTCCTAGGTTTGGCCAAAATGCGTCTAAGCTATTCTATATGAATATGCAGATTAAATGAATACAGAAAATAGAATTAAGATAGAAAATAGAGAAATTAAAGAATGTTAAAAGAAAAATACCTGATCCGAATGTCTGATGAAGATTCTGATTCTTGAAGTAGTCAGGATTGCCTCTGATTTGACAGGATCGTCTGAGATCAGAAAAGATCATCTAAGATCGGATGAATTCGTCAGACGAATTTGTCAGAGACCTACAAACAGAGAAATAGGTGCAAAACATAGAAAATGCAACTATTCTAATAGAGGGAAACAATGTAAAATGAAAGTAGCAATATCAAACTGAAACTTAAAAACAGAAACATGCATGCATTATACTGATTTCATAATAATTATGACTTAATTATGCATTTAATCTAGATGGGTGAACTCCAAAATGTAAGATAGCATAAAATACTGAATAAGCTAGCTAATTATAGAATAAAACAACAAAGAAAATATGGAGAAAAGCAAACTTTAGGCACTGATTGCCTCAATGTTGATTGCAGTCAAAATTGTCTTGCATCGGTACGAAATCATCTCTGATTCGACAGGATCACCTCCGATCTAAACTGGATCATCTGCGACGATGTACGCTTGCTCCGGCTAAAAAAAACTAACGTACCTACAACAAAATTGGTATAGAACTAATGCAAATAGAATTTTGGGATGTTTTAACGTGTATGAAGTCAATTTACAAAGGATTTCAGCCAGGGGGGTCCTAAGGGAAGGGCTTAGGATTAAATAGGCTTAGGAGTGAGGTTAGGAGGTTGGAGATCATCCCTATTTGGGAGATCTCCAATGGGGGAGGGTCTCTAACGACGTAGACATGCTTCTACCCGGATTAGAGACCCGTTGGAACAAAAGCTAATTGTGCAAAATTAGTTTAGGGACAAGATCGTCTGGACGTCCTAGCCCAGACAAAATCGTCAGATCTGGGGCGATATCGTCTGATCGACGATGATATCATCAAACGGTCAAAACAAACTCTAAAAATGGCACGGGAAAGGGGGAAATGGATTACACGACGGTTAACGGGCGGTTTGGGAGGTTAAAATTTGAATTTGAATTATTTACTAGAGTAAATGTAATTATTAATATTTCACTGCACTAATTTTAGGGTGCTACACCTTCCACTCCATTAATATTCATACAACCAACAAATGTAGGGACCTTAGAAATCTAATGGATAGTTCATCTTTAGTAGTTCTAGTCCTCAACCATTTTTGGATAATTGTTTTTGAAACTTTTAATATCCACAACCCAACAATAGCCAAAAGGTTAATGAAATATGCTTGCTAAATAATATCCCACCACTAAATCATGGTATGGTGGGACCATTTCAAATATTTTTATTCATCTTCCCCATGAAATATTTGATCTTATCCTCTAGCCTTAGATAGTCAACTCAATCTATCTCATAGTATAGGCAGTGGGATAGGATATGTCCCTAGTAGTAGTATGCTTCTTTCCACTTTACTTTCATATAGTCATGATTATTAAGCCAATTATTTATTTTTGGGATCCCATGACCATATCATTCTTATAAATAAATTGGATTGGTATGAAAGAGTTAAGGAAACTCCACTTATTTTAGTTCTTTAATCCTTTTGATCCTTATATACTAAGGAATCTAAATGGTTAAGGTTCCCCATAATGCATTTTATTTAGGACATGATTCAATAGTTATTGCCTACTCATATGATTATATGCATTGGTTACTTGTTTTCATGGTTGCTTAGTATCATGATTTGCTTATATGCATGTGTATGGTTCTCCTTGAATGGTTTGTTGCAGATTGAGTCGAGATCTTCCATGATGTAATGATGATGATCCTAGATAGTGTAGCTCATGCATACATTGTACTTGCACTAGGTGACTAATGCTAGTAAATCTCCCCAATTTCATGCTTGTAAGACAAGTCAAAGTTTTACCAACCATATCTTCATAAATCTAGTAACACTATCAATTCCATCTATCTATCCACATCATCTATATTTATCAACTTGGTCTTCATAATAATTTAACCTATATATCAATTTTTATTTACCTTTATCCACTTATTCATCTCTATATTTTCATCAATTCAATCATCTATGTATAATATTTTAGACAGACCCTTTATATTATCTCTTTGTAGGCCTAAAATTTTTGCACTCCTTTCCTCTAGGCTGATGGATCCATGCCTCAGAGGGGAATGGAAAATGATAGAGCTACACCTCGAAAGAGAGGCACTTGATCGTGCCTTCTTGTGGTGATTTTTCGACGAATTGTGGGTTCACCAGGAAACTTTTGATGGCAGTTTCCGCACCTAGGTTGAGAATGAGGTTTAATATGTTCATTTTCGGATCACTCATACAAACACCTAAGGTTGGCCTTTGAAATGCAACTAACCTATCTATGATGCAATTTTTTTTTACTTTTTTGATGAAAACAACAGACAGGAATAGAAATGACAAATGCAGTTGCTAATTCTATGCTTAAAAGAAATTCAAAACATACCTGAATCGAGATGTCTGATGAAGATTCTGATTTTTTGATGCAGAGTAGGATCATTGCTATTTTGGCAGAATCGTTGTTGTTCCAGGCAAAATCGCTCAACAATTTGCTGAAATCGCAAGCGATTTCGTTGCAATTTTGTAGCAACAAAACACAAGACACAAAATGGTTTTCTGGCACAAATATGATTCAAACTTTGATATGTTTCCTATTTAAGCATTCCTTTTCAACTAAATGAAAGATAGAAAAGGTTTGTAATAGATGTAAGTACAAGAGTCTAAATGTTCATGAATTTTATGTAAGCAAAATGCAGATTTAAATTAAAAATTGATTAACATGATGGTGAATACCCGAGATGCATTGTTGAATTAATGAAAATATAATTAAATAACTAAATAAAATGGAAGAGAAGGAAGAAGAACAAACAGAATAAAGGTTTTTGCCCCCAGATGATCTGTGAGCAAAATCACTGCCAAGTCAGCAGGATCGTTGCTATTTTCTGCGAAATCGCACACCTACTCCACCTGCTCGCAACACGATTCTGTCGATTGTTCTACGATTTCGCCGTTCACTGTGCGATTTTGACTGCAACTTGCAAGTGAAAATTTGCTAAAGAGGGTAATGGGACAATGATGGATTTTAGGCAAATACGGGCAAATTGAAGATGGGAAGATTATACTAATGGCTTCTCAATTCTGCTATCTGCTCAGGGGATCACTTAGCACGCTTTGCAATCAGGGAGTCAGCCTTAAAAAATGAATTAGAGGGGGATTAAATAGGATTAGGGGTAAATCTGGGAAATCAGGAGGTTAGGCCAAAATAGGGAGGGATTTGGGATCCCTCCTATGTTTGACCCCTGCCTAATCTCGCTAGAATCCATCGTTACAACCTCTTTCCAAACTCAGAAACGCGGTTTGAAACAGATTTTTGGCATTTTGCAAACTTGGGAAAATTCTATTTTTGAGCAAAATCGCTTGACGATTTTGCTAGCCGCTCAAGCGATTTTGCTGAAAGTCAGGCGATTTTGCCCAACGGTCAAAACAACATTGGTTTGAGGGCACAAAAATCGAGGCAAATGGATTTTTGCTAATTTTGAATGATTTTCGGGTAGACTTAGGTAAATTTGATGTTTTTATCAATTTTAATGTTTTTACTGAGTTAATCAATTTAAGTGCATCAAATTTAAGGTGCTACATTTTGCCCCCTCTTTAGCGACTTTTTGAAAAAGTCGTTAAAGATGAAATGGCACGTTTTTTGAGGTAGCAAAAAAAAATTGTATGCCTTTTTTAGTTCATTGTTTTAACTTTGTTATTTTGACGTCTTATTATGCTGCCCCCTTCGATTTTTGCATTAATTCGACAAATTAATGAAAATTCAAAAAAAAGGAAATTTTCAGGTTGACTTAAATAGAGAAACAAAATAAGAAATTTCATTTTCATTTTTACTGTTCACTTTCCAGAGAGAAAAAGAGCTCTGAGTGCACGATGGCAGGATTGACACATAGAGCGGATCTAGTGCATGGAGGAGAGAGGGTAAGCATTAATTTTCATGCTTTTTAATGCAATTTTCATGCTTTTTATGATTTTCTTTGAATTTTAATTTGGACTTTAAATTCGGGTATGCCGTAATTTTTGACGCGAGGCGAAATCGCCTCTGTTTCGGTGAAATCACCTCGAGATCACAAAATCGCATAGGGTTTGGCGAAATCGCTATAAAAAAATGCAGCGATTTAGGACTTCCAAAGCGATTTTGACGAATCGAGGGCGATTTCGCCAGAAATAGGAACGATTTCATCAAAATCGAAATGATTTTGACAACTTGAATGCGATTTTGGGTTTTAATGTAATTTTGGTAATTAACTTTAAATTTTTGACTTTTGTGTGTGTAGTTGGGCAGTTTGAAGAGCCGAGAGTGGCGTTATGATGGTTTCCAGGTGGACCTAGGAAACCTGTCTGATGGTGATCGGGTGACCTTGGATGCGGTGGGACTGCATCATGTGGCTGAGATGCCACAAATTCCTGTCGACCTCACTTTGCTTATAACTTTGGTAGAGAGGTGGTATCCTAGTTCATCCACCTTTCGACTATTGACTAGGGAGATGGCTCCCACCCTAGAGGACGTCTGGAGGATCTTGTGGATCCCCATTCAGGGCCAATGGGTTATAGGGTCAGATCACCGAGCTCGGGCGCTTCAGAGATTATTCGGGGATCCTCAGATGAGGCTAGAGTCAGGTGGGGTCTCTGTTACTGCTCTGAGATAGATACCCAAGATTTCTCCTCTAACATCGGTATTGTCAGGAGTAGTTGGTGGCTTGTTGTTGTGCCACTAGAGCAGCTATAGATTGCCTTGGCTGCTTGCAGGGGTAGTGGTCGATATGCGGGACCACCAGATTTGATTTGCATGGGGTCCTTTTTGCTTGTGTCACTTGTATAGGACACTATACAGGATTGTCTATAGGGAGGGGGTGGCTCTGGTGCTTACCTCTTTTTTATAGGTCTGGTGTTGGGAGCACATCATAGTGTGGAGGCCTGAGGGGCTACTAGTAGTAGTAGTAGAGGCAAGGAGGCCTCGAGTTTATTGTTGGGTAGTCTGGGTAGGAGGAGTTTGGAGGATTAGCCTGGATGATGCTAGGCAGCTTTTTGATGAGCTGACGGGGGATGCCATCACCTGGAGACCATGGAGGGGCCACCCAGGATGGGTCGAGGATAGGGTAGAGTTGGCTCATGTCAGATGAGCTATCTGGTTGTGGATGCATGATGGGGAGATGGAGCCCCATCGAGCGGACCAGGTGCTTTGATAGTTTGGCTTATAGTAGGGGATCCCTACTGTTAGATATTTTTACTATGCTCGGACCACCAGGGATCCGACCTCTATCAATGGTGCACCTGACATGAGGCACTTCCTAGATACAGCTCCAGATGATGCCCCTATTGTTACAGCCATTGGAGATGATGCAGGGGTTACAACGGACTACACGACATGGTATGCCTCAGTCTGCCCTTCGAGACTGATAGCACGGAGGGGGCCAATGCACAGGGACGTGGAGCGGGTGCTCCGACATCATAGAGCGACCAGTGAGCAGGCCAGTGTAGAGTCTGTGGCTCGAGGTAGAGGTGCAAGGACCAGGGGCGGTCACTTGCATGGTAGAGGGAGGATGCCAGATCCTCATACTATAGGACTACGGGGCCATGGTGGGCCTCCGCTAAGACCATTGAGGGTCCCACAGACCCAGGGGAGAGATGAGATGGAGGTACCCTCTCCTCAGGAGCCTAGACCAGATTCCCCTAGGAAGGGGATAGCCATGGAGGAGGAGGGTGAGAGCAGTGCGATGGCTGCTCTCTAGGCGGAGAATGCCATGCTACGGGAGACTAATACCTCCCAGAGGATGCGCATTGAGATGCTAGAGGTAGAGTTAGCCTAGGCGAGGGCGCAGGCATAGAGAGGAGTGGGAGGGATAGCGGATATGCTCTCCAGGGCTTCTGGGTGAGCTACTTTCTACCAGGCGATGTACTTCATGACCATCCTAGAGGGACAGAGAGTACCTCTCCCAGCGATGTACGAGTCATCGACTCGGGCAAGTCGAAGATCCCAGTCTTCCACTCGAGAGACTACTGCGGCTCAGGCTCCTCCACCTCCTGGAGGTGACGATGCACAGAGCACCAGGGGTGTTGGACAGTCGTGAGGATTGGACTTTTGATGATGTATTGATGATGTATTTTTGGATGACTGAGTATGCCGATGATGGCTATTGTGGCATACCAATCTACTATTGTATATATATACTTTTTCGATGATATATATAGATTTTGATCTTTTGCCTTATGTGTCAATGTGTTTGATGATTAATTTTGCATTTTGATTTTAAAGAGTTGTATTTTAAATTTGATAAAATGATTTGATGTAAAATTGCATTAAGATGTGTAAAATGGTTTTGTTGTTTCTGAAAATAGGAAATGTGAATTTAGCAATAAACCTCGAAGGATGTGGCGTTGTTATGTGACTGTTGTGGAGATCTAAGCTCGTTAAGTCACGAAGTTGATCCTGTTATGAGGTGTATTTTGATATTGCTAAATGAAATGGTTGGGTGCTTAAGAAAATTCTTAAGGCTTTTTGATAGGATGAGATGTATTGATTGTTGATCAAAAATATGTAATTTTGGGCATACAAACGTCGAACGATGGCTTTTTCTAAGCAAGGAATCACTAATTACTTAGGAATAATACTATCATCGCAAAAAGTCATCATGAAAATGCAGGATAAAAAATATTTTTGTAAAATGCAAAATTAATGTTGTGTAAATCATTGTATCACATATGCAAAAGGTTTTATAGATGCTTACGATGAATTTTTGGGCATGAAAAATTAGAAGGATGGTTTTCGCTAGGTAAGGAATTCCTAATCGCTTAGGAATAATACCATCATCGCAGTAAAACCAAAATGCAATGCAGGATGAATATGTAACTTTAGATATAATATTTTTGAGTTATTTGGAATATTTTGTTAACATGACAAATTTATGAAGATGGTTTTCGCTAGGCAAGGAATCCCTAATTGCTTAGGAATAATACCATCATTGCGAAAAAGATATATTTTTTTGAATTTTTGTAATTTTAAGTTTGATATGTAGAAATTTAATAAAATATCAACGCAATATTTTAATTTATCTCAAAAAAAATAAATTCAAATTTATCTAGAACCCTTGTGTGTGAAGTGCATTTATTTCCATTTTGATGCTATCATAATGATACAAAATCTCTCAAATAGCAAATGTGTGTGCCTTTTGTAAAGTTCGTTTACTGATTTTAAGTAGATAAATGATGGAGCAAACTTAATGAAACCAATGTGTGTGCAAGTGAAATGTTCTTTAACCATGATTTTGTGCATGCATTAGGAATGAACTGCTATGTGAGTCAAATTACCATAAAGCTAGCTAATCCACAAGCGGACATTGGTCTGTACAAAATAAGGTCGCTAATGTGATAGACATGTCGCCACGCGAAAAGGAATTACCCAATGTCAAGCAAGTTGGGCACAAATCACCTGTTATGGGGCTTACCTTCATGATTTTTGACTGAATGAGAAATTCCAGGGATTCAAGTTCCGTATTCCTTCTTTTCTTCACTTTCAGGGGGTAGGGATTTTGTTCATTTTGTTTTGAACAAGGGGATTTTATTACTTTTCTTTTTATCTTTTCATTCTCTTTTTTTTTTTTTTTTTTTTTTTTTTGATTTTTGACTTTTTTTTCTTGATTTTTCTTTTGGGATACTTGCTCAGCTTAGATGTGGAGCAAGGGATTTTTATTTGGGTAGGATGGAATCTTGTCCTTTTGCCAATTTCTCATTCATTCTAGATCATGCACATGAGAGGATAGCAGGGAAAACTTTTCGCTTAAAGCATTAAAACTCACTATGCAGTACCATTATTCGAAGATTGCAATAAATCATCTTTAATGTGTAACGTGTGGGTCTTGGTTCCAAAAAGTAGCAACATCATTCATAAACAGAAAATTTATTTAGTGAAAATAGTGTTCTTTGATATAAGAGAGATTTATAATCAAAATAACAGATATCAAAAATTATTTAATTTTATGAATTTTTAAGTGCGTGGTTCAAGATAACTTCTGAATTTAATCCTAGATAAAGGAAAATATTACTTGCTATTTTAGCAAAATTTGATTAAAGCTTTTGGGAATATTTTTGTATTTTTCTTATTTTGTAATTTGTTTGGCTATTTTGAGGAACATTTTTGAAAGTGCATGACAAACCTATTTACAAATATGTACAAAGATGAAGATTTGGATCTATGCATAATATCGTTTGAGGTGCATAATATTCATGGGTTCCTTGAGATATTTTCCTTCCAAGGTAGCCAATCTATATGCACCTGACCCAAATTTAGCAGTGATGATAAATGGTCCCAGCCAGTTGGGCTGGAATTTTCCTTTAAGGTCTTTTCTTGCATTAGTATTCCTCTGATTTTCTTTTAAAACTAAATCTCCAATTTCAAATGATCTGTTATGAACTTTTTTAGCATATGATCTTTTAAGTTTGTCTTGGTAAGCACGAAGGTGCTCTAAAGCATGAATGCATTTTTCATCCAGAAGTTCTAGCTGACTGAGTCTGCTAGCACGATATTCATCTCCTACTTCAACATCTTGAAGTAAAAGTGATAGGGATGGAACTTCTAATTGAAAGGGAAAAACTGCTTCAGCACCATATACCAAGACAAAAGGTGTAGCACCAGTGGGAGTACGAACGCTAGTTCGATAAGCCCACAAAGCAGGATATAATTGGATGTGCCAGTCACGACCTATTTTATTAACCATTATTTTTAAGATTTTGATTAAGGTTTTGTTAGATGCTTCGGCTTGGCCATTTCCTTGTGGATAGTAAGGAGTGGACCATCTATGTTGGATTTTATACTTTTGACACAATTTCTTAATATCTTTATTTTTAAAACATGTTCCATTATCAGAAATAAGATTAGATGGAATTCCAAATCTGTAGATGATTTGATTAAATATGAATTTTGAGACTTGGATTCTTGTGCAAGAAGCTAAAGGCATAGCTTCGACCCACTTTGTAAAATATTCAGTTGCAGTTATGATGAACTTGTGACCATCAGATGAAACAGGGTTGATTTTACCAATAATGTCTAAACCCCATTTAGAGAAAGGCCAAGGGGATGCTATGGTTTGGAGTTCTTGGGCAGGAGCATGGACAAGGTCAGAATGCCTTTGGCATTTGTCACATTGATGCACATAATCATTTGCATCTTTCTCCATTGAAGGCCAGAAATAACCTATTCTAAGAAGTTTTCTAGAAATAGCACTTCCACTAAAATGTCCTCCACAAGACCCATCATGAGCTTCACTTAGGGCTTTCTTAGACTCTTCAAAATTTAGACACCTTAATAAGATACCTTCGAAGGATCTCCTATAAAGGGTATTACCAATTATTATGAAGTGAACAACTCGCTTGCGTAACAATCTACGTTGGTTTCTATCAAATCCTTCAGGGAAGGTTCCATTTTGTAAGAAATTAAAAATGTCTATGTACCACGGTTCTGGGGTAACTTCATTAATAAAAAAACATCTAATGGTTCCATACACGACTTAGTAGAAGCAGGTTCCTAGAGTTTTTTGATGATAATAGTAGCATATTCATCGTCCAACTCCAAAGGCAACAAAGAAGCCACCACAGCCATAGCATCGACAACGCGGTTACTAGTTCTAGGAACAACTTCTAAAGTTACTTTATTAAACAATGATATAAGTTTTAACACATATTCCTTATAAGGATGAAGTTTCTCATCTCGTGTTTGATAAAATTCATTAATTTGATTTATGACGAGCTGAGAATCTCCAAAAACTAATAATGTTTTTACCTTTAGTGCTAAAGCGGCTCGTAATCCAAGGATTAGAGCTTCATATTCTATAGTGTTATTAGTACAAGCAAATTGTAATTTAAAGGATAAAGGGATTAGGTGCTTTTGAGGAGATTTTAATATAATACCTGCACCTGCTCCACTCATACATCTAGCTCCATCAAAAAATAATGTCCAAGTTTTCGAGTGATCCTCTTCCAAGTTGAGGCATTCATCAGGAAATTCGATGCTCATAGGCTGAGTAGATTCCATAGGAGCAACAACTAATTGATCTGCTATAACTTGGCCTTTTATAGATTTTTGGCTGATAAATATGAGTTCAAACTCACTAAGAGCAAGAACCCATTTAGTTGTGCGTCCTGACAGATATGGTCTACTCATTAAATATCTTAATGGATCAGATTTAGCAATGACATATGTCGTTTGACTTAACATATAATGGCACAATTTTTGCATTGAAAATACTACTGCTAAACATAATTTTTCCAATGGAGTATACCTTGTCTCATAATTTATTAAAGTCCTACTTATATAATATGTTGCTCGTTCTTTCTTTTCTTTATCAATTTGAGCTAACATAGCTCCAAGTGCAAGTTCTGAAGCCGAAATATACAAAATAAAAGGTTGGTCTGGTTTAGGCGGAACAAGCACTAGAGGATTAAGAAGGTATTGCTTAATGTTGTCAAAAGCTTCTTGACACTCTTTATCCCAATGAAAGGATACATTCTTCTTAAGCAATTTAAGGAAAGGTTCTGTCCTATCCGCCAACTTATCTATGAAGCGGCGAATAGCTTGTAATTTTCCTTGCAAACTTCTTAATTCTGATATATTCTTAGGAGATGGCATATCATGAATAGCTTTAATTTTTAGAGGGTCTATTTCTATACCTCTTATAGAAATGATAACTCCTAATAACTTGCCATATTTCACCCCAAATACACATTTATCTGGATTTAAGCGTATTAGATACTTTCTTAGTCTATCAAATACTTTCCTTAAATCTCTAATGTGATCATCTTCTTCATTGGATCTAGCTATGATGTCATCAACATAATCATGTAGAATATCATACATCATATCATGAAAGATATACGTCATGGCTCTTTGATATGTTGCTCCAGCATTCTTTAAACCAAAAGGTATAACTTTCCAATAGAAAGTTCCCCAAGGTGTGATGAAAGCCATTTTTGCTTGGTCTTCAGGAGCAATTCTGATTTGGTTGTATCCTGAAAAACCATCCATAAGAGATAACATTCCACTCCCAGCTGTAAATTCTATGATTTGATCCATATTAGGGAGAGGAAAATCATCTTTAGGGCATGCCGCATTAATATCTCTAAAGTCTGTGCAAACCCTAATTTTTGTGGCTTCTTTCTTAGTGACTGGAACAACATTAGAAATCCATTATGCATAATCAATTGCTTGTATGAAAATGATGTTTAAGAGCTTTTCTAATTCACCTTTGACTAATAGTGTGACTTTAGGATGCATCTTTCTTAATTTTTGCTTTACTGGTTTAGCATCAGGGTGCACTACTAGATGATGCATGACTACAGAAGGATCTAAGCCAGGCATATCTGCATATGTCCATGCAAAGACATCTGAATATTCTGTGAGAAATTCTATGTATAATATTTGTTTTTCTTCACTCAATTCGGATCCAGTTTTGACCATATGAGGATTTTCTTCTGTACCAATGTTAACTTTTAGAAAATTGTCTACAACAATGTTCAAGTCTCTTTCAAAATTTGGTGGTGCAGGAGATACACCCATTTCTTGTAATTCTTCCAAAGTGCATTTAGCTAATTCCTCTTGAGGATTACATTCTTCTATATGGGCTATGCATGGCATGGATCCATCAAAGAAATACTGGTTTTGAAAAATTTCTTCTAAAGACACATCATGATATATGTCCCCTTCTAAACATTCATCCATAGAAGCAATCATGTCTGGATATACTAATGTTAACATGTTACATGTATGCACTTTTCTAGACATTGCTTTTAATTCTATGTATTCTTGATATGTCATGAGATTGTCATCATCCTTGTATGGAAATGGCTCAGTTTTTGTGGGGATGAGTCCAAGACCACATCGGGCTGGCCATTCAATAACTTCTAAAGGTTCTCTTATACCCTTTTGATAAGGTCCTAAGCCTTTACCTCTATATCCCAAATTGCACATTATTTCTTTTGGTATTACATATTTATCAGAAAAATAGCATTTGGCAAATTCATTTTGATCAATTGAAATTTGTAATATTGAATACTTTCCAAAATCATATCCTGCAGATATAAATATAGAGCTCCCAATATGACAAATGCTCCCTTTCTTAGGTACTCCAAAAGTGCGGGGAGATGAGGAAGACTCAGATAATATCTTAGAATCTTGCGTAGCTAGATTAACTTCTTCAATTGGTGCCAAAATTGAGGATAAATCCGCTAATCCTTCATCTGAAACTGCATATGAGGTAGATGGCTTATGTTCTTTATCATTTTCCTTAGATGTTGAAAATTTAAACTCTGTAGGGTCTATAGGTAATTCAGTCACTACAGGTTTAGGAAAAGGATTAGATATTCCTTTAGAAGGGGATGGTTCTTTTATTTTTATTGATACTTTATCACATGCTTTAGGTGATGGTGATTTAGAATGTGATTTAGGCTTATAGTGCTTTATGGGTGTATTTGGATTCTGAGGGATAGAAGTCATGGCTGGACAAAATGGAACTCCTATGGGTTCTGCCAGAGCACACATGTCAAAAGGTCTAGGGTCTCCATGGATGATAACCAATTGATTTTTAAATTCAAATTTTACACATTGATGTAATGTGGAAGGAACTGCTCTCATTGCATTGATCCAAGGTCGACCCAAAAGAATGTTGTATGATGCAAAGCAAGGTACAACAAACACAGTCGTATCCAAAATTCATGGACCAACTTGCAATGGGATTTTCATTACTCCACATGTTTCTTGAGTCTCATCATTAAATGCCTTAATAAGCATCTCAGTTTTTTGCATGTCTTCTTTCTTAAACCCAAATATTTGAAAAAAATCATAAGTGCATATATTCAGTGAAGATCCATTGTCTATTAGAACTCTTTTAACTCCTACATCTCCAATCATTGTTGTAATATATAAAGGATTATCTCCAAACATACTTTGAGGAGGTATTTCCTTATCTTTGAAATCTATGAAGTTTACTTCATTTAAAGTTACAACATTTACTATAGCGTTTGGTTCAATATCTTCTGGAACCATCATTTTGTTTAGAGTTTTCATTAATTCATCTCTATGAGTGGGAGAAGTTCTCAAAAGGTCTAGAAGAGAAATTCTCACTGTAATGGTAGATAATTGTTCATTAATATCATAGGGTGTTCTCTGTTGCGAACCAAACACATTATTTCCTTTGTTAGGAGTTTTTAGAATAAATGGGTTTGCTTTATCACTTTGGTCTTGTGAATTCTGGTTTTGGGTCTGTTGCCTTGTAACCACTCCTATAGTCCCCACAAAATTGCTACGAGGTCTTGCATTTTGCGCTTGTTCATTTGAGAGCCACTGTTGTGACGATGGTCTAGTGGTCACTCTTCTTGGAAATGGTTCTTCTGGAACCATCTGATCTGTAATAGGAGTGATTGCTTCAGATTCATCTTCTAAACTATTTGAATTATTTGAAGTGATATCCATTTCACTTTCATCATCACTTCCTTCACTATTCCCTTCATTACTCTCTACAGTTGTTATTTGACAATCTCTTAAGGGTCTGACAGTCATCTGAGATGCCGTAGTAGCATATGGCTTTTGTAAATTTTGATGAGGCATAAAACCACTAATAGTTCCCACATATCTAGTTGGATGGGGAACATTATGTTGTTCTACTTGATTTATAGCTTCTTTACCGTGTTTTGGTAAAGGATGTTGAAAAATATCCAGATTTTGATTTGCATTCTATTTTTGGGGTTGTTTTTGAGCATCATTTTGGACATTTCTAGGAGGAAATTTCTCTACCTCCATATCTCCTTTATCAATTAAATCTTGAATCATATGCTTTAACCTTTTACATGAATTTTTTGAATGTCCATCAACTCTATGAAAATTACAGTGCAAATCAGCTCTAAACCCCGCTACAGTTGTATCGGGTTGTCTTATTTCAGGCAACCGAATTAAGCCTTGTTCTAATAACTGAGGTAAAATCATATGTAATGGTTGATTTAATCTGGTAAACTCTCTTGGAGGTTTATCAGGAGCTTTTAGTATGAACTTCTTCACAACTTCAGTAAGGTTGATATTCTGATTATTCCTACTATCGGTAACTCCGTCACCGACTACTTGCTTGTTCTTATACTGATTTTTAGAATTCTTATCTTCATATTTCTTTTTATATTGACCTCTTCTAATAAGGGCGCTCTCTACCCTTCTCCCTAGGTCAATAGCTTGGTCAAAATATGTTATAGTAGCCATGGAAAGTTCATAGGACAATTGTTCTTGCAAATTATTTATGAATATGTCTAGCATTTCTCTTTGTGGTAATGCAAAATGCAACTTGCTTAAAAGTTGTCTCCACTTAGTTAGGAATTCTGCAAAACTTTCATCTTTACCTTGCTTAATATTGTACAAATATTTAATAGTCACATGCCTCTCTATGTAGGCACTAAATTGATGTACAAACATCTCAGTTGTTTCTTCAAAATTCCTTAAGGAGTTGTTAGGAATTTGATAGTACCATTCCAAGGCTATGCCTCCTAAAATTTTAGGAAACATCTTAAGCATCAGTAAATCATCATGCGAGACATCATGACATGCTATTCTAAACATGCGTAAATGCTCGATGGGATCTTCAGTTCCCTTATATATAGTGAACACCGGCATAGGGAAATGCTTAGGGTAAGGTTGAGCTATTACGATGGGATCCAAGGGTTGACTACACATCTCTTGATAGTTGTATGAGGGATGGTAAGGATCTATTTGGTCTAAGCGGGAAGCCAATTGCTTTACCATTGCTTCCAACCCTTGATGTCCACCAAACTGGTTTGGTTGCATCGTATCATTATATCCTTGATAATAATTAGGTGCAACTGTATTAGGATTTCCCATTGAGACAGTGTTATGCAAAGTATTTCTTGGTGGAACTATCTTTTGATAATTATTCTTTTGCACTTGTTTGCCCTTCCGTTGTTGATTAAGGGCTTGGGAAAGTATAGAAGCAAAGGTCTGTTGCTTAGCATTTGTTCTAACATTATTAAGAGGAATCTTAGAGGCTTGAGTTGTTTGTTTCTGAGGCCTCTGATTTATATGTATCATATTTTGTCTTGGTGTTTCATCTTGATCCTCACTAGATTCTATGTAATGTAAGGGGTTGGTATGCACTTTAAGTGCGGCTGTAAAAGCATCTGCTAGGTTTCCTTTTCCTTGCTTCTCTACTTCTATTGCTTGATTAAGATCATCCATATTATCTCTCATAAAAGATATAAAATTTTCAACGGATTCAAACTTAAGATTACCTTTAGAATTTAATTTAGGTTGATTAAGTTCTACATCCTCACTATCATTGTCATGATCTGAAGAAACATATTCTTCTTCAGACCGAGTTTCTTCATTATTATTTTGTTCTCGGTATGGTTCTCGTTCTTGCTCTAGTTTTTGATCTTCTATTTCATTCTCAGTTTCTTTACCATTCCTTAATTTAGGCATTTTGAATTAAGTTGATTTCATAGATATATATGTTATATATATATATGTGCTAGGTTTTGGGGTATATATATTATTTATATATACCTAACTAATTAAATTAAATTACTATTTTTAGATTGATTTTTTTTTTTATCTAGGACACGTAGAGCAAGCAATTAAACACACAAATAATCACATGCTAGGTAATAGTAGATTTTAATCTTCTTGAAATAATTTATGTATATCATTAATGGGCTCCAATTGATCAGGTGTCATGTAATGCTCTTCTTCAAATGTGAAGTTGTCTTGTAGGAACCTTATGAATTGTGCTAAGGTAATGCAATCTACTTCTAGGTTAGACCTATAAAAATATAGCTCGTGACAATACTCTCTATAGAATACAGCTCTAGGGATGGTATTAAGCCTTCTCTTATCATCTAGGATTATTTCTTGACTTTCTACGTGAGCTAAAAACTTATGTGTCGCTACGACGTCGTCTAGGTAGGTTTCAAAGGAGTAGAAATTAGGTGAAATCAAGGCTCTCTTATTAGTCAACCACCTTTCACAAGATCTTTGAAGGTCAAAATAGGTAGGTTCTCTATAAGGATCCAGGATTCTAGCCAAGTCTATCCTACGGATTTGTTTAAGTTCTTCTTGTCTACTTTCAATAATGTCTAGTCTTCTATCTAATTCAATCCAGGACTCTCCAGATGTTATATTTTCACTTTCATTAAAGTATGAGACTTCTTGAATTGCTAATATTGTAGTAACATTAAGACGAATAGCTCTCCTATAATTATAATCTACCATCTAAAATGCAAATGCAATTTAACTATTGTTTTTTTGTTTTGATTTTGGTTTTTGTTTTGATTTTGATTTTAATATTTAATTTAAGAATCAGAAGATAATCTAATGTTTCACGTCGGGTTCACCAAAGAATGTAGGCCTAAAATTTTTGCACTCCTTTCCTCTAGGCTGATGGATCCACGCCTCAGAGGGAATGGAAAATGATAGAGCTACACCTCGAAAGAGAGGCACTTGATCGTGCCTTCTTGTGGTGATTTTTTGACGAATTGTGGGTTCACCAGGAAACTTTTGATGGCAGTTTCCGCACCTAGGTTGAGAATGAGGTTTAATATGTTCATTTTTGGATCACTCATACAAACACCTAAGGTTGGCCTTTGAAATGCAACTAACCTATCTATGATGCAATTTTTTTTACTTTTTTGATGAAAACAACAGACATGAATAGAAATGACAAATGCAGTTGCTAATTCTATGCTTAAAAGAAATTCAAAACATACCTGAATCGAGATGTCTGATGAAGATTCTAATTTTTTGATGCAGAGCAGGATCACTGCTATTTTGGCAGAATCGCTGTTGTTCCAGGCAAAATCGCTCAACAATTTGCTGAAATCGCAAGCGATTTCATTGCAATTTTGTAGCAACAAAACACAAGACACAAAATGGTTTTCTGGCACAAATATGATTCAAACTTTGATATGTTTCCTATTTAAGCATTCCTTTTCAACTAAATGAAAGATAGAAAAGGTTTGTAATAGATGTAAGTACAAGAGTCTAAATGTTCATGAATTTTATGTAAGCAAAATGCAGATTTAAATTAAAAATTGATTAACATGATGGTGAATACCCGAGATGCATTGTTGAATTAATGAAAATATAATTAAATAACTAAATAAAATGGAAGAGAAGGAAGAAGAACAAATAGAATAAAGGTTTTTGCCCCTAGATGATCTATGAGCAAAATCGCTGCCAAGTCAGCAGGATCGCTGCTATTTTCTATGAAATCGCACACCTACTCTGCCTGCTCGTAGCATGATTCTGTCGATTGTTCTACGATTTTGCCGTTCGTTGTGCGATTTTGACTGCAACCTGCAAGTGAAAATTTTCTAAAGAGGGTAATGGGACAATGATGGATTTTAGGCAAATATGGGAAAATTGAATATGGGAAGATTATACTAATGGCTTCTCAATTCTGCTATCTGCTCAGGGGATCACTTAGCATGCTTTGCAATCAGGGAGTCAGCCTCAAAAAATGAATTAGAGGGGGGATTAAATAGGATTAGGGGAAAATCTGGGAAATCAGGAGGTTAGGCCAAAATAGGGAGGGATTTGGGATCCCTCCTATGTTTTCCCCTTGCCTAATCTCGCTAGAATCCATCGTTACAACCTCTTTCCAAACTCAGAAACGTGGTTTGAAATGGATTTTTGGCATTTTGCAAACTTGGGAAAATTCTGTTTTTGAGCAAAATCGCTTGACGATTTTGCTAGCCGCTCAAGCGATTTTGCTGAAAGTCAGGCGATTTTGCCCAACGGTCAAAACAACATTGGTTTGAGGGCACAAAAATCGAGGCAAATGGATTTTTGCTAATTTTGAATGATTTTCGGGTAGACTTAGGTAAATTTGATGTTTTTATCAATTTTAATGTTTTTACTGAGTTAATAAATTTAAGTGCATCAAATTTAAGGTGCTACACTCTTTATCAAATTTATTCACACCTATTAATTATTTCTAATTATAAAATTCTCCTTGTTATATGAGAATGCATCAATAACAAAATATTATTAAATTACATCTACATGATGGCCACCATTCTAATACTTAATGATGATTTCTCTTCCTATGCGTGGGACATGAATCATAACATATTACTACTATACTTATCATTACAATTTCTCAATAAATATTATATCTATCTTGAAGCATGCTTGGGAATTTTTCTAACGATGACTCAACTGGCATCCTTTGAAATACCTTATCATGAATTACAACAATATTTAAGTATTTTCTTAAAGGGTAAATCAATGAAATTCTCCTCTTGAGTGCACTAACATGAATATCACCCTTTGAGCACACTAAAATGAAAGCTCCCATTGAAGCAATCAAAACATAAGTCCCATTTAGAAAATCACTCAAATTATCAAGTTTTCTTATTGTAGGCTTTTCATATAGATTTTCTCAAGTCCCAATATTTAGAATATGGAGTAGAATAAAATATAAGAGAAATTAATATATTAAATGGTCAAAATCAATGAACATAACATTCATGAAAATAACAATAATATGAATAAAATGGCCAATATCAATGACAATATGCATAAGAAAATTTACAACATAGTTGCTAAAAAATATTGCATACAACCTTCAATATTTTCTTATGAGTTTTCTATTACAATCTTCAATATTAGATGATTATTCAATACAACACATGGAGATTTATCTCCATTATATTACCTTATAAAGGTGACTCTTCAATACTTGAATATTTCACTCCACACATATTTGAGAGATGTAACCTTTCCTATTCCATACTTAAGAAAAATCTCACATGTCCATCAGTTTCACATCTTGCTACTTGCATACATGATTCTTGACTCTCTATTTACTTGCACATTTTACTCTATGACAATTTCACACTTTCTATAATATTCTCCTCATATAAAGGGATGAAACAAGAATAAATATGTTAGAGGTATTGGAGTTAGTGATTTTTTCTAAACTCATAATGTAATTGCCTCTACAAATATTTAAAAACTTGCTTCACCTAAATAACAAAAGCCAAAATAAAATTTCATTAGATTGGATCAGCTTCCTTCTATCATCCTAGAACAACTCCTTCAAGACAAGACGGTAGAATTTCTACCTATTAAGCTAATATATTTTAAGAGAAAGCAATCTCATTCATTCTTCCCCAATGAACATTGTGCTTTCCACTACATTAATGTTCATACAACCAATAAATGTAGGGGCCTTAGGAATCTAATCCAAGACTTGATATATAATGGACAACTCATCTTTAGTAGTTCTACTCCCCAACCTTTCTTGGATAATTTTTTTGAAACTTTCTAATATCCACAACCAATAATAGCCAAAGGTCAATGAAATATGCTTGCTATAGGAATATCCCACCACTAAATCAAGGTATGGTGGGACCATTCCAAATCTTTTGATCAATCTTCCCCATGAAATCATTTATCTCATCCTCTAGCCTTAGATATTCAACTCAATCTATCTGATAGGACATGGATGTTGTGGGATAGGGTATGTCCCTAGTAGTAGTATGCTTCTTCCCACTTTAATTTCATATAGACATTATGATTAAGCCAATTTCTTTGTTTTTGGGGTCCAATGGCCATATCGTTCTTATAAATAGATTGGATTGGGATGAAAGAGTTGAGGACACTCCACTTCTTTTAGTTATTTAATCATTTGTATCCTTATATACTAATTAATCTACATGCTTTAGGTTATCCATAATGCATTTTATGTAGGACATGATTCAACATTGATTGCCTACTCATATGACTATTTGCATTGGTTACTTGTTTACATGGTTGCTTGCTATCATGATTTACTTACATGCATGTGCATGGTTCTCTTTGAATGGTTTGTTGCATATTGAGTCAAGAGATATTCCATGATGTGATGATGATGATCATAGATAGTGTAGTTCATACATACATTATACTTGCAATAGGTGTCTAATGCTAGTATATCCCCCAATTCCTTTTTTGTAAGACAAGTCAAAGTTTTACCAACCATCTCTTCATCAATTTAATCCAACTATCAATTTTCTCTATCTATCACCATCATCGATCTTTATCAAATTGGTATTTGTAATAATTTAATCTATATATCAATATTTATTGACCTTTACCCACTTAGTCATCTCTATTTTTCATCAATTAAATCATCTATGTCTAATATTACAGACAGTCCCTTTATATTATCTCTTTATCAAATTGATTTACACCTATCATTTCTTTCAAATTGTAAAATTCTCCTTGTCATACGAGAATGAATCAATAACAAAATGTTATTAAATTACAACTACATGATGGCCACCATTCTAATCCATAATGATGATATCCATTCTTATGCATGGGTATGAATCATAACATATTACTACTATACTTATCATTATAATTCATCAATAAATCTTACATCTATCTTGAAAGGATGACTCGATTGGCATCCTTTGAAATACCTTATCATGAATTACAACAAAATTTAAGCATTTTATTAAAGGGTGAATCAATGAAATTTACCCCCTGATTGAACTAACATAAAAATCACCCTTTGGGTACACTAAAATGAAAGCTCCCCTTGGAGCAACAAAAAAAATAAGTTTTGTTTATGCAATCACTCAAAGAATCATGTTTTGTTATTATTGGTTTTTCAGCCAGATATCTCAAGTCCTAATATTTAGGATCTTGAGTAGAATCAAATATAAGAGAAATTATTATATCGCCAAAATAAATGAACATAAAATTCATGAAATAACAATAATATGAATAAAATGGCCAATATTAATGACAATATGCATAAAAAACTTTACAACATAGTTGCTAAAAATATTGCATATAACCTTCAATATTCTCTTATGAGTCTTCTATTACAATCTTCAATATTAGATGATTGTTCAATGCAATACATGGAACTTTATCTCCATTATATAACCTTAGAAATGTGACTCTTCAATACTTTACTATTGCACTCATCACATATCTAAGAGATGTAACCTTTCATATTCCATAGTTAAGACAAATATCACTTATCCCCTGGATTCACATCTTGCCACTTGTCTACATGACTCTTGACTCTCTATTTACTTGCACATTTTACTCTATGAAACTTTCTCACTCTATAATATTCCCCCTACCTAAAGGGATGAAAAAAAAAAAAATATGTTAGAGGCATTGGAGCCAGTGACTTTTGCTAGACTCATAATGTAATTTCCACTACGACTCTTCAAAAACTTGCTTCACCTAAATAACAAAATCCAGAATTAATTTCCACTAGATTGGATTAGGTTCCTTCTATCATCTTAGAACAACTCCTTCAAGCCAAGATGATAGAACTTCCACCTATTAATCCAATAGATTTTAAAATAGAGCAAGCTCGTTCATTCCACCTTAATGAAAATTGTGCCTTCCACTATATCAATGTTAATACAACCAATAAATGTAGGGGTCTTAGGAATATAATCCAAGACTTTATAGATAATGGACAACTCATATTTAGTAGTTCTAGTCCCCAAATTTTCTTGGATAAATTATTTGAAACTTTCTAATATCCACAATCCAACAATAGCCAAAGGACAATGAAATATGCTTTCTATAGGAATGTCCCACCACTAAATCAAGGTATAGTGGGACCATTCTAAATCTTTTGATCAATCTTCCCCATGAAATATTTTATCTCATCTTCTAGCCTTAGATAGTCAAATCAATATATTTGATAGGATATGGACGTTGTGTGATAGGGTATGCCCCTAGTAGTGGTATACTTATTCCCACTTTACTTTCATCTAGCCATGATGATTAAGCCATTTTCTTTATTTTTGGGTCCCATAGCCATATCGTTCTTATAAATAGATTGGATTGGAATGAAAGAGTTGAGGAAACTCCACTTCTTTTAGTTCTTTAATCATTTTGACCCTTATATCCTAATGAATCTACATATTTCAGGTTCACCATAATGTATTTTATTTAGGATATGATTCAACATTGATTGCCTACTCATATAACTATTTGCATTGGTTACTTGTTTGCATGGTTTCTTGCTATTATTATTTACTTACATTCATGAAATGGATTTAAAATCCAACTAACTTCATATTATTTACAAACTCATTATATAGGCACTAATGGCCCAAAATACATAACCAAACCCATCAAATCATGGATTTGATCCAATATGCTTAACCATAAGCTACAAAAGTGCAAGGGAGAATGCACGTAACTTCTAAGTTAAGAGGAAAGGAATAATGCTAACTATAAGATCCATTTTAGCTATCTTGAAGTACACACTTCCTACTTTGAGTTCACACTTACTAACTAAAACTCTAAATAACAACTAGAAGATAACTAGTGCCCACAAGTGCATGTGAGAAAGAGACTCACTTACAATTATTAATTTACAAGAAATAAACTATGCAAACCTAGCTAGGAACTACTAGAGGGGTCATATGAGGGATCAAACATCAATCCTCATCAATTCATGTTCCTAGTTCTCCTTGATTAGTTTGTTGCATATTGAGTCAAGAGATATTCCATGATGTGAAGACGATGATCCTAGATAGTGTAGTTCATACATACATTGCACTTGCACTAGGTGACTAATGCTAGTAGATCCCCCAATTCCCTGCTTGTAAGACAATTCAAAGTTTTACCAAACATCTTTACATAAATCTAATCCAAATATAAATTTCTTCTATATATCCCCATTATCTATCTTTATCAACTTGGTCTTTATCATAATTTAATCTATATATCAATATTTATCTACCTTTACCCACTTAGTCGTCTCTATATTTTCATCAATTCAATCATCTATGTCTAAGATTTTTTTTTTGTTGATGGTGGTGTGGTTTAAGAATGATATATCAGCTACAACATAGAGGATGGTCATTCTAAAACAAATTCCTAGGAGCAATAATACCCATTATGGCCATATTGAAGTCCTAGAACATTCAATATGTACCTGCACAATGATCACTAATGCCATGAAATCCCTTTGTATTGCAGTGACAACACAGGCTGGCCAAAAATGTAGAGTACATAGAAAAGACAACAATAAAAGGAATGAACATCGGTCTGCAAATCGAGGTTATATTGATGTTAGCATCATTCTTGGCCAAAGAGACCATTTTAATAGACTTAATCAGTTACCCTAACTTTATTAATATTTTTTTGATTACATAAAAAATAGTGACAACCACACTATTTCTAGTTGGTCACAACTTCACTAATATGATAAACTTGAGAAACATAGTTTGTTCTCTTCTCTAGCTAGCCATATATTGATGGCCAAAGCCATATCACGTACCAAGAAAAATAAACACTTTGTGCACTACCTATCAAACATAGAATTAAAAGTAGAACAAAATTTTATATCACTAAAAATAAGATATATCACTAAAATAAAACACTTATTACTTATTGTAAAGATCCTCCCATTTAATCCAATTAGTGATCTGCCCATTCTTAATTCCCTCTTAACCAACCTCTTGTATCTAAGACGAGGAAGGTTCAAGGCATACACCCCATTGTCTTTCCATATCCAAATAGACCTATATGGAAGCACCTAGCCTCTACGCCCAATAAACCGTCTTCCATGCCTCCTAGATCCTCTTACAAATCCACTAAGATTTACAAAACTCTATTGCCTAAGACTTATTTGCATATCCTGTTAAATAGACGTTGGGACATTGTCTATCTAGAGAAGAAGTGGAAGAAGAGGCTAAAGTAGGTTTGGAAATTCTGATTATCTGCTCAGCTCAAGGTTTTTCTTTGGTTGTTTATTTTCCAAGGTATCCATTGTAAGGCAAGGTGGATGAATATATCAGACCTTTGTAGTAATTATGGCAGAAAAAAAACTGTTAAACATATCTTTTGTGATTGTATTGTAGCAAGGAATGTTTGGAAAATATTGAAGTGGACCTATTATCCTATCCTAGGTGATAGGTGGAGTTGGAAATTGGTTCTTATGGGAGATGCTTTTGGTTGCCCTCAACATATTAGGGGGGTGTGGATTGTTATCAAAGAAAAGCAAAAAAAATAGTTGGAGTTTTTTATGATGCAGGAGCATCTAGCTAGCAAGAACCAAATAAGAAAAGCTAAAAACAAAATAGTTGGATTTTTTTATTATGAAACTGGATAAACATGCAGTTGGAAACCAAGATCGGATAAGGATAAGGATGAAAACAAAACTACAAGTAGGGTTGTGGTTTGTACATGTGGTTTTGGGAACACTATTTGTGAACATGGTTGGATATAAAAGAAAAGAGGAAGAGACATAAATTTTCATCTTCCAACATTGGAAGGTCACTAAAAAAAGACCAAACAAGGCTACATGGAGGCAGTAGAGGATTGACTAGAGAAGAAAAGTGGAGTTGGCAGGGATCTGGTATGATCAGGAGACTAGTACTATGAGGAGTACGTTTAGATGTGTGACAAGTGGGGTTTTGGTTTGTGTACATGGTTTTGAGCACATAGTTTGTGCACATGGTTGGATATAAAATAAAAAAGGAAGGGACATAAATTTTTATCTTCCAACATTGGAAGGTCATCAAAAAAGGACCAGACAAGGCTGCATGGAGGTAGAAGAGGATTGAAAAGAGAAGATATGTGGAGTCGACAAGGATCTAGGAGGACTAGATAAGGTTACATCGAGGTAGTAGAAGACTGACTATAGAAGAAAAGTGGAGTTGGTAGGGATTTGGTATGATCGGGAGACTAGTACTATGAGGAGTGCTTGTAGATGTGTGGTAATTATGGTCACCATGGAATTGCTTTGGGAGAGCAATTAAGAAGTTTATGACAACTATAGCCATTGTTGTAATGTGTTGTTGTGGATGTTTAAAAAACTATGAAAAAAAATAGTATTATGTGTTTATTTATTTTTTACTATGTACTCTGATCATGCAAATAAAATTTATGTTATTATTTTTGTGCATGTTGGTGTAAATATGACTGAGCAACTAGGAGAGGTTGTTGTTTAATTGATCCTCTCTTCACCATTGTATCATTTTGGTATAAAATACATAATATCATTGAGGACGTGTCAAAGGAGAGATGACACAATGGGAGAAGGTGAAGAGGATGTTGAGTGCATTATATGCGAGGATGTTTGATTGTTAGAGGAAGGCCAAGATAAGACAATGAAGTTGACCTTGTGTAGACAACCAAGCTAGAGTGGTTGTAGCTTGGAAAAACACTTCATGAACTAGAGCTCATGAAACATTTTTTACCCGATGAGGATGATGCAGTAGCTTCCAGATGGCAATATCCAACTCAAAAAAAGAAAAGAAAAAAACAATTAGAGTTTTTATGAAGGATTAGGTAAGTGACAAGCATGCAACTTGCAGTTCCACCATTTGAGATAGCTAGATGATTTATGTTTTTAGAAAAAAGTTGGATTTTTAGAAAAATATGTATTTAAAAAAAAGCTAGAAACTTCATGCAAAGAGAAAAGCTTAATGCATAGCTGTAAAAAGGATGGATAAGAATGCTTAGTTGTCACCGAAAGTTTAACTAGCATGTGTAGCTAGCAAGTCATTGTTTTTTATGCTTATAAATAAGAAGTTGATGTGGAGCGTGAGAGGGGAGCAGAGGGGCTCCAAAGAAATTGGCACTCTGTGTAGTGTAGGAGGTTTCTTATATGAAGCCTCAAAGGAAAGAAATTGACACTCTATGTAGTGCTTGCAGGAGGTTTGTTATGTAAAGTCTCAGAAGAAGAAATTGGCACTTTGCACAGTGCTTGCAGGAGGTTTGCTATGTAAAACCTTGAAGGAAGAAATTGACACTATGTGTAGTTCTTGTAGGAGGTTTGATATGTGAAACCTATTAGCTTTTGAGGATATATGCAGAGGGAGAGATCTAACACAGGTCCTGATAATATGAAATAAGTGAGTCTACAATATGAATGAAATATACTATAAATAGAAAGTGGTAAAAATACAATGCAGTATGGAGGATAAGGTCACTCCATTAATATAAGATAAAGAACTACATTGTGCTCCATACAGGAGCTCTACCACAAACTACTTTCTATAACAACACTCTTGATATCTATATGCTCTACTTCATGATCTATCACTATGAGGCCCTTTATATAGGAAAAGAGATTCCTTGGCCAACACTCTACCTAGTTGTACAAGTGGACACCTTGCACATTACAACATGCACATTGACACTTGTGCATTTATTACATTGCTTTAAGTAAGTAGCTAACTTCCCCCTAAAGTAATCTCTACTCTAAATATGTACCATAGGTGGTACATTTACATGACCCAAATGATGTAATATATTCTAACTCTAACACCCCCTGTATTACATTATTTGGGTATTGAAGATTTCAATCTTCAATATGGATCTTCTTCTTCTGGATGCTCTTTGGCTTGCTCAGGTTCTTGCACTGTAATCCTCCTTGGATTGGTTCTTCTTCTTCTTCTATTTTGAGTCAAATATCAAACTTGTATTCTCCTTCTTTGCTTACTGTAATCTGATTAAGCAAGTAGTCAGTGTCTTCATATGATGCAAAGAGAGTTGTAGCTGAGGGTTCTTTAGTATTTTGGAGATGCTCGTCTAGTTCAATATTTGTGATTTCTTTGGTATTCATGTTCTCTCCATTATGATTTCTTTTAGCATATCTTTTCTTCCTTTTTCTCCTTCTTCTCCTACAATTCTGCATTGATGCTAGTGGAATTTCTACTTCATGAGGAGTTAGTCTATCATCACAATAAAATTGATTTGTATTGCTAGCTTGCTTCATGTGTTGAGTGAGTACATATACTATTAATGATAGATAAATCATCAAACATTCCTCTAATGTAAATATAACTATCTTTTGTGAATTCCACCATGCCTTGAAAATATTTTCATGAAGATAACCAATTAATGCTTCAAATTTTCCCTCTTTTGCCTCTTTAAGAAATAAGGAGAATATCTATTTTTCACTATCTGATAGATTCTCATATCCTTCAAGGGTATCTATCAAGTTTTGAGAATATAATTCCATTTCATGAAATAATTCTTTATTGATAAAGGTATTTCTTATTATTTCATCCATATTCCTTGATAGATTTAGGATAGTGTTGCTTGTTATTCCTTAGGACTGTAGGAATGAATTTGATAGAACCTTTTTAGAGTTTAGGTTTTTGTAGACTTCCTTATATCTCCCTAGTTAAGTGAATTGGTAGAGTATGTAGACTTTGTAGAAACCTTATGATTCCAAATGGATTAAGTACTTGATAATTTTTGATGAATGCTATAATTATCAAGTTTTGTAGAATGCCTTATGACTCCCTAGTGTTTTTAGATATGCTATATGATGGATAAAGTGCTTCTTGAGAATAGTAGTTCAATTTTGAGTTGATTTTGTAATGTTTTGTAAGTGGAAAAAATCAACTTCTATTACACCTTATTGCTCCTATTGAACTTAAGCACTTTCTAATTAGATGAGGTTCTATTGGTTGGATTTCTTTTGTCCCCTTTAATATGATTTGAGACAAGCATGCCAATGTATTTCCAACTCTTGATTTTTCTTAATAGACCTCCTTTATAGCTTTTGATGTTTGATGTTTAATGTTTCTAAATTCCAATTAATTTATTTGATGTAGTATTCCTTATGACTCCCTAATTTGGAATATTAGAAAACAATGTAATATTTGCAATAATATGATTTTAATTTCCAAGTTGAAATTCCTTATTCCTCCTTTATTATTTGTAAATATAAATATTTTGTAATATGCTTGCTTGATATATTACTAATGCTAAGTGAATGAATTGCAATAGTAAATATAATTGCCCTTATAACTCCTATATTTCTTAATTTATAGCAAGCAATAAATAGTCTTCGATTTACCTTAGTATTCCTTTGCCTTTGATGTTGTGAGGTGGTAGATTTGAATGCTTTGATATGGCAGTCACTACTTTCTTAGACTGATATTGAATTCTCCCTTATGTAGCACTTTGATTGGTGATGAATTATCCTTTATGTAGCACTTATATTCTCTGTAACTAGTATTGATATGAATTTGAGAATGCTCGGTCTTATCTTCACCTCCAATGGTGTACTTCCTTCTCTATGAATAGTATGTTGATATGTTGGTTTCAATGATATATTCCTTCCATGAACAATGCATTGAATTATTGATTGAATGAGGTACTTCCTTCCATGAATGAGACATGGATTTTTGATCGAATGTGGTATTGTATTTTCTGGTCTTTATGATAACTTCTTTAATGCTAGCTCTCTCTCCTTCGAATGGTACATAGGCTTAAATTAGCCTTCTCCTCTGAATATGCTTCACACCATTCAATGCTAGTCTTCTCCTTTGACCTCTGACGCTTTCCTTCTTCAATATGGATGCTTTAAATAGGAATGCTTCCTTGTGACTTTTGAACAAGTGTCACTTGAGCGTTACTTTGTTAGGCATTGATATTCCAATGTATGCAATGATAAGTTTGGTGGTAACCTCCCAAAGACTTGTAACTCCTCCTAAGCATTGGAATATTTTTGAATATTTGAATGCTTAGAGCTCTTGTGCCAAGTGGCACTCATGGCTTATGCATGTAAGCCTTTCTTCTAACGCTCCAATGATGCCCTATATTTTACCTATATCTTTGAAAATGTGCGTTAGCTTGCTATGTTTCTTGAAATACAAGCAATCTCTCTTCACTATTCACTCATTATCTTGAAGAGGATTATGGATGGCACTAGTTGTATTGCTTCTTGGTTCTATGGCACTCTTCAATGATGGTCCTATGGCAGCTTCTTGTGCTCTTCAATGGTGGACGTTCTCTCCAAGTAGAAACCTTGGGTATAACACTTCTTCCTACACCTGTAATATGTTGCTTGTTCATTTTTGTAATACTCGATTGCTTAGCCTTTTGCTTGGATTTGATAATGCTTCTTCTATGTTGTTTATATATCTTTTATAATAATTGATTGCTAGCCTTTTGCTTAGCTTTGATGGTGCTTCTCCTTACGTAGATAGTTTCCCTCTGTATGCTACCCTTTTCTCTATGTAGACTTGGATGGTAATGGCTTCTTATTATGACTCCAATATTGTAGGTGATACACTCTCTTCTAGGGCTTGGATTGGATATGGAGAAATGGTGTTTTTAAACACCTTGATTCTTAGATGTGTGAGCTCTTCTATGGCTCCTTCCTCTTGCTTGAATTCTACCCTTCAACCTACAAAATATGACAGTTGCGTTGCTCCCTGTAAATATGATGGCTTTTGTCCTTTCAAAGGAACAAAAGAGGTGCTCTGTAATAGTTAGATTTGCACCAATATGAAGGACATTTTTATGAAATCCTTCTTGCCTCTTTTAATATTCTTCCTTGGATATTTTAATGATAGTTAATCCAAGCTAATGAGATGTTATTTTTTGAAGTAAGGATTTATGCTCTCTGCACTTAAATGAAATCCTTATATTTTCCTTGAATCTTGAGACTCACCAAGTCTCGATTTGAGGCTTCCTTCAAGGATATTAATGGTGGCTTTCTTCTTCACCTTTTTCTTGTAATGGTGGCTTCCTTTGGCCACATAGTGTTGCAGATTCTTGTGCTAGTTTTGTGCTTTTAGTAACACAAACTAATTTCTTGAGAGTAACTAGTCAAATATCAACTAGTATAGTGCTATAATGGACTAATAATGCACTTTTTAATGATAATAAACTCTCAGAATAAATTCTAATGCACTTAATAATCTTCTACAATTTTCACTACAATCAATATTGTAGGATGTAGTCTTCTTGCTTTCTAGATAGATAATAGGTAGATGATAGTTTTCTTTCTTTCAAAAATATCCAACTCCTATTAATGTGCAAATATATCTTAAAATGAATTCTCCTTTTTGCACTTTCTAGAAGACTATAATATGAGCCCTTCTTCTTGCAACTTTAATCCAAATATGGTGCTTAATGGAATTTGATAATGAACCCTAATTTAAGTTCAACTGATTGCACCCTAGTTGCTTACCTTTAATGGCTTCTGAAGTAGATGTAGATCTTGGTGTTTTGTTTCACCAAGTTGCTACCTTGTAGTAGATGAATTCATAGCTTCTTGTTGGCTATCTAGAATAACTTCTTGCTTCACCAAACTGAGGTCTTGAACTTTCTATCTTGAGCCTTAGGTTTGGTGGCTTGATCCTTCTAGTGATATTCTATCTTCTATTATAGTTTCAAAGAACTCCTTTCTCTGAACTTGTGCCTTCTTGCTGTGAGAGGTAATCTCCAAGTCTCCTGGATTTGATAGGCTTCTTCTATCTGAATCTTCCTTCAACCTTCTTGTCAAACTCTGACTTCAAACAAGATCTTTTTCTTCTCAAGATTTTGAATGTCTTGAGGTCTTCACTAGATTCTTCTTCTAGATTTGGCACTCCTTGCCAAATTCTTCTTCTTAAATTTGGCACTCCTTGCCAAATTCTTCTTCTCTTGGGCTTGTTGTTGGATGGCGATAATTGTCCCAAGTCCTTCACTATCAGGAGCTTTTCCTTGATAGTGGATTTCTCCAATGAGTTCTCCTAGGAACTCCTTTGATAATGCTTCTATGAGCTCTATAGTAAGGCTCTCCAAGCCTTCTTCTTTTTTCTTGAGACCTCTCCAAGGTCTTCTATCTGGAAGCTTCTTTGGTCTTCCAACTGAGACCTTTTCTTCAACCTTCTACTTTTGGAAGTGTTGGTGATGAGATCTTCTTCTCTGATCTCTGATTCTACTGCTTCTGGATTCTAGAATAGGACTTCATTGGTCCTTTCTCTTTCTTCTACAATTTGTAGGCTTTTATGGAGATCACCAATCTCCTATTTCTTGGACTCTTCTTTGGAGTCTTTCTTCTGAATCAAGAACTTTATCTTCTGAGTTAGGAATTCATTTCTAGAATTTTCTTCAGAAAATTTTCTTTGGAGTTTTCTTCTGAGTCAGAATTTATCTTCTGAATCAGGAATTCTTCTCTAAAATTTTCTTTATAATTAAGGCTTCTATGGCCTCCTTCTTTTCTAGGCTTCTATGGCCTTTTCTTCTTCTAGGCTTCTTTGGCCTATTCTTCTTCTACACTCTATAGGTATTAATATTGAATGGAGATCACCAATCTCCTATCTCCTCTTATGACTCAACTTTTGGAGTCTCTTCTTCCTTGAGTCTTCTATAAGGCTATTGTGGCCTTTTCTTTACTTCTGTAATTTGTAGGATTGTAGCTCTTGTAATGAGACCTTTCTCGAGGTCTTTGAAATATTTAGTCTTCTCCTTGTTGTTGCAAGTACTAGAATGATTCTTGAAGATGTTCTTCCTAACTCTCTTGTAGGAAGCTTCCCAAATTTTTGTTGAATCTCCTTTTCCTGCAACAAGTTGTTAGAGACTGGAATGGAAGAACTTATAAATCTGGAGATACTAATATTCACTAGTTGATTTGTCAAACTAGTGGCTTGAATGTTGAGTCCTAGTCTTCACGAGTTTTTCTGCAACTCTGTGGAAAGACTCTAGCCAAATATAATCTCAGGTTTTCTGCAACTGAGATTTAATCCTCACTTTTCTAATCCTGTTGACTCTCCCTATTCCTCTTGACCTACTGGACTTCTCTTATGATAGATGTAGGTCCTCCTATTCCTATCTCGATTCATCGTGGCTCTGATACCACTATTAGATTTTGAGGATATATGCAGAGGGAGAGATCTAACACAGGTCCTGATAATATGAAATAAGTGAGTCTACAATATGAATGAAATATACTATAAATAGAAAGTGGTAAAAATACAATGCAGTATGGAGGATAAGGTCACTCCATTAATATAAGCTAAAGAACTACATTGTGCTCCATACAGGAGCTCTACCACAAACTACTCTCTACAATAACGCTCTTGATATCTATATGCTTTGCCTTCTGATCTATCACTATGAGGCCCTTTATATAGGAAAAGAGATTCCTTGGCCAACACTCTACCTAGTTGTACAAGTGGACACCTTGCACATTACAACATGCACATTGACACTTGTGCATTTATTACATTGCTTGAAGTAAGTAGCTAACTTCCCCCTAAAGTAATCTCTACTCTAACTATGTACTGAAGAACACAAGCTTTTAATGAGAGGGGGGGTGAACAGTATAAGATTACTTTTTACTTTTCTTTACTCAATCAATATCATCCAATATATCAATTCAATATCAATAGAATTAATTAAAGCAATGCACAAATCACCACACATATGTTGGCAATTTTGGGTTTGAGATCCTAGCTTCTTGTCTATGAGTTGTCATTGATGTCAAAAGGAAATGGCATTAATGTTAAGAGGATGTGTTGGCTTCAAAGGTGGAATATTCCAAGAGAATATTTTTAAGAGAATCCGGAGAGATTCCATTGGCAAGGGTTTTTCATTAAAACCAAACCGGTTTTTATTAAAACCAAGTTAAATGGTTTTTATTAAAACCAATGGAGGTTCTCTTTATTATTTATTTAATTATTATTTAAAACCCTTCAAGGTTTTAATTAATTAATTATTTAATTAATTAAGGGAGAAATTATTTTTAATTTATTAAAAATATGTAAAGGTTTTTAAACCTTTTTTATTCTTAATTTATTAAAATTATTTAAGGGTTTTTAAACCCTTTTTGAAAATACTTTTGATTAATTTCGAAATGGTCTTTATTTTCGCCGACGTCAAGGTGTCTTCAAAGAGACTATTTATTCTCCAACTCCTAAGGTTGGAAGGCTAATTAATTTGAAATTCCCCGAATGCAATTTGCGGTGTTTGTGCTCTGTATTCGCTGCGATCGAAGGAAGACTTAGAAGCACGTGCGGTTGAAAAGTCTTCGGGAGTTTTTTTTTGAGGGTGAAGTGGAGGGAAGTTCACTTGTGAACTTCATAGCCCGTGTGGGCTAGTGGCAGCGAAGGTTGCTGTTGGGTGCTGCATTGGCGGAGGTCACCGTTTCGAGTCTCATGGGGGTGCTTTGCTAGAGAACACACGTTTTTATTAAAACATATTTATGCCACGAAATTCGGAGTTTCTTGGACAACGATTTATAAGGTGTGATTAAATTTTATGAGTTTTGGCTTTTTTGATTAGCATCGAATAAAATATTAGGAGAAATAAGGGCATATTTCTTTGGATGTATTTTTAAGATTATTCTTTGCTATGCTAAAATTAAAAATGGAGGTATAAGGTGTGAGTCTGTGATTGTTGATTTATTGGCATGTTATGGTGGTTGTGTAAAAGAAGTGTAGCTAAAAGGTGTAATAAAGGAAGTTTATATTATTGCCCATTTCTTTTTATTCTAACCCTAACTTGGTTGGAAGTTTGAGAGTTGTGTGTGGTGACAGCTTGAAGGTTCAATTATCTTCTACTCCAATAAGGTATGGGCACATTCTTCTTATGAGTATGATTGGTGTATGTTTTCTAAAATAAGGTTGGAGTGAAAAGGTATTCTACTAGGTATCCTTTGGCTAGGTGTAAATCCTATTTTCTAGTTTGTTGAAGACTACTTATGCATTGTTATCCTTAAGGAGAGTTTTTTTGGTGACTGCATAATTTTTGGTTTGAGATAGTGGAAGCTTTGTGCACTAGGGTTTATATTTGTGAGTCTAGCTACTTGCATTGAGTTGGTGGAACCCTTTGGTTGGCTGTTTTGAGTTTGATGGTTGAGTTGCTTCCATAGAGGTTGTTTGATCAAGTTATTGCTTTACTTGATTCATGATATTGGGCTTACTCCATTGAGTTGATTTGAGCAAGTTATTATTTGCATTTGGTGATATTGTGTTGGTGGTTGTTTTGTTCAAATATCTTTGGAGGGAAAATGATTTCTACTTGTTTCCTTTTCTTGTGATGATTGGTTGAATGCTTCAAGGTTGATGTTGAGTTGAATGGTGTTGGTTGACTAAACCTTGTTTGATGAGCATTGTTGTTGAAACCCTAATTGATGGTGAAAATAACATGAGTATCATTGTTATGTGATTCTTTGCATAGTTGGCAATTGTTGGGGTTTCATGTTCTTGAAAGAAAACATTCTATCCTATCCATTTCAGATATTGAGTTGAGTTTTCGATTTGAGATTGAGATTGAGTTGAGTTGATTTGAGTTGAGTTTTGAGATTGGGATTTGAGTATAGAACATATTGAGTCTCTAAAAATTCTCTTTATGCTTCTATAAGTTTGAAAAATCACATTGGGTCTCTAACAATTCACTTTGTGATTTCCTACTAAGAAAGTTTTTCTTGGTGAGCTTGCTGAGTTTTTGGACAGGTTCTCGTGGGGACTTGTGAGCAGTTCTTGGACAGGTTCCAGTGGGGACTTGTGAGCAATTTTTGGACAGGTTCTAGTAGGGACTTGTGAGTAGTTTTGGACAGGTTTTGATGGGGACTTGTGAGCAGTTTTGGACAGGTTTTGATGGGGACTTGTGAGCAGATTTGGACAGGTCCTGCAGAGGACTTGTGAGTTGAGTTTGATAGTTCTATCAGAGAACTTGAGGATAGAGGTGCATTGGTTCTATGAGAATAACCCGAGGATAGTTGGCAAGTCTTTGAGAAGGCTTGTATGTAGAGGATTGATTTGTTCAAGAGTTGGACAGATCTGACAGACAAAGGAAGACTTGTACTAGACCGACTAACTATGTTTGGTACAGGTTGCTAAGCTGTTGTGGACGTGATCATAGAAGGTAGAGGTCTCTTAGGCTAAGCATTGAGGACAATAGGTATTTGGTGGAAAGGATTTCCACATGCTAGAAAGAGGTAGAGGTAGTTGATCTTCTGAGGGATCATTTCCAGAGCAGAGGGGAAGGTATCTCCTTTGAGTAGAGGCTCATAAATTCTGATTGGGGGAAGGTATCTCCTTTGAGCAAAGGCTCATAAATTCTGATTGGGGGAAGGTATCTCCTTTGGGTCGAGGCTCATAAACATTGTAATTGGGAAGGATTCCTAAAGAAATTTGAGATAAATTTTAGAGAAAAGTTTTGTGGATGTAGCCCAACCATTCTGGGTGAACCACGTTAAAATTGGTGTCACTTTGTGGATGATATTGTGCATTGCTTTGATATTGCTTTGGGTATATTGCTTTACTATTTTGAAGTATAAAGGAAAAAGTAAAAGGAGGTCTTATACTGTTCACCCCCCCTCTCAGTATAAGCTTGTGTTATTCAACATAATAGAGACACCAATTTAATGTGGTTCATCCAATATGGGCTACTCCATGGAGAAAATATTAAACTAAAATTTTCTCAACAAATATCTTGGTAATCCTTTCCCTATTACAATGTTTATGGACCTCTATCCAAAGGAGACACCAATCCCCTAATATAGTTTATGGATATCTATCCACAGGAGATACCAATCCCCTTAGCTGGTTTATGGATCTCTATCCATAGGAGAACTTCTTCTCCTCTGCTCTAGCTGGTGATCCTCTAGAAGACTATTGCATCCACTACACTGGCTTGTGGATATCTCTCCACTAAAGACCTTTATCCTCACTCAGAAGACTCTTTCCTCACTAACCTGGCTAATGGATCTCTATCCACTCGAGACTACTGTCCTATTCTCTATCACCTCCAAAGATTACTCTTAGCTCTGTCTCAAATTTGCACTAAACACAATCCTTCGATATAGCACAAATTTTCTCAATATCTATCTCAAATCTACACTAAACATAGTACTTCAATCTAGCATAAATATACTCACTCTCTATCTCTAGTATGGCATAAATCTACCCTTAAATATGCACCAAAATCAGTCCTTAAATTTGTACTCAAGCCTTAACACAAAGCTTGATCTAATCACAAATCAACTCTGCTAGATTTACCCCAAGCCTTAACACAAAGCTTGAACAAATCAATCAATCAACTCTGTTCTCAAGTTTTATCAAATACTTATCTCAAATATATGCACAAGTCCTCTCAAGAACTTGTCCAATCTACTCTCTTGTCTTCTCAAATACTTATCTCAAATCTACCTAATAAGTTCTCACAAGAACTTGTTCAATTTGCTCAAAAAGTCTTCACCAGGAATTACCTCAACTATGCTTTGTAAGCTTTCACAAAAGCTCACACAAATATGTCCACAAGTCTTCACTAAGACTTGTATCAAAACTGCTCAACAAGTCCTCTCTATAACTTGTCCAAATATGATTGTAAGCTTCCACAAAATCTCACATGAATCTATCCTTAAGATTTCACAAAACCTTCCTAAAATTTGTCCTTAAGTCCCCTATAGGACTTACTCAAATTTGCTCGTAAGCTTTCACAAAAAAATATTCAAATCCATTACAATACTTGCACATAAAACTCAACTCAATATCTTATAGAAAACCTCTTCAACCACACTTGTTGGACATTTTGAGTCCCTAAGTCAAAGTTGTCATTGATGTCACCATATGAGGTCATCATCTTTAGCAAGAAACAAAGGGGATAAAAATAGTTATTTGATATCTCGAAATAAGGCCAAAGATCAAGTGAATCAGTGCATAAGTTAAGAGTTTAAAAAGAGATATAATATTTATTTTTATAAATTATTTAAATTCAGTGAGAATTTAAATTTTATAAATAAATATTATTTACGACGTGAAATAGAGTGAGAAGGAGATATTTTATCAAAGGTATAATATTATAATAATGGTTATTATAATATTATAGGTGATATGGTGAAACCCCAATTAAAATATTTATAATTCTTATTATAATATTTTATAATGCAAAAGTGGGTTTTATAAAGTCTAATATATTTTATAAACCCAAAGGTTGGGTTTAATACAAAAGGCATTCGAAGCCTTTATAATCTCCATTGACGTCATGGAAGATAACATGGAGAGCACTGATGTTTTCAAAATAATGGAGGAAGCATATAAATACAAACACCCAAAGTTCAAATAATTATCCTTGCTCAGAAATTAAAAATATTGCATGCGAAGAAAATAGCTTGTGAGTTTTTATGAAAGTTGTGATAGAGAAGCATTTTAGGGAGGAATATTTAATCCTCGAATTTGCATAGGACAGTGTGGCCCAGTGGTATTTTGGGAGACATGAAAGCATTGGATTGCAAGAGAGTTTGCGTTCGAATCTTGATAGGTGCATCGTGATTTGTGTTGGTTAAGGCACCTACGACGCACGTTATTTTACCTAAGGTGAAATATGTGAGGAGACTAAGAAGCACATGGTGCTTCGTTAATCTCAAACAAGGACTTGGATCGTGTGGTAACTTTGGTCATAGTTAATGTGTACATTGGGGGAAACATTGAGGGTTCGATTCCCTACAAAGACAAGGTAATATTTCTGGTTTTAATTTTAATTAAATGCCTAAATTGGAGGTATAAGGTTGTTTAGTGGTTTGTGTTTGGAAAGGTTTATTTGTAATAAAGTTGTGGTAGTTGAGAATTATCCTTAGGAATTATAAGGAGATTTCTGTTTTTAACTTTTAATAAAGTCTTAAATTGCTATAGTGGTATATTGGAGGATTAAGACTTTGTGGGCATTGTGTTGTTTTGAATTAAGAGATTTTGTGATTATTGTGAGGGTGTTGATTATTAACCAAGTTGGAGTGATAAAGTTTAAATTTGATATTATTTTTATGGTATGTTTTGTTGAGAAAAATATCCTCTAACCCTTATTGATATTGGCAAAGAAGTAATTGTGAGTGTGGAATATTTGTGAGATCATCTAATTATCAAGCAAAAAGGTATGGGCACATCCTTCTTTGGTTGATTTTATTGAATGGCTTACTAGAAAATAAATTTTGGAGTGAAAAGGATTTGATTAGGGTTTCATTTTTGAAAGTGTTTGAGTTAATGCTTCAAGGTTTTCTAAAATTAAGAGTTGTGATTAAAACCTTGTTTTATAAGCATTGTTGTTGAAACCATTGGTTGTGTGAATAAATTGAGTTAGGGTTTGAAAAGATCATGAATATTGTGAGATTTGTTGTTGAGCATTGTTGGAAATATTTTGAGTTGGATGATACATGATTGGACTAGGGTTTATGAGCAAGAGTTGTTTCTTGAGTTATTAGTTGAGTAAGTTGATTGAACCTAGTCAAGTAGATGTATGAAGTGGTTATTCAAGTTACCTGAAAAAATCTATTCTATATTCTAATTTGAGTTGTGAAAGAGATTGAGTTGTGAGAATAAAACATATTGAGTCTCTAAAAATTATCTTTATTCTTCTATGATATTGAGTTGAGAAAGTGATTGAGTTTTGAGTATAGAACATATTGAGTCTCTAAAAATTCTCTTTATGCTTCTATGAGATTGGTTTGAGTTGAGAAAGTGATTGAGTTTTGAGTATGGAACATATTGAGTCTCTAAAAATTCTATTTATACTTCTATGAGATTGATTTGAGTTGAGAAAGCGATTGAGCTTTGAGTAGAATATTTTGAGTCTCTAACAATTCTCTTTATGTTTCTATGAGATTAAACAAGTTTTGTGTGGACTTGTTAAGCAAATTTGAGGCAAGTCTTTGAGAAAACTTGTGGACTGATTCTTGTGTGAGCTTTTGTGGAAGCTTACAATACAAATTTGGTTAAGTCCTAGAGAGAACTTATTGAGAATATTTGGACAATTTCTTTGTGATATTTTTGAGCCGATTTGAGTAGGTTCTGAGTGGACCTATTGAGCAAATTTGAGCAAGTTCTGAGTGGACCTATTGATCAAATTTGAGCAGGTTATAAGTGGACCTATTGAGCATATTTGAGCAGGTTTTGAGTGGACCTATTGAGTATATTTGAGTAGGTTCTGAGTGGACATGTTGAGAATATTTGAGCAGGTTCTAAGTGGACCTATTGAGAAGATTTGAGCAGAAACTGAGTGGACCTGTTGAGAATATTTGTGCTAGACCAACTGGACTGTGTTTAGTGTAGATTTGAGTGGACTTGTGCTAGACTGAATAGACTGTGTTTAGTACAAAATTTGAGCATATTTGTGCTAGACTGAATGAACTATGTTTAGTGCAAATTTGAGTGAGCTTTTTGAGTAGACTTGTGCTAGACCGACTAGACTATGTTTAATAAAATAATTGAGCAGAGCTGTGCTATACTAATTGGACTATGTTTAGTACAAAATTGAGATAGATATTTGGAGGTGATAGATCAAAGAGGATAGTAGTCTCTAGTGGATAGAGATCCATTAGCTAGGGTAGTGAGGATAGGTCTTCTAAGTGGGGACAAGAGTCTTCAGTGGAGAGAGATCCACAAGCCAGTGTAGTGGAGGCAGTAGTATTCTAGAGGATCACCAGAAAGATAAGAGGAGAAAGAGTTCTCCTATGGATAGAGATCCACAAATAATATTTAGGGGATAAACATCTCCTTTGGATAGAGGTCCATAAACATTGTAATTAGGAAGCATTACCAAGAGATTTATTAAGAAGATTTAATGAAAAATTTTATCCATGGAAGTAGCCATATTTGGGTGAACCACATTAAATTGGTATCTCTATTGTGTATGGTGTTTTGTGTATTACTTTTATTACTGCTATTGATGCTACTATCTATACACTGCATAATATTGATTTGGAAAGAAAAGTAAAAAGTTCTTTTATACTGTTCATCCCCTATAAGTATAATATTGTGTTCTTCAATTAGTATCAAAGCGAGTTCCTTCGAAAGAGTTTAATAGATTGAAGAAAAAGATAACAAGAACACAATGGATCCTAAGAATGTGTCCTCAAGTAATTCAGTACCAATATTTTATGGAAGTGACTACATGTATTGGATTATGATGATGAGGTTCTACTTGATGGCACTTGGAAATGAAGTTTGGGATGCAGTGGAATTTGGATATGATCCAGCAGTCAATCCTCCTATAGATAAGGAAGGTAAGCTACTACAACACTATAATTCAAAAGTAATGAATGCACTTGTGAAAGGTTTGCATAGATTAGAATCTATGAAGGTTATGCATTGTAAAATTTCAAAAGAAATATGGTATAAATTGCAATGCATATATGAGGGAGATAAAAGTGTCAAGAAAGCAAAGATACAAAATAGCAAAGGAAAATTTGAAACATATAGAATGAATGATGATGAAAATATCAGTTCTTATCTAATTTGAATTGATGAGGTTGTTAATGATATGCAAGGACTTGGAATGAATATTGATGAATTAGATGTTTGTGATAAAGTCTTAAGATCTCTTCCAAACAGATTCAATGAATAAGTTTCTGCTATAGAAATATCATTGGATGGTGATACTTTGACAAGAGATAAATTTCTTGGTATGCTAACAACTTTTGAGATAAGAACAAATGATCCTACTTCCAAAAGGGAAGCAGCATTCAAAGCAATCAAGGAAACAAAGGGTAAGAAGTCAGAATCAAGAAATGAGTCATCTAGTGATTAAGAAGCTAATTATGGTAGAAGAGATAAAGGTTACAGAAGACCCATAGATCTAAGATCTATTAAGTGTTTTAATTGTGGAAAGTATGGATATTTTGTAACAACTTGTAAAGAACCAAAAAACAATAATGGTGAAGAAACACAAGATCACAAGTACAGGGAATTAGAAAGATATAGGCATCAAAATAAAAGAAAGGATAGAAAAAGAAGACAAGGAAATAATTTATTCCAAAGACAAAAGAGGATCCACTATGCGGATAATGCTAGTAAGTACTCAAATGATAGTGATGCTAGTTTTTAAGACAATGATAGAGATGAATTCCTATTTATGATTGAAGAAAAAGAACCAGTTAAGAAAAATACTCCAATTATTCTCAAGTGTTTTAGATGTGGTAACTTTGGACATCTTGAATATGATTGCACAAGGTATGGTTATAGTTTTAGTGATGATGAATATGAAGATGCACTTGAAAGACCAGATGAAAATATTCTAATGGCATTAGAAGAATAAGTAAGTGATCCTATAGAAGACAATCCAAAAGAAAGTAATGATGTGGACAAAGGTAAAAAAATAGAGGATTATTCAGAAGATAATGGTTATGATATCAAGGGAGAACTTATCTATGCCCTTGAAATGGTAAATAAGGTAAGGAAGCAACACTCTAAACTTGAAATTCAGTTTCAAGAATGTGATGAAGAAAGAAGATTTCTCATATAGGATTTAGAAAAATAAAAGGCTAAATCAAGGAAGTTAAAATACATGTTAGAAGCAAATATTTTTGAATGTGAGAAGCTAGCACAAGTGGCACTACTAAAGGAAGATTTAGAATATTCCAAGAATAAGCTATACAAGTATGTAAACAATGCAAAGCCTGTGGATAAAATAGTCAAGATACAAAAGGGAGCAACAAAATAGGTCTTGGTTCTAAACATGTTAAAAATAAATGGAAAGAGGAGTAAACTTCAAGCCTTGAAGAAGAAGAAACTTCAGATGAAGATACATCAGAATAAGATAGTGTAAGAGGGAGTGAGACATGAGAGGATGAGTTGGACAAAAAAGGGTTCAAAAAAGACATGAACAATGCATAGAGAAGATACAGATGGAACAACAATCAGAATAGGAGACCAATGAGGTCAAGACAAGAAAGCTTAAATGGAATAATTTTTTCATGTCACAGGTTTGGGCACATGGCTTCACAGTGCAGGACACATGAAAGATAAGAATATGGAAATAGACAACTTTTCCATGGGTATTGCTACTCATGTAATCAGTTTGGTCACAATGTAATGAATTGCAAGGTTCATGACAGAAGAGGATATGGCTTCACTAGGAGAAATCCAAAGACATTTGCACCTCCAAGTAATAATAACATTAAGTGTTATAAGTGCAATAATGATGGTCACACAAAAAAATGGTGTAGAGCAGACATTACAAGAATAGGAACATGAACAGGAGCATGAACATGAACAGGAGCATGAACATGAATATGAATAGGAACAGGAATAGGAACAGGAACAAGAATATATATGAGAACAAAAATAGGAACAGGAATAGGAACTTGGATGTGAATAGGAACAGGAACAAGAACATGGATGATGACACAGATAGAAATAGTCATACGAATAAGAAAACTCAAAAAATAAGGGAAGAGGATAAAGGTAAAGAACAATACCTTTTGGGAGTAGAAATAATCCCACCCCAAAATTAACCATCTTAAAAGGAGGTGGGGGAGGGGCTAAGCTAAGAGGCTTATTATTAGCCCTAAGACCCAAAGGTGAACCTTTACCATTGATGTCAAATGGGGAGATATTTGATATTTGAGAGAGCATTGAGCTAGGGGGAGCAATGTCCTAGGTGGAGCAGAATAAAAATAAAGGTCAGGTTTTGGTAAGAAGAGTATGGGTTGCCATCAATGAAAAAGGGAGATATTGTTGGACATTTTGAGTCCCTAAGTCAAAGTTGTCATTGATGTCACCATATGAGGTCATCATTAATTTCAAGGAATTCAACAAGAAATAAAGGGGATAAAAATGAGTATTTGATATCCAGGAAGTAGGCCAAAGATCAAGTGAATTAGTGCAGAAGTTAAGAGTTTAAAATGAGATATAATATTTATTTTTATTAATTTTTTAAATTCAGTGAGAATTTAAGTTTTATAAATAAATATTATTTACAACATGGAATATAGTGAGAAGGAGATATTATATCAAAGGTATAATATTATAATAATGGTTATTATAATATTAAAGGTGATATGGTGAAAACCCAAATAAATTATTTATAATTCTTATTATAATATTTTATAATGAAAAAGTGGGTTTTATAAAGTCTAAATATATTTTATAAATCGAAAGGTTGGGTTTAAGACAAAAGGCATTCGAAGCCTTTATAATATCTGTTGACATCATGGAAGATAACATTGAGAGTGTCGACATTTTCAAAATAATGGAGGAAGCATATAAATACAAATGCCCAAAGTTAAAATAATTATCCTTGCTCAGAAATTGAAAAGATTGCATGCGAAGAAAAGAGCTTGTGAGTTTTTGCAAAAGTTGTGACAGAGAAGTGTTTTAGGAATGAAGCTTTAATCCTTGAATTTACATAGGACAACATGGCCTAGTGGTATTTTGGGAAGCGCAAAAGCATTGGATTGTAATAGAGTTTGTGTTCAAATCTCAACAAGTGCATCATGAGTTGCGTTGGTTAAGGCACCTAGGATGCACATTCTTTTTCCCAAGGTGAAAGCTGTGAGGAGATTAAAAAGCACGTGGTGGTTCGTTAATCTTAAATAAGTGCTTGGATTGTATGGTGACTTTGGCCATGGTTAAGGTGCACATTGGGGGCAACATTGAGGGTTCGATTCCCTTCGAAGATGAGGTAATATTTTTGGTTCTAATTTTAATTAAATGCCTAAGTTGGAGGTTTAAGATTGTTTAGTGGTTTGTGTTTGGAAAGTTTGATTTGTATTAAAGTTGTGGTAGTTGATAATTATCATTAGGAGTTATAAGGAGATTTATATTTTTAACTTTTAATAAAGTCTTAAATTGCTCTAGTGGTATATTGGAGGATTAAGACTTTGTGGGTATTGTGTTATTTTGAATTAAGGGTTTTTGTGATTATTGTGAGGGTGTTTATTATTAACCTAGTTGGAGTGATAAGGTGTAAATTTGATATTATTTTTGTGTTATGTTTTGTTGAGAAAATTATCCTCTAATCCTTATTGATATTGGCAAAGAAGTAATTGTGAGTGTGGCAGATTTGTGAGATCATCTACTTGTCAAGAAAAAAGGTATGGGTAAATTCTTCTTTGGTTGAGTTGATTGAATGGATTACTAGAAAATAAAGTTTGGAGTGAAAAGGATTTGATTAGGGTTTCCTTTTCAAAAAATTTTGAGTTAATGCTTCAAGGTTTTTTGAAATTAAGAGTTGTGATTAAAACCTTGTTTTATAAGCATTGTTGTTGAAACCATTGGTTGTGTGAAGAACTTGAGTTAGGGTTTGAAAAGATCATGAGTATCATTGTTATGTGAGATTTGTTGTTGAGCATTGTTGGAAACGTTTTGAGTTGGATGATACATGCTTGGACTAGGGTTTGTGAGCAAGAGTTGTTTCTTGAGTGATTGTTTGAGTAAGTTGATTGAGCCTAGTCAAGTGGATGTATGAAGTGGTTGTTCTAGTTCCATAAAAAAACTATTCTATATTCTAATTTGAGTTATGAAATATATTGAGTTGTGAGAATAGAACATATTGAGTCTCTAACAATTCTCTTTATGCTTCTATGATATTGAGTTGAGAAAGTGATTGAGTTTTGAGTATAGGACATATTGAGTCTCTAAAAATTCTCTTTATGCTTCTATGAGATTGATTTGAGTTGAGAAAGTGATTGAGTTTTAAGTATAGAACATATTGAGGATCTAAAAATTCTCTTTATGCTTCTATGAGATTGATTTGAGTTGAGAAAGTGATTAAGCTTTGAGTGTAGAACATATTAAATCTCTAAAAATTCTCTTTATGTTTCTATGAGATTGGACAAGTTCTGTGTGGACTTGTTAAGCAGATTTGAGGCAAGTCTTTCAGAAGACTTGTGGACTGATTTTTGTGTGAGCATTTTTGGAAGCTTACAATACAGTTTTTGTTAAGTCCGACAGAGGACTTATTGAGAAGATTTAGACAAGTTCTGTGTGAGCTTGATGAGAATATTTGAGTAGGTTATAACTAGACCTATTGAGTAGATTTGAGCAGGTTCTAAGTGGACCTATTGAGAATATTTTAGCAGGTTTTGAGTGGACCTGTTGAGAATATTTGATCAGGTTCTGAGTGGACCTATTGAGAATATTTGAGCAGGTTCTGAGTGGACCTGTTGAGCAGATTTGAGCAGGTTATGAGTGGAACTATTGAGTATATTTGAGCAGGTTCTTAGTGGACCTGTTGAGTAGATTGGTTCTAGACTGACTGGACTATGTTTAGTGCAGATTAGAGTGGACTTGTGCTAGACCGACTGGACTGTGTTTAGTACAAGAGTTGAGAAAATTTGTGCTAGACCGAATGAACTATGTTTAGTATAAATTTTAGTGAGCTTGTTGAGAAAACTTATGCTAGACAGAGCTATGCTAGACCGACTAGACTGTGTTTAGTACAAGAGTTGAGCAGAGCTATGCTAGACCGACTGGACTATGTTTAGTACAAAATTGAGATAGAGCTTTGGAGGTGATAGGGCAGAGAGGACAGTAGTCTCCAATGGATAGAGATCCATCAGCCAAGGTAGTGAGGACTAGTCTTCTAAGTGGGGATAAGAGTATTTAGTGGAGAGAGATCCACAAGCTAGTGTAGTGGAGGTAGTAGTATTCTAGAGAATCATAAGCTAGAGTAGAGGAGGAGTTCTCCTATGGATAGAGATACACAAACTAGATTTAGGGGATCAACATCTCCTTTGGATAGAGGTCCATAAAAATTTTAATTAGGAAGGATTCCCAAGAGATTGATTGAGAAAATTTAGAGAAGGATTTTCTTTGGGGAAGTAGCCATATTTAGGTGAACCACGTTAAATTGGTGTCTCTATTATTTATGGTGTTTTATGCATTGCTTTGATTACTGATATTGATGCTGTTATCTATACACTGCATATGATTAATTTGGAAAGAAAAGTAAAAATTGCTCTTATATTGTTTACCCCCCTCTCAGTATAAGCTTGTGTTCTTCACACACTAACAAGTTTTACTCAAAATATTGTTAAACCACATAAGAATATAGATAATTGTTAGAGACTCAATATGTTTCACTCACAAAAATTCAATCACTTCCACATATTTTAAAATAAATTAAGAATAAATAACAATTTGTGTTACATAACTTGAACTATCACTCCAACACTTCCAATCAATTATACTCAATCAACTCCACTCAACCAATCACTCAATGAAACACAACTTGCTTACAAACCCTAATCAAGTGTTTCACTATACTATGAATATCAATCCTTGACTCAATATTATTCCACATTCACATAACAATGATAATCATGATATTTTCACAAACTCTAATCATGCACATGAAGGTTTACTCAAATATTTTCAAAAATTCTTATAAAAAAATCTCACATAACAATGATACTCATGATATTTCACAAAACCTAGTTCAATATAGTTCTCAATTTCTCACTCAAATGTTCTCACAAACATTCACCAATCATGCACATGAAAGCTTACTCAACAATGCTTATCAAACAAACATTTTCACTTCAACTTAGCATTCACAACATCCAACCCAAAAATATTTCACTCACAAGGAAGATGTGTCCATACCTTTTGTTTTGATGGAGATATGTCTTCAAAACCTGTCTCAATCACAATCAAATCTTCTTTGCCAATATCAATGGTTAGATAGCAAAAATATTCACTCAAATATTCCCTCAATATTAATTCACCATTACAAAATTAAAAAGACTAAAATACACCTTATTATCTCCAAACTTATCAAATAAATATTTTAATCACTTAGTTTCACTATAACCCTTTCAGAAATATAATGCATAAAGTAATCCAAAATTCTACTTATGTCTTCCTACTCAAAATTCTATTTTCAAAATAATTGAATTTATAAAATAATGCAATTTAATTTTAACCTTTAATAAAACTATTTATCACTTTTTGTCTAAGGTAAAAAATGTTGGCAATTTTGGGTACCTTGGGTACATTGCCTTTGCTCAAGTGTATAGGTTGTCATTGATGTCAAGAAGCTCTTGAAGGAATTTGGTTTAAAGTCAAATAATTTGTTTTGATGAAGGTTATAGCATGGTCAGTGAGTTTCCAAGAAGATCACAGTAGCCCATTTGCAAAAGATCAAAGAAAAAGACAAGTAAGGAAAGTGCTGGAAAAACTGTCATGATTTCGCGACATGTTAGAGGAGAGAGAAAGAGCTGGCAAAACTATCATGATTTTGTGACATGTTAGAGGAGAGAGAAAGTGCTGGAAAAACTATCATGATTTCACGACATGTTAGAGGAGAGAGAAAGAGCTGGCAAAACTATCATGATTTTGTGACATGTTGGAAGAGAGAGAAGAAGTAGGAAAAACTGTCACAATTTCGTGACATGTTGGTAGAGAAGGAGAGCTAGGTGGAAAGTGTCATGATTTCGTGACATGTCGCATTTTTGCAACTTGAAAAGAGCAGGAAGGCAAAGAAGGAAAAGTGTCATGATTTCACGACATATTGCAAGGAAGGTTGTACGGACGAAAAAGTGTCACGATTTCGTGACATGATGCAAAAGAGAGAGTCCGTAGTGTGAACTGTCGTGATTTCACGACAAGTTCAAAGAGAGAGAAAGTATCATGAAAAGTGTCACAATTTTGTGACATGCTGTAGAGTTCAAAGTGAGAACTGTCATGATCTCGCGACATGCTGCTAAAGACAAAGTGAGAACTATCATGATTTTGTGACATGCTACAGAACTCGAAGTGAGAACTGTCATGATTTCATGACATGCAACAAAGGGAAGAGTTTGAAATGAGAACTATCATGATTTCATGACATGATGAAATAAAAGCGTACGGATGCAGAAAGTGTCATGATTCTGTGACATGCAGAAAAGAAAGTAGATGAAAGCAAAAGTGTCACGATTTCATGATAAAAATTGAAAGCATGTCTTCCATAGGTGAAGTGTCACGATTTCATGAAAAAAGTAGAGAGGAAGGCTATGAAGAAAAAAGTGTCATGATTTCACGACAGAAGTAAAGACGAAGTCTGTAGAGGCAGAAGTGTCACGATTTCACAACAAAAGCAGAAAGGTAGTCGACATAGGCTGAAGTGTCACGATATCGCGACAAAAGCCAAAAGAAAGTGTATGGCTGCAAAGGTGTCATGATATCATGACATGTTGTAGTTTCTCAGGAAAAGCTACAGAACCACAAAGGCGGTTGAATCCGATAGAGTTAAATTTGAGCCGACGCAGTTTAGGGTTACAGTCGACCAAGATTAAGGTTTTGATCTTGAGAATTTCTATTATAAAAGGAGGGATGTTTGGAGAGTTAAGGAGTGGATTAAGTGTGCGTTCAGAGTGCGATGTTTGCAGATAAAGTGCAGGGGAGAAGTTTGATCGTCGAGAAGCAGAGTGCAAAATTTGATCGAAGTACGTAGAGTGTGCGAGGATAGTTCAAGGTGTTTACGTAGAGAGAGTAGAAGGCGTAAAGAGAAAACAGGCAAAGACGAATGAGGACATTTGTGCTAGACTGAAGGACTGTGTTTAGTGCAAATTCGAGGACCAGCTTTGGAGGTGGTAAAGTTGAGGACATAGGTCTCCAGCCAGAGTAGGAAAGACAGGTGTCTTCTATGGATAGAGTTCCATTTGCTAAGGGCAGCGGAGGCAGAGGTCTTCTAGAGGATCACCAGCCTGAGCAGAGCTAGGGGATTGGTGTATCTTGTGGGTTGGTGCCCATGAACTTGAGGTTAGGGGATTGATGTCTCCTTTGGGTTGGTGCCCATAAAAATTGTAATCAAGAAAGGTTTCCCAGAATTTGGATTGATAAAATTTAGTGAAATATTTTATCCATGGATGTAGCCCAACCATTTTGGGTGAACCATGTTAAAATAGGTCTTCTATGTGTGATGCTTTCTATCATGATTAATGTTGTGTTGATGCCACTGATATCTAAAGTTAAAATTATTAATTGGTTAAGTCTTATACTGTTCACCCCCCCTCTCAGTATAAGCTTGTGTTCTTCAATTGGTATTAGATCGAGGTTTCTCCAGAAAGAGCCTAATAGCTTGGAGAAGGATCTATCAGAGGAACATATAGATTTAGAAAGAGATGAAGAGGTTGAGTTCGATCTCAAAGGTGAATTCTTCTTGGCTTTAAAAAAGCTTGAGAAATTTAGGGAAGAAAATTTTGTTCTCAAGCATCAATGTTAGGAAGAAGAGATTGCAAGATCAAAATTGTCTCAAAGAGTTATAGACTTCAAAATTCTAGCTAAATAAGGAAAGAAGGTTGAATAGGTTCTGACATAATCTTTAAAAGGAAAGGAAGCTGATTGCGAGAAACTAGAAGAAGAGGTTATGTCTCATAGAGTGAAGTTGAAACAATTGGCTCTCAGACAAAATTCTCCATATGAAAAGCAAAAGAAGGATGGTATCACTATTCATGAAATAGGGTCTTTGAGCAAGACCAATATTCATCCTGAAGAGCGGTGGATTCCAGTTGGTCACAAGAAGAACAATCATCCAAGGCATCAAAACAGGTTACATAGTACTTTCCATGGCTATTGTTTTTCCTGCAAGATTTTTGGTCACAAAGCTATGCATTGCAATAAATCCTTTAATAGCCATAGTAAGGAAAATGTTAACTCTTTTACACCTCTTATGAATAAAAATTTCATGTGTTACAAGTGCAATAATTTTGGGCATATAGCAAGGATGTGCAGTTTGGATAGATCTAGCCTTGAGTTTACTAAAAATAAAAATGAGATCAAATCTAAGTCAATGATAGTTCAAAATGCTTTTCATGCTCAAGACAAAGTAGAAAAATGGTATCTTGATAGTGGTTGTTCAAAACATATGACTGGTGAAAAGGAAAAGTTTTTTGTCTTAAAAGAAACAAACAGAGGAACAATCAGTTTTGGAGATAACAAGTCCGCTAAAATCTGTGGTAAAGGGACTCGTAGTTTGGATGGGAAATCCAAAATAGAAAATGTGCTTTACATAGAAGGCCTAAGACATAATCTTCTTAGTGTGAGTCAACTTTGTGATCAAGGGCACATAGTATCTTTCTTTTCAGATAGATGTGAGATAAGTAAAGAAAAAAATGGAAAACTCATTGCTAGTGCTACAAGGACTCCAAACAATCTTTACATGCTAAGTGAGATAAAAAAGGAAAAGTGTTTTCTAACTCAAGAAGATGAGAGTTGGTTATGGCATAAAATATTGGGGCATTTGAGCTTTGATAATCTTGTCAATATTAGTAACAAGGAAGCAGTGAGAGACTTGCCCAAAATAAAAAGGCCCCATAACATCATTTGTGGTCCTTGTAAACATGGAAAACAGACCAAAACCAGTTTCAAATCAAAAGGGTATACATCTTCAAAACATTTGGATCTTATTCATACTGATTTATGTGGCCCTACCAGAACTTAGAGCATTTAGGGAGAAAGCTACTTCATGCTGTTTATAGATGATTATTCTAGAATGACTTGGGTTTCTTTTCTCAAAGAAAAATCTGAAGCTTTTGAAAAATTTAAAGCGTTTAAAGAGATGATTGAAAATGAGACTGACAAGAGAATCAAATTCTTAAGATCAGATAGAGGAGGAGAGTTCACTTCAAATGAATTTGTGGAATATTGTGAGCAACAAGGAATCAAAAGAGAATATTTAGCAGCAAGAACTCCTCAACAAAATGGAGTAGTTGAAAGGAAAAATAGAACTATTGAAAATATGGCTAGAGCAATGTTAAATGAGTCAAAAATTTTAGATGGCTTTTGGAACGAAGCTGTTAGTACAGTAGTCTACATCATCACCAAGGCCCAACTTAGAGTCAATCATCATAAAACTCCTTATGAGTTATGGAAAGGAAGACCAGCTATAGTAAAACACTTCAAAGTGTTCGAGAGTAAGTGCTTCATCAGAAGGGAAGATCAGAATTGGGGTAAGTTTGATCCTAGATGTGATGAGGGAATCTTTCTTGGATATTCCAGCAGAAGCAAGGCCTATAGATGCTTCAACAAAAGAACTCATACAGTTGTAGAGGGCATAAATGTAACAATAGATGAAAAGACAGGGATAAGAGAACCAGTCAAGGAACTCAGTGATGAAATTTGTCAATAAGAATTCAGAGAGGTTTTATATGAAGAAGAGGAAATACAACAACTGCTTCCCAAAACTCCTTCACGGTATGTTCAGAAACATCATCCCAAATATTTGATCATTGGTGATCCAAATAGCAAGAAAACAAGAAGAAGAGTCATTCCTTCACATGATTCTGTGAATGTTTCATTATTATCTCAGATTGAGCCAAAATATTTCAGTGAAGCATGTGCAGATAAGTTTTGGGTAAAAGCTATGGATGAAGAGCTAAATCAAATAGAGAAAAGTGAAACTTGGGATTTGGTTCCAAGACCTAAGGACAAGAATGTCATTGGCACAAAATGGATATTTAGAAATAAACTCAATGAGGATGGAAATATTGTCAGAAACAAAGCTAGGTTAGTCTGCAAAGGTTATGCTCAAGTAGAAGGTGTTGATTTCAAAGAGACGTTCACTCTTGTTGCTCGTATTGAAGTTATCAGAATGTTTTTGGCCCTTTCGAGCTTCAAATCATTCAAGGTATATCAAATGGATGTAAAGTCAACTTTTATAAATGGGGTGTTGGTAGAAGAAGTCTATATAGAACAGCCAGAAGGAGTGTCTCTCACAGAATAGTCAGACTATGTGTGTAAACTGAAAAAGCCTTATATGGGTTAAAGCAAGCACCAAGGGCGTGGTACTCAAGACTTGATAGTTATCTTCATAAGCAAGGCTTCAGGAAAGGCGTGGCAGATAGAAATCTATATATTAAAAATGAAGATGATGATATGTTGATTATGGTTGTCTATGTTGATGATATTATTTTCGAGGGAAATAATACTCAGATATGAAAAGTTTTTGCTAACACCATGCAAAAGAAATTTGAGATGTCTATGATTGGAGAGCTATCATTCTTTTTAGGTCTTCAGATTGCTCAATCAAAAGACGATGGATTTCTCTCTCAAGGAAAGTATATCAAAGAAATGTTGAAAAAATTTGGGATGATGGATAGCAAACCAGTATGTACTCCAATGATTACAGGGTGCAAGATGAGTAAAGATGATGAATCTCTAGTGGCAGATCAAATATTGTACAGATCAATGATTTACAACTTATTATATGTTACGGCTACCAGACCAGACATCATGCAGGCAGTTGGGTTAGTAGCAAGATTTTAGGTAGCTCCAAAATATTCTCATGTTATAGCAATTAAAAGGATATTCAGATATCTGAAGGGCACTATGGACTTTGGGCTTTGGTATCCCAAAGGTGATGATTTCACCCTCATAGCTTATACAGATGCAGATTAGGCAGGAAGTATTAATGATAGAAAAAGCACTAGTGGTGGAGCATTCTTTCTGGGAAAGAGTTTGGTTTCTTGGTTAAGTAAGAAACAAACTTTAGTTTCCTTATCTACAGTAGAGGCTAAATACATAGCAGTAGTGGCTAGGTGTACACAGGTTTTATGGATGAAAACTACCTTGGAGGATTTCAAAGTCAGGCATGAACAACCCATCTCCATATTTTGTGACAATACAAGTGCCATAAGTATCTCCAAAAATCCGATAATGCACTCAAGGACAAAGCATATTTCCATCAAGTATCACTTTCTAAGGGAGAAAGTGCAAGACAAGCAGATCAAGCTAGAGTATGTGCCTACTAAAGAGCAGATTGTAGATATCTTCACCAAACCTCTTCCAAGAGATACGTTTGAGTATCTAAGGGAGAAATTGGGAGTTGTACTCTCACCCCAGAATTAATCACCTCATCAGGAGGTGGGGGAGGGAATAAGCCAAGTGGCTCACTCTTAGTCCCGAGCCCCAAAGGTGACCCTTTGCCATTGATGACAAAGAGGGAGAGATATGAGTAAGGGGGAGAGCTTCAAGTGAAGATGAAAGCTTCAAGTCAAGGGGAGCAAAACTTCAAAGACATATTCTTAGTTGTTAGCACAATTGGTTTCGATTTTGGCTCTTGAGATGCGTTTTTCGCAAAGGTTTGCCATCAATGACAAAGGGGGAGATTGTTGGCAATTTTGGGTACCTTAGGTACATTGCCTTTGCTCAAGTGTATAGGTTGTCATTGATGTCAAGAAGCTCTTGAAGGAATTTGGTTTAAAGTCAAATAATTTGTTTTGATGAAGGTTACAGCATGGTCAGTGAGTTTCCAAGAAGATCACAGTAGCCCATTTGCAAAAGATCAAAGAAAAAGACAAGTAAGGAAAGTGTTGTAAAAACTGTCATGATTTCGTGACACATTTAGAGGAGAGAGAAAGAGCTGGAAAAATTGTCACGATTTCGTGACATGTTAGAAGAGAGAGAAAGTGCTGGAAAAACTATCACTATTTTGTGACATGTTAGAGGAGAGAGAAAGAGCTGGCAAAACTGTCATGATTTTGTGACATGTTGGAAGAGAGAGAAGAAGCAGGGAAAACTGTCACGATTTTGTGACATGTTGGCAGAGAAGGAGAGCTATGTGGAAAGTGTCACGATTTCATGACATGTCACATTTTTGTGACTTGAAAAGAGCAGGAAGGCAAAGAAGGAAAAGTGTCACGATTTCTTGACATATTGCAAGGAAGGTTGTACGGATGAAAAAGCGTCACGATTTCGTGACATGATGTAGAAGAGATAGTCCGTAGTGTGAACTGACATGATTTCACGACAAGTTATAAGAGAGAGAAAGTATCACAAAAAGTGTCACAATTTCATGACATGCTGTAGAGTTCGAAGTGAGAACTATCACGATCTTGCGACATGCTACAAAAGACGAAGTGAGAACTGTCACGATTTTGTGACATGCTATAGAACTCGAAGTGAGAACTGTCATGATTTCGTGACATGCAGCAAAGGGAAGAGTTTGAAATGAGAACTATCATGATTTCATGATAGGATGAAAGAAAAGTGTACGGATGCAGAAAGCGTCGCGATTTCACGACAGGCAGAAAAGAAAGTAGACGGAAGCAGAAGTGTCACGATTTCATGACAAAAATTGAAAGCATGTCTTCCATAGGTGAAGTGTCATGATTTTATGACAAAAGCAGATAGGAAGGCTATGAAGACAAAAGTGTCACGATTTCATGACAGAAGTAAAGATGAAGTGTACAGAGGCAAAAGTGTCATGATTTTGCAACAAAAGCAGAAAGGTAGTCGACATAGGCTGAAGTGTCGTGATATCATGACAAAAGCCAAAAGAAAGTGTACAGCTACAAAGGTGTCATGATATCATGACATGTTGTAGTTTAACGAGAAAAGCTACAGAACCACAAATGCGGTTGAAGCCAACAGAGTTAAATTTGAGCCAACGCAGTTTAGGGTTATAGCCGACCAAGATTAAGGTTTTTATCTTGAGAATTTCTATTATAAAAGGAGGGTTGTTTGGAGAGTTAAGGAGTGGATTAAGTGTGTGTTTAGAGTGTGACGTTCACAGATAGAGTGTAGGGGAGAAGTTCGATCATCGAGAATCAGAGTGCAAAATTCAATTGAAGTACGCAGAGTGTGCGAGGACAGTGCAAGGTGTTTGCATAGAGAGAGCAGAAGGCGTAAAGAGCAAACAGGCAAAGATGAACGAGGACATTTGTGCTAGACCAAATGACTGTGTTTAGTGCAAATTCGAGGACCAGCTTTGGAGGTGATAAAGTTGAGGACAAAAGTCTCCAGCTATAGCAAGAAAGACAGGTGTCTTCTATGGATAGAGTTCCATTTGCTAAGGGCAGCGGAGGCAGAGGTCTTCTAGAGGATCACCAGCCTGAGCAGAGCTAGGGGATTGGTGTCTCCTGTGGGTTGGTGCCCACGAACTCGAGGTTAGGGGATTGATGTCTCCTTTGGGTTGGTGCCCATAAACATTGTAATCGGGAAAGGTTTCCCAAAATTTGGATTGATAAAATTTAGTGAAAGATTTTATCCGGGGATGTAGCCCAACCATTTTGGGTGAACCACGTTAAAATGGGTCTTCTATGTGTGATTATTTCTGTCGTGATTAATGTTGTGTTGATGCCACTACTATCTAAAGTTAAAATTATTAATTGGTTAAGTCTTATACTGTTCACCCCCCCTCTCAGTATAAGCTTGTGTTCTTCAAAAAATAATTTACCTTATCCTCCTTTTAACTCCTTAGACACTCACTAAATCCAATACACCACATGCTCATATCATACCCACAATGCACATTAAACCAACCGCTTTGATCATCGCTAACAATACAAAAAATTAAATCATGCGCTTCAACTAAGCACCACCAACAACCATAGACCATAGACCATGCACTTTAATCAAAAATTAAATACCTCGTGCGTGCTCCTTGGTGGGACTCGATCCCTAGTCGAAGTGCCACCTGTGCCTTAGTCGTGGCTACCCTACCACATGAGCTAAGCACTCATGTGGGAGGAAAAAGTGCCTTGAGCGCTTTGTCTATTCCTTCTATGGTAAAGCCAAAAAGGATTTGTCCTTTCATAGTCACTGATATTTGAACATAGCACCTCTATGTTCCCAACGTATTACACACTTCAAAATTACCGTTAGCCCAACCGTTTGGTTGGTGTTAAGTCTTTATGCCTCGGTAACTTTGTTCTTCATGTTTTTCGGGCGCAATTTAAAATTAAAAACCTTTGTCTTTGTTTTCTCACAAATTATTCACATTCCCTTTCACAAAATGCATGCACATGATATTTGGAGACTTAGCATTTTGAAACAAATGATATGGTATTTATACCATATGCTTTTATCCTCCAACGTCGGCATGGGGAATAAAATTTAATTTAAACTTTGCGCCCAACCCAACTTTGGGTTATAATATTATTATTTTTATAAATTAATTTATAATATAAATATTATAAATTATTTATAAATTACCTTAGGCTTTAATTAAACCTTTAATATTATAATAGAAATATTATAATATTATTTTCATTGGGCCTAGGTATTTTTCTCTTTCGTCCTTAGACCTTTTCTGATCGCCTTTAATATTATAATATTATTTCCTTTAGGCCTTTTCTTCAAGGTATTTAACCATCCTTTTGACCAATCATGTGAAGCTCTTAAACCAAATATCTTGGGCTTAAAATATAAATATTTTAACCCTTCTTTTGCCAAGTCATACACTATTTCCTGACACTGACTCTTGACATCAATGACAACACAATTAACTCAAATTTTCCAAAAATCTTCCCCTTTGTCATTGGTGGCAACCCATTTTTTTTGTAACCATTCCTTTTCCTTTTTCCAATACTGCTCTCCTTGACTAAATACTCTCCCCCTAACTCAAATCTCTCCATTTTTTTTTAAGCAAAAAACTCCTTGTGGGGTTGCCTTGGTTTGAGATACCATGAACAGGGGGTTCTACACCATCAAAGTCACCCGGGAGTCACACCCGACCCTACCCGCACCAACATTCTCAATTGGATTTTGGGTACCCAATTCAGATTTTTGGTAGGGTGGAGATTCGAACCTGGGACCTCCCTTGGAGGATTTCCCTCTACTCTCCAACTCACCTACAACACCAAATATCTCCCATTATGATATCAATGGCAAAGGGCCACCTTTGGGGATTGAGGCTAAGAATAATACTCTTAGATTAGCCCCTCCATCACCTCCTCTCTTGAGGTGGTTAATTTTGGGGTGGGAGTATCTCTACTCCCAACATACACTGCTTTTTACTTGTGTCCACATTCTTCCTCAACTGATCCTTTTGATTCCTCTGAATATTCCTACTCCTGCTTGTCTCTGGAAATTCTTCTCTACACCACTTTTTTGTGTGACCAACATTATTGCACTTATAACACTTAATTTTTGGATCCTTAAAGGTGTAACTATTTTGAAGTTTCTCCTGGTGAAGCCATATCCATTCCTATAATGAACCCTGCAGTTAACTACCTTATGATCAAACTGATTACAACAGTAGCAATACCATTGAAAGAGATTCATGTTTATGAAGTTTCTATATTTATGTCTTCCATGTGTCCTACACTGTGTAGCCTTGTGCCCAAACCTGTGACATGAGAAGCAACATCCATTGAAGAAACCTTGCCTTTACCCAATTGGTCTCTTAGTCTTTTCTACCCTGTGTTGTTTCATGTTCCATATGTTCCTCATTTGTGCATTGTTCCTTCTATTGAACTTTATATTATCAAAATCATCCTCATAAGTCTCAATTTCTCTTACACTCTCCTCTTCTAAAGCTTCTTCTTCTTTGGATCTTGAGATTGAATCCTCTCCTTGTTCTCTTTGTTCCTATTCAAAGCCAAGTCCTGTCTTGTTTTATGAATATCTTTGTACCTTGATATTCTTATCCAATTTCTTTAAGCTTCTTCCAAACATGTGTAGCTTATCTATAGACTCTTTTATTTCCTTCCTTAATGAAGCTAATTCATGCTCTAATTTTTCACATTCTAAAATATTAGATTCTAACTTCTCTTTAAATCTCTGTGTCTTAGCTATTGAGTTGCTTAGGTCCTCTATAAGCTTTCCTTTCTCTTCATCACATTCTTGAAATTGAAGCTTGAATTTTGAGTTCTGCTTTCTTACCTTCCTTAATGCATCAAGGGTAGAAATAAGCTCACTCTCAAGATCAACTTGTCCTTCCTTTTATTTTTCTAATTCTTCCTCTACTCTTTTATCTTTAAAAACATCTTAATTCTTTTTTGACTCTTTTCTACTAGAAGCATTTCCTTCTTCTTCTATTGCCATGATAAGACTTTATTCTTATAGACCTCCAAGAGAATATTCATATTCATCATCACTAAAATTGAATCCATTCCTTGTACAACTATATTTAAGATGACCAAATATACCACACCTAAAACACTTGAGAATCATTGGTGCCATTTTTCTAACATTAACCTTTTCTTCTGCCAGAAATAGAATTTCTTCTTCTTCATTATTCGAGGACCTTTCATCACTATCACTTGAACTCTTACTTTCCTTATCTGCATAAAAACTTTTCTTATGACTTTGGAAAAACTTCTTTCATTGATTACCTTATCCACCCCTACTTTTATTTTGATACCTATGTTTTCCTATTTCCCTATTCTTATGATCCTATTTCTCATCTTCACTACTATTTCTAGCTTCTAGAAAATCAGTTGCATAGTGACCATATTTACCACAATTAAAGCATCTAACTAATTTCATACCTTTATAATTTCTTGAGTCCTTGTTCCTTCTTCCATAATTTTCTTCCTCATCACTGGATAACTCATTTATTGAATCTGACTTCTTACCCTTTGTATTCTTTATAACTTTTAAGACTGCTTATTTCTGGGGAATAGGTTCTTCTTTTATTCTCATCTCAAAAGCTATGAGAATTCCATGTAATTCATCGCTTGTCAAAATTTCAAATCTTTTGACTCTTCTATAGCTGTAATATTTTCACTATACCTTTTTGGGAGTGACCTTAAAATCTTATCACAAACATCTATTTCTTCAACTTTAAGCCCAAGTCCTTGCATGGAGTTAACAACCTCATCCACATGAAGTAGATTTGTAGCAATGTTTTCCTCATCCTTCATCTTTAGGTCTTTAAATGCTCTCTTGTAATTTTATCCTTTTGACCATTTTGTATCCTTCATATATACCTTTAAACTTATCCCAAATTTCCTTTGCTGATGTGCAATGCATAACCTTTATAAAATTTGTTTCATGAAAACCATTTAAATTTCTATTCATTGCATTTGAATTATTCAAATGTAGGAGCTTACCATATTTACCTATAAGTGGAGTAGCTAGTGGTATGTATCCATTCTCAATTGCTTCCCATATTTCATTTCCAAGTGCCATTAGGTGAATCTTAATTCTCATACTCCAAAGTACATAATTGTTCCCATAAAACAACGTTACCGAATTCCATAAAGATCCATTCTAAGAATCCATATGTGTTCTAATGAGATTTTCCTTCAAGATATTAAACTCTTCCGAAGGAACCCACTTTGATACCAATTGAAGAACACAAGCTTATACTGATAGGGGGTGAAAAGTATAAGACCACTTTTTACTTTTCTTTACTCAATCAATATCATCCAATATATCAATGCAATATCAACAATAATAATCAAAGCAATGCACAAATAGCCACACACAGTAGAGACACCAATTTAACGTGGTTCACCCAATGTGGGCTACTCCACAGAGAAAATACTCCACTAAAATTTTCTCAAAAAATCTCTTGGGAATTCTTTCCCTATTACAATGTTTATGGACCTCTGTCCAAAGGAGTCACCAATCCCTTAATCTAGTTTGTGGATCTCTATCCATAGTAGACACCAATCCTCTTATCTAGTTTATGGATATCTATCCATTGGAGAACTCTTTCTCCTCTGCTCTGGCTGGTGATCCTCTAGAAGACTACTACCTCCACTACACTAGCTTGTGGATCTCTCTCCACTAAAGATCTGTATCCTCACTCAAAAGACTTTGTCCTCATTACCTTGGCTAATGGATATCTATCCAATGGAGACTACTGTCCTCTTCTCTATCACCTCCAAATCTAGCTCTCAGCTCTATCTCAAATTTGCACTAAACATAGTCCTTTGATCTAGCACAAATCTGCTCAATCTCTATATTAAATCTCCACTAAACACAATCCTTTGGTCTAGCACAAATCTGTCACTCTCTTTATCTGGCTTGGCACAACCCTTAAATATGCACCAAACTCTATCCTCAAGCATTAACACAAATCTTGATCTAATCTCAAATCAACTTTGCTAGATCTGCCCCAAGCCTTAACACAAAGTTTGAACAAATTAATCAATCAACTTTGCTCTTAAGTCTTCTCAAATACTTGTCTCAAATCTATTCACAATTCCTATCAATAAATTGTCCAATATGCTCTCAAGTCTTCTCAAATACCTCTCTCAAATATACCTAACAAGTCCTCACTAGAACTTGTCCAATATGCTCAAGAAGTCTTCACCAAGACTTGCCTCAACTCTGCTTTATAAGTTTTCACAAAAGCTCACACAAATCTGTCCACAAGTCTTCACTAAGACTTGTCTCAAAACTACTCAACAAGTCCTCTCTAGAAATTGTCCAAATATGATTGTAAGTTTCCACAAAAGCTCACACAAATCTATCCTTAAGCTTTCGCAAAATCTTCCTCAACTCTATCCTTAAGTCCCCTATAGGACTTACTCAAATATGCTCATAATATTTCACCAAATATTATTCAAATCAATTGCAATACTTGCACATAAAACTCAACTCAATCTCTTACAGAAAACCTCTTCAACCACACTAACAAGTTTCACTCAGAATCTTGTTAAACCACATAAGCATATAGAGAATTGTTAGAGACTCAATATGTTTCACTCACAAACACTCAATCACTTCCAACTCTTTTCAAATCAATTAAGAATAAAGAAAAATTTGTTTCATAGAACTTGAACTATCACTCCAATACTTCCAATCAATTATACTCAATCAACTCCACTCAACCAATCACTCAATGAAACACAAATTGCTTACAAACCCTAAAAAAGTGTTTCACTACACTATGAATCTTAATCCTTGACTCAAGATGATTCCACATTCACATAACAATGATACTCATGATCTTTTTAGAAACCCTAATCATGCACATGAAGGTTTACTCAAATATTTCCAACAATGCTTATCAAACAATCTCATATAACAATGATACTCATTATATTTCACAAACCCTAGTTCAAGATAGTTCTCAATTTCTCACTCAAATGTTCTCACAAACATTCACCAATCATGCACATGAAATCTTACTCAATAATTCTTATCAAAAAAGCCTTTTCACTCCAACTTAGAATTCACAATATCCAACCCAACAATATTTCACTCACAAGGAATATGTGCCCATACCTTTTGTTTTTATGGAGATATGTCTTCAAAACCTATCTCAATCATAATCAAATATTCTTTTCCAATCTCAATGGTTAGGTAGCAAAAATATTCACTCAAATATTCATTCAATATTAATTCACCATTACAAAATAAACAAGACTCAAATACACCTTATTATATCCAAACTTATCAAATAAATATTTCAATAACTTAGTTTCACTATAACCCCTTTAAAAAATTTAATGCATGAAGTAATCCAAAATCGTACTTATGTCTTCCTACTCAAAATTGCATTTTCAAAATAATTGAATTTATAAAATAATGCAATTTACTTTTAACCTTCAATAAAACTATTTATCACTTTTTGTCTAAGGTAAAAAATAATTTACCTTATCCTACCTATAACTCCTTAGGCACTCACTAAATCAAGTACACCACGTGCTCATATCATACCCAAAATGCACATTAACCCAGGTTCTTTGATAATCGCTAACAATATAGAAAATAAAATCATGCGCTTCAACTAAGCGCCACCAACAACCATAGACCATAGACCATGCACTTTAATCAAAAATTAAATACCTCGTGCATGCTCCTTGGTAGGACTCAATCCCTGGTCGAAGTGTCGCTTGCACTTTAGCCGTGGCTACCCTACTGTGTGAGCTAAGCGTTCATGTGGGAGGCAAAAGTGCCTTGAGAACTTTGTCTCTTCCTCCTATGCCAAAGCCAAAAGGGCTTTATCCTTTTGTAGTCATCGAGATTCGAACGTAGCACCTTTGTGTTCCCAATGCCTTACACACCTCGTACTTGCCACTAGCCCAACAACTTGGTTGGTGTTAAGTATTTGCACCTCGATCACCTTGTTCTTCACATTTTTCGGGTGCAATTTAAAAATTAAAAACCTTTGTCTTTATTTGCTCATGAATTATTCACATTCCCTTTCACAAATCACATGAACATGATATTCAGAGACTTAGCATTTTGAAACAAACAATAAGGTATTTATACCATATGCTTTTATCCTCCAACGTCGACGGGGGGAATAAAATTTAATTTAAACTTTGCGCCCAACCCAACTTTGGGTTATAATATTATTATTTTTATAAATTAATTTATAATATAAATATTAGAAATTACCTTAGGCTTTAATTAAACCTTTAATATTATAATATTATTTCCATTGGGCCTAGGTATTTTTCTCTTTCACCCTTAGACCTTTTCTGACCACCTTTAATATTATAATAATACATATTATAATATTATTTCCTTTAGGCATTTTCTTTAGGGTATTTAATCGTGCTTTTGACCAATCATGTGAAAATCTTAAACCAAATCTCTTGGTCTTAAAATATAAATATTTTAACCCTTCTTTTGCCAAGTCCTACATTGTTTCCTAACACTGACTCTTGACATCAATAACAACACAAATAACTCAAAATTTCTAACATGTACCATAGGTGGTATATTTACATGACCCAAATGACGTAATATATTCTAAATCTAATAAAACCTCTAAATAAGGAGACTGGTACTCTGAAAAGTGCTTGCAAATATGTGGTTCTCTATGGAAAGCAATTATGTAATGTTGATGTGGCCACTGAAATATAATAAAATAATATTTTGTGTGTTTCATGTGTTATGCAATTCATTAAAATGGGGTTCTCTATTACTATTTTTATGTGTGGTGGCATTACGATGTTTGAGCAGACTAGGAGAGGCTATTGTTTAATTGACCCCCTCTCTACTGCTGCATTACAATAGGCCACTTTTTTGTGATTCGAACTTAGATCTCTTTGAAATGTGGTATTGCATGCCATACACAATTTAATTAATTATTTTTATTTTAATACTATTCATCAATATATTTTAAGAGTTAAAATAAGTGTTTAGTTCATTATCAACTTTAATTTTGTTTTACTAAAACTAAAAAGAAATTTTTTTAGAAAGTAACAATAACAAATATTTTGCATCATTTTATTTCATTTTTATTCATTCTTCATTTTAGTTCCACTTTACTATTTGCTTCTCATCCACACTTTGTGTTCGATGTAAAGACCATATATTTCATTAAAATCATAATAGGTTAACCAAATAATTGGAGCCATTAAGATAATAATATATGAAGAAAATGATTTTACTTTACTATTTTCTTCTCATGGTCACTACATGTTCTATTTATAGATAAAGTATTTAAGGTATATATATAATGCCAACTTTCATAGGGATTACTTGTTTGCACATTATAATTAGGGTGTCTATAGTTTAACATAGACCTAAAGTTTGAAATATTCCTATTGGTTGAAGTAAGATGCAAAGTACAATTGGGGCACAACAATACCATATTTTTCATCGGGTTTCTTTGAAATGTGATATTGCATATCATAAAAAATTAACTAAACTTTTTATTTTAACATTATCTTTCAATATACTTTAAAATTTAATTATGTGTTTAAATCATAAGGGTTAAAATTAGTCTTTAATCCATTATCAACTTTAATGTTATTGTCCAAATGGGTTTGCTAAGCAAGAACCTTATTTTGAGCAACTTGAGAGAAGGATCTAGCAAGATTTTTGACAAAGGTATTTTTTCCTCTATATGGATGGAGTGATTTTGGATGGGTTGACAAATGTTGTCGCTTGCCTACCATTATCCATACATATATAATAAGAATATATTTTAAGAGTTGTGGTGAAGTAACGAGAGATAACTCAAGACTCGTGGTTGAATTTGGTGGGGCTTGTGGATTAACAGGAGTATCTAAGGATTTAGTTTGAGGTATGGAAGAAGCAAGAGGGTTCTTAGGGGCCATGACCTAAGAAGGAGAAGGTTTTTTTAGAACAAGGGGGTGTTGAGGGCCATCGATATAAAATTTCTCAACTAAATTTTTGGTTGCAGCTTCCATATGAGGGCCATTAGTAGGAATTGTTTTTGCAATTTGTTTAGCGATCGCTTCCATTTGTTCCTTTTTAGATAATTTTTCCAAATAATTTTTGATCAAGTGTCCAACTTATCTATAGTAAAAATATGTATTAGGTAATTTTAGGTAGATAAGAGGTTGACTAACATGGAAAACTAGCCTATTGAGGTCAATGGATATGACACTGACTTGGATATATCTATTTCTACATAAATACGAGGGTGCAGTCTATAATTAGATAATTATTCTAACATAGGGTGAGACCACAAAACCTTACCAAGAAGAGTAGAAATTTTATTGAGAAAGGGGCAACATGAAAGAGATAAAAAGGGAAACTCTATCCAAAGATAGTATTTTTCCCTAGAGGGATCCTATGGATGAAAATCCAAAGACTAGCCTTATAAATAACAAGTTTACCCACATATAACCCAAGTTTCATATTGGAGGGATTTTTTGGCATGTTCAATATTTGTAAAGGATACTGCTATGTACCCCATTCCAAACCCTCGAATATCCTATAAATCACTCCTCATGAATTTAAATATTCTATCTTAGAATGTTAGGGGGCTCTCCCTCCCTTATCATAAGTTTCAAGTTTGAAAAGTAATTGCTAAGAATTATATTTTTGTTCTTTTCCTTCAAGAACTAAAAATCATTGGTCACACTCTCACCCATTGTATGGATATCATTGGTGGTGTATTTGCATCCTAATTTACTACTTCTCATGTTAAATGATAAAGAATGTGTTACCATTTCCATAGCCAAGTCTCTTTGTTATGCTATTCTAGACCATGGTGAAGACCCTACTCACTATTGTGTGTGGTTTAGATTGGATCTCAACTCTTAGGTTATTGGATTTTGTTCTATCTATGCTCCCAATGACCCTCCTAGTCATATAGCCCTTTGGGAATGGTTAGCTATTTCTCTCCCTCCTACAGAATAGATCCTTGGAGGTGACTTTAATATGATTGAGAATCCTAGTGACAAAATTTGGACTGGTTGTAGACCCCTTTCTAATGCTAAATTTTGTAGTTGGTTATTTTTTCATAATAATTTAGATGTGCATGACCATATATTTGGTAAATCCTCATCTCACAAAGATAATTGGTTTATGTGGTCCAACTATCATCTAGGTTCTACTAGAAAGCTTGTTCGTTTGGACAAATTTTATTTCAGTAATTATTTCCTAGATAAATTCTCCATCCACGAGCAAGTTCACATCCTTTCTCATACAACTTTGTTTGATCACCTTCCTATATTATATTTTATCCAAACTTCTTCTATCTCTCTTAATTACAAACCACTTAATTTCTTATTAAATGTGTCCCACCTTGATAATCCTGCCTACTAGTGCCTCGTAGAGTATATTTGGAATATATTTCCCAAACCAACTGGTAAACCTGTCTAGATTAAATGGTTTGAAATAACTATTTCCAATATATTTTCATCCCTTAGATGGTATGGGTGCTCTATTTCTAGGAGAAAAAATATTCAAGAGAGTCAACTTCATAAGGAGATCTATCATCTTCGTTCCATGCTTATGAAATACCCTACTAACATTGTTGTTCAATGCAATCTAGCTAATGTTAAAAATCAGGCCAGAGTTTATGAGTCTTACTATGCTAGAGGGGCGCATTTTAGATCTCACATCAATTGGATATCCTAGGGAGATAAGGGAACTAAATATTTTTTAACTACTTCAGACATAAGAATATTTTGGAAAGGATGACGAAGTTGGAGGACCCTTTAGGTCATTCTCTTTTTGACTCTAAAGAGATCATCAATATTTTTTTAGCTCATTTCTCTCATTTTTTTGTAGTGAAACCAAGGTATGACATCCAATGTAACTTAATGGAATATGTGTAGGAACATATTACCTCCCTAGTAGATCCCATTATTCAGTATCAACTTGAATATCCTCTTTCTATGAATAATCTACAAAATGCTATTTTTTATGAAGAATGACAAAGCTCTTGGCTTGGATGGTCTTCCAATGGAGTTTTATAAAACAATTTGGCATATTATTTCCTATTATCTTCATCATGTTTACTTGGAAGCTCTTCATAATAGTTCCCTCAAATCTTATATCAATTTAGGGCTTATCAAGATGATTCCTAAAGGTATGACTCGTAACCGAATCTCCAATTGGAGACCTATTACCCTTCTCAATATTTTGTACAAGATCATATCTAAAGCTATAAATTTAAAAATAAAAAATATTTCTCAAGTGATTTTTTACCCTAAACAATACGTTTTTCTTAAAGGTTGTTATATTTTAGGTAATCTTATGATGGCCTAGAAAAATTCACACTGGGCTATTGACTCCAATCAATATGCCCTCTTGGTTAAGTTAAAATTTTAACAAAGCTTATGATATAATCTTATGGGATTTTATTCTTAGTATATTTTCTTGGCTTGGTTTCAGTCCAAAATTTTGTAATCAAATTGGTATGCTCTTTGGTGATGCCTCAGTTTATGTTTAGGTTAATGGATCTCTTTCCTCCTCCTTCCCTCTTCAACTATCTATCAGATAGGGTTTTCCCCTTGCTCATTTTTTGTATGTTTTGGTTTTCGATGCTCTTGGTTATCTTCTTCATAAGTCTCATTATGATGGCCTCATTTAGGGTATTAATTTTCTTAGGGATAAACATACTCTTAACTCACATTTTTTTTATGATTCCCTTATTTTTCTTCAAAATACCCAAAAAGAGGTGGAAATGATTAAAGATATTATTCAACTATTTTGTGATGTCTATGGCTTTTGTATCAACAAATATAAAATGGAAGTCCTCTATACCTTTTTCTCTCCTAATGGATGCAACTCCTTGACTAAGTGGAAGATCATCCCTCATGGTATGATTGTGCATTATTTGAAAATTCCCTTTGGGATTTATATCTCTCCTAATGATATATGGAACTGGGTTATGGAAAGACTTAAAAAAAAATTAATACTTGGCTAACTTGATTTCTTTCCCTACAGGAAGAATTCAAGTTGCAAATTAAATTATGGTAGCCTCTCATGTTTATTACTCCTCTTGTTGGATGTCCCCCAAGGTAGCCTATAACAAATTAACTCAGGCCATTCATAAATTTATATGGACCAAATGGGATGTGAAGGTGGGAATGATACCAATATCTTGGAAACTTTATACTCAACCTAAGGCTTTAGGAGGTCTATGCATCATTGATCCTATTACCTAGAGCAAAATTTTGGTTGCAAAATGGGTTGCTAGAGCCATCATTGGTGATGAAAACTAGAAACACCTATTTCATTACAAAATATCTCTAGCTACTTATAAATGTAAATGGAAATAAACCCCTTGGGAGTATAAGGTCCTTAATGCACCTTACTTTGGAGTTAAAGGATCTAGTTACTCAAAATTGGAAAGCTTGGCAATTAGTTTCTCATTTATTGACTTGGAAGTTTGACTTCTTGAAACATGATTTGAGCATTGGTATAAACAGTCTTTGGTGGAATGAAATTATCCTCCATAATGATAAACCTTTAGCTTTATGTAGTGTTATTCATGGTCTAGATTTTTTGGAGAAATAAATTAATAGAATTAAAGATATCTAGGATCCAGGTAGCTACTCAATTCTTACTTAGAACCAGATCTACAATTATTGTGCCCTTCTATCTAGGTTTAAAGAGTCTTATGGCTTAGTTATGGCTTCCATCCCTTGTAAGGTTCTTATTAAGTTGGGAATAGCTGCCTATAATATATGGAATGATTAGAGTTGGCTTAATGGTCATAAAATCTCTTCCATTACTTCTAGTTGGATGATGAGCACCAGAAATGCTCATATTTTGTACATATTTCTTTGATCAATATGCGGCTGTATAATAAGGATTGCGTACTTTTATGAATGATTATATAGATATTTGATATAATTATGTGTGTTATCTAATTTGTGTGCTTTTAGTATATTTTGTGGAATTGCAGTTGATTTAGTTAGATTTGGAATGGTCGAGGTCTTTTGATGGACCTGACACTTTATTTCATCGGGGGTCAATGTAGAGAACATAGGTGCCTCCTTGCAACCGAAAGGTGCCAAGAGAACAAGTGCATCCCTACAGTCAGAAGGTGCCACTGAATGTGAGCACCTCCCTACATTCAGAAGGCACCAACTGAATATGAGTGCCTCCCTGTAGTTGAAAGGTGCCAACTGAATACGAGTGCCTCCCTGCAGTCGAAAGGCGCCAACTAAATACGAGCACCTCCCTGCAGTCGGAAGGTGCCAACTGAATGCAAGTGCCTCCCTACAACTGAAAAGCACCAAAAAAAGACAAGCACCTCCCCATAGTTGAAAGGCGCTAATAGAAGGCAAGAACCTCCCTACAACCAGAAGGCACCACGATAACAAGGTACCTTCCTCATAAGGAAGGCGCCACTGATTCTTTGCCCATTGACTAGATTTGAATGACGTGGACGGCAGCGGCTGGTGCAGTTCCAGCTCTACGTCATGTAGAGCTAAATTGGAGATAGCACCAATGTATCAAAACATCTTATTAATGCTAGGCAAAGCACAAACCAAAATGAACACACCACCATCAGAACAGAATGCCAGACGTCGATTGCATTCGCTAGACTGTTCTAATTTACTCTGGGAAGAATCGATTGTTGTAACCACTTCTGTAACATAAGTTCTATGGGTGTGTTATATAAACACACGCAGATCGTTCTGAGGAATATATAGAAATAATTAATAAAGATCCATTTAGAGTTACAGAAGATAGATTGTAATACATTGATAAATATATTACAGTTCCAGAAGTTCTAAAGCGCATGTTCGATTGGGAAGAAGCTATTGGAGCCTGGGCCCACTCCAAGCCAATATTTCTTCCCCATTTCCTTTTTGTTTATTTATTTTAATTAGTTTATTGCTTTCATAAGAATGTTCATTAGTTTGCTAGTTCCAGTATTTACAGTAGATTTATTTTTAGGAATGTGTACATGATTTATTTTTGTAGATTTAATTATGTTCTTCTTACATAATTTATTGAGGAGTGCGGGAATGATTGAAAACCATTTCAAGAACACCCTCCAAAATGTAGGATTAGCAAATTCACCTCCAGTGGTATTGTAGTAACCTAATTCCAACTCTTCGCAAGTTTACGAAGCTCCCTGGGTTGATAATTAAATGCACGGACATGTGACAAAAATAGGAAACCATTCACCTTGTTTGGCCCGCAACATTTTTGTGTCGTTGTCGGGGAAGCGTCTTAATTATATTACTTAAAATACCCTGAAACCTTCCATCTGACCTTGTATGAGTTCTTTGAGAAGAAGAGGACTTGACGATCACTTTATAAGAACTAATCCATCAGGACCTGAGTCAGCCGAGCATTTTGGATTTGAGTTAGACTCGCCCAACCTACCAGCAGTCCATTGGAGTGAGGAACTACACTTTGTGCAAAGTTTCACCTCATCCCATCAACAAGGGGATGAACGAATCATCATAAATCCCCTATTTAATAAGACTCCTCTAGAGGAAGCCTTGTTGTGGAAGGCTGTGGAGGATCAGACAATCTCGCCAGACAACCTTAGAGCATTGACTCAAAAAATTTTAAATGATCGGAAGGCCATAAATGTTGCATTAGAAACCACATTTCTTGAAAAAATGGTAGATAGTGATGAAGTCTCATCTGGCTTTAGTTTCCTAATAGAGGAGGGAGTAGGAGATACCAAAATGAAAAACATATCCCCTGCTCACCTTCCGTCCTTCAGAGGACACCCGACTGAGGACCCTGACCTATTTTTATTCAAGTTTGATGTTTTGTGCAGGTCTTTGGATTACAAATCAAACACGCAAAAGTTGAAATTATTTCCTTCTACATTAGACGATGCAGCTCTACGATGGTTCATCGGTCTGGGAGACAAACACATCACCACCGGGACCAGATGAAGAAGCTCTTTCTAGAGCAATATCAAGATTTTGAGAGAGCAAGAGACTCCAGGGAGGAGGTCCTGAGCATGACACAAAGAGAAGATGAGTCTCTTGAGGAGTATTGGGAGAGATTCAGCTTTAATCTTCAACGGTCCCCTCACTCGAAGCTATCTGATAAGTCCCTCAAAAACATCTTCTTGAGTGGACTTACCAATGAGTCACTAGAGGGTCTCAACATGATCTCTGGAGGTGATGTCTATCAGCATGCTATGGACAACATCCGAAAATTATGCCGGAACTACTCAAGAAGGTGAGGCAAAATCACCGCCAAGACCATGAAGGTGACTGCTTCAGTCACCAAAATAGAAATAGGCAACATGCTGGAGGATTTGAAGAGTGAAATGCTCTCATCTCTAGCACTGCAGATGGATACGCTACTGTTAGAAAATAAGAAACAAGAAAATGATGCATCATTAGCCTATTTCTGCCCAAAATGTAGAGGAAGGCACGCAAAGAATGCATGTCCAGAAAACAAGGTCAGAGTATGCACAGTTTGTAGGCTGAATCATAAAACTCGATTGTGCCCACAACTGCCTAGTAACCAAGAAGCAACTGAGAGCATGGAGGCCTAATTCATAGGCAATAGGAAGATTTGGCCACAGCCCCCTATGGGGAATATACCAACCGAAATGCCATCATATGGGGGAGGGTCATACATGCACCAAGGACCCCCTCAACCACCTAATATGGGGTGGTGGGGACCATCACCCTGGACTAACACACCCCCAGTAGCATTTTTGAATTAGCAGCCATGGATGCCATATCCATATCTTGGGTAGCAGTGGAGAGGCCACAATGCATGGAATCAGACTCCATAGAGTGCAGTGCCTACTCACATCCAACAGAAATTACCAGCATTGCCAACAGTGATACCTGCGTAGCTACCAACACAACTGACAGTAAACCCAAACAATAAAGTAAATCAGTCGACATACAACATAGAAGGTGAGATGTATCATATGTACAATATTCAGCTTAGATCAGGTAGGCAGTTAGGAGTAGAGACACCGCCTCTGGTAGAAGAGGAGGAAGAAATAGTAGAGACACCTCCACTGGTAGAAGAAGAGGAAGAAATAGAGGAGACACCTCTGGTAGAAGATGGAAAAGCACTTGAGAGAGCGGAGGCTCCATTTCCTAGCCGGCTGCAGGAACAAAGAAAAACAACACAGCTGGAATTCGACATCTTGTCAAGCTTGAAGAATCTCACGATGACAATCCCATTATTTCAAGCAATTTGAGATGTCCCCATTTACACCAAGGAAATTAGAGAAATGTGTCTAAGGAGACCGGGATGAAAAGCTACCCAGACTATCAACGTCATGGGTAAACTGGCAGATCTAATGATGGGTGGAACACGTCATCCAAAGTATGCAGATCCAGGTAGCCCAGTGTTGACCATAAAAATTGGAGGACATTCCCTGTCCAACACATTGGTTGACCTCGGGGCAGCCATCAATGTGATGCCTCAAGAGACCATGCAAAGGCTACGGCTCATGAACCTGAAGCCAACCATGATAGTGCTATAGTTAGCCGATTGATCAACCGTGTCATCGAAAGGGATGTTGGAAGATGTGATCGTAACAGTCAGTGCATGGGAATATCCAGCCAATTTTTTAGTTTTACAAACCAAGACCAGGCTGGGCGGTTTCCCACTTATTTTGGGGAGGCCATGGCTGGCAACAACTAACACTTACATTAGCTATTGGGATGGTCTAATGACCATCTCTAATGGGCAAAATTTCAAAAGGCTGACCATTTTACTGCCAGCTCAGTCTATGGACTCGACAGAAGAACCCAGGATCATCGAGCATGGAACTACAGAGTTGTCCATAATACGACCGATGATGACATTGGAGGAGGTGGCAGAAGAGGACGAGGATGGTGCTATCATGGAGTTTCTCCATGGAGAATCATCCACCCCCACACCTGGATCGTCATTGACTGGCGCCCAAGATGAGCACATATGACAAATACATGTTGGGCTAGGGATGATATTAAACGTCAACAACAGGTTGATGCCCACACAGCTAGAAAAACTGGAAGAGCTTTTAGTAAAACACCAGTAAGCATTTGCATGGGACTATGTAGATATGCACAGCATCAACCCAAAAATATGTACCCATCAGATTTATTTAGATGACCAGGCAACTCCTAGTCAGCAGCCACAGAGAAGGATGAACCCAACAATGAAAGACATTTTCAAATAAGAACTGCACAAACTTCTAGCTGTCGAATTCATATATCTGATTTCTGACAGTGAATGGGTATCACCATAAGTGGTGGTCCCCAAAAAGAATGGGAAATGGTAGATCTATGTGGACTACCGAGAATTGAACAAGGCGACTAAGAAAGACCATTTCTTACTCCCGTTCATTGATCAAGTCTTGGACACACTCTTAGGAAGAAAATACTTCTCTTTTTTGGATGGTTTCAATGGTTACAACCAGATCCAGATAGGGGAAGAAGATCAAGATAAAACAACGTTCACCTGTCCATGGGGAACGTTTGCCTATAAGGTATTGCCTTTTGGACTATGCAACGCACCGGCCACCTTTCAAAGGGCGGTGCTTAGCATATTCTCTGATATGATAGAATACGTGGTGGAAGTATACATGGACGACTTCACCGCCTATGGAGAAACCTTCGAGGAGGCAATGACAAATCTGGAAAGAGTGCTCGATAGGAGCAAGGAAAATCATTTGTCCCTAAGTAATGAAAAATGTTTTATGATGATGTAGGAAGGCATCGTGTTGGGACACCACCTCTTTGCGAAAGGAATAAAAGTAGACAAGAGGAATATCGAGGTCATCAAATACCTACCTAGCCCCAGAATGCAGAAGGAGGTAAGAAGTTTCTTTGGATCATTCGAGTACTACCGATGATTTATCGTCGAATTTAGTAAGATTGCCAAACCACTGCACACCCTACTTTCTAAGGACGTAGAGTTCAATTGGACGGGAGATTGTGAAGAAGTGTTCCAATTGCTAAAAGAAAAATTGATATCTGCACCGGTCTTGAGAGGACCGAATTGGGCCATACCATTCCATATTTACTACGATGCATCTAACGGTGCGATCGGAGTAGTCCTCGAGCAGAAAGACGACAAAGAATTTTATGCCATCTATTATATCAGTAAAAACTTGGTGAGAGCAGAGCTCAACTATATAGTGACAGAAAAATAATTCCTCGTAGTTGTCCATGCAATAAACAAATTTTGCCACTATATAATGGGATACAAGGTCTTCATCCATACGGACCACACGACTATCAGGTATCTGATGAGCAAGCCGGCCATTGGTGGCAGAATTATTAGATGGCTATTGCTATTGCAGGAATTCGACATTACTATAGTCGATAAATTGGGCAAGGACAATGTCATGGTGGATTTTTTGTCTAGATTGATACCAGCAGATCATCAAGCAGTGGAAGATCAGTTTCTGGATGAACATCTGTTCACTATTAGTGAACAAACTCTGTGGTATGCAGACATAGCCAATTACTTGGCCATCGAAAGGACCTCACCTGCCCTCTCCTACCGATAAAAGCAGGCGGTCATAGAGAAGAGTGCATCATTCCTTTGGATGGATGGTCTCCTATTTAAAATAGGATGGGACCAAATTATAAGAAGATGCATAGCAGAACATGAGTTTTCAGAAGTGCTCAAGGCATGTCACAATGAGCCATGCAGAGGACACTTTGCAGGGAAACGAACTGCCTATAAAATCCTACAGGCTGGGTATTTTTGGCCCACTCTGTTCAAGTATGCGGTAGCGTATACCAACAAGTGTGACAAGTGCCAGAGGATGGGTAGACCAACCCACCGAGATGAAATGCCCCTACAGCACCAGGTACACCTGGAACATTTTGATAAATGGGGCATGGACTTTGTGGGACCATTTAATCCACCTTCGATGGGAAGGAGGTTTATTTTGGTCTGCATGGATTACATCACCAAATGGGTGGAAGTGCAGGCATTAAGGGACTCAAAGGAAAGAACGGTCACCAATTTCTTATTTGCCCATATTTTCACATGATTTGGGGTTCCTCAGGAGATAACAATAGACCAAGGGCCCAAATTCACCTCCAAATTGATTGAGGAGTTGATGGAGCAGTATAGAGTTTGGCACAATAAAACCACGCCCTACCATCCGTAGGTGAACAGGAAAGTAGAAGTGACAAACAGGGAGATAGAAAATATCATGACCAAAATCATGCAACAACACAAGAAAGATTGGGCCACACGGTTGTCGAAGGTAGTTTGGGCATACAACACCATGTGGAAATCCACCATAGGATGCACACCTTTCCAACTGGTCTATGGAAAAAATGCGATGATGCCCATCGAGTTCGAAATCAAAACTCTAAGGATGGCTTCAGAATTAAATTTGAGCTTGGACGAAGCTCAAAAATAGAGGATTCGCCAGCTAGATCAGCTGGACAAAATCTGACTGGATGCTTTGCAGAGGATAGAGATTATACAAAAGCAGAGAAAGAAGTGGCATGATAACCACATCAAGCTAAAGAAGTTCTAGGTAGGGGAATGGGTACTGTTGTATGATTCTCGATTCCAAGAAAGGAAGGGCAAACTTATGCAGAGGTGGATGGGGTCGTATGAGGTGGTAGAGCTCATTAGGAATGGGGCGATGCGCGTTAATACAATTGACGATAGCAATACCATGTTCATAGTCAATGGCCATCGACTACGCCCCTATAATATGTTCGAAACATTACAGGTGGAATCTAGAGTAGGCATGGGGGAGACCCCATATTGCTAGATCTAGACCGAACTCTCACAGGTGAAATGGTGGGTATGAAAGTGCTCACCCAAAATTTTTTAGTTAATATAGTTTTTTTTTGTAATGTGTGTTTTTGCAGGGACGACGCCCGCATGCAAGCTGCAGGCATCCTAATATAGGGCCTAACAGGCATGGAACGCATCTAAATACCTTTATTTTCCTTTCTTTTTTGGTTGCTTTTTGTAGGTGGAGGACCTGATAGCACGAGGGATAGGTATCTAGGAAACCAGGCTTGATTCAGCTCAACATTTCGACACCAACTCGTAGGTAGAATCTGGGCAGCATGAAAAACTAGGAAGGCTTGATCACCCTTTTTCCAGTCAAATCGCCATCCAAAAGAAGGTGCCTTACTGCATCCAGAAGGTGCCAAGTCCAGAAGAAGGTGCCTTACTACACCCGAAAGGTGCCCATCTAGAATAAGGCGCCTTACTACATCCAGAAGAAGGTGCCAAGTCCACAAGAAGGCGCCTTACTACACCCGAAAGGCACCCATCTAGAAGAAGGTGCCTTACTGCATCAAGAAGAAGGCGCCAAGTCCACAAGAAGGTGCCTTACTGCACCCGAAATGCGCCCATACAGAAGAAGGCGCCTTACTGCATCCGGAAGATGCCAAATCGGAAGACAACGCCTTCCATCCATTCAGAAGTTCTAAATATATATATATATATATATATATATATATATATATATATATATATATATATATATATATATATATATATATATATATATATGTAGGCGCCTTCCATGGCAGGAAGGCACCAAGTCTTAAAAAAAAAAAAAAAGGTGCATTCATCCAGCCGAATATGCCTTCCAACATCAGGAAGGCACATTCATCAAGACGAACGCCTTCCAACATCGGGAAGGCACAAACCAGAAGGAGGCGCCTCCCACATTGGGAAGATGCATGCAGGCAAAAGCACCTCCCACTAATCAAAGGCACCTCGTAGCACCAAAAGGCGCATTCGTTCGAATAAGAGCACCGACAATGTCGAAAAGGCGCTACAAGGACACCATCCACATGGGAAAGGTACCAAAGAATGCCTCCTGTGTGCAACATTTACATCTACCGGATGCCTCGAGTGGAACAAAGCATCGCACGAATGAGCGGCATCAAAGGACCATATGATGAGGAATAATGTTCTAGACCTAAGCAATAATACTTAGGCTTTAGTTGAATAATCAACGTGAGTTGTTTTGATAACCTCCGTTGAATAGTCTAGTCTAGGTGTTTTGTTTTCCGTCATTTTTGGGCTTTCATTTTAGCCATTGCGTATTTTGTGTACGTAATCCTTGGAGTAGTTGCAGATTTCTAGGATTACATTTGTTTGTTTTAAGCTTATTTAAGCCCTTTAATTTTATCAATAAAGTCAGCTTCAATATTCATATCATTGGTATCAGAGCGGGTTAGTTTTGGAGGTTTTGGGTCATTTTCGACCTCCAAAGTGTTTTTTCATTCCAGTTGAAGCTCAGGGAAATTGCAGACAAATTGCTGCTAATTTCCATTATTGGTTAACAACATTTGTTGACATAAAAAAAAATTGTTTTTGACATGCGGTGGCTGCGACAGCAATTTGCTATTTTTGCAGCACCTCCCGTCCTTCCTTTCAGACGCCGTGCCAGTATCTCTCGCTGCTGTCTGCTGTTTTTTGTCTGCTGCATTTCTTGCAACCCCGAACGCAGACAACACTACGATTTTTGGTCACAAATAGGCGAAGAATTCTGTTATATCTGGCGAGTTTGTGACGTCCGATGGCCTCACCAATTTCTGAGACCTTTCCACCAAAACTTTTGCTGCAGACGTGATGCCATTACCTTTAGTTTTATTCCACGCAGCAATTATATTTTAGGTGGTTTTGACCAGAATTCTCGAGACGTACCAGATCTGTAGGTGACAGACCCGAAGGAGCCGACCCGATTCTGCTCGCCTTGCATTTTTCGAAGCTGTGGGACACCGAGAAAACTTCTGGCCTGCGTGCCGGATAATTTCCAATTCCTGCATGGCTACGAATTTCAAAAATCGGTTGTCCATGACCAATTAGTAACGAATTCGACATATTTAAAAAAAAAAAAAACCAAACTGCGCCTTGTGCTTGCGCCGGAAGATTGTGTGTAATATGGAACTAAGAGATCGAATTTTCGTTGACGTTTTCTACATTTTTCGGGACCGTCTGGCCGACTGCCAAATTTTTCGACTGCAAATTTCAAATTATTTTTTTAGACGCACACGCTCTGCGATTTGGCGCTTAAAAACAGATCTACGCAACAACGTCGGTAGGTACTCAGATCTACATTACACAGGGCCGAACAACCGAATTCGGCCATCGGACCTACGTGACGGGACAACGCTACCACATCCGAGGGTCTGACGTAAACTAGGGCCATAAATTTGGCAATTTCTGTAGCAATCAATCAACTGCTATGATTCACGACTTCTAAAGCGATTTCCAGCCCCAACGTCGGCGACGACAACTCATTAAACGTCCGCATCGCTGGCATACCAACGTCAGTCAACTGCGACCGTGGGATCTAAGTGTAGAGTGCCACCTCAGGGTCATGTTCATGCCTAGAATTTTCTAGATCATGGTCGAATTACAGAGGACGTTGTTCGTCATCCCTCGTTGATGAACACAGCCAAAAGCACACCGCCCTTAAACAACAAAATCAAAATCAATGACCTTTAGCCTGCTGCTTCCGACATAAACTTGCGTGTCTATTGTTTCTGACCTCAGCCTGTGTGCCTGAAGAATTTTCTTTGCCGTAATCCTCTTGTCGATTGGAGGGATTTACCCACGGCTCACGTCAAACAGTTTGCCAATGAGGGCTACGCTTCGCGATTTCCGACGACAGCGAGACACTTCGACGGCCGTTGCGGTCTTCCTACCCCGTGGTCATCACCGTGATCGGCCTGCATAGATCACGCATTCAGAACTGTGACTGCGTATTCCTTTGTCGTCGATTTGATTTCTTTGGTAAAGCATTTACCAAATCAAAGAGTTACATTCATTTTAATTAAAAAAAAAAACATTATTATATATTCCTTTTTCTTTCTTTTTATACGTCAATTTGACTTTTCTAGAATTGTGCAAATATTTAATTTGCCCTTATATGTTGTACATTTGCAATTTTGCAAATTAATTTGGGCACATTTATTTTTTGCACATTTTTGTATTTGTGTCTTTTGTGACACTTTTTGCTGGCGATCACTCGGGGTCAAATGGCTTCCGAATTAGCCGATAAGTTGGCTCAAGTAACCCAACTTGTCAGCATTTTCGCTGATAAGGTTACGTCCAATGAAGTTCAACAACAGTGTGAAGTTCCCATTTACACTGGTTCGTGAGATCCCGAGGTCCTCAACAGTTGGATTTTGGACATGGATAGTTGGTTTCAGTATATCAAGCTCGCAAAGGATCAGGAGGTTAACTTTGCCAAGTTGAAACTTTCTGGCATTGCCAAGGTCCTTGTCACTGATCGACAACGGACCCAAAATCCCATTGACACGTGGGATGAATTGCAAAGAGTATTGAAGAATAATTTTTATCCTTCAAACTATGCCACTGACCTTGAGATCAAGTGGCTTCGTCTTCGACAAACCTCAAATATGACTGTTTCTAATTATATTTTTCAATTTAGCAAGTTGCAAATTTTGAATTCTATACAAGATAATGCAGCACAACTTGTTAAAAAATTCAAAAGTGGTTTGCAGGAGCCCATTTACAGGAAGATGAATTACAATTTGATTGTAAACATTGACATGGCTTTCAATCAAGCCCTTCTTGCTGAGGAGGAAATGAGGGAGCAATCGCGTGGGACTCGCTCTTCTACGTCGGGAGGAAATCAGAAGGCTTCTCCACAACCTTCCAAGGGAGCTAAATCTTCTTCTTCTTCTCCTTCTCCCTCTTCTTCATCTTCCCCTTCTTCTTCACAAAAATCTTCTTCTTCTAAATCACCTTTGATTTGTAATTATTGTAAAAAGCCAGGACATACTCAAAAGAGGTGTTTTAAGTTGCAAAATATGAAGAAAAAATCCCTAGTTGTAAAGCCTTCCAATGAGGACTCACAAGAAAGTCCCATTGAGGCTACAGGGGAACGTAAGCCTTATGAGGAATTGGCAGGGTTAAAAAAATTGACCCTTATGAATACTTCACAAGGTGATCGTGAGAATTTGTTTGTGACTACGGTCCATCTCAGTGACACCTTTAAGGTTGATTGTATAATCAATAGCGGCTCACAGAAAAATCTAATTGCGAGGTCCGTTGTTGACAAACTGAAGTTACCGATGAATCCCCATCCTCATCCTTATCCTTTGGAATGGAAGGACAATGGGATTACTGTTGAGCAAGGTGTAGCAAAAGCAGTGCAAAAGGATTGTAATTGTTGTCAACACAGACAGAGTGATGCAGTTGAAGCAGTTCAGAGGTCAGTCAGATCAAGTGCAGAAAATCTCAAGAAAAACAGAGGGGACCCAGATCCAGAATTTTGCAAAAAAAGACAAGGAAGAAAACTGTCGCGATATCGCGACATGTTTTCTGTCGCGATTTCGCGACATACCGGAGGAGAGAGAAAGTCCATAAGAAAATGTCGCGATTTCGCGACATATCCGAGGAGAGAGAAAAAGCTCGCCAAAATGTCGCGATTTCGCGACATGGCTGAGGAGAGAGAAGGCGCAAGCAAAAGTGTCACGATTTCGCGACAAAAAGGAGGAAAGAGAAAGTGCAAAGAAAAATGTCACGATTTCGCGACATATCGAAGGAGAGAGAAAGTGCATTGAAAAATGTCACGATTTCGCGACATATCGAAGGAGAGAGAAAGTGCATTGAAAAATGTCACGATTTCGCGACATATCGGAGGAGAGAGAATGTGCAAGGAAAAATGTCACGATTTCGCGACATGCTGGAAGGAAAGAAGCCAAATCGAGAAACTGTCGCGATTTCGCGACAAGTTTGAAGCAAAGGCACCAAGGATGAAAAATGTCACGATTTCGCGACACATCGGAGGAAAGAGAAAGTTGATGAAGAAGTTGTAGCGATTTCGCTACATGTCTGAGTTTCGCCAGCATAAGCAAAGAAAAAGCACCAAGTGAGAAAAGCGTAGCGATTTCGCTACAAGCTTGAGACACTAAGAACAAAAGTGCAACGATTTTGATACAGCCTCGAGTTGCAAGGTGAAAAGTTGTAGCGATTTCGCTACATGGTCAAAGTGCAAGGCAGAAAGACGTAGCGATAGCGCTACAAGTCTAAAATACAAAGTGTAAGAATGTAGCGATTTCGCTACAAGTCCCAGATGCAAGGCGAAGAATTGTAGCGATATCGCTACCAGTTCAAAATGCAAGTGCAGGAGGTGTAGCGATATCGCTACAGGTTGAAAGTGCAAGGTAAAAAGGTGTAGCGATTTCGCTACAAGTTAAAAGTGCATAATGCGAAGGTGTAGCGATTTCGCTACAGGTTAGAAACACATGTTGGAAAGGTGTAGCGATATCGCTACACGTCGGAGTTTCACTAGCAAGCAGCAAAGAAAAATGCTAAGGCAACAATGGTGTAGCGATTTCGCTACATGTAAGGTTTTTCGCGGCTGCATGGAGTAAAAATTGTACGGAGGCCAGAAGCGTCGCGATTTCGCGACGGCAATGAAGATGACGTCAGCAAAACCAAAATGTGTCACGATTTCGTGACAGGGTGAACGAAGAGCCATTGCAAGCCGAAAACGTCGCGATTTCGTGACATCTTTGAAGATGACGTCAGCAAGTCTAAAAATGTCACGATATCGCGACAAGTTGCCGAAAAGCCGTTGCAAGCCAGAAACGTCACGATTTCGCGACACCTTAGCGGATGACGTCAGCAAGACAGAAAATGTCGCGATATCGTGACATGTTTCCAGAGAAGCCTCATGAAGCCAGAAACGTCGATTTCGCGACACCTTAGGGATGACGCGAAGAAATGTTGAGTTAGGAATATTAGAGGATGACGTCGAAACCAAAAATGTCACGATATCGCGACAAGTTGCCAGAGAAGCCTCAGGAAGCCAAAATGTCGCGATATCGCGACAAAGTTGAGGATGACGTCAGCAAAGCGAAAAACGTCACGATATCATGACAGGTAATGTTTTGGCGAGAAAAAGTCAAAGATACATGCATTGTGACAGGTGTCAAAAAGGCGCCAGTTACGAAAAGTTAACTAGAGTAAGGTCGATAGTTCCAAGTGACAAGTGGTGAGATTGCATAGGAGAAATTCATGCTGTAGTTAATCGTAGTTACAAAGTGAAAGTTATGAAGCATTGCATTTAAGACGCGAACGATCATTGTAGGGCCGTGTTGCAAGATGGTTGGCAAAGGTGGCGATTACAAAGAGTAGCCATGGAACTAAGCATTGATTGTAGAACGGCTATTGCAGGGCCGTGATGCTGCAAGCTGGCGTAAAGAGCAGTCACAAAGAATTTGAAAGAGCAGTACGTAGAGATAATAGAGCATCGAAACGCGCAGAAGGGTTGTCAGTTCCAGCAGAGTAGAATGTCAGAATGTGCAGAGAAAAAGGCTGTCAGAACGTCAGAATGTCAGTAAGAAAGCGGCTAAAAGGCGGATCAGGTCAGAGAAGGATTTGACACGTCAATTACAGCCGAGAATGCATGAAAATGTTGGAGGGAAAGTTAAACCGTTTGAAATTGAGCCGTTCGAAGAAATCAAGTATATAAGGATCGAACTGGCATAGTGAGAAGGTTACTGTGACTGTGTTTTCATTGTGCATTTTAAAAGGTCTCAGTTAGTAAGGGTGCTGTAAGAAAACAGCCTTAGATCAAAACCTGCAATTCTATTGAATATTCAAGAGAAAGGTTTTAGATTAGATCAGAAGATATTGAGTCTCTAATAATTCTCTCTATGCTTCTGTGAGATTTTTGTATGTGCTGTAGACCAGTAAGGGTCTTGCAAAAGAGAAGGCATTTTTATGTCCATTTATCTTGCAAAATAGAAATCCAAGTTGGTGCTTGGATAAAGGGGTTGGTGCTCCTATCTCATGTGCAGCAGATAAATCGTGGGTTGGTGCTCCTTCCAGTGGGTGCCTGGTAAAAAATTGTAAATATTGAATCCTTGCAAAGACTGGATTTGGATTGAAGTCCAAACAATCATTATTTGAGGAGTAGCCACATCGGTGAACCTCGTAAAATCCTGTGTTGTGTGATGCTCTTGTGTGATACTTGCATTATCTAGTTTCAAGCTTGCATCATTAGTTTTAAAAGTTGCAGATTTAAGTTTTTAAGTAGTTACACTGATTCACCCCCCCTCTCAGTGTCATTGTGAGAATATCAATTGGTATCAGAGCCAGGCACCTGCACAAGCTTAATCAGCTAAGGTGTTCTTGGGAGATATACAATGGCCGGTGGTGAAGGTTTTTCTTCTAACAAAGCTCCTCTGTTCGATGGAACAAACTATTCTTTCTGGAGGCTCAGAATGCAGACCTATCTCTGTGCATTGGGTTATGACATTTGGGAATCTGTTGAAAATGGATACACCACTCCCACTGTTCCTCCAACAGATGCTGCTGAAAAGAAAAAGTTTGAGAACAACTCGAAAGCCAAGAATGCTATTATGTGTGGATTGGTCGACAGTGAGTTGATACGCATCATGAACTGCAAATCTGCTAAAGACATATGGGACAAACTGCAAAGCATTCATGAAGGAGACAACAAAATCAAGGAAGCTAAGTTGCAAACACATCGTGCCCAGTTCGAAGCATTAAAGATGACCGATGATGAGAACATAGAAGCTTACATGCTGAGAGTAAACGGAATCATCAATGCAATAAGAGGACTGGGGGAAGAAATGGAAGATGCTATTGTTGTGAAGAAGGTACTGAGAACTCTCAACAAAAGGTTTGATGCAAAGGTTTCTGCCATAGAAGAAGCAAAAGATTTAAATTTTTTCAGTATGGATGAAATGCATGGTTCTCTAACAGCTTATGAAATGAGGATTGGACAAACTAAGCCCTCTGACAGAGAAGCAGCCTTCCAAGCACAGAAAAATGTAAAATCTAAACAAGAGTCAGAGGAAGAAGAATCTATAGATGAAAATGAAGCAAACTTTGTTAGGAAATTAGTAAAGGGAAAAGGAAAGTACAGAGGTAAGTTGTCGTTCAAATGTTTTAACTGTGGAGGCATCGGGCACTTTGCAACAAAATGCCCAATGAAGGAGAAAAATAAAAATGATGAAGGAACACATCGAGAAAGAAATGTCTGGAAAAAGAAACCGTAGTTTAAAAAAAGAAACTTCAAGAAGAAGAGTTTCATTTCCCAGAATATCGATTCTTCCGAAGACAGGTTCCAGTGAGGAATCAGAAGAAGAAACTGGTGAAGCCCTATTCATGGCTTTTGAAGAACAAACAAATGAGGAAACACAGGAGTGTGAAGAAAAATTAGAAGATGAGGCTGAGATTGATCTGGAAGGTGAGTTAGTTGCTGCTCTTGAAGAGTTAAGTGCAGAAAGGAAAAGAAATAAAAAGATTACAAGAAAATTTGAGGAGGCCAACAATGTAATAATCAGTTTGAAAGTACAAACTGAAGAGCATAAGAAAAAGTCTGAAGAATTTGAAGCACAGCTAATCGTGAAAATAAATGAGTGCAACAAGCTAGAAGAAGATATAGTCGGATTAAGGCTACAGCTAGAAGAAATGAATCGAAACTGAGTTGTCATCATAAATTTGAAGACAGTTTCGAGAAACTGAATAAAATGTTGAATAATCAAAGGCCCACAAGCATCAAGTTTGGTTTGGGCTTTGATGAAGGAGAAACCTCAAAGGACTCAAAGGCTATAACTGTAGAACCAATAAATAATAAATACAAGATCAAGGTTGATAAAGATAAACCGTATCAGGCAAAAGAAAACAACAAGTCCAAGTTCGAAAGGAGTGCTACAAATGATGGATTCACCAAAGTCTCTCATCAAAGAAGGAGAAGACCCATGGCTCCTACCTCCACATGGCAACAACCATTTCCCAGGTACACTCGTTCCTTTTCTGGTTATTGTTTTAAGTGCAATGCATATGGTCATAAAATTTCTAGTTGTAGATATAATATAGAACAAAGAAATTTCACTAGCAGAAATAATTTTTCACCTTTGATAGATTATGCTGTAGAATGTTATAACTGTCATAACTTCGGACATATTGCAAGAAATTGTCGTAGCTCTTTTGCAGGAAATACATACCAGGGAAGAAAATATCAATCGACTGGATCAAAACAGTACAGAAAATTTCCCAATAAACTGTCACAAGCAAATGAAAGGGAGAAGGTGAAGAAAGTAACCAGATCTGCTGTCAAAACTCAGTGGAAAGAAAAGGGACAACCGAAGAAAGACAAAGAATCCCTGATCGTTCAAACAGCTCTCAAAGCACAGAATAAATCTGCTCCCTGGATTCTAGACAGTGGATGCTCCAGTCACATGACAGGAGACAAACAGAAGTTTGATAAGCTACAGACATACGAAGGTGGTTCTGTGAAATTCGAAAACAATGATGGAGCAAAGATAGTGGGTAAAGGATCAGTTAAGTTAAGTGACGGTAAAATCAACTCTAAGGAAGTTCTTTTTGTGGTAGGACTGAAACATAACCTACTGAGTGTAAGTCAGATTTGTGACAGAGGTCATGAAGTAATTTTCAAGAAGGAGGGTCGTGAAGTAAGAAAGACAACAAATGGAAAGTTAATAGCCACTGGACTGAGAACTTCTGGAAATTTGTATACTCTCTCGGAGACTTCAGAGGGAGCTTGCTTGGTTGGACAGGAAGAAGAAAACTGGCTGTGGCATAAAAGACTCGGTCACATAAGCTTTGATAATCTGGTAAAAATTAGCTCGAAAAGAGCAGTAAGAGAGATACCCACTATTGGCAAACCATCAAACATCATTTGTGAGTCATGCCAAAATGGGAAGCAAACCAGATCTACCTTCAAAGCAAAAGAGTACTTCACAAGCAAGCCACTAGAACCGATTCACACCGATTTGTGTGGTCCCATGAGGACAGAAAGCATAAATGGATACAAATATTTTATGCCGTGTATTGATGATTTTTCCAGAATGACATGGGTACTCTTTCTGAAACAGAAGTCAGAAGCCTTTGAGATGTTTAAAACCTTCAAAAATCTTGTTGAAAATCAATCTGGAAAAAGAATTAAATGTTTGAGATCTGATAGAGGAGGAGAGTTTATTTCAAATGAGTTTGCTGAATTCTGTGAAAAACATGGAATAAGAAGACAGTTCTCAGTAGCAAGAACACCTCAACAGAATGGAGTAGTTGAAAGAAAGAACAGAACTGTACAGGAAATGGCAAGGACCATGTTAACAGAGAGCAAAATTGCTGACAGGTTCTGGAAAGAGGCAGTCCATACTGCAGTCTATATTCAGAATAGGTGTATGTTGAGGCCGCATGAAAGCAAAACACCATATGAACTGTGGTTTGGCAAAAAGGCTACAGCAAAATACTTCAAAGTGTTTGGCAGCAAGTGTTACATTAAGAGAACTGAAAGCAATCTTGGCAAGTTTGAAGACAGAGTTGATGAAGGAATATTCCTTGGGTACTCAACTAAAAGCAAAGCCTATACATGCTACAACAAAAGACTTAAGAAAATAGTGGAGAGTGCGGATGTGAAGGTTGATGAAGGCAGGAAACAAGAAATCAGCAATAATGAAAACTACCCAACCTATGAAGAATTTATTGAAGAAGATGAAGATCAAGAAAAAGAAGAGAGACAAAAATCAGATTCAGAGGACTTAGAAAGAGATGAAAATAGAAAATACAGAACAGGCAGTTGGCAGAAAAATCATCCCAAAGAACAGATTATTGGGGACCCTACAGTCGGCATTCAGACAAGAAGAAGAGTAGTAAATAACTATTCTCTGTTATCCAGTATTGAGCCCAAGAATATTATTGAAGCAAGCACGGATGAAAGCTGGATGGAAGCAGTAAATGAAGAACTAGATCAAATTGAGAAAAACAAAACCTGGGAATTAGTACCAAGGCCTGAAAATAAAAACATAATTGGTACTAAATGGATATTTAGAAACAAACTGAATGAAGATGGACAAGTTGTAAGGAATAAAGCAAGATTAGTCTGTAAGGGATATGCCCAAGTTGAGGGGATTGATTTTGAAGAGACTTTTGCACCCGTGGCCAGACTTGAAGCAATAAGACTATTTTTGGCTTTATCTGTTCATAAGAACTTCAAGGTTTATCAGATGGATGTAAAATCAGCATTTCTGAATGGAAATCTTGAAGAAGAAGTATATATTGAACAGCCCGATGGTTTTCAACTTTGTGATAATCCTGACTTTGTTTGCAAGTTGAAGAAAGCATTGTATGGCTTGAAACAAGCACCTAGAGCTTGGTATGCAAGGCTGGACAACTATCTCACTAAGCAAGGATTCAAGAAAGGTATGGTGGATAGCAATTTATATGTGAAAACTGAAAATGGCAATTTCATTGTTCTTGTTGTTTATGTAGATGATATAATTTTTGGAAGTAGCAATGATGAATCATGCAAAGACATAGCAAACAAAATGCAGAAAGAGTTTGAAATGTCTATGATAGGTGAACTTTCATATTTCCTTGGATTACAAGTTAATCAAACAGAAAAGGGAATTTTTATCTCTCAAATTAAATATGTGAAAGAAATGCTGAAAAAGTTCACTATGGAAGATAGTAAACCAGTGAGCACCCCCATGACAACAAGTTGCAAGTTGAGCAAGGATGATAAATCTCCGGATGTTGATCAAACAATGTACAGATCAATGATTGGGAGCCTGTTGTATTTGATGACCACTAGACCGGATATCTTACAAGTTGTTTGCATGGTTGCAAGATTTCAGGCTAGCCCAAAAGAGACTCATGTGACAGTAGTGAAAAGGATTTTTAGGTATCTCAAAGGTACTATGGAGTATGGGCTGTGGTATCCAAAAGGAAAAGACTTCACTCTCTTTGCATACTCTGATGCTGATTGGGCAGGATGCATTGATGACAGAAAAAGTACAAGTGGAGGAGCATTCTTTCTTGGAAACAAATTGGTTGCATGGCACAAGAAGAAGCAAGAATCAGTCTCTTTATCCACAGTCGAGGCCGAATACATTGCAGCTACTACATGCTGTACACAAATACTTTGGATGAGACAAACATTGAAAGATCTAGGAATTCACTTCAATGAGCCCATTTCAGTCAAATGTGACAACACTAGTGCAATCAACATTTCAAAGAATCCGGTAATGCATTCCCGCACCAAACATATTGCAATCCGGTATCACTTCTTGAAGGATAAGGTTGCAGAAGGAGAGGTCAGATTGGAGTTTGTTCCCACTACAGAGCAAGTAGCAGACATATTCACCAAACCCTTACCAAAGGAAGTATTTGAATACCTTCGAAAGAAGTTGGGAGTAGTCACACTTCCCAAGCACTGACTAGCTATGGGAAATACATTCTCAAGGGGAGCATTCAAGTTATTTATGCTCGAGAATGTTGTGCATAGACTCGTGGGGAGTCTCAGACAGCCCTTTGGCATTATTGGCAAAGGGGGAGAAGAATTTGAGCAAGGCTACAAAGTGTTGCCAACAATTCCAAAGGGGGAGATTGTTGAGCAAGGTGCAGCAAAAGCAATGCAAAAGGATTGTAATTGTTGTCAACACGATACGAGTGATGCGATTGAAGCAGTTCAGAGGTCAGTCGGATCAAGTGCAGAAAATCTCAAGAAAAACAGAGGGGACCCAGATCCAGAATTTTGCAGAAAAAGACAAGGAAGAAAACTGTCGCGATATCGCGACATGTTTTCTGTCGCGATATCGCGACATGGTTCCTGTCGCGATTTCGCGACATACCGGAGGAGAGAGAAAGTCCATAAGAAAATGTCACGATTTCGTGACATATCCGAGGAGAGAGAAAAAGCTCGCCAAAATGTCACGATTTCGCGACATGTCTGAGGAGAGAGAAGGCGCAAGCAAAAGTGTCACGATTTCGCGACAAAAAGGAGGAAAGAGAAAGTGCAAAGAAAAATGTCACGATTTCGCGACATATCGGAGGAGAGAGAAAGTGCATTGAAAAATGTCACGATTTCGCGACATATCGGAGGAGAGAGAAAGTGCATTGAAAAATGTCACGATTTCGCGACATATCGGAGGAGAGAGAATGTGCAAGGAAAAATGTCACGATTTCGCGACATGTTGGAAGGAAAGAAGCCAAATCGAGAAACTGTCACGATTTCGCGACAAGTTTGAAGCAAAGGCACCAAGGATGAAAAATGTCACGATTTCGCGACACATCGGAGGAAAGAGAAAGTTGATGAAGAAGCGTAGCGATTTCGCTACATGTCTGAGTTTCGCCAGCATAAGCAAAGAAAAAGCACCAAGTGAGAAAAGCGTAGCGATTTCGCTACAAGCTTGAGACACTAAGAACAAAAGTGCAGCGATTTTGATACAGCCTCGAGTTGCAAGGTGAAAAGTTGTAGCGATTTCGCTACATGGTCAAAGTGCAAGGCGAAATACGTAGCGATAGCGCTACAAGTCTAAAATACAAAGTGTAAGAATGTAGCGATTTCGCTACAAGTCCCAGATGCAAGGCGAAGAATTGTAGCGATATCGCTACCAGTTCAAAATGCAAGTGCAGGAGGTGTAGCGATATCGCTACAGGTTGAAAGTGCAAGGTAAAAAGGTGTAGCGATTTCGCTACAGGTTAAAAGTGCATAATGCGAAGGTGTAGCGATTTCGCTACAGGTTAGAAACACATGTTGGAAAGGTGTAGCGATATCGCTACACGTCGGAGTTTCACTAGCAAGCAGCAAAGAAAAATGCTAAGGCAACAATGGTGTAGCGATTTCGCTACATGTAAGGTTTTTCGCGGTTGCATGGAGTAAAAATTGTACGAAGGCCAGAAGCGTCGCGATTTCGCGACGGCAATGAAGATGACGTCAGCAAAACCAAAATGTGTCACGATTTCATGACAGGGTGAACGAAAAGCCATTGCAAGCCGAAAACGTCACGATTTCGCGACATCTTTGAAGATGACGTCAGCAAGTCTAAAAATGTCACGATATCGCGACAAGTTGCCGAAAAAGCCGTTGCAAGCCAGAAACGTCACGATTTCGTGACACCTTAGCGGATGACGTCAGCAAGACAGAAAATGTCGCGATATCGCGACATGTTTCCAGAGAAGCCTCATGAAGCCAGAAACGTCGCGATTTCGTGACACTTAGGGATGACGAAGAAAAATGTCGATATCGCGACATGTTTAGAGAAGCCATGAAGCAGGTTGCGACATCTTAGAGGATGACGTCAGCAAAACCAAAAATGTCACGATATCGCGACAAGTTGCCAGAGAAGCCTCAGGAAGCCGAAAGTGTCGCGATATCACGACAAAGTTGAGGATGACGTCAGCAAAGCGGAAAACGTCGCGATATCACGACAGGTAATGTTTTGGCAGGAAAAATTCAAAGATACATGCATTGTGACAGGTGTCAAAAAGGCGCCAGTTACGAAAAGTTAACTAGAGTAAGGTCGACAGTTCCAAGTGACAAGTGGTGAGATTGCATGGGAGAAATTCATGCTGCAGTTAACTGTAGTGACAAGTGAAAGTGGCTAGACAGTGCATTCAAGACGCGAACGGCTGTTGCAGGGCCGTGTTGCAGCATGGTTGGCAAAGGTGGCAGTTACAAAGAGTAGCCACGGAACTAAGCATTGATTGTAGAACGGCTGTTGCAGGGCCGTGATGCTGCAAGCTGGCGTAAAGAGCAGTAACAAAGAATTTGAAAGAGCAATACGTAGAGATAATAGAGCATCGAAACGCGCAGAAGGGTTGTCAGCTCCAGCAGAGTAGAATGTCAGAATGTGCAGAGAAAAAGGCTGTCAGAACGTCAGAATGTCAGTAAGAAAGCGGCTAAAAGGCGGATCAGGTCAGAGAAGGATTTGACACGTCAACTACAATCGAGAATGCACTGAAAATGTTGGAGGGAAAGTTAAACCGTTTGAAATTGAGCCGTTCGAAGAAATCAAGTATATAAGGATCGAACTGGCATAGTGAGAAGGTTACTGTGACTGTGTTTTCATTGTGCATTTTAAAAGGTCTCAGTTAGTAAGGGTGCTGTAAGAAAACAGCCTTAGATCAAAACCTGCAATTCTATTGAATATTCAAGAGAAAGGTTTTAGATTAGATCGAAGATATTGAGTCTCTAATAATTCTCTCTATGCTTCCGTGAGATTTTTGTATGTGCTCGTAGACCAAGAAGGGTCTTGCAAAAGAGAAGGCATTTTTATGTCCATTTATCTTGCAAAATAGAAATCCAAGTTGGTGCTTGGATAAAGGGGTTGGTGCTCCTATCTGTTGCAGCAGATAAATCATGGGTTGGTGCTCCTTCCAATGGGTGCTGGTAAACAATTGTAAATATTGAATCCTTGCAAAGACTGGATTTGGATTGAAGTCCAAACAGTCATTATTTGAGGAGTAGCCACATCGGTGAACCTCGTAAAATTCTGTGTTGTGTGATGCTCTTGTGTGATACTTGCATTATCTAGTTTCAAGCTTGCATCATTAGTTTTAAAAGTTGCAGATTTAAGTTTTTAAGTAGTTACACTGATTCACCCCCCCTCTCAGTGTCATTGTGAGAATATCAATTAAATCTGACATCACACACACTTGCACTGTGAATTTTGCTTTCAGTCCTTCTTTTGTGGACTCGGTTGTGTGCGATGTAACTCCAATGGATTGTTGTGGCTTGTTGCTTGGAAGACCCTATCAATACGATAGGAGGTCTATACATGATGGGTACAAAAATACATACACTTTGCACAAAGATAATAAGGCTTTCATAATCAGAAGTACACAACAAACACCACATAATTTGATGTTGAGTTGTAGACAAGCACGCAAAGTCGTAAATCAAGCAAAGGAATTAGCACTCATCTTCATCAGACCAATTCAAGAAGAAAAGCAAGCACCTAAGCACACTAATAACAGGAGTTCTTCAGTTCATTCAATACTTCAATCATTTTTTGATGTTTTTCAAGAACCCACAAGTATTCCTCCTGAAAGACAGATTAATCATAGTATTGAGATTGTTCCTGCATCATCTCTTCCTAATTCTTCAATGTATAGACAATCAATAGTGCAAATGGAAGAAATTAAAAAGCAAATTCAAGCATTGTTGACTAAAGGGTTCATCAAACCCAGTACTTCCCCTTGTGCTTCTCCTATCTTGCTTGTGTTGAAGAAGTATGGCACATGGAGACTATGCATTGATTTCAGGGCACTCAATAAGATTACAATCAAGAATCGTTATCCACTTCCTCGCATTGATGATATTTTGGACCAATTGCAAGGTGCAAAATTCTTCTCCAAAATTGATCTCAAAAGTGGGTATCATCAAGTGAGAATTCAAGCAGAAGACACTTGGAAAACAACATTTAAGACCAAAATGGGGCTCTTTGAATGGCTTGTCATGCCCTTTGGCCTTACAAATGCTCCAGCTACATTCATGAGGCTGATGAATGAAGTATTCAGAGATTGTTTGGATCAATTTGTAATCATCTATTTGGATGACATTCTTATATATTATTCTACTTGGGAGAATCATTTGGAACACTTGAAAACGGTTCTTCAAACTCTTCGAAATAACCAATTGTATGCAAATATTCCTAAGTGTTCCTTTGGGAAAACATTCATTGCCTATCTTGGATTTGTAATTAGTGAAAAATGTGTGCAAGTTGATCCTTCCAAAGTTGAAGTTATCCTCTCTTGGCCAACTCCTACTTCAGTCACATAGTTAAAGAGTTTTCTTGGACTTGCTAATTTCTATCGCAAGTTCATTGGAGGATATTCTTCTATTGCTGCACCTTTACACTATTTGACAAAGATCAAAGTTCAGTTTCAATGGACAAAGGATCAACAAAAAGCCTTTGACACATTGAAACAAAAATTGAGTACTGCACCAGTTCTTGTTCTTCCTGATTTGTCTCAACCATTTGAGATAGAAACTGATGCTTCTCAAGTTGCACTTGGAGCTGTGCTCATGCAAAATGGCCATCCAATGGCCTATCATTCGAAACATTTTCAGAGGCCAAGAAGAATTATTCTACATATGATAAGGAGTTCTATGCTTTGGTTCAAGCAATCAAGTATTGGAGGCATTATCTCTTGGGAAAAGAAACAATTGTTCATATAGATCACATGCCCCTTAAGTTTCTTCAATCTCAAACAAAAATTGAGGAAGCTAGACACATGAAATGGGCATCATACTTGCAACAATTCCATTTGGTAATCAAGTACAAGAAAGGACAAAACAATGCAGTGGCTGATTGTTTGAGTCGTCCTCCTTCTACTCTAGTTTTGACAATTGTCACTACTTCTCATCTTGGCTTCCAAACTTGGCCTACACAGTATCCTATGGATCTAGATTTTGGCAAAGTTTTCCACCAACTTTCCAATCCTTCTTCTTCAAATTTGAGAGCTCTTCAAGACTTTCATATTAAGGATGGACTATTGTACAAATTGGACAAACTTTGTGTTCCTCATGGGAACAAGGAGTCTCTTCTGAAGGAGGCTCATTCAACACTCTATGGGGGACATTTTGGTAGGCAAAAAACTCTTCATCATCTGCAGCGGTTTTTCTTTTGGCCACACATGCAAAAAGATGTTCTTCGCTTCTTATGACAATGTGTAGTATGTAATTGCTCCAAATCAGCCAATAGGACATTGGGAATGAGCATGCCTTTGCCCATTCCTTCTCATTCATGGGAAAGCATTTCCATGGATCTCTTGAGTGGTTTTCCAATGACAGTACGCAAGCATGATTGTGTCTTTGTTGTGGTGGACAGATTCAGCAAAATGGCCAAATTCATTCCTTGTCGCAAGACAAGTACTGCACAAGATCTTGCCCAACTCTTCTTTGAGGTGGTATGGCGTTCTTTTGGTCTTCCAACCAGCATTGTCTCTGATCGTGACTCACGTTTTGTGGGACACTTTTGGCGATCCCTTTGGAAGATTTTGGGAGTATCTCTTAACTTCTCTACTGCTTATCATCCACAATCCGATGGGCAGACAGAGGTAGTTAATCATACTCTAGTGTAGAGTTTGAGGATTTACCATCATTCCACTCCAGCCAAGTGGGACTTAAGCCTCACTCACATTGAGCACGCCTACAACAGGGTCATCCACAGTTCTACAGGGCACTCTCCATTTGAAGTGTGTTTTGGTTTTCAACCACTTGCTCCTTATGAGTTACCTTTGTCTTTGCCTTCTTCAGCCACAATGCACATTTAGAAGGAACAAGACAAGGCCAACTCTTTTGTACAAAATTTTCAGAGTCTTCAAGCCAAAGTGGTTCAAATTCTTTAGAAGACTCAGCAAAAGCAGAAGCAACAGATGGACAAGCATCGCACACCTCATTCCTTTCAGGTTGGTGACAAAGTATGGTTTCATCTTGAAAAATGACGATTTGCAGATAAGGCACATAGCAAAATCAAGCCTCTTCATTATGGGCCTTATACTATTCTTCAGCAAATCTCTGAGAATACCTTTCGCTTGGACCTTCCAGCTCATCTTGGCATTCACGATGTTGTCAATGTTGATCTTCTCAAACCATACTATGATTCCACCTTGGAGACAGTTCCAGCCATCTTTCATCCAGTTGATGTGGTTCTTGATGCTCAGATTCCGCTTGACGCCGATACAATATTTGATACGAAGACCCAAAAAACACGCCAAGGTGTTTCTACTTCATATCTTGTGGCCCATCGAGGCCAATTTCCACATCAGGCTCGCTGGATTTCTGCTCACATTCTGTGTCGAGATTTTCCCTCTTTGTTAAAAGCATTAGAGTCCAATGCTTCTTTTGTTCGGATGAATGATGAGGAATAATGTTCTAGACCTAGGCAATAATACTTAGGCTTTAGTTGAATAATCAACGTGAGTTGTTTTGATAACCTCCATTGAATAGTCTAGTCTAGGTGTTTTATTTTTTGTCATTTTTGGGCTTTCATTTTAGCCATTGCGTATTTTGTGTACGTAATCCTTGGAGTAGTTGCAGATTTCCAGGATTACATTTGTTTTTTTTAATCTTATTTAAGCCCTTTAATTTTATCAATAAAGTCAGCTTCAATATTCATATCACCATACCCCTCCCTCATGTCACAAGTCAGCAAATCAGTGGCTACCACGACAACTGGAATTACGAATCAGGTACGTGCATACTAAATCAAATCATTTATATAATTATTTATAAATACGCAGTACCAAAAAAGATACCACCATCATAGAGATCGTATCCCCCCATAGCCGAAATCGCATGCCAATGATAGGGCATCTTCCATAACTGCTAGGGTTAGGCATCTTTTCTATAAGAAGGCACCTTCCTGAAGAAGGAAGGACAAAAAAAATATACAGCAGTAGAATGCGCCATGGGAGGAAGGTCCAAGAACCACACGATCAAGAAGAATGAACCCAGTGATACTGATGGGATTAGAGGGGCAGTGAAGACCCAATTCGAAGTCAAGGGGTGGCTCGAATACTACACCTTGGTCAGTCAGGGCTAGGACATGGAGGCATCTAGAGAATTCACCACCTCTTTGAGGGGCAATGCGGTCCAAGTACGAGGGGTGGAAATTCCAGTCACCCCTAAGTTCATCTCACAGGTGACTGGATTGCCTCTCATGGGGGAATGTACATACAAGGGCGGAGTGTTAAAACTATACGTCAAAATACTGCTATCGGGAGGAAATGTGCAGATAGACAGGGAGGGGTTACTCAAAAATAGTCTCCCCATGAATATGCAGAAGATGGTGACCCAGAGATAGATGTTTCCACCCAATCCTCCGAGAATTAATGAACCGGAGCCCATAGAATGAAGGAACTTTTGGGAGTAATGACCAGATCGATGCGGCCTTGGAGGAGGTGCTCGAATGGCAAACCGATTTCTAGATGGCACAACAGATTCTGGAAGATTTCCAGAACTAGCATAAAAGGGAATTGGAGGAAAGATATGGGCGAATTGCTCAGCTCGAGCAGTTGGTCCGGTAGTTGTAGGAGGAAAATCAAATGCTCCAGGACAGAGGAACAACAAGACAGGAGGCATCCACTCAGACTAATTGGGTAGAAGAAGTGCTGATGAACTCTCCCACATCCTTCAAACGAGTATTCCCTTCGGGGGAGATTCGATCGGACTCTCGATAGAGTAGCCCGGAGGCAGGGGAGGATTCCTTTGTTTTCAGGGGCAAAAAAGAAAGAAGTCCTATGATGCCCCCTATCATTGTCCTGAGTGACACAAAGAAGGATGAAGGTCTCTAGCAACAGATAATACTAGAGGATAAGGAGGACCTCCCCAGGCCTGAAGAAGGAGAAGATCCTGAGGGGTTGACACTAGGTAGACAGGTGAATGAAGGATCACCCCCGAAGATAGCAGCACAACCGATCCTTCAGAGTAAGGAGAAGTCCCCAAAGGAGAAAGGAGAGACCCCTATCCAAGCCACCACATTTTTTGTAGAAGCCAAGGCAAAGAGGCCCAGGACGGCTCGATATAAGGCAAAAGTGACCTTCGTCAACTTCAAAGAGGACGAATGGGACATGCAGCCATTTGTCGAAAGGCAAAAATATTTCAAGCAGCGATGCAATGAAATGAAAGTAGCCAAGGAAGCCAGGAAGGCATCCTCGATGGTAAAAGGATATTCTGGCATCTGCATCAATCTGACAGAATATAGCCAATTTTGGGACATCTATGGTTCATCCCGAGGGCGGCCTTCCATGATGAGGAAGTACTCGGAACAGTAGGGAGTATATGGCCCACAATTGGATGCCGCTGCGATTGTAAAGGAGAATGCAGGGCTTACCCCTAAAGTGGCCGAATTATACAAGGCCCAAGTAGTGCCTTCCATAGGGGATAACTCGAATATACCTCTGGCAGTGGTCAGACCTCCAAATTTTGACCTATGGCAAGCTACCAAAGCTGTATTTCAATCGGTAGGAACAACGTTGGCTAGACCACCACTAGTAGCGACCAGAATAGGAAGAGGACAATTGACAGTCATAGTTTCCCATAGGCAAAGGTGAACCACACCTTCAAATGTCGACACAAAAAGAAAGACTCAGGCCGCAAGGGCAGCCGAATCCTCCAAGAGATGGCGACGATGAAAAGTCAGAGGGCTACCTGTAGTTTGGATACCATGAGGGCATGGCATATGTTAGGCATGGGAGGATGATGAGCACCAGAAATGCTCATATTTTGTACATATTTCTTTGATCAATATGCATTTGTATAATAAGGATTGCGTACTTTTATGAATGATTATATAGATATTTGATATAATTATACGTGTTATCTAATTTTTGTGCTTTTAGTATGTTTTGTGGAATTGCAGTTGATTTAGTTAGATTTGGAATGGTTGAGGTCTTTTGATGGACCTGGCACTTTATTTCATCGGGGGTCAATGTAGAGAACATAGGTGCATCTCTGCAACCAAAAGGTGCCAAGGGAACAAGCGCCTCCCTGCAGTCGGAAGGCACCAACTGAATGCGAGCGCCCCCTACAGTCGAAAGGTTCCAACTGAATGCAAGCGCCTCCCTACAGTCGAAAGGCACCAACTGAATACGAGCACCTCCATACAGTTGGAAGGCACCAACTAAATGCGAGCACCTCCCTGCAACTGGAAGATGCCAATCAAATACAAGCACCTCCCCACAGCTGGAAGGTGCTAATAGAAGGCAAGCGCCTCCCTACAACCAGAAGGCACCGCGATAACAAGGTACCTTCCTCATAAGGAAGGCACCACTGATTCTTTGCCCGTTGACCAGATTTGAACAACGTGGATGGCAGCGGCTGGTGCAGTTCCATCTCTACATCATGTAGAGATAAATTGGAGATAGCACCAATGTATCAAAACATCTTATTGATGCCAAGCAAAGCATGAACCGAAACGAACATGCCACCATCAGAACAGAATGCCAGACATCGATTGCATTCGCCAGACTGTTCTAATTTAGTCTGGAAAGAATTGACTGTTGTAACCACTTCTGTAATAGAAGTTCTATGGGTGTGTTATATAAACACACGCAGATCATTTTGATGAATATATAGAAATAATTAATAAATATCCATTTAGAGTTATAGAAGATAAATTGTAATACATTGATAAATATATTACAGTTTCAGAAGTTCTAAAGCGCGTGTTCGATCGGGAAGAAGCTGCTGGAGCCTGGGCCCACTCCAAGCCAGTATTTATTCCCCATTTCCTTTTTTTTTTTAATTAGTTTATTGATTTCATAAGAACGTTCATTAGTTTGCTAGTTCCATATTTGCAGTAGATTTATTTTCAGGAATGTGAACATGATTTATTTCTGTAGATTTAATTATGTTATTCTTATGTAATTTATTGAGAAGTGCGGGAATGATTGACAACCATTTCAAGAACACCCCCCAAAATTTAGGATTAGCAGATTCACCTCCAGTGGTATTGTAGTAACCTAATTCCGACTCTTCACAAGTTTACGAAGCTCCCTGGTTGATAATTAAATGCACAGGCATGTGACAAAAATAGGAAACCATTCACCTTGTTTGGCCCGCAACATTGGATATACAAAAATCTTGTGTCCTCCTTCTTTAGACTATAAGCTCAATGTTAAGTGGAAAGTGAATTTTACCAATGCCTAATGGTATTCTCTTGCTACTCAAATTTGGAAAGTTTCTATTGAATCCAAAACTCAACTTCTTGGATGGTGGATTTTGCATCAAAAACTTCCAATTTCCAAAAGTTTGACCTTGATTTTACACATTTTCCCTTATTTTAATTTTTGTAATGATTTAGAAACTCTTATTCAATTGTTTTGGTTTTGTTACATGGCTAAATAATTTTGGGATGTCTTCTACACTTTTCATTTTCCCTATTTCACTAGATCTTGGAAGCTTTCTCTGCTTGGTTTTTCTCATCCGGATCAGTACCCCAAACTCAAGGATGCTTGTAGACTCATCCTTATCAAGCACATTTAGAAGTGCAAATGCAAAAAGGTTTTTACTAGATCTATTCCTCCATGGGATATAGTTTTAACAGACTTGACCTTTTATCTTTTGTTACATATAGGATGCATTCATTTCCAAGTCAATGGGACTTCTTGTACAGCTCGAGATGTTATTAACAAAATTCATCAGCTTTCTCATATGGTTCAAGATCTTTAGAAGGTCCAACAAGAAACTAAAAATAAGATAGTTAACAATGATGAGCAAGTTTAGGTTTTGATTACTTCTATTTCTTCTTTGAAGACTTTAGAAGATATCATGAAAGACATGCCCAAAATTTTTCCATATAACAGGCTCTCCCACAGATGAGTTTTGATATCTGGTATATTTTAGCAAAATATATCTATAGCATTTTTTTTCTATTAACTTCTATTCTTATATATATTCAGTTATGGATGTTTTACTCCTTATCTACCTCATTTTGTTTTTTAGCTGGTGGATAGTGTTAGCTCCATAATATTACAATGTTTTGGTTAATGAATTAATATAATCTAATATTTTTATAAAAAAACTTTAGTTTTGTTTTATTAAAACTAAAAAATAAAGTTTAGAAGGTAACATTAATAAATATTTTACACAATAATAGCACCTTGTTACAAGACAAGCGTGACCCAAGATATTTTATATTCCAAGGAAGGATGGAGCAATAAAGGAGCAATGAAGATAGTAGAGGAGGAATTTGAATTGTAGAAGGTGGGAAGGAACATCATAAACCAGGTCACCAGGATGTGATGGATGAGGATCCAGGGGTAGGTAAGTCTCCTGATGAGATAGAGGATGGACAGGATTCCATCCCTGATCAAGTTGAAAAATTCTAGGGAATAAAACCCCCTGACAAATATCCTGACAAGGGGCCCCATTTGGGAGCTGCGGGCCCCAAAAATGTCCTTTCCTTCATAGACTCTCAAAGGCAAAAGGAGAGAGGATCTTTGATTCCCTCCCACCTCTCATTCCTGAGAATAACAGAGTAATCACTCCTTCAAACATCATGGATGGTTTTTTATCTTTGGAAACCTATTCCCTAGTGGGGAAGTTTGTAGGCGAGAGGCCAAACATAGAAACCATAAGGACATGGGAATTTTCCAAGTGGAGGACAGTAGGAAATATGGATATTGTGGTGCTATCCAAAGGCTTTTTCATCATCCATCTCAATAATCAGGAAGATGCCAGTCACATCCTAATGGGAGGGCCATGGTTTTTAGGCAGAAGAAGCCTCTTTCTTTGATCGTGGGGGGAATATTTTGACCTTGAAACACAAAGCATAAATACTGCCCCAATCTGGGTCTATCTACCAAATATCTTGGCTCAATTTTTCCATGAATACTTCCTAAAAGGGATTGCAAGGACTATTGGTGAATTAGTAGCGATTGACCATTCCACCTTGGCCAGGTCAAGAATGACCCATGCAATAATTTGTGTGAATGCTAATCTAGATTCTAAGCTCCCCACCTTTGTGGAACTCGGATATGGGAAGTATTTGAGGAAGTAGGCCATTGAATACGAGAACAAGCCAACATTCTGTGTGGAGTGCCGAACTCAGGGCCACCTCAAAAATCAATGCCCAAACCTGGTAGTTCCAAAAGAAGCACCGAAGAGACCCGATCCAAGAGGGTTTAATGGCAAAGGGAACACAAGGAATCAAGGATTTCGTTTCCACAAAAAAAAGGAGTCTACAGGCAAGCCAGGAGCAACCAACACAACAAGGATCAAGGAGCCCAACCCCAACAATTGGATAAAGGAAAGCAATAGATCGAATTTCAGGTAGGAACTTGTAAGTCCTTCGATATCCAATCACAACAAATTTGAAATACTAGCTGAGGTTGAGGATGAGAAGATTAAATAAGGAATGAAGGAGGCCATTTTAAACCTCTCGGTAAGCCTAGAGTCCCCATCAAGATCAGGGTCCTCAAACGCCCCCTCAATGTGCCCTCCCCCAAACTGCCCTTATGGCATACCCCAAAACCTAGGAGAATATAGTCAGAGCATGGATGAAGAAGTAGCCAGGACTAAAACCATTGAAATTATGGTGAGCGAGGGTTGTGTTAGCCTAGTTCTATAGCAAATCGTTCCTCCCAAATTTAGCCCCAAATAAATAAGGAGTTCAATGAAATCACCCATCGATTGTGGTAGTGAAAAAAGTGAGGTAGGATCTCAACGGCCGAACAATTTAGAATAGGGCTTGAAAATGAGATTGCAAATGGGACTCAAAAGACACTTTTTCCTCTAGTTATCACCGGCCTTAAAGATGATAACAAATCCAACAAACCTCCTCCACCTCAGGGTAGGGGGAGAGGGAAGAACTCCAAATAGTCTAAATGAAGTTCCTCTCATGGAATGTGAGAGGCCTTAATGGCCCAACCAAACAAAGGGTGGTTAGTTCATTAAGGAGAGAAATTAATCCTACAATTTTCATATTACAAGAAATAAAAATAGATGTAGTGCTATCAAAATAAATTACCTCTAAAATTTGGAAACAAGGGGAAGTTACCTTCAGTCAGGCTAGAGGCACCTCAGGAGGACTAATGTGTTTATGGAACCCGAGGAAGGTGGAAGGTAGAGTCATCCAGTCAGACAATAGGGTTCTGAGTGTTTTCTTCCATGACATGGACAATAACCTTTCATGGATCCTGTCAAATGTTTATGCGCCTAATTCTCTTCAAGGGAGAGTAATTTTGTGGGAATATCTGAGCAACATGAAAGAGGCATTCCACAATATTCCTTGGGTGGTAGCAGGGGACTTCAATACGCCCCTCTATCCTTCAGACAAAATAGGAGGGATAGGTTTACCCAACAGAAGCATGGATGAGTTCAACGAGTTCATAAACTCCAATGACCTCATGGACGTCAAGCTCAAAGATGCCAAGTTCACATGGAGTAATAGATGGTCGGGGAATAAACTCATTCAAGAAATATTGGATAGGTTCTTACTATCCCAGGTGGCCATCACAGTGTTTGGAGATGCAACTCTTCAATCATTGCCCAAGATTGCATCAGACCACAACCCTATTCTATTAGAAGTGTAGGAGATCCATCCATTCAGAAGGCCTTTTTGGTTTGAAGCAATGTGGATAAAACATCATGATCTAAGAGACCACATCAACCAATGGTGGCAACACTCCTCTCAAGGGAGCCCATATTTCAAACTCTCCCAAAAACTAAGGATCATTAAAGACAACCTCAAAGTGTGGAACAAGGAGGTCTTTGGGAACCTGTTTGAGAATAAGCAAGTCATGTCCGAAAGACTAACCCACATTGAAAAGAAAATTCAAAATGGAATATGTGATGAAGCTACCAGGACAGAGGAAAGAAACACTCTAGCTGAATACCACAACATCTTGGCTTGTGAGGAAATATTTTGGAGGTAGAAGTCTAGAGCTCTGTGGCTCAAATATGGTGACTCGAATTCCAAATTCTTCCATGTTACAACTCTGAGGAATAGAAGCAATAACAGGATCAGGGAGTTGGTCAAAGGGGATGGCTCTTCAACTCAAGACATCCATGAGATTAGAGATGAAGCAGTCTCTTACTTCAGCTCCCTCCTTGGAGATGAGACCCCTTGCCTGGCCACAACTAAAGAGTCCATGCTACAATTCATTCCTCAGTCCATAACTAGTGACATCAATGCAAAACTCAATGCGCCTTTTATGGATGAGGAAATTAGACAAGCCCTATTTTCCATGGACCCTAACAAGGCCCCGGGCCCAGATGGCTTCCCACCCCATTTTTTTCAAACCTTTTGGGACGTAGTAGGGCCAGATGTGTGTTTAGCCATCAAATAATTCCAATATTCCAAGCACATTCCATGAAGCTACAATTCAACCTTCATTGCTCTCATTCCTAAAGGGCCTACGCCCAAATCAATGGTGGATTTTAGACCAGTCAGCCTTTGCAATGTTATTTATAAAATCCTCACCAAATCAGTCATGAATCACATGAAATAAGTGTTGCCTCTAATCATTGACCCTTGCCAAGGAAGTTTGGTCCAAGGAAGGTCAATTCTAGATGGAGTCATCACTGTCCATGAGGCCCTCCACTCTGTGTCTCAATCCAAAAAGTCTGCTTTTGCCCTCAAACTAGACATGAACAAGGCATATGACCGCATCAATTGGGATTTTGTGAATGCTATTCTATTAAAGTTTGGGTTTCATCCAGAGTGGGTCAGACTAATAAAAGGCTGCATTTGTAAACCTTGGTTTTCTATCCTCGTAAATGGGTCCACGGTAGGGTACTTTTAGAGCAATAGAGGCCTCAGACAAGGGGATCCAATATCTCCTATGCTCTTCATAATTTTTGTGGAAGCCCTTGGAAGGACAATAAAATTTGCCTATAATGCTGGCCTCATATTAGGGATAAAAGCAACATCCTTAACCAACCCAGTCACTCACCAGTAATTTGTTGATGACACCTTGTTCCTCACCATGGCATCCATGGGGAGGCCAAGATCATCAAACATATTCTGACTCTTTACGAGGATGTTGCGGGTCAAAAGGTAAACTATAACAAAAGTAAGATTTATTTCCTCAATACCCCTAGTCCTAGGTAGGCCAAGATAGCTAGGATACTGGAGTGTTCTATATCCACCCTTCCCACGTCTTACCTGGGCCTTTCATTGTTCATGGGTACTCCAATCGAGTCGATGTGGAATAATGTGTTGGAAAGAATTCAAAATAAACTCATAGGGTGGAAAGGGCACCTCTTATCCCAGGATGGAAAAGCAACTCTGACCATGGCCTCACTCCAAAGCATCCCAGTTTACTTCTTATCAGTGTTCAAGGCCCCAACCAAGGTGTACCATAAAATAGAATAGTATAAAAAAAACTTCCTTTGGTCAGGCTCGGAAGACAAGCATCGTATCCATCTAGTTGGTTGGAACAAGGTTTGTCGACCAAAGGAGAATGGAGGATTAGGCCTTAGAAGAGTTACCCACCTCAACACAACCTTGTTGGCCAAAAAAGCCTGGCACTTGATTACTAACATGGAGAATGAGTGGACTACGATTGTAAAAAGGAAGTATCTTCAAGGATCAAATTTTTTGAGTAGTGCAATCCCAAGTAGAGGATCGGCCTTCTGGAAAGCAATATTGACAAGCAGAGACACAGTAAGTAAAGGCTTGAGGTGGATCATGGGGAATGGCCAAAATATCAGGTTTTGGGAGGACAAGTGGGCTAGAGGCAAAGCCCTCATTCAGAATCCTAACCTATCTAGGTTAAAAGACCATACTGACCAAATATTTGGGTAAAAGGTGATGTATTTTATACACCATGATAGAAACAGGCCCAGGTGGAGACCTATAAAGATTCAAGGTTTGGAGGCTAAATTTGAGGATTTAGAAAATATCTTGAGGTGATAATTCATTCCACCAGGTGGGGAAGAATACCATGTTTTATGGGATGTAATCAAGAGTGGTGACTTCTCAATTAATTCAGCCTACAAGCTATTGTTGAGTCCTAAGTACCCTCTGTTTCAAGCTCAGTTAGTGTGGACGAAGAAGTTAATTTCTAAGATATCCTTTTTTTCTTGGCTTGTCATCCAAGGCAAAATTCTCACCATAGACAACATGATTAAGAGAGGTATTGTGGTTCCTAACAAATGTTTTCTTTGCAGGGCAAATTGGGAGTCTGTTCAACATTTATTCCTTGATTGCCTGGTATCCACATCCATCCTGAATGGGCTCTTTCAAATTTTCCACATTTACTGGGTTAAACCAGCTTCTATCTATGATTTATTCTAGCAATGGCCCAACCCCTTTGCTAAAATTAGGCTAAGGTTCATGTGGAAAATTTATCTCCATCACTTCCTTTGGCAAATTTGGTTGGAGAGGAACCATAGAGCCTTCTTTGAGTCCAGAAGGTCTCCTGTGTCCATCACTAACAAAATCCTAGCCTTTGCTAGAGAGAATGCCATATTACATCCTTTATCCTCTCATCTAGTTTCTTCCAGTGAGAAGTATTTGGGACAATCCTTGAGTATCCCTTTAGAGGACACATCCACTCCAGGTCATCCTAACCTTAGATTAGAGTCAAAGTGGATTCTCCCCGCTGGACTGGCTCAAATTAAATTTTTACGGAGCTACCAAGGGTAACCCTGGTAGGGTTGGAGTAGGAGTGATGAGAAATCATCAAGGTCACATTGTGTTTGCTTTTGTAGAACATCTAGGCACCCATACCAACAATGAATCCGAAGCTAGAGCAATGTGGAGAGGAGTGGTTTTGGCAAAGGAAGTCTAAGGCATACTGATAGTGGAAGGCGATTCACTCAACATCATAAACCTCCTCAGAAACAATAAAACCCCCCTTGGAGGATTGAGGTCTGCATCAAAGAAGCGAGGATCCTGCTAGGGTCCAGAAGTGACACGGTAGTCCAACATGCTTTCAGAGAATCCAACAAGGTGGCGGACAAGCTGGCAAATCTAGGAGTGAATTCAGATAGACTGATTACGTGGACCCAGGGAGTGTCGCGCGACGTGGAAGTCCTAATTCAAAATGAATAGAGATGACATGGATCATGAATGCCAGGGTAAAGAGCATGTTTTCAAAAATTATCCAAGGTGGCCCTCATTTTCAGGCCCCAAGGAGGAAATCCCTTTTTTTTGTCGATTCGGCTTGTCAGGTTTTTGGGAGTGGGCAACCTTGAAAAGCGTAGAATCAGGCATGTTTTTAATGGGCACATTGACAAGGTGGTTCACACTCACCCTAGGAGTGCTAATCAATGTTGGACGTGGTTTCGAGGTGAGCGGTTGAAGGACCCTTCTCACATGCTTAGCAAAGTTACCTATCAAGGAGGCATAATTTTTCCTGCCATGCCTACCATTTCAAATCTGTCCATGATTTCAAATATTGGGGATCCAGACAGTTACGCTGCTTTGTATGCCAGCACGAGCTTTTTTTTGACTAAGGGAGCCAAGTGGATCTTCATCCAGGTGGACTCTAGATTGGCACACATCCCCATGTAGGGCACCATCCTCCATGTTAATTCACATTCGAGCCATGAGTGCATCCAAAGCTTTCTTCATCTCTCTATTAAAAGCAAGCTCTAATTTTTCTAGAGACTATTTTACCTGTTACAAAGTCTAAGAGAAGTTGCCTCACGAATTTCCTTAGGGTTGAGAGCAATTGTGAGTGTGAGGATACCATGACTTTTGTTGAGTCGAGCTATGTTGAGATGGAATCCCTGGCAGAAGCCATTCTCACCGAGAGGGGTTTCACCCCATTCTTCAACCTATTTTTTGGGGCCAAGCATGAGATCACCGTGGTGGTGCTAGAGTCATGGGATGGAGGCAAAGTGGTGGTTCGAGGTCAGGAATTTGTTATTGATGTTCACCTACTAGAAACTATCATGGGACAGGTGGCCAAAGGTAGGTCGATCCATAGGGAAAAACATAATTGGGAGGTGGAGTTAAAAGAATTCAAAGACAACTCCAAGATTTACAAGGAAGCCAAGAATGGTCTATTGTGGACCGACCTCCCCACCCCATGGAATTTTGTTATGAAGAATGTAATGGAATTTATCACTACTGAGGATCCTGGCAAGGTCCTCATCAGTTTTCATTACGCCTTTGTCAATTTATTCTGAGACGTAAACCCCATCAAAATCCCCCATTTCTTATTTAACTCAATCAATTACACCATAAAATCTTGTAGGAAGAAGAAAGGGTTAGACCTGCCTATCCACCAGGGCTTGTATAAAATTATTTACAGCCATGTTATGGCCAATTCCCCCTAGAGTGAACCCCTTGCCATTCCCCAAGGTGAATGCTCCAGAGGTAGGGATAGCCCTAGGCTTCCTAAGCCTTATACGACATCCCCATCTAAGAAAATGGTGGTGGAGTTTCTAGCCAAAGGAGGGCCCACGAGGAAAAGGTTGAAGACCGAGGACCATGAAGGCCCCACAAGATCTTCACAACACCTAAAGAACAAGCAAATCTAGGGGAGCTCGAAGATCCTTGAGGTGGATTCTAAGGATGAGGATCCTTCCAATCTTGTCCTAAAGCGCTACATCATTATGACGTCCTCAAACATCATCCAGTAGATGAAGGGGCTTCGTGATGTGTTGAACGTCTTGTTCTTCAATGAAGGCTATCAGGGCCAAGGTGAGTCCAAGATGGTGGAGGCCAATTTTGAGGTAGACATGAAGGAAGAGGACAAGGATAGCGAGAAGGATGAATAAGACGACAACGACCTTAAGGAGGTCTAAGATATCGTGTCATGTTCAATCCTATTGGATGCCCTTTGTGGAGCCATTTTTATTTTTAAGGCTTACGTTTTTGATGTCTTGTTGGTTGTCTAGTGGGACGTATGGGCATTTTATTTTGCTATTTTTTTGGCTATCATGTTGGGTGTTCAGATGTATGGATATCTTGTTATGCTGCATCAATGGATATCATGTTGGTTGTCCTAATGTATGGGTGCTATCCTTAGTACAATTAGTAGTCAAGTAGGGTTGATGGTCCTTAGCTCTATAAGGTTTGTTTGGTTCAGCTTCCAAGCTGTATTTTGTATAAAGGTTTTGGGTCAACCTATTAAAACCCAACTTTATGAAATCCTTAAATTAACAAAAAAATAAAGATTTTACACCACTCTATCTCAATTTTGTTTAATTCTTTATTTAAGTTCCACATTACTAGTTGTTTCTATCTAAAGACAATGTAATTCACTAAGAAGATAATGGTTGAATAAAACTACTAGAGTCGTTAGGATCATAATAGGTGGAAAAAATGATTCTAATTTACTATTTTATTCTAATAGATACTTTTTGTTCTATTTAAAGACAATAGAACATAATAGGTAAACCAAATAATTGGAGCCATTAGGATGCATGCTATCTCTCTCTCTCTATATATATATATATTTATATATTAAATTTAATGATATACATATCATATTGACAAAGGAAAATTCTTATTATACATTTAATACAATGGTTAATATAAAAATTTACATCACTCCTAACCACGGTGGTTAGTGTGTTGGTTTACGGGGTGTGCTAATCCCACCTGCCCTTTTTTTGTATGATTAGACATTATTTTATTAATATAATGGCTTTTTCATCCAAAAAAAATTACATCATTTAAACATCAAATTTTATGTCTATTTAAATACCTCACTTGAAACTCTTACCCAAGTTGAATGGTGTCATATCTATGTAAGGTATTCTAATCGTATATTTTGGTTAGCATTTTATTCACATTAAAATATTATTTTAATTTTTCTTCAATGCTATATAATAAAAATAATTACACCATTAATATGTATATCCTTTAAAATTACAAATGTATCCACCAAACATCAAGCACATGTAAATTCATTATTACTTCAAAAGTAAAGATAAAGTATCTATTAATGTCCATGATACCATAGGCCATATGAGATGACCCTTGTAGAAGATGTTATTTACCAAGTATATATTTATGGAACTAAACTTTGGTTAATTAAGGATGGTGTATAACTCTACCCTCATTTGGATTCAAACCTTGAACCTCTTATTTAAAGTTTCAACATCTTACTATTAGACCCACTCAAGTTGTACTAAAGGAAGTACTTACACTATGCAAACTATTTTTAAGATATGTGTTTAGGATATTTGACCTAAAACTCATAATTTAATTTGATTTGAAACATAAAATTTTGATTTAAGAAAGATCATGAAAGAAAGAAATTAAACAATAATAGAATACAACAAATTAGAATATATATTGTAAGCAATAAATATACACCCAAACAAATAAAAACTTAAACAAGAAAGTGTAGTAAAATAATGATCTTTATATTAAATTTTTAAGAGCCTTGATCTCCTCTCTTTTATAATAATGGTATGCCCCAAATTGCAAGGGTTACAAAAAATATGATTTCTTTCAGATTATAGTGAGCAAAAGAGGGAGAAATCCCTTTTTATATCAATGGAATGTGGGTGTGATGAATCTTCATTACTCTAATAATTTTTGTGAGTGGGGTTGTGTATCCTTGGTGGGCCACTCGTTGCTCCAACAACCTTCAATCACCTATAACCTACACACATGAACTTGCAAAAAAATGGGATTAGTAGCACCTATTGATATGAATAAAATAAATCCACAAAACCTTAACCCTAATGTTTGCAAAATCTGAAAAATTATGTGCAAAAACTAGAAACAATAAAACTAAAATGCCTTACTAATTTACCTACTTCGGTCTAGGTTTATCAGTGGTTGAACCTTATTATATTCATATATAATTTTTATTGATTATTTGTTGTCCCAATTGATCTAAACATTGGTGGAGATATTATAGGATTCATCAAGAAACTACCCTCAAAATTTTAGCTCAATCTGAGTTTGGATGAGTTAAATATGACAAAAATAGGTTTGGTAGTTTTAGCAGTTCTACGAAAATATAGGCAACATATGATATCCTTTCACCCCATTTTTTGATAGCCTTTTTTTAGGATTAGGGTTCGGAAAGTGGATTAGATTTAAAAATTATATATATATATATATATACAAAAGAATGCTTGTTTCAGATTACTATAGGTCCAAATAATTGTGGAAATCCTCTTGTAATGAATCCTCCATTACAATAGGTACAATTTTCTAGTAAGTATTTTGTTTTGCATTTTTTAGGGCCTCTTGAGTGTTTTTCCAAAATGGAGTCTTTAGCACAAAGTTATACCCCTAACAGTTTGGTTAGGATAAAAAATACATTTGTGGGTATTTTTTAGTCAAAAGCTATTCTACAAAAAGGTCATATGCTTGGATCATTCATCTCTCCTTGAAAATAAATGGTCCCCATTGCATCATTTTTTGACATCAAGTGCAAAAATTATATTGTTATATAATTTTTTATGATCCATTCCCATTAAGAATCAAGTTGTCTTTCCGTGACCACTTTGTACATCTAAGTGGACTTCTTTCTAGTGGTCATAGTCCATGGTCCAAAAATTTGATCCTCCTCCATTGGTGATGAGATATCTAGATTGAGTTCTTCAATGTTTAACTATTCTATTACTATGAAAACGTTCACCATAGGTGGATGATAAGGCCTAAAAAGTTCAACATTGAAAACTAGATGTAAACCAATATAGGATGAAATATTAAATTCAAATGCATTTTCTATCACCTTCTTGGTAATGGTGTATGGTCCATAGTGCAGAGGTTTGATCTTCCTATAGGGTCCTTCAGGTTTATCTTTTTGAAGACATGACCATACCTTATCTTCAACCTTGAATTGATGTGGGACCTAATTATGGTCATGGTGTTGCTTGTATTTTTTTATTTATCTCTTCCAAGAGGCCATGGACCTATGGCTAGATGTAACTAGGCTTTTGTTTCTATTTCTTTTTTTCCATGAGGTGAGCACTCTATGGGTTGTGATGAGCACCAAAAATGCTTATTTTTATACATGGATTTCTAACATATTATGCGGTATTATTATTAATAATGTATGTTTTATGGAAGTTATATATATATATATATATATATATATATATATATAATAGTAAATTATGTATATTATCTAATATTTATTTTTAAGTGAATTGTGTGCAGATTTAGTGGTTTTTATGGTATTTTAGCATGTTTACGTCAAGGTCCCACTCAGACCTGACACTATCAATTTTATGAAGGTAAAACATCCATAGTACATCAGTGAAAATTTCTAAGTCAAGCACCCGATTCTCTTTGAATCACTCGACTTTCATTTTGCACTTAACTGATGGGCATCTACTTCCTGTTAGGCGTCTACTTCCCGTAGGTACCTGCTTCCCATTAGGTTCCTGTTTCCCATATAAAATAAGGTGCCTGCATCCCATATAAAATAAGGCACCTTCTTCCCATATAAAATAAGGTTCCCAACTTTCATTAACGTAAAATGACAACGTGACTCCTATGATCGATATAATAGAATATATATTTCAGCGATGGATGCAAATGATATTTTAGCAAGGATGAAGACGAAGGAAAATATCAAAGACCATGTGTTTTCTATTTTCCATCAAATACGTAAACAGTAATGTAAATAAATAAAGCATAATATTAAACGTCTTTTGTTCTGATAAAAATAGAATACATTAAATCAGTCAGGAATTAATTGTATTTGCTTTATATCCATTATTCTTGCGTATTGTTGTAAACAAAAAATAAGGAGTTTATTTTCTATTCAATTTAATAGGGCATGGCTGCATATATTATAAATATGCAGGCCACCCCTGATAAAGATAACTGGGATTTTAGATTTGCTATAATTTTTTGAAGCTGTAATATATTCATTTGAGTGTATTTATTAATCTCAAACTAGCATCTGGTGAATGAATTCATCGGGCGGAAGACTAGTAGAGCCTGGGACCACTCTAAAAAATACTCCTCCCCTTTTTACCTTGCTTTCTATAGTTAAATTATTTACTATTTTTTTTAGATTATTTAATTTCTGCAATTTCCTCTATTTTTTGTAATTTCTAGCAATGTGTGATTTTATTTTTTCATAAACATAGGTTAGATTGTTGGTTTGGAAATAAAATTCAAAAATTCAATGAAATACCAACACCCCCCAAACCAATAGGTGCATATGGACTCATTCCTCGCACTGCAGTCATATACTGTGTGTGTGATGCTCACAAGTCTATGAGCTACCCTGAGTTGACAATTAAATGGAGGTAATAATTGAACTGTAGAAAACTAACCAATGTTTTGCCCAAAATGTTGCATAATGAAATATTATTAGTGGGTACCAAGGGTTAAAACCTAAACCAAACATGAAATGGGTTGTATTTGGTAGATTTATGTAGAGCTCAATTATACCCATACTAAATATATTGGAGGTTCTCATACCATGTGAATGGATTCTTGAAATTTTACATTCAATGAAGATGTCCTATTAGTAAATTCAAAATTTTTGTCTAGCCATTAATTTGAGTAGGGAAGGTTATGGATATGTTAGGAACCTTGTAGTAGAATAAAATCACATCCAAATGCTATTGCAATAATAATAGAAAATAATCTCGAAATTAACAATATTATAATACAAAATAGAAATGTAGAAGATTATATTGGAAAAATCAAGAACACATTACAAAATCGCAAGCCTCTTTGATGGGGCAACTTCCTTAGAATAAAATATTAAATACACTAAAATATGAGATGTCTTTTCTCTTTCTCCCTTGGTTATTTTAAAGAGTTCAACTACTCTAACCCTAACACTTAAGGGTTTCCATCCACATGCAAGTGGGATATCAAACTAGTAACTCCTAAATAATAATAGTTATATATTTAAATATTGTATTTTTATAATATATAATGGTAACATTGTATGGTACTATGATATTAGGCACCCAAAGTACCACATGAATAGACAATTATTAGTAATATGAGAATGGAGTCTTAACATGGCCACCCCTTTCAAAAATTATTTCTCCTCAAATATGGAGATGAGAAAATTATTGTTGAAGCTGTTGAAGGGACTCCCATGTGACATATTCCTATTGCAAGCCCTACCATTGGACCAATAATTTAGTGATGTAGTAATTATGGGGAGATTAGGTTCTATGGTATAGAATGCTCTTAAATTCTAAGATGACCGAACCATCATCATCCAAATATGAAAGTGTTGATTAGACCTAAAAATGATTATTGAGTATGTTGGACATTTTGAGCTCATTCAGTTGTCATGGATGTCAAAGTGAGAAGTTTTCCTTGATGCAAAAGTGAACACATGAAGCCGTCATTAATACCATGGATTACACCATCATTAACACTAGGAGCAATACGAAGAGTTGAAGAAAAAGGTTGTTAAAATATTATTCTACAAGGGTTTTTGTTAAACATTCTAATGGCAGAATTACGGTTCTTATTAAAACCATGATGGCAGAATAATCAAATCAGTGGAGTAAAATTTTAAGGTTTAAATTTTATCGCAAGGAAGACTTTAATTTTATTAAAGTCAAAGGTTTATAAATATAATTTATAAAATTTAAATTCTATTAGAATTTAAATAATTTATACATTATAAAAGGTTTTAAAATACCCCGACGTCATCGAATTAAATGGAGTGCCGACATCTAAGACATAAGGTGAATTCATGTATAAATAATATGCCAAGAGGTATTCAAAATTTATCCCTCTTCAAATTAATTTTCATGCGACAAAGCTAAAGGAAATTCGTGCAATCATTGAATGTTAAGGAAGAAGACAAAGAGTTCGTTTGTCTTATTAGTGCCAAGAAGAAGATAAAAAGGGTGAGTGTAAGGTATGATCCACATTGGACATAGTGGTACATTGGTACAACGTGTTTTGTGAGAGCATTTGGAGTGGAAGAGTCCATGATAAATTCGCATGGACGAGTTCATCTTGAGCGCCAAGGGAAAAAGCTTGTGGTTCATGTTCGATTTGAGCACCAGGTGTGGAAGAAAGAGCACGAGGTTCTTATGGTGTTTCAAATGTACGTCTAGCACACACAGTGGTCCAATAAATAGCTAGAGCACTCACGGAGGTAGAGATTGTGGGTTCGAATCCCACTAGTGGCAAAGGTAATTTTTGATTAAATTTTATATTGCCTAAAGTTTTCTAAGGGGTTATTTGGAGTTATAAGGGTTTGTGAAGGATTATTTTATTGGAAATTGATTTGTGTTATTTGGAGTAATAAGGGTTTATGAAAGGTTATTTTATTCATAATTGATTTGTGTTATTTGGAGTAATAAGGGTTTATGAAAGGTTATTTTATTCATAATTGATTTGTGTTACTTGGAGTTAAAAGGGTTTATGAAAGATTGTTTTATTGAGAGGTGATTTATGTTATTGGAGTTATAAGGAAAGTGGATTTGATTTTTGCCAAAGTTATTTTTGCCATTAAATTTGATTAAAGAGGTTTTGAGTTATTTTTGTGGATGTTGAATTTATTTTTAGTTGGGAGTTTATAAGGTGTTATTGGATAAATATTTTATGTATGTTGATGGTTGTTTTTGAAAGGTGGAGTGATAAGGTGTAATTGAGTATTTACATTATATTGTGAGAAATATTTATCTTCTAACCTCTTTTATCTTGTCAATGAAGTATTTCTGGTTGTGACAGATTTATGAGATCCCTTCATAATCAATAAAAAGGTACGAGCATATTCTTCCATAGTTGAGTTGATTGATTGGTTTTCTAGAAAATAAGTTTGGAGTAAAAAGGAATTGATTAGGATTTCCTATTGAGTGCATTGAGCTAATGTTTTAAGGTTTTTTGGAATAAAGAGATTATTAAAACCTTGTTTTATAAGCATTTTTGTTGAAGCCATTGATTGTGTGAAAAACTTGAGTGAGAGATAGAGTATCATTGCTATGTAAATATTGTTTTATAAGAATTGTTGTTGAAGTAAATTGTTGTGCAAAGAACTTGAAATAGGGTTTGAAAAGAACATAAGTATCATTGTTATGTGATATTTGTTGAGCATTGTTGGAAACATTTTGAGTGAAATGTTCATATGCTTGGACTAGAATTTTTGAGAAATGGGTGTTACATTGAGTGATTGGTTGAGTAGAGTTGATTGAGCCTAGTCAAGTGGATGTGTGAAGTGATTGTTCAAGTTCCATAAAATAAACTATTCTATATTTTGAGTTGAGTTGAGAAATTATTTGAGCATTGTGATAAGTGTAGAACATATTGAGTCTCTAACAATTCTCTTTATATTTCTATGAGATTGGACAAGTTCTATGTAGACTTGTTGAGCAGATTTAAGCAAGTTTTGTGTGGATTTTTTGAGCAGATTTGAGCAAGTTCTGTGTGGACTTGTTGAGGATATTTGAGCAAGTTCTGTGTAGACTTTTTGAGCAATATTTGAGCAAGTTCTGTGCGAACTTGTTGAGAAGATTTGAGCAAGTTCTACATGAAATTTTTGAGTATATTTGACCAAGTTCTATGTGGACTTGTTGAACATATTTGAGCAAGTTCTATGTGGACTTGTTGATAAAATTTGAGAAAGTTTTGTGTGGACTTATGGAGCAGAGTTTTGTGTAGATTTGAGGATAGGTTTGTGCTAGAAAAGAGATAAATTTTAAGCAGATTTGTGCTAGACCGAAGGATTGAGTTTAGTACAGATTTGAAATAGAGCTTTAGAGGTGATAGAGTACAGAGGACATTAGTCTCTAGTGGATAGAGATCCATTAGCCAGGGCAGTGAGGACAAGTCTTCTGAGTGGGGATAAGAGTCTTCAGTGGAGAGAGATCCATAAGCCAATGCAGTGGAGGCAGTAGTCTTCTAGAGGATCACCAGCTAAAGCAAAGGAGAAGGAGTTCTCCTATGGATATATATCCATGAAATTGACTTAGGGGATTGATATATCCATTAGATAGAGGTCCATAAACATTGTAATAGGGAAAGGATTCCCAAGAGATTGATTGAGAAAATTTTAGTGAAATATTTTCTCCATGGAGTAGCCCACATTGGGTGAACTACGTAAATTATGGTGTCTCTATTGTGTGTGGTGATTTGTTCATTGATTTGATTATTGCTATTGATATTGCTATATTTATATTACATAATATTTATTGGTAAAGTAAAAGTAAAAAGTGGTCTTATACTATTCACCCCCCTCTCAGTATAAGCTTATGTTCTTCAATTGGTATCAGAGTGGGTTCCTTCAGAATAGTTTAATAGATTTAAGGAAAATATAACAAGAACACAATGGATTCTAAGAATGTGTCCTCAAATAATTTAGTACCAGTATTTGATGGAAGTGACTATATGTATTGGAGTATGAGAATGAAGATCTACCTGATGGCACTTGGCAATGAAATTTGGGAAGTAGTTGAATTTGGATATGTTCCCTTAATTAATTATCCTATAGATAAGGAAGGTAAGCTCCTACAACATTACAATTCAAAAGCAATGAATCCAATTTTGAGAGGTTTGCATAGAACAAAGCCTATGAAAGTTATGCATTGTCAAACTGCTAAAGACATGTGGGATAAATTGAAAAATATATATGAAGGAGATAAATGTGTTAAGAAAGTAAAGATGCAAAATCTCAAAGGACAATTTGAAGTGTTGAGAATGAAGGATGAAGAAAACATTAGTATTTATCTACTTCAAATTTATGAGGTTGTTAATGCTATGCAAGGACTTGGAATGAATATTGATGAATCAGATGTTTGTGATAAAGTTTTGAGAAATCTTCCAAAAATATTCAGTAAAAAGGTTTCTTATATAGAAGTGTCAATGGATGGTGATGCTTTAACAAGAGATATGTTGCTTGGTGTTCTTACATCACATGAGATAATAAAAAAATATCCTATTCTCCAGAAGGAAGAAGCATTCAAAGAAATCAAGAAGACTAAGGGTAAGAAGTCAGAATCAAGCAATGAGTCATCCAGTGATGAAGAAGAAAATTATGGCAGAAGGAATAAGGATTCAAGAAGATCTAGAGATACAAGATTTGTTAAATTTTTCAATTATGGAAAGTATGGTCATTATGCAGATGACTATCAAGAAGCTAAGAATAACAATGATGAAGAGAAATAGGATCACAATAACAAGGAATTAGAAAGACATAGACACCAAAAGAAAAGCAAGGATGGATAAAACATACAAGGAAATAAGTTCTTACAAAGACAAAAGAGGAGCTAGTATGCGGATAATACAAGTAAGTACTCAAGTGACAATGATGCTAGTTTTTCATATAATGATAGAGATAAAGTCCTATTTATGATTGAAGAAAAAGAACAAGTTAAGAAAAGGACTCCAGTAATTCTCAAGTGTTTTAGATGTGGTAACTTTGGACATCTTGAATATGATTGTACAAGAGATGGCTATAGTTTCAATGATGATGAATATGAGGATGCATTTGAAGGACCAGATGAAAACCTTCTAATGACATTAGAAGAAGAAGTAGGTGATCCTATAGAAGACAAGCCAATAGAAAATAAATATGTGGACAAAGGTAAAAAAATATAGGAATATTCAGAAAAGGATGGATATGATCTCAAAGCAAAATTTATTTATTCCCTTGACATGATAAATAAGGTAAGAAAGCAACACTATAAACTTCAAATTCAGTTTCAGGAATGTGATGAAGAGAGAATATTGCTTATAGAGGATTTAGAAAATCAAAGGCTAAGGCAAAGAGGTTTAAGGATAAGTTAGAAGTAAAGATATTAGAATGTGAAAATTTAACACAAGAAGTGAAACTACTAAGATAAGATTTAGAAGACTCCAAAGTCAAGATAAAATGTCTCAAAAACAACTCAAAGAACTTAGATAAGTTCATCAAGATACAAAAGCCTACATCAAGAAAAACAGGTCTTGGATTTGGACAGGATCAAAAGGAATGGGAAGGAGAGTCGACCTCAAGTTTTTAAGGAGAAGAAACTTTAGATGAAGATACTTCAGGAGAAGAAAGCATAAAATAAAGTGAGTCATATAAGGATGAGTTGGACAATAGAGATTTCAACAAGAACAAGAACAATGCACAAAGAAGATATAGATGGAACATCAATCATAATAGGTCAAGAGAGACTAGGAGACCAATGAGTTAAAGGCAAGGAGGCTTCAATAGAAGATGCTTTTCATGTCATAGGTTTGGGCACATGGATTCATAGTGTAGGACACAAGAAAGATAGTAATATGGGAACATACAACTTTTCCATGGGTATTGCTACTCATGTAATCAATTTGATCACAAGGCAATGAATTGCAGGGTTCATGACAGAAGAGGATATGGATTCATTGGGAGAAATACTAAGACATTTGTACCTCTAATGAATAATAACATTAAGTGTTACATGTGCAATAATGATGGTCACACATCAAAGTGGTGTAGAGAAAACATTCCAGAATCAAGCATGAATAGGAACAATAACATGGATATAAATAGGAATAGGAATAGGAACATGGATATGAATAGGAATAGGAATAGGAACATGGATATGAACAGGAAAAAGAACATGAACATGGATATGAACAAGAATAGAAACAGGAACATGGGCATGGAAAGAAATAGTCAGAGGAATCAGAAGGATCAGATAAGAAGGAAAGAGGATAAAGGTAAAGAACAATGCTTTATGGTAGTAGAAATACTCCCACCCCGAAATTAACCACCTCAAGAGGAGGTGGGGGAGGGGCTAAGATAAAAGGATCATTCTTAGCCCCGAGCCCCAAAGGTGACCCTTTGCCATTTATTTCAAATGGGGAGAGATTTCAGTAATAGGGAGATATTTGATATTAGAGAAAAGAGGAAAGAGCATTGATCCAGGGGGAGCAATGTCCCAGGGGGAGCAAAACAAAGGAAAGTTCAAGTTTTTGATAAAAGGAAATTGGGTTACCTTCAAAGACAAAGGGGGATATTGTTGGACATTTTGATCTCATTTGGTTTTCATTGATGTCAAAGTGAGAATTTTTCCTTGATGCCAAAGTGAACACATGAAGATATCATTAATACCATGGAGTACACCACCATTAACACCAAGAGTAATGCGAAGAGTTGAAGAAAAATGTTATTAAAATATTATTCTACAAGGGTTTTTGTTAAACATTTTGATGGCATAATTAAGGTTCTTATTAAAACCATGATGGCAGAATAATCAAATCAATGGAGTAAAATTTGAAGGTTTAAATTTTATCCCAAGGAAGATTTTAATTTTATTAAAGTCAAAGATTTATAAATATAATTTATAAAATTTAAATTCTATTAGAATTTAAATAATTTATAAATTATAAAAGGTTTTAAAATGCCCCAATGTCATTAAATTAAATGGAGCATCGACGTATAATCCATAAGGTGAATTAATGTATAAATAATATGCCAAGAGGCATTCAAAAGTTATCCCTCTTCAGATTAATTTTCATGCGACAAAGCTAAAAAAAATTCGTGCAATCATTGAACATTGAGAAAGAAGACAAAGAGTTCGTTTGTCTTATTAGTGCCAGGAAGAAGATAAAAAGGGTGAGCGTAAGGTCTGATCCACATTGGATACAGTGGTCCATTGGTACAACATGTTTCATGAGAGCATTGGGAGTGGAAGAGTCCACGATAGATTCTTGTGGATGAGTTCATCTTGAGCGCCAAGGGAAAAAGCTTTTGGTTCATGTTTGGTTTGAGCACCAAGTGTGGAAGAAAGAGCACAAGGTGCTTGTGGTGTTTAAAACATGCGTCTAGCACATGTGGTGGTAAAATACATGGCTAGAGCGCTCACGGAGGCAAAGATTGTGGGTTCAAATACCACTAGTAACAAAGGTAGTTTTTTATTAAATTTTATATTGCCTAAAGTTTTCTAAGGGGTTATTTGGATTTATAAGGGTTTGTGAAGGATTATTTTATTGGAAATTGATTTGTGTTATTTGGAGTAATAAGGGTTTATGAAAGGTTATTTTATTCATAATTGATTTGTGTTATTTGGAGTAATAAGGGTTTATGAAAGGTTATTTTATTCATAATTGATTTGTGTTATTTGGAGTTAAAAGGGTTTATGATAGATTGTTTTCTTGAGAGGTGATTTATGTTATTTTTTTTTTTTGAAAAAATGAAAAACTTGTATTAATACAAAGAACAGTTACAAACGGGAGAAAGCACATCCCAACCAAGAGCAAACACCAAGACAACAAGAGCAGAGCAAAAAAGTCTGCACAAACCAACAAAGAGCACAAAAGCCAACAGGGCGCGAAAAAGCGACATGTCGCGAAAACGCGACATGTCGCGAAATCGCGACAGTCAGCCCCGTCTCGACCGCCGTGGTGCCCCTAGTCACGAAAATGCGACATGTCACGAAATCGCGACAACCAGAGCCCTCGACAGCCGACCGCCAAAAAGGTCACGAAATCGCGACGGCACCTCCCTCCGGCGCTCCAGCAACAAAGGTGTCGCGAAATCGCGACCAAAAATCCAAAGAGCTCCCGAACTCCAGAAAGGTCACGAAATCGCAACAAGATTTCTCCAAATCGCCCATCCAGCATGAGTGTCGCGAAATCGCGACGAATTATCCATTTGGTGCCCAAGCCGTAGAAGGGTCGCGATATCGCGACAGTTTTTCCAAAAGCCTCTTAAGTGCCAAAAGTGTCACGAAATCGCGACAAGAATTCCTTTCGGCACCCAACCACAAAAAGTGTCGCGAAATCGCGACCAATTTTCCATTTTGCATCCAGTCGGCAAAAGAGTCGCGATATCGCGACAGGTTTTCCTTATGACGCCAGTTTGCCCAAAGTGTCGCGATATCGCGACAAGTTTTCCTTTTAGCTCCCAAACCTCAAAACTGTCGCGATATCGCGACGAGTTTTTCACATTGCACCCAGTCTTCAAAAGTGTCGCGATATCGCGACAAGTTTTCCAGATAGTGCCCGTTCGCCAAAACTGTCGCGATATCGCGACAAGTTTTCCTTGCAACTCCCAAACCTCAAAACTGTCGCGATATCGCGACGAGTTTTTCACATTGCACCCAGTCTTCAAAAGTGTCGCGATATCGCGACAAGTTTTCCAGATGGCGCCAGTTCGCCAAAACTGTCGCGATATCGCGACGGTTTTTCCTTGCATCCTCCAAACAGCAAAAAGGTCGCGAAATCATGACGGAATATGCACTGTGCTCCAATTCCCAAAAATTGTCGCGATATCGCGACGGTTTTCCTCCTTGCCGACCCTTCGCCAAAAACGTCGTGAAATCGCTGCATCTGCCAGCCAAAGGCCGTGTTGGCTCACCAAGTCGCGAAATCGCGACAGCTTACCAGCGGAGGTCGCGACAGCGCAACAAGTCACGAAATCGTGACAAAAACCAACCTTAGCCATTTTTTTACTCATTGACGCAGGGATCGTTCCAAACCTACCCGAATCACTTCATCAATCAGAGGCATGTCACTGTGCAGCTGCACTCCTACCTCTTTCTCAGCGCCCATCTTTGCAAGAAAGTCAGCCACCTTGTTCAAATTTTGTCTCACATAAACCGGGATCACATCATCTAACTCCCTCCATAAATCCTTGATTTGGGAAATCAAAATCCGTAGCCTCCAAGCTTTCGAGGAGAAGTTTCGCATGCAGTCAAGAGCGCCGACCAGAACTTGTGAATCAGATTCAATAATTATCCTCCTATGACCCTGCTTAACAGCCCAAATAGAAGCGGACTTGATCGCAATGGCTTCTGCTTCATTGTTTGTAGCTCTACCCAAACCCTACAGTTCCCAGTAGAGCACCGAACCAACATGATCCCGGCAGACAACACCAATACCCGCACTGCCCGGGTTGCCTTTTGCAGCCCCATCCGTATTGATCTTGATCCAGCCTGCTGGGGGAGGTTTCCAACATTCTCTATCTTGTCTCTCTGGACCCTCTACCCCCTCCTCTGAAAGCCCAAGACCAACCTGATTCTCCTCATCAACATTGATGGCCACAGTTTCTGTAACTTTGCTCCAAATGACCTGCCAGACGCCGTCTGTCGAGGAGAAAGTTTCTCTAAAGATCCGGGCATTTCTCTCCAGCCAAACTTGCCACCAAATGAAGAGAAAGCCGAGCTCCCATCCAATACGGAGAGCTGTAGATTTAAATCTGCCCCTTTTCCATATTTCCCAAATTTTGGCACGATTTAATTCACCATTTGCCTGAAATTTATATTGAGAGAACCAACGCTTCCATATCTGATGCGTAAAAGGGCACTCGAACATCAGGTGATCAGCAGTTTCCTCATGTTTATGACACAGAGCACACTGAGAGGGACCGATGATTCCTCTACTTCTGAGCTTGTCAAAGGTGAGAACTCCATTGTGCATGAGCTGCCAGGCAAAGAAATTCACTTTCGGCCAGCCCTTGGGATGCCAAATCCTTCTCCAATCGTGGACCGAAAATGAATGCGGGGGAGGCTCAGGGAGGATCTGCTCATAACCATCCTTTACTGAATAGACCCCAAGGCTCCCATAGCCCCAGGCTAATTCATCCTCCTCATCCCTCCCTGTAAGGAACCTTTCAGACAAGATTTTGTTCAAGATGGGTGCCAGCTCTGGAGGGATTGTTATTGGCCACTCCTCCCACCTCTTAAACTTTTTAAATTTATACTCCCCCAATTGGCTGGTGTTAAAATAGCTTTCAATGAGGATCCATCCCTGGGCTTCTATGGCGGACTTGATTGGCTGTAATTCAGGAAACATAGCAATGATGGGTGGGTACTGGTCCCAAGAATCGGTCCAGAAACGAGCCTTATCCCCTCTTCCCACTTTCCAAAAAAGCTGGTCTTTTATGACCTGAGATCCAAGCTTGAGAGTCTGCCACACTAAGGAACCAGTACCATCCAGGGGGAAGCGACCCACTTCAGTAGGGTGGACAGGGCCCAAATATTTGCTGGATAGGAGTCGACTGAATAGGGAGGTTGGCTGGGAAATCCACCTCCAATACAATTTTCCAGCCAAGGCTCTGTTATTAAGCTTGGAGCTTCTCAGGCCCAGCCCTCCTTTATCCTTAGGCTGGGTAACTTTATCCCACCCAACCAGAGCCCATTTTTTCTCCCCGTTTGCACCTTCCCATAGAAATCTTCTAGCCATTTTGTCCAGCTCTTTCCAGATGGATTGAGGGGCAGCCAGGATAGAGAATTTATAGATTGGCATAGCCTGAATAACTGACTGCAGGAAGGTTAATCTACCCCCATAGCTTAACCATTTGTGGGACCAGTGATTCATTCTATCTTTGATACCTTCTATTAGATCCTTCCAGATATCTAATTTTAGTTTTTTGAAATGCAGGGGAACGCCCAAGTAAACTATTGGAAGAGAAGTCCTTGTGAATCCCAGGATCTCAATAATCCTATCCTGCAGCCTTTGGTCAAGATTGAAAAAGACCACTTTAGACTTCCTGTCATTGAGGACCTGGTTTGAGGCCCTAAGGTAAACATTAAGAGTATCTCTGATTCCTCTGGCTTCCCTGAGACCGGCCACACCAACCAATCCAGTATCGTCCACAAACTGCAAATGGGTCAAGGTTTCCTCCCCAACCTTGACACCAGTTAGCAGGCCTTGTTGCCTTCTCCTCAAGAAGAGTCTGCCTAATCCTTCAGCCAGAATGAGGAAAATATAGGGAGAGCAGGGATCTCCTTGACGAAGGCCACGAGAGGCTCCGAAAGGGAGCGAGGGAAGACCCTTGATAAGAACAGAATAAGAAGGTGTAGACACACAGCTCATGATCCAATCAATCCAGTCCTGGGAGAAGCCAAAGGCTGCCATAATTTTTGACAAGAAGCTCCACTCCACCCGGTCATAAGCCTTGGACATATCCAATTTAATAAACATTCCTTTATTACCCGATTTTTGCATAGTATGGATAGCCTCCTGGGCAAGAATCACCCCATCCAAGATTTGTCTTCCCTCAACGAAGCCCCCTTGTTCTGGAGAGATGATGTTATGGAGAAGTGGTTTAAGCCGCTCAGCCATTGTCTTGGTGATTATTTTGTAAATCACGTTACATAAAGCAATAGGTCTGAAATCCGAGATCTGAGTTCCCTCCTCCCCTTTTGGAATTAAAGAAATGAAGGTATGATTAATAGCCCTGAGCATTCTTTTATTGATTCTGGATTCCTCTGTCACAGCCAAAACATCCTCCCCCAAAGTATCCCAAAAGGCTTGAAAAAACTCAATAGGAAAGCCATCTGGGCCAGGAGATTTACCAGTACTCATACCAAAGACCACATTTCTCAGTTCATTTCTCTCAATGGGTCTAAGCAGGGCCTGATTTTCTTCTTCAGAGATAATAGCAGGAATGACATTAAGAACTTCAAACTGAGCCTCAGCATCCTGTTCCATACTTTCAGTAAAAAGTTTAGAAAAGTAATCAATTGAGTGTTGGTGCATATCAGGAAGGGTATCAAAGGTATGACCATTCTCATCTTTAAGGGCTTCCATATTGTTCAGCTGTCTCCTAGCACAAGCTGATCGGTGAAAAAATTTGGTATTTCTGTCCCCTTCTAGTAACCAAGTATTTCTTGCCCTCTGTTTCCAGTATGTCTCTTCTTGGTTATCAATGGCCTCAACCGCTTTACGCAAGGCATCATCTTCAGATTTGAGTTGCTCAAAAATTGTTCCTTCCCTAAAGAGTTTCTGAACCTCCTCCCATCTGGCCATCAAGGGGGCCCTTTGGAGCTGAAAATCTGACTTATTTTCTTTCCTCCATTGTTTCAGTTGAAGTTTAACATAGTGAAGTTGTTTATGAAATTTGAACATTGCTGTCCCAAAAGGAGGACGGCCTGCTTCCCACCATTGTGGAATTTTCTGACGAAGATCCTCCTTTTGCAACCAAAAATTCTCAAATTTAAAAGGCCTGTGATGCTGTTCTATCAAAGTCCCTCCCTCCAGCAAAATGGGAGAATGATCAGAAACAGGGCCCTCCAAAATCTGAAACTTAGTATTCCATTTTACAAAAGCTTCCTCAGAGACCAGAAACCGATCTAACTTGACCTTCCTGCTGTGTGGTTCCTGCCTCTTGTTTGTCCAAGTGAAATAGGATCCAGGGCCTTGAACATCAACTAATTGAAAGGCTTGGACTTGGGCAATCAGAAGCCGGTCCCCAGGATCCAAAATTGGGGAGCCACCTTCCTGGTCACGAGCAGATAACTTTGCATTAAAATCCCCTGCAATAATCCAGTCTAGGTATTCTCTAGATGACCTCATATTATGAACAACTTTCCATTGAAGCCTTTGACCATCAAGGTCTTGGGCCCCATAAAAGTTAGTGATTAAGACATGTTCTGCTGTGAAGTTATTTCTGAAGTGAGATGTAAGGACACCCCTCCAAGCTATATGTTCTACTGCAGTCCAGTCCAAAGGATTCCAGAGAGTAACAATCCCCCCTGAAGCTCCTTGGGCAGCCACATCCATATGGCCAGCGCCCCGCCAGATTCTATTAACTATTTTACTCATAATATCTAAAGACATTTTTGTTTCCTGAATAAGCAAAAAGTCTGTTTTACATTTTCCTAAGAGTCTTTGAACAACAGATTGATGGGTTCTACTGTTTAAACCCCTAACATTCCAAGATTGTATGATCATTGAAAACCTTGAGAGCAGTAAGAATCAATAGTCCTCACCGATCCTCCATTGATCAGTTTATCCCCTTGAGCTGCAATCAGATCCTTATTTGACTTTCTGCCCGCTCCTTGAGTGTTGCAGTTTTTGGATCTCTTTTCTACCTGAGAGATACCCAGGGCTGGCCTTTCTCTATTTTTTTTTGCAATTCCCATGCTAACGTCATTAATTACTGGCGGCGCTTGGGAGTGCACTATCAGTGTCCCTGCATTTTCTGGCGGCAATACCTCAGAGGGCACAAACACCTGTTCTAAAATAGGAGGAGATGAAGGAGAGACATGAGTTTGTAGGTTATGGGTCTCAATATTCCCATCTACACCTTCCATATTCTGATCCTCCTGATCCACTAATGACTTAAAGATTTCATATCTGTTAGTTGGCTTAGATTGAAATTGCTCCTTACCATTTTTCTTCGGCTTTCTCCTTCGCTTGGCCTGTTCAAAGCCATCTTTCTGACCCTCATTGCCCTGAGGAGTATTAGATGTTTCTTTAGCAGAAGAAGACTTTTCCTCTCTGGAGCGATTTGGCATACCATGCTGGGCTTCCGTTTTGGAGTTCAAGAGGTTTGGACAAAACCGGGCCAAGTGCCCATGTTTATGGCAGACTCTGCATCTGAAAGGCAGTGCCTCATAGTCTAACTGTTGGATCCAGGATACCTCTGCCAGTTCCAGTTCCACCTCTGCTGGTAGAGGTTGGCTGATGTCCATTTCCACACAGATTCTGGCATAGACACCAGAGATACCTTCTATAGTATCCCTTGAAATGCCCAGGTATCTACCCAGGGAGTTACCTATCATTTCCAAGACCGGCTCCCCCCAAAACTCCATTGGCAGAGCGTACAGCCGAATCCAGACCGGGACAGCCGTGGGTTCAATGCGGGGATCGAATCCCACTCTCCAGGGTTGGACAAATAACCCTGCCGGGCCGTGGTTTCTCTTCTCTGATTCAAACGCTCTGTTTCTATCAGCTAAGGAAGAGAAGCTAACGATGAAATACCCGTTGCTGATAAACCAAAGGGAATACTCACCATGGGGCTCCCAGTTCTGTCTGACCCAAGTGTGCAAGAAATTCAGGGTTGGTCGTATACCCATGAATTTGCAAATCAAATCATGATTAGCTTTGTATAAAATTGTGTCTTCTACCAACTTTGGTTCGATTACAATCTTAGGTCTTGAAGCAGATTGTGGAAGGCAACCATTGACACGATGTGCCGCGAAACCCTTACCAGCATTCTTGAGCATCATATTCAAAGTGTTTCTCTGCGCTTCGCCATTAGATGACGAAGGATTGTCCTTAAGCATTTCAGCATAGGAGCTCTTTCTCCCAGAAAGAGGACTTGGAGGAGACCCCATTGGGCCCTCCTGAAGCGGCACACGATCCTTCAAAACCACAAAAATAGAACAACACAGAAAACTACCTGAAGGCCTGGATTATCCTACGCTTCGGGAGTCCAAGAACATCGCCTGTCGCCTGCACAGAGAGTTTCCCGCAAAAATGCCAAATCGCCAGAGCTCCGAGATCGACTATGGTTCAATTATCGTCCCGAGGTGATTTATGTTATTGGATTTATAAGGAAAGTGGATTTGATTTTTGCCAAAGTTATTTTTGCCATTAAATTTTATTAAAGAGGTTTTGATTTATTTTTGTGGATGTTGAATTTATTTTTAGTTGGGAGTTTATAAGGTGTTATTGGATAAATATTTTATGTATGTTGATGGTTGTTTTTGAAAGGTGGATTTATAAGGTGTAATTGAGTATTTACATTATATTGTGAGAAAGATTTATCTTCTAACCTATTTGAGCTTGGAAATGAAGTGTTTGTGGTTGTGACAGATTTATGAGATCCCTCTTCATCATTAATAAAAAGGTATAAGCACATTCTTCCATAGTTGAGTTGATTGATTGGTTTTCTGGAAAATAAGTTTGGAGTGAAAAGGAATTGATTAGGATTTCCTATTGAGTGTGTTGAGCTAATGCTTCCAGGTTTTTTGGAATAAAGAGTTTTTATTAAAATATTGTTTTATAAGCATTGTTGTTGAAGCCATTGATTGTGTGAAAAACTTGAGTGAGGGTTAGAGTATCATTGCTATGTGAAGATTGTTTTATAAGCATTGTTGTTGAAGTAAGTTATTGTGCAAAGAACTTGAACTAGGGTTTGAAAAGAACATGAGTATCATTGTTATGTGAGATTTGTTGTTGAGCATTTTTAGAAATATTTAGAGTGAAGTGTTCATATTTTTGGACTAGGGTTTGTGAGAAAGGGGTGTTACATTGAGTGATTGGTTGAGTAGAGTTGATTGAGCCTAGTCAAGTGGATGTGTGAAGTGATTGTTCAAGTTCCATAAAATAAACTATTTTATATTATGAGTTGAGTTGAGAAAGTATTTGAGCATTGTGATAAGTGTAGAACATATGGAGTCTCTAACAATTCTCTTTATGTTTATATGAAATTGGATAAGTTTTATGTAGACTTTTTGAGCAGATTTGAGCAAGTTCTATGTGGACTTGTTGAGAAAATTTGAGCAAGTTCTGTGTGGACTTGTTGAGTATATTTGAGCAAGTTCTGTGTGGACTTGTTGAGAAATATTTGAGCAAGTTTTGTGTGGAATTGTTGAGCAGATTTGAGAAAATTTTGTGTGGAATTATTGAGCAGATTTGAGCAAGTTCTGTGTGGACTTGTTGAGCATATTTGAACAAGTTCTGTGTGGACTTGTTGAGAAAATTTGAGAAACTTCTGTGTGGACTTGTTGAGCATATTTGAGAAAGTTCTGTGTGGACTTGTGGAGTAGATTTTGGTGCAGATTTAAGGACAAGTTTGTGCAAGACCAGAGATAGAGTTTGAGCATATTTGTGCTAAACTGAAGGACAAATTTTACTATAGATTTGAGATAGAGCTTTGGAGGTGATAAAGCAAAGAGGACAGTAGTATCCAGTGGATAGATATCCATCAGCCAGGGTAGTGAGGATAAGTCTTCTAAGTTGGGACAAGAGTCTTTAGTGGAGAGAGATCCATAATCTAGTGTAGTGGAGGCAATAGTCTTCTAGAGGATCACCATCCAGAGTAAAGGAGGAGTTCTCTTATGGATAGAGATCCATGAACTTGATTTAGGAGATTGGTATCTCCAATAGACAGAGGTCCATAAACATTGTAATAGGGAAAGGATTCCCAAGAGATTTATTGAAAAAAATTTAGTGAAATATTTTCTCCGTGGAGTAGCCCATATTGGGTGAACCACGTAAATTGTGGTGTCTCTATTGTGTGTGGTGATTTTTGAATTGCTTTGATTACTGCTATTGATATTGCTATATTTACATTGCATAATATTGATTTGGAAAGAAAAATTAAAAAGTGGTCTTATATTGTTCACCCCCCCTATCAGTATAAGCTTGTGTTCTTCAGGGTACCTTCTTGAGATAAGAGAAATGGAAGACTAGATGGATATTAGAAGAAAGTGGTAACATGAGATTATAGTTCACTTGTCCAATCTACTGCAATACTTGGTAGTGTCCACAAAACCTTACTACAAGATTTTTATAAGCATGAAGTTACGTTGATGATTGCTTGTATGGTTAGAATTGAAGGAATACCATATCATATATATTAAAGCTACACTTTGAATGGTGTTGATTAGTATACTATCACATTTTATTCTGAGCCATAACTAAATTATTCTTTAACTATTGTAAAAGTTGGGTATCTTCTTGAAGTGTTGCATTCATCGCCTAAACCTTGGATTTTTTTAAAACATATGAAGAGGGAAATGGAGGTGGGTACACATTAATTACTCAAAAAAAAGTAATTTTGAAATTTGTGTAGAATGAAGTGTTGTACCACCATTCATCTAATGGAATCCACTTAGTCCACTATGTTGGGTGCTATAAAGTGAAATAGAAAAGGTAGGTTTCTAAGTATTTATTGATAATTTGGGTTTACCCATTGGTCTATGGATGGTAGGCTAAGCTCATTCTTAGTTGTATTCCTTTCAGTTTAAATTTGCTTTCCAAATATGGTGAAAGTGAGATCTTGGTTATACACAATGGGTTTTTGCATACCATGGAGTTTAAAAATGGAGTCCAAGAATATTTGGGTAATGGTGGAGGTATGGTAAGGATAAGAAATAGAACGTAAATGAACATACTTTGAGAGACATTCCACCACAACAAGAATGATTTTTTTACCTAGATTTAGAAAGTCCTTCAATGAAATCCATGAAAATTTTAGTCCATACATTTTCTAGGATCGTTAAAGGTTGTAGAGTGCCTAGAATATGAATTATTTCTCCTTTCATCTATTGGTTGATCTCACACTACCATAAATTTTAGATGTATTTTTTTATTCCTTCCCAATATAGTGGCTATTTAGCTTGCTCATATGTCTTCAAAAATACTAAGTGGCTTGTTTTTGGTGAAGCATGCATGTCCTTCATGATGTCCTAATGGATCAATGAATTTTTAAAATACACAATGTAAGCTTGGTATCTTAATAAATCTCCATCCTATGAATACTCTATGTGAATCAGGATCCCTTTGGATCTATGCCCTCAATTTCTACAAGGATAGGTCCTTGGTTACTTCCTATTGAAGTTGGGATATCCATTAAGAAAGTAAGGAAGAGATGGTAGACTATATTTTTTTTTATCATCAAACTAATATGAGAGGGCATCTTTGCAATGTTACCTTTATATTTATTGTAAACAATATCATAGTAATATGACAACAATTTAAAAACCCATTTCTACTATGTTGGAGTAGATACCTTTTGTTCCAAAAAAATTAAATTTTGATGGTCCATTTTAATATAGAAGTGTCACTACATGAGATAAGGTCATGAATGATTGAAAACATGGAGGATGACCATTATCTATTTTTTATAAGTATATTTCCCCAAATTTTCCTTAGATAATGCCTTACTAGTGAAAGCTAGAGACCACTCTTCTTGCATTAATACACCAATGAAATGGCCCAAAGCATATCTTTCTATTATAAATGCTTTGGAAAATTTTAAAGTGGCTAAAATTGATGTCAAAATCATGCCTTCATTGATATCTGCAAAATATTTTCTGGTGGAGGTGTCCACATAAATGAGTTCTTTAACATAGAAATTATTAGGCATGTTATTTTTCTATAACATTGGATAAATAATTGATAGTATCCAATGAGATCCCAAAACCCTTGAAGTGTATTGAGAGTTTGTGGCTTAGGCCAACTTTGTATGGCTTCAATTTTCTTTGGATCAACTTTAACTCCCTCCTATGAAATAGTATGCACCTCCTATATTCCAAAGAAACATCTAGATTTTTTAGAAAATAATTAATGGTCTTGCAATAGTTGCAAAGTATGGTCTAGATTTTGTAGGTTCTCTATCCAAATTTGATTTTAGATGATAATGTCATTGAAGAATACCAAAATAAACTTGCAAAGGAGTGGACAAAAGACATTGTTCATGAAGCTATAGAAATTTGAAGGTGAATTAGTGAGGCCAAAAGGCATGACAAAAAATTCATAATGACCCTCAAAAATTTTGAATTATTTTTATGAATGTGTTTTTCCTTTATCATTATCTAATGGCATCCATAGTTGAGATCCAAATTGGAAACAAATTAGCACCATGTAACTCATCCAACAACTCATCAATCGCAAGGATAGAAAATTTATTCTTAATGGTGAGTTTATTGAGATCATGAAATTCTAGACATGACCACCATGACCCATATTTTTTCTTGGCCAATAGTACTGATGAAGAATAAGGACTAATACTAGATTGAATTACCCTTATTTTTTGTAACTCTTTGACCAACTTCTTAATTTATGATTTTGTTATAGAGGGGTATCTATAGGGTTAGATTTTAGGTGGAAATCTCCTTGGTACCAACTATATTTTATGATCATGGGAATGATATGGAGGTAGTCCCTTGGATTCCACAAAGACAATCATATTTATTCAAAAGTAGTTATAAATACCTTGGCTATTCATCTACTTTTGTATTTTATCGTTGTATTGCAAACAACTAGGCTATTATCCCATGTGAGGATTTGCTTTAATTGTTTCTCTAGTTGAATTGAACTAATGACCTGAGTGGATCTAAAAAGTGATCCAAAGAGAGTGTATGACCTCAGTGAATTCCATCCAAAGTTTTGCAAAGTTCCAAGCTTCTATTACCAAGGTAAAAAGCCATTATAACCCTAAGAAAACATCGCATCCTCCTAATATAATGGAAACCATATCATTTTTAAGTTCATATACCCCTACCTTCAACTTAACTTTCCAAAATTTATCTTTACAAGGTAATATTCCTCCATTTGACATCATGACTTTAAAAGAATCACAAAAATATATGTAGTAGTTTGCTTTCTTAGCTATTCAGGATCAATAAAATAATGCATATTACTCAAATAAATAAGAATTATAATTTTCTATACCTTGAAATATCCCACTACTTTCATAGTTTGAGGGGTTAATATTCTTGCAAGGGCATGAACTAGAATATTTGTCAATGGTTATTCTTATGTTTCATCCTCATCTTGGTGCTCTTCTTCTTGTTGTTCTACTTCTTCTTCATGTACCTAATTTACCATAGAATTATCAACATCTAGCATATGCAATCTTTGTTGCATGTATATATGCCTAGAGAATATTTCTCATCATAATTATAAAATAATCCTTGTGTTGTATAGGCATCCATTTCCTCCCTAATCAATTATTTAAATATTGGTAAATTATTTGCTAAATTTGATGTGATCTTGGATGAAAATTTGGGTATTTCTTGTGTAAATTTAGATTAATGCCTTTGAGCAGTAATTTTTTCCTCTACTAGCCTAACCAACCCTATTGCTTGCATCATGGATTGTGGGTTAAATATTTTTACCTTGTGATGAGGCCTGAAATGCCTAATTTTTACACTATGTTTGACATATAAAAAAACTATCATATTATTAAGTTAAATGCCAAATAGTTGATTAGAATATATATTTGTTAAGTGTTTGCATGATTTTATGTTAGGATCATTATATCTCTATTTTTGACCATTTTCAATGACTGCTTTTGCTTGATTAAGTAGCAAATTAAAATATGCATTTCAAACAGCCAAATGTGGTATGCTGATATACATTAAATTCACAATGGTTTATGAATTTTTTCCTGCCCTTCAACTTTTTTGAAGTCCACATTGAAGCCAAATTATTAGGACTGTCATAAATCTAAAAATCTGAAAAAAACAGCCATATAAAAATCAGCAAGCTATCACTTTATAGGAACACCTTGAAATTGTCAAGAAAAACATGAGGATATAGATGGAATGAGTTCAGAAGGACTACAAAAGACATATGAACTATTTAGAAGCATTCCCACATGGTTTAAATAGGTAGCAACAGGGTATAATAGAGCAGGGACAATTGTGCAAGACTATTGCACTATTTCAGCATGGTTACTTGATGAATGAAGTGTATAAATTCAGTAGCAACTTGATGTACTCCTTAAAGTTGATATTTGAATAATTTTTCCATGTTCTAATTTGTTTGAATTTGCAAGAAATACCAATATTTTACAATTGTGCAACAGAGTTGGAAAATGCAGTAATTTACCATGTAAATTCCAGCAAGCTACCAATGAATGGCAAGGCATGGAATTCACACATGGAGAGAGATGAAGGCTATTGCAATATGATCCTAAGAGCTAACCCACCTAAGAAATGTCTATGAAATCACTTGAAAATCACACAGTAGTTCATTTAGAATATATTCGAAATGAGTAGACATCTTCGACATGAGAAATACAGTCTCTTCGAAATGAGCGGACATCTTCGAAATAAGAAATACAATCTCTTTAGAATGAGCCACTTATCTTCAGAATGAGAACAAAAAGTTATTTTTGACTTGTTAACTAATTTATAATGATGGAAAAAGGGAAAGAAGGTTGAAAAGGTTAAAGAAAAATATCTCCCATCTGACTTTGCCATCCTTGCCATCCAAAGCCACCATTCATGGAAAAAATCAATTTTGATCCTCTTCTAGAATAAACCTAGAAAAAATAGAAAGTTGTTTGCAAGATAAAAATGACATATTCTGAAGTGGAGAAATATGTGTGAGATATTTCTAGACTCCTCCTACGTACTCCCACCACTGAAGATGCTTTCTAAGTGCCAATGACTACTACTGCAACACAAACTATCTAGATTTACATTTATTTTAGATTCAAAGTTATTGATAAATCACTGTAAAGTAGCACATAGGCTGATTTGAGCATGGGATATGTTCTAAATATTTATATAAATAAAATAAATCCATCCTTGGTTGAGCAGTTAGAAATTAGAATACAGGAGAATTTTCAATAGCAGCAATTAGGAGTATACATTAATTTTTTGTAACAGTTTTCAGCATGTTTTGTCATCAATAAAAGTGTAGTTATTTTATCATTTTCTATTATGAGTGTTAATTATTTAAGAAGTGTTTTTCACCTCCTTCTAGATTAGGAATTATGGGCCCACTTTCAGATCTAGAAGGAGGGATTTTATGGCAGGTTTTAATCTGTAATTTTGCTGCAGTAGAATTAATAGATTGCTTGCTAGATTTCATTTTTTTGTTTTTATTTTGTATTATGTGATTGATGTTTTCTATTATGGTGGTGTACAAAATTTATATGTGTCAGCTAATAAATTAGATTAAACATTTATTTTTTATTTCCTTTGCTTTCCATGTTTTGTTATTTTTATGTTTCAGCAACTTTCAATTTCTAGCAGATTTCATTTTGCTGTCAATTCCTATAGCAGAAGCTTGATGACCTTTTATGGTAGGGCATTGACAGGTGTTTCATTTCCAAGCATCACTTCCATTTTACAAGAGTAAACTAGGTTTCAATTTTGCAAGCGTAATTTAGGATTTTAGTTCAGCAACATTTCAATTTAGCAATTTCAATTCTGTTATTTCAATTCTGCAAAAGTAGATTATATTTTAATTCAACCATTTCTAATTCTTGCAATTGTAATTAACTATTAAATTTTGCAATTTATATTTAGTTTTCAATTCTTGTAATTTATTTTAGTTTCCATTCTATAGACTAGGTTTAGTGTGACACCAAAAGGCTAAACCAAAATCTGCTTCACCAATAAATACTTAAAATTTGAATGTCTGAATTGTACTCTGCCCTAGCCTTCTATCATAGACAACCTTGGAAACCACCCCATATTGATAAGATCTTTGAGATTTAAAGATTTGCTTAATGACAACGCATCATTTTGGTGTCGTTTATTGGGATCATGGTGTTGTTAGAGGGTAAAAGCAGTCAAATAATTATTATTGTGCTGAATTATGAAGTTTAGAGTAAAATATAAATGTAATAGCTAGTATAAGTAATAATTATTGATAGTTGGATTTTAGTCCATTTAAAAAATAAGCAACCATAGGGAGGTGATCTTCACACTTGGGGGTTAAATTGCCTATGTTTGAAATTCTTGATAAAAATTGAAAGAATTCATCATCCTCATTATCAAGAAACATAAGATCTCTTAAAATATTCTGAACAACCATCTCGCTAGTACTCGCCTTTTTATATCCATATCATCAGGGTAGTATAAAAAAAAATGTACTAGGTGTTGGGAAGATATCATTGTAGATATACAAGACTATCCCTTGAACAAAATAGCCATATCAGCTACCTGTATCATTTGGTCATAGGGACATATCATTAAAAAATGTCATTTACTTCCACAACTTAGAGATGCAAAATCTATTGCCTAGTCTGAATTCTTCTTAAAGATAGATCCCAACAACAACAAACAGGGCAAGTAAATCAACCACCACCTTCAGCCCAACCTATGGCCAATATGAATAATAGAGGACATGCAACCCCTTTCTATGTAAGCTGAATCTATTAAAAAAAAAATCATAAAAAAAAAATCATAAAACTTTTGCACAATCAAAATAGGAGTTTACAACTTAATGATGATCCTAGAGTTTTCCATTATTACTTAAATATTGTTAGGATTTTACCGTGCTAAACCGCAACCTAGCAATTCTTAGCATACATAGACAATAGTTGATCTCATTAGAGGTGATCCTACCTGACAAGTAGTTGATATTCTAAAGTTGTACACTTCTTGTCTTATTGTGCAAACTAAAAATATTTATTTTTTAGCCCAACCTGTGATCAGTCTAAATAATACAAGATAGGCAACCCTTGTCTATGTAGTTGAATCTGATATAAAAAAAACCTGCAGGAAATGTTATTGACTGCAGCAAAATCCAACTATGCTCAAACAATAACTTACCTGAGCTTGAAGAGACAAAAATCAATGGAGATACATAGAAAACCTTTAGTCCAAACATACAAAAATTAGCCTTGGATAAAGGAGAAAAACTAGAAAAACTGCACATAGAAAATTTTATTCCATTGAACTCCTTAGTAAGAAATTACAAAGGGGTAAATTCTATCCTCCTAAGAATGAAACAAATTGAAGTACAACCAAGAAAATTCTTGAACATTATTAGCTGGTTGACTTATAAACAAAAAGTAAAATTATTGCTATTTTGAAACAATATTTCAATCCCTTTACATGGAATTAAAAGGGTATATCAATATTTTATCTTGATGTAAGTAGTTAACATCTTTTGGGAATTGGTATTTAATTTTTTCAAGAATAGATTGACAAGATTTTACAGACTAGGAGGCATGGAAAACACTTGATTGAAGAAGTTTTTAGATATGGAGTAGTGCTTCTTTCTCCCATTGGTAATTCATTGAGAATGTTAGTCGTGAATGGACATTGCATTCGGGTATACCATACACCATTAACTAAAGAGGAGTTCTTGAAGGAGATTCCATTGGATGTACACATAATGGAAGAGAATTTCTTTTCAATATCAAATTCAGAGTGATGATAAAAATTTTGACAAAAAGAAAAAAAAATACAAGAAAAACAAAAAGAAGAATAGTCTTTTTTGTGAACTTCCTTCTTGGGTACAAGCAAGACAAGAAAAATTGAAAAAAAAAAAAGAGAGAGAATTTTTTTTTTGCAGCAAAGGCATGTCCCACAAAATGGGGATACATGAGGATAAGCATCAATTTCAGCAAGGAAGAGGAACAATGGAGCCAATACTTCATTTCCAACACTAAGGAGGCAATTATAATGTATGAAGATTCTTACTGCTCATATAGAAAGGAAGGTTGCATCAATGTTGTAGGTTTCAACAGAAAGAGATGGTGTTTTCATACAATAATTGACATGTTTTTGCAGATTAAGGATTGGTCCTATCAAAATAAGAGTGAGAGATGTTCTCTCTCATTGAAGCACTTGAAAAAAAAAGGGACATAAGTTGGTTGAAAACTAGAAATGGCAGCCTCTTCTGATGAAAAAAAAAGATGAAAAAAAATGAAAAAAAAGAGGAAAAAAATAAAAAAATGATGAAAAAAAATGAATAATTTAGTAGTGAAAACCTTCTTGGAGGCGCTACTGAGTTGGCTTGCATGAAAACCAATTTTTCGGTATGCATTGCCTTGTTGATCTACCCATCATTATTCCACCATTGTACAAATCTCACACTGCACATGTGTTATTTTTATGTTTTTAGATAGCCTGCTAACAATCATCAAAAGCAGCTTGTAAAGTGCATGATTAATTTTCAGGACAGTAAGGTATGCATTTTTTGCATTTAAGTCATAATAAGCATTTAGCATTTAATGTATGATAATCGGTATTTGGCATAAACTATTCATACAATATTGGTAAGTTGAAAATGGAACATGATCAAAATGTCAAGAAACAACCCCTTTTGCCCTTAGTTGCATGAGAATTTCAAAACTATGCAAAAACTTGATTTTGGGACAGCCATGACATAAATTCTATCTCAATTAGTAGGGCAAGTTTTAGAAGTAGGACTGCAAGTTTATCTCACAATTGTCTGATAAATTGAAGGAGGATAATTAGCAAAATGCACCCGAAGGTTCTATTTTAGCACTACTAGAATAAAACAACAACATACAAAACAAATAATAACATATAAACAAAAGGATGAAGAAGGAATTTTTGATGTTATAAAAGGCTTATACACTCTAGAGATGGGCCCACAATAGAATTTGTAGCTAACTTTTGCATAGGAGGTCATTTATGCATTTTTTGATGCATCTTCGAAATGAACAGTCATATCTTGGGAATGAACATGCATATCTTCGAAATGAGCAGGATATCTTCGAAATGAGAAGAAACTGCACCAAAATTGCTGAAAATGCTATAGAATATCAAAAAGAGTAGGGTACATCAAATATTGAGGTTTATAAGGCTCTACCACAAATACATCCCTCAAGCATTTCAAAATACAAATTTTATCAATTTTGTTCAAAAGGTGCAAACAATAGAAATAGGAATTCAAACTAAAATGTCGTTAAGAACATAAAATTTCACCAGTAGTAGTGCATCTCCCAAATATGGTTCCACAATAAGGCTATTGCAAAATGAATCACATGATACCAAGCCTTTAAGAGGTACCTTGCAGCACTAAAACTTGTAGAAGGGTAGAAAAAGAGTTAAAATTGTAGTAGTTGCAGAAATTGCAATATTGAAGGATGAAAGTGCAGAAGTTAAAAAGTTGCAAGTTGCAAATGAAAAAAAAAAAGATATGCAAGAAAAGAAAAATAAACAGAATAAAAAAAAAAAATTGAAAACTTTTTTTTTTGCAAGGTTGTAGAAAAGTGAAATACCTATGCTTAAATTAAAAAATGCTTGGTGTAGTGCAGCAAGGAGAAATTTCTCAGGTAGCAAGTGGCAAAGGATGTTTTTCACAAGGATAAAACTAGAATATTACTATGGCCTACTAGGATGCATGAGGGCATGCATCAGTTCAAGCTGGGGGGGATGATGAGGCCTGAAAATGCCTAATTTTTACACTATGTTTGATATATAAAAAAACTGTCATATTATTAAGTTAAATGCCAAATAGTTGATTAGAATATATATTTGTTAAGTGTTTGCATGATTTCATGTTAGGATCATTATATATTTGTTTTTGACTATTTTTAACATTTTGTGACTGCTTTTGCTTGATTAAGTAGCAAATAAAAATATGCATTTCAAACAACCAAATGTGGTATGCTGATATCCATTAAATTCACAATGGTTTATGAATGTTTTCCTACCCTTCAAATTTTTTGAAGTCCACATTGAAGCCAAATTATTAGGACTCATAAATCTAAAAATAGCCATATAAAAATCAGCAAGCTGTCACTTTATAGGAACACCCTGAAGTTGTCAAACAATGTTAGAGATACTATGTTAGTAACTATGATTATTACCTCATTTAGGTAATTTGTAAATTTCACCTAAGTAGAAGTTGATTTACCGCATGGTAAAAAGTAGTTTGTTACTTTTTACCACTAGTAAATTACCTATTACTATTTACCTAGGGTTAGTTAGTAGTTGTAGTCATTTTGACTACATAACTAGGTTAGTAGGTTAGTTGTTAGCTGACTTAGGGGGGAGGACTCCTAATTCACTCACTTCCTACCTTAGGGGATATTATTTCCTAAATATCCCTAATGCTATTCTAAGCTACCTATTGTATTATTTAAACCTACCACATCAATAATATTGTGACTAATGCTTTACTGTCTAACATTGGTATCAGAGCGGTAATGGGAGGTGAGGCAAAAGTTTTTTTTTGGTCTCGCCTACCCAGGTTAAGTTTTTTTCTCCTGTACCATAGGACAGGGTCAAGGAAGGACCCGCAGGATCTTGACTGGCTAGGTCGAACTCCTCGACGAATCTCACAGCCCATAGGAGGATCGGCCATATTGACAGCAACCTGACCCCCCTCATCTGAGGTGGATCGCTGCTACGATCAGGATGCATATTGATCCCTCAGGCCCATAGACCTACGTGGAGAGGGCCCGTAGGCCCATAGATTTGATAACAGGTGGCTGTTAGACCTGTCAGGCCTAACAGGCCCATGTGGAAAGGCCCATAAGAGGGCCAATGTGCACCTCTGACCGTCGTCGAATGGAGAGGAGACTCTGACAACTGATGGTCAAATACAGATGACTGGCCTACCAAGGAGGGCAAGATAGCCCTCTCGTGGAGCAAGCATCGAACTCAAATTCAGTGACCAAAAAATGAGGGTAGGTGCGCCCTCCTTATCCGGTGATCGAATTGACCCATCATCGATAGACAATAAAATTTTATGATTAGAGGGACCCACATGTGCCCAGGCATAGATCCTAAGGCATTGACTCAGAATGAGTGACTGACATGTGGCACTACCACCTAGACTGAGATGCTGACTACACCGTGACACGTGGACCCGACACGTGGACCTGACTGAGCTGACGTGGTAGACAACCACTAGACGACGGACCGAACTCGAACTGGACATGTTGGCCATGTGGTGGACAGCCACATGTGCCACCTGACATGTGGACCCCTCTGGCAGTGCCACATGGGCGACAGTAAAAGGGGTCCGACTGGACCTTGATTTACCAAGGGAAATCAAAGCACTTCTCATGCTTTGTTATTTTTATGCAACATTAACATTGTCGCATGGGTAATGTGGGACAAAATTTCCCAATCCTTTTTTAAAAGGCTTACGAGCGTGTGAAATCATGCTCACTATAGTTCCACGTGAGGGGGAGCCTTCAACATGAAGGCTACTCCCAATAGTCTCCGTCGGGCTAGCTAGCCCGACCGACGAAAGGGCCAGATCTAAGGCGCTGCCTGACGGGAGGTCGGGAGTTTGACTCCTGTCAAGGCCGAGCACTTTATTCTTTTACACAGGGCCACAAAAAAATCTAAGGTAAATTTTTTTCTGCAATTTTAATTAAAGTTTTATTTTTTTATTTTTTTTAATAATTTAAATTTTAAATAATGTTTTTGTTTTTAAAACATTTATTTTAGTTTTTATTATTAATTAAAATGTTTTGAATTAAACTTTCTTTAAAATTTTGCAAATTAGAATTAAATGAAATAGGGCTATTTTTTTTTGCAAACTACCAATTCTAAGGTGCTTATGTTTTCTCACAAACTAGAGATTAAGACATAGAAAGAGCACACTTTTGTTGCAAATTAGAGAGCCCTTATAACTCTTCTCAAACCTTGTCAATTTTGCACCATAAAAGGGAGACAAAAATCAAACACATATTGATTCTTTATTGCAAAATTAGAACACAAGGAGACACCAAAACTTACAAAATTCAAAGATAAACATTTGTGCAATTGTTTTCTCCAAGGAGGGATAAAAGGCAAGAAATTGCACATTTTATTTTTATTTTTTGCAAAATTGAGAAGAAATTGTAACCTTGGGTCCACAAAAACTAATTCATGTGTCGACTAGTTCTGGAAGCCTTCCAAACGTGGGTCATGTGTCGACTTGTCTTGGAAGGAGTGCTCAAATTGTTCATTTTGCAAAATTCAAGGGGGAAGACAAAATTGTACTTCTTTTAAAAAATTGGAAAACAAAGTAGGAGACATAAAAATATCATTTTTTGCACAACATAAAACATAATGTGTCCTACTTTGTTTTCCAATTTTTCAAAAGAAGTACAATTTTGTCTTCCCACACACGCTTGTAGGAGACATAAGAATATCTCCTATAGAATGGAAATTGACCAAAAAGCAAATTGCATGAAAGTAAACTACATAATGAAAATTCACACACACGCTTGTAGAAATTAAACCAATGATAAAACTCAAAATTGTCTGAACATAATTTGAACCAAATTAATGTTTATTTTAGTAAAACTGAAAATGACATAACTCTAAAAATTGCAGAAAATACTAAAAATGATGTAATTCTAGAAATTTTAGAAAATGCTAAAAATGATGCCATTATAGGTCAAATGCTAAATACTATTCTAACACGTGATTAAACCTATTCTAGATGCTATGGTGCAATTCTAAAATGAAACTAATTCTACAAATAAATGTTGACAGAATTCTACTGATCTGCTACAGTAAGAAATCAGCAAGATTTTTTTGTCGTTGTGCTGCCCTTCCTCTGATCCTGCAAGTGGCTCTTGCTTCTAGAACCAGAAGAGGGTGAAGAATTATACCAGGTAAATTAAATGTGCACTATCAACCATAAAATGCTAATAAAATCTAAAGAATGCACCTTTTATTTCATCTGAAACTTCATTACAGTATTGCAGGAAAAATTTACAATTTACTATAATGCTACCAAAACTTTATCTTCTGCTAATAAATATCTTCTATTCTTATATCTCTATTTATCCATTTATATCTATATATTTTTCTCAACCATTATGGAAGATTTATTTATAAGATAAAGTTGATATATCTGTTTGCTGGGTTTTAGGGATTTTCAATTATTTACAAAATAGTTTCCTGGAATGCAGGGTTATAATTTGTCAACCTTTATCCCTTTATCCCAGCTGGTCCACCTATGGTGAAGGAACGGAGTCCAAATAGGGTGGACTAATCGCTTGGTCAATTTCCAATCATGCTTTCCATGGTTTTGGGGCATTTTGACCATTTTTGGTTGTTCCTACGCTATTCCCTATTCCTGTGCCACTTTTTCCTGTGTTGTTCTGGAATAACAGGCATGTGACAATTCGTTACTTATCTATGCTCCAAATGCATAGGGAGGAAGTTATTGACCATTTGGATTGTTTTTCCTTATCTTGTACACCATTTTGCATTGGTGACACGTGCTGGAGTGACTGATTCCAAGCCTTGTTGTATATGTACAGCTGGCTAGAACTGTCATAGTCAGAGCCTATTTTCCTGCATAGTCAACTACAGTGGATAATTTATTGGCACCTTTTTTCATTTGAATCAGTTTAAACAGAGGAACACAAAATTTTTAAGTACCAGATATTCAACAAGGTCTATATTATTATTTTTAATTACTACCATACTACTGATTAATTAACTAAAAACAGGTGAAATTGCAGTAAAAATAGTAAAATAGAGTATATGCACTTTGTCATTTCAGAATATGCAAACACCATTATATAATGCATTTTACCCATAATTAACATAAAAATATAGTAAAAAGGGTGAGTCAAATAGTTATAATGTATCAAAAAGTGTCCATGGATGAGGTAATTCTTGACCTCATCATTCCCCCCAACTTATGGTAATGCATGCCCTCATGCATTCTGTGTAGCTACAGAGGCACACAGATCCAGGTCTAGATATCTCTCATGAAATTTTAACCATGCACCACCAATTGCATAGAATCCTATGATTGCTTTTATGGACTAAAACCACTATTGGAAGTGCATATCAGGTTGTGGGTCATTATCAAAGAAGTAAGGGACATGAGTGATAATTATAGGCATCTTGTATCTCAGACCTATCCAAAGATCCTTGATTTCTAAGATGATTTGGACAATGCCTTCTGCACTTCTCCTTGGCCATAGTAAAATAGTGGGAGAAATTGGCTCCCGTTTACGTAGAGAGATAGATAACTCACCCCATCTATTTTTATAGGCTGCCAAAGCATCATCAAAGAAGTTTGCACAAAAACTTTGAAACTGAGTTATACATATTTTAAGGTTCCCTAGATAGATTTTTTTAATTTTGGTATTTTGCATGAAGGTATAATGATTACTTGTACAATCCCTATGATTCAGGGGAGCAGGCCTGATAAGTAAAACAACTTGTGATTCCAATTATTTAGTTAATTTATTTTCTATGTCCCAATAGATATGATTTTGTAGAGTGGACATGAAGGCTTTCAGCTATAAGTCACCTATATAAATATGAGGCATAAACATACTTTCTATTGGCAAAAAGAAATTATGCAAAAATAACTCACATAACAGGTGTTGCTGCTCTACTGGACTTTGCACAAATGCCTCTACAAACTCTTCAGGAGTTTCCAACTAATGAGGTAGCTTAGAATCAAGTCTCATGATTTGCCAGCAAAGGTATCTCTCCTTGAGTAGGAGGCTATAAAACCTAGCTGGTCTTCAGCATTGTATTGCATATTCTATAATTTGGCATACATCCTGCACTTGTGCTTTTAACCTATTAATTTATGTTTCCTTCTCTATTAATTTGGCTGTTGCAGAGTTCAAAGTGGCAACATTTCCCTCTAACTGATGACACTGGGTCATCCAATATGCTAAGTCTTCATTGTACCTAGTTAAAGACACTATGTCTGGGGGCCTCGCAATGGGTTGCATTTGTGTCACTATATTTACTTGTACACCAACTTCCACAGCTCGGTGTTGCAAATGGCAAATCATATTTGTGTTACTTGTTCGGATGTACTGTAATAATTGGATTTTTAGTAGAAAAGAGATGTGTCGCGCTACAACCTCTTGTTCCTCCATAGAAAGTATTTGTGTTTCCTATGAAGCGATGTCATTTTTCATTAGATTCTTGATGGATTATTCATGTTGGAATATTATGGATATTTCTATTCTTGCTTCTTCTCCAATAGGTGATCTTTGTGTAGGTGCTGTGTTAGCCTCTAATTGTTTAGCTATATCCAAGAGGATCTGTGCCTATTCATCAGGTGATGCCTCTGCTAACCCTCTGGATTGATGTTCCAGATGAAACAATTTGTTATGCAGATCTTGAATGCTTTTTACTAATCAAGGAAATATGTTGACACTTGTATACTAAGGCTTCTTCAACTTGTTCAATCCAATAAAGGGACATAGGTTTTAATAACCTCTTTAGCATACAATTTGGGGTGTCCCCCGAGATATCTAGCTAATCGTTCTTCTGGACTCGGTAGACTCAAAATAAACAGATGAAACAATGATCATGAGACAAGACCGAACAATGATGGTGAAAAAAACTAGGTAAACATGCTGGAACATCAATTTTCATGTAAACCCAACTCAGGAGCGCCTCAAAGAGGTTTTCACTTCCTAAATTTTTATTGTTTTTTTTTTATATATTGTGTCAATTTATTGAATTCAGTATGGAAGAAGTGTTTTCTTCCCAAATATGTATATCCAAATTTTCCACTTGCTTGAGAAATTCTTCCTTGTTGTGTGGTTTGTGGTACATATGAATACAATGTCCATTCACCAACAACTTGCATCATGAGTCATCAATAGGTGTAAGGAGAATAGCTCCATTGTCAAACACTTCCTCAATTTGGTATGGTCCAAGCCAAATGGTCTGCAACTTTCCAGGGAAATCCTTGTATTGTGAATCAAAAAACAAGGCCCAGTCACCTTGCTAAAATTTTTGCTATTGTATGTGACTATCATGCCACATCTTTCACTGTGCTTGGATTATCTCTATCTAATGTAGGGCATCCATGTGTAGTTCATCCAATGCATCAAGTTGTAGAATACGATCTTCTTGTGCCTGTGATAGATCAATACCTACTTCCAAAGAAGTTTAAAGAGTTAGTAATTCAAACTCAATAGGCAAAAGAGGTTTTTTTCCATAAACTAATTCATATGGCATAAATCCAGTGGTAGATTTCCAAGTGGTATTATAAGCCCAAATAGCTTCTGGTAACTTGTCCAACCAATTTCTTCTATGGACTACTATGGTTTTGGTTAGAATTCATTCTAATTCCCTATTAGTCACTTCAACTTGGCCATTGGCTTGTGGATGATAAGGTGAGGAATTTCTATGTTTGACTTGATAGAGTTGAGTGAAGGCTTCAATAACTTTTGAAGTAAACTAGGGTCCTTGATCTGTGGTGATGGATTATGGGGCTCCAAAATGCAAAAAAATCTATGAATACAAAAAATCAACAACTTTTTCTTCTCGAGCATGCTTAAAGGCATGAGCCTCTACCCATTTGGTAACATAATCAGTACATACCAAGATATGCACTTTGCCTTGGGAAGGAGGATTAATGGGTCCTACAAAATCTAAACCCCATATCTCAAATGGTTTCATTCCTATTTGAGGTTGTAATGGCATTTCATTAGTAAAGGTAGGTTTTCCCATTCATTGGAAGGCATCACAATGTCTAATGTACCTTTTTACATCTTTGTGCAAATATGGCCAATAGTATTCGGTACCCAAAATTTTGCGAATAATGCTTTTGAATGAATAATGCCCTCCTGATGGTTCATCATGGCATGCTCGTAGGATATCATATACTTCATCTTGGCGGATACACCTACGTAAAACATGATCAAGACTGCATTTAAATAGTAATCCTTCTATCCATTTAAAAGAAGATCTTTGTTTGATTAACTGTTTCTTTTGTTTAGGGGTAAAGTGAAGAGGAATCTTCCCTGTAGCTAAGTAATTAGCTATATCTGCAAACCATGGAGATTGTACAGAGACAACAAACAACTTTTCATCTAGAAAGGTATCTTCCACCACTTCTCCTATATCTGCATTTGGTATTCTTGACAAGAAATTTGTGACTACATTAGATTTCCCAGGTTTGTTCACTATTGTAACATCAAATTCCTACAACAGAATCAACCAACGAATAATTCTTGCACTAACCAATTGTTTATTCATCAAATATTTGATTGTAGAATGATCCGTATGGATGAATACTTGGTACCCTATGATATAGTGTCGGAATTTGTTAATAGCATAGATTATAGCCAAGAATTATTTTTCAGTGGTAGTGTAGTTTTTCTCAGCTCTTGTCAAGTTTTTATTGATATAATAAATAGCATAATGTTCCCCATTTTCAATCTATCCTAACACAACTCCAATAGCAGTATTGGAAGCATCATTTTGAATATGAAAGGGTAACTCCCAATTAGGACCTCTTAGTACATGTGGAGTGGTTAACTTCTCCTTTAAGTCTTCAAAGGATTTTTGACATTCAGAAGACCAAACAAATTTAGAATCTTTCATGAGTAATGCAAACATGGGATTCGCTATGGTACTAAAATTAGCAATGAATCTGCAATAAAAACCAATGTGTCCTAAGAAACTATGTACATCAGTCTGAGTTTTTGGAGGAGGGAGGTTTTTGATGACTTCAACCTTCTTAGGATCAACCTTGATTCCATAAGAAGAGATATGATGTCTAAGAACAATTCCTTCCTCCATCATTAAGAAGCATTTCTCAGGATTAAGAGAGAGGTGGTATGTTTCACAGCGAATCAACACATTTTCAAGCTATTCTAATGCATATTCAAAACTATCTCCAAATACTGTGAAGTCATCCATATAAATTTCAACACTTTCATTTGTTAAATAAAAAAAAATTGCTAAAACAACTCTCTGAAATGTTGCTAGAGCATTACATAACCCAAAGGGTAAAACCCTATAAGCAAAGGTTCCCCAAGGACATGTAAAGGTAGTCTTTTCCTGATCTTCTAGCACAACTTGTATCTGGTTATACCCACTGAAACCATCAAAAAAATAGAAAAATTTCTTTCTAGCAAGGGTATCCAATACTTGGTCTATGAATGGTAATGGGAAATGATCCTTATGTGTGACCTTATTTAACTCCCTATAGTCCACACATACTCTTATTTTACCATTTTTCTTTGGAACAATGACTAGTGGTGAAACCCACTTACTATCTAAAATTGGATAAATGAATCCACCATCTAAGAGTTTTTCAATTTCCTCTTTCACAATCTCCTTCAAAACAGGATTCAAGCGTCTTTGAGGTTGCTTTACTAGTTTTACATCTTCTGTGTATATCCTATATGTACATACCTCAAGATGAATGCCTGTCATTTCCTTATAGTTCCATGCAAAATCTTGAACATGTTTCTATAAGACTGTAAACAATTTGGTTTCTTGGTCCTCAATTAGCCAGCTATTAATATTTAGAAATTTACCTGGTTGTATTTCAATTTGTTTGATCCTTGGATGGATAGAACTAGTTGCTTCATAGTTATTGATTAATGCATTTAATGGACAATGATGTGGTTGCAGAGTATGAAATAATCTAGAATCTATCTTAGAGATGATACCTGATGGAATCAGAGGACATTTGAAGGTGTTAAGAAGATGATGATGCCATCCATGTGGTAGTATGAATGATCTTTCCTGACTAGGCATGGATGACAGAGGTTCTAAAATTTTTTCCTCCTCTTTCCACAACAACCGATGAACAAGAATTTGATCATAAGTTAGTCCTTCTGATTGTAATGTTTCAATTAGGACAGTTTCATTCTTGAATATTTCTCTTTCTAGTGTAGTGATTTCCTCAATATGTTCCTTCACTACAACTATAGCCAAAGTGGCAATGGTTTCTTGTTCTTCATCAGATTCGGGATACCAAATTTGTCCAAAAAATTTAGTTGAAGTTTGAGTTGGTGGATACAAAGAAATTTTCTTCAGGTCAACACCATTAGAAATGGTCATTTCCCCTGACCTGCAGTCTATAAAAGCAGCTGCAGTAGCCAGCCAAGGTCATCCTAGAATGATAGGGTATCCATTGAATGAATTTCTAGGCTACAACACTAAGAAGTCTACAGGATATTCCCAAGAAGAGACTTCAATGGCTACATCTTCTAGGATACCTTCTGGTTTAGCAACTGACCTATCTGCCATTTCCAAAATTGTGGTGGTAGGACTAAAATTTTTGAGCTGCATTTTTTGCATTGTGTCCTTAGTCATTACATTAATTATAGCTCCAAGATCAATTAGCACATTAGGAATTTGCATTAACCCAATAGTAATTGTAACTATTGGACTACCTGGGTCACTATACTTGGGAGGAACTAGTTTCCCAGACAATAAAGTAGCTAATTTTCCTTCTACTTGAATAGTTTTAGGAAATGCCTTCTTTTTTTTACCAGGTTTCTTGATACATAACTCCTGAATAGTCTTTTTGATTAAAGGCACATCCCTTATTGCTTGCAAAAAAGGGAGAGAAATTGACATCTTTTTAAGTTCTATCACTAATTCTGATTCAGGGGCAGTATCAATATGATCAAATATTTTAGGGTATGGTAATGCTATTGGAGAAGATTCCTACATTTTTTTTATTATTTCTTCTTTTTGTTTTTGTTGCATTGTCTCTTGATTTGGAGGTTCTTTTTTCTCACTAATTTCTTCAATGGTGGGTGGAACAGGTTTAGGTAAAACCTTCCCTGAATGCAATTGGATGTTACTACAGTCAAGTACATGAACTACAGTAGAATATTTAGACTTAGTCTCATAAATAGGGGTTGTTTGTCTGGTATTATTTGGGTTAGTCATAGGCTGAGCTAGGAGTGGAGGTTGTTTCACTGGTTGTGTTTGTTGATGTTGTGCTCTTCCCTAAAAATTTGGATTAGGAGCAAGCAGCAAGTTTTGAGCTTGCCCTTGATACCTTTGTTGTCCTTGATATGGTGGATATTGTTGTCCCCATCTTTGTCCTTACTGTGTCCATTATGGATGAATTGTATGCCAAGATGGGTTCATCCACCCAGAATGTGACCAATCTGGAGGAGTTGTCCAAGGTTGGTTCCAAGGTTGTGTAAAGACTTCTGCATGTCCCCATGGCATATTCATATTCCAAGGAGATTGTCCCCAATTTGGAAATCGAGGAGCATTGGAATATTGTGCATAACCACCATCGGATCTCTGCCCAATAGCATTAAGTTCTTTTGTTTGGGTGCCCAAAACAAATTTTAGATGAGGCAACAAAGGACATTTATCTATTGAGTGTTCCTTGGAACAAATTCCACAAATAGAAGTTTTGTTTAAAGGGCAATCCTACAAGGCATGCTTATTTCTACATCTTAGGCAATAAATTGCCAAAGGCGGTGTAGAATTGAGTTTTATGTTTCTCTCACCTAATGCAGAATTAAGTTGAACAAGGATATCAATTTTTAAATTAGCCATTTCCTCCATCAACTCCTTTATGTCACTATTTCCAGAATTTCACTTCTTTCTTCGTTGGTGAGTGCGGGAATAATTTTTGCATAACTCCACAATATCTTCAATGTCAAGTTGATCTGTCTCCTCTTCCCATTAAATCTAACACTTCTCTAGATTCATCCTACAATCCTCTTAAGAAGATAGGCTTTAAGAAATTTGGTTCTACAGGACCACATCTCTTTTGGACAAAGGCAAAGTGATCAAGATAATCCTCTAAACTCTCATATTCTTCTTGCTTGATCCAAAACAACTCATCTTTCCTGTTTCGTACTCTACAATAATCTTGATATTTATGTAAGAATGCAGTCTCCATGTCATCCCAAGTATAGATTGAATTAGGTTCAAGATTACTCATAAACCATCAAAGAGCAACATCCTTAAGCATGGAAGGAAAAAATTTAAATTTTTGATTATCATTTATGTAGTCATAATTCTGACATAACACTTTGAATTCAAACAAAAATTGATCAGGATATTCTGAAACAGTTCCCCTAAAAATTGGTAATATGGATGGAGAAATAGTTTTCATGGGAGCATCTAGATCTGGATCCAAATGTATGGGGTATTCAAAAGTCCTAGGAGGATCATCAGCATTATTATGCCCACTTGGTGGTGGTGCTACTGCTGCCATAGTTATTTTCTTTCTTGAGTCTGATGTGGATTATTTAGGCTTAGGGTTATGTCTAGCAACAAGTGCTTCAAAAAGTTCTTGTTCTAATATTTCCAAAGCTTCAGTTGATGAAGAAGGTATTTCTTGCTTAAGTCTCTCAGGGATTTCATACACAGGCAATTCTTCACCTGATCGTGAAGAATGCCTTGGTGGTACAGAACTGGTTCTGATAAACCTCCCTCTTTCATATCTTGGCCTATGCATTCATTCCTATTCACTAAATAAACTGAAATGTAGTATTTAAAAAATTGTAACACAATTCTTGACCTGTTTCACTTTTTCTAACAACACCGTGTGTTCCCCGGCAATGATGCAAAAAATGATGAGGGTCGTTGATCATTCATCATTTAGTAATTATATGTTAGTCCAGGGTGGTGTCCAAAGGTTGTATACGATAGGAGGTGTCATAGTTGCAGGTTCAGTTCATTCAAGAATATGCTTTTATTGGTAGGTCTATTAGCAATGCTAGGGGTTGTTGTGACTTCCTAATTTTTAACAAAGGAAATCAAATTGCATAATCTAAAGCTAAATTTAAATTGTAGGAAAATGTAACTGCAGAATCTGAAATTGACAAGAAATAAAATGCTGCTAAATTGAACAAAAAGCAAATTGCAGGAAAGTAAACTACAGAATGGAAATTCACACACATGCTTGCAGAAATTAAACCAATGATAAAACTCATAATTTTTTTAACATAAGTTGAACCAAATTAATGTTTATTGCAGTAAAACTGAAAATGACATAATTTTGGAAATTGCAAAAAATACTGAAAATGATGCAATTATGGAAATTACAAAAAATGCTGAAAATGATGCCATTACAGGTCAAATGCTAAATACTATTCTAACACGTGATTGAACTTGTTCTAGATGCTATGGTGCAATTCTGAAATGAAACTAATTTTGCAAATAAATGTTGACGAATTCTGCTGATCTACTACAACAAGAAATCAGCAAGAATTTTCTCGATCATCGTGTTGCCCTTCCTTTGATCTTGCAAGTGGCCCTTGCTTCCAGAACCAGAAGAGGGTGAAGAATTATACTAGGTAAATTAAATGTGCACTATCAACCATAAAATGCTAATAAAATCTGAAGAATGCACCTTTTATTCCATCTGAAATTGCATTACAGTATTGTAGGAAAAATCTACAATTTACTATAATGCTACAAAAACTTTATCTTCTTCTAATAACTATCTCCTATTATTCTATCCCTATTTATCCATTTATATCTATATATATATTATGCTCAACCATGCTGGGAGATTTATTTATAAGACAAATTTGATATATCTGTTTGCTAGGTTTCAGGGATTTTCAACTATTTACAAAATAGTTTCCTAGAATGTAGGGTTATAATTTGTCAACCTTTATCCCTTTATCCCAGCTGGTCTGCCTATGGTGAAGGAACGGAGTCCAAATAGGGTGGAATAACCACTTGGTCAATTTAAAATCATGCTTTCCATGGTTGTGGGGAATTTTGACCATTTTTGGTTGTTCCTACGCTATTCCCTATTCATGTGCCGCTTATTCTTGTACTGCTCCAAAATAATAGGCAGGTGACAATTCGTTGCTTATCTATGATCCAAACACATAGGGATGAAGTTGTTGATCATTTGGATTGTTTTCCCTTATCTTGTACACCCTTCTGCATTAGTAGCATGTGCTGGAGTGACTGATTCCAAGCCCTGGTGTATATGTACAATTGGCTGTAACTGTCACAGTCACAACCTATTTTCTTCCACAGTTAGCTACAGTGGAAAAGTTATTGACACATTTTTTCATTTGAATCAGTTTAAAAAGAGGAACACTACATTTTTAAGCACCAAATATTCAACAAGGTCTATATTATGATTCTAAATTACTACAATACTACTGATTAATTAACTAAAAATAGGTGAAATTACAGTAAAAATAGTAAAATAGAGTATATGCACTTTGTCATTTCAGAATATGCAAACACCATTATATAATGCATTTTACCCATTATTAACATAAAAACATAGTAAAAAGGGTGAGTCAAATAGTTATAATGTATCAAAAAGTGTCCATGGATGAGGTAATTCCCGGTCTCATCATTCAAAACACAGATTTTTGACAAGAGAGAAATAAAACTTGTAAAGGCAATCATAAAAGTAGAAGTCATAAAAATTATACCTTTTATTTTAGACTTCATAATAACAATCATGCTTGAAGTTCTTACAATAAGGAAGGATGATTTGGTGAACTTTTTGATAAAATTGCCTAGAAAACCATAGTTTTGCAAAACTTGTAAAAATGAAAACCAAGACACCATTCAGTGTTGGTTTCAAAACAAGCAAAACTAAAATGGCAAAGGCACATCACAAAAGCCATCTTTCTAGTGAAGTGTCTCATTCAAATTATGATTCTGGTTCAGAGAAAGCACTCGGAGTTCTAATTGATAGAATAATTTTGTAGATGGAAAACACATGTGTCCCTTGGGAAAAAGCACCATTTTCTCTCTCATCTTTTTGGCTGCATAAATAGATAAGTATTTTGTTTGAAGACCTTGTAATAAGGGGTGCTTGTACCTATTTTAGTCTTTATAAATAGCAAATTCTAGGTGTTTGAAGTACTTGTAACAAGAGGAGCAAATTTTTGTGATGTAAAATTGTCTAGGAGGCAATATTTGTAAAATCCTTCACAACACTCTTGCATTGCACACTTTTTGCAATTGAGGGGGGATATAAATTTCTTTTCTTCATAATTTTTATAAAAAGGGAAGATGGCTTATAAAGGTGCATTTTTGGCTTTGACCAACACCTTAGTCACACTTCCTTCAAAAATTAATTACACTATGTTTTGCAACGAGAAGGGGGGAACTTATAAGGGTGCATTTTTGGTAGCGACCGACACCTTAGCTACCTTATCTTTTGCAAATTCATATTGTAAATGAATGAACCTTGTATGAAGTGATCTATTCTACTATACCTAGTGATTACAGTGACTAGTTACCCATGTAATTCGGTTGGATGATGTGATTACCATAAGCACATTCGTTGGTGTGAAGACAAAGTGAAGAATGACCCACTTTTTGCGTAAGAGCAGCCAAAGCACTGTGACAGAGCAAAGCAAAGAACCAGTAGATCAACATCTTCTTCACTGTATTGGGGCAGTTATATGCTTTACCCAAATATTGTTGTATAGAGGGATATGTATGTATTACCCAAATAATGTAATAAGGGGGGATGTTAGAGTTACTATGTTAGTATTTATGATTATTACCTCATTTAGGTAATTTGTAAATTTCACCTAAGTAGAAGTTGATTTACTACATAGTAAAAAGTAGCTTGTTACTTTTTATCACTAGTAAATTACCTATTACTATTTACCTAGGGTTAGTTAGTAGTTGTAGTCATTTTGACTACGTAACTAGGTTAGTAGGTTAGTTGTTAGCTGAATTAGGGGGGAGGACTCCTAATTCACTTGCTTCCTACCTTAGGGGATATTATTTCCTAAATATCCCTAATGCTATTCTAAGCTACCTATTATATTATTTAAACTTACCACATCAATAATATTGCGACTAATGCTTTACTGTCTAACAAGCAAAGCATGAGGATATGGATGGAATGAGTTTAGAAGGACTATATGACCTATATAGAAGCACTCCCACATGGTCTAAATAGGCAGCAACAGGGTATAACAAAGCAGGGACAATTGTGCAACACTATTGCACCATTTTAGCATGGTTACTTGGTGAATGAAGTGTATAAATTTAGTAGAAAATTTATGTACTCCTTCATGTTGATATTTGAATAATTTTTCCATGTTCTAATTTGTTTGAATTTGCAAGAAATATCAATATTTTACAACTGTGCAGTAGAGTTGGAAAATGCAGTAATTTACCATGTAAATTCTAGCAAGCTACCAATGAATGGCAAGGCATGGAATTCACACATGGAGAGAGATGAAAGCTATTGCAATATGATCCTAAGAGCTAACCCACCTAAGAAATGTAGATGAAATCACTTGAAAAGCACATAATTTTTCATTTTGAAGATCTTCAGAATGAGCAGACATCTTCAAAATGAGAAATATAGTCTCTTCAGAATGAGCGGACATCTTCAGAATGAGAAATATAGTCTCTACGGAATGAGCCACTTATCTTCGAAATGAGAACATAAAGTTATTTTTGACTTGATTGATTTTTGATGATGGAAAAAGGGAAAGAAGGTTGAAAAGGTTAAAGGAAAATATCTCCCATCTGAATTTGTCGTCCTTGCCGTCCAAAGCCACCATTCATGGAAAAGATCAATTTTGATCCTCTTCTAGGATAAACCCAGAAAAAACAACATAATAGAAAGTTGTTTGCAAGATAGAAATGACTTATTCTAAAGTGGAGAAATATGTGTGAGATATTTCTAGACTCCTCCCACATACTCCCACCATTGAAGATGCTTTCTAAGGGCCAATGACTACTACTGCAACACAAACTATCCAGATTTACATTTATTTTAGATCCAAAATTATTGGCAAATCACTATAAAGTAGCACATATGTTGACTTGAGCATGGGATATGTTGTAAATATTTATATAAATAACACATCTCCATCATTGGTTGAGTAGTTAAGAATTAGAATAGAGGGAAGTTTTCAATAGCAGCAATTAGGACCATACAGTAATTTTTTGTAACCATTTTCAACATGTTTTATCATCAATAAAAGTGCAGTTATTTTATCATTTTCTGTTCTAAGTGTTAATTAGTTAAGGAGTGCTTTTCACCTCCTTCTAGATCAGGAAGTATGGGCCAACTTTCAGATCTAGAAGGAGGGATTTTATGATAGGTTTTAATCTATAATTTTGCTATAGCAAAATTAATAGATTGCTTGTCAGATTTCATTTTCTTGTATTATGTGATTGATGTTTTCTATTATGTTTGTGTACAAAATTTATGTGTGTGTCAACTGACAAATTATATTAAACATTTATTTCTTATTTCCTTTGCTTTCAATGTTCTATTATTTTTATGTTTCAGTAGCTTTCAATTTCCAGCAGATTTCATTTTGCTGTCAATTCCTATAGTAGAAGCTTGATGACCTTTTGTGGTAGGGCATTGAAATGTGTTTTATTTCCAAGCATCACTTCCATTCTGCAAGAGTAAACTAGGTTTCAATTTTGCAAGCATAATTTAGGATTTCATTTCAGCAACATTTCAATTTTGCAATTTCAATTTTGTTATTTGAATTCTGCAAAAGTAGATTATATTTTAATTAAACCATTTTCAATTCTTGCAATTGTAATTAATTGTTAAATTTTGCAATTTAGATTTAGTTTTCAATTCCTGTAATTTATTTTAGTTTCCATTCTGCATACTAGGTTTAGTGTGACACCAAAATGCTAAACCAAAATTTGCTTCACCAATAAAATTTGAATGCCTAAATTGTACTCTGCCCTAGCCTTCTATCGTAGATAGCCTTGGACACCACCCTAGATTGATAAGATATTTGAGATTTAATGATGTGCTTAACGACAACACATTATTTTGGCACCGTTGTCAGGTATCATGGTGTTGTTAGAGGGTAAAAGAAGTAAAATAATTATTATTTTTCTAATTTATGAAGTTCAGAGTAAAATCTAAATGTAATAGCTGGTATAAATAATAATTATTGATAGTTGCATTTTAGTCCATTTAGAAAATAAGCAACCACAGGGAGGTGATCTTCACACTTGGGGGTTAAATTGCCTATGTTTGAAATTCTTGATAAAAATTGAAAGAATTCATCATCTTCATTATCAAGAAACATAAGATCTCTTAAAATATTTAGAAGATCCATCTGCTAGTACTACCTTTTTTATATCCATATCATCAGGGTAGTATAAAAAAATTGTACTAGGTGTTGGAAAGATATCATGGTAGATATACAAGACTATCCCTTGAACAAAATAGCCATATTAGCTACCTGTAGCATTTTTTCATAGGGAAATATCATTAATAAATGCCATTTACTTCCACAACTTAGAGATGCAAAATCTGTTGCCTAGTCTGAATTCTTATCAAAGAGAGATCCCAACAACAACAAACAAGGCAAGTAAATCAACCACCACCTTCAAGACAACTCGTGGCCAATATGAATAATACAGGATAGGCAACCCCTGTCTATGTAAGCTGAATCTATTAAAAAAAAAATTACAAAAACTTTTGCACAATCAAAATAGGAGTTTACAACTTAATGATGATCCTAGAGTTTTTCATTATTACTTAAATATTGTCAGGATTTTACCGCGCTAAGCCGCAACCTAGCAATTATTAGCCTACACAGACAATAGTTGATCTCATTAGAGGTGATCCTACTTGACAAGTAGTTGATCTACAAAAGTTGTACACTTGTATTATTGTGCAAACCAAAAATATTTCTTTTTTATCCCAACCTGTGATCAGTCTAAATAATACAAGATAGGCAACCCATGTCTATGTAGTTGAATCTGGTATAAAAAAAAACCTGCAAGAAATGTTATTAATTGCAGCAACATCCAACTGTGCTCAAAAAAGAACTTACCTAAGATTGAAGAGACAAAAATCAATGGAGATACACAGAAAACCTTTAGTCCAAACACACAAAAATTAGCCTTGGATAAAGGAGAAAAACTAGAAAAACTGCACATAGAAAATTTACTTCTATTGAACTCCTTAGTAAAAAATTATAAAGGGGTAAATTATGTCCTCCTAGGAATGAAACAAATTGAAGTGCAACCAAGAAAATTCTTGAACATTATTAGCTGGTTGAATTATAAATAAAAAGTAAAATTGTTGTTATTTTGAATCAATATTTTAATCCCTTTACATGGAATTACAAGGGTATATCAAGATTTTATCTTGATGTAAGCACTTAACATCTTTTGAGAATTGGTATTTAATTGTTTCAAGAACAAATTGACAATATTTTGCAAACTAGGAGGCATGGACAACACTTGATTGAAGAAGTTTTCAGATATGGAGTAGTGCTTCTTTCTACCATTGGCAATTCATGGAGGATGTTAGTGGTGAATGGACATTACCTTTGGGTATACCATGCACCATTAACTAAGGAGTTGTTCTTAAAGGAGATTTCATTGTATGTACATATAATGAAAGAGAATTTCTCTTCAATATCAGATTCAGAGTGATGATGAAAATTTTGACAAAAAAAATACAAGAAAAACAAAAAGAAGAATAGTTTTTTTTGTGAACTTCCTTCTTGGGTACAAGCAAGACAAGAAAAATTGAAAAAAAAAAAAAAAAAAAAGAGAATTTTTTTTTTTGCAGCAAAGACATGTCCCACAAAATGGGGATACATGAGGATAAGCATCAATTTTAGCAAGGAAGAGGAACAATGGAGCCAATACTTCATTTCTAGCACTAAGGAGGCAATTATGATGTATGAAGATTCTTACTGCTCATCTAGAAAGGAAGGTTGCATCAATGTTGTAGGTTTCAACAGAAGGAGATGGTGTTTTCATACAATAATTGACATGTTTTTGTAGAATAAGGATTGGTCCTATCCAAATAAGAGTGATATATGTTCTCTCTCATTGAAGCAATTGAAAAAAAAAATGGACAAAAGTTGGTTGAAAACCAGAAATGGCGACCTCTTCTAAAAAAAAAAGATGAAAAAAAATGGGAAAAAAAATAAAAAAATGATGAAAAAAAATGAATAATTCAGTAGTGAAAACCTTCTTAGAGGTGCTACTGATTTGGTTTGCATGAAAACCAATTTTCCGGCATGCATTGCCTTGTTGATCTACCCATCATTATTCCACCATTGTACAAATCTCACACTGCACATGTGTTATTTTTATGTTTTTAGATAGCCTGCTAACAATCATCAAAAGCATCTTGTAAAGTGCATGATTAATTTTTAGGACAGTAAGGTATGCGTTTCTTGCATTTAAGTCATAGTAAGAATTTAGCATTTAATGTATTATAATTGGTATTTGGTATAAACTATTCATACAATATTGGTAAGTTGAAAATGGAACATGATCAAAATGTCAAGAAACACCCCCTTTTGCCCTTAATTGCATGAGAATTTCAAAACTGTACAAAAACCTGATTTTGGGACAGACATGACATAAATTATATCTCAATAAGTTTCAAAAGTAGGACAACAAGTTTATCTCACAATTTTCTGATAAATTGAAGGAGGATAATCAGCAAAATGCACCTGAAGGTTCTATTTTAGTACTACTAGAATAAAATAACAACATACAAAACAAAGAATAACATCTAAATAAAAGGATGAAGAAGATATTTTTGATGTTATGGAAGGCTTATACACTTTAGAGATGGGCCCACAATAGATCGGTAGCTAACTTTTGCATAGGAGGTCATTTTTGTAGTTTTTTAACACATCTTCGAAATGAACAGTAATATCTTCAGAATGAACATGCATATCTTCAAAATGAGCAGGATATCTTTGAAATTAGTAGAAACTACACTAGAATTGCTAAAAATGCTACAGAATAGAAAAAAGAGTAGGGTACATCAAATATTGAGGTTTATAAGGCTCTACCACAAGTAAGTACATCCCTCAAGCATTTCAAAATCAAAATTTTATCAATTTTGTTCAAAAGGTGCAAACAATAGAAATAGGCATTCAGGCTAAAATGTTGTTAAGAATAGAAAATTTCACCAGTAGTAGTGCATCTACCAAATATGGTTCCACAATAAGGCTATTGCAATATGAATCACATGATACCAAGCCTTTAAGAGGTACCTTGCAACATTAAAACTTGTAGAAGGGCAGAAAAAGAGTTAAAATTTTAGTAGTTGCAAAAATTGCAATATTGAATGATGAAAGTGCAGAAGTGAAAAATTTGCAAGTTGCAAATGAAAAAAAAAAAAGATATGCAAGAAAAGAAAAAAAATAGAATAAAAAAAAAATTGAAAACTTTTTTTTTTGCAAGGTTGTAGAAATGTGATATACTTGTGCTTAAATTAAAAAATGTTTGGTGTAGTGGAGCAAGGAGAATTTTCTCAGGTAATAAGTGGCAAAGGATGTTTTACACAAGGATAAAACCAACATATTACTATGGCCTACTAGGATGCATGAGGGCATGCATCATTTCAAGCTGGGGGGGATGATGAGGCCTGAAAATGCCTCATTTTTACACTATGTTTAACATATAAAAAAATTGTCATATTATTAAGTTAAATGCCAAATAGTTTATTAGAATATATATTTGTTAATTTTTTGAATGATTTAATGTTAATATCATTATATCTCTGTTTTTAACTATTTTCAGCATTTTGTGACTGCTTTTGCTTGATTAAGTAGCAAATAAAAATATGTATTTCAAACAGCCAAATGTGGTATGCTAATATCCATTAAATTCACAATGGTTTATGAATGTTTTCCTGCACTTCAACTTGTTTGAAGTCCACATTGAAGCCAAATTATTAGGACTGTCATAAATCTAAAAATATAAAAAAAATAGCCATATAAAAATCAGCAAGCTGTCACTTTATAGGAACACCTTGAAGTTGTCAAGCAAAGCATAAGGATATGGATGAAATGAGTTTAGAATAACTATAGAAGACATATGACCTATTTAGAAGCATTCCCACATGGTCTAAATAGGCAACAATAGGGTATAACAGAGTAGGGACAATTGTGTAGCACTATTGCACTATTTCAACATGGTTACTTGGTGAATGAAGTGTATAAATTCAGTAGAAACTTGATATACTCCTTCATGTTGATATTTGAATAATTTTTCCATGTTATAATGTGTTTGAATTTGCAAGAAATACCAATATTTTACAACTATGCAGCAGATTTGGAAAATGCAGTAATTTACCATGTAAATTCTAGCAAGCTACCAATGAATGGCAAGGCATAGAATTCACACATGGAGAGAGATGAAGGCTATTGCAATATGATCCTACGAGCTAACCCACCTAAGAAATGCAGATGAAAAAACTTGAAAATCACATAGTTGTTCATTTCGAAGATCTTCGAAATGAGCAGACATCTTCGACGTGAGAAATACAGTCTCTTCGAAATGAGTTGACATCTTTGAAATGAGAAATATAGTCTCTTCGAAATGAGCCACTTATATTCGAAATGAGAACATAAGGTGCCTTTTGACTTGTTGACTAATTTTTGATGATGGAAAAAGGGAAAGAAGGTTGAAAAGGTTAAATAAAAATATCTCCCATCTGAATTTGTCATCCTTGTCATCCAAAGCCACTATTCATGGAAAAGTTCAATTTTGATCCTCTTCTAGGATATACCCAAAAAAAAACTATAGCATAATAGAAAGTTGTTTGCAAGATAGAAATGGCATATTATGAAGTGGATAAATATGTGTGAGATATTTCTAGACTCCTCCCATGTACTCCCACCATTGAATATGCTTTCTAAGGGTCAATGACTACTGCTACAACACAAACTATCCAAATTTGCATTTATTTTAGATCTAGAATTATTGGCAAATCACTATAAAGTAGCACATAGGTTGATTTGAGCATGGGATATGTTGTAAATATTTATATAAATAACATAGCTCCCTTCTTGGTTGAACAGTTAGGAATTAGAATAGAGGGGAGTTTTCAATAGCAGCAATTAGGACTGTACAGTAATTGTTTGTAACAGTTTTCAGCATGTTGTCATTAATAAAAGTGCAGTTATTTTATAATTTTTTTTTTTGAGTGTTAATTAGTTAAGGAGTGCTTTTCACCTCCTTCTATATTAGGAAGTATGGGCCCACTTTTAGATCTAGAAGGAGGGATTTAATGGCAGGTTTTAATCTGTAATTTTGCTGTAAAAGAATTAATAGATTACTTTCCAGATTTCATTTTCTTGTTTTTATTTTGTATTATGTGATTGATGTTTTCTATTATGTTTATGTACAACATTTATGTGTGTGTCAACTGACAAATTATATTAAATATTTATTTTTTATTTCCTTTGCTTTCCATGTTCTATTATTTTTATGTTTTAGCAGCTTTCAATTTCTAGCAGATTTCATTTTGTTGTCAATTCCTATAGCAGAAGCTTGATGACCTTTTGTGGTAGGGCATTGACAGATGTTTTATTTCCAAGCATCACTTCCATTTCGCAAGAGTAAACTAGGTTTCAATTTTACAAGTATAATTTAGGATTTCATTTTAGAAACATTTCAATTTAGCAATTTCAATTATGTTATTTCAATTCTGCAAAAGTAGATTATATTTTAATTCAACCATTTTCAATTCTTGCAATTGTATTAATTATTAAATTTTACAATTTAGATTTAGTTTTCAATTCCTATAATTTATTTTAGTTTCCATTCTGCAGACTAGGTTTAGTGTGACACCAAAAGGCTAAACCAAAATCTGCTTCACCAATAAATGCTTAAAATTTCAATGCCTAAATTGTACTCTGCCCTAGCCTTCTATCATAGATAGCCTTGGAAACAACCCCAGATTGATAAGATATTTGAGATTTAATGATGTGCTTAACAACAACGCATCTTTTTTGCACCATTGCCAAGGATCATGGTGTTGTTAGAGGGTAAAAGCAGTCAAATAATTATTATTGTCCTGAGTTATGAAGTTCAGAGTAAAATCTAAATGTAATAGTTGGTATAAATAATAATTATTGATAGTTGCATTTTAATCCATTTAGAAAATAAGCAACCAAAGGGAGGTGATCTTCACACTTGGGGGTTAAATTGCCTATGTTTGAAATTCTTGATAAAAATTGAAAGAATTCATCATCCTCATTATCAAGAAACATAATATCTCTTAAAATATTTAGAAGAGCCATCTGCTAGTACTGCCCTTTTTATATCCATATCATCAGGGTAGTATAAAAAAATTGTACTAGGTGTTGGGAAGATATCATGGTAGATATACAAGACTATCCCTTAAACTAAATAGCCATATCGGATACCTATAGCATTTTTTCACAGGGACATATCATTAATAAATGCCATTTACTTCCACAACTTAGAGATGTAAAATTTGTTTCCTAGTCTGAATTCTTCTCAAAGAGATATCCCAATAACAACAAACAGGGCAAGTAAATCAACCACCACCTTTAGCCCAACCTGTGGCCAATATGAATAATACAGGACAAGCAACTCTTGTCTATGTAAGTTGAATCTATTAAAAAAAAAATCACAAAAAATTTTGCATAATCAAAATAGGATTTTACAACTTAATGATGATCCTAGAGTTTTCCATTATTACTTAAATATTGTTAGGATTTTACCGTACTAAACTGTAACCTAGTAATTCTTAGCCTACACAGACAATAGTTGATCTCATTAGAGGTGATCCTACCTTACAAGTAGTTGATCTGCTAAATTTTTACACTTCTTGTATTATTGTGCAAAACAAAAATATTTCTTTTTTAGCCCAACCTGTGATCAGTCTGAATAATACAGGATAGGCAACCCCTATCTATGTAGCTGAATCAGGTATTAAAAAAAACTTGTAGGAAATGTTATTGACTGCAGAAACATCCAACTGTGCTCAAACAATAACTTACCTGAGCTTGAAGAGAAAAAAATCAATGGAGATACACAGAAAACCTTTAGTCCCAACACACTAAAATTAGCCTTGGATAAAGGAGAAAAACTAGAAAAATTGCACATAGAAAATTTACTTCCATTGAACTCCTTAGTAAGAAATTACAAAGGGGTAAATTCTGTCCTCCTAAGAATGAAACAAATTGAAGTGCAACCAAAAAAATTCTTGAACATTATTAGCTGTCTGACTTATAAACAAAAAGTAAAATTGTTGTTATTTTGAAACAATATTTCAATCCCTTTACATGGAATTATAAGGGTATATCAAGATTTTATCTTGATGTAAGCACTTAACATATTTTGGGAATTAGTATTTAATTGTTTCAAGAACAGATTGACAATATTTTGCAGACTAGGAGGCATGGACAACACTTGATTGAAGAATTTTTTAGATATGGAGCAGTGCTTCTTTATCCCATTGGTAATTCATAGAGGATGTTAGTGATGAATGGACATTACCTTCAAGTATACCATACACTATTAACTAAGGAGAAGTTATTGAAGGATATTCCATTAGATGTACACATAATGGAAGAAAATTTCTCTTCAATATCAAATTCAGAGTGATGATAAAAAGTTTGACAAAAAAAATACAAGAAAAACAAAAAGAAGAATAGTCTTGTTTGTGAACTTCCTTCTTGGGTACAAGCATGACAAGAAAAATTGAAAAAAAAAAAGAGAGAATTTTTTTTTTTGCAGCAAAGGCATGTCCCACAAAATGGGGATACATGAGGATAAGCATCAATTTCAGCAAGGAAGAGGAACAATGGATCCAATACTTCATTTCCAGCACTAAGGAGGCAATTATGATGTATGAATATTCTTACTGCTCATCTAGAAAGGAAGGTTGCATCAATGTTGTAGGTTTCAATAGAAAGAGATGGTGTTTTCATACAACAATTGACATGTTTTTGTAGAATAAGGATTGGTCTTATCCAAATAAGAGTGAGATATGTTCTCTCTCATTGAAGCACTTGAAAAAAAAAAAAGAGACAGAAGTTGGTTGAAAACCAGAAATGGCAGCCTCTTTTGATGAAAAAAAAAATGAAAAAAAAAGGAAAACAAATAAAAAAATGATAAACAAAAATGAATAATTCAGTAGTGAAAACCTTCTTGGAGGCGCTACTGAGTTGGCTTGCATGAAAAATGATAAAAATTGAAAACTTTTTTTTTGCAAGGTTGTAGAAAAGTGATATACCTGTGCTTAAATTAAAAAATGTTTGGTGTAGTGCAGCAAGGAGAAATTTCTCAGGTAACAAGTGGCAAAGTATGTTTTACACAAATATAAAACCAACATATTACTATGGCCTACTAGGATGCATGAGGGCATGCATCAGTTCAAGCTTGGGGGGATGATGAGGCCTAAAAATGCCTCATTTTTACACTATGTTTGACATATAAAAAATTTGTCATATTATTAAGTTAAATGTAAAATAGTTGATTAGAATATATATTTGTTAAGTTTTTGCATGATTTTATGTTAAGATCATTATATCCCTGTTTTTGACTATTTTTAGCATTTTGTGACTGCTTTTGCTTGATTAAGTAGCAAATAAAAATATGTATTTCAAACATCCAAATGTGGTATGCTAATATCCATTAAATTCACAATGGTTTATGAATTTTTTCCTGCCCTTCAACTTGTTTGAAGTCCACATTGAATCCAAATTATTAGGACTGTCATAAATCTAAAAATCTAAAAAAAATAGCCATATAAAAATCAGCAAGCTGTCACTTTATAGGAACACCTTGAAGTTGTCAAGCAAAGCATGAGAATATGGATGGAATGAGTTCAGAAGGACTATAGAAGATATATGACCTATTTAGAAGCATTCCCACATGGTCTAAATAGGCAGCAACAGGGTATAACAGAGCAAGGACAATTGTGTAGCACTATTGCACTATTTCAGCATGGTTACTTGGTGAATTAAGTGTATAAATTCAGTAGCAACTTGATATAATCCTTCATGTTGATATTTGAATAAATTTTCCATGTTCTAATTTGTTTGAATTTGTAAGAAATACCAATATTTTACAACTGTGCAGCATATTTGGAAAATGTAGTAATTTACCATGTAAATTCTAGCAAGCTACTAATGAATGGCAAGGCATGGAATTCACACATGGAGAGAGATGAAGGCTATTGCAATCTGATCCTAAGAGCTAACCCACACAATAAATGTAGATGAAATCACTTGAAAATCACACAGTTGTTCATTCTGAAGATCTTCAAAATGAGCAGACATCTTCTGCATGAGAAATACAGTCTCTTTAGAATGAGCCAACATCTTTGGAATGAGAAATATAGTCTCTTCGGAATGAGCCACTTATATTCAAAATAAGAACATAAAGTGTTTTTTGACTTGACTAATTTTTGATGATGGAAAAAGGGAAAGAAGGTTGAAAAGGTTAAAGAAAAATATCTCCCATATGAATTTGTCGTCCTTGCCGTCCAAAGCCACCATTCATGGAAAAGATCAATTTTGATCCTCTTTTAGGATATACCCAAAAAAAATTGCAGCATAATAGAAAGTTGTTTGCAAGATAGAAATAGCATATTATGAAGTGGAGAAAGATGTGTGAGATATTTCTAGACTCCTCCCATGTACTCCCACCATTGAAGATGTTTTCTAAGGGCCAATGACTACTACTGCAACACAAACTATCTAGATTTGCATTTATTTTAGATCCAAAATTATTGGCAAATCACTGTAAAGTAGCACATAAGCTGATTTGAGCATGGGATATGTTGTAAATATTTATATAAATAATATAGATCCCTCATTGGTTGAGTAGTTAGGAATTAGAATAGAGGGGAATTTTCAATAGCAACAATTAGGACTGTACAGTAATTTTTTGTAACAGTTTTCAACATATTTTGTCATCAATAAAAGTGCAGTTATTTTATCATTTTCTGTTCTAAGTGTTAATTAGTTAAGGAGTTCTTTTCACCTCCTTCTAGATCAGGAAGTATGGGCCCACTTTTAGATCTATAAGGAGGGATTTTATGATAGGTTTTAATCTATAATTTTTCTATAGCAGAATTAATAGATTGCTTGCCAGATTTTATTTTCTTATTTTTATTTTGTATTATGTGATTGATGTTTTCTATTATGTTTATGTACAAAATTTATGTGTGTTTCAACTGAAAAATTAGATTAAACATTTATTTCTTGTTTCCTTTGCTTTCCATTTTTTGTTAATTTTATGTTTCAGCAACTTTCAATTTCTAGCAGATTTCATTTTGTTGTCAATTCCTATAGCAGAAGCTTGACAACCTTTTGTGGTAGGGCATTGACAGATGTTTCATTTCCAAGCATCACTTTCATTCTACAAGAGTAAACTAGGTTTCAATTTTGCAAGCATAATTTAGGATTTCATTTTAGCAACATTTCAATTTAGCAATTTCAATTATGTTATTTCAATTCTGCAAAAGTAGATTATATTTTAATTCAGCCATTTCCAATTCTTGCAATTGTAATTAATTGTTAAATTCTACAATTTAGATTTAGTTTTCAATTTCTATAATTTATTTTAGTTTCCATTTTGCAGACTAGGTTTAGTGTGACACCAAAAGGCTAAACCAAAATCTGCTTCACCAATAAATGCTTAAAATCTGAATGCCTAAATTGTACTCTGCCCTAGCCTTCTATCGTAGACAACCTTGGACACCACCCCGGATTGATAAGATCTTTGATATTTAATGATGTGCTTAATGACAACGCATCACCTTGTACTTGATATCATCATTAAAACTACTATAGAGGGGGAAAACTACCCTACCACGTACAATTCCCAAAAAAGGTTGGATCCGCAAAGATAGAAAGCCTTATGGGGTGAACCGTGGGGGCTATGTTGTTCTCTACACTCGGTGCTAGGGGGATGGGTTCACCAGGAATGGTTTAAGGACTCGCTCCAAGTCCTCAAGATTTTGGGATAGTTTGATGTATTCAGTTTCAAGCAATCACCTAAGTTTGGCCTTTCTAGATCTATGCTATGAAAGATAAAGGACAATGCAAAAAATAGAATGCAAGAATACAAGAGCTAACCTAATATGATTCTTCCTTTGAATGCTTGCTAACCTAGGGTTTTATCCAGAAAACCTTTAAAGCAAGGGCACAAGGTAAATGCACAATATTAACCCTAGATGCACACTATATGCTTTTCACTTTTTAGATGCCTAAGAATCAATATTCAGATCAGATCTTCAACCAATAAAATAATTAGAACACTTATCTTGATCGGTGGTTGATCTAGCTTTTCTACCTCTTGTCCAATGATATCAGAAATACCTATTTCTACAAGATAACTTATGAAACACTTGAAAATGGGATTAGCATTAGGGGGCCTTCTTAGGCCATTGTACAACAATGCTTGGAGGCATAGCAATCAAGCCCCCTAGGTCCTTTTAGATGACCTTTGAAAACAAAAGCAAAAATTGACCTTTGGAGAATTAATCATAAAACAACAATGCAACAATAGAGAAACATAAAATAGATTATGCTATCATGCCCTAGATGCAATTTAGAAAATACTCATGCAATCAAAATTTGACAAATACCCCTAGTTCAATCTTAGGAAAAATCGTACCTCGTAAATAGTTGGCACGATAATGCTACAAGTGAAATCATGCTCCATCAGAATGGGATGTGATTTCACTTCTATGAGCGAAAACCCTAAATTAGGGTTAGCAAAGTTGAACCTCACTGGGATAGAGCATGATTTCACTTCAGACACATGAAAAATAAAATATAGATGTAAAATATAAATAAATGCAAAAAATAAAGTATGTAGAACCTGATGGATGATGCATAAGTAGATAGAAGAGATCGAGGTATCCAAATGGGCACTCTCTTTCCTTCTAAACCACAACACAAATCCACCAAACCACACAATAATCCAAATCAATGTAATAGAAGATCAAATCCAAAATTTGCACTTCAGGGTTAGCTTGTAGAAGAAATAGGAAGCAGAGCAAAAGTAAAAATGCGAGCACAAGTCAATCATAAGAATTTTGAGCTTAATCATGTATCCAAAATCATTCATTATTAAAGAGTGAGATTAACCCCTCCTTTTATAGATGAAGATCGAGGTGAAAAGAGTGGGAAAAGAAATATAGGCCAACACAAAGCATACTGAAAAAGGTTAAACCTAGGTTTTAATAATTAAAACCCTAAAATAGCAAAATCGTACCCCATGCCGATGGGGTGTGATATCGCTTTTGTGAAGTCGTGCCCCATCGTAACCAGGTGCGATTTCACTAAAAGGCTAAAGAAAGGAAAGGTAGGGGGAAAAGAGGCTTACCCTTGTCTAAGGCAAGGGTTAGGGACCTCTTAGGGGCTCTAAGGAAGATTACCCACTGAAAGTGGGTCAATTTTTTGTGTCTACATTTTGCCCCCTCTTTGATGCATTTAAGGCCAAGTAAATGCGTCAAAGAAATATGTAGACTCCTAAAAGGCAAGAAGACAACAAACACAAAGAAGGGGTGGCTAGGTTTGGATAGAGGAGTGGCACAAGAGGGGTACCATGGAAGGATACTCTGGACTCTTGCACACTAGGTGAGGCATTACTACCATTAATGCCTCTATGGCTAGGGTGCCCCCTCGAGTTTTGAAAGGAAAGGAACTTCCTTAAGAAACTCAAAAAGGTAAAGAAAGAAAAAGTAGAACATAGAAACATGGAGAACAAAACAAGCAAGCAACAAAGCAAATATTATTGGGTACAACATGAATCTAATGTAGCTAGCATGAAATGCATAGAAGAAAGGGAAAGAAGGAAGAAGGGAAGAAAATAAGAATGAGAAGAAGAAAAAGAAGCTCCAAAGGTCAATCATCTAAAAGCGAGAAGAAGGCTAAATCAGAACCTTGACTAGAGGGTGTTATGCTCAAAATATGGTCCATATATGGAGTGAAGAACCCGCTATGGGTGATTGTTCGAAATGATCAAGTGGTTGGAGCGTAACCCGCTATGGATGATTGCTCACTAGTGACTATTGTGGGGTGATTACCTACTAGGATGTATGTCGAGGCCTGCTGAAATGGCCAAGGAGTTGATCCTGTAATGGGGTGTTGAGCTCATTGAGTCAAAGAGAGACGTAACCTGATAGGGGTGATATATAATGTATGTTGATGTGAATGATGTATATGCTAGTACTACCCGATAGGGTGTATGCGGATGTATGTATGAACCAATCAATATGAGCATAACACAACATGAGTGTGTGCATGTGCTAGAAGAAATAAGAGGAAGAAAATGAGGAGCAAAGAATTGTGCGTGTGTACCCCCTGCTTGAAGTTTCAGCAAGCGAAAATTCAAGAGGGAGGAAGTGATCAAACAAATAAGAGAAGAATGTATATCCTTGTCTGAATCAAAGAAAGCAAAAGAGAAGTAAGAATCATGCAAAAGATAAGAATATACAAAAGGAGAATTGTATTCCTTGACTTTGACGAGAGATGATGGGCATTATAAAAAATTTTCAAAGTCAAGGAAGACAAGAAGAGGAGAGAAGAAGAAAGATGTAGGAGAAAACCAAGAAGAGAATCCAAGGAGAAAATAAGAAAAAGGGATGGGGGTCCTAGGTTGGGGTTTCGCTAGGCATCAGAGCCCTAGTGAAGAATGCAATGCATGTGAGCTATGACCTAACTAGGTATCATCACCTGCCATTATCATGAATCCCTAGAAACTATATGAACAAGCAGTTATGAGCAAGCAACAATGCAAATATGACAAGCAATATGCAAGAATAAAATGTCAAGCAATCATGCATAATATGATAGGCAAGCATGCAGAATATGTCAGGCAAACATGCAGTATGATCTAGCTAAATGCAAGTGCAACATAAAAAATGAATCAAGCATAATATATTTTTAAATGCATTATATTCATTGGTTCTTTAAGCTCTTTACCATCCATAGAAGCCAACCTATAAGCACCTGAGCCAAACTTAGCCATTATGACAAAGGGCCCCAACCAATTGGGCTAAAACTTACCTCGAAGATCAACACGAGCATTAGTGTTCTTCTGGTTTTCCTTGAGGACAAGGTCCCCAACCTCAAAAGAATGGTTGCAAACTTTCTTAGAGTAAGATCATTGGAGCCTATCCTGATAGGCTCACAAATGCTCTAAGGCATGAATGCACTTCTCATCTAGTAACTCCAATTGGTGCAAATGGTCTGCATGATACTCATCATCGACCTCAACATCTTGCAACAAGATGCACAAAGAAGGAACCTCAAGCTCAAAAGGAAACACCACCTCAGACCCATATACCAAGACATATGGTGAGGCCCCTATGGGAGTATGCACACTAGTACGGTAGGCCCACAAGGTAGGATAAAGTTGGGTATGCCAATCATGACCGATCTTACTAACTAACTTCTTCAAAATCTTGATCAAGGATTTGTTGGATGCTTCGGCTTATCCATTACCTTGAGGGTAATAAGGAGTTGACCATCTATGTTGAATCTTGTACTTAGCACAAATATTATAGATATCCTTATTCTTGAAAGGAGTGTCATTGTCAAAAATAATCACCGAAGGAATCCCAAACCTACAAAGAATCTAGTTGAAGATGAACTTGGAAACCTAAGTTCCAGTCACCATAGCTAGGGGCATGGCTTCAACCCATTTAGTGAAGTACTCTATCATAGTAATGATAAACTTGTGACCATCAGATGACACTGGGTTAACTTTCTCGATAATTTCCAATCCCCACATGGAGAATGGCCAAGGGGAAGAAATAACTTGAAGGTCTTGAGAAGGAGCATGAATAAGATGATCATGGCATTGACACTTGTCATAGTACCAAACATAATCACATGCATATTTCTCCATGGAAGGCCAATAATACCCCATCCGAAGGAGATTTTTGGTAATAGCATTACCACTAAAATGGCCTCCACATGAACCTTCATGAGCATCACTAAGAGCAAGTCGGGCTTCATCGAAGTTAAGACATCGCAAGAGGATACCTTCAAAAGAATGTCGATACAAAGTATTGCCAATTATAACAAATCGGCATGCTCTTTTGCATAATAGCTTACGTTTATTACGATCTAAACCATCAGGTATTGATCCATATTTAAGGAAATTAAAGATGTCATTATACCATGGTTCATATGGGGAATCTCTGATGGTAAAACACTCTAGGGGATCCAAACAAGAACTCAAAGATGCAGGTTCTTAGAGTTGTTGAATGATAATCGAAGCTTGATCATCTTCTAACTCCAAAGGGAACAAAGATGCAATGGCATCCATGGCATCCACATGGCGGTTTGAGGATCTAGGGATAGACTCTATGGTTACCTTCTCAAAAGAAGACAACAACTTGGTAACAATCTCCTTATATGGTTTAAGTTTATCATCTCGAGTCTGATAAATATCGTTGATCTGATTAACCACAAGTTGAGAGTCACCAAAGACCGAAAGGACCCTAACCTACAAAGCTAAGGCTGCTCTAAGACCAAGGATCAAAGCTTCATATTCTACAGTGTTATTCATGCAAGAAAAATGAATCTTGAAGGACAAGGGGATGAGCTATTTTTATGGTGTAACTAGAATGACTCCAGCTCTAGCGCCCTTCATGCATCGGGCTCCATCAAAAAACAAATTCCAAGACTCAAACTCTTCAATTTCAACATTGAAGCACTCATCAGGAAACTCAACAACTATAGGATGGGCAGCTTCTAAGGGAGCAAAGGCTAACTGATCAACAATCACCTGACCCTTGATAGCCTTCTGACCTATGAAAGTCAGGTCAAACTCACTAAGGGCCAACACCCATTTAGCAGCTCAACCTGATAGGTGGGGCTTAGACATCAAATAGCACAAAGGATCAAACTTTGCAACCACTAATGTCTTATGGCTGAGCATGTAGTGCCTTAACTTCTGGGAAGCAAACACTATGACAAGATAGAGCTTCTCTAAGGGGGTGTACCTAGTTTCATAGCTGACCAAAGTTCTACTAATATAGTAGATAGCTCTTTCTTTATTTTCATCATCATGTTGAGCCATCATGGCTCCCAAAGCGTGAGTTGTGGCTGCTATGTAAAGCAACAAATGCCTACCAGGCATAGGGGGAACTAAAATAGGTGGGGAGGTGAGATACCTTTTGAGGTCATCAAAAGCTTTCTGACACTCAAAATCCCATCAAAAAACTACATCCTTCTTAAGGAGCCGAAGGAAAGGCTGACACTTATCGGCTAACTGGGCAATGAACTGATGAATAGACTACAACTTACCTTGCAGACTATGCAATTCGATCAGGGTGCGAGGAGGAGGTATATCAATGATAGTTTCTATCTTAGCAGGGTCCACTTCAATGCCTCACCTAGACACTATGAAGCCTAGCAACTTGCCATATGTGACTCCAAACACACACTTAGCAGGTTTAAGATGAACTTTATATTGCCAAAGCCTTTCAAAGATTCATCTTAAATCATGGACATGATCCTTTCATTCTAGTGAACGAGCCAAAAGGTCATCCACATAGTCCTGGAGAATATCATGCATCATGTCATGGAAAATATAAGTCATGGCCCACTGATAGGTAGCTCCCATATTTTTCAAGCCAAAAGGCATGACTTTCTAGCAGAAGGTACCCCATGGAGTAGTGAATGTTGTCTTGGCCTGATCTTCAGGAGCAATCATAATCTGATTGTAACCTGAGAAACCATCCATGAGTGAAAGCATTCCACATTTGGTAGTGAAATCTACAATCTGGTCTATGTTGGGCAAGGGAAAATCATCCTTGGGACATGCTAAGTTAATGTCCCAAAAGTCGATACATACTCTGATTGTTCCTTCTTTCTTAGCTATAGGAACGATATTAGAAATCCAATCAGAATAGTCGATGGCTTTTATAAAACTAACATCAAGGAGTTTTTGGAGCTCCTCCTTGATTGAAAGGGTGACCTTCGAATGCATCTTTTGAAGCTTCTGCTTAACAGGCTTAGCACTAGGCTTAACTACCAAATGATGCATGACAAGGGAGGGATCAAGCCCTGGCATGTCGACATATGACCAAGCAAAAATATCTTGATATTATTTCAATAAATTGGTCAATTGCTCCCGCTCATCCATGGTCAGGGCTTTGCCTAACTTAAGGATTCTAGGGGCTTCCTCAGAACCTATGTTCACATCTATGGTCTCCTCAATGAGGATAGACAAATCATCCTCAAGAGGAGGTGGGGCAAGAATCACTCCTAATTGCTCAAGGTCCTCGGGAGACATAGAACCAAAGTCCACTTGAGAACTAGAAGACTCAACCTACGCTACGCAAGGGACAAACCCATCAAAGTAGATGTCATTCTGAGGTAAAGCCTCATCTATAACATGCGACTCTAGGGTTAAGACCATAGGAGAGGGTGGACCCTCATCCTCAACACTCCACTCTAAACCTTGATGAGATTCATCAAAGAGAAGATCTAAATAAGAAGAGTCATCTTGATCCTGTGATGAAATATTTGTAGAGAATTTCTTAGAGGAAGATTGTGAGGAATGAATTTGGGCTAAATCCTCTAGTGAGAAAAATTCAAATGGATGAGGATCACCCATGATAGAAATGATTTGGTTTTCAAATTCAAATTTCACACATTGATGAAAAGTAGAAGGGATGACCTTCATCGCATGAATCCATGATCGTCCCAAAAGAATATTAAAAGATGTAGGACAAGACACCACGTAAAACATTGTATTCAAAATTTTAGGTCCAACTCTAAGAGGGAGTGATATAGTACCACAAGCCTTTTGAGACTCATTGCTGAAAGTTTTAATGATGTCACTAGTTACAATTAAATCTTCCTCTTTCAATCCAAACTTCTGAAAGAAATGATGTGTACATATGTTAAGTGAAGAACCATTATCAATCATGACCCTTTTGATGAGAGTATCCCCAATAAAAGTAGTGATATATAGAGATGAATCTTCTTGTATTTCTAAGAAAGACATATCATTATCTGAAAATGTGAGATGAGGCATCCCAAGAGAACTTACAACCTTTGCTATATCACTAGGAGAAATATCTGGAGGTACCGATTGCTGCTTCAAAACATTTACCATAGCTTCTTCATGGGCTTGAGAATTTTGTAGAAGTTCTAAGAGAGAAATATTTGTTGACACACTCATCTCCTATTGAGATCGTTGAATTTGTTGACTCTATACTAACTTCTCTGGAGTAGTTGTTATCATTCCAACCATATTGTTATCGTATTGATGTGGCACACTCTTATAGGACACTTGGTTGGTTTGTCTAGTTCTATCCTGATTCTTTTGGTTGCTTGAAGATTGAAAACTACTGGTGTCAATACGACCAACATCAATTAAATCTTGAACCACATGTTTCAATATTTTACAAGAATTTGTCCAGTGTCCTACTCTATGATATGCACAATGTTGATCTACTTTATACCAATGAGTTGTAGTATCTGGTTGTCTTATAGGAGGTAGTTCAATTGCCTTAGCTTCCAATAGTTGCTTCAAAACTGCTTCCATAGGTATATTAAGTCTGGTAAAATTCCTTTGAGGAGGTTTCTGAAGTACAATATTTTGTAGGTTATTGGTGACATTATTAATAGGCCTACTATCATTATCACCTCCTGTATGCTTATTCTTATGTTGAGACTTAGTAGGCTTTTCTTCTTTAGTCTTAAGCTGACCTCTTCTAATGAGAGCTTGTTCCACTTTTCTTGCTAACTCAATTGCTTGATCAAGAGATGTGATAGTAGTAGTTTCTAGTGCATAAGATATCTGTTCTTGTAAATTACTAATGAATATATCAAGCATATATTTCTGAGACATAGGTTGTCTTAATCGGCCAACTAAACTTCTCCAATGAGCTAAGAATTCTGAAAAAATTTCTTCTTTACTTTGCTTTAGATCATATAGGTCTCTCATTGTCACTTCCTTTTCAATGTAAGCACTAAATTGATGGACAAACATCTCTATAGTCTTCTCAAAGCTCTTTAAAGAATAGTTGGGCAATCGATAATACCATTCTAATGCAACTCCAACAAGACTCTTTGGAAATGTTTTCAATAGAAGCATATCATCATAAACAAGATCATGGCAAGCTATCCTGAATCCTCTTAGATGCTCTATTGGATCTTCTATCCCTTTATAGATTGGTAAAACTGGCATAGGAAAATGCTTGGGATAAGGTCTAGCAGCAACAATAGGATCCAATGGCTGACTACACATTTCCTTATAACTATATGTAAACCTTGAAGGCTGAATCATATCCATCCTTGAAACCAACTGATTCACTATATTTGCCAAGTTCTGCATTTTTGGATTATGTGTGTTTCCAATATTCCCTTGACTTAGGTTGGACATGAGAAGGTTATTGTTATATGTGGTGCCTTGTGAGAATGGAAGATTAACTTGTGGTGGAACAGAGGCAATAGTGTTGACATTAGAAGATGAAGGAGGAAATTGAAAATAATTTTGGGTGCCATTACTAGTTGGAGGAACAGGTGGATTCCATCCAATGTTGGTGGTCATAGTAGTGGCATAAGTAGGTTGATAGGTTTGATTACCATGATTCAAAGGTTCACTCAAAGGATTTTCTTGAAGTGGGATATCCTTTTCAAGTAATGCTTCTTCCTCTAAGGCTAGATCCAATGCATGTTTATGATATTTATAGAAAGTCCATACATGGTCAAAATATTTAAAGATGAGGTTCCCATTGGGATCTCGAATAGGATCAAGATGATTATCAACCTCTTCTTCTAGGTTATGATTTTCTCTATCAATTTGATCATTCTCATGAAAAATCTCATCAAACCTAAGGAGTCTTCATCCTTCCCCAAGGTCAGAAGCCATTGAGAAAAAGGAAAAAACAAGAAGAAGAACTAAGACCAAAGAGACCTATGCACTCACACAAGGGAATTATCTTTTTAAATATTTGGCACACAAATTAATGATCTTGCTTATTATTTTCAAAATAAAAGGAGGTGTTCACATCGGGTTCACCAAATATGTAGAGGGGGAAAACTACCCTACCACGTACAATTCCCAAAAATGTTGGATCCGCAAAGATAGAAAGCCTTATGGGGTGAACCGTGGGGGCTATGTTGTTCTCTACACTCGGTGCTAGGGGGAAGGGTTCACCAAGAATGGTTTAAGGACTCGCTCCAAGTCCTCAGGATTTTGGGATAGTTTGATGTATTCAGTTTCAAGCAATCACCTAAGTTTGGCCTTTCTAGATCTATGCTATGAAATATAAAGGACAATGCAAAAAATAGAATGCAAGAATACAAGAGCTAACCTAATATGATTCTTCCTTTGAATGCTTGCTAACCTAGGGTTTTATCTAGAAAACCTTTAAAGCAAGGGCACAAGATAAATGCACAATATTAACCCTAGATGCACACTATATGCTTTTCACTTTTCAGATGCCTAAGAATCAATATTCAAATCATATTTTTAACCAATAAAATAATTAGAACACTTATCTTGACCGGTGGTTGATCCTAACTTTTCTGCCTCTTGTCCAATGATATCAAAAATACCTATTTCTGCAAGATAACTTATGAAACACTTGAAAATGGGATTAGCATTAGGGGGCCTGCTTAGGCCACTATACAACAATGCTTGGAGGCACAGCAATCAAGCCCCCTAGGTCCTTTTAGATGACCTTTGAAAACAAAAGTAAAAATTGACCTTTGGAGAATTAATCATAAAACAACAATGCAATAATAGAGAAATAAAAAAAAGATTATGCTATCATGCCCTAGATGCAATTTAGAAAATACTCATGCAATCAGAATTTGACAAATACCCCTAGTTCAATCCTAGGGAAAAATTGTGCCTCATAGATAGTTGGCGCGATAATGCTATAGGCGAAATCATGCTCCATCAGAATGGGGTACGATTTCACTTCTGTGAGTGAAAACCCTAAATTAGGGTTAGCAAAGTCGTACCTCACTGGACAGGACATGATTTCACTTCAGACACATGAAAAATAAAAGATAGATGCAGAATGTAAATAAATGCAGAAAACAAAGTACGCAGAACCTGATGGATGGTGCAGAAGCAGGCAGAAGAGATCGAGGTATCCAAATGGGCACTCTCTTTCCTTCTGAACCACAACATGAATCCACCAAACCACACAATAATCCAAATCAATGCAGTAGAAGATCAAATCCAAAATTTGCACTTTAGGGTTAGCTTGTAGAAGAAACAGGAAGCAAAGTAAAAGTAAAAATATGAGCACAAGTCAATCATAAGAATTTTGAGCTTAATCGTGTATCCAAAATTGTTCGTTATGAAAGAGTGAGATTAACCCCTCCTTTTATAGATGAATATCGAGGTGAAAAGAGTGGGAAAAACAACACAAGCCAATGCAAAAGCATGCTGAAAAAGGTTAAACCTAGGTTTTAATAATTAAAACCCTAAAATAGCAAAATCGTGCCCCATGCCGATGGGGTGCGATATCGCTTCTGCGAAGTCGCGCCCCATCATAACCAGGTGCGATTTCGCTAAAAGGCTAAAGAAAGGCAAGGTAGGGGGAAAAGAGGCCTACCCTTGCCTAAGGCAAGGGTTAGGGACCTCTTAGGGGCTCTAAGGAAGATTGCCCACTGAAAGTGGGTCAATTTTTCGTGTCTACACCCACTAATAAAATAAATTTGAAAACATCCCTCACTCAACTCCCTTGTTCAATTATCTAACTTTTTAAACTAAGTTTGATAGTCACAAAGAGTATATTTCTACTTCAATTTTGTTAAATATCCTATAAACTCCTCTTATTCACTAAGGAAAAAACAAATGAGTATTTGTATTTTAAATTCTTCCCAAGAAGGTTAGGCATCATATGTTGCACCCATTACTACCATTGAAGGTATTTTGACTCAAATTTAAAGAATGCCATGATGATCCATAAGTATTTGGGTATGTTTAGGAGATTGAAAAACTAATCCAATCAATACAACTAACCATCGGGGTCATTTCTATTAAACTTGGGGAACTCTAATTTAGGAATTTTATACAAAGTATTATTTTTAAAAAGAACATTATGTGCATCCTCTTCCATATTTCCCAAACTACCAACCTTTCCTTCAATTCTAGCATTGTTAATATGTTGGTTTACATAAGTGATGCAAACAAGACAAGGGAATCCTCCTATGGATGGTATTCTCAAGAAATAATTTATCCACTTTTATTATTTCCCAATGCATAGTAATTGCATGTGCAATTGACAAGATTTGAGATAACACTTCCAACTATTTGTAATTTCTCATACAACACTTCCAATATTGTACACCGCTTTCTCTTATACAAACTTTATCTTGTATGACACTTACTCTCATATGAAACTTCCTCTTGTACAACACTTATTTGCATGACTATAGTCATTTACTTAAACAATGCTCCAATTCTTCACTTAACAACATTGGTTCTTTTTGGAGCATAAACGTTTCATTTTCTTAAGCCAATGTGAATGGTAATCACATGTTCACTTCTAAAGGTCAAAATTTCACTTGTATTCAATGAAAACATTCAGGGCTTCAATGATTTGAATAGAAGCAATATTTATTTTGATAGAGCTCAACCAATATTTACCTTACTAGTAGACCTACAATCCCACATTTGTGTCTATAGTATACAATTATAATGACATCAAACATTTATCATTCAATATACACACAAAGATAGTTAGGGAAGAAATATTATTTTATTGCTAAAATACCTAAAGGTTGTACATTCAACACATTGCATCTATTCTAGATGCTCATACACACATTCAAATATAACAAAGGTGTTGTATCTTACAAACTCTCTCTTAAGCCATATTATATTATAAAATCCTCCTCTCTTAGATCTATCATTAACCTTTATTTTTCTCTATGTATCTCTACCTATTCTCTCTCTCTCTCTCTCTCTATATATATATATATATATATATATATATATATATATATATATATATATATATATATATATATATATATCCAACTTGTCCTTTCTTCTAGGTCATTAAATTTACCTCTTATTTACTGGTTCAACTTCCATTCCATCTTCTATTAATCTTCCTCCTCTTTTTTTGGTGGTGTGCCATTCAATTCCATTTTTCCTCTTCTCTACTTCTATCCATTTTTTCCCTATCATTTCTATTTTCTTAAATGCTTATGAAGTGTCTATCTTGATAGTTTGAAACAGCGCACCAACCATTTTTTATTATATTTGATGTCTTGCATCATACTCATCAGGTAAGAGGAAATGTTCCACGAGCTCTAGCTCATGAACATGAATTATTCTTCTAAGCTATTACCACTCTACATTGGTTGTATTCACAAGGTCACATTTTTTATCTTTTTCTTGACCTCTTTTGAGAACATAAATTTTTCTTATAGAATTAACTCATAATTTATTTCACCTTATCCCATTCTATCACATCCATCCAACCACAATCAACATGTATTTTATTGGCTACTTTCTCTTAGTTTCAACACATTCTCTTGGAGTGATTAGATATTCCACAACTCTCACAATGATGTAGGTTCCAACATCTATTTGAAACATGTCCAATTATTCCAAAATGAATGCAACAACCCATCCTAGGACATTCATCCCTTGTACTAATCTCTCTTATCACAAATATAGTCTCATTGCTTCCTGCTTGACCTGAATATCCAAGGCCTACATTACTTGGAATTATTTAAGGTATTATGGGTATTTCACACCTTGACCATATCTTCCCAATCCCTTACCATTGTACCCCATTCTTTTTATTATCTTGGAGTCAATGCCTTTGGTGTTCCTTTCAAAGCACCCAATTTCTTCATCACCATCCTAATCTTCATCATCATTATATATAAACCTTACACTATCACAACGTTCTTCACCACACTTTGAGGTATCATTCTCACTATCAATTCTATAAATATAGCATTTTTCATTGCCAACATGACAATCAATGTCATTAGGGCATTCATTTTCTTCTCCTATCTCTTTTTTCTTCATTTTCTCTTTCTCTTTTTCTTTATCTTCGATAGGAATCATTGCACTATCATATTTATCGTCAAAATTATTGGTGAACTAGACCAATTACTTCTTCCCCATGATTATTCTCTAACTTGTTTCTAAATATTCCTAATTCTCCATTGGTGTATTCCTATTAGTTGTCTTATTATGTAAGCTCAATATAAGACTAAAATATATGTGGGAAATGCTCCTTATGGGTGGCAACCCATATCTTGAAATAAAATCTACATATTTTTCCAACAAATATTTTACTTCATGTAGAATTTCATCCATATTTTCCACTATCACTTCTTCTATGGGTTCAACAATAAAATAAAAGCATACTTTCTTCTTCTTATTCCTTTCAAGGATTTTTTACTTGTATTCAAGCACACCATAGGATTGTTCTCCACATATTTTTCTTTGTCTTTCAATGAATTTAATGTGTACCTCTTTCCATCATTATAAATATTGTAGGTGTTCTCCTTGTAATAATGTACTTCCTTTCTATCAAACTACCAAGGCCTTCCCAACAAGACATGACAAGCATCTATAGGCATAACATTACATAGTATCTCATCCTTGTAAGAACCAATTTGTAAGTCTATCGTACATTATTTAGTTACCAAAATTTTATGTCTCATTTGTAACCATAAGACTTTGTATAGATTTGGGTGTTCAATATTCTTCAACCTAATATTTTATACCATACCTATAGACACTATATTATCCATATTCTTGTTGTCCACAATCACCTTGCAAAATTTCACTCCAAATTTACACATTGTCCTAAACAACTTCCTTATTTGCTTAGCTTCATGCATCTCCTTTGCTGGTTTCAATAATACTCTCTAACCTAAAAATCTAGTACAATTAAAATTTGATATTCTCTCTAGTCTAAAGAACCTAATAGTTATAATCCCTCTCTTTTAGGCCATCAAGGATATTCCTATCTATGGCAAGTCCATAAGAGAGTTTTTCCTGAAGAAACTAGGAAGACAACTTGCAAAGTCAATTAATTTGATGGGTCAATTAGCTGATCTCATGTTAGGGAACACTTACAACCAAAAGTACTCAGATCCAAGAAGCCTTGTCTTAACTATACAAATAGAGGGCTATATTTTACCCAATATACTAGTAGATTTGGGAGCTGCTATTAATGTCATGCCCAAATAAACCATGCAAAAACTTAAAATATCAAACCTGAAGCAAACCAAGATTGTTCTACAGTTGATAGATAGGTCTACAATGCTTCTAGAGGGAATATTGGAGGATATCATAGTTATAGTGGATGCATGGGAGTATCCAGCAGACTTCTTAGTGTTACAATCCAAGTCTAGGTTGGGTGGTTATCTATTAATCTTAGGTAGACCTTGGATAGCAACATATGATGCTTACATAAGCTGTAGATATGGAAAAATGACCATTTTTGATGGAGAAAACATAAAAAATTTTATTATTCATCCACCTGCACAATTTGATAGAAGTATTTGGAGAACCTGAAGATGAAAATAAGAACATTGGTGGTCTATCAATGTCCAACCTGTCATGACACATGATGAATTAGAAGATGAGAGTGATGAGGATAAGGTAATAGAAAACTTTTTCCAATGGGAACCCACTTGTCCTCTTGAGTTGCCATTAGTGGGATGAAAAGACCTCCATAGTCAAAAAATAGAAGTTGCACCTGGTAGAGTATTGAACATAGATGACAACTTGATAACTGAACAACAAATCAAACTAAAAGAAACATTGGTAAAACATCAATATGCCTTTGCTTGGGACTATTCAAACATGAGAGGAATAGCTCCTAAAACATACACTCATAGGATATATTTGGAAGACTAGGTTAAACCAGTAAGACAACCACAAAGAAGAATGAATCCAACAATGAAGGAAATTATCAAAATTGAATTGTAGAAACTTCTCACTATTGGGTTCATTTACCCCATTTCAGACAGTAAATGGGTATCACATTTGGTGTTGGTGCCCAATAGGAATGGCAAGTGGTGAATTTGTGTGGATTACAAGTTGTTGAATAAAGCAACTAAGAAAGACCACTTATACTTACCCTTCATAGATCAGGTCCTTGAAACCTTAGAAGGCAAGAAGTATTTTTCTTTCCTGGATGGGTTCAGTGGATACAACTAGATCCAAATAGGGGAAGAAGATCAAGACAAAACCACATTTATTTGTAGAACCTATTGGTTCGTCTTTCATACACACCCCGTGAAGAATGAGCATAAAATACCAATAACACTTATACGGGATAAATCCCACTCACTTTAGGATCTTGTTGGTTATCCAAGGTGTGAGTTACAGAGTTGGGTCGAATGTCTATTCACTCTTTTTCGCTTCTGGAATAGTTTCAAGTGGACTGTATGTTACCTTACAATGGGCTCGACCTTCGTTCAATAATGTTTAGTGGTTGTTATCTTTGTTGACAATCAGATTTACGATGAGTTCTTTGATATAGCTCTTTATGTTTTAGCAGATTAAATAAAAGACAAATTTGAAAGAAAATAAAAATGGATCATTTAACGGTGGAACAAAGAGAGTAGGGTAGGGCAGAAAAGAGAAGCTTATCTAACTTAGTTGCAAAATCAAAACTACCAATTTTAGTTACACTATTTAGCTTCACAATAAAACCAATCAAAGAGGAAGGTGTCTAGCTTTCTAAGATCACCTTCTACTAAGAGCATAAGACGGAGATGACACAGATCTAAAATAAAATCATAAATAGAAGGGAATTCGGTGTCAACTGGTATCTCTCACTAGTAGCCTAGCTCACATAGTGAGGATAGAGCAATTAGAACAGACCAGAACCTTAAATCTTTAATTTTCCCTAGCATATAACAAACAGAATGAAGCCTAGCAGCATATTCAATCTTGATAACACAGATTTACAACTAAAATAAATAGAACTTTAGCGAGACAAAAATAGAAGAAGATGCACTTATCGAAATCTGAAAGATATTAGGCTCCTGGCCACGCTATCATAGAAGAACGATTTCACACCAACCCCAGGTCCAGAACAAAGCATTCAAACAAGATTTGCAAGAAATTGCTAAAATGTCTTTTATTCCAAGTTTTCGCATCCGGACTTTACATTCAAGAGAAGTATATATAGACTCAGGATAGACCCTGATCTTTTCAAAATATCTTCTTCCAAATATCTAAATCTTATCATAAAAATCCCACCATCGAGGTTTTACAATATAAGGCATTTTTATATAGAGTTTTGATAAGCCCTAATTACTCTGAAAATCTTCGTGTGGATCTTGCCATGAATGGAGAAGATAAGACTTGGTTTGATCCTCATCAAATGGGCACCGCGTGTAAATGTATGTTCTTCTTTCGATAAGCTGTCAGAGCATCTCATTAATTCTTCTACAAAATTTGGATGAGTCACTGACTTCCTAGGCCTTCCATCCTCGCACAACCACCTTTGTTTGGTTCGAGTTGAGATTCTCTGCCTGTCATTACTTTTGCCATAAATTTTCTCGATAATGCATCCACCGGCAAATTCCTTAAAGTCTGTATTTGCGGCTAGATCTGCAAAATCTGGATGAGTCACTGACTTGCCATAAATTTTTCGAGCAAATGAATCCACCAAAAAATTCCTTGAAGTTTGTCTTTCTCGCCATTACTTTTGCCATTATGCAACTATCGGATCACCTTCTACAAAAAGAAAAGCAAAGGTTAGATTTTTAATGTTTTTCATTTTACTTAATTAATTGATTTGGACTGTGTTGAAAAGCTTCCACTTCCTTTGGATAGGTGATGAAACAAGTCATGAAAATGGAATATAGTCACAAAATCATGACATTTCTTCAATTTCTTTCTTTTTTCCTCGTGAAAATGGAACATGTCACGAAATCGTGACATTTCCTTCACCTTGTCTCTTCCAAGCCTTTCCCTCGTGAAAATGGAACATGTCACGAAATCGTGACATTTCCTTCACTTCATGTCTTCTAAGATTTTGCCCTCGTGAAAATGGAACATGTCACGAAATCGTGACATTTCCTTCACTTCGTCTCTTCCAAGCTTTCGCCCTCACGAAAATGGAACATGTCGCGAAATCGTGACATTTCCTTCACTTTGTCTCTTCCAAGCTTCCTTCCTCATGAAAATGGAACATGTCATGAAATCGTGACATTTCCTTCACCTTGTCTCTTCCAAGCTTTCTTCCTCATGAAAATGGAACATGTCATGAAATCGTGACATTTCCTTCACTTTGTCTCTTCCAAGCTTCCTTCCTCATGAAAATGGAACATGTCACGAAATCGTGACATTTCCTTCACTTAGTCTCTTCCAAGCTTCCTTGCCCTCATCGAAAATGGAACATGTCATGAAATCATGACATTTCCTTCACTTTGTCTCTTCCAAGCTTCTTCCTCACGAAAATGGAACATGTCACGAAATCGTGACATTTCCTTCACTTCTTCTTCATGCTTCCTTCCTCACAAAAATGGAACATGTCACAAAATCATGACATTTCCTTCACTTCATGTCTTCCAAGCCTTTGCCCTCGTGAAAATGGAACATGTCACGAAATCGTGACATTTCCTTCACTTTGTCTCTTCCAAGCTTTCTTCCTCGCAAAAATGGAACATGTCAACAAAATGTGACATTTCCTTCACTTCATGTCTTCCAAGCTTTCCTTGCAAAATGGAACATGTCATGAAATCACGACATTTCCTTCACTTCGCTTCTTTCAGCTTCCACCCTCATGAAAATGGAACATGTCACGAAATCGTGACATTTCCTTCACCTTATCTCTTCCAAGCTTTCTTCCTCATGAAAATGGAACATGTCGTGAAATCAATGTCACGAAATCGTGATATTTCCTTCACTTCTTCTCTTCCAAGCTTTTGCCCTCATGAAAATGGAACATGTCCATGGAATTGGAATGTGACATTTTTTTTGCTCCGAAAATGGAACATGTCACGATATCACGACATTTCCCTCAAGCTTTTCTTCCAATCTTGTGCCATCGTGAAAATGAGACATGTCCAAAAATGGAACATGTCGCGATATCGCGACATTTCCCTCAAGCTTTTCCTTCACTTTGCAAATTCTCCAAAAATTGTAGGTTGACTCCAGTGACTTTGTCCAAGTGCCCGGAATTTGATGAAACTTTACAAGTATCTAAATAAGCCTATAGGGTATCCAAATCTGCAAGTGGAACTTAAAAATTCATCATGGATCAAGAGAAAATGCACTTAGAAGTATGTTGGCCAAAAATAGAAAAACTCTTGAAAATTAAAATTTTTGAAATGATTAATATGAATTAATACATTTAACATGCAAAATCTCAGAAATTTTAAATTGAATTCAATGCCATATGCAAGCCTACTGAGACACTTTGATGTAGGCAAAATTTTAGAAAGGATGCAAGCAAAATTTGGAATTAAAACCTAAAAACTCAAGAGGGTCCCTACGGAACAAATGAATATTAAATATTTTCAAAGGATGGAATTTCATTTTTTTAGTGGGGGTGTGTTGCTTCTCAACAAATGGCGATATCTCAGGGAAAATAGTAGCACTATTTAGAATCCGTAACTCTAGTTTTAAAACAATTTAGACTATGTACAATGCTTTGCCACAAATATTTTCTAAAATGATTTAACTACTATTTGATAGTTGTTAAAGTTTCCCAAAGACATACTAGGTTGAATCACTTAAGGAAGATTCCGATGTGTGATTATGAGCGTATAAACCTTCCTTCAAGGATGACCGGGGCTTCGAATGCTCACTATGGATCGATCAACTATTCAGATTATGTAGGGGAAACCGAGTAGAGCTCTGTTTACTAGTTTAGCCTTTTACAGCCCCGACAGAGTTACTCTTTAGATTTTCAAGACCCTGATTCACAACTATGAGGTGGCATCTATAGCCTGGTGAACACGTTTGAGATGTATCCTTCGGGAGCCTTGGCTATGTGCAGAAAAGAATGCCAATTTTATGTTGGCTTGCCCAACTTTCACCTTCTGTCTCTTTTTTCTTTTGAAAGATACCGATAGCTGGAATGCCTTGCTCCTTTTTTTTTTTTTTATTCATCGAGCAATTGATCGACTAACTATTTCAGCCTGGGTACCAATAGCTTCCTTGGATGCTTTGATGTAATTTTATGAATCGGATTCCCCTCTCATGACCAACTTTTCTTGGATTCCCTAGGAGTTCTTCAACCAAACAGTATAGTAGTTTCTTTATAATCAAAATAATTGTGGCAAGCAAGATACAAAATCCAATTATCTTTCTACTGTTGTTCTAAATAACAAGTAGTCCCACTTTTTAATCCTAGCAGACTATCTCTTAACAAAAATAAAACAAAATGAAAACACACTAGGCCAATTTTAAATGTTGATTTGTGTTTTCTTTGTTTAGGCAAACTCAAACAAACAGGATTTAAAAGCTAAAGAGGGAAAAAGGCCACTAGTTAAAGATAAAATTGCACAGACCTCAAAAGATAAAACACAGTACTTCAAACTTTAAATAAAACAAAATAAAAACACACTACTTCAAACTTTATTTACAATATATACATATGCACAAAGGTCCCTTCAATCACTCAAAAAATGTAGCAGATGGAAAAGCAGAGAAATAGTGCCTTAAAAAAAATTGACCATTTGCAGGTAAATTTAGAAAAATACCTTTCAGGTCCTGTTGACGAAATGCACTCCAGATTATGCTTCCCAAAATTTTTGCTACCTGGGAAAGACTTGGTGTGTTTACCGTCTTCCCTTTTTTTTTTTTTTATGGATCTTGTCCCACAGAAACACCAAATATGCAAGTCCTTCACCCTGCAAATTAGTCAAATCATATAATAACATGAATGGTGAAGTTTTCAACACCTGCTTATGTCTTATTCTATCAGCCCATGTGCATACAATTTTTATGCCTCCTTCAAAATCAAGGCATTAACATGTTTATGTTTCTACTTGAAGGGTTTGCAGAATTCTTTCAAAGGGACGGAATGTAAAAACCCCCCAGGATCAAATACCTGAAAGCCTTTATAGAACCAGATCATCACATCTTCATATTTATGTAACAACTCAAAGAGATCATATTTTATTTGTACGTCATAGTTCTTAATAACTTGAACATTTTGTGGTTGCTCTACTGCTCCAATATCTGAGATTTCAATTTTTATCCCTCTAGTAGAATTTTCATAATTTGCTCTTTCACCTGAGCCTTGCTTAGATTTAACCCCATCAATGTGTAATGTCCAAATATCATTGTTGTGATTGGTTAGAGCTATAACTGGTCTCACCTTCTCAGTTGTCAAATTATAAACTCCAATATCTGCATCAACACGGTTTACAACCTCTTTTTTGATATTATGTTCAGTGATCACATGCTTATACTGAGACTCTTTGTCTATTCTGAGTTGGTTGACCACATTCACATTTACTATTTTCTTCTCCTTTTCTTGAAATTCAATAGGTGGTCCAGAGTAAGTTTCAATCAAGTTATCATTTTGTTCAACAATCTGAGCCAGCTCATGGAGGGTGATGTTAGCCTTAATTTTCTTCATATCCTCAATGATGTTATACTCCTTCCTAGTTACTTATGTATAGTGATATTGAATCTTATTTTCATTACCCTTTGGTGGGGGAGGATCATTATTAGGAGTAGGTTCTGGATTCTCACATCTCAAATTATAACTGTCCCTTTGGAACTGTTGAAAACCATGCATTTCATCCATGGGAATTTCTACAACATTTTTTGACTCATTCAGAAAGGTGAATGAATCTAACACCATAGTCGCACTATGTTTGGATGAACCTGGACCATCAATATTTCTTTGATTTTTAGGAAAATTTAACTCACCAGTAAAAGCTTCAAAGTTGGGTAATGCTAGGTCACAAATGTTTACTTTAGGCACTTCCACCTTGAACTTGTCAGAATCTTTCTCTATATTTTGCACATGCTTAGTGTGTGTCACGGTTAATGGAGTTTCCTTGGGTAGAGCGTGACATGTTGGCACTAACTCATGATGTGGAATGGGATTCAAAATAGGCATGTTCTACGTAACATAGGATATCAAAGGACTGCTCAAAATTTGAGGTCCTAACTATCTTTCAAGAATTAAAGCTTCCTTATAAGCTCCTGCCAGGGTTGTGATATTGATGTCTCTCTTGAGGAAAATAGAGGTCACCGAATCCAATGCATTCTTATAGATTTCTAAGGCTAGATTTGCACTTGGGATGTAATGACCAATCATTCTACCATAAGCTTTTTGGAACCTCACATTGAAAGACCTGATAGCTTCACCAGACTCTCTCTTAATGTTAGAAAACTGTTGATATAACACACTGGGGTCAATCACTTCACCAAATTGTGATACAAAAACTTTCTCTAGGTCATTCCAACTAGTAATAGAATCATTAGTAAGATTCAAAAACCAGTCGTATGCTCCCTCCTGGAGAGTGAATGGGAATAACCTACAAGCCACATCTTCATGTTGCACATTCAACAACTTTAGAGCATTTTTAAATGCCACTAGGTGTTCTTCTATTGTTCTGATTCCATCATGCTTGTAGGTAGGAAGATACTTCTCAAGATTTCTGGGTAAATCATGCGCTGCACCAGGGATATTCAAAGCAATGGAACCCAACCAGTTTGCCATCACTACCTGATTAACGATGATATTTTGAGTTGCAGTTGGAGGAACTACAAGTGGTGACAAAACTATGTTGGACAAAGACTTGGCTCTTCTGAGGCTGCTTCTCCTTGGGGTTTCTAACTCAGGCACAAGGAGCTCTCCAGCTCTGGAGTGGGACCTGGTTACTCTGTAGGTAGAATCCAGCTTTTCACAAGCAACTTACAATCCTTAACAAATACTGAACGGAGTTCAGTCGGCCCTCCTTCTAGCACCAATTTTAAATTTTGGTTCGTCTTTCATACACACCCCATGAAGAATGAGCATAAAATACCAATAACACTTATACGGGATAAATCCCACTCACTTTAGGATCTTGTTGGTTATCCAAGGTGTGAGTTACAGAGTTGGGTCGAATGGCTATTCACTCTTTTCTACTTCTGGAATAGTTTCAAGTGGATTGTCTGTTACCTTACAATGGGCTCGACCTTCGTTCAATAATGTTTAGCGGTTGTTATCTTTGTTGACAATCAGATTTACGATGAGTTCTTTGATATAGCTCTTTATGTTTTAGTAGATTAAATAAAAGATAAATTTGAAAGAAAATAAAAATGAATCATTTAATGGTGGAACAAAGAGAGTAGGGTAGGGCAGAAAAGAGAAGCTTATCTAACTTAGTTGCAAAATCAAAACTACCAATTTCAGTTACACTATTTAGCTTCACAATAAAACCAATCAAAGAGGAAGGTGTCCAGCTTTCTAAGATCACCTTCTACTAAGAGCATAAGATGGAGATGACACATATCTAAAAGAAAATCATAAATAGAAGGGAAGTCGATGTCAACTGGTATCTCTCACCAGTAGCCTAGCTCACGTAGTGAGGATAGAGCAATTAGAACAGACCTGAACCTTAAATCTCTAATTTTCCCTAGCATACAACAAATGGAATGAAGCCTAGTAGCATATTCAATCTTGATAACACAGATTTACAACTAAAATAAATAGAACTTTAGTGAGACAAAAATAGAAGAAGATGCACTTATCAAAATCTGAAAGAGATTAGGCTCCTGGCCACGCTATCACAGAAGAATGATTTCACACCAACCCTAGGTCCAGAACAAAGCATTCAAACAAGATTTGCAGGAAATTGCTAAAATGTCTTTTATTCCAAGTTTTCGCATCTAGACTTTACATTCAAGAGAAGTATATATAGACTCAGGACAGACCCTGATATTTTCAAAATATCTTCTTCCAAATATCTAAATCTTATCATAAAAATCCCACCACCGAGGTTTTACAATATAAGGCATTTTTATATAGAGTTTTGATAAGCCCTAATTACTCTAAAAATCTTCACGTGGATCTTGCCATGAATGGAGAAGATAAGACTTGGTTTGATCCTCATCAAATGGGCACCGCATGTAAATGTATGTTCTTCTTTCGATAAGCTATCAGAGCATCTCATTAATTCTTCTACAAAATTCGGATGAGTCACTGACTTCCTAGGCCTTCCATCCTCGCACAGCTACCTTTGTTTGGTTCGAGTTGAGATTCTCTACCTGTCATTACTTTTGCCATAAATTTTCTCGGCAAATGCATCCACCGACAAATTCCTTAAAGTCTGTATTTGCGGCCAGATCTGCAAAATCTGGATGAGTCACTGACTTGCCATAAATTTTTTGAGCAAATGAATCTACCAAAAAATTCCTTGAAGCCTGTCTTTCTCGCCATTACTTTTGCCATTATGCAACTATCGGATCACCTTCTGCAAAAAGAAAAGCAAAGGTTAGATTTTTGCAAGTCGTGATTTCGGGACATTTCCCTCAAGCTATTTTCCTTGCTTTTGCCCTCGTAAAAATGAGACAAGTCACAAAAATGGAACATGTCATGAAATCGTGACATTTCCCTCATTTTGTTTCTTCCAAGATTTTTCCCTCACAAAAAATGGAACATGTCATGAAATCATGACATTTCCTTCCTTTCTTCTTCCTTCTTCCTCATGAAATGGAACATGTCATGAAATCGTGACATTTCCTTCACTTCGTTTCTTCCAAGCTTTCCCCTCCTGAAAATGGAACATGTCACGAAATCATGACATTTCCTTCACCTTGTCTCTTCCAAGCTTTCGCCCTCGCGAAAATGGAACATGTCACGAAATCATGACATTTCCTTCACTTTGTCTCTTCCAAGCTTCTTCCTCGCGAAAATGGAACATGTCACGAAATCGTGACATTTCCTTCACCTTGTCTCTTTTCCTTGCCTCATGAAAATGGAACATGTCACGAAATCACGACATTTCCTTCACTTTGTCTCTTCCAAGCTTCTTCCTCGTGAAAATGGAACATGTCACGAAATCGTGACATTTCCTTCACTTTGTCTCTTCCAAGCTTCCTTCCTCGCAAAAATGGAACATGTCACAAAATCGTGACATTTCCTTCACCTTGTTTCTTCCAAGCTTTCGCCCTCGTGAAAATGGAACATGTCACGAAATCACGACATTTCCTTCACTTTGTTTCTTCCAGCTTCTTCCCTCGTGAAAATGGAACATGTCACGAAATCGCGACATTTCCTTCACCTTGTCTCTTCCAAGCTTCTGCCCTCGTGAAAATGGAACATGTCACGAAATCGTGACATTTCCTTCACTTCGTTTCTTCCAAGCTTCCGCCCTCGTGAAAATGGAACATGTCGCGAAATCGCGACATTTCCTTCACTTCGTCTCTTTCAAGCTTTCGCCCTCGCGAAAATGGAACATGTCACGAAATCGTGACATTTCCTTCACCTTGTCTCTTCCAAGCTTTCTTCCTCGCGAAAATGGAACATGTCGCGAAATCGCGACATTTCCTTCACTTTGTCTTTCAAGCTTTTCCCTCGCAAAAATGGAACATGTCACGATATCATGACATTCTTTCTTTCAAACGTCCAAAAATGGAACATGTCGTGATATCGTGACATTTCCCTCAAGCTTTTCTTTCAAGGTTTTGCCTTCCGTGAAATGAGACAAGTCTAAAATGGAACATGTCGCGATATCGCGACATTTCCCTCAAGCTTTTCCTCCACTTTGTAAATTCTCCAAAAATTGTAGGTTGACTCCAATGACTTTGTCCAAGTGCCCGGAATTTGATGAAACTTTACAAGTATCTAAATAAGCCTATAGGGTATCCAAATCTGCAAATGGAACTTAAAAATTCATCATGGATCAAGAGAAAATGCACTTAGAAGTCTACTGGACAGAAATAGAAAAACTCTTGAAAATTAAAATTTTTGAAATGATTAATATGAATTAATACATTTAACATGCAAAATCTCAAAAAATTTAAATTGAATTCAATGCCATATGCAAGCCTACTTGGACACTTTGATGTAGGCAAAATTTTAGAAAGGATGCAAGCAAAATTTGGAATTAAAACCTAAAAACTCAAGAGGGTCCCTACGGAACAAATGAATATTAAATATTTTCAAAGGATGGAATTTCATTTTTTTAGTGGGGGTGTGTTGCTTCTCAACAGAACCATAAAGGTTCTAACACAATTTTAATAAAGAAATATTAAAATAGCATCTAAATTAAAATAATCGCTTTTATATATGAATCGCCTTTTACATTGGTTTGGAAAATACCTCCAATGGCTCTAAATAATATATATTCTTCTTGTTGGATGATTTGATATGGATGGCCAACCTAATATATATATCTACCCTAAAGCTACGTTGGTGAAGATACATGATGGTTCACGTATGAAGAGACGTGATGGTTCACGTTATGAAGAGTTGTGATGGTTCACTTTATATGTTAATAATATAATAATTAAATGATTAACAATACTAACTAATAATGTTAGGATTGAGGATCCTAACATGCCACCCTCCTTAAAAAGAGATTTGTCCTCAAAGATCAAAGTGATAAGCTTTGTACTTTATTTTCCAAGAAGGATTTGTGTAAGTTCTTGGACTCTTTTAATGACATTCTTTCGTAGGTAGGGATATCGAGAAGGATGAAGCATTAGCGGGGGTTTGCCAAGAACAATAGTAGAATATTCCTTAGGAAAATCATGATGATGATGGGAGGGCAACCCTTGGGGTTCCTCAAATACTTCAGAATGATGCATCAAAAATGATGGTAATTATTTCATATCCTTTTTTTGTTCCTTGGTAGAGCCAACGGAGAAGGAGTGTGTAGTCACTCTACGTTGGTTCCAAATAGGTTTGGTCATATGGCAAGAACTCACTATTGTTGAGGAAGGTATGTGTAGGTCATGTAGAGTGCATTTTTGGCTAGCATTGATCGCTTTGGGTATGTCTACCTCATCATTGCTTGGTACATCAATCACTTCTTGCACATCGACCTCATTGTCTTCATTGCGGTGAGTAGGTGTACTGGCTCTTTGAACAAAACTACCTCATCTGCTTGCTTTATGGAGAGATAGGGATCAACTTTCTTCAATAAATACAATGTTAGTGTAGCACATTTAATAACCCTCCCTATCTAGTTCTCTAGGGGTTTGCCAATTCTTAACCTTTTTCGTGAATTTTTGATATACAAAATCACAAACACAGAGCAATCCAGAATTCTCGAAAATATTGCTTTATTCTTATATCAAAACTAGGGCACAAATTACAATGCAAATACCTCAAATGTTGATGAAACCCTAGCTGCTCCGTACTCTATAAATGATGATGAAGGCTCAGCCCTTCTGATGTGAATACTGTGTGGTGTCCCAGCTCCAAATATTCCCTGTATAATCTCTGAATGACCCTGTGTGGTAACCCAACTCCAGAAGTCTTTAAAACTGAAGTCCAACTGCAATCCCTGTGTGGAAATGCCCAGATTGACCTGAGGGTAATCTTGCAACCCCGAAGCCAATGTCCCTGTAAGAGGTTGTCGTCTCTCACAAGCTCCAGAATCTCTATAAATGGCTCTGCCAAAGAGTCCTCCAAAAAACCAGAGAGAAAAATAATAATCTTCGCATATCTCCAAATGAACTCAAAACCTCCTTTTATCTCCTCCATAGGTCGACCTAGGGTTAGGTCACTTTTAGGGTGAGCAAATATAATTTTATCAATTTTTAATTCCACCTTATTTCTCCTTAATTTATTCACCCCCTTATGCCTAGGCTTAACGACTTTTTAAGTCGTCACTTAAAATGGCCCCTTTTAAGTATAAAATGATTTTATAATAAAATAAAGTCACCGACTTTACAAAATTAAATTAAATAATCACTTTATTAATTTTATCTTCGACCATTAAAATTTCCAACCTCTGCCCATCCGAATTGAAATCCGCGAATGGTTTTGGACACCCATTTCATCGAAGAATATCATTGCACTGTCTTTTGTCCATCGAAACCCTAAAAATGGACATGGCTAAAAATAGTAACTCTGATCAAACAAATCTCCGAATGAGCCCAAACGACCATCAATCAATAGCTCTCTAGGTACTGACAAAGATTCTGATATCTCCAATGGCTCCCCTCCATCCGACTTAGCCTACGGGAGCTCGTGTATAGGCTAATCTGCTCTGCACCTGACTGCGTAGAAAAGGGGACATTACAGTCCGCCCTTCCCAAAGATTGCTTGTCCTCAAGCAATACGTATACATACTCCAGTCAGATGCTACATCCCGGCTGAGATCACATCAAATCCCCTGGATCCCATAGCAACCTCAAAAAGGAACCGCCACGCTGACGCTGCGCCACTCTGATCATCACTACCCCTCTGACATGGTTAAGTGGCAGAAGTCTCAACTGCAATAGCATGATGAAATCTCTCTCCAGTCTGGCACTGACATGTCTGTCTGAGCTGAGATGTAATATCATGTACCACGACATACCGAAGGAATCAACGTCATAGATTACTGCAAACACAATGCTGGAAGTGCCTCCATAGTCATCACCTAACCAGCTCAACTCGGCGTTCACACTCCTGGAATCTCCCAGATAATCCCATGTAGCCCAATCTACTGCAGTCAATGTAATATCCTCTGGAAATATGATGTCCCTCATCATACTCAACCAAGTAGGGTGTAAATGTATCTGTATAATTCCTGAAAGATCAACCACACTCCACTCTGGCAACTCAATAAGAAGCTCAGCCTCACCATCAAAACTGGTATGCCCATTATGACTGCACCCTGTGCCAAGTAACATCTCATGCATAGGTGACTCAACCAGGCCTATCTCTGCACTTTCACTGATTAAACTGACCCCTTGAGAGGGCACTGTGTTCAAATAAGAAGTAAGATACTCCATGTAATGCCAACCAAATTGTGGACCCATCTCCATCATGTAAATGTTATGGCTGTCCGAAAAGCGAACAACGGCATATCTCTCATACCCATGATCAACTATTGCCCACAACATGCTCCTACCATCGCCCTCGATGCCCATCAAGGCAAACATACGATCCTGGGTAAGAGAACTCAACTCCTGGTCATCCGGATTAGGCTGGAGGATGCTCATGGAATCACCCTCAGACTCATGTCGGAGTAGACACCCTATCTCAAACAATGTATCCTGATGATCTATTACAGTAAATGAATCAACACTCTACATCTCAAAAAGCGGATTGCCCAAAAATGTCACATGATCCATCTCATATAACGGATTGTTAGTCCATCAGAAATAGTTATCTCCCTTGTGCTTATCAAGGTTATTTTGCTGATCCCAAATTGTGTAATCTGTTTTCATGGGACAATGTGATAAGTCATAGTCCTCCTGAATGCAATCTAGTTCGTCAACAATCTGCCCAATCTTCCTGGCTCTCTCTCGATTCAGCTGTTCAGTAGATTCTAAAACAAAATTGAGTTTCAACTCTGTCTCATGCAATGAAAAGTGTGCCTCTGACAAAGAGCTTCTAGTCCACTCAAGCTCTTCAGTTAGCTGATTGACTTCTTCTTCTTTGCTCCTGTATGCACTAAGGGTCTCTTCGACGAGCTTGGCATAGTGATCTCTGTCTGCAAGAGTGTTCATGAAGTCTAACTTCATAGTTTCTAAGGCTGCCCTCAAATTCTGTAAATCAGCACTGGAGATTACTCCTTCTACACCCTTCTGTCTCTTCTCAACTTGTGCCCTCCAATATAGTTCTTCGGTGAACTTATGGGTGGCATCGAAATGAGATAAGGCTGCAGCAATTCTGTCCTCATCAGACCTGGAACTAAAATCAGATTTATGTACCAAGTTTTCAAAATTATGCATCTGGTCTCCCTCTTCACAACTCTTGGTGTTTGGCTCCCTGTATGAAGATGTAGTAGGCAGATCATCAAGGGGATGACCATAATAAGGTGTTGATCCACTCGGATCCTCATTAAGCTTATCATGAATACAATCTGAAATGGGATTATAACCAGCAATAAACTCAACATCCGTGGAGTCCTCATGGCTGTCTTGAAGAGATAAAATATCCTTATAATCTGATTTTAAATCAGCAGCAATCTCAACTGTGTTATGGTCTGAAAATTCATGTGTGTGCTCCTCAAAAGGGGCTGCTATGAATTCTGTAACATCACCATCATGTGTATCATCCACCACGGACTCCATATGCAACTCACTCTGCAAATCTCCGAAGAAGATGTAGTTATCCAGTGCATGCATCCTACCCTGTTCCGATTGTGAACCCGAATCCATAACACTTCCCTCTGAATGGGTCTCAACCTCATGTTTTGGCTCATCAGCAGTGTGTACCTGTATATCAACTGAACTAACCTGTGATCCTACCCCGCATACCTCATGGGAAGAGGACTCTTCATTCTCACAATTTGCTGATTTGTTTTTCTTTCTCCACAACCTGGTCGCCAACTGTGTCATCCCATTAAGATAAACAGGATCACTTAAAATAGCATTCATCTTGTCCAATAGGTGTATCATTTCCTGCTGATTTCTAACCCGATCTCCGTGCGGGTCCATGATTTTATTCTCTCCGGATATGTGAAGTCTCGTCTTTGCTCACTGTCTGCTGATGTATAAATCTTGAACTGTCCCCCTAAGAATTACTGCTTAGTTTGAAGCAAGACTTCACACATTCCTTAATTCTGCCACCCACAGATGGTACGACACAGATTGTTGAATAGTGTAGGACTGTGTAATTTTAGAACCGAATTGATTATTTGTTCCTTTAAAAGGTACAACAGATGCAACCAAAGGGTCTTCACCAATACCTCTATACATAGGCTTCAAAATGAAGTTGCCCTATGAAGGAAGATTAGTTATTGTGACTTAATCAAACTCTGTTATTTCGACTGCAGGTAATCTGAATATTCAGTGATATAATGGTATGTCCCAGGTATTATGTTATTCAGTCATAGCCGAGGAAGTTTCAACACTACAGTCCAAAAAGTGTCATGTCTCTCAAAGGAGTCATCGTCAGTTATGACAGAATATTTTGCCCCTTGCAGATACAAAATAATGTGATCGCCGATATTGTTCATTACCAAACTGTTAATTTTTTCAATGGATTTAAAAAAAAAATAGTCAATATCTGTCAAACTCCCCATTCATCAGCGCAAACAAAGAATCTTATTATTTCGTATTTGCTCAGCTTAAACCAATCTTCAACCGCAGCTTTTCTTCAACTTATATTCATTTCCCACGACCCCTGACAAATAAATATAAATTCACAAGCAGCGACTATATTCCTGCGGGCACAAAGATTCATATAGAATCGCCTTTGTTAAAAGAATGCCAATATTTTATTTGGCCACCAGATTTTTGTGGAGTCGATGCCTCCAGTATTACACCGTTGCTCCACACAGTATGTTGGCACGTTAAATTTCTGAAATTTATCCTCGTACAGGATTCATAAATTTCTCCAATTTACCATCGTTATGCTTCAAGCAAACCCTAACAGGCAGGCAGGAAAAACCCGCTCTGATACCACTGTAATAACCCTCCCTATCTAGTTCTCTAGGGGTTTGCCAATTCTTAACCTTTTTCGTGAATTTTTGATATACAAAATCACAAACACAGAGCAATCCAGAATTCTCGAAAATATTGCTTTATTCTTATATCAAAACTAGGGCACAAATTACAATGCAAATACCTCAAATGTTGATGAAACCCTAGCTGCTCCGTACTCTATAAATGATGATGAAGGCTCAGCCCTTCTGATGTGAATACTGTGTGGTGTCCCAGCTCCAAATATTCCCTGTATAATCTCTGAATGACCCTGTGTGGTAACCCAACTCCGAAGTCTTTAAAACTGAAGTCCAACTGCAATCCCTGTGTGGAAATGCCCAGATTGACCTGAGGGTAATCTTGCAACCCCGAAGCCAATGTCCCTGTAAGAGGTTGTCGTCTCTCACAAGCTCCAGAATCTCTGTAAATGGCTCTGCCAGAGAGTCCTCCAAAAAACCAGAGAGAAAAATAATAATCTTCGCATATCTCCAAATGAACTCAAAACCTCCTTTTATCTCCTCCATAGGTCGACCTAGGGTTAGGTCACTTTTAGGGTGAGCAAATATAATTTTATCAATTTTTAATTCCACCTTATTTCTCCTTAATTTATTCACCCCCTTATGCCTAGGCTTAACGACTTTTTAAGTCGTCACTTAAAATGGCCCCTTTTAAGTATAAAATGATTTTATAATAAAATAAAGTCATTGACTTTACAAAATTAAATTAAATAATCACTTTATTAATTTTATCTTCGACCATTAAAATTTCCAACCTCTGCCCATCCGAATTGAAATCCGCGAATGGTTTTGGACACCCATTTCACTGAAGAATATCACTGCACTGTCTGTTGTCCACCGAAACCCTAAAAACGGACATGGCTAAAAATAGTAACTTTGATCAAACAAATCTCCGAATGAGCCCAAACGACCATCAATCAATAGCTCTCTGGGTACTGACAAAGATTCTGATATCTCCAATGGCTCCCCTCCATCCGACTTAGCCTACGGGAGCTCGTGTATAGGCTAATATGCTCTGCACCTGACTGCGTAGAAAAGGGGACATTACATTTATGGTGGGGTCCAAATTGTTCATCATAATTATCACAGAGTCCTTTTTCTCATCGTTCCTTCATCTCCTCAAAGCTAATATGTTTAATTCATAAATTTTTATTATATTTGGGGGTTGTGTAAGTGCTTTGTGACCTTCCAGTATGCATAGGTTTGTGAACGATGTAAGTGGTCGACAATTTTTCCATAAGTGGTTTCCCTAATTATTGTTGTGCATTGATTTTATATTTAGCTAATTTTTCCAATCCATAGGTCTACATCATTGTATAGGGATTGAACCTTGTCACCTCCATTCTAATTTCCTCTTTTAATCCCCTAATGAAGCCATTGATGAGAATTGATTCATCCAATCTTGTGTTGTGTTTGGTGATATCCTCAAATCGATTTTGATACTCATGCACAGAAGTAATTTGATGAAGATATTTGAACAATTCCCACATGACTGGGTCCCACATGGCTCTGATACCAAATGGTATAACCCTAACGGTTCTATCACAATTTTAATAAAGAAATAATTAAAATAGTATCTAAATTAAAAGAATCGCTTTTATATATAAATCGCCTTTTGCATTGGTTTGGAAAATCCCTCCAATGGGTCTAAATAATATATATTCTTCTTGTTAGATGATTTGATATGGATGGCCAACCTAATATATATATCTACCCTAAAGCTACGTTGGTGAAGAGACATGATGGTTCACGTATGAAGAGACGTGATGGTTCACATTATGAAGAGTTGTGATGGTTCACTTTATTAGTTAATAATATAATAATTAAATTATTAATAATACTAACAAATACTAACTAATAATGTTAGGATTGAGGATCCTAAAATTTACTTACCCTTAACAGACTTTTGCTTACAGAGTTTTACCTTTTGGTCTATGCAATGCACATGCCACATTTCAAAGGGCAATTTTGAGCATATTCTCTAATATGATTAGAGAAATTGTGGAGGTATACATGAATGATTTCACTGTATATGGTGAAAATTTTGAAATAGCCACATAAAATTTGGAGAAAACACTTGAGAGGTGTGAGGAAACTAACATGTCCCTCAACAATGAGAAATGTTACATGCTAATGCAAGAAGGGATAGTTTTAGGACATCATATTTCTGCAGATGGGATCAAAGTGGATAGGAAGAAGATAGAAGTTATCCAAAACCTCCCTACTCTAAAAACACAAAAGGATATCCATAGTTTTCTAGGATCAGTTGGTTACTATAGGAGGTTTATAATATACTTGAGCAAAACTGCTAAACCCTTGAGCACATTTTTATCAAAGGACATAGAGTTTATTTGGATAGAAGAACGTGAACAAGAATTTAACACCTTAAAGGAAAAACTGATTACTACCCTAGTATTGAGAGGTCCAAATTAGACCATACCTTTTCACATATATGTTGATGCATCTAATAATGCAATAAGATTAGTGCTGGGACAAAAATATGGTGATGATTTCTATGCCATCTATTATGTCAGTAAACACCTCACAGGTGCTGAATTTAATTATACTATCATAGAAAAAGAGTTTCTTGTAGTTATACATGCGCTTAACAAATTTCGTCATTACATTATTGGATATCAGTTTTTTGCACATACTGATCACTTAGCTATCAGATACCAAACAAATAAACTTGGGATTAGTGGTAGAATTATTAGATGGTTGTTGTTGTTGTAGGATTTTCATGTGATGATAGTAGACAAGCAAGGTAAAGATAATGTGGTAGCTAATTTCTTTTCTAGGTTGACACATCCAGATGATGCAAGTACAAATGGTAAATTTCTAGATGAGCATTTATTTGCTCTGAATGAACATATACCATGGTATGCAGATATGGCTAATTATTTAGCCACTGGTAAAGTATACCTTGCACTTTTACCTCATGAAAAAAAACTTTAATTGAGAAAAAATGCATACTTCTCATGGATTGATGGGTGTATGTTTAAAATAGGATCTAATCAGATCATGATAAGATGTGTTGTTGAGAATGAGATAATAGAAATATTGAAGACTTTCCATGATGAACCTTGTGGTGGCAATTTTGTAGGAAAAAAGACTGCATATAAAGTGTTGCAGGCTGGTTACTATCGACCTAAACTATTCAAAGATACAACCAAGCATGTGAGCTAGTGTGATTAATGTCAGAGGATGGGTAGAACTACTCTCAGAGATGAGATACCACTCCAACCACATGTTCACATAGAGCCATTTGATAAATGAGGGATGGACTTTGTAGGATCCATTAATCCATTGTCAACAAGTAAGAGGTTCATCTTAGTTTGTAATGACTATATAACCAAGTGGGTTGAAGTGCAGGCTTTACATGATTCAAAAGATAAAGACTATAACAGACTTCTTGTATTCATCTATTTTTACAAGGTTTGGGGTTCCAAGAGAGATCATAACTGATCAAGGACCCCAATTTACTTTAAATATGATTTAGGAACTCATACAACAATATAAAATCAGGCATAATAAAACCACTCCCTACCATGCACAGGCGAATGGAAAAGTTGAAGTAACCAACCAAGAGTTGGAAAATATCTTGACAAAGATAGTGTAACAACATAGTAAGGACTAGACCACTATATTACTAGAAGTAGTATGGGTCTATAGGACCATCTGGAAGACTAATACTGGTTTCACACCATTCCAGTTAGTCTATGGGAAGAATGATATGATGCCTATAGAGTTTTAAGTCAAAAAACTTAGGACTATAGTGGAGTTGAATATAAATTTGGATGATGCATAAAAAGAATAAATTTAGAAACTTAATCAGCTGGATGAATACTAAATTGATGCTTTATAGAAAATAGAGATTATCCAGAAATAAAGAGCCAAGTGGCATGACCTCTACACCAAGCCAAAGTAGCTCAAAGTGGGAGAATGAGCATTAATATATGACTTTTAGTTCCAGGAAAGAAAAGGTAAGCTCATACAGCATTGGATGTTGCCATATGAAGTGACTGAAGTTTTCAATAATGGAGCTGTGAGGATTAAAATAATTGACAACAGTAACATTACATTGATAGTCAATGGTCACCACGTGCATCCATACCATGTATCTGAAGCATACATGATTGAGTCCAGATTAGGCATGGGGGAGACCCTAGTTGATTCTAATTTTATATTGAGTCAGTAATATGTGGACCTAGTCCACATGGTCCCAAAGGCAATTATTATTTCAAAGTTTTTCTTTTTTTAGTTGTATTTTTGTTTTGCAGGAACGATGCCCTGAGTGCAGTTGTTAGGTAACCTGGGAAACCTAGGCCTAAAAAGCATAGGATCCATGAACCTACACCTTTCCAGCTTTCTGGAAGAATTGTTTGCAGTAGGAGTAGCTTATCCCCATTTAGAAAGGGGAATACTATCCTCTGTAATTTGGTTTAATATTTTTCACTTTCCTCCAAGACTTTTAGTTTACTTCGTCTTGCGAGATAATGTGTCCTCTTCACTTCTCACTCTAGGGGCCACTTCTTGATATATAAAAAATGGTGTTAGATTACAATCTTTCCTCAAGTTGTAATTCTAACTTTTATCCCCTATATTAATATTTTAATTGATAAAATCCACCTTTGTTCATGGCTACTATTGCTAGTCTATTAAGGCTATAAAGAACTAGCTTACTCATGGAATAGTCACTTATTATAAAAACATATGTTTACGACCTTCCAAAGTTTAGTCTACTGACACACAAAGCATATTGCTTTATGACATATTTCAATGCTTAAATAGTGTAAAATACATTACGACAAAGCAAGATGATATCTTCAACCATGGTAAAGGTTCAGGTTGCGACTATCTCTGGGTGAACTATTGCTAAACAAAATAGCAATCACCAAAATTCTTCATGGTTGAGACGTTTAGCTTCTTGACCAAAGGTCATATTGTAATAAGAATTTTTTGGACATTTTGAGTCCCTAAGTCAAAGTTGTCATTGATGTCAAGATGCCAGTGATAGCTCTTCTCCAGTTCGAGTGCAAAGTTTAATGGAAGTCATAATGGGTCAAAATATCTTTATTTTACACCCAAGAAAATGGGTCAGAAAGTGGTTTCACTTCTTCCAAGGGAAGCATGTATCCGAGACAGTGGAAGAAATATAATATTATAATATTTATTATAATATTATTAAAGTGACTTGTGAGAAAACCCAAATAAAATATTATAATTTTAATTATAATATTATTGTAGATTACAAAGGTCAATTAATTATTTTTATAAACCCTAAGGTTGGGTTTTGAAGGGAAAAATATTTCAAAGCTGAGCAAATTTAATGTTGACCAAACCTAAAGTTGGGTTGGGTTTAAATTAAAGGCATTCGAAGCCTTTACCATCGACGTCATGGAAGGAAGCATGGTGAGCACCAATATCGTTAATGCAATGGAGGAGCATATAAATATGCCCAAAGTCCTAAGTTTCAATTATCCTTGCTCGAATCAAAAAGTTGGTGGCATGCGAAAAGAGAGCTCGTGTATTTCTGAAAACATGGCAGTGAAGCGAATAAAGGAGGAAGTTTCCATCCTCAAAATCGCATTGGGCAAGCGTGGCCTGGTGGTAGTTTGGAAAGCGCGAAGGCGCTGGTAGCGAGAAGGTTTGCGTTCGAATCTCCGTGGTGCATCGTTTGGTGTGTTGATTGAGGCACCCAAGGTGCACGACCTTTTGCCTTAGGCGGAAGGAGACTTGAGATTAAGAAGCACGTGGTGCTTCTTTAATATCGAATGAGCATGTGGCTCATGTGGTGAATTTGGCCATGGCTAAGGCGCTTGTGTTGAGGCAAGGTTGAGGGTTCGATTCCCTCCGAAGATGAGGTACTAATTTTTTATTTTAATTTTTATTAGTTGCCTAATGTTGGAGGAATAAGGGTGAATAATTGATTATTATTTTTGAATATACATTAAGGCATAAATTTTATGGTGAATGATTGTTGAGGATTATTTTGGAGGGATTGGTATTTGAGATTTATTATTTTAGGAGTAATAAGGAGTTTTAGTAAAGTCTTGATTAAATTCTTATTAAGACTTTTGAGCATTATTTTTGTATAAGGGTTTTTCTATTAAAAGAAGACTATGGTGAATGTTATTTTTGAGTTGGAGTAATAAGGTGTATTTTGGGTCATCATTTTGCATTGTGTTATTATTAAAGTCTTCTAACCCTTATTGAGATTGGAAAAGAGAAATTTGTGAGTGTGGCAGATTTGTGAGATCAACTCCTTGTCAAGCAAAAAGGTATGAGCAAATTCTTCTTTGGTTGTGTTGGTTGATTGGCTTTCTTGAAAATTAAGTTTGGAGTGAAAAGGATTTGATTAGGGTTTCCTTTTCGAAAGTGTTTGAGTTAATGCTTCAAGGTTTTTATGGAATTGAGAGTTGTGATTAAAACCTTGTTTTATTAGCATTGTTGTTGAAGCCATTGGATTGTGTAAAGAACTTGAACTTGAGTTAGGAAAGAACATGAGTATATTGTTATGTGAATATTGATTTATGAGCATTGTTGTTGAAGTGAGTTGTTATGCAAAGAACTTGAACTAGAGTTTGAAAAGATCATGAGTATCATTGTTATGTGAGATTTGTTGTTGAGCATTGTTGGAAATATTTTGAGTTGGGTGATACATGCTTGGACTAGGGTTTGTGAGTAAGAGTTGGTTCTTGAGTGATTGGTTGAGTAGAGTTGATTGAACCTAGTCAAGTGGATGTATGAAGTGATTGTTCAAGTTCCATGAAACAAACTATTCTATATTCTGATTTGAGTTGTGAGAATAGAACATATTGAGTCTCTAAAAATTCTCTTTATGCTTCTATGATATTGAGTTGAGAAAGTGATTGAGTTTTGAGTATAGAACATATTGAGTCTCTAACAATTCTCTTTATGCTTCTATGAGATTGATTTGAGTTGAGAAAGTGATTGAGCATTGAGTATAGAACATATTGAGTCTCTAACAATTCTCTTTATGTTTCTATGAGATTGGACAAGTTTTGTGTGGACTTGTTAAGCATATTTGAGGTAAGTCTTTGAGAAGACTTGTGGACTGATTTTGTGTGAGCTTTTGTGGAAGCTTACAATATAGATTTGGTTAAGTCCTAGAGAGGACTTATTGAGCATATTTGGACAAGTTCTGTGTGAGCTTGTTGAGAATATTTGAGCAGGTTTTGAGTGGACCTATTGAGCATATTTGAGCAGGTTTTGAGTGGACCTATTGAGTATATTTGAGTAGGTTCTGAGTGGACCTATTGAGTATATTTGAGCAGGTTCTGAGTGGACCTATTGAGAATATTTGAGCAGGTTCTGAGTGGACCTATTGAGCATATTTGAGTAGGTTCTTAGTGGACCTATTGAGCATATTTGAGCAGGTTGAGTGGACCTTTGAGATATTTGAGAGGTTTAGTGGACTTGTGAGAATTGAGGGTTTGAGTGGACTAAGTTGAGAAGATTTGTGCTAGATCAAATGAACTATGTTTAGTGCAGATTTGAGTGGACTTGTGCTAGACCGATTGGACTATGTTTAGTACAAGAGTTGAGCAGAGTTGTGCTAGACCGACTGGATTGTGTTTAGTATAAAATTGAGATAGAGCTTTGGAGGTGATAGAGTAGAGAGGATAGTAGTCTCTAGTGGATAGAGATCCATCAGCCAGGGTAGTGAGGATAGGTCTTCTAAGTGGGGATAAGAGTCTTCAGTGGAGAGAGATCCACAAGCCAGTGTAGTGGAGGTAGTAGTCTTCTAGAGGATCACCAGCCAGAAGAGGAGAAGGAGTTCTCCTATGGATAGAGATCCACAAACTAGATTTAGGGGATCAACATCTCCTTTGGATAGAGGTCCATAAACATTGTAATCGAGAAAGGATTCCCAAGAGATTAACTAAGAAAGTTTTAGTAAAATATTTTCTCCGTGGAGTAGCCCGCATTGGGTGAACCACGTAAATTGTGGTGTCTCTATTGTGTGTGGTGTTGTGTACATTGCTTTGATTACTATTATTGATATTGCTATCTTTACATTGCATATATTGGTTTGAGAGAAAAAGTAAAAAGTGGTCTTATACTGTTCACCCCCCTCTCAGTATAAGCTTGTGTTCTTCAATTGGTATCAAAGCGGGTTCCTTCAGAAGAGTTTGACAACTTGAAGGAAAAGTGGTCAAGAACACAATGGATCAAAAGGATCAAAGGGATGGGTCCTCATATAATACAACACCAGTATTTGATGGAAGTGACTTCTTGTATTGGTGTATGTTGATGAGATTTCACTTGATGGCACTTGGAAATGAAGTTTGGGATGCAGTGGAACTTGGATATGATCCAACAATCAATCCTCCTATAGATAAGGAAGGTAAGCTTCTAATGCATGCAAATTCAAGAGCTATGAATGCAATTATAAAAGGGTTGCATAGATCAAAATCTATGAAGGTTATGGATTGTAAAACAACAAAAGAAATGTGGGAACTACTGCATAACATATATGAAGGAGATAAAGGTGTCAGGAAAGCTAAGATCAAAAATCTCAAAGGAGAATTTGAAAACTTAAGAATGCGGGATGATGAAAACATTCATGACTATCTCAGTAAGATTGATGAACTTGTACATGAGATGAGAGGACTTGGAATGAAGGTCGATGAATCTGATGCTTGTGATAAGATCTTGAGAACTCTTCCAAAAAGGTACAGTGAAAAGGTCTCTGCTATAGAAACATCAATTGATAGTGATTTTCTAACAAGAAATTATTTGCTTGGCATGCTTACAACCTTTGAGATAAGAACAAAATATCCTATCCCTCCAAAGGAGGCTGCATTCAAAGCGAACAAGGAAACAAAGGGTAAGAAGTCAGAATCAAGCAATGAGTCTTCTAGTGATGAAGAAGCCAATTATGGTAGAAGAGATAAAGGTTCTAGAAGACCCATAGATCTAAGATCTGTTAAGTGTTTCAATTGTGGAAAGTATGGACATTTTGTAACAGATTTTAAAGAACCAAAGAACAACAATGGTGAAGAAAAATAGGATCACAGGTACAGGGAATCAGAAAGATATAGGCATCAAAAGAAAAGCAAGGATGGACAAAACAGACAAGGAAATAAGTTCTTCCAAAGACAAAAGAGGAGCTACTATGCGGATAATGCAAGTAAGTACTCAAATGATAGTGATGCTAGTTCTTCAGATAATGATAGAGATGAAGTCCTATTTATGATTGAAGAAAAAGAACCAGTTAAGAAAAAGACTCCAGTTATTCTCAAGTGTTTTAGATGTGGTAACTTTGGACATCTTGAAGATGATTGTACAAGGAATGGTTATAGTTTCAGTGATGATGAATATGAGGATGCACTTGAAGGACCAGATGAAAATCTTCTAATGGCATTAGAAGAAGAAGTGAGTGATCCTATAGAAGACAAGCCAAAAGAAAGTAATGATATGGACAAAGGCAAACAAATAGAAGAATATTCAAAAGAGAATGGATATGATCTCAAGGGAGAACTTATCTATGCCCTTGACATAGTAAATAAGGTAAGAAAGCAACACTCTAAACTTGAAATTCAGTTTCAAGAATATGATGAAGAAAGAAGATTGCTCATAGAGGATTTAGAAAAATCAAAGGCTAAGGCAAAAAGGTTCAAGGATAAGTTAGAAGCAAAGATCTTGGAATGTGAGAAGTTAGCACAAGAAGTGGCACTACTAAAAGAAGATTTAGAGGACTCCAAGATCAAGATGAAAGGATTTAAAAATAGCTCAAAGAATTTGGATAAGTTCATCAAGACACAAAAGCCTACATCAAGTAATACAGGTCTTGGATTTGAGAAGGCTCAAAAGAAATAGGAAGGAGAGTTAACTTCAAGTTCTGAAGAGGAAACTTCAGATGAAGATACTTCAGAAGAAGATAGTGTAAAAGAAATTCAGACATCAGAGGAAGAGTTGGACAATAGAGAGTTCAACAAAGATAGGAACAATGCACAAAGAAGATACAGATGGAACAACAATCAGAATAGGAGACCAATGAGGTCAAGACAAGGAAGCTTCAATGGAAGATGTTTTTCATGTCACAGGTTTGGGCACATGGCTTCACAATGCAGGACACATGAAAGATAGGAATATGGGAATAGATAACTTTTCCATGGGTATTGCTACTCATGTAATCAGTTTGGTCACAAGGCAATGAATTGTAGGGTTCATGATAGAAGAAGATATGGCTTCACTAGGAGAAATCCTAAGACATTTGCACCTCCAAGGAATAATAACATTAAGTGTTATAAGTGCAATAATGATGGTCACACAACAAAATGGTGTAGAGCAGACATTCCAAAAATAGGTATGAACATGAAAAAGAATAGGAACATGAATATGAACATGAACATGAATAGGAATATGGATGAGAATAGAAATAGGAACAGGAACATGAATGATGATAGGAATAAGAATGATGACATAGATAGAAATAGTCAGAGGAATCAAAAAATTCAGAAAATAAGAGAAAAGGATAAAGGTAAAGAATAATGCCTTTTGGGAGTAGAAATACTCCCACCCCAGAATTAACCACCTCAAAAGGAGGTGGGGGAGGGGCTAAGCTAAGAGGCTCATTCTTAGCCCCGAGCCCCAAAGGTGACCCTTTGCCATTGATGTCAAAGGGGGAGAGATTTGTGTAATGGGGAGAGATTTGATATTTGAGAGAGCATTGAGCCAGGGGGAGCAATGTCCTAGGGGAGCAGAATAAAAAGAAAGGTCAAAGTTTCAGTAAAAATAATATGGGTTGCCATCAATGACAAAGGGGGAGATTGTTGGACATTTTGAGTCCCTAAGTCAAAGTTGTCATTGATGTCAAGATGCCAGTGATAGCTCTTCTTCAGTTCGAGTGCAAAGTTTAATGGAAGTTATAATGGGTTAAAATATCTTTATTTTACACCCAAAAGAATGGGTCAGAAAATGGTTTCATTTCTCCTTTGGAAGCAGATGTATCCGAAGCAGTGGAAGAATATAATATTATAATATTTATTATAATATTTAATTAAGTTGGTTAAAAACCCAAATAAAATATTTATAATTTTAATTATAATATTATTAGGTTTACAAAGGTCAATTAATTATTCTTTATAAACCCTAAGGTTGGGTTTTGAAAGGAAAAATATTTCAAAGCGCAAAGTTTAATGTTGATTAAACCCAAAGGTTGGGTTTAAATTAAAGGTATTCGAAGCCTTTACCATCGACGTCATGGAAGGAAGCATGGTGAGCACCGACATCGTTAATGCAATGGAGGAGCATATAAATATGCCCAAAGTCCTAAGTTTTAATTATCCTTGCTCGAATTGAAAGTTGGTGGCATGCAAAAAGAGAGCTCGTGTATTTTTGAAAATGGTAGTGAAGCGAATAAAGGAGGAAGTTTGATCCTGAAATCATTGGGAAGCATGGCCTAGTGGTAGTTTGGAAAGTGCAAAGGCATTGGTAGTGAGAAGGTTTGCGTTCGAATCTCTATGGTGCATCATTTGGTGATGTTGATTGGAGGCGCCCAAGGTGCATGCTGTTTTGCCTTAGGTGAAGGGAGAACTTGAGTATTAAGAAGCACGTGGTGCTTTGTTGATATCGAATGAGCTTGGTACTCGTGTGGTGACTTTGGCCATGGTTAAGGTGCTTGGTGCATGGGTAGAGTGAGGGTTCGATTCCCTCCGAAGATGAGGTATAATTTTTTATTTTAATTTTTATTAGTTGCCTAATGTTGGAGGAATAAGGGTGAATAATTGATTATTATTTTTGAATATACATTAAGGCATAAATTTTATGGTGAATGATTGTTGAGGATTATTTTGGAGGGATTGGTATTTGAGATTTATTATTTTAGGAGTAATAAGGAGTTTTAGTAAAGTCTTGATTAAATTCTTATTAAGACTTTTGAGCATTATTTTTGTATAAGGGTTTTTCTATTAAAAGAAGACTATGGTGAATGTTATTTTTGAGTTGGAGTAATAAGGTGTATTTTGGGTCATCATTTTGCATTGTGTTATTATTAAAGTCTTCTAACCCTTATTGAGATTGGAAAAGAGAAATTTGTGAGTGTGGCAGATTTGTGAGATCAACTCCTTGTCAAGCAAAAAGGTATGAGCAAATTCTTCTTTGGTTGTGTTGGTTGATTGGCTTTCTTGAAAATTAAGTTTGGAGTGAAAAGGATTTGATTAGGGTTTCCTTTTCGAAAGTGTATGAGTTAATGCTTCAAGGTTTTTCTAGAATTGAGAGTTGTGATTAAAACCTTGTTTTATAAGCATTGTTGTTGAAACCATTGGATTGTGCAAAGAATTTGAACTTGAGTTAGTAAAGAACATGAGTATCATTGTTATTTGAATATTGATTTATGAGCATTGTTGTTGAAGTGAGTTGTTATGCAAAGAACTTGAACTAGGGTTTGAAAAGATCATGAGTATCATTGTTATGTGAGATTTGTTGTTGAGCATTGTTGGAAACATTTTGAGTTGGATGTTACATGCTTGGACTAGGGTTTGTGAGCAAGAGTTGGTTCTTGAGTGATTGGTTGAGTAGAGTTGATTGAACCTAGTCAAGTGGATGTATGAAGTGATTGTTCAAGTTCCATGAAATAAACTATTCTATATTCTGATTTGAGTTGTGAAATAAATTGAGTTGTGAGAATAGAACATATTGAGTCTCTAACAATTCTCTTTATGCTTCTATGAGATTGAGTTGAGAAAGTGATTGAGTTTTGAGTATAGAACATATTGAGTCTCTAAAAATTCTCTTTATGCTTCTATGAGATTGATTTGAGTTGAGAAAGTGATTGAGCATTGAGTATAGAACATATTGAGTCTCTAACAATTCTCTTTATGTTTCTATGAGATTGGACAAGTTCTGTGTGGACTTGTTAAGCAGATTTGAGGTAAGTCTTTGAGAAGACTTGTGGACTGATTTTGTGTGAGCTTTTGTGGAAGCTTACAATACATATTTGGTTAAGTCCTAGAGAGGACTTATTGAGCATATTTGGACAAGTTCTGTGTGAGCTTGTTGAGCATATTTGAGTAGGTTCTGAGTGGACCTATTGAGAATATTTGAGTAGGTTTTGAGTGGACCTATTGAGTATATTTGAGTAGGTTCTGAGTGGACCTATTGAGCATATTTGAGCAGGTTCTGAGTGGACCTATTGAGCATATTTGAGTAGGTTCTGAGTGGACCTATTGAGAGATTTGAGCAGGTTCTGAGTGGACCTATTGAGTAGATTTGTAGGTTATGAGTGGACCTATTGAGAGATTTGAGTAGTTGAGTGGACTTGAGATTGGTAGTAAGATTTGAGAATATTTGTGCTAGATCGAATGGACTATGTTTAGTGTATATTTGAGTGACTTGTTGAGTAGACTTGTGCTAGACCGATTGGACTATGTTTAGTACAAGAGTTGAGCAGAGTTGTGCTAGACCGACTGGACTGTGTTTAGTACAGAATTGAGATAGAGCTTTGGAGGTGATAGAGCAGAGAGGATAGTAGTCTCTAGTGGATAGAGATCCATCAGCCAGGGTAGTGAGGATAGGTCTTCTGAGTGGGGACAAGAGTCTTCAGTGGAGAGAGATCCACAAGCCAGTGTAGTGGAGGTAGTAGTCTTCTAGAGGATCACCAGCCAGAGCAGAGGAGAAGGAGTTCTCCTATGGATAGAGATCCACAAACCAGATTTAGGGGATCAACATCTCCTTTGGACAGAGGTCCATAAACATTGTAATCGGGAAAGGATTCCCAAGAGATTAACTGAGAAAGTTTTAGTAAAATATTTTCTCCATGGAGTAGCCCGCATTGGGTGAACCACGTAAATTGTGGTGTCTCTATTGTGTGTGGTGTTGTGTACATTGCTTTGATTACTGTTGTTGATATTGCTATCTTTACATTGCATATATTGGTTTGAGAGAAAAAGTAAAAAGTGGTCTTATATTGTTCACCCCCCTCTCAGTATAAGCTTGTGTTTTTAAGAATTAATTAAATAAAATATTTTTTTATCTTGTCTTATGTACTACAATATGCCAAATTTAGATATAACCTAAATTTAATTTGAGAATATCTATAGTTTGATGATGGGTAGTTTTGCGATTATGCTCTTTGGACTATATCAAATATTTTTATCTTCTTTTAGGCTATCTTTAGGGACTAAATTTCAACTCACTTAATTCCCATTCACACAATATTCCATTTTGAGCCATTTGACCTAGGCAATTAACAAGTTATCCATAATAATTTGATAACCTTAATTCAAGGGGTTCCTTTAGTGGGTTTGAACCAACTTATGATCCCTCTTATTCATACACACTTGAAAATAATGAGTATGTAAGTCAAGAAACATATATGTCGGGTAGTTTCTCAAAAGAGTCTAAGGTACACTACTTAAAACCCATGGAAGGAGGGTTTTATTAGCTCTTCCACTTTCGAAAAACTGTGGATCTATTCATGGGGAATAGAACTCAAGCATCAAAAATCTCAAGTATTGACTTGTCATTACTAAGCTTGTAGTTGTTTAGAGTTGTGGGATTTTATATTTTTAGTTTTTCTCATTCTCTTGTTTCATGCCCAAATATTTTTCTAACCTAGATCTAACTAGAATCTATTAGTTACCTTGGGCTCTGATACCAAATGTAACAACCCAATTTGTTACTATATTTTTTTTTATATATATAAACATTCATCTTTCATGAGACAAGGATCATAATCATGAGCTAAAATAGAATCATTCCATCTGGATTGCAATCTATCAAGGCAAATAACATCAAGATTTATTAAGACTTGATCAGAGTCACTATTGAGTAGAAGTTATCAACTTCTACAATACCCTCATATCACTCGGATATGGGAACATTGGCCAAGCATTAAATTACATCCCTCCTAAGAAGGAAAATTACCCTTAACTAAGTCCTAGTATATATGTTAATGCCTTGAAGATGGAAATCCATCATAATGAAATAAACTCAACAATGGTTATTCATAGATCTTATATCCAACCCACATCTTCCTTATGGGGTCACTAAGATAACAAAATCACTACACATGATTAAAATTACATAGTCCTTGAAATTTCATGATTATATTACCTTATACTTCGTAAGAATTATTTGACCACCCTTTTTATTATATAAATGAATCAATTAAGTGTAGCAGTGTGAACACATAGTGGTTAGGCTAGGTTAAGTTTAATTGTCGACAAGTTTATAATGTCGGCATGTTTTTTAAATTAGTTTTTCTCTTCTTCCCCTTATCCCTCCATTCCCTCCTTTATTCCCTCTTCCTCCTTATCACTCCACCTCCCTTTCCCCTTATTCCTCCAACCTCCCTTCTTTTCCTCTCCGTCGACTTCCTCCCTTCTCCCTTCATATAAATTAGAAACTCTATCCTATGTTCTTGTTGTTGTAATGGTTGCATGAAGATTATTGAAGTTTAATTAATTTGTGTTAATTTTGTTATTAATCTTTCATAATGCCACCTGGTTTAATTTATAGATTTGGTATCAGAGCTAGTCGGGAAACCATGCTGGGCATGAATCCCGAGGTCGCACGGGCATGAATCCTGAGGTCGCATGATGTCTAGCTGGCGAGCATGTTGGGCACGTATCCTGAGGGCACACCATGTTCGAGGAGCTGGCGATCGGATCAAATAGGTGGCAGAGCTGGGAATGGATTTTGAGGCTACACAATTTTTGAGGTGACACATGACAAGCAGAGTGACAACTGATGTGGACACGTAGCTTGAGGAGCTGAGGTGGATGTTGAGGTGGCAGTAGCTAACACATGGTGAGCACTGACAGAGCACTGACTAGGTGAACCGAGAGCTGACATGGCGATCGATGTGGTGAGCTGACATGGCGGTCGACGTGGTGAGTTGAGGTGGCAAGCTGATGTGGCGGTCGAGCGTGTGCGATGGCAAAAATTGGTTTGTCCACATGGTGAAAGTGGATTTGTTAGAGAGAGACACGTGGCGGTTGTAGATTTGTCAAGGAGCAAGCATAGCGTTGGGGAGTGATTTCCTGAAGGCAATCGAAGGTTAATGCGCCTTCGTGCATATTTGAAGACAAAATTGTCTTCCTCCCATTGAATGTGGGATAAATCCACCATATTTTTTTTTTTTTAACTATTGCCCATCCGCTATAAGGAACCAATCGTCTCTTTCCTTACCCGTCGAAGCCTGTAGCGCGGTTGGTTTGTTTGTTTGGTTGCGACACTGAGGTCCCGGGGTCGAATCCCGCTGAGGTGAAAACAGAACAAATTTTTTATTTTTTGTTTTAATTGCCAGAAAGAGGGTTTAAATGGGTGGAAGTCACCATTCTTATCATCAGAGCTGCGTGGTGCAGCAGCTAGTGGCTGCGGGTAGGACGCAGAGGTCCTTAGTTCGAATCCCGTTGAGGGTTTCACGAAAAAAAACAAAAGGTTTTTTTATTTAATTTTTTCTTATTTGTTTTTAATTAAAGTTTTTTTAAAAAAATATTTAATGATTTTTATTTATATTTTTTATTAAGTTTTTTTAAAATAAACTTTTATTTAAAAAAACTAATTTAAAATATCTATAGAAAATTGTTAAAAAATTTAAGGACTTTATTAAAACAAATTTTGGAAAATTGTTTTAAAAATTAAAAGGGTGAAAAGTTTTTTTTTGGCATCATTATTGTAACCTAGTGCATGCGATGTATTTTTGGGTAGATGATTCGGTCATCTGGATGCTATTATGCATTGCTCTCTCTATTGAGAAGAGAGACTTCTGATTCCTTTGACAGGAAAGTCCAGTAGAGTGGACTTCATACTGTGTTTTTTCAGTTGGAAAACCAAGTGATTGCACATCAGAGAAAACTAGATTCTGGATACGAGGCAAATTCTAAAGATAATATCTTTGGATAAAGAGTAGTTGAATCCGATACGGTTGAAATAGTACCTAAAGGACAATCAAGTGATAGTTATACTCCTACAGTGCCTGAAGTTGAAATGAGTGAGAGCTATACACCTCGCTCTCCTGATTCAGAACCAACAGAAGCAGAAGTAGAAGCAGAGGAAAAAGAACCAGTGGAGGTGAAACCTGCAATTGAAGAACGAGTTGTTCTCAAAAGGCATCTTGAGCCAGCAGCAAAAGAAGTCATTATAATTAGTGATGATGAAGCAGACAACTTCACCTTTCCAGTCTTGGGAAATTCTCAAGAAGAACGCCAAATTAGTGAGCATTTTAAGAAAGCTAGATTTGATTTAAATCAGTAAATCAGTGATCTATTTTGTACTTTTTTGTACAACTTATTTGAAGTTGAAATAAAATTTGATTTCTAAAATGGCTTCCAATACTATTTTACCAATCCCTGAGTTCAATGGTGGTGATTACAAGTATTGGTCAATTAAAATGAAAACTCTGTTGATTGGAAAAGGTCTTTGGGATGTGATTGAAGAGGGATATACTGAAACTTTAACTGCTGAGTGGGCAATTTTGAGTGGTGCTGATAAAAGGGCTAGAAAGGAAGCACAGAAGAATAATTCTTTTGCCCTTTATCACATTCACGCCGCCCTTGATAAAAGTATTTTCCCTAGAATAGCTTCTTTTAAAACTGTTGAATCTGCTTGGAATGCTTTACAAGAAAGTTATAGGGGTAGTGACCAAATCAAACAAGTTAAACTTCAAACCTTGAAAAGAGATTTTGAAACTCTTAAAATGCAAGAAAATGAAAAGGTTTGTTATTACTGCGTGCGTGTGAAAGCCGTAGTAGATAATATGGTCACTTTAGGAGAAGATGTAAAGCCTGAAGTTATAGTGAAGAAAGTGTTAAGAACACTTCTTCCTAAGTGGAATTCAATAGCCATCATTATAGAAGAATCCAAAGACCTAACTTCTCTGTCTTTTGAAACCCTCATTGGCTCACTTCTCTCACATGAGGAGAGATTACAGCCATCTCCTTCCACAAGTTATGGAGGAGATGATAAAGCCTTTGCTTCTCAAGAAGGCCGAGGTAGAGGAAAGTCTAGAGGAAGAGGCAAAAATAATCAGAGAGGTGGAACTCCTAACAGAGGAGGAAATTAGAATAGAGGAGGATTCTCAAACAATAGTGAACAACAACTAAATAGAGGAGGACAACAAAATAGAGGGAAACAATCAGGCAGAGGTAAATGAGGAGATAAGTCAAAACAATCTTGCTACAATTGTGGCAAACTTGGCCATTATGCTCGTGACTGTTGGACTAAGACTTCACAAGGAAATAGTAGCAGCCAGAGTAGTTAGTTTGAAAACTTTGGAGAAGAGGAAGAGGCCACAAATCTCTTTCTCTCATATGGTCAGGCAGATCAGAACATGAATGATACATGGATCTTGGACACTGGGTGTTCAAACCATATGAGTGGCAAAGAAGAGCTCTTTACTACTCTAAACTCCTCCTACAAATCTAGCATCAAATTGGGAGATGATAAATCATTGGCAATCGAAGGCATTGGAGCTATGGCAGTTCCAACTAAAGAAGGAGTCAAACAAGTAAGTGATATCTATTATACACCCCATCTCCAACATAATATTTTAAGTGTTGGACAAATGTTAGAAAAGAACTACAAGTTGCTTTTTGATGAGGGTAAATGCACTATTTTTGATAAAAATAACAATAATAGAATCATTACTCAAGTGCCAATGTCAAAAAATAGATTGTTTCCTTTAAATTTTGGCCAGCCAGGGGGCGATAAGTTAGCAAGTGTTGCTATTTCCAATCCAAGTTTTCTATGGCACTTGAGATATGGCCATTTGAATTTTTCTAGTTTGAAAATTCTAACATCCCAAGCCATGGTCATTGGACTTCCTAAAGTTCAGGATAGTAAAGAATTCTGTGAAGGGTGTGCTCTTGGAAAGCATGCAAGATCAAAGTTTCCTCATGGACAAGCATGGTGGGCCAGATATCCACTCCAGCTAGTGCATACCGACATCTGTGGTCTGATGCAAACACAGAGTCTTGGTAACAACTCTTACTTTCTACTCTTTATTGATGATTATACTAGAATGTGTTGGATATATTTTTTGAAACATAAGGATGAAGCATATGAATGTTTTCTCGATTTCAAAACAAGAGTTGAAAGTGAGAGTAGATATTTTGTAAAATGTCTTCGATCAGATAGGGGAGGAGAATATTCCTCTAATGAGTTTATGAATTTTTGTAAGCAACATGGCATTAAGAGGCAGTTCACTACTGCCTACACTCCATAGCATAATGGTGTTGCTGAGAGGAAGAATTGCACCATTTTGGAGATGGAAAGATCTATGCTTCAGACGAAGCATTTGACTAATTCATATTTGGTAGATGTAGCCAGTACCAACGTATAAATCTTGAACATAAGTCCTACTTCAAGTTTGAAAGGACTGACACCTTACCAAGCTTGGTATGGTAAAAAGCCAAATGTTAAGCATTTCAAAGTGTTTGGCTCGCTGGACTATTCTCACATTCCTGATGAGCTTAGGAAGAAGCTCGATCCAAAAAGTTAGGCATGTATCTTTGTAGGATACTATGAGAATACAAAATCTTACAGACTCTATAATCCCAAGACTAGAAAGCTTGTGATTTCTAGGGATGTGATTTTTGATGAAGGGGGAGAATGGGGTAAGCCCCAAATATTTAGTGATGTTGAATCCACTGATGTAGTTTCTCAGCAGGTGCAACAACAGACACCATAGAAAGGAAAGCAGTCTCCTCCAACAAGTCCAAGTTCATATTCTGATTCCTCTTCTTCACCAAGTCCTTCTCCACGGTGATCTATACGTTCCTCACCAATGGAAATTGATTTTCCATCCAAAGGTAAGAGAACTCTACAGTATCATCCATCATCTCAAATGTTGGATAAAATTTTTTCAAGAAGATACACTAGGAGTCAAGCTAGTGAAATGGATTCTGTTTTACATAGATTAGAAAGTATGCACTTGTATGGTGATGATGTCTCCTAGCAGGAACCTAGGGGAGATCAAGTTAACTATGCTTTGTTAACTAGTGCACAGCTTGAACCTTCTAGTTATGAGAAGGCATGTACACAAAAAATTTGGCAAGATGCCATGAAAGAGGAGATAACCTCTATAAAAAATGACACTTGGGAGCTAGTAAAGCTTCCTAAAGGCAAGAAATATGTTGGATGTAAGTGGGTCTACAAGACCAAGTTTAATGTTGATGGTAGCATTGAAAGGCACAAGACGAGACTAGTTGCAAAGGGATTCACTCAAAAATATGGAATTGATTATGAAGAGACTTTTGCTCTTGTAACCAGACAGGAGACTATTAGAACAGTTCTTGCCTTAGCTACAAATAAGGGATGGAAAGTCCAACACATGGATGTGAAAAGTGCATTTCTAAATGGTTCCTTGAAAAAAGAAGTGTATGTTGAGCAACCACAAGGATTTGAAGAGAAAGACAAGGAACATCTTGTTTACAAATTGAAGAAGGCACTTTATGGCCTCAAGCAGGCACCACGATCTTGGTACTCACGCATTGATGGGTACTTCAAAGAATTTGGGTTCACCAGAAGTAGAAATGAACCCACCCTTTACTACCTACAGTAATAAAATGACATCCTCATAGTTTGCTTGTATGTGGATGATCTCATATTCATGAGTAGTAATGACAAACTGAATATGAAGTTCAAACACTCCATGATGGAGCAGTTTGATATGAAGGATCTTGGTTTAATGCACTACTTCTTTGGAATGGAGGTTCATCAGTAAGATACAGGGATCTTCATCTATCAACATAAGTATGTTCGAGACATGCTTAAGAAGTTTGCTATGGAGCATTGCAAACTAGTTGCAACTCCAGTTGGACATGGGATCCAATTAAGCAAAGATGATGGAGCATCAAAAGTTGACGTGACCACTTTCAGAAGCATGGTTGGGAGTTTGATGTTTCTTGCCAACACCAGACTTGATATTCAGTATGTTGTTTCTCTTGTCTCTTGATTTATGTCTAATCCTTCTAAGTTGCATTTGCAGGCAGCTAAGAGAATTCTTAGATATGTAAAGGGTACATGGGATTTTGGAATCCATTACCATAAATGTAACACTATCAAGCTTGTAGGCTTCAGTGATAGTGATTGGGGTAGCAACATTGATGACATAAAATCAACCTCAGGGAACTATTTTAGTCTAGGATTGGGACTAATAACTTGGAGTTCCAAGAAGCAGACAGTAGTAGCACTATCTTCAACAGAAGCTGAGTATATAGCAGTCACTCATGCTAGTACTCAAGCTTTGTGGCTATGAAAGGTATTAGAAGAAATTGGAGAGTAGCAAAGTGGTCCTACAAGGATATTTTGTGACAACATTAGTGCCATTCAGTTGGCATACAATCTTATCCACCATAGTATATCAAAGCATTTTGATATGAAGTACCACTTCATCAGAGATATGGTGGAAACTGAAACTGTTGAACTTCACTACTGCCACACTTTGAAGAATGTTCCGGACATCTTCACCAAGGCACTGGCCAAAGCTCAATTTGTAAAGCTGAGAGACTGTATTGTCAGTCCTCTCACATTTAAGGGGGAGAATGTAGCAGTGTGAACACATAGTGGTTAGGCTAGGTTAAGTTTAATTGTCGACAAGTTTATAATGTCGGCATGTTTTTTAAATTAGTTTTTCTCTTCTTCCCCTTACCCCTCCATTCCCTCCTTTATTCCCTCTTCCTCCTTATCACTCCACATCCCTTTCCCCTTATTCCTCCAACCTCCCTTCTTTTCCTCTCCGTCGACTTCCTCCCTTCTCCCTTCATATAAATTAGAAACTCTATCCTATGTTCTTGTTGTTGTAATGGCTGCGTGAAGATTATTGAAGTTTAATTAATTTGTGTTAATTTTGTTATTAATATTTCTTAGTGCCACCTGGTTCGATTTCTAGATTAAGTTTATTACAAAAGGATATTATTTTTCCATCATGGGAGTACCCATTCCTCATGTACATTCAATACTTAATTTAGAATGTAAAGTCTAACTTGGTTCATAATCCAAGTCCCAATTGCCTCTTCATGGGATCCAACCCACACCGAGTTTCCACTCAGATAAATCCACAATTTGTTATAATAATGTTTTAGGTTATACCAACCATGAATTTTTATGAAGTGATCATAACCCAATTAATTCTTTAAGGAATAGAATCCATTATTTTATGATTCTTGATATTGTAGCACACATGAGATATCTAATTGAGCAAGATTTTAATTCCATTACATTCTATTTTTTGCATTCACACAACCATTAAATACATTAAGAGCTAGTAATCAAAATATAAAGCTAGCTAACTACATCATCCATAATTACCCAATACATTCCAAAAAATAATTGACATAATCAAATATCATTAAATCATCAACATATTAAAGTTAAGCATACATTCATTGCATCATAGTACTCATTGACATAGTTTAGGAATTGCATAACTATTTCATCATGCACTTAACCATATCATCTACTTAAGGAATTTTTAGTTGAAGAAAAGGCAACATGCACAAGAATTAACACATCAAACCACAAATAGAGTGACACATTTTTTATCATGGGAACCCTCATGGGGAATAAACCCAACCTCCAAAATATGTACTTTCCTCATATTCATAAACTTAGGATGTCAAATATTATTAACATAGAAGGGCCACTATGGGTCCCTTTCAATCAATTATACATTGCAAGGAATACAACCATTCCTTATCAAATTCATGATGCAATTAGGGAATTTTTCTAATTCCCTTCTCTAAGTCATCATTGTATCATTAAGGTATTTACCATACCAATAAGGAATCCATTTGTCCTTTTAAACTCATGATGCAATTAAGGAATTTTCCTAATTCATTTCTCTAAGTCATAATTATATCATTAAGTTATGTCCAATACCAATAAGGAATCCAACTACCCCTTTAAAATCATGATGCAATTAAAGAATCTATTGATTCTAAGCCATCCTAATAATTTTCATATGTTTATGATAATCATCGAAATCTTATTTTGGAGAAGTCGTATCAATGTTAGAGAGAACCATATCAGTTCCCTCAAGAATGAATTCTAAATTCATCCTCCATAATTGACACCAAGTCAATCCATGAATTAATATCCCATACCATTAATTTGTTATTAAAATTTTCTTTCTAAATTAGTAGTTTAAACTATTTATCATTTCATAATCGTATCTGGTTTTAGCAACCCATGCCAACCATCTTTCTCCTTAATATTAGGTTGATCCAAGTAAACCCTTAGAGGTTTTGCATAGGTAATATAAATCCCATTATATTAAAGCTATTTCATTTGATTATATTCAAATAAATAGGATTCTAACTCCCCATTGAGTACAACATATTGATCTATCAATTGATTCTCAAATGCTATCAAATTTGCTTCCTAAATTTGATCCAAAATCCTTTTCATTACTTTCCAGATCCTATAAATTCTCTTCCCAAATGTGAGCTAGAAATGCATCAAATATCCTATACAATTTTTATATTTCAATCCAAGGTTAGCTCTCAAATCAATTCATTTCCATCACTGGATCTCAATATGCATTCTGTTATTTCATCCTCTATCATAAAGTATACAAGAATGCGTTGATAAACTATTATCAATTTTTTCCCAAAAATTGATCCAACATAGTCTCTAATTATATGGTTAGTTTGATTATCAATTTCCAATCCAAAGAATATTTCTCTTATCTCCAAACGATACCAAATTTACCTCTAATATTTGCTTTAACACTATTCAATTAATCTCTCAAAAGAGGGAATCCCCATAAATTCCCATAAATCATCTAGCATCACGGTCCATCTCTAAATAATTTACTTTTCTAATCCCAATCATAAATTCCATTTCTTTGATTGTCAGGGATGTTTGGAAGAGTCCCATACCTCTTCCTGGATGGACACCAAGTTCATCCATTCTTCTAATGGATTCCATTCATTAAAAAATTTCATAATAAATCATAGTATGTATTTTACATACGAAATCTATAATTTTATTAGAATCATTATTTCCATTTACTTCTCACTTTTAACATGGAAATTCACCAAGCATGAATAAATAATTAATTCAACATTAATATTTTCATAACAAGGATTAGTCCTTAATCCCATCCATCATTTATATGTAGTCATGCATCACATCTTTGCCAAATGTATATCACATGCAAAGAAATCACCAATCATGAATAGATGATTCATCCATATTTAATATTTTTATAAATAAATATTGATTCATGATTCTAACCATCATTTGTTTGGATTAACACCAAACGAAAGGAAGAGTCCCATACCTCTTCCCAAGGAATGGACACCAATCCAATCCTTCCAAAAACAAGAAGATTTTTTCGTTCTTCTAGATGGTTATATTAATTCAAAATAAAACATAAGATATTTTATATACTATCTCTATTCATTAAACATAAATCTTTGCATTCAAAGGATACTAAAACTTATGTTCAATTTAATCTCTTTAATGGATTTCTAGGAATTACCAATAATCAATATAACTATGAAAGGTTATCCTATTAGAATTATCTTTTATTCATAAATCAAATGATTTAATCCCATAATGTTTAGTTCCTATATGATGCAAGATCATACAATTTTATTTCAAATAAGGCAAATATGCTATTTATAAATAGGAAGAAGTTATTCCTATTAAAACTTAAAGCATCATATAAATCTCCAAAAGTTAACTTATATTATAACACACTCCACTATAAGGCAACCATTCCAAAAATAAAGGAAATTACTTTAGTTTTAAAAACATAAAGCAAAACCAATATTTTAAATCTAAATGGTTTCAAATATCTACCCAAAATAACATATGATCTCCATGCTTTATAAGATCATTCTACTTTTTTTTTTTTGTAAATCAATTCGAAACCACTTTCCAAGTGAAAGCATTAGGCACATCATATGTTCTCAAATGATATGATGTATATACAATATAAAACATACTAGGAAACTCTAACAATCAGATTATAGAATCCCCCCTACATTACCTTACATATAGCAAATTCATTATAGCTTCTATTTATTAAAGTATTCGAAATATAAATCAAACCTTAATTTTATTTTCTACAGCAACTATTCTATAATCCGTATGTGGATTTTATTGTCGGTATAGCCAAAGGAGACCTTCAGGGTTATCCAAAGCTATTTAAACCAGTTTTAAATCGATATTGGTCAATCATGTAAGGCATATGATGTTTGTTTTAATTTAGGGTTATTACTTAGTGATTATACGACATCTAGACCGCTATCCACAATCTTCTTGATATATGTAGTACATAGAGACCATGTATAGCTTGTATGTCATGGGTCAGGTTGATAAACATTCACCAGGTATTCGTTTAGAATCCAAGCATCATACACAAAGTAGGTAAGTTGTAAATATACTAGCAAACAGAGTGGAGCAATGATCCAAAGACATTAATGAATAATATTTTACATATTTTTATGTCATACCAAATAATTTGGACTGATCTAATTTCTCCATTATTAAGCATTGGTTGTAAAAGGCATGTTAATAATTCGACGCACAAATGAACAGGATGTAGACCTTATAGGTTCTCATAGATAGACTGGGTTGGGATTAGTACCAACACAAAAATTGGCTTCTACAAATCAAACTCGTAGAGTTCGATTTCACATGAATCAATTTATCCCAAGAATTTATATAAAGGTATAATAACAAAATATTATATGGTTTACTATTATAACCCATTCATAATAATAATACCACTGCGTCTCATTTTAAAATGGACGCGCGGTCACAAAATATTTTTAACATACAATATAAAATTGATTCCCTTATTAGAGTGTAGTCAATATTCAACTATACCATGAAGAAGAGCAACACAAGCAATACAGATAGAATGGCTTTATTTTTAAAATAAAAAAGCATTCAAAAAAACATGAATAAAATAGAATGGAAAGTTCCAACCTGGAACTCCAGTGATTGAATGCTTCCCTTGTGCTTTCCGCAACTTCTTCCTTCTCCAGCCTTCACCCTCCAACATAACATAGCATAACCTACTTTTTTTCCAATCTCAATGGTGATTTATAGATCTCTTTCTTCTTAGACAAGAAATAGGTTTCTAAATATAAATTTTATTTATATTATTTTTCTTTATTTCTTTCAAAAAAGATACTTCTAATTATATATATTTAGCTTTATTTATTTCAGAGAATATGTTTTTCAAATATATATATATTTTATTATTTTTTTAATATTATTTTTCTTATCCCATGAGTAGGTTTTTTTTTTTTATATATATTATTTTAATGGAAATGAAATCCATAGAGATAGAAGAATATTATCCGCCATCTCAACCTTCCCAAAGTAGCCATTGTGGAGGGAAATATTTATTACTTAAATCTACAAGGTGGTAGTTTTTTTTCTTTCTTTTTAATCCAATCAAAATTGAACTAGTTATCTTATCGAGTGATAACAACCTAGGAAGTAAGTCCTATTTCCATATGTAGAAAGGCTTACCAAAATGGTTCGTGACACCTAAGTCCCATTTTATGGCTGCCCGAAACCTGATTCCTAGGTTTTCCAAGAGAAAATGGCGTTTGACTTCCATTTGTCGAGAAGGCGACACTAAATATTTTGAACATAAAAAAAAGAGTTTGTATAAAGTTTATTTTAAAAGTATGTCACCCGATAGTCAGCAAAAGGTGCCTACTTCCCATGTAAGTAGAGCACTCGATTGCTAAGGCACCTGCTTCCCATGTTATGTAAAGCACCCAATTTCTAAGGCACTTGCTTCCTATGTTAAGTAAAGCACTTGATTGCTAAGGTGCCTGTTTTCTATTTTTGAGGCACATGCATGCCATAATTTGAAAAGAAGACACCTAATTTCCACACAGAAAAGGTGTCTGCTTTCCATTGTCACAAACATTTCTATCCTGGAAGAATAAAACTTCAGCATTGGAATGTGGCCCGAGCCACTTCAGCACCCCATGCACGTGCAAATTCAAATCTATCACGGATAAAATTAAAAGTTAACATCAACCAAATTTTGAGGAGGGGATGTTTGTCATCCCATGAAGATACATTTTTTCTAACCTTTGTTTTGAAATTTTGCAGGATGTCTCGAACGAATCATGTTGCAGCTACCAAGAACCAATCACATGGAGAGAAATTCATCGTATGGGAAATATGACCATCATCATCAATTGAGGCTTATCTAGTCATCATCCAATGACCAATAATGATGCACCATGGATATCCACACATGATGCACCCATGAAATGAATTTAAATACATGATTAAATTTTTTGTTTTATGCCTATATTATTTTCATATGCGTGTGTGTCTATAGAAAAGTTTTGGAACAACCCCCATAACAGTCCTAGCCATACAAATAATTCCATTTGGTACTTGGCTGTGTCATTGCTCTAATTGGTAAAATTCTTATGGTTATCACCTCCACACAATCTGGCATATTCTCTAAGTAAAATTTTATATGGATAACCATAATCACTTATGATTATGGTAATTTAACTGCTTGTATCCAAGGAAGCATCCAATTTAAAAAAATACTTACTAAAATAACTAATGTGCAAGGAGGGAAACTATGGAGTGTGGAAATTTAGAAAAAAAGTAGAGTGAGAAGCAACTGTCGAGTGAATAGTAATCTAAAGGGAATTTGAATTCTAAGCATGGGCGGAAATCTAAGAACCATGATTTGAAGAGAAGTGAACCAATTGACTGCTCATGGATTTTTGTGGATGTCCAAACCCAATTTGATGCCATAGGATGGATGGAGTACTATCAAATGGTCATCCAAGGATAGGATGCAGTGATATCCAGTGAGTTTGTAGCATCCATGAGGGATGGGGTTGTGCATATGTAGGGATTATAAATTCTAGTCACCGAAGAGTATATCACCATGGTGATGGCCCTTCCTCTGACAGGGAAGCGCACGTACAAGGAGTACAACCAGAATTTCTATGTGTAGAGATTATTTTCAAGACTGAAAGAGCACCTGATACATGTTGGTTTACCCAAGCAGCATATTCCTGAGCTTTGGATGGGGGATTTTGAACAAATCACATGATTTTTCACTTGTTTTTGTAGGTACTCAAAACTAAACGTAAATCACTTTCGATTTATAAACCACATATTGCATGGGGACAAGATAAATATCCCATATTACCTTGTATGTGCCCTCAAAAAATGAGGCCAAATGGTACCAGGTAGGCACAACATATACCTTAGCTCACCATGCCCTAATTTTGGCCTTGGTATGATATGTAGAGTCACATAGAAATGTGATGGTTGAGGATACCGAAGGTATTGATGCAGATCTAAGGGTATGTTGGTCCGACTTTCATGCACACCCCGTGAAGAATGAGCATAAACACCGGTAACACCCACGGGATGAATCCCACTCACTTTAGGATCTAGCTGGTTATCCAAGGTGTGAGTTACAGAGTCGGGTCGAATGTATATTCACTCTTTTCCACTTCTGGAATAGATTTCAATATGGACTGTCTGTTACCTTACAGGGGGTTCTTGAACTTGTTCAGTCGTTGCAAAAGTTGTTACTTGTTAACGATCATATTTAACTTGATTCTCGATCTAGCTCTCATGGGTCAACAGATTCAAATAAAAGACAAATAAAGAAAGTAAAAAAAAATGGATCATTCACGGTAAGCAAAGAGAGGGTAGGGTAAGGCAGAAAGGGAATCAAACTTTAAACTGTAAAACTTAAACTATCAATTTCATCTATACTATCAGCTTCACAACAGAACAAATCAAAGAGGAAAGCGTCCAGATTTCTAAGATCACTTTCAACCAAGAGCACAAGGCAAAATGGAACAGGTCTAACAAAAAATTATAAACCGAAGAGAAACTGGTTAAAACTGATATCTTTCACCGGTAGCCTAGCTCACACAGTGGAGACAGAGCAATTAGAACAAGCTTACACCTGAAATCTGTAATTTCCCAAGCAAACAATGGAACAACTGAAGCCTAACAACATATTTAAACTTGATAATGGCAGATTTACAGCATATATCTAACAAACTTTAATGGAACGGATAACAGAAGAAGATACACTTATCATAGATCTATAAAATATTAGGCTCCTGGCCATGCTACCATAGAAAATAGCAAAAGCACATCAACTCCTAGTCCAGAAAATAAAGGATTTCACAAAATTTGCAAGAAATTGCTTATAAGCCTTTTTTTCTAAGTCTCCGCCTCCTACGATTACATTTTGCAGTTGTATTTATAGACTCAGGAAAAATCCTGATCTTTACAGAAAATATCTTTTCTTAACTGCAAATCTTATCATCTTAAACCCTAGGACCGGGTTTTACAATAAAAGACATTTAAAAACAAAGACTGGATAAAACCTAACCCTTCTGCAAATCAGGGTGGTCAGCTGTCATAAATGGAGAAGATAGAATCAAATGCAGCTTGCATTCACCCACAACTGCAAATAAATGCCTTCATTAATTTCCGTTGGTGAGCCGGATGAGTCACCACTTCTCCGCTATTCCATCTCTGCAAATCTATCCCGGAGTTGAAAATATCTGCCTGCTATTAACTCTGCCATAAATCCTCATTGTATGCCTTCACCGGTAAAATATGGCAGCTACTTAGTCATTTGTGGAAAAGTCTGTAAATACTGGAATGAAACATCAACTCTCGGCACCTTCCTTTTCAACATGGCCGCCTTTAATTAAATTGCATTTGACTTTGTCTTTATGGCCATTTTCCCGCTATCCCGCAAATGATAGATGGATTCCTGCATGAAAGACAAAAAGATTATATTAGCAATTTAATAAACATTAAATCAACACTTTAACATTAAAATAGATTAAAATCCTAATATTTCTTGCATGTCGGCCTCTATTTCATCTGATACGTGTCTTGACACGTGTCACAGAATCGTGACACGCGTCTGTTTACAGCTGCAAGCATTCTGGTCAACTTTCTGTGTAGGTCGCAAAAATGCGACATGTCACGATTTCGCGACATGTCGCAAAATCGTGACATCCCCACCAGCATGCTTCTCTCTCCTTTCTTTCGTCGTGAAAACACGACATGTCGCGATTTCGTGACATGTCACGAAATCGCGCCTCTTGCTAACTTCCATACAACTCTTTTTCAAGCATGTCGCGATTTCGCGACATGCATCTTGCCTTAGTCGATTTCATGCAAATTTGATTTCTCCTCTTTGCTTCCTTCTGGCCTTTGGCCGATTTTCCATTATGTCTTTCAATTTGGCAACTTTCTTCTCATCATGTTGCGAAATTGCGACATGGTGGCTCCCTTTGAAGTTCTGTCATTGAAAGTGCAGCGAGCCGCTGCAACTTTCATGTCTTTGTCTTTTAAATCAAAATGACCACGATTTTGCTATAGGTAGCGATTTCGCTACCTATTCTCTTCTCCGTACCAATCGCCGACTTTTATCGCGAAGATGCCACATTCCTTTGCTTTGGAAGACCCTTTCAAAAGGTGCAGCGCATCGCTGCAGTTTTTGCCCCTTAGACTTTCTTTGCACTAGCCATGCAGCACATCGCTGCAACATTTGTATTTAGTCCTTTTTTGCAACCAACACCCGTGACTTTGCAACATTGCAGCGCATCGCTGCCACTTTGAACATTTAGACGCTTTACTTTCTCCTCAATCGTCTTGCGCCTTTGCAACTTTAAAACTTGCAGCGCAATTGCTGCAACCCTTTAACCCTCAAGCCTTTGAACCGCCTGCATCGTGAAAATGCGACGTGTAGCACATCGCTGCAAGTTTTACTTTGGAGTGCCTTCTTGACCAATATGTAGCGAATCGCTGCAACTTTTAAACTCAGGCTCCCCTTCGGCCAACCTGCAGCTCGAATTTGAAACATGTTAGCGACGCACTGCAAGTTTTGTACTTAAGCATTTTTTCATCAACAACCTGCGAAAATAGAACACGTCGCGATATCGCAACAGTTCCTGTAGCTGCATGCGTTGACCGCGTTGACCACGATTTTACGACACATTTTTGACTTAGCCGATTTTCACTCCTGCAGCCCATTCCTCTCTCCTGCCGCGATAATGTGACATGTCACGATTTCACGACATGTCGCGAAATCGCTCCTTTTCGTACAACTTTCTTCTCTCTCCTCTGGCCGGTAGCGATTTTGCGATGCTTTCCAAAAATGGAAATTTCACGATATCGTGACATTTCCAAAAATGGAAAGTGTCACGATTTCGCTACGCAAAAATGACTTGGCGGGTTTTCTATTTTCCTTTTGCGATTTCGCGACATTTCCATAAATGGAAGTGTTGCGATTTCGTGACTTTGCCAAAAAGGGAAAGTTTTGGATTTTCATGAAATTTTCTATCTGTTTTCTGCATTCTTTTGCATCGGTGCAAGGTTTTCTTTGCCCATGAAGGACTCTAGCATTCACAAAATGAAATCTGAAAGGAAACCAAACCAGAATGCAAGGAAAGGACAACTTAATCAAGAAGGCAAGCAAATTTGGATTTGAACCTGAAAATTATCAAGAGGGTCCCTACTGCAAAATGGGAAGCTTGAGGTTTTCTAAGGATGGACTCTCATTTTTCAGTGGGGGGTGTGTTGGTTCTCAACAAATGGCGATATCTACGAGTAAAATAGTAGCATTATTTTAGAACCCAAGACTCTGGTTTCAAAACAAAAAGACCATGCATCATGCCTTGCCACAGACATTCTTCACAATAAATTGATTGCCAAACTGCTAGCTGTTAAAATTTCCCAAGGACATACTAGGCTGAATTACTTCAAGGAAGATTTCTGAGGTGCAATTACAAAGGGTATAAAACTTTCTTCAAGGATGACTGGATTGAATGATGAACTTTGGACTTATCAGCTTTTCTAGATTGTAAAAGGGGAAACTGAGTAGAGCTCTGTTTACTAGTTTAGCCTTTTACAGCCTAGACAAAGTTACCCTTTAGATTTACACGACCCAAATTTACAACTGTAAGGTAGAATCTGCAACTTGGTAAAAGAAAAATAACTTTTGGAATCTGGCTGCCTCTCTCTCATATAACTCTTTTTTTTTTTATCTCTCTTATTTTTGAAATGCATCAATATCTGAAAGGCTTTAAAGAAATCACAATTTTCTTTTATCATTTGATCAATCTAGAATTTTTCAGTCTAGGCACTGATATCCTATGTGGATACCCAAATAATTGCATGAACCATAGTCCCCTCTTATAACCAGCTTTTCTTGGATTCCCTGGGAGTTCCTCCAACTAAACAGCATAGCAGTTTTTTTTTTATCATTAAAACAACTGTGGCAAGCAAGACACAAGATCCAATTACCTCTCTACCGTTGTCCTGACTAAAAAAATAGTTCCACTATTCAATTTAAGCAGACTATCTCAATTAGAATTATAAATGATGGGTGGAGACTGGATTGATCAGCTAGGAATAAAACAATTTTTTTTTTTTTTTTTTTTAGCAGGCTGACTTTTCATTGATTGCTCAGGGAAAGGTTAAAGGACAGACTTCAAAAGTTGAAGAACTTTGGACAGACCTCCAAGGACAGACACAGGCCTCAAGAAAAAAACAAAAATAAAACTGCACAGACTTTTTTTAAAATTAAAACTGAAGCAAACAAATTAAAACTGTACAGGCAGCAAAATAAAACTAAAACAAAATACTGTACAGACAACAAAGAAAAGGAATTAAAATGAAGCAACTAAAAGAACTGCAGAGCATTAAAATTAAACTGAAACAGATTAAAACTGTACAGACATTTAAAAATAAAACTGCACTGACAAAGAAATAAAACTGAAAAACTTCAAAGCTTACTTACAATGTATACATATGTTACAACTTCTTTATGACTCATTCAAATGATAGATTGGATGGAACAGCCGAGAAATAATGTTTCAAGTATTGACCATTAACAAGGAGGTCCAAAAAATTACCATCCAGATCTTGTAAACGGAATGCATTGTTACCCAATATCTCAGCAATTTGGTAGGGGCCTATCCACGGTGGTTGCAACTTTGTATGCTTACCCTTCTTCTCATGAGCCTTGTCCCACAGGAGCACCAAGTCCTGCCGATATAAAGCTTTCACTTTGGCCCTCTTGTCAAACCACCTTTTGACAGTTTCTTGATGTCTACTGAAGTGCTCCAGGGCTTGGAGTCTTTCATCCTGCAAGTTAGTGAGATCTAAAACACGGGCTTCAGCATCATCATGATCCTCAAAATAATCTAAGGCAAATTGGTAGGTAGGCAACTTGAGAGAGATGGGAACAATTGGCTGGGTACCATACAACAAAGCAAAGGGATAAGAGCAACCTTATGTTTTATCTGTCGACCCACGAGTGCATATTTCAACAATGTATGCCATTGCACGGGTTTATCTCGCTGCAGACTTCTTGATGGCATTCATTAAATTCTTGTTTGTTGACTCGGCCAGTCCATTGCCTTGGGGATAGTAGTTGGATGAGAATCTGATAACTATCCCCATCTGGTATGCCCAATCTGCAAACTCCAATGATTGAAAGGCTGGCCCATTATCACAGACCAAATTTAGGGGAACCCCAAATCTAGTTATGACATTTGATTCAAGAAAATCAATCACTTCTTGGGCTATACTTCTTATGGTGGCTGCTGCTTCAACCGACCTTGTGCAATAGTCAGTAGCTGTCAGAACATATTTATGCCCTACTGAAGAATTCAGGTTAATGACTCCCACAAAATCAAACCCCCATTGCATGAAAGGTTTACTGATCACAACAGGTTGCAATGGCAGGGCCCGGTTGGCCTCTTTGGCTGCAAATGTCTGGCACTGATGGTAGGTTATGACATGCTGATGTGCATCTTTAAAAAGTGTAGGCCAATAATAGCCTGCTCTTAGTATTTTATGTGTAATGGCAGATCCTGATGGATGCCCTACCCCTAGTTTTTCATGAAAACTAGCCATGACTTCACTGACTTCGCTGGGAGAAATGCATCTTAGGAAAATGCCAGCATAATTCTCCCTGTATAGAGTACCTGCCTTGAGGAGATAATGAGTAGCTTTTAACTTTAATGCTCTCCTTTGAGTTCTGTTCAAATGGGATGGGAAAATTCCAAACTGTAGCAGATGAATGATATCTCCATACCAATCATCAGATTCAAAATTTGACTGATTAACTTCTTCCCGTAGAGGCACTTCAGCAATGTGTCTGGACAAACCAAGCCCCCTGATCGGTTTTGCGGGCCTAATCTCCAAGTCATACTCTTGCAACCTTGTGACCCAATTTCCCCTCAGTTCACCCAACTCATTCTGACTTAGAAGGTATTTAACAGCTGGGTCTGGCACTATGGCATGAATTTTGCTCCTTAGTATATAGTGTATGAATTGTTTCACTACTTTTACCAAAGCATAAGCTTGTTTGTCTAAATGGGAATATTTCAGCTCAACTCCCTTCAAATTGGTGCTCTTAAAAGCAATTGGATGTTCCCCAGTTTCTCTTCGTTGGGTCAGAACTATAGCAAGTGTATGTTCAGAAGAGAAGGTGTACAGATAAAAATCTGCACTGAAGTTTGGGCTTACCAAAACTGGTGCCTGTTTAATGGCTGTATTGATTTCTTGGAAAGCAGTCTTAGCTTCTAGGGTACAAAAAATCTGGGCAGTATGCTTTAACATGTCATTCATTGGCTTAACTATCTCTGCAAAGCCTGAGATAAACTTCCTGACAAAGTTAATCTTTCCAAAGAATGACCTCAACTCTTTCTTGGAGTTGGGAAATGGTATGCCAGATATGGCTTCAACTCTGCCTGGATCCATAGAAATGCCATCTTTTGTGACCAAGTGTCCCAACAATTTGCCTTCTGTTACACCAAAAATGCACTTCTTTGGATTCAAGGAAATGCCAAACTCCCTACACTTGTTAAACACAGACTCTAAGTGCTTTACATGGTCAAATCTGGATTTGGAGAAGACTATTAGATCATCCATGTAAACTACAATGCATTTGCCCATAAGCCCTTTGAAGGCATGATCCATTGCTCTTTGAAATGTTGCTCCAGCATTTATTAACCCAAATGGCATCCTTTTGTAAGCAAAAGTCCCCCACTTAGTTGTAAAAGCAGTCTTCATTCTATCTTCCTTCTCAACCAAAATTTGGTTGTACCTTGAGAAGCCATCCAGGAAAGACATCATCTCTGACCCATTAACAATTTGCAAGACTTCATCCATAGAAGGCAGGGGATAGTTGTCCTTTTTAGAAGCCTTGTTTAAATTCCTAAAATCCACACACAGGCGGATCTCCCCATTTTTCTTCCTGACTGGCACCAGATTGGCCACCCAGGTAGAATGCCTGATGGGAAAAATAATTGCTGCACTCAAGAGCTTTTCCACTTCCATTTGGATTAGGGGTTCTAACAGAGCATTAACATGCCTCTGTTTCTATCTGAAAGGCTTGCAAAATTCTTTCAAAGGTATGATGTGAGTGTAAAATTTTGGGTCAAATACCTTTAAATCTTTGTATGACCAAGCCATTACATCCTTGGACCTGTGCAGAAAATCAACCAGACTTTTCTTTATTTTTGGATCACAGTCCTTTGCCAACTTGATTTTCTTTGGATCTTCCTCAGTGCCTATGTTTAGGTCTTTAGTCCCATTGTCTGTGGCAGCTACAAAATCCTCAGAATTCACCCTTTGCCTGATCTTGTCAACATCAAATAGCCTTTCTAGCTCCACCATTCCTTTTGGGATCCTGTTGTCCTTCAACCTCATTATTCCTCTGTCATCATCCAACTGTTCCAGCAGGGTGTCTCTTTGGCCTTCATCAATTATAGCATTCTCAAAGGTGTTAGTACCCTGCAAAAAGTTTACAATCTGTTGATCATCTGAGAAAACTTGAAAGCTGTCTATATTGTTTGGAACTGAAGGACAGGGGACTAACTCAATTGAGAACTTATCCCACTTAAAATCTTCCAATGGCTTTAAACATGCGAGTGAAGATGCCAGGACATCAGCATGTGAATTTTGTTCCTTGGGTATGTGTGTCGAGTTGAATGCATCAAAGCCTTCTACAAGATCCTAGGCCTTGTGTTTGTATCCCTTCAAATAGGAGGCTTTACACTGGAATTTACCCCTGACTTGACTTGCCACTAATTCTGAATCAGTGAAAACTTGAATGTTTTTCACATTTTTATCCAAAGTAAACTTTAAACCTAAAATTAGAGCTTCATACTCTGCTAAATTATTAGTACATGGGAACTCGAGCGGTAAGACATAAAAAATGTCTGACTTTGAGGCCCTTTGAGGACTGGCCCTGTTCCAGAACCCTGCTTACATCTTGCCCCATCCACATGAAGTGTCCAAACTTCATTAGTATGTACAGGATGAGCTTTATTAAACTTGTTACTCTGCCCAGTTGTTAAATTGTAGACTCCAATGTCTACCTCTGCAACATTGACAGTCTCATTTGCTGCATTGTACTCTGTAATGGTGTGCTTGTACCTGGGTTCTCTGTCAACCCGCAATTGATTTGCCACTCCTTTCCATGGCAACCACATGTGTGAAAAATCTATTGCAGATATCCATTCAAGGACCTAGACCAATCCCTACTCAACAGCATCCCATATCCCACTGGGATATCCACAACCTGGATTTCAATTTTATGTTGAGCCCTTGGCTCGAGATGCTAATTGTATGTGAATATTTTGAAGCTCTCCAACAACTTTAACTTCTGACTTGTCCAATTGGACAACTCTCCTTTTAGACTTCATTGGGGTCGGTCCCAGCTCGTGACAAATGGCCGGTGGCATAACATTAGCGAGATGCACTCGAATCTACCAAACAATTATGTAAGTTCTTCCCAAAAATTATGACAGTCAGTGAAAAGGGGGGGACTTCAGTTTTTTCTTTGTACATGGCTAGATTGGCATTTGCTATTTTATTTCCCTTGTCTACAGGTTTAGCAGCAGGGCCAGAGTATGTCTTTATCAGGTTGTCTCTCTGCTCTGAAATCTGTGCCAGCTCATGCAGAGTAATGTTGGCCTTAATATTTTTCATATCCTCCACTATGTTATATCCTTTGTTAAGTGGAGGAACAACAACATCTGGTACTCTTTGAGCCCCTCCCTTTGGGGGAGGTGGATTATTGCTTGGAGAGGGGTCCGAAGGAACATTGTGAGAGTTATCCGGAGGAGATGTAGTGTTGGGCTCCAGATTCCTGTTTCTCAGGTTGTAGTTATCTCTTCTGTACTACTGAAAAGCCTGTACTTCATCTATAGGCATTTCAACTACATTCTCAGATTCATCTGGGAAAGAAAAGGAATCTAGTACCATGGCTGCACTATGGCCAGATGAACTTGGGCCATCAGCAGTTCTTTGATTTTCAGGGGAGATTAGATCACCAGACAAGGCTTCAAATGCATTGCAAAATTCCAGACAGTCCAACTCCCCATGCTGAGAAGTGGCATGTATTCTGCACCAGTTGGGCAGAGCTAAATCATAGATGTTCACATCATGAGTTTTACCCTTGTAATATTTATTAGGTTCATATGGGGGCCTGTTAAATCTGTTTGGATGATATGAGTATCTGTTGGGATTGTCACCAGTAGAAGTTTGCCTTTTAAAACTCGAGAAAATCATTGGCCGACTTCGAACAATCTTTGAGACTTCTTCAATCCTTGCATTGTCGACCTCTTTCACCTGGGTTCCGTACATTCTCAACGGGTGTAGCGGTTGATGGACTTGTCGATGGTAGAGTCCGACAGATGCGGCAGCATCATCTGATGTGGAATGGGATTAAACACAGGAGCAGCTTGTGTGATCAGAGGAACTTGCTGAGCATTTAAAGGCTGGGGTCCCAACTGTCTTTCTAGAATCAAAGCTTATTTGTAGGCTTCTATCAAATTGGTAACAGTGGCATCTCTCTTCAAGAAGATAGAGGTCATGGGATCCAGGGAATTTCTAAAAATCTCTAATGCCAAGACAGCATTAGGTACACAATACCTAGTAAGTCTACCATAGGCTTTTTAGAATCTGACATTATAGGATCTGATAGATTCACTTAATTCCCTTTTGATGCTAGAAAACTGCTGATATAAAATACTGGGGTCTATCACTTCCCCGAACTGTGACAAAAAAACTTTCTCTAAATCATTCCAGCTGGTGATAGAATCATTGGTGAGGTTTAAAAACCAGTCATATGCTCCCTCCTGGAGAGTGAATGGGAAGAGTCTACAGGCAACATCTTCATGCTATACATTTAATAACTTCAGTGCATTCTTGAATGCAACCAAGTGTTCTTCTGCAGGTTCTTGTCCCATCATGTTTGTACACGGGGAGATATCTTTTCGGATTTACGGGCAGGTCATGGGCTATACCCTAAATGTTCAAAGTCTGTGGAGCCCAACCAATTTGCCATAGCTAATGGATTAACAGGAATATTCTGAGCTCTGGTTGGAGTGACTATCAATGGTGATAAAACTGTTTGTGATAGAGATGTGGCCCTTCTGTGGCTACTTCTTCTCAGAGTTTCTAATTCAGGAACAAGGAGCTCTCCAGCTCTGGGGTGGGACCTTGTTACCCTGTATGTAGAATCCAGTTTTCACAAGCACTTATAACTTTGTAGTTCCCAACAGGTTCTATATTTGGCAATTAGAACAAGCTCACACAGTGGAGACAGAGCAATTAGAACAAGCTTACACCTAAAATCTATAATTTCCCAAGCAAACAATGGAACAACTGAAGCCTAATAGCATATTTAAACTTGATAATGGCAGATTTACAGCATATATCTAACAAACTTTAATGGAACGGATAACAGAAGAAGATACACTTATCACAGATCTGTAAAATATTAGGCTCCTGGCCATGCTACCATAGAAAACAGCAAAAGCACATCAACTCCCAGTCTAGAAAACAAAGGATTTCACAAAATTTGCAAGAAATTGCTTATAAGCCTTTTATTTCTAAGTCTCCGCCTCCCGCGATTACATTTTGCAGTCGTATTTATAGACTCAGGACAGATCCTGATCTTTAGAGAAAATATCTTTTCTTAACTGCAAATCTTATCATCTTAAACCCTAGGACCGGGTTTTACAATAAAAGCCATTTTAAAACAAAGACTGGATAAAACCTAACCCTTCTGCAAATCAGGGCGGTCAGCTGTCATAAATGGAGAAGATAGAATCAAATGCAGCTTGCATTCACCCGCAACTGCAAATAAATGCCTTCATACATTAATTTCCGTTGGTGAGCCGGATGAGTCACCACTTCTTCGCTATTCCATCTCTGCAAATCTATCCCGGAGTTGAAAATATCTGCCTGCTATTAACTTTGCCATAAATCCTCATTGAATGCCTTCATCGGTAAAATCTGGCAGTTGCTTAGTCATTTGTGGACAGATCTGTAAATACTGGAATGAAACATCAACTCTCGGCACCTTCCTTTTCAACATGGCCGCCTTTAATTAAATTGCATTTGACTTTGTCTTTATGGCCATTTTTTCGCTATCCCGCAAGTGACAGATGGATTCCTGCATGAAAGACAAAAAGATTATATTAGCAATTTAATAAACATTAAATCAACACTTTAACATTAAAACAGATTAAAATCCTAATCTTTCTTGCATGTCGGCCTCTATTTCATCTGATACGTGTCTTGACACGTGTCACAGAATCGTGACACGATGTCTGTTTATAGTTGCAAGCATTCTGGTCAACTTTCTGTGCAGGTCGCGAAAATGTGACATGTCACGAAATCGCGACATCCCCACCAGCTTGCTTCTCTCTCCTTTCTTTCACCGCGAAAACACGACATGTCGCGATTTCATGACATGTCACGAAATCGCGCCTCTTGCTAACTGCCGTACAACTCTTTTTCAAGCATGTCGCGATTTCACGACATGCATCTTGCCTTAGTCGATTTCATGCAAATTTGATTTCTCCTCTTTGCTTCCTTCTGGCCCTTGGCCGATTTTCCATTATGTCTTTCAATTTGGCAACTTTCTTCTCATCATGTCGCGAAATCGCGACATGGTGGCTCCCTTTGAAGTTCTATCATTGAAAGTGCAGCGAGTCGCTGCAACTTTCATGTCTTTGTCTTTTAAATCAAAATGATCGCGATTTTGCTACCTTCTCTCTTCTCCGTACCAATCACCGACTTTTATCGCGAAGATGCCACATTCCTTTGCTTTGGAAGACCCTTTCAAAAGGTGCAGCGCATCGTTGCAGTTTTTGCCCCTTAGACTTTCTTTGCACTAGCCATGCGACACATCGTTGCAACATTTGTATTTAGTCCTTTTTTGCAACCAACACCGCGACTTTGCAACATTGCGGCATCGCTGCCACTTTGAACACTTTAGACGCTTTACCTTTCTCCTCAATCAATGTCTTGCCCTTTGCAACTTTAAAACTTGCGGTGTGGCAACCCTTTAACCCTCAAGCCTTTGAATCGCCCGCGTCGCGAAAATGCGACGTGTAGCGCATCGCTGCAAGTTTTACTTTGGAGTGCCTTCTTGACCAATATGCGGCGAATCGCTGCAACTTTAAACTCGCTCCCCTTCGGCCAACTGGGTGATTTTGAAACATGTTAGCGACGCGCTGCACTTTTGTACTTAAGCATTTTTCCATCAACAACCCGCGAAAATAGAACACGTCGCGATATCGCGACAGTTCCCGTAGCTGCATGCGTTGACCGCGTTGACCGCGATTTTGCGACACATTTGCGACTTAGCCGATTTTCACTCCTGCAGCCCATTTCTCTCTCCTGCCGTGATAATGCGACATGTCGTGATTTCGCGACATGTCACGAAATCGCTCCTTTCCGTACAACTTTCTTCTCTCTCCTCTGGCCGGTAGCGATTTTGCGACGCTTTCCAAAAATGGAAATGTCACGATATCGCGACATTTCCAAAAATGGAAAGTGTCGCGATTTCGCTACGCAAAACTGACTTGGCGGGTTTTCTATTTTCCTGTCGCGATTTCGTGACATTTCCATAAATGGAAGTGTCGCGATTTCGTGACTTTGCCGAAAAAGGAAAGTTTTGGATTTTCATGAAATTTTCTATCTGTTTTCTGCATTCTTTTGCATCGGTGCAAGGTTTTCTTTGCCCATGAATGATTCTAGCATGCACAAAATGAAATCTGAAAGGCAACAAAACCAGAATGCAAGGAAAAGGACAACTTAATCAAGGAGGCAAGCAAATTTGGATTTGAACCTGAAAATTATCAAGAGGGTCCCTGCTGCAAAATGGGAAGCTTGAGGTTTTCTAAGGATGGAATCTCATTTTTCAGTGGGGGGTGTGTTGCTTCTCAACAAATGGCGATATCTGCGGGTAAAATAGTAGCATTATTTTAGAACCCAGGACTCTGGTTTCAAAACAAAAAGACCATGCATCATGCCTTGCCACAGACATTCTTCACAATAAATTGACTACTAACTGCTAGCTGTTAAAATTTCCCAAGGACATACTAGGCTGAATTACTTCAAGGAAGATTTCCGATGTGCAATTACAAAGGGTATAAAACTTTCTTCAAGGATGAGTGGATTGAATGATGAACTTTGGAGTGATCAACTTTTCTAGATTGTAAAAGGGGAAACCGAGTAGAGCTCCGTTTACTAGTTTAGCCTTTTACGACCTAGACAGAGTTACCCTTTAGATTTACACGACCCAAATTTACAACTGTAAGGTAGAATCTGCAACTTGGTAAAAGAAAAATAACTTTTGGAATCTGGCTGCCTCTCTCTCATATAACTCTTTTTTTTTTTTTTTTATCTCTCTTATTTTTGAAATGCATCAATATCTGAAAGGCTTTAAAGAAATCACAATTTTCTTTTATCATTTGATCAATCCGAAACTGTTTCAGTCTAGGCACTGATAGCCTCTGTGGATACCCAAATAATTGCATGAACCATAGTCCCCTCTTATAACCAGCTTTTCTTGGATTCCCTGGGAGTTCCTCCAACTAAACAGCATAGCAGTTTTTCTATCATTAAAACAACTGTGGCAAGCAAGACACAAGATCCAATCACCTCTCTACCATTGTCCTGACTAACAAAATAGTTCCACTGTTCAATTTAAGCAGACTATCTCAATTAGAATTATAAACAATGGGTGGAGACTGGATTGATCAGCTAGGAATAAAACAATTTTTTTTTTTTTTTTTTAGCAGGCTGACTTTTCATTGATTGCTCAGGCAAAGGTTAAAGGACAGATTTCAAAAGTTGAAGAACTTTGCACAGACCTCCAAGGACAGACACAGGCCTCAAGAACAAAACAAAAATAAAAGCGCACGAGACTTAAAAAAAAAAAAAAAAAAAAAGAAAAAAACTAAAAAAAAAAAAAGGAACTAAAAAGAACTAAAAAGAGAGCAATAAAAAAAAAAAAAAAAAAAAAAATAAAGAGACAGAAGAAACTAAAACTAGAATAAACTTGCAAAGCTTACTTACAATGTATACATATGTTACAACTTCTTTATGACTCATTCAAATGATAGATTGGATGGAACAGCCGAGAAATAATGTTTCAAGTATTGACCATTAACAGGGAGGTCCAGAAAATTACCATCCAGATCTTGTAAACGGAATGCATTGTTACCCAATATCTCGGCAATTTGGTAGGGGCCTATCCACGGTGGCTGCAACTTTGTATGCTTACCCTTCTTCTCATGAGCCTTGTCCCACAGGAGCACCAAGTCTGCCAGTCTGAAAGCTTTCACTTTGGCCCTCTTGTCAAACCACCTTTTGACAGTTTCTTGATGTCCTACTGAAGTGCTCCAGGGCTTGGAGTCTTTCATCCTGCAAGTTAGTGAGATCTAAAACACGGGCTTCAGCATCATCATGATCCTCAAAATAATCTAAGGCAAATTGGTAGGTAGGCAGCTTGAGAGAGATGGGAACAATTGGCTGGGTACCATACAACAAAGCAAAGGGAGAAGTCTTAAGAGCAACCTTATGTTTTATCCTGTCAGCCCACAGTGCATATTTCAACAATGTATGCCATTGCCTGGGTTTATCTGCTGCAGACTTCTTGATGGCATTCATTAAATTCTTGTTTGTTGACTCAGCCAGTCCATTGCCTTGGGGATAGTAGTTGGATGAGAATCTGATAACTATCCCCATCTGGTATGCCCAATCTGCAAACTCCAATGATTGAAAGGCTGGCCCATTATCACAGACCAAATTCAGGGGAACCCCAAATCTAGTTATGACATTTGATTCAAGAAAATCAATCACTTCCTGGGATGTACTTCTTGTGGTGGCTGCTGCTTCAACCCACCTTGTGCAATAGTCAGTAGCTGTCAGAACATATTTATGCCCTGCTGAAGAATTCGGGTTAATGACTCCCACAAAATCAAGCCCCCATTGCATGAAAGGTTTACTGATCACAACAGGTTGCAATGGCAGGGCCCGGTTGGCCTCTTTGGCTGCAAATGTCTGGCACTGATGGCAGGTTCTGACATGCTGATGTGCATCTTTAAAAAGTGTAGGCCAATAATAGCCTGCTCTTAGTATTTTATGTGCAGTGGCAGATCCTGATGGATGCCCTACCCCTAGTTTTTCATGAAAACTAGCCATGACTTCACTGACTTCGCTGGGAGAAATGCATCTTAGGAAAATGCCAGCATAATTCTCCCTGTACAGAGTACCTGCCTTGAGGAGATAATGAGCAGCTTTTAACTTTAATGCTCTCCTTTGAGTTCTGTTCAAATGGGATGGGCAAATTCCAAACTGTAGCAGATGAATGATATCTCCATACCAATCATCGAGTTCAGAATTTAACTGATTAACTTCTTCCCGTAGAGGCACTTCAACAATGTGTCTGGACAAACCAAGCCCCCTGATCAGTTTTGCAGGCCTAATCTCCAAGTCATACTCTTGCAACCTTGTGACCCAATTTCCCCTCAGTTCACCCAACTCATTCTGACTCAGAAGGTATTTCACAGCTGGGTCTGGCACTATGGCATGAATTTTGCTCCTCAGTATATAGTGTCTGAACTGCTTCACTGCTCTTACCAAAGCATAAGCTTGTTTGTCTAAACGAGAATATTTCAGCTCAGCTCCCTTCAAATTGGTGCTCTTAAAAGCAATTGGATGTTCCCCAGTTTCTCTCCGTTGGGTCAGAACTGCAGCAAGTGTATGTTCAGAAGAGAAGGTGTACAGATAAAAATCTGCACTGAAGTCTGGGCTTACCAGAACTGGTGCTTGTTTAATGGCTGTCTTGATTTCTTGGAAGGCAGCCTTAGCTTCTGGGGTCCAGACAATCTGGGCAGTCTGCTTTAACATGTCATTCATTGGCTTAACTATCTCTGCAAAGCCTGAGATAAACTTCCTAACAAAGTTAATCTTTCCAAAGAATGACCTCAACTCTTTCTTGGAGTTGGGAAATGGTATGCCAGATATGGCCTCAACTCTGCCTGGATCCATAGAAATGCCATCCTTTGTGACTAAGTGCCCCAGCAATTTGCCTTCTGTTACACCAAAAATGCACTTCTTTGGATTCAAGGAAATGCCAAACTCCCTGCACTTGTTAAACACAGACTCTAAGTGCTTTACATGGTCAAATCTGGATTTGGAGAAGACTATTAGATCATCCATGTAAACTACAATGCATTTGCCCATAAGCCCCTTGAAGGCATGATCCATTGCTCTTTGAAATGTTGCTCCAGCATTTATTAACCCAAATGGCATCCTTTTGTAAGCAAAAGTCCCCCACTTAGTTGTAAAAGCAGTCTTCATTCTATCTTCCTTCTCAACCAAAATCTGGTTGTACCCTGAGAAGCCATCCAGGAAAGACATCATCTCTGACCCATTAACAATTTGCAAGACTTCATCCATAGAAGGCAGGGGATAGTTGTCCTTTTCAGAAGCCTTGTTTAAATTCCTAAAATCCACACACAGGCGGATCTCCCCATTTTTCTTCCTAACTGGCACCAGATTGGCCACCCAGGTAGAATGCCCGATGGGAAAAATAATTGCTGCACTCAAGAGCTTTTCCACTTCCGTTTGGATTAGGGGTTCTAACAGAGCATTAACATGCCTCTGTTTTTGTCTGAAAGGCTTGCAAAATTCTTTCAAAGGTATGATGTGAGTGTAAACTTTTGGGTCAAATACCTTTAAATCTTTGTATGACCAAGCCATTACATCCTTGGACCTGTGCAGAAAATCAACCAGACTTTTCTTTATTTTTGGATCACGAGTCCTTTGCCAACTTGATGTTCTTTGGATCCTCCTCAGTGCCTATGTTCAGGTCTTCAGTCCCATTGTCTGTGGCAGCTACAAAATCCTCAAAATTCACCCTTTGCCTGATCTTGTCAACATCAAATAGCCTTTCTAGCTCCACCATTCCTTTTGGGATCCTGTTGTCCTTCAACCTCATTATTCCTCTGTCATCATCCAACTGTTCCAGCAGGGTGTCTCTTTGGCCTTCATCAATTATAGCATTCTCAAAGGTGTTAGTACTCTGCAAAAAGTTTACAATATGTTGATCATCTGAGAAAACTTGAAAGTTGTCTATATTGTTTGGAACTGAAGGACAGGGGACTAACTCAATTGAGAACTTATCCCACTTAAAATCTTCCAATGGCTTTAAACTTGCAGCTGAAGATGCCAGGACATCAGCATGTGAATTTTGTTCCCCGGGTATGTGTGTCAGATTGAATGCATCAAAGCCTTCTACAAGATCCCAGGCCCCGTGTTTGTATCCCTTCAAATAGGAGGCTTTACACTGGAATTTACCCCTGACTTGACTTGCCACTAATTCTGAATCAGTGAAAACTTGAATGTTTTTCACATTTTTATCCAAAGCAAACTTTAAACCTAAAATCAGAGCTTCATACTCTGCTAAATTATTAGTACATGGGAACTACAAGCGGTAAGACATAAAAAATGTCTGACTTTGAGGCCCTTTGAGGACTGCCCTTGTTCCAAGAACCACGCTTACATCTTGCTCCATCCACATGAAGTGTCCAAACTTCATTAGTATGTACAGGATGAGCTTTATTAAACTTGTTACTCTGCCCGATTGTTAAATTGTAGACTCCAATATCTACCTCTGCAACATTGACAGTCTCATTTGCTGCATTGTACTCTGTAATGGTGTGCTTGTACCTGGGTTCTCTGTCAACCCGCAATTGATTTGCCACTCCTTTCCATGGCAACCACATGTGTGAAAAATCTGTTGCCAGATATCCATTCAAGGACCTAGACCAATCCCTACTCAACAACATCCCATATCCCACTGGGATATCCACAACTTGGATTTCAATTTTATGTTGAGCCCTTGGCTCGAGATGCTAATTGTATGTGAATATTTTGAAGCTCTCCAACAACTTTAACTTCTGACTTGTCCAATTGGACAACTCTCCTTTCGAGACTTCATTGGGGTCAGCCCCAAGCTGTCGACAAATGGCCAGTGGCATAACATTAGCGAGATGCACTTGAATCTACCAAACAATTATGTAAGTTCTTCCCAAAAATTTTGACAGTCAGTAAAAAGGGGGGAACTTCAGTTTTTTCTTTGTACATGGCTAGATTGGCATTTGCTATTTTCTTTCCCTTGTCTACAGGTTTAGCAGCAGGGCCAGAGTATGTCTTTATCAGGTTGTCTCTCTGCTCTGAAATCTGTGCCAGCTCATGCAGAGTAATGTTGGCCTTAATCTTTTTCATATCCTCCACTATGTTATATCCTTTGTTAAGTGGAGGAACAGCAACATCTGGTACTCTTTGAGCCCCTCCCTTTGGTGGAGGTGGATTATTGCTTGGAGAGGGGTCCGGAGGAATATTGTGAGAGTTATCAGGAGGAGTTGATGTAGTGTTGGGCTCGGGATTCCTGTTTCTCAGGTTGTAGTTATCTCTTACGTACTCTCTGGAAAGCTCGTACTTCATCTATAGGCATTTCAACTACATTCTCGGATTCATCCGGGAAAGAAAAGGAATCCAGGACCATGGCTGCATTGTGGCCAGATGAACTTGGGCCATCAGCAGTTCTTTGATTTTCAGGGGAGATCAGATCACCAGACAAGGCTTCAAATGCATTGCAAAATTCCAGACAGTCCAACTCCCCATGCTGAGAAGTGGCATGTATTCTGCACCAGTTGGGCAGAGCTAAATCACAGATGTTCACATCATGAGTTTTACCCTTGTAATATTTATTAGGTTCATATGGGGGCCTGTTAAATCTGTTTGGCTGATATGAGTATCTGTTGGGATTGTCACCAGTAGAAGTTTGCCTTTTAAAACTCAGAAAATCATTGGCCAGCTTCTGAACAATCTTTGAGACTTCTTCAATCCTTGCATTGTCAACCTCTTTCATTGGGTTCCGTACATTCTCAACAGGTGCAGCGAGTTGATGGACTTGCTTGATGGTAGAGTCCGACAGATTGGCGGCATCATCCGATGTGGAATGGGATTAAACACGGGAGCGGCTTGTGTGATCGGAGGAACTTCTTGAGCATTTAAAGGTTGGGGTCCCAAGCTGTCTTTCCGGAATCAAAGCTTCTTTGTAGGCTTCTGTCAAATTGGTAACAGTGGCATCTCTCTTCAAGAAGACAGAGGTCATGGGATCCAGGGAATTTCTAAAAATCTCTAATGCCAAGTCAGCATTAGGTACATAATACCCAGTAAGTCTACCATAGGCTTTCTGGAATCTGACATTATAGGATCTGATAGATTCACTTAATTCCCTTTTGATGCTAGAAAACTGCTGATATAAAATACTGGGGTCTATCACTTCCCCGAACTGTGACACAAAAACTTTCTCTAAATCATTCCAGCTGGTGATAGAATCATTGGTGAGGTTTAAAAACCAGTCATATGCTCCCTCCTGGAGAGTGAACGGGAAGAGTCTACAGGCAACATCTTCATGCTGTACATTTAATAACTCGAGTGCATTCTTGAATGCAACCAAGTGTTCTTCTACGGTTCTTGTCCCATCATGTTTGTACCTGGGGAGATATCTTTCTGGATTTTTGGGCAGGTCATGGGCTATACCCGAAATGTTCAAAGCTGTGGAGCCCAACCAATTTGCCATAGCTAATGGATTGACAGGAATATTTTGAGCTCTGGTTGGAGTGACTATCAATGGTGATAAAACTATCTGTGATAGAGATGTGGCCCTTCTGTGGCTACTTCTTCTCGGAGTTTCTAATTCAGGAACAAGGAGTTCTCCAGCTCTGGGGTGGGACCTTGTTACCTCTGTATGTAGAATCCAGTTTTCACAAGCACTTATAACTTTGCAGTTCTCAACGGGTTCCGTATTTGGCAATTTAAAACACTGCACGACAACTTACAAAAGAAATTTAAAGTGACAATTTATAAAAACTGAGCCACTTTTAAATGTTAAAATGCCGGACTCTGGATAAAATACAGTATTTGTCAAGCACCACATACAGTCGGATTTCCCAACTCAAGTGCACTAAGAACAGATGTTCTCGGGCCCTCCTTCTAGCGCCAATTAAATGTTGGTCCGGCTTTCATACACACCCCGTGAAGAATGAGCATAAACACCGGTAACACCCACGGGATGAATCCCACTCACTTTAGGATCTAGCTGGTTATCCAAGGTGTGAGTTACAGAGTCGGGTCGAATGTCTATTCACTCTTTTCCGCTTCGGAATAGATTTCAATATGGACTATCTGTTACCTTACAGGGGGTTCTTGAACTTGTTCAGTAGTTGCAGAAGTTGTTACTTGTTAACAATCAGATTTAACTTGATTCTTGATCTAGCTCTCATGGGTCGTGAGATTCAAATAAAAGACAAATAAAGAAAGTAAAAATGGATCATTCACGGTAAGCAAAGAGAGGGTAGGGTAAGGCGAGAAAGGGAAGTTTATCAAACTTTAAAGCTGTAAAACTTAAACTGTCAATTTCATCTATACTATCAGCTTCACAACAGAACAAATCAAAGAGGAAAGCGTCCAGATTTCTAAGATCACTTTCAACCAAGAGCACAAGGCAAAATGGAACAGGTCTAGCGAGAAAATTATAAACCGAAGAGAAAGCTGGTTAAAACTGATATCATTCATCGGTAGCCTAGCTCACACGGTGAAGACAGAGCAATTAGAACAAGCTTACACCTGAAATCTATAATTTCCCAAGCAAACAATGGAACAACTGAAGCCTAACGGCATATTTAAACTTGATAATGGCAGATTTACAGCATATATCTAACAAACTTTAATGGAACGGATAACAGAAGAAGATACACTTATCACAGATCTATAAAATATTAGGCTCCTGGCCATGCTACCACAGAAAACAGCAAAAGCACATCAACTCCCAGTCCAGAAAACAAAGGATTTCACAAAATTTGCAAGAAATTGCTTATAAGCCTTTTATTTCTAAGTCTCCGCCTCCCGCGATTACATTTTGCAGTTGTATTTATAGACTCAGGACAGATCCTGATCTTTACAGAAAATATCTTTTCTTAACTGCAAATCTTATCATCTTAAACCCTAGGACCGGGTTTTACAATAAAAGCCATTTTAAAACAAAGATTTGGATAAAACCTAACCCTTCTGCAAATCAGGGCGGTCAGCTATCATAAATGGAGAAGATAGAATCAAATGCAGCTTGCATTCACCTGCAACTACAAATAAATGCCTTCATTAATTTCCGTTGGTGAGCCGGATGAGTCACCACTTCTCCGCTATTCCATCTCTGCAAATCTATCCCGGAGTTGAAAATATCTGCCTGCTATTAACTCTGCCATAAATCCTCATTGAATGCCTTCATCGGTAAAATGCGCAGTTGCTTAGTCATTTGTGGACAGATCTGTAAATCCTTGGAATGAAACATCAACTCTCGGCACCTTCCTTTTCAACATGGCCGCCTTTAATTAAATTGCATTTGACTTTGTCTTTATGGCCATTTTCCCGCTATCTCGTAAGTGACAGATGGATTCTTGCATGAAAGACAAAAAGATTATATTAGCAATTTAATAAACATTAAATCAACACTTTAACATTAAAACAGATTAAAATCCTAATCTTTCTTGCATGTCGGCCTCTGTTTCATCTGATACGTGTCTTGACACGTGTCACAGAATCGTGACACGTGTTTTTCTGCAAGCATTCGGTCAACTTTCTCGTAAATGCGACATGTCACGATTCGCACATGTCATGTTTCTCTCTCCTTTCTTTCAGTGACATGTCACGATTTCGTGACATGTCGCGAAATCGCGCCTCTTGCTAGATTTCGTACAACTCTTTTCAAGCATGTCGCGATTTCTCTTATCATTTGATTTCTCCTCTTTCTTCCTTCCCTTTTTTCCATTATGTCTTTCAATTTGGCACTTTCTTCTCTCATTGTCCTTCTCATTTTTTCTTTTTAATTTTTATCTCTTTCTTTGAAGACTTTCAAAGGTGGCCATTCTTTTCCCTTAGACTTTCTTTGCCTACCTGCTTTCAACATTTACACCTTTCACATTTTCCCTTTATTACCTTTACCTTCTCCTCATCAATGTCTTGCCTTTGCAACTTTAAAACTTTCCCCTTTACCCTCAAGCCTTTGAACCTCTCGAGTGTAGCGCATCTCAAGTTTTACTTTGAGTGCCTTCTTGACCAATATGCGGCGAATCGTGCAACTTTAAACTCCTCCCCTTCACATTTTGAAACATTTAGCGACAACTTTTGTACTTAAGCGTTTTTCCATCAACAACCCACGAAAATAGAACACGTCGCGATATCGCGACAGTTCCCGTAGCTGCATGCGTTGACCGCGATTTTGCGACACATTTGCGACTTAGCCGATTTTCACTCCTGCAGCCCATTTCTCTCTCCTATCGCGATAATGCGACATGTCACGATTTCGTGACATGTCGGAAATCGCTCCTTTCCGTACAACTTTCTTCTCTCTCCTCGGGCCGGTAGCGATTTTGCGACGCTTTCCAAAAATGGAAATGTCGCGATATCGGCATAAAAATGGTTGCAAAACTGACTTGGCCGATTTTCTATTTTCTGTCGCGATTTCGTGACATTTCCATAAATGGAAGTGTCACGATTTCAGGACTTTGCCAAAAAGGGAAAGTTTTGGATTTTCATGAAATTTTCTATCTATTTTCTGCATTCTTTTGCATCGGTGCAAGGTTTTCTTTGCCCATGAAGGACTCTAGCATGCACAAAATGAAATCTGAAAGGCAACAAAACCAGAATGCAAGGAAAAGGACAACTTAATCAAGGAGGCAAGCAAATTTGGATTTGAACCTGAAAATTATCAAGAGGGTCCCTACTGGAAAATGGGAAGCTTGAGGTTTTCTAAGGATGGACTCTCATTTTTCGGGTGGGGGGTGTGTTGCTTCTCAACAAATGGCGATATCTGCGGGTAAAATAGTAGCATTATTTTAGAACCCAGGACTCTGGTTTCAAAACAAAAAGACCATGCATCATGCCTTGCCACAGACATTCTTCACAATAAATTGACTGCCAACTGCTAGCTGTTAAAATTTCCCAAGGACATACTAGGCTGAATTACTTCAAGGAAGATTTCTGATGTGCAATTACAAAGGGTATAAAACTTTCTTCAAGGATGATTGGATTGAATGATGAACTTTGGATGATCGGCTTTTCTAGATTGTAAAAGGGGAAACCGAGTAGAGCTCTGTTTACTAGTTTAGCCTTTTACAACCTAGACAGAGTTACCCTTTAGATTTACACGACCCAAATTTACAACTGTAAGGTAGAATCTGCAACTTGGTAAAAGAAAAATAACTTTTGGAATCTGGCTGCCTCTCTCTCATATAACTCTTTTTTTTTTTTTTTTTTTATCTCTCTTATTTTTGAAATGCATCAATATCTGAAAGGCTTTAAAGAAATCACAATTTTCTTTTATCATTTGATCAATCTGGAACTGTTTCAGTCTAGGCACTGATAGCCTCTGTGGATACCCAAATAATTGCATGAACCATAGTCCCCTCTTATAACCAGCTTTTCTTGGATTCCCCAGGAGTTCCTCCAACTAAACAGCATAGCAGTTTTTCTATCATTAAAACAACTGTGGCAAGCAAGACACAAGATCCAATCACCTCTCTACCGTTGTCCTGACTAACAAAATAGTTCCACTATTCAATTTAAGCAGACTATCTCAATTAGAATTATAAACAATGGGTGGAGACTGGATTGATCGGCTAGGAATAAAACAATTTTTTTTTTTTTTTTTTTAGCGGTGACTTTTCATTGATTGCTCAGGCAAAGCAAAGGACAGATTTCAAAAGTTGAAGAACTTTGGACGAGACCTCCAAGGACGAGACACGAGGCCTCAAGAACAAAACAAAAATAAAATAGAGACTTAAAATAGAAAAAACAAAAAAAAAAAAAAAGACAAAAAAAAAACAACAAAGAAATAAAACTAAAAAACTTCAAAGCTTACTTACAATGTATACATATGTTACAACTTCTTTATGACTCATTCAAATGATAGATTGGATGGAACAACCGAGAAATAATGTTTCAAGTATTGACCATTAACGGGGAGGTCCAGAAAATTACCATCCAGATCTTGTAAACGAAATGCATTGTTACCCAATATCTCAGCAATTTGGTAGGGGCCTATCCACGGTGGCTGCAACTTTGTATGCTTACCCTTCTTCTCATGAGCCTTGTCCCACAGGGAGCACCAAGTCTGCCAGTCTGAAAGCTTTCACTTTGGCCCTCTTGTCAAACCACCTTTTGACAGTTTCTTGATGTCCTCTTGAAGTGCTCCAGGGCTTGGAGTCTTTCATCCTGCAAGTTAGTGAGATCTAAAACACGGGCTTCAACATCATCATGATCCTCAAAATAATCTAAGGCAAATTGGTAGGTAGGCAGCTTGAGAGAGATGGGAACAATTGGCTGGGTACCATACAACAAAGCAAAGGGAGAAGTCTTAAGAGCAACCTTATGTTTTATCCTGTCAGCCCACAGTGCATATTTCAACAATGTATGCCATTGCCTGGGTTTATCTGCTATAGACTTCTTGATGGCATTCATTAAATTCTTGTTTGTTGACTCAGCGAGTCCATTGCCTTGGGGATAGTAGTTGGATGAGAATCGATAACTATCCCCATATGGTATGCCCAATCTGCAAACTCCAATGATTGAAAGGCTGGCCCATTATCACGAGACCAAATTCATGGGAACCCCAAATCTAGTTATGACATTTGATTCAAGAAAATCAATCACTTCCTAGGCTGTACTTCTTGTGGTGGCTGCTGCTTCAACCCACCTTGTGCAATAGTCAGTAGCTGTTAGAACATATTTATGCCTTGCTGAAGAATTCGGGTTAATGACTCCCACAAAATCAAGCCCCCATTGCATGAAAGGTTTACTGATCACAACAGGTTGCAATGGCAGGGCCCGGTTGGCCTCTTTGGCTGCAAATGTCCGCACGCGATGGCGAGGTTCGACATCCTGATGTGCATCTTTAAAAAGTGTAGGCCAATAATAGCTCTGCTCTTAGTATTTTATGTGCGGTGGCGAGATCTCGATGGATGCCCTACCCCTAGTTTTTCATGAAAACTAGCCATGACTTCAACGACTTCATTGGGAGAAATGCATCTTAGGAAAATGCCGGCATAATTCTCCCTGTACGAGTACCTGCCTTGAGGAGATAATGAGCAGCTTTTAACTTTAATGCTCTCCTTTGAGTTCTGTTCAAATGGGATGGGCAAATTCCAAATTGTAGGAGATGAATGATATCTCCATACCAATCATCGATTCAGAATTTAAGCGATTAACTTCTTCCCGTAGAGGCACTTCGACAATGTGTCCGGACAAACCAAGCCCCACGATCGGTTTTGCAGGCCTAATCTCCAAGTCATACTCTTGCAACCTTGTGACCCAATTTCCCCTCGGTTCACCCAACTCATTACGACTTAGAAGGTATTTAACAGTTGAGTCCGGCACTATGGCATGAATTTTGCTCCTCGGTATATAGTGTACTGAAGCTGTTTCACTTGCTTTTACCAAAGCATAAGCTTGTTTGTCTAAACGGGAATATTTCAGCTCAGCTCCCTTCAAATTGGTGCTCTTAAAAGAAATTGGATGTTCCCCGTTTCTCTCCGTTGGGTCAGAACTGCAGCAAGTGTATGTTCAGAAGAGAAGGTGTACAGATAAAAATCTGCACTGAAGTCTGGGCTTACCAGAACTGGTGCCTGTTTAATGGCTGTCTTGATTTCTTGGAAGGCAGTCTTAGCTTCTGGGGTCCAAACAATCTGGGCAGTCTGCTTTAACATGTCATTCATTGGCTTAACTATCTCTGCAAAGCCTGAGATAAACTTCCTGACAAAGTTAATCTTTCCAAAGAATGACCTCAACTCTTTCTTGGAGTTGGGAAATGGTATGCCAGATATGGCTTCAACTCTGCCTGGATCCATAGAAATGCCATCTTTTGTGACCAAGTGTCCCAGCAATTTGCCTTCTGTTACACCAAAAATGCACTTCTTTGGATTCAAGGAAATGCCAAACTCCCTGCACTTGTTAAACACAGACTCTAAGTGCTTTACATGGTCAAATCTGGATTTGGAGAAGACTGTTAGATCATCCATGTAAACTACAATGCATTTGCCCATAAGCCCCTTGAAGGCATGATCCATTGCTCTTTGAAATGTTGCTCCAGCATTTATTAACCCAAATGGCATCCTTTTGTAAGCAAAAGTCCCCCACTTAGTTGTAAAACGAGTCTTCATTCTATCTTCCTTCTCAACCAAAATCTGGTTGTACCACTGAGAAGCCATCCGGGAAAGACATCATCTCTGACCCATTAACAATTTGCAAGACTTCATCCATAGAAGGCGGGGGATAGTTGTCCTTTTCAGAAGCCTTGTTTAAATTCCTAAAATCCACACACAGGCGGATCTCCCCATTTTTCTTCCTGACTGGCACCAGATTGGCCACCCAGGTAGAATGCCTGATGGGAAAAATAATTGTTGCACTCAAGAGCTTTTCCACTTCCGTTTGGATTAGGGGTTCTAACAGAGCATTAACATGCCTCTGTTTTCTGTACGAAAGGCTTGCAAAATTCTTTCAAAGGTATGATGTGAGTGTAAACTTTTGGGTCAAATACCTTTAAATCTTTGTATGACCAAGCCATTACATCCTTGGACACTGTGCGAGAAAATCAACGAGACTTTTCTTTATTTTTGGATCACAGTCCTTTGCCAACTTGATGTTCTTTGGATCCTCCTCAGTGCCTATGTTCAGGTCTTCAGTCCCATTGTCTGTGGCAGCTACAAAATCCTCGAGAATTCACCCTTTGCCTGATCTTGTCAACATCAAATAGCCTTTCTAGCTCCACCATTCCTTTTGGGATCCTGTTGTCCTTCAACCTCATTATTCCTCTGTCATCATCCAACTGTTCCAGCAGGGTGTCTCTTTGGCCTTCATCAATTATAGCATTCTCAAAGGTGTTAGTACCCTGCAAAAAGTTTACAATCTGTTGATCATCCGAGAAAACTTGAAAGTTTGTCTATATTGTTTGGAACTGAAGGACAGGGGACTAACTCAATTGAGAACTTATCCCACTTAAAATCTTCCAATGGCTTTAAACTTGCAGCTGAAGATGCCAGGACATCAGCATGTGAATTTTGTTCCCTGGGTATGTGTGTCAGATTGAATGCATCAAAGCCTTCTACAAGATCCCAGGCCCTGTGTTTGTATCCCTTCAAATAGGAGGCTTTACACTGGAATTTACCCCTGACTTGACTTGCCACTAATTCTGAATCAGTGAAAACTTGAATGTTTTTCACATTTTTATCCAAAGCAAACTTTAAACCTAAAATCAGAGCTTCATACTCTGCTAAATTATTAGTACATGGGAACTGCAGGCGGTAAGACATAAAAAATGTCTGACTTTGAGGCCCTTTGAGGACTGCCCCTGTTCCAGAACCCTGCTTACATCTTGCTCCATCCACATGAAGTGTCCAAACTTCATTAGTATGTACAGGATGAGCTTTATTAAACTTGTTACTCTGCCCAGTTGTTAAATTGTAGACTCCAATGTCTACCTCTGCAACATTGACAGTCTCATTTGCTGCATTGTACTCTGTAATGGTGTGCTTGTACCTAGGTTCTCTGTCAACCCGCAATTGATTTGCCACTCCTTTCCATGGCAACCACATGTGTGAAAAATCTGTTGCCGAGATATCCATTCAAGGACCTAGACCAATCCCTACTCAACGACATCCCATACCCCATTGGGATATCCACAACTTGGATTTCAATTTTATGTTGAGCCCTTGGCTCAGATGCTAATTGTATGTGAATATTTTGAAGCTCTCCAACAACTTTAACTTCTGACTTGTCCAATTGGACAACTCTCCTTTCAGACTTCATTGGGGTCAGTCCCAACTGCTGACAAATGGCCAGTGGCATAACATTAGCAGATGCACCTGAATCTACCAAACAATTATGTAAGTTCTTCCGAAAAATTTTGACAATCAGTAAAAAGGGGGGAACTTCAGTTTTTCTTTGTACATGGCTAGATTGACATTTGCTATTTTCTTTCCCTTGTCTACGAGGTTTAGCGGCAGGGCCAGAGTATGTCTTTATCGGGTTGTCTCTCTGCTCTGAAATCTGTGCCAGCTCATGCAGAGTAATGTTGGCCTTAATATTTTTCATATCCTCCACTATGTTATATCCTTTGTTAAGTGGAGGAACAACAACATCTGGTACTCTTTGAGCCCCTCCCTTTGGTGGAGGTGGATTATTGCTTGGAGAGGGGTCCGGAGGAACATTGTGAGAGTTATCCGGAGGAGTTGATGTAGTGTTGGGCTCCGGATTCCTGTTTCTCAGGTTGTAGTTATCTCTTCTGTACTGCTGGAAAGCCTGTACTTCATCTATAGGCATTTCAACTACATTCTCAGATTCATCCGGGAAAGAAAAGGAATCCAGGACCATGGCTGCACTGTGGCCAGATGAACTTGGGCCATCAGCAGTTCTTTGATTTTCAGGGAGATCGGATCACCGAGACAAGGCTTCAAATGCATTGCAAAATTCCAGGACAGTCCAACTCCCCATGCTTGAGAAGTGGCATGTATTACGCACCAGTTGGGCAAAGCTAAATCACAGATGTTCACATCATGAGTTTTACCCTTGTAATCTTTATTAGGTTCATATGGGGGCCTGTTAAATCTGTTTGGCTGATATGAGTATCTGTTGGGATTGTCACCAGTAGAAGTTTGCCTTTTAAAACTCAGAAAATCATTGGCCAGCTTCTGAACAATCTTTGAGACTTCTTCAATCCTTGCATTGTCAGCCTCTTTCACTGGGTTACGTACATTCTCAACAGGTGTAGCAGTTGATGGACTTGCTGATGGTAGAGTCTGACAGACTGGCAACATCATCTGATGTGGGATGGGATTAAACACGGGAGCGGCTTGTGTGATCAGAGGAACTTTTTGAGCATTTAAAGGCTGGGGTCCCAACTGTCTTTCCAGAATCAAAGCTTCTTTGTAGGCTTCTGTCAAATTGGTAACAGTGGCATCTCTCTTCAAGAAGACAGAGGTCATGGGATCCAGGGAATTTCTAAAAATCTCTAATGCCAAGTCGGCATTAGGTACATAATACCCAGTAAGTCTACCATAGGCTTTACGGAATCGACATTATAGGATCCGATAGATTCACTTAATTCCCTTTTGATGCTAGAAAGCTGCTGATATAAAATACTGGGGTCTATCACTTCCCCGAACTGTGACACAAAAACTTTCTCTAAATCATTCCAGCTGGTGATAGAATCATTGGTGAGGTTTAAAAACCAGTCATATGCTCCCTCCTGGAGAGTGAACGGGAAGAGTCTACAGGCAACATCTTCATGTTGTACATTTAATAACTTCAGTGCATTCTTGAATGCAACCAAGTGTTCTTCTGCGGTTCTTGTCCCATCATGTTTGTACACGGGGAGATATCTTTACGGATTTTCGGGCAGGTCATGGGCTATACCCGGAATGTTCAAAGCTGTGGAGCCCAACCAATTTGCCATAGCTAATGGATTGACAGGAATATTCTGAGCTCTGGTTGGAGTGACTATCAATGGTGATAAAACTATCTGTGATAGAGATGTGGCCCTTCTGTGGCTACTTCTTCTCGGAGTTTCTAATTCAGGAACAAGGAGCTCTCCAGCTCTGGGGTGGGACCTTGTTACCTGTATGTAGAATCCGGTTTTCACAAGCACTTATAACTTTGCAGTTCTCAACGGGTTACGTATTTGGCAATTTAAAACACTGCCGACAACTTACAAAAATGTCTCGACAATTTATAAAGCTGAGCCACTTTTAAATGTTAAAATGCCAGACTCCGGATAAAATACAGTATTTGTCAAGCACCACATACAGTCGGATTTCCCAACTCAAGTGCACTAAGAACAGATGTTCTCGGCCCTCCTTCTAGCGCCAATTAAATGTTGGTCCGGACTTTCATACACACCCCGTGAAGAATGAGCATAAACACCGGTAACACCCACGGGATGAATCCCACTCACTTTAGGATCTAGCTGGTTATCCAAGGTGTGAGTTACTGAGTCGGGTCGAATGTCTATTCACTCTTTTCCACTTCGGAATAGATTTCAATATGGGTATGTCTGTTACCTTACAGGGGGTTCTTGAACTTGTTCAGTAGTTGCCGAAGTTGTTACTTGTTAACAATCAGATTTAACTTGATTCTTGATCTAGCTCTCATGGGTCAGTAGATTCAAATAAAAGACAAATAAAGAAAGTAAAAAATGGATCATTCACGGTAAGCAAAGAGAGGGTAGGGTAAGGCAAGAAGGGAAGTTTATCAAACTTTAAAGCTGTAAAACTTAAACTGTCAATTTCATCTATACTATCAGCTTCACAACAGAACAAATCAAAGAGGAAAGCGTCCAGATTTCTAAGATCACTTTCAACCAAGAGCACAAGGCAAAATGGAACAGGTCTAACAGAAAATTATAAACCGAAGAGAAGCTGGTTAAAACTGGTATCTTTCACCGGTAGCCTAGCTCACACGGTGAAGACAGAGCAATTAGAACAAGCTTACACCTGAAATCTATAATTTCCCAAGCAAACAATGGAACAAGCTGAAGCCCTAACGGCATATTTAAACTTGATAATGGCAGATTTACAGCATATATCTAACAAACTTTAATGGAACGGATAACGAAGAAGATACACTTATCACAGATCTGTAAAATATTAGGCTCCTGGCCATGCTACCATAGAAAACAGCAAAAGCACATCAACTCCCAGTCCAGAAAACAAAGGATTTCACAAAATTTGCAAGAAATTGCTTATAAGCCTTTTATTTCTAAGTCTCCGCCTCCCGCGATTACATTTTGCAGTTGTATTTATAGACTCAGGACAGATCCCTGATCTTTACAGAAAATATCTTTTCTTAACTGCAAATCTTATCATCTTAAACCCTAGGACCGGGTTTTACAATAAAAGCCATTTTAAAACAAAGACTGGATAAAACCTAACCCTTCTGCAAATCAGGGCGGTCAGCTGTCATAAATGGAGAAGATAGAATCAAATGCAACTTGCATTCACCCACAACTGCAAATAAATGCCTTCATTAATTTCCGTTGGTGAGCCGGATGAGTCACCACTTCTCCGCTATTCCATCTCTGCAAATCTATCCCGGAGTTGAAAATATCTGCCTGCTATTAACTCTGCCATAAATCCTCATTGAATGCCTTCATCGGTAAAATCTGGCAGCTGCTTAGTCATTTGTGGACAGATCTGTAAATACTGGAATGAAACATCAACTCTCGGCACCTTCCTTTTCAACATGGCCGCCTTTAATTAAATTGCATTTGACTTTGTCTTTATGGCCATTTTCCCGCTATCCCGCAAGTGACAGATGGATTCCTGCATGAAAGACAAAAATATTATATTAGCAATTTAATAAACATTAAATCAACACTTTAACATTAAAACAGATTAAAATCCTAATCTTTCTTGCATGTCGGCCTCTGTTTCATCTGATACGTGTCTTGACACGTGTCACGGAATCGTGACACGCGTACGTTTCTGATTACAAGCATTACGGTCAACTTTCTATGCGAGTCGCGAAAATGCGACATGTCGCGATTTCGCGACATGTCGCGAAATCGCGACATCCCTACCAGCATGTTTCTCTCTCCTTTCTTTCGTCGCAAAAATGCGACATGTCACGATTTCATGACATGTCGCGAAATCGCGCCTCTTGCTAGCTGTCGTACAACTCTTTTCAAGCATGTCGCGATTCCCTGCATCTTCCTTGTCTTTCATGCAAATTTGATTTCTCCTCTTTGCTTCCTTCTGGCCTTTGGCCGATTTTCCATTATGTCTTTCAATTTGGCAACTTTCTTCTTATCATGTCGCAAATCGCGACATGGTGGCTCCTTCAAATCTCTTTCATGTCTTTGTCTTTTCTACATTTCTTGGTAGTTTCTCCTTCTCTCTTCTCCGTACCAATCGCCGACTTTTATCGTGAAGATGCCACATTCCTTTGCTTTGGAAGACCCTTTCAAAAGGTGCGGCCATCTCTGCGATTTTGCCCCTTAGACTTTCTTTGCACTAGCCATGCAGCACATCGTTGCAACATTTGTATTTAGTCCTTTTTTGCAACCAACACCCGCGACTTTGCAACATTGCAGCGCATTGCTGCCACTTTGAATACTTAGACGCTTTACCTTCTCCTCAATCAATGTCTTGCGCCTTTGCAACTTTAAAACTTGCAGTGCGTCGTTGCAACCCTTTAACCCTCAAGCCTTTGAACCGCCCGCGTCGCGAAAATGCGACGTGTAGCGCATCGTTGCAAGTTTTACTTTGGAGTGCCTTCTTGACCAATATGCAGCGAATCGCTGCAACTTTAAACTCAGGCTCCCCTTCGGCCAACCTGCAGCGCGATTTTGAAACATGTTAGCGACGTGCACTTTTTGTACTTAAGCATTTTTCCATCAACAACCCGCGAAAATAGAACACGTCGCGATATCGCGACAGTTCCCGTAGCTGCATGCGTTGACCGCGTTGACCGTGATTTTGCGACACATTTGCGACTTAGCCGATTTTCACTCCTGCAGCCCATTTCTCTCTCCTACCGCGATAATGCGACATGTCACGATTTCGCGACATGTCACGAAATCGCTCCTTTCCGTACAACTTTCTTCTCTCTCCTCTGGCCGGTAGCGATTTTGCGACGCTTTCCAAAAATGGAAATGTCGCGATATCGCGACATTTCCAAAAATGGAAAGTGTCGCGATTTCGCTACGCAAAACTGACTTGGCGGGTTTTCTATTTTCCTGTCGCGATTTCGCGACATTTCCATAAATGGAAGTGTCGCGATTTCGCGGCTTTGCCGAAAAGGGAAAGTTTTGGATTTTCATGAAATTTTCTATCTGTTTTCTGCATTCTTTTGCATCGGTGCAAGGTTTTCTTTGCCCATGAAGGACTCTAGCATGCACAAAATGAAATCTGAAAGGCAACAAAACCAGAATGCAAGGAAAAGGACAACTTAATCAAGGAGGCAAGCAAATTTGGATTTGAACCTAAAAATTATCAAGAGGGTCCCTGCTGCAAAATGGGAAGCTTGAGGTTTTCTAAGGATGGACTCTCTTTTTTCAGTGGGGGGTACAGGAAGTATTAGACTTACAAGAAGGATTAGACGTGCCATTATAGAATGCACAATCAGCTAAGAGTGTGGAAAAATGAGAAGAGATAGTGTTTGCATCCCAACTTGAGGAAAATACACAGGACGTAGGACAAGCCTCATCCCCTATTTCTCCTAATTTGACGATGAAGAAGGATAGGCTTTGTTCCCCATGTGCCTTAAATTTGATGATGACGTAAGGCAAGATCTGCCAAGCCCTTCTTTCATGCCAATTTATACCAGCACTCAAAGCAGAAGGATGAAGGTGTCTAGGGTGGTTTCAAGCTCATGAGACAATGAAGTAGTGATCAATGAGATTAATAGGGAAGAGTACTTGGCCTAAATTTTATAGGATATTTTTGAGGGACAAACTCCTCAATAGGAGGTTGCAACAAAATATTTTTCACAGGAGGGCCAAGAGGAGGATTTGTAGTAACAACTAAAATTATTAAGAGAGTAGAATTCCACTTGGAAAGCCAAATATAGAGAAGAACAAACTCTATTTCAAGAGTCCAGGAAAGTTGCATTAAATATGCACAAATTGTATTAGATAATTTGGCAATTTTAGGGGCAAATAGGATGATTGCAACTACAAGAAAAAGTAGTGGAAGTCGAGAAACCAGCCAAAGTATGTAGCGGTGTAGATTGATGGGGCAAAAGAGGTACCCATTACCAAAATAGAATATAAGCAAGGAGTGGATGCTACAATGGATGTAGAGAAACCATATTAAACATCACATTCTATACAACAGGTAATTCAAGAAGATAAGATTGAGGTTGAGGAACCTTAGACCTCAAAACAATCTACAGAAAAAGCATATGAAGAGGATAATGAGGTGGACGCTGAAGAGCCTCAAGTTTTAGGCAAGGAGGAAGAGCCAGAGCATTCTCCAGCTAAGGCAAGGGATGAACAACCTTAGGAGGAAAAAATGGTTCCAGTCAAGCATCAATTTTTTACACAGGAAGAAGAGGCTTAGCATCCTGCATCTACTGGAAACCAGGAAGCAACAACAAAACCAACATATCCTGAGATGTAGCCCAAAAATCTGATATAAAAGGAAAAATTTGTAAGGACATCTCAGTGAAGACCCAAAACTAGAGCATGAGTTGCAGAATTGAAGGAATTGGGTATAAAATCCAATGAGTAATCAAAACTGGATTCTTATAAGGAATGGGAGGTAGTAAATAAATTGTTTTCTGCCCAAAAGGAAAAATTTGAAAAACTGGAAGAAGGCTTCTAAGAGGGCGTGCAAGGAATAAAAAAAAGAGGCCAAAAATGAGGTCAAGAAGCCTCTCAAGAAAATTCCAATTGCCCAACCTCATCATTTTTGGGGCATATATGGGTCGATAGGTGATCAGCCTTCAAGGATGAAGGTATATTTCATGAGGATGGATTTCTATGTCCTATACCACCTGCAGATCAAGCATCAAGTATAAGAACCCCTTCAATGGGAAAAATAGAGATTAAAGTTGAACCTAAACTTGAACCAACAGGGGGCGATTTACCCACAGCTAAGGTTGCTAAAAATTCTAGCATCCCATTTAGCAATGAAGATGCAGTACCTGTAGGCAAAGAGTTACCCCTTCCATGGATACTAGAAAATGGTTGAGCCCACATTCCAAAATGATACCACCAGTTTCTTTGGCTACTATTTAAATATTGAAAAATGCAAGGTGGCTTATACAAGGGAATCACCAAGAAAAATAGTAGGGCCAAGTCATCCAATTCAACCTAGCAAGTGCCAAAAATAGTAGAGATAGGAGGCAACCACTCCAAAAGCACCAAAGGGATGAAAGCCCCAAGACAAGGAAAAAGCAAAGGCCACTAAAAAGAAAAAGAAAAAGACAGTCAGGGCCTATTGGAAAGTTGTAAACAAAACTGGTAATTACCAATATAAAGTGTCATAGGGACATGCCACCCCTTAAGCATGGGGGGATGATGAACCCTAAAAATGCTTATTTTTTATACCACTTTCCTTATAAAATGATGACACTTATTTCTATAGATGTATATATTTATGATAATTTTATACATGTTTAACAGTTTATTTTAAATATTCTTTAGTATTTGTTTCTAAGTGTGTTTTGTGTATATTTCATATAAATTGTTGTATTTTAGCATGTTTTCATCAAGTTCCCACTCGAACCTGGCACCTTCAATTTCATGAAGATAAAACATTCACAGTACACCAATGTGAAGTACTAAGTTAGGTGCATTATTCCCTTTGAAGAGCTTGACTTCTATTTGGTGCTTAACTGATGGGTGTCTACTTACCCTTAGGTGTTTGCTTCTCATTAGGTACCTACATCTTGACTTCTACAGACAAGGCACCTACATCCCGACTTCTACAAACAAGGTGCCTACGTCTCGACTCCTACCAACAAGGCACTCGATTCCCATTGAAGCAAAATTTCATCATGGCTCTGTGGTTAGAAAAATAGAACATGATTTCAATGATAAGTGCATATGGAGTTTCAGCATTGAAACCAAACGAGGGACAATGTCAAAGATGACTAACCATCCATTTTTTAGTTTCTACATAAATATCTATGTAAATTTAGTAAAACCAATATAAGACGTATTATGATAAAATAGAATACGCCTTGATATTTTGCTCGATCCCCTGTATTCATGAATGTGGTTGTAAATTAAAATCAAAATTTTTATTTGTTTCTATTTTATAACAGGGTGTGACCACATATATTATAAATATGCAAGCTACCCCCTAAAAATGTGATCCCAGATTTCTCTGTATATTTTTTTGCTACAAGTTTCAATAAATATTTTCTAAGTAATTTCTGGTTAAATCGACTAATTATTTGGTGAATGATTAATCATGGGCAGAACCTACCTCCATTTTATGTTTTCTTTAGTTTTATTTCATTTTTATAGATTAATTTAAATTCCTGCATTTCCCCTATTTTTGTAAATTCTAGCAATATATAGTTTTAATTTTTGAACGTAATTTAGGTATGCTTTCATAAACGTAGGATAGATTAGTGGTTTGGAAAGAAAAACCAGAACTTCAATGAACACCAACACCCTCCCAAACCATAAATTTGAGGGACTCATCTCTGTGGAGGAAATTATAAGCATATATTGTGCAAGGCTTCTCACAATTCTACGAGCTACCCCAGGTTGAAAAATTAAATGAGGTAGTAAACTTAAACGTAGAAAACTAACCAATGTTTTTACCCAACAGTAATCTCAAACTATCAAAGTTTATTTCAGCTTTGTCAACTGTCCTATAAAATCATCATACTCACTAGAGCCAAAGCAAGTGAGTAATTGAGACTCAAAGTCTGCCCAAGAAGGATTAGGGAGATTTTTCTTCAACCATTGGTACCACTATAAGGCTTTAGATTCCAAATTGAAAGAAGCCATTTGAACTTGATGATAAATGGGGACATCATGGAGTCTAAATAATTAAGCAACATGACATAACCACCCATCCACATCCTTCCCACTGAACTTAGGAAAGTCTATTTTTGACATCTCAAAGGTAATATCATGATCAAAGTAAAGGTGAGAGTCATTGGTTCCCTTTCATTGACCTTAGTTAAAATGTGAGTGTTCAGTATGATACTCAAACTTTCTTGGAATACCTTACAATTTGGACTCAACTTCTACAAGTTGATCTTCTAGGAGAATTATGGAGGTATATTGTTCAGTTGTAAAAGTTTGAAATTTTGCCATCAAGGTGTCACTTGTGGTTTTCAATCTTGTAACAACACTCATTAGGTTATCCACCATTGAAGCATTGTTTGGATCTACCTCTTTTTTATTTACACGAGTTCCACTTGCCATTTAGGATAGCTTTGAACCTTTTTTTATCGAACTACTAAAAATAGAAGTGTGGTTGTAGGAGTTACTATTTTTAGTAAGAAGTCCAAAAAAGTGTCTAGGTGTTATATATCAAGATGATCAACTCGAAAAGGTGGTCACAATGAGATACATCCCACCACATAGATTTTTGGGTACCCCACACTCAAATTTTGTATTTGTGGAATATTTGGCCAAGAAGGGCTAGTAGAAAATAATAAATTTGAGGAATTTTGAGAAAAAAATGATTTAAGATAACAAAACAAATTTGAGTATTTTTAAAGTTATCTAGAGCCTTTTATGACATTTTTTGTGCTATTTTTCGCTATTTTTGGTTTAAAATTTACTCAAAATAGAGTAATGATAAAACCACTACAACTTCTTCGTTATAGCTCCGATTTGCACAATTTTTTAATTTGTTGGGTGCAAAATAATTTTTTTTCTTACATTCACCTAAGAAAATATGGTTACCCTCTAGTTTTCACTAGGGTGTAAGGAACCTACTATTAAAATAAAGATCACACACAAAATACTGAAATATAACTAAAATATATGCAATAACAGAATAATACTATGCAGAAAGTAATTACAAAGTTGAAACAACCTCACAAATAACTCAGAATCATAGGCCTATTCGAGGGGGAAACCTACTTCAATATTTCATTAACTTGTAAAAAGATACCTTCATACATGGCTTCATGCCTTTTAAATGGAAAGTTGCATGCACTCCTACCTAAAGTCTCAAGAATATTCTACCAAATATCGATTACAATCTTGATAACAGTTACATGTGATGGCACCACTTGGCTAGGTGTCTTACTTACCACATACATTACAAAGTATTACAAAATAAAATTATAATAGAATCCCCCACATTGGAAGTGGGTCATTACATAATAATAAGAATTACAAAATAACGTTAGGATGGGATCCTAACATAAGGATATTTGGTGCAGGGGTAATTTCTACCCTCTTCCATCTCCTAAGCTTCATAAACGGGTGTTGTGGTTGGCCTCAAGACAATTTCACACAAGAAACTACCTAGGATCTTGATGAACTAGTTGTAAACTCAACTAGACACCTAGCAAAGAAGTGGTAAACTTGCCCTCCTTCTTACAAAAAATTTATCCTTGGATCTAATTACCACTAGTGTAGAACTCAAATGTGAAGCTGGTTTATTTATGTGTGCAATAAAATATATAGTGCTACAATAGAATCTCATGTATGTTAAGTGGTTGTAACAATTTTCCAAACATGGCCAACCACTTAACTAACAGATAACAATCTGCTAATCTAGGATGACAACTAACTGCTAGAAGACAAAGGACCAATCTAACAACTTAACTAGACATCCAATAACTTAACAACCTATTTCCAACATGGGCATACTATACCTCATGTGAATACAAAGTGTAAGAAATAGAAAATTACAATAAAATAATAAATAATAACTTAGGCTTAAATGGATAAGCCTAAGTATCCTCAACAGTACATATGGTTGATACTATTTTGATACATGTCCTAAGAGTTAATAAGTTGGTGTAACAACTTGATACAATGTTGAAACTATGGATTTCTAAAGGGGGCACATAAGGTTGTGTTAATCTAGGGAATTGTCCTAACTTCTAATTAAGTGGTGTGCCTCCAAAACTAATTTTCAACAAGGTTGGAAATATTTGTAAAAGGCTTCCCCTAACCTCTAGATTAAGGTCAATTTATTTTTGTCCTCGTATTTCTCTCTCTTCTACTCTAACTACTTTGCATGAAAAATAAATACATAAAATGAAATACATGAACGTAAAGTGCAAAAATAAAAAAATTAAATGCATGAAGTTTAGAATGTGAGATAAAAGCAAATACATTTATCACTCCATAGTGAGGATATCTTGTGATCATTCAACAAATGAGAAAAAATGTCAATTAATTTATTTGACTATGAAATTGATAAGCAAATGATAGGATGAGCTAGAAGAGTTGTACCCAACCATCACACACTTCACAAACCACAAGGGGTCTCTAATGTGATGTGCAAAGACTTGCTAGTTTATTACTATTGGAAATTTGAGCAAGTTTTGTTGTCATTGATGTCAAAAGGTTTGGTGTCTAGTTTCATCATCATTAATGTCATCAGGTTGTTTTTCCAAAAGGCAAGGAAGTGTTTAAAAGGAATAGGATATAATATTTATTTTAAATATTATATGCCTAAAGAGGCCTAAAATATTGAAGACCCAAGGAAGGAGAAGCAAGTCTAAAAGGAAATAATAATATTATAATATTCCTAGCAAAAGGTTGAGATGAAGAAAAAGGAGGTCCAAGGAGTCATTAAAAATAAATCCTTGAAAAAACCCATTTGGAAGATTTTAAAGGTTATTATTTAATTTATTTAAATTAAAATATTTTAACCATAGGTTAAAATTTTGATTTAAATAAATATTAAAGGCGCCAAAAGTCTAAGTTTAAAATTCAATTTAAAAATTGAAAGCTGACGTGTTGGAGTGCATAGCAAAAGGTATAAAAGGGGGCAATGTTTTTTATTTCAATTATCCATGCAAATTTGTATGCCCAAAGTAAAAACAATTGTGCGCTACTTAAGAGGAGAGAAAGGAATTCGCATGTGTTTTTAAAGTGGTAGACTTCATGATAAACCCTAGTGGAGAACCAAATTTTTTCCAAAATTCTTGGTAGCGCAAGTGGTGATCGATGGCTAGTTAAGGCATTTGTGCAAGACAGGTTAGGGGTTCAATTCGCATCCACTTCATTTTGAATGTGGGAAGAGTTTTGATTAATTTTGAATCATCGAAAAGCAAGGAATAAAGCATAGATCATGCACTTAAGGTTTTGTGTTGGCCACGTAGCCCAATGGTAGCCTAGCCTTGGGCTAGGATGCTGCGACGATGGCAAGTTTTGGGTTTGAGTTTGGGCGCGTTCATTGTGGGCACTAATTTTTGAAGACATGGGTAATTATTCGAGGTAAGTGCTTGATTTAATTTTTTCCAAGGTGTGAATAGTGCTAGGGGGTCATGTGATAGTTGTGAAGGTGCCTAAGGTCAAGTGATTAATTTTTTCTAAAGGTGAAAGATAGGGAGCCATAAGGTTGGTTGATAATTTAACTTTTAATTTTTAAATTAGCATTATAAGTGAAGATTGGAGATATAAGGTGTTAGAAAGGAAATTAATTGTGTTGAATGTTATTGTGTGAAGATTGGTTTATAAAGTGTTTTCAAATAAGTTTAATTATTTATGAACTGAATATTGTTTTTGTGAATTTTGGAGATGAGGTGTACTTGAGACTTGATATTTTTGTATGGTAAGATAATTATTAAGGGAAATAATTGAGTGGAGATTTTGAGATAGATTGTTGCTATCTAACCTTAAAATTGGCAAAAAGGATTTGATTGTGATTAAGAAAAGTTTTTAAGACATATCTCCATAAAAAAAAAAGGTATGGGCACATCTTCCTTATGAGTGAAATATTGTTGGATTGAATGCAAAGTTCGAGTGAAAAGGATTGTTTGATAAACATTGTTGGAAATGTTTGATAAGGTTTTTATGTGTATGATTTATGGATGTTGAAAGAACATGAGTACCATTGTTATGTGAGATTGATAACTATCTTGAGTTAGGGTTTGTGAAAGAACATGAGTATCATTATTATGTGATATTGAGAATTATATTGAACTAGGAACATGAGTATCATTGTTATGTGATATTGAGAACTATCTTGAGTTAGGGTTTGTGAAAGATCATGAGTATCATTGTTATGTGAAAATTGGAATCATCTTGAGTAAAGGTTTGAGTTCAATAGTGTGAAATATTGGAAGTATAGTGAAACACTTGGTTAGAGTTTGTAAGCAAGTTGTGTTTCATTGAATGAATGTTGAAGTGAAGCTGGGTGCACATTATTGATTGAAATCATTGGAGTGATAGATCAAGATTTGTGAAACAAATTATTCTTTATTTCTAAAGTGATTTGAAAGAGAGTTTGAAAGTATTGAGTGTTTTGTGAGTGTGAAACATACTGAGTCTCTAATCATTCTCTATATGTTTATGTGGTTAAACAAGATTTTGAGTGAAACTTGTTTGAGTGATTTAAGAGGTTTTCTGAAAGAGATTAAGTTGAGTTTGATATGCAAGTATTGTAAATTTATTGAGTAGCTTTTGTGAAAGCTTGCAAGCATATTTGAGTAAGTCCTAGAGGGTACTTAAGGAAAGAGTTGAGTAAGATTTTGTGAAAGCTTAAGGACATATTTGTGTGAGATTTTGTGAAAGCTTGCAAGCAGATTTGAGACAAGTCTTAGTGAAGAATTGTTGAGCATATTGGACAAGTTCTAGGGAGGACTTGTTGGATAAATTTGAGGTAAGTCTAGTGAAGACTTTTTGAGCATATTGGACAAATTATAGGGAGAAATTATGGACAGATATGAGGTAAGTCTTGGTGAATACTTGTTGAGCACATTGGACAAGTTCTAGGGAGAACTTGTGGATAGATTTGAGATAAATCTTGGTGAAGACTTGTTGAGCATATTGGAAAAGTTCTAGGGAGAACTTGTGGATATATTTGAGTCAAGTATTGGTGAATAATTGGTTGAGCAGATTGAGCAAGTTCTTGAGAGGACTTTTAGATAAATTTTAGACAAGTCTTTGAGAAGACTTAAGAGTAGAGTTGATTGATTGATTTTTTCAAGCTTTGTGTTAAGGCTTGGGGAATATCTAGCAGATATTATTTGTGATTGGATAAATATTTGTGTTAAGGCTTGAGTATATATTTGAGGACAAATTTTGGTGTATATTTGAGGGTAAATTTGTGCCATACCAGAGACAGACTTGTGATCGGATTTGTGCTAGCTCGAAAATAGTGTTTAGTGCAGATTTGAGATAGAGGTTGAGCAGAGATGAGAGTAATCTTTGGAGGTGACAAAGTAGAGGACAATAGTATCCAGTGGATAGATATCCATTAGCCATGACAATGAGGATGGATGTATTTAGTGGAGAGAGATCCACAAGCTAGTGCAATGGAGGTAGTAGTCTTCTAGAAGTTCACTAGCTAGAGTAGAGGAGAAGGAGTTCTCCTGTCGATAGAGATCCATAAACCAGCAGAGGGGAAAGAGTTATCCTATGGATAGAGATCCATGAAATTGATTAGGGTATTGGTATCTCCTTTGGATAAAGGTCCATAAATATTGTAATAGGGAAGGATTCTAAGAGATTTGTTGAGAAAATTTTAGTGAAATATTTTCTTCGTGGAGTAGCCCACATTGGGTGAACCACATTAAATTAGTGTTACTATTGTGTGTGATGATTTGTGCATTGCTTTTATTACTATTTTTGATATTACCATTGATATATTGTATAATATTGTTTGAGAAAGAAAAAAAAAAGTTGGTCTTATACTGTTCACCCCCCTCTCAGTATAAGCTTGTGTTCTTCAATTAGAACCTAATAAGTACAAATCACAATGTAGGCTTCACAAAGTGTAACTTTGAGTTATCATGGACAAAAAATAGTTACAATTAGCGTCCTAGGCCACTATTCATAGAAACATTTTACCCCTAAGTTACTTGGGTTGAAAAATAATTACTCCTAGTAAAAATAAATAGTTGGAGGTAACTTTAGGAAAATGTTGTACCTCCAAATGTTGCATATCTTTATTTATACCTATAAAAATCTTCAAAGGCTTCAAAAATTATTAGGGCACTACTATTAGGAATTATTCCATCATAGTTAGGAAACATTATGTTTAGAGTAATAAATGATTACCCCTCACTAGGTGACAAGTTAGTTATGGGGGGCTATCAAATACCACTCACAAGGAAAATAAGAAGTAGGGTAGTCATAAACTACCATTCACAAGGTCCAAGTACTTACTATCCTAACATGGATGGTAGTTAAGCCATAATTCAAAAAAATATGTATATAAATACTCATCATATCTAATGTAATCGAATAAAAACATTGAGTTATAACATGTGGTATCATAGCAGGTAGAAGTAAGAAAGAATCATCCTCTAGATTCGACACAGAGAAGCCTTGCTATCAGTGCTAGAATTTGGATCTTCTGTTTCCTTTTTGTGAAGTATAAAATGTCCCAAGATAGGCCCTGTTAGTGGGTTTACCTTGTGGTTGCCTTCTCCAAGCATGTCAAGTCCCTGAGTAGGTCTAAGCTATGCAATTGGATGTTATTAAACAATGGCAATATGCATAAAGTCTTGAGATGCTTAATTTTATGTCTCATGAATTTTGATATTCATTGTTTCAATCATTTGGCACTCCCAATCCTATCACATCCCTATCATGTGTGAAGTTTGTCCTATGCCATGTCTATTTTTTCTAGTGTTGGTTCCCTATGGAGAATTATTACATGGTCTACCAATCACACCAACTCAGCTTCCAAAAAGGGCATCTATTGTACCAATAATTTCTATATTTACATCCTTGGTATGTTTTAGTCCATTATCATTTGGTTTTGTTTACCGTTGTGTGTCCTAGGTAGTAAGAAGCTTATATGGTCTTCCTTTCTCCTCAGTCTTGCCAATATGGCCTTGCTTGAGCTATCTACCCTTTAGCTTGATCCTCTATCTCACACCTTTCTGTAAGCTTATGGTTGCATTCCATTTCTAAGCAAGTTCAAAGGGGCTAATCAAGATATCATTGAAGCCTTTGTAATTTTATGGAATAATGGTTATGTTGTTGTGCGTAACATCCATTTTAGAGTTACTATTAAGCTAGTGGTTGAGGTGATAGAACTATTGGTGAAAGGACGAGTGGTGCAATGATATTATGAACTTGAGCTCCAAGGTTTCCCAAATAATTCAAATATTTTCAAGTGGAAGGGTGCTACTATTGATCGTGATTCGATACCTATGCCCTAGCCCATAGTGTCTATTATAGTTTTTATGGATATTTTGCAAGCTTCCCTTCTGCAATTTTTTTTCATAGCTCCTTTACAGGTTTTTTAGATAGTTACCTCTCTTAAGACACCCTTGTGTGGGTATTTCTCAAACTACATTTTTGTTTTTTGATGTCAGGTGTCCATCCAACCTTCTCTATTATTTTTTGGATCCTTTTATTTAGGTTGTTGCTGGTCAAATTCGTCGCACAGTGTATTTAATAATATTTTAAAAAGGTTTGGAGTGATAATTTAATTGGATTAATATAGTTTTAAAAGTTATTTTTAATTATTAATATGGAGTGATAAGGAAGTCAACTAGATGATTTATTTAAAAGTTTTTAAATTTTGAAAACTTTATTTGAGTTTTATTTTAAAAAAATATAGAAATTTGAAACATTGAATATTTACAAATTTAATTATTTCGGAGATAAAAAGTTTTCAACATCAAATGATTAGAAAAAACATAAATTTACAAATTTCATATTATTAGTTTCTAAAACTAGGGAGACATATGATTTGCTATAAATTCCTTGAATCCTCCAATAAATTATCCTATGAATATCCCAATAATGCTTGATTCTTTTATAATAGGTGCCTCACACCCAATCTAATCCATCTATGGACCATGCATAGATTAAATGATCCACCCAAGTGAGGATGGATGGATGGATGATCCACCCAAATAAGGATGGATGGATTAACTAATGAGGATACACAAATATAGAATCATTACAATAGCTTTTTTAACTATAGACCATGCTTTTCTATATTTTTATCCTTTTTCGTTTGGCCTTTTTTAGATTTTTAGCTTTTTGGATGTTTTTGCTTTTTTGCTTTTCTAGATTTTTGAAAATTTTGCATCACCAACTCTAACATTCTCCCTTTTATGAAAAATGGTGAAATTTCCAACTTCATATTTGTATTCACATGTATTCAAACTTTCAAGTATTGCTTTTCTTTTCTTCTTCAACATGGGTGTGATATGATGTGTCCTTGAATGTAGGTATATTAAAGGATGTACTACTTTTTGCCATGATATCAAATGAATAGACGCTAGTATTTTTTATCCAAACTCTTATAAAGGATGTTGGGAATAAAAATATTCACCCTCTCTTACCGTAGCTTCAACTTCAACTACTAAAATCACACATAAAAATTTGCTTTGACTCTTTAAACATAGCTTATGCTTCTGCTTGTCTATTTCAATTTGATTACTTCAGCTCTCATACCTTTTTAAAGGTATGAACCAACTAGGACATGAATCTAGGACCTCCATCTATTAAGGTTACTCTTCCTATGAGATTTTGGCTTTTCCTTTAACCATTTGGAAAACATCCTAGAAGGGATGCCACTTTTGGGTAAGACCCAAGGAGGTAGGGGTATCTATTATGCCAAAAAAACCTAGGGCTTGCACATAGCCTACCACCTTTGACACACGCAAGGAGCATGCCTAAAACAACACACAACAAGAACAAACAAAAACAAACACACAAAAAACTAAAACAAATAAAGCATACTCCTTTACTGTGTCGACAAGAAAAGGCACAAGGCAAAAAAACACTAGCCACATGGAACAAACACGCAAAAAATAGAGGAAAACACAATAATAAATAAATAAATAAATTTTAAACAAATGATAAAAATAAACATCACCAAAACATGAAATACACAGAAAAAACCACCAATACAACATAACAAACACTACCATATCAAAAACAACAAAAAGAAACAAAAAACCATAGAACACAAAACACATAGAAAAACCTCAAATACAACATAACAAAAAAAAACCAAAATAGAAACAACAAAAAGAATTAAAAACACCACAAATGAAATCAGGAAAAAAAATACAACAAAAACTAAGCCAAAGGAGCAATTGAAAAATCAAACAAAATATGGTAACACTAAGAAAAAACCAAAGCTTAAAAAATTACCAAAAATATCAAAAATTGCTTAGCAAAATAGCCAAAGCTTCCAACATTGCCATAAAGAGATTGACTATAAACCTTAGGATTATGGCATCCTTATCCTTTTATTCATATCTTGCTTCATTCCAGTTGGGACTATAGGCTGGTTGCTTGGTACCATGACATTAATATTAGAATTTGTATGGTCTTTTTGAGGATCCATTTTTTTTGTAGTTTGAACCTACCCTTTTTTTTTACTTGGGTTGGTTTTCTACATTATAATTTTTTCCCTTTATTGTTATTTCTTAGCATCAATGCAAGCTCTTTTAATGATTTATCATCATGCAATCCTTCTTGTTCCTTCTCTTCATAAAACTATGTCTCCATAATAATTGTTTCTATTTGACCATCCTCATCATCTACTTGCTCATCCGTGGAGAGAATTTCAAAGGTGTTAGGAGAAATAAATGTTTTCTCTTTTGTTGCTAATTTTTTTGTGTTTTTCTATTTAGGGTCCTTATGTGGACAATACTTGGCTAGATGAACATATTCATCAAAAATTCTACATCTAAATGGAATATCGTCATAATCTACCACTTGGTCACATATTTCTTCCCCATATTGTAAAGTAATCTTCTCTATAAGTGGTTTGTCAAAATTAATCAAAACACAAATTCTTGCATAAATCATATGCTCTAAGTGTTGGGTACAATCAAAAGTCATCATGTAAACTCCTAAATAATTTCCAATTGTTTTGAATATCTTTGGATGTCAGTATTCTATTGGAATACCAAATAAACAGACCCAAATAGGGGCAGTTGATGGCATCTCTTCCTCAAATTTGAACTTGGTATGCTAGGGCTTCATGAAGAGCCCTGCCCTACCAAAAAACCATGGCCCCCCTTGAAAAATGTTCTCTCTATATTCTTCATTTTAAAAAATAAGAAAGTAGCCATTAGGGTATATAAAAATTTGCAACTTACCTTTAGTGCTCTAGTTATTGATAGCCCATTGCTTGAAGGTAGTAACAGTTAATCAAAATCCCATGAATCGACAAATTAGGCTTTTCCTCTCAATCACATATATTCATTTCTGAACATTTGTTATTTCCAACTTCACTACAGGGGATCCATTAGTTGCTTTCATGCAACCCATATTTGTTTTCCTTGGAATGACCTTTGGCATCCTCAATGGTTTCCTTGGCAATCATTGATCGTGTTCCCCTCTTGTTTTAGGTTTTCCTCCATGAATTACTTCTCTAAAATTTATGTTTGACTTAATGCATGCATCTCTGTTGAAACCCTCCATCCTAATATCCAAAAGATGAAATTGTAGGAAACCCTAAATTTTCACTATAAACCCTAATGTAGCTGATTTCACCCTCAAACCGTTATGTTAAAAGAATTTTTATAAATCCATAATGTGTGTCTTTGATTCCCTAACCTTAAAAAAAATTGATTTCCACCATTTCATCACCATTGGGCAGTAGTCCTGACCACACCGTTTATATGCAGTTGTTATGGATCAACCAGTCTATGATTTGAATGTAGGAGTCTTAATCATTGCTCCAAAATCCTTCTTAATCGATTTTTTGAGTGCTTGATACTCCTATTTTCAACACCAACTCTGAGCTTTAACACTGGCTTTGATACCAAATGAAAGTTCTTAAGGTGGAGAGATACAAAAAAAATCAATAATGCAATTCTAATCTAAGATAAAATGAACATTAATGGAGCATGGATATCACCCAAAAATGGTTAGTGAGTGTTTAGTGATTAAGTTAAACCAATTCTCAATACCCAAAATATCCTTATACAAAATCTCTAATTTCAACAAACTATGTTGTTGGTCCAAACTAGAAAATTAGATCTAGAATTGAAACAATCAACAAAAAACTGTGAAAAAGATCCACAATAGTGCATCCAATGTGTGCTCTGAAAAATGATGATTTTTCTATAAATTCTTTTAGTCCTCCAATAAATTATCCAATGAATATCCCATGAGATCCACTTTTACAATGGGTGCCTCACACCCAATGTAATCCATCTATGGACCATGCATAGATTAAATGATCCACCTAAGTAAGGATGGATGGATGGAAGATCCACTCAAATAAGAATGGATGGATTAACTAATGAGGATACAAAAATATATAGAATCAATACAATAGTAAAATTTTAAATATAGACCATGCTTTTCTATCTTTTTATCCTTTGAAACTTTGGCCTTTTTTGGCTTTTTGGCTTTTTTACTTTTTTTGGAATTTTTACAATTTTGCATAACCAACTCTAACACAAATAATATTGTAAGTTGTTCTTCATGAATAGTACATGAATTATTAAGGCTATTTACATTCATATCACTAATTATTATTGAATTTTATTTGATTTATTATAAGCCTTATTCTACATGTTAATTTGCTCATATTATTTTACTTATATCATTATTTTGACCTTATTATATTGTGGCTATATTATATTCGATTCTATGATATTTGTGGTAGTATTGAGACTTAAAAATCCATTAGTGGTATCAGAGCTACCACTAGAATTCCAGATTGACAAGAGTTAATTTTTAGCCACTATTACAAATTCAAGTTTATCTAGTTTGATAAAGTTAATTTGGGGTCTATCCACCTTGAAGACAATGAGGCTCAGACTCTATTTGAAGTTCATATTGAATAGAAATTCTAGGGTATTTCCATGGTTGAAGAATAACCAGTGAATACTAGGGCTTAACTATATTGATTTAAAGGCTAATAAAATTTAATATAGTTGATCATTTAGGGATATTTCCAACCCTTGACATTGAATATTGAAGGCAAAATCAAATTTAAGATAGTTGATCATTCTAGGCTATATTCAACCCTTGATATTGATAGAGGGTTCAAGGACATAGATATCCCTTAACATTGATAGAAGATTCAAGGACATTCAACATCACCTTGAAATTGATAGAATATTTAGGGGCATTCAACTTCTCCTTGACATTGACAGAGAATTCAAGGACATTCAAAGTCATATTTGGGAAGAAGAAATTATGTTTGGAAAACAATCATTTCTCTTACCATAAATTATCAATCCGATAAGTCCGTAAACTTACGAATGTCCTACACAGTATATGCCTACAGTGTGGGGAATGAATCCTTTTGTACCTATTTAGTTTGGTGGGGAATATTTGTGCATTTTGATTTCAGCCAAACCAAATAAAATTAAGTGCAGAAAATTAAATAAATAAATTACAAACTAAAATTAAAGTGCTGAAAATAAAAGTGTGGGAAATTAAAATGCAGGAAAATAAAACACACAGCTAAATTAAAAGAAAGCAAGAAATAAAATAATAAATCTAATCTACAGAAAAAAAATAATAGAAATAAAATAGGGGAGGACTACTACAGGGAGTGGGCCCAGGCTCCCATAGATAGTCCACCTGGTTAATCACATAACAATTGCTTTAAGAAACTAAGAGTATTTGCACTCTTAATAAATTATACAAAAAATAAGATAAAAAAATTTTGTGTAATTTTTCATTGTCTTCATTCATATGGCCTACATATTTATATAAAGCGTAGCTAGATCTCATTACAATAACAAATCAATCTATTTTTAATCACATAACGTGATTAGTTATAGTTGGTTCATACACAAGTATTATTCTACTATTGAATATATGCATGTTCATTAGAAGGATAAATATAATAATCCTTAGGTGTACATAACAAACAAATCCTAAATTAATGCATACTAAAAATAATGCTTTTAAGAGATTTACAAGGTCAACCGACCAATCGGTTAATAATAAGTGTTTTATTCTATTTTAATAATAATGCATGATTAGAATATTTCTCCTTTGTCTTCACGTGCAACAACCTCCTTAGCCCATTGGTCAACTTGTCAAAGTTGACTTGGTGCATCTTCTCAATGGGAGCAAGGTGGGAGAAAGGTACCTACTCCCTCATAAAGATGCCACAAGTAGGCACCTACTTCTTCATCAAGGCACCTTCCTATTGACTTGGTCAGATCAAGTCGCATTCAATGTATAGCATCAAGGCGCCTTCTTGTAGAGTAAGGTGCCTTAGTGTAGAGTAAGGCACCTACCTATAGAGTAAGGCACCTACATAAAGGCACATAACTAAAGAGTAAGGTGCCTACTTGAAGATTAAGGTGCCTACATAAAGAGTAAGGTGCCTACCTGAAGAGTAAGGCATATACCTGTAGAGTAAGGTGCCTACCTGAAGAGTAAGGTGCCTACTTGAAGGTGCTTACCTGAAGAGTAAGGTGACTACCTATAGAGTAAGGTGCCTACCTATACATCAATTCACCTCCAAATGTATGGGATCAAGGTGCCTTCTTGCACAATACCATGTCCAAGTGGGATGTAGACTGGAAAACACCATATTAGTAGCAAAACCTGCATTTATACATAGTTTCCACTAAAAATACCAATCAAGCATAATACTGGATTTTCTATCAATTATATGCATAAGTTATATAAAAATACATCTCTAATGCTAATTAAACCAATAACGATGCCCCTTAATAATGTATATAAAATGAGCATTTTTGGTGCTCATCATCCCCCCATGCCTAAATATTGTCACGTCCTCGTGACAACAGCCCCCTGAAATATTTATATATATAGTATATATATATATATATATATATATATATATATATATATATATATCATAAGAGTGAGGCATCAGGAGTAAGGCACCCCCCATCATCATTTATTTTTTAATTTTTATTTTATTTTATTTGAGATGGTCCTAGGGTAATGATATTTTTCTCATGTATGAGGCAGAATTGTAATGGGAGAATTTCACAAAGGGAATTATGGAGGCATCTTCTTGGTATTAACATAGAAATTATTTTTAAAATAACTATGCACATAATTAATGAAAAACTCAGTACATACCTGGGTGAATTTTGCAGAACCTGATGTGTATGATGTTGATGGTGTGAAATGTCTTCGTGTTGCTTGTAATCATGGTGCACTAGAAAATGAGATTGTTGGTGCATCTTGGAGTAATTTTTTTCATTTTTTCTACCATAGAAGGGAGCATGCCCAAAATAGATCTTGGTTCATCATTTTTTTAGTTATCTACATCAAAGAACATAATGTCAACTGCAAAAATTTGACCTTATGCCTTTAAAATTAGGTGGCCAAGCTAGAAGACTATCAATGATCCATCCTAGGAATTTGGTTGTATGTGCTATGTACTAGAACGTCTTCTCCACCAAACTATTTGTGGGAAATAATGAACTCTTTTCACTATGACAATAACTTCTCCATGATTTTAGATCCTCACCATCTCTTTGCAAAGTTGGCATTCTCCTCCACCATAGTGAGACTCTGTCTCTTCTTTGTATTTTATTTTCCACATATTTTAATAGAATGAAATGTTACCGTAAAAAAACTATAATATTGGCACTATGCATTAAAAAGTGGAGGTCATGCAAGCCAGGTAACTATGCAGCCTGGTGTGCAAAAATTTGCATCCCATATACCACTATTAGAGGATTTATGATAGCCAACAACTCCAATCTTTGAAACACCAAGTTCCTCATCAACAACACATATAAAAAAAATATTTTAATCCTGCTTTGACGTATCTCAAGAGCATTGAACTCTTTGAATGCATCGCAGGGATTAATATTTGTGCATTATTATTTTCTCACCATGTGCTCCTAAACATGTCACTTTTTTCAATTGATTAGACTTTATACAACCCTGATACACGTGCATCTGAATCAAAATGATCTCCCACTCTGAATTATTTTCTTCATAGGTAGAATTAGAGCAGCACTACGATCCTCTATTTCCTAGAGTGAGGATAAATAAATCCATCCATCATCATCTACAACATGTGTTGGGTGTTTTGGTGTGACATTTTCATGAGACACATCGTTGAGATTTATGTGCTATTATTTTTTGCCACTATGAGCTCCATTCATATGATTTATCATGCTCAGGCACCATGTGGCCTTCTTGTAGATTTTTGACATCTGGTTACTTTCAGGATCCTCCCCTACTTTATTTAGCTACCGGTTAGAGATTTCTCATTTCTCTTATGGACCAATCTGATCCTAGGGAAAGAGGATACTCTCTTCCAATAAGTAGCAAAAAATAAATCTTTGTTTCTTATCTAAATTTTAACTTGGAGCCTTTTCAGCAAAGTATTTTTTGTTTGCAAGAGATTCAGATTCACCCATACTCTCCCCCACTTAAATTGGTGATGCCCTCATCACCAGTAATAGGTCCCTCTATGCAACAGGTTTGTAACCCTCTGAACATCAGGTCCCACACTGAACAATAGGTACCCCCAATCTAGGGAGAAGAAGTTTGAGCACTACTGGGTATAAAGTGGATCTGCAACTCTCTTCTCAAGGAAGGGCTACAACTTCTTTTTAGCACCTAGCCATCATATTCTCCATAATTTTTTTCAAATATATGGGCACCACTCTTCCTGGTGGGAGAGTGACATCACTTATTGGTGCCTTCCTCTAGGTGGAAAAAGGCATTGTTGTACTGGGCTAATTTTAGGCACTCTCTTCCTGGTGGAAAGTAAGTGCCTTTTTCTGCTTTGCTGCACTCCTAATTGTAGGGCACGAGATGTCACATCCGTTAGGCCTAGTTTAAGCTGGATCTCCCTAAATATCACACTCATGGTTGTGTCTTGTGAAACTAAACACATGAAAGTAGGGAAAATAGGAATCATGCATGTGCCTGAGGCCCTGGATCTTAGGATACGTTTAGATTGTATTTAGAGGGAACGATGACCTACAAAGAAAAAACACATGAAAGTAGGAAAACAAGAATCATGAAATTCATTCTTGTTAGGCCCTAGCTCTTAGGATACCTACAGCTTGCATGTGGTTCATGATTTCCTACAAATCAAAAAATAAAAAGAAATTTTATGCTAAGCAGGACATGTTCCATGCGGTTTTTTTTAACCATTTGAGAAAATTCACATAATTCATTTTTTTTCAAGAGTAAGGTGTCTTTATATGGGAGTAAGGCACCTTTATATGGGAGTAAGGTACATTTATATGGGATTTAGGCGCTGGAAGTATGATACCATTGAGAGTAAGGCACCACCTCATAATTTTATTTTTCAGGAGTAAGGTGCCTTTATATGGGAGTAAGGTGCCAAAATTAAGGCACCTTTATATGGGAGTAAGGTGCCAAGAGTAATGCACCTTTATATGGTAGTAAGGTTCCAGGAGTAAGACATATTTATATGGGAGAAAGGCACATTTATATGGGATCAAGGCACATTTATATGGGAGTTAGGCACTAGAAGTACGATGTTGTCGAGAGTAAGGCACCCCTCATAATTTTTTTTTGCGTATCCTCATATTTCTCTCCTTTTTTTAATGAATGTGTGAACATTCATAAAAACTATTGGTATGGTATGGGGTCTCCCCCATGTCGATGTCTGATCCAGTCTCACAAATGTGAGGTATTGTAAATGGAGCCCATCAACTGTTTCTTGAACATTGCCTTGGCATTCTATTTCGCTCTTGGTGTAGCATCTCTAACTCTATTTATCATTCAAGCTGTAACAGTCATGCACCTTGCAACAAAATTTTCCCCCAAGTTCCACAACCACCTTGGGCTGGAAGCCTTTCACTTGATTAGGGTTACTTAGCCTACCTTCGGGTGCTTATGTTTCCAAGGAAAAACTCTGCTTGCTTTCACCTATTTGTACTGGATTCTACATGATTTAGGTACACAATATGGTTCATATAGTGCTATTGCAAACTCCATGTATGAATCTCAATTCACAAAATCTTCATAGACAACTCCTTATTTGTCTACATCACACTTCATGCTATCTTGCAAAACATAAAAGAAAAATCTAAACTAAAGGCATTAAAATAAAATTCTAACTATTTTTTTTTTTAAATGAACATTGTAAACAACGTTCTTTGTGTTGTTGGTGGCAATGATGAAGGTGGGGTCTCCCCCATGCCTACATCTGAACTAGTCTCTAAAAATCATTTGTTTTGTTACCAACTAGTTTGATATGTTGTAGCATGAGAAGAGCATTTTACCCCATGGCCTCAAAACCAAACTTTTTCAACTTAATGGCAAAATATGTAGGCTCGAAAATGACTATATGTAGTAGGTAATCATGGCATAGTAGTATTTTAAAATCACATGCTAGTTTCTGATTCACCAGGTCACCTTAAGTGTAAGTGAAGAGCATACTCCATAACAAGATGTTCTTTAAATTTTACTCTGTCATTTTTTTGGCTGCTAATGTCATTGTTAAAAATTCACCAATGTTGAGAAACGTTAAGCCTGTAATTAAAATTGGGCTTCTTTGAGGTATAATCTCCTAAATGGTTTCTGTGTAAAAACACACCCTTAAATATTTTCAACTATATCAGACCTGGGTTGTGCCATTCCTTTGATTTCTTGAAATCATTCAGAATACGATGGAAATCCTTCATTGCCTGATTTTTTGATTTTTTTCAACAACACAATTTATTCCTACTTCTACACTTAATATGGTACATTAGGTTCATTCCTATATTTACCTGAGAAGCTAGAAAATTTAAATTGTTGCCTATGGGATTTGGATCTGACTGTGTTGGCAATTATTTTTGGCCTTGTAAAAAGGTCCTTGGTGGACTCACGCTTCTCAGGTAGAAGATCTACAGGTAATTTTAAATGGGATTTTTATCTAACTTGTAAATCATAACACTATAGTTTTGACACTCCCCGGCAATGGCACCAAAATAGTGAGCAGAAATTATGTTTGGAAAACAATTATTTATTTTCCATAAATTATCAATCCGGTAAGTCTGTAAACTTACGAGTGTCATGCATAGTATATGCTTGTAGTGTGGGGGAATGAATCCTTCTATACCTTATTTAGTTTGGTGGGGGATGTTTGTGCATTTTGATTTCAACCAAACCAAATAAAACTAAGTGCAAAAAATTAAATAAATAAATTACAAACTAAAATTAAAGTGCTGAAAATAAAAGTGTGGGAAATTAAAATACAATAAAATAAAACACACACTAAATTAAAAGAAAGCAGGAAATAAAACAATAAATCTAATCTAATGAAAACAAATAATAGAAATAAAATAGGGGAGGACTATTGCAGGGAGTGGGCCCAGGCTCCCGCAGATAGTTCACCCGGTTAATCACATAACAATTGCTTTAAGAAACTAAGAGTGTTTGCACTCTTAAGAAATTATACAGAAAATAAAATAACTTTTGTGTAATTTTTCATTGCCTTCATTCATATGGCCTACATATTTATATAAAGCACAACCATATCTCATTACAATAACAAATCAATCTATTTTTAATCACATAATGTGATTAGTTATAGTCGGTTCATACACAGGTATTATTCTGCTATTGAAAGTATATATGTTCACCAGAAGGATAAATATAATAATCCTTAGGTGTACGTAACAAACAAATCCTAAATTAATGTATCCTAAAAATAATGCTTTAAGAGCTTTACAAGGTCAACCGACCAATCGGTTAATAATAAAAGTGTTTTATTCTATTTTAATAATAATGCATGATTAGAATATTTCTCCTTTGTCTTCACGTGCAACAACCTCCTTAGCCCATTGGTCAACCGGTCAAAGTTGACTTGGTGTGTCTTCTCAACGAGAGCAAGGTGGGAGCAAGGCGCCTACTCCCTCATCAAGGTGCCACAAGTAGGCACCTACTTCTTCATCAAGGTACCTTCCTATTGACTTGGTCAGATCAAGGCACCTTCTTGTTGACTTGGTCAAATCAAGGCACCTCCAATGTATGGCATCAAGGCACCTTATTGTAGAGTAAGGTGTTGATGCGTAGTCGTTATACCATCATTAATTCTCAATGAATCTATCAATCCAGGGTAGTGTACAAGGCTATCTGTGGGAGAAGAAGTGAAACAGCTATAACTTAGGTCAATCTAGGGCAACAAGTCTTATTGGTGGAACCGGTTGTGTGGGGGGTTTTGGAACATTCCTATCTCTAAATTGCATAAATTAAATCTTAATCTAAGTTGCAGAATTGGAAACTAATCATTAACTGTAGAAATGAAGTCCTAATTACAATTGCAGAATGAGACCTAATTATATTGCAGAATTAACGATTGTAGAATTGAAAGTCTGATCCTAATTGCGTAAAGGAAATCTAATTACTTTTGTAGTAATGAAAGTTTAGATCTAATGTGGAAATAAAAACTATCAAAGTTCTGTAACAGAAGGTTGTCAATCTTCTGTTCAGATTTTGACAGCAAAACATAAAATGCAGGAAATTGCTGAAAAACAAGAAATTCTGGAAATAACAATCTGAAAATAAAGTGGAAACTTTGCTGAAAGTAAGATTGCAACTAAAAATTTAAGCACAAGATTAATCTAAGCATAAATAAACTTAATACTGCAAATATTGTCAACTATTTACAAGCAATTGAAATAACAAGTTTTACAACTCATTCTGCTGCAGCAAAATCAGAATAAAAACCTGCTTTGTTAGTCCTCCTCCTAGGTCTGGAAGTGGCCAACCTCTTTGTCCGTAAGAAGGTGTAAGTCTCTCTCTTTTTCTAAATCTTAATCACACTCATTTACAAGTAATTTGAAATAGAACTGGTGCACTTTATTGATCAAAAGACATGATTACAAGAATTCTCATCGAAAAATCACTACAGGATCGTAATAGATCAATTTCTAGTTATACTCTGTATTTTCTGCTAGCTTCCTTACTCTATTTTCTACCTCATTTTCTATCTCTCTCTCTAGGCTCAACCTGAACGGGAGCAATATTTATAGCTATTCTATGATCTGATTACAAACAAAGAATATCTCAAAAGATCTAATCCTACAATGCTGCAACAAATTCTGGTTTTATCCTAGAAGAGGACTAAAACCTGATCTTTCCCTTAATGATGGCTTTGGTCGGCAATGACGGCAAAGACAGATGGAAGATATTTCTCTTTACTTTTTCCAACCTTTATTTCCCTTTTTCCGGCTTCAAAAATCGGTCAAAAGGTCAAAAACACATTCTGTTCTTCATTCCGAAGATAAGTGGCTTCATTTCGAAGACAATGCAGTTTTCATTCCGAAGATCGCTCATTTCGAAGATACTGCATTCTCATTCCGAAGATCGCTCATTCCGAAGATACTGTATGCTTCATTCCGAAGATCCGCTCATTTCGAAGACGCTGCATTCTTCATTCCGAAGATCCGCTCATTCCGAAGATGCTGTGTTCCTTCATTCCAAAGATATCTGTTCATTCCGAAGATACTTCGAAATGAACAAATGTATGATTTTCCAGTGATTTCTTCTGCATCTCTCAGGTGGGTTATCTCCTAAGATCAAATTCTAATGGTCTTCATCCCTTTCCTCATGTGAATTCCATGCCTTGCTATTTATGGACAGCTGGCTGGAATTTATATGGGAAAGACCAATTTTTGCTGCACGACAATCAGTTTGCTTGCACTGTTGCCAGATTAGGTGAAGTAAATGCTTTGTCAAATCAAAACAAGATTAGTGAAATGCTGCTATTATTCTAAGCATATCCCATTGTAGCAAATCATAGCAAAAAGAACACAAAACTATGCAAAAAGCTATAAAATCAGCATATAATATTTCAAATACATTGATCATGCAAAATGGTTAATATACAACATATTGAATCAACTTAACTAACATATCAGATAAAACATAAGAGTTTATAGGCATTTTTAGTGTACAAAACATGTTATGATTGAGGCATTTCCAGGCCTCATCATTTTCCCCCCAACTTATATTAATGCATGCCCTCATGCATTCTGTTGGGCTATGGAATCACATATGTCCATGTTTAGATTCCATGACCTGTAGAATAACTTCTTGCCTATGTAATACCCCCTATTTTCCTGAATGTTTCTGAGCCAATCTTCAAATTGTTCATCAGGCTGGGCATCTTCTTCAAAGTAGAATGGAACTGGAGTAATGATGGTTGGAGGCCTGAACCTGAGACCTATCCAGTTATGTTGCATGATCTGAATCAGTTGGACTACACCTTCTCTCTTCTTCTGGACCATTCTAAATTGATGGGGGAGATAGGTTCTCTTTTCCTCAAAGACATGGAAAGTTCATTCCATCTGTCTCTGCATACTGACAATGCTGGGAAGAAATTGTGATCACAGAAATTGTTAAATCTGGCCACACAGTCCCTCAAATTGTTCAAGTACATTCTCTTAATATCATCCCTGTTCATCATTGAGAAGTGCTGCTGAGTGATATTTAGGTGATTTGGTTGGATTGCTCTAACTAACAACTCAGCCCTTGTTTCAATCACTTTATTCTGTCTTTTCTCGTGATCCCAATAAAGCTGATTTTGCAAAGTAGACATAAATGCTCTCAACTGAACATCTCCAATGTAGATTTGAGGATGAGAGTCAACTTCCTCCGGAATGAAGAAACCGTGTAAAAATAGTTCACACAGGAGATTTTTCTGCTCAAAAGGACTGTTAAAATATGCTTCCAAAAAATCTTCAATAGTGTCCAATTTATAGGGAAGATTTGAAGTAATCCTCATGACCTGCCATCTGAGGTACTTTTCCTTCAAAATAAGGCTATAAAACCTGGCTGGTCGTCTAAATTGGACTAAAAATTCAGCAATTTGGCATAAGTCAGACACCTTTTCTTTCAATGCCTGAATTTTTGTGTCCTTGGCTTCTAGCTGTTTTGCTTCCAATTTGAATTTTTTAGTTTTATTGGCAAGCTGTTCATATCTAAGCATCCAGCTAGCTATGTCTGCATTGTACTGCTCTAGAGACACAATATTAGGTGGTCTTACTACAAGGGGGATCCTAGGCAATAGATTTATCTGAACTCCTTTTTCTCGCTACTTCCACTCGGTCGTTCATCTGTCAATAACTCTACTTGCACCCCCTTATTTGCTATTTCTATGGGGTTGTCATCAGATAGTATTTCTACTTGTACCCCCTTATCTGTTGTTTCTACTGGAAGTGTAGCAAGTTGAAATGCAGGGATCTCAGTAGGAGTACTTACTTGAACATTTTCTTGTTGTTGGGACTGTTTCTGTGTTGGTGGCTCATTTTCAATATCCTCTACAATATTCCTCACCATTTCTGAAGCATCTTCAGAACAAGAAGGCAATGCTTCAGAATAGGATGGTGCTGCTTCAGAATGAACAGGCACTTCTTCAGAATGAAGGAGTGTTGTCTCAGGATGAACTCCCATGTCTGCTTCATCGGAATCATCTGCTCTTGATAAACCCAGAAGCAATTGAGCCAAATTATCTTCATCATGGGATATAGTCGGCTATTTTTCAGATTGTGACAACAATTTTTTTAGTTCTGCCACTTCCTGCTGAAGCTCTGCAATTTTTCTTTCTTGCATCTCAATGATGCTTTCTTTCTCTATGATCCATCTGGTCTGTGTTTTGACAACACTCCTTGCTGCCCTCAGCTGCTCTGTGATGTCTTCCACTTCTGTTTCTGCTTTAGAAGTTGATGTAGACAAATCAGTTGCAGTTGGTTGCTCAACCAATATTTCCTCTTCTTCTGCAATAGTTTGTTCTTGTTCAAGAGGCTCTGTGAGACTGTCTATAAGGATATCTACCATATCTATAGCCTGTTGAACTGTAGCCTCTTCCAAACCAACCTGCTTAGTTTTTGCCTCAGCTATCTGTTCAGGGAATTCTGGAAAGTTGTCAGATGCTGGTTGTATCTCTGTGACATCTGGCTGCTTGGTCTATCTTCTTCCTCCATGACCCGTTCTGAGCTTTCTTTCAAATGGATTCTTGTAGACCTCCTAGTTCCAGATGCAAACTTCTTCTTTTTGCTCTATTTTCTGGTGACAGCAGGGGTCATGGGGTCAGTTTTAGATGCCTCTGTTTCCCTTGTTTCACTTCTCTGTTCTGATAAGTCAGTTGCAGCTTCAGCAAACCAAACTTTCTTTTGTTTTTTTGCTCTGCTGCTAGTTCCAGATCCTCTTCTCTTTTGTCTCTTAGCCTGTGAAGTTGAGGGTTCAGGAGCAAGGTTTTCTGCTGCTGCTGTGGGGTGTAGTTCTGTAACAGCTTCAGGGGCACCTTCTGCAGCTTCTTCTACAACATCCTCTGCAACATTTTCTGTAGCAGCTTCTGCAATATTTTCTGTAGTAGCTATTTCCTCTTCTACAACAACATCAACAGTATTTGGTTCTTCTTCTTCCTCACTTTCATCCCCAAAAATGACATCATTTAGGTTAGAGTAAAACCTATCAAAACTCCTAGGGTTTCCTCTAAAATGGTGTTGGCAAACTAATTTGATGAGGCCATGATGGCGAAGGCTTCCTTTACCCTCCTGATATCTTTTTGCCATGTTCTTCAACTCTTGATACAGATATAGGGGAAGATTTACCCTAACTTCTGGTTGTTGTCCACCATGTCTGAGATGGTTCAAAATTTGTAGATGATGCCCTGACAACAACACATACTGCCCTTCATAGGTTAAAAACTTAATTACCCAGTGGCTACTTCATCCCAGGGTTCCTACAGGCTGGCCCTTTTTAACCCTTTGCATGTGTTGTTATGGGTTAAGTATTCAGGTTCTCTATCATTTTCTTCTACAAACTGATTAACTACATTTGCCAATGTGTTCTTGCCAGATCTAGTAATTGAAATCCCTTCTAATGGTAGCTCTGTAATCTGACTTAAAATTTTAGGGCTTACCTCAATAGACATGCCGTTAACATGTGCTCGGTTGTTTCTGAACGTATGGGCGAACATGCCAGCTAAATCTTCAGAAGACCCATTGAATTTATCCAGAAATGTCATAAACCCTCCGTCTTCAAAAATCTACACAACTGCGCGATTTTCTCGGAGGTAAGTGGTATCTGCAGGCTCTGTTCTGATCTTTCGCCCCATTTTTCTCTGTTAAAAAATCGTATACTGTGGTTGTTGTTCTACTGCAGGATTTCTGGCTGTTTTCTATTGCAAATTTGCAGAGTTTTAAGTTGAACCCTTCGTTGCCCTGTTTCTCGTCTTCTTCTTCGGAATGAACCGTATCCTGTGCACTGTACCTCGCAACACGTCTTCGAAAAGAAAGATGGCACACATTTCTACTTTTGCACTGTACACCTGTTTGTTGATAATTGCATGGATGTCCTTGCCGTCAGATCCACCTCATTAGTTTTGCAGATTCTCACGTGCATGTTAATTGTCATTAAAAACTGGTGGCATATGGTTGGTCATGTTCTCCGTATTTCCAATGAGTGCAAAAAAAAACCATGTGCTGATTGACACGTGTCCCTTCCTCGCATGCAACTAAGAAAAAATCTTGATTTTGTCGTACCTTATCTTCTTGGATGCCACGTGGAAATGCTCTTTTCGAAGATTATAACTTATTGCGCAAACAAAATTTCATTCCAGATTATGACCTCATTCCGAAGACAAATCCTCATTCCGAAGATTATGACCTCATTCCGAAGACAGGTCTTCATTCCAAAGACAAATCTTCTTTGTAAAATTTTCATTCCGAAGATAGATCTTCATTCCGAAGATCAATCCTCATTTCGAAGATTAATCCTCATTCCGAAGATCAGGCTGTATTGTGAAAGTAAATCGTCATTCCGAAGACAGACCCTCATTCCGAAGATAAATCTTCATTCCGAAGACAGATCTTCATTCCGAAGACATATCTTCATTCCAAAGATGATGCAGCAAGTCGTCATTCTGAAGACCAAGTTTCATTCTGAAGACAAATTGTCATTTCGAAGACAAAGTTTCTTTCTGAAGACAAAGTGCAACATTCATTTTGTTGTCATTCTGAAGACAATTTCATTCCGAAGATAATACAACAGGCACTATTTTTTTGGCATTCTTGTTCCGAAGATTAGGCAAAAATCAATATTTTCATTCTCAAAACATGTTTTTAAGTATGCCAACTCTTATGAATACCTTTTATGCTAATGGTTAATTGTCACATACTATATACCAATCATTTTACAATGAAGAAATGTAAGAAATATATACCTGATAAAAACAGGTTAATGCCGCTTTTGAAGAATGACTCGCTTTTGTTGATATTCTCGCTGATATTTTCTGCAACATTTCAAAACAAGTGCACTAGGTGAATTTGTACAATGATGGTTCAGAAATTTCTCAAGGTTATGCATGCCAGAAAACTGGTTTTCATGCACACCAACTCAGTAGTGCCTTAAGAAAAGGTTTTCACTGCTGGGTTATTCATTTTTCTCTTTTTTTTTTTTTTTACCTCTCCTTTTCTCTCTTTTTTTTTTTTTCTTGATCCTGACTATGCCCATGAAGGAATTTCATGATTTCCCCTGAAACCATGCCCATGAAGGAATTCATACTCAGAATTTATTCATCTTTTTGTTTTCTATTTTTCTAATTTTTTTTTTGTATTTTCTGTTTTTTCTTGAAATCCACTGATCATGTTGATTGTTTTGAAGTGGAAGAAGGAATCTCTTCCACCTGCTGTGTATCCAAACTGTCAAGTTGCTGCAAGAATTCCTCTTTAGTCGGAGGTGTATGGTATACCCCGAGGCGATGTCCATTCACTACCAACTTTCTTCGTGACCCATCAATAGGGGATAAACGAGCCGCTCCGTTGTTAAATACCTCTTCAATCCAAGAAGGTCCCAACCATCTAGTTCTCGCTTTTCCAGGGAAGTCTTCATATTGAGAATCAAACAAGTAAAGCCCAATCTCCTTGTTGAAGTTTCCTCTGCTGAATGTGACTCGTCATGCCACAGCCTTCCTCTTGCTCCTGAATTACCTCAGTTTGGTGCAGAGCATCCAATCTAAGTTCATCCAATGCATTCAGCTACAGAATCCTGTCTGTCTGTGCCTGTGACAATTCAATTCCAATTTCCAGTGTTGTGCGCAATGTTAGTAGCTCAAATTCAATAGGTAAGAGAGGCTTTTTACCAAAGACTAGTTCATAAGGTGTGAATCCAATAGTGGACTTCCAAGTAGTATTGTAGGCCCAAACTCGCTTCGTGTAATTTATCTAGCCAATTTCTCCTATGAAAAGCTACTATTTTTGTCAAGATGCGTTCTAGTTCCCTGTTTGTTACTTCAACCCGGCCATTTGCTTGTGGGTGGTAAGGTGATGATTTCCTATGTTTGATTTCATACAATTCTATAAATGCTTTTATGACTTTGGATGCAAATTGGGGTCCTTGGTCTGTGGTGATAGACCGTGGAGCTCCAAATCTCTGAAAAATTTGAGTATACAAGAAATCGATGACCTTCTCTTCACGAGCATGTTTGAAAGCACGCACCTCTACCCACTTTGTCGTGTAATCAGTGCATACTAGAATATGCACCTTTCCTTGAGAAGGTGGATCAATAGGTCCTACAAAATCAAGCCCCCACCTCTCAAATGGTTCTAAAACCATTTGAGGCTGCAGTGGCATCTCATTTGTATGAGTGGGTTTCCCCATTCTTTGGCATGCATCACAATGCCTGATGTACTTTTTCACATCCTTGTGAAGAGATGGCCAATAATATCCTATCCCCAAGATTTTTCTAACTGTGCTTTTTACAGAATAGTGTCCACCTGAGGGTTCATCATGACAAGCTCTAAGGATATCATACACTTCATCCTTTCGGATGCACCTACGTAACACATGGTCAGGACTGCACTTAAAAAGCATACCCTTAATCCATTCGAAAGAAGAACTCTGTTTGATCAATTGTTTTTTTTGTTTTGAAGTAAAATGTGGAGGAACTTTCCCTGTGACCAAATAATTGGCTATATCCGCAAACCAAGGTGATTGAACTGATATAGCAAATAGTTTTTCATCAAGAAAAGTGTCATCAACTAATTCCCCTTCATCTGTGTTCTGCAACCTAGACAAGAAATCTGCCACAACATTAGCTTTTCCTGGTTTGTTGATTATGGTGATATCAAATTCTTGCAGCAACAACAACCAACGAATAATTCTTGCACTTACCATAGGTTTATTCATCAAATACTTAATGGCCGTATGATCTGTGTGAATAAATATTTGATAACCCGTGATATAATGCCTGAATTTGTTGATGGCATAAATTATCGCTAGGAATTCTTTCTCGCTTGTTGTATAATTTTTCTCTCGCTCCCGTCAAGTTCTTGCTAATGTTGTAGATGGTATAATGTTCACCATTATCAATTTGTCCTAATGCTGCTCCAATTGCTGTATTGGAGGCATCAGTCTGAATGTGAAATGGTAATGTCCAATTAGGTCCTCTGAGCATAGGTGGAGTTATCAATTTCTCTTTCAAAGCTTCAAATGCTTCCTGACATTTTGCAGTCCAAGAGAATTCAGAATCTTTAGTCAATAAGGCAAACATAGGATTGGCTATTGTACTAAAGTTGGGAATAAACCTGCGGTAAAAACCAATGTGTCCTAGGAAGCTTCTGACATTAGTCTGAGTTTTAGGAGGAAGGAGATTCTTGATAATTTCAACTTTCTTTGGATCAACTTGGATCCCTTCAGGAGAGATGTGATGACCAAGAACTATCCCTTCCTTCATCATCATGAAGCATTTATCTGGATTTAAGGATAAGTGGTATGTTTCACAGCGAGTTAAGACTTTGTCAAGATTTTCCAATGTGAAATCAAAAGTTTGTCCACATACTGTGAAATCATCCATGTAAATTTCAACACTTTTGGTGGTCAGATCAGCAAAAATTGCTAGGACTGCTCACTGAAAAGTTGTTGGGGCATTACACAAACCAAAAGGTAAAACCCTATAGGCAAATTTTCCCCATGGACATGTAAAAGTTGTCTTTTCTTGATCTTCAAGTGCAATCCGAATTTGATTATATCCACTAAATCCATCAAGAAAACAAAAGTATCTTTTTCCAGCAAGAGTATCTAACACTTGATCTATGAAAGGTAATGGAAAATGGTCTTTGTATGTCACCTTATTCAACTCTCTATAGTCTACACATACTCTCATTTTTCCATTTTTCTTAGGAACTATTACCAATGGAGAAACCCATTGACTATCGGAAATTGGGTAAATGAATCCTACTTCCAGGAGTTTTTCAATTTCTTCTTTCACAATATCTCTTAAGGTAGGATTCAATCTTCTTTGAGGTTGTCTGACTGGCTTGACTTCTTCAGTATAGATTCTATGGGTACATATATCAAGATGAACTCCTGACATATCTTTGTAGTTCCAAGCAAAAGCATGAACATGCTTCTGCAAAACAACTATCAATTTTTCTTCCTCTTCCCTAGTAAGTCGGTCGTAGATGTTCAAAAATTTGCCTGGCTGGACTTCTATTTGTTTTGTATTTAGAAGGACCGAATTCACTCCTTCATACTTGGTGTTTAAGGGATTAAGAGGACATTGTTGAGATGGGAGAAAAGAAGCAGTTTCTGTTTTATTGCTGCTTGAGGGAAGCATATCTTGTATGGAACAGTGAGAAGGAAAAATCAGATGATGGTGCCATCCATGTGGTAGTGAAATAGAGTTTCCCTGTGATAGCACAGATGATTCATCTTCAGATTTTTGATTCTCCTCATTACTTATCAACTGTTGGATATTTGTTGCTTCCCCTTCTAAACCTTGTTCATGCAGAACATTCATCAAGATTGTTTCATTTTCTAAGTTTTCTATGTCACTGAGGTCTTCTGTGTGTTCTCTTACTACTAAGGTAGCTAGTGTAGAAATGACCTCTTCTGGTTCCTCATCTGAGTCAAAAAACCATAACTAACCTGAAAATTTGCTAGATGGTTTTGCAGGAGGATATAAAGAAATTTGTTTCAGCTCAATACCATTTGAAATAGTCATATTTCTAGATCTGTAGTCTATGAAGGCTGCTGCAGTTGCAAGCCAAGGTCTTCCCAAAATAATGGGATATCCATGTGCTGAATTTCTTGGCTATAAAACCAGAAAATCTGCAGGGAATTCCCAAGAAGAAACTTCTATAGGGACATCTTCAATGATTCCTTCAGGTTTTGCAACTGACCTATCAGCCATTTCTAAAATTGTAAATGTGGGGCTGAGATGTTTGAGTTGTAATTGTTCCATTGTATCTTTAGTCATGACATTTATTGCAGCTCCTAGATCCACTAAAACATTTGATATTGGTACTGAACCTATGGTGACTGTGATAACTGGGCTTCCTGGATCACTATACTTTGGAGGTAGTAGTTTTCCAGATAAGAGATCAGCTATCTTCCCTTCAACTTGCACAGTCTTGGGGAATGCTTTCTTCTTTCTTCCTGCTCTTTTAATGCACAAATTTTAGATAGTACTATTAATTTCTGGTATTTCCTTAATGGCTTGCAATAAGGGCAATGAGATAGTCAACTTTTTGAGTTCTTTGACCAATTCTGACTCAGAAATTTTTGGTATTGCATTAAGTCTTTCAGGATATGGAACTATCCCTGGTAATTGTTCTGCTTGTGTCTCTTTTTCTATTGTTGGTTCCAATTTTTCTATTTTTGATGATTCTTGCTTTTCATTATCTTTGATTTCCATTAAAACTGGTTTAGGTACAACTTTCCCTGAACGGAGTTGGATGTCACTACAATCAAGAACATTAATTTCAATATTTTCTTTAGCTTCAGCCACATAGACAGGAGGTGTCTGTCTTACACTGTTTGGATTAGTGACTAGCTGAGCTAGCAATTGAGGTTGTTTCACTTGCTATGTTTGCTGTTGTTTTTCTTGAAAATTTTGATTAGGTGCAGGCAACAAATGCTGAGTTTGACCTTGATTCCTTTGCTGCCTTGGATAGGACTGGTATTGTTGATTCCACTGTGGTTGGTTTTGCACCCAATGTGGATTAGTTTGATTTTGATTCCAAGTTGGATTGTTTTGATTCCATGAGGGGTTGTTTTGATTTTGATTCCAGGCTGGGTTACTCCAATTTGATTGTGGCCATTCTTGGGAATTTATCCATTGAGGATAATTCCAAGGACGTTGGGGTAGTTCTGATTGTCCCCAAGGCATAGTACCAGGATTATGCCCCCAATTTGTAGGAAAACGAGGGGGATTTTGATATTGAGAGAAATTTCCCCCTTGTTTTGGTCTAATATAGTTGAGTTCCTCAATCTGGTTTTCTAACACAGTTTTGAGTTGTGGTAGTAGGTGGCATTGATCAGTTGAATGCCTTTTTGAACAGATACCACAAATGGCTGAGATAGATGTTTTATTCAAAGGAAATTCCTACAAAGCATGTTTACTTCTACATCTTGGGAAATAAATTGCCAAAGGTTCTGTGTTTTTAGCTTTTGCAGAGATTTCCCCTAAAGTAGTGTTTAGATGCACTAGGATATCAGTTTTGAAATTTGCAAGTTCCTCTATCAGGTCCTTTACATCAGTACCATTTGTGTGGCTTTTTCTTCTTCTCTGCTTAGTGCGAGAGTAATTCCTACAGAGATCCATAATTTCCTCATTACTGAGAGTGGTTACATCCCCTTTTCCCATCAAATCCAAAACTTCTCTGGATTCATCTTGCAATCCTCTCAAAAATATGGTTTTACATAATTCTGGTTCTACTAGTCCACATCTCCTTTGAACAAAGGAGAACCTATCAAGATAATCTTCCAAGGTCTCATCATCTTCCTGCTTGATTCTAAATAACTCATATTTTCTATTCCTTACACGGCAATATTCCTAATATTTGTCTAAAAAGATAGTCTCCATTTGATCCCAGGTTCTTATGGAATTTGGCTCTAAGCTCATGAACCAGCGTAATGCTGAATCCTTGAGAGTTGAGGGAAAAACCTTAAGTTTTTTATTGTCATTTATATAATCATAGGTCTGACACACTACCTTGAATTCAAACAAAAACTGGTCAGGATCTTCAGATACAACACCTCGGAAGGTTGGAAGTACTGAAGGTGAAATGGTCTTCATGGGAGAGTTTTGTGTTGGATTTGGATGAATAGGATATTAAAATGTTCTGGACGGTTGGAGTATATCCTAATCATCCCCTTCATTATGAACATAGCCATGCCGGCCATCTCGCATTGCCTCCTTCTCGCCATAGTTTCTTGTTTCCTAGGAGAAGTTAAAGCTTTCCAAATTGTTCTCTCAAGAGGTCCAAGCTTTTCTGTTGATGAGTCTGATGAATTATCTTCCTTAAGATATTCTGTTGATAAAATTGGTGATTTTTGTAAAATTCGAACCAATGTTTATTGAATATTGTGCAGTTTAAATAAGACTGCAATAACAAGAATTACCGAAGGTTGCCAAATCAACCAGCATACATTTAGCATATTGTTATAACAAAATAACAAATGCATATAATAGGACAAATAATGAAATAACAGTATAACTACGCTAACATCCCCCCTTATTACATTATTTGGGTAATAGGATAACTACGAGCTATACTAACATCCCTCCTGATTACATCATTTTGCAATACAAAGAGAGCTACGAAACAATTCAACTTTGACACGTGCAAGTGCATTAGTGAAAATGTCTGCAACTTGAGCATCGGTGGGAATGTGCTGAAGCTGAATTCGGTGCCTCAAAACTTCATCTCGAATGAAATGATATTGTGTGTCCATGTGTTTTGTTCTTTCATGATGGACTGGATTCTTGACTAGGTTCAAAACACCCTGATTGTCACAAAACAAGTGTATTGGAGATTTGGATGGATGGCCCATACTTGTCAGAATGCGATGCAACCATATCACTTCACACATAGCTTCACGTGCGGTGCGATACTCTACCTCTGTTGATGAAATAGCAACCACCTGTTGCTTCTTGCTGTGCCAAGAGACAAGACCGGATCCAAGATGAAAATTATATCCTAAAGTTGACTTGTGATCATCAAATGATCCGGCATAGTCAGAGTCCATGTATCCTTGCAAGAAGAATTTGTTGTTCCTCTTGTATTCTAGGCCATATTCTATTGTGCCACAGACATAGTGAAGAACACGTTTTTCTGCTTTCCAATGAGTGGTCTTAGGCTCCCGCATGAACCTCGAAAGATAGTTGCAAGCAAATACGAGATCTGGCCTAGTATTGGTCGGATATATGAGACTCCCAATCAATCGTCGATAGAGAGTACCATCTACCCGAGGTGAATCATCATATCACGATAACTGAAGTCCAGTATCCATCGGAGTTGCCATTGGCTTGCAATCAGTCATGCGATATTTTTCTAGCAATGTCTTGGCATATTTTTTTTGAGAAACTTTGATGGAGTGCTCCTTCTGGCTGAATTCTAGACCACGATAGTAATGGAGAAGTCCGAGATCTGACATCTCAAAATATTGACACAAGTCTCTTTTGATAGTAGAGATCATAGTTTTTGAACTCCTTGTAATGAGCAGATCATCAACATAGAGTACAAGAAACACTATCTCAGAACCCTGTTTCTTGAAATAGAGGTTTGCATCTGACGGACATCTCTTAAAACCATGCTGCAAGAGGTGATTGTCCATTTTTATATACCAAGCTCGAGGAGCTTGTTTCAGGCCATATAAGGATTTGACCAATTTGCAAACTTTTTGCTGTTGTCCTTCCACTGCAAATCCTTCTGGCTGAGTCATATAGACTTCTTCTTGGAGATCACCATTCAGAAAGGCACTTTTGACATCCATCTGATGAACTTTCCACCCAAACTGTGCTGCCATCGCACAAATAACTCGAATTGTTGTCATCCGAGCAGTAGGTGCAAAAGTTTCCTCATAGTCAATGTCTTCTTTTTTAGCATAGCCCTTTGCAACAAGATGGGCCTTATGCTTATCAATTGTCCCATATGCTTTGTACTTGACTTTATACACCCATTTACATCCAATGGATTTATTTCCATGCGGCAGATCGACAAGCTTCCAAGTTTTGTTTTTCATCAAACACTTATACTCTGCATCCATAGCAGCCTTCCAATGAGGCTCACCAAGAGCAACTTGTACTGATGCAGGTTCAAGATCGTCTATGGAAGACATAAACACCTTATCACTATCAATATCCATATCTTCTGTATCTCTTGCTTGGATCTACGTAAAGTTCTTCAAAAGATCGACACAGATCATCAACCCCAGTATTCTCTGTTGTAGCTTTCTCCTGTCGAGCCATGCTGTGAGTACGAGGCCTATCCAAAGTCAAATCTGGTGGAGTAGATAACTTAGAGTCTTTGATTTTATTTGTATACCACTTTGGATTATTCTTCTTAGGTGTTGAAGAAGATCCAGAAGAACCTCCAACCTTTGATGAAGGAGATTTAACAACCTGAGTTTCCACAAGGTCTAGGTATACATCTGATGTGTTTACTGATGTGAAAGCCTCATCAAAAACAACATCTCTACTTATGTTAATATTCTTGGTTAAGGGATCAATCAAACGATAACCCTTAGAGTGCTCATCATACCCATTTTCTTTCAAGAATGTAGAAAAACCTCCAACCTTTGATGAAGGAGATTTAACAACCTGAGTTTCCACAAGGTCTAGGTATACATCTGATGTGTTTGCTGATGTGAAAGCCTCATCAAAAATAGCATCTCTACTTATGTGAATCTTCTTGGTTAAGGGATCAATCAAACGATAACCCTTAGAGTGCTCATCATACCCATTTTCTTTCAAGAATGCAAAAAATTCTTTAGAGGTGAACTCCCCCCCTCGATCTGAGCGGAGGGTCTTTATAGAAGTCCCTGACTCCTTCTCAATAGATTTCTTGAATTGCTAAAAGAAGCCAAATGCTTCAGATTTTAGTTGAAGAAAAAATACCCACATCTTTCGTGAGTAATCATCTACAAATAACTGAAAATACCTCTTACCCCCACAACTGTTGGGAGTGAAGGGACCGCACAGATCAGTATGAACCAACTCCAGAGGTTTCTTTGCTCTAGTAGAGCTCTTTTCAAAAGGCACTCTGTGCTGCTTTCCTGCCAAGCAGTCAGAGAAAACTGGTAAAGTGGTAGAAAGGGAAGGAAGGCCCTTAACCATCTCATACTTACTTAGCTCAAGTAAGTAACCAGAACTCAAATGTCCATATCTCTTGTGCCATAGGGAAGTTGCCTCCTTTGTAGAGACTGTCATGGCAAAATTTGGAGTAGAGATAGTATCTAAGGCAAATAAGCCATGCTTATATGAAGCGGTTGCAATGTTTTTACCCCTCCTGGTAATTGAACAACACTTCTTGCCTCCCTCAACACTAAAGTTCACAACCATATCTTTGTCCAGAATTTGTGTGACTGACAACAAGTTGTTTGCCAATCCTGGAACATAGAGGACTTTATCAATCTGACACTTACCATCAGGAAGAGTGACAGAAATAGTGCCTTCTCCCTGAACCTTGTAGGTTTTATCATCAACAATAGTGACAGGTTTTCCCTCTTTGGCCTCAAAAGACTCAAACCACAATTTGTCACCAGTCATGTGCTTACTGGCTCCAGAATCAACATACCATATAGGATCCATCTGCTTGGACACTATGGTAGTCATGAGAACTTTGTGAGCTCTCTCAGAATCCATGTCAGATTCTTCAACAACAATATTCACTTGTTTGTTCTTTTGTGGTTTGTTTCGGCCTTTCTGTTTTGATTGCTTATTTTTATGCCAACATCTATTTGTATCATGACCTTATTTTTCATAGATCTTGCAATATCTCTTTTTTTTTTGAGGTTTTTGAGTTTGTTTCCCTTTTGAATCCTTTTGTGAATTCCCTCCCTTCTAAAAATTACCCTTCTTCTGGTTCTGCCCTTTCCTATTGATGTAGAGAGCAGTGTTAGAAGAATCATCTCTCTGTAGTTGGCGTGCTTCCTCCTCTTGAAGCATATTAACCAATTGTACAAAAGTAACTTTCTGTTGTGATACATGAAAGGAAGTAATCAACACCCGATAAGAATCAGGTAAAGCTCTCAATACAACTGAAGTAAGGAGCTTGTCTTCAAATGGTTCTCCCAAAGAATTCAACTTTGCTTTCAATTCAGAAACTTTGCAAAGAAAGAATTCAACTGTCTCACCCTACTTCATGCTTAGACTATGTAATTGAGATTGAATAAATAGAATGGTGGAATCATTATTTCCCTCATATATAGTATTAAGGGCATCCCATGCCGCTTTACTAGTTGCACAGTCAGCAATATGGGGTTGGACTTCATCAGACACAACAAGCAAGATGAGCACTTTTGCTTTACTGTCTAGCTTATCAAAGTATTTTTGAGCATTAGATGGAGCTATAGCACCAACAATAGGTGAAGGTCTGGTTGTTGCTCCAGATACAACATCCCATAAATCATCCATTGGTAGGATGGCCTTCATCTTATTTTTCCATGGTGTGTAATTAGGACCTTTCAACAACTGATGAGAATTAGTCATTAGTTTTGCAGACATGATGAAGGTTCCTTATAACACCAATTGGTCCGCCTTTCGATATACCTTTTGCTAGGTCGTTATACCGCACAAAATATCCGCCCTTACGTGAGGGAAACTATAGGTATTTAGAAAGATCAACAAAAATCACCCGCCCTTACGTGAGGGAAACTATAGGTGAGTTTTAGAGATCATACGATACATGGAACATAAGTAGTACTGAAAGGGAATCGCCTTGTTGATGGCACCTACCATAGAAGATTCTTCTCATGCATGGGGCGTAACTTCCCCTAAACACTATGAAGAATACTTCGTCAGGATTTACGCCTAAACACAAGAGCGATTAAGGGTAGTGGATGGAGTAAAAAAATGTAAAAATGGCAAACTTATCTCTCCTCGACAATTTATAGAGAACAAGCTTAGACGTCGTTGTAGCAGCTATATTAGGCGACGGATATAGTAGTGCAATCACGACAGCTTTACCTGTAAGTGCTGGCCAGAGGTATCACAAATACCGAATGTTGCAGTGCAATAAATTGCACGGATGGGTTTTAATTATTCCGGGGACTTAGGGAGTGAATTTGATTTTAATTTTTAATGTTATAGTGCAAAAGACAAATATGCAACATACAACAAAAAAAATGCCCACAGGAATAACCCACAAGGTGTCGAGCGTAGCCGAAAATGCACCTTTTACAATTCGCCAAATTGCTAATTTAAAAAAAAATACTCTCACTATCTCCCCCTTTTTTTTTATATGGTATTTTAGCAATTTATAATTTTTGAAAAAAGTAAAATTTAAACTTTTAATAAAAATATTTCAAAATTAATTAAATACGTTTCTAATTAAATTAAAAAATATATAATTAGAAAACAATTTAATTAATATAAAATATTAATTATTAAAAAAATAAAACTTTAATCAAAAAAATAAAAAACTTATACCTGGCAAGATTGGAACCTGCAACCTCAGGGCTCCCCGAGCCCTACCGCATAGCTCACAGCCAGGTGAGCTAGTGGGCTGATCCGCTTGGATCAGTTGGATCCTCATTTTTCAACATGAGCCTGCAGATCGTCCTGGTTGTGCCTCCTCCTCTAACTCTATCCACCGCCTCTTCCTGGATTTGACTACGCGTTGCACTGGGCGCTGGGCACTGTCGCAGCAATGGCACGCTGTGCAGTGGCTGCTACATGCAGTAGTGCACGCTGTGTGTTGTGTTGGGCGCTATCGTAGTGGTGCGCACAACGTGCTACGCTGCGCATTGCATAGTGCACGTTGCGCTGGCTATGCAACATAGCGCGTGCGCACAGGCTATGCTTGCTACGTAGGCTATGCAGTGCACGAGCTGCGCTGGCCGTGCTGTGCTGCGCTTGCTGCACAAGCTACGCAATGCAGCGCTGTGTAGGCTGGCTGTGCAATGCAGCGCTGCACAGGCTGGCTGCATAGTGCGTGGGCTATGCTGGCCATGCTGGGTTGCGCTGGCCGCGCAATGCTGCGTTGGCCGCATAGTGCTGCGTGCTGCTCAGCACGGGGGAAAGGGGAGGGAGGGGGGGCACGACCTCCATGTTTTTTTTTTTTTTTTTTTTTTTGAAAAACGCGGGTGGGGTGGGGAGGATTGCGGACTGCGTCCGCTATTTTTTTTTTTTTAAATCAATCGCAGGGAAGGGGGGGCGGAAGAAAAAAAAATTGCAATCACGTCATTTTTTTTTTTTCTTTCAAATACAATCACTCAATCACGCGACGGCGTGATTAAAATAAATCACGTCGCGGAAGAAAAAAAATGTTTTTAAATCTCACGGTGCTCGGGAGAGAAAAAAAATGCGTTCAGAAAAAAAACGCACAGCAAACTTTCTCCAAGCAAACAGCGTCCGCCTCCAGCCTCTCTTCTCACGCCACTGGCTCTGATGCCATGTAAAATTCGAACCAACGTTTATTGAATATTGTGCAGTTTAAATAAGACTGCAATAACAAGAATTGTCGGAGGTTGCCAAATCAACCAGCATACATTTAGCATATTGTTATAACAAAATAACAAATGCATATAATAGGACAAATAATGAAATAACAGTATAACTATGCTAACAATTTTTCTTTCTCAAAATGTTCTACTAATGGTGAGACTGGTGATTTTTCTTTCAATCTTTCAGGTAGTTCAAACATAGGTGATTCACCCCTTAGGCATGAAGATCTCCTTAATGGGAAAAGCCAGGGATCCTTTGGGGTCTCCCTAGACATACTCATTCATGTTTACTCCTAAATGACATAAATTAAGTCAATAGTTGTTATCTTACTCTGCTGTTATATTCAGATTTTAACTCGAATGTTCACGATTTAGTCCGATTACAGCTTTTGGACTATTTGTTTTCTTCCGACAACACTAGTCCCCAAAGAACGGTGCCAAAATGATACGTAGTCATTATACCATCATTAATTCTCAATGAATCTATCAATCCAGGGCAGTGTACAAGGCTATCTGCGGGAGAAGAAGTGAAACAGCTATAACTTAGGTCAATCTAGGGCAACAAGTCTTATTGATGGAACCAGTTGTGTGGGGGGTTTTGAAACATTCCTATCTCTAAATTGCATAAATTAAATCTTAATCTATGTTGAAGAATTGGAAACTAATCATTAACTGCAGAAATGAAGTCCTAATTACAATTACAGAATGAGACCTAATTATATTGCAAAATTAACAGTTGCAGAATTGAAAGTCTACTCCTAATTGCAGAAAGGAAATCTAATTACTTTTGCAGTAATGAAAGTTTAGATCTAATGTGGAAATAAAAACTATCAAAGTTCTGTAACAGAAGGTTGTCAATCTTCTGTTCAGATTTTGACAGCAAAATATAAAATACAGGAAATTGCTGAAAAATAGTAAATTCTGGAAATAACAATCTAAAAATAAAGTGGAAACTTTGCTGAAAGTAAGATTGCAACTAAAACTTTAAGCACAAGATTAATCTAAGCATAAATAAACTTAATACTGTAAATATTGTCAACTATTTACAAGCAATTGAAATAACAAGTTTTACAACTCATTCTGTTGCAGCAAAATCAGAATAAAAACCCGCTTTGTTAGTCCTCCTCCTAGGTCTGGAAGTGGCCAGCCTCTTTGTCCAGAAGAAGGTGTAAGTATCTCTCTTTTTCTAAATATTAATCACACTCATTTAAAAGTAATTTGAAATAGAACTGGTGCACTTTATTGATCAAAAGACATGATTACAAGAATTCTGTTGAAAAACTGTTACAGGACTGTAACAGTCAATTTCTAGTTATACTCTGTATTTTCTGCTAGCTTCCTTACTCTATTTTCTACCTCCTTTTCTATATCTCTCTAGGCTCAACCTGGACGGGAGCAATATTTATAGCTATTCTATGATCTGATTACAAACAAAGAATATCTCAAAAGATCTAATCCTATAATGCTGCAACAAATTCTGGTTTTATCCTAGAAGAGGACTAAAACCTAATCTTTCCCTTAATGATGGCTTTGGTCAGCAATGACGGCAAAGACAGATGGAAGATATTTCTCTTTACTTTTTCCAACCTTTATTTCCCTTTTTTTGGCTTCAGAAATCGGTCAAAAGGTCAAAAACACATTTTGTTCTTCATTCCGAAGATAAGTGGTTTCATTTCGAAGACAATGCAGTTTTCATTCCGAAGATCGCTCATTTTGAAGATACTGCATTCTCATTCCGAATATCGCTCATTCTGAAGATACTGTATGCTTCATTCCGAAGATCCGCTCATTCTGAAGATGCTGCATTCTTCATTTCGAAGATCCACTCATTCCGAAGATGTTGTGTTCCTTCATTTCAAAGATATCTGTTCATTCCGAAGATACTTCGGAATGAACAAATGTATGATTTTCCAGTGATTTCTTTTGCATCTCTCAGGTGGGTTATCTCCTAAGATCAAATTCTAATGGTCTTCATCCCTTTCCTCATGTGAATTCCATGCCTTGCTATTTATGGACAGTTAGTGGAATTTATATGGGAAAGACCAGTTTTTGCTGCACAGCAACAGTTTGCTTGCACTGTTGCCAGATTAGGTGAAGTAAATGCTTTGTCAAATCAAAACAAGATTAGTGAAATGCTGCTATTATTCTAAGCATATCCCATTGTAGCAAATCATAGCAAAAAGAACACAAAACTATGCAAAAAGTTGTAAAATCAGCATATAATATTTCAAATACATTGATCATGCAAAATGGTTAATATACAGCATATTGAATCAACTTAACTAACATATCAGATAAAACATAAGATTTTATAGGTATTTTTAGTGTACAAAACATGTTATGATTGAGGCATTTCCAGGCCTCATCAGGTGCCTTCTTATAGATTAAGGCACCTACCTGTAGAGTAAGGTGCCTACCTATAGGGTAAGGCACTTACCTGAAGGTATCTACCTAAATATTAAGGTACCTACCTGAAGAGTAATGTGACTACCTAAAGAGTAAGGCACCTACCTATAGAGTAATATGTCTACCTGTAGAGTAAGGAACCTACCTGAAGGCGCATACCTAAAGTGTAAGGCGCATACCTAAAGAGTAAGGCACCCACCTGTAGAGTAAGGTTCCTACCTAAAGTTGCCTACCTGAAGAGTAAGGCACCTACCTGAAGAGTAAGGTGCCTACTTGTAGATTAAGGCACCTACCTAAAGAGTAAGGTGTCTAACTGTACATCAAGATGCATCCAAATGTTTGGGATAAAGTTGCACAATGCTAGTTCCAAGTGGGATGTAGACTGGAAAACACCAAATTAGTAGCAAAACCTACATTTATACACAATTTCCACTAAAAACACCAGTCAAACATAATACTAGATTTTCTATCAATTATATGCATAAGTTATATAAAAATGCATCACTAATGCTAATTAAACCAATAACGATGACCCTTAAGAATGTATATAAAATGAGCATTTCTGATGCTCATCAATCTTGAATGAGAATTCAAGGACATCCAAATTCATCTTAAAATTATACAGAAAATATTTTAGAAGCGACTTGCAATAAAGATTAAGTAGAAAAAGTGTGATAAGTTTCCTATAGAGGTTATAGAAAAGTTTCAACTTCTGTAGAGAAATAGATAGTTGAAATGGATTGAGAAGCATACAAAGCTTCCTAAGAGAGAGAGCATAACAAAATATATTAAAATTTTGATATATCACTATAGAAGCTATATAAAGTAAGTTTACTTTAAATGTTGAATTAGTATGTACATTTGTTAAAGAGTTGTGGAATATTTAGGTTACAAAGAGAGAGACCTTGACATAAGGAAACATTTTAGGTCACAAAGATATTGACCTTGATAGATTAAAAGAATTCAGATCACAATAAGAATTAACCTTGACATTGGCTCAAGAAGCCAATATAGAAAAAAATATTTTATAGAAAATTGCATTTTAAGGAATGCAATAGAAAGTGGCTCATGATAAAGTAAAGTAGTCTATGAAAAAAGTAAATAGAAGGTTTTTTATTAGTATCCCATAATAGAAGACTTGAAAAACATATGATAGAAGATCGAGGCTACCTATTTTGAACAAGGAAGAGACATTCAAAATAGAGGTGGTCTACAAGAAAGAGATAAATATTTTAGCAAATTTAGAAGAATCAAGGCTTAAGAAAAATAGATTTTTGTAAGCAACTTCAAAAATAAAAGGATTCAAGGATAATTTACATAATGAAGAATTTCAAGCCAAGTTAGCATAGAGGCCGAGATAGCACAGAGGTAAACATCAAACTATAGAGCATAGAGGCCGAGATAGCATAGAGGTAAACATCAAACTACAGAGCATAGAGGCCAAGATTAATATCACAAAGGTACAGACCAAGAAAGCATAGAGGTCATGATAGTTTAAAAATAAAAATCTAGTAGAAGATAATGTGAAGACATAAGGGAAATTTTAAATTTCATGATAGATAGGCACTTTATGCATATGAAAAAGGTAATAAGGTAAAAGTTGCAAAAAAAGAGCACAAAGGAATAAAGTTATTCATCAAGGTGTTATATTTCATTTTTTGGAACCTAAACCTCCAATACAATCAACATAGTGAGGAAAGCAAAGGAGAACTAGGAGTAACTTGAAAGTAGTTAGAAACTCATTCACAACAAACCTGAGTTCAATTTTTAGTGAAGAAGTCAAATCATTTTTGGAAGCTAAAGCACAAGAGATGCGAACATTTGAGGAATAAGAATAAGTGGAAGTGTCAATCCACATTGAAGCATCAAGCATCAAACATCAATCAAGCACTGAAGCACCAAGTGTAAATTCACTTTGAAGTGCCAAATACCAACCTAATTTGGAGTGCTAGTCTAAGTAACATCCAAACGTTTGAAAGCAAGTGCAAGAATGTTACAACATTGCAAGTGCCATTTGGAATAAGGTGCATTCATTTGAAGTTTTAAGAGGTATAAAGAAGTAATACTTCAAGCAAGTCTCCACATAGCTATTGCCCTAGTTGATTATTAAAACCACTCGCATGAACAATCATTGCATAATAGATAACAAGCATTGTAGAATAGAGAACATGCAACAAATAGAATCAAGAATGTGTGCATAGTTCATTTTTATAAAGGTTAGTGCAGAAGAAAAAAGTACACACCATAAAAGCATGTAAGTAAAATTAGTAAAATGTATTGTATTGTATTATCTTTTTATCCATTGATTACAATATCTACTTGCACAGGGGTGTACAAGTATTGAAGGAGTGATTCCCTTTACAAATAATCAATGGTGCAATGTGCCTCCTTTATCACTATAGAAAATATGTGGGTAGATTTTGTAGTGATTTTTGCTTCATCAAATGTGTTAGGGCCATGTATGGAACTTTTGTGTGATGATGTATGTCCTCGCCTACCGGATCTATGTTAGTTCTGTGATAATGCTTGGATGATGACTTTTTAGGGTCAGATGGTCATTGTATAACATCATTTTTGGTTCAAACAGTTGTGGTTGGTGACCGTCTAGGGTCAAAAGACCATACGATATGGACTATAATGATTGTAGGAAGTCTGGTCAGCAAACTCAGGTAGGTTTAGGTCACTATCTGGCTTTGGGTCTGCATTGGTTTAGACCTGTAAACCTACACACAAGCCAATAATGCACTGGGCTAGTAATATATGTTGAACCTCTTGAAGTGAATCTCAGATTTAATAAGTATTAAAAAACCCATACAAATAGTGAAAAGTAGAAACATGCAAAAGGAATTAAAATATATTTGCTTTTACCTTTTTTGTGTCCCTATTATTGTATTTAATGTTGATGCATCACATTCTAGGTGTTACTTCTATCATGGTTGCACTATGCCACATTGGGAGGCCTCTACATGGGTTGGGGATCTGACCATATAAGGGTCTAACAACCATAGTTCGAGACCATCTTGGGTCAAACAATCTCAACTTGTGGCATTCGAAAGTTATTGAATCCAAATCGAGGCCTATGGAGCCGCATTTTCAATATTTGGCATGGGATAGGGATGGTGGAGTATGAAAACTCAAGGGGCTTTGTTGCTGTGTATGCTTGGAGTCTCATCAGTGTTTCGATACTATTTCCATCCTCATACTCTAGAAAGGAGGAGATGTTTAATTTATAGACTTTCTCAGGGATAAGGAGGTGGCTCCACCAACTAACTATTGTAACCAAAAAAAATTTCCTTTCATTGTTTTTATCATAGAGAGTGCATGCACATAATATTACCTCATAATTATCAATAATTAATCTTGTGAGTGCAAATTTGTGATGTGTGCATTCTTTGATTTTTTATTCAATTTTCATGCAAAGTTAACTAAATGTGCATGGATAGATTGAATGCAGATATCCTTTTTAACTAAATGTGCATGACTTAATTATTAGTAAGGGAAAGGTAAGATAAATGATTTGATTAATAAAATATTCATTAGATTGGAGCATAGGTTACAACTAGCTTAAATAGGTTACAAAATAGGTTGTAAAACAATATTCCCCTAAACTAACACTAACAGACGCGTTATAGGATCTCTTACCCTAAAGCTAGCTAACAACTAACCTACTAACCAACGTAGTCAAAATGACTACAATGACTAACTACTAAAAAAAAATTACTAGTGGTAAAAAATAAGAATTTTCTTTTTACCATGAGGTAAATTATATCTACCTAAATGAGATAATATTTATAGTTACTAACATAACAACTCTAACATCCCCCTTATTAAATTATTTTGGTAATACATACATATTCCTCTATACAAAAATATTTGGGAAAAGTATATAACTGCCCCAATACAGTGAAGAAGATGTTGATCTACTGGTTCTTTGCTCTGTCATAGTATTCTGGCTTCTTCTAAGCAAAAAGTGGGTCATTCCTCACTTTGTCTTCACACCAACGAATGTCCTTATATTAATCACATCATCCAACCAAATTGCATGGGTAACCAGCCGCTGTAATCGCTAGGTGTAGTAGAGTAGATCACTTCATATGAGATTCATTCATTTTACAATATGAGTTTGCAAAAGATTAGGTTGCTAAGGTGTCGATCACAGCCAAAAATACACCCTTATAAGTTCCCCCCTTCTTGTTGCAAAACATGTATTTAATTTCTGAAATAAGTGTGACTAAAGTGTCAGTCGCAGCCAAAAATGCACCCTTATAAGTCTTCTTCCCTTGTTACAAAAATTTGTGAAGAAAAGAAATGTATATCCCCCCTTAATTACAAAATATGTGCAACTCAAGAGTTTTTGTGAAGGATTTTTACAAATATTGCCTCCTAGGAAATTTTACACCAAAAAATTCCCTCCTTTTGTTACAAGAACTTCAAACAATGAGAGTTTGATATTTATGAAGCCTAAAAGAGGTACAAACACCCTTTTATTACAAGTACTTCAAAAAAAAACTTATGTTATTTATGAAGCCTAAAAAAGAGAGAGAGGAAATGGTGCTTTGCTTAAGGTGACAAAATGTGTTTTCCCTCTACAATACTGTCTTAGCAATGAGCACTTTGTTTGCTCTCTTTGAACCAGAATTAGAATCCAAATGAGACACTTCACTAGAAATATGGCTTTTGTGATGTGCCTTTGCAATTTTAGTTTTGCTTGTTTTGAAACCAACACTGAATGGTGTCATGGTTGTCATTGTTTACAATTTGTGCAAAACTATGCTTTCTATGCAATTTGATCAAAAAGTTCACCAAATCATCCTTCCTTATTGTAAGAACTTCAAGCATGATTGCTATTATGAAGTCTAAAAGAAAAAGTATAATTTTGATGACTTCTACTTTTATGATTGCCTTTACAAGTTTTAGTTCCCTCTTGTCAAAAATCTGTGTTTTGAAGGAAGAAAGGAATTATCCCCCCTTAGTGCAAAGGATTGAAACTTTTTAAGGTTCCTTATTTTCAAAAAACTTGTTCTTTATTTTTTTTAAATAACCCTAGAAGAGTACCAAAATATAATTCACTCAAACAGATATTTAATGGCACCTGCCTTGATACCCTTCAAGAAGGATGAGAAGTTGGAGGAAATTAAGCCAAACAAATAAGAGTGAATTAGGGGTTTTGTTGATTTAGGAGAGAATATCAAGTGTAATTGGCTTTAAATATGTGCATGGATGTACACAAATTTGTGAAATTTTGAGGTTTGGATATTCTTGATTATATGACTTATAGTTGCAAAAAGAATGATTCAAACAAGAAGAACATTAGTTAGTAACTGCTCTTTACTATCCAGAATTGAGCCCAAAAATTTTGTCGAAGCAAGCAAATATGAAATATGGGTAACGGCAATAAATGAAGAATTAGATCAGATCAAGAAAAACAAGACTTGGGAGTTAGTACCAAGATCCGCAAATAAAAATGTAATCGATACTAAATGGGTCTTTCGAAACAAATTAAATCAAGACGGACAGGTAGTCAGGAACAAAGCAAGATTGGTATGTAAAGGGTATGCACAAGTTGAAGGTATTGACTTCGAGGAAACCTTTCCACTTGTGGCTAGACTAGAGGCAATTAGAATGTTTCTTGCGTTAGCAGTTTACAAGAATTTCAAAGTTAATCAAATGGATGTGAAATCAGCATTTTTAAATGGGAAACTTGAAGAAGAGGTTTATATTGAGCAGCCAGACGATTTTCAGCTTGGTGATGATCCCAACTTGGTTTGCAAGTTGAAGAAAGCGTTATATGACTTAAAATAGGTACCCCGAGCATGGTATGCAAGGCTATATAGTTATCTTACTCAACAAGGGTTCAAGAAAGGTATGGTGGATAGTAATTTGCATGTCAAAATAGAAAATGGTCATCATATTATTGTTTTTGTATACGTAGATGATATCATTGGCAGTAGTAAAGATGAGTTGTGTAAATATTTAGCAAATAAGATGCAAAAAGTGTCTAAAATGTCAATGATTGGTGAAATTTAATATTTTCTTAGATTGCAAGTCAATCAAAAGGAGAAGGGCATATTTATTTCTCAAATTAAATATGTGAAAGAGATGCTAAAAAAGTTCACACTGGAGGATTGCAAGCTAGTTAACACTCCCATGACGATAGGTTGCAAGTTGAGCAAGGATGAAAAATCTCCACTTGTTGATCAAACTATGTATAGATCCATGATTGGGAGCTTACTTTACTTGACAACTACTAGACCAGATATTTTGCAGGCAATATGCATGGTAGCATGATTTTAGGCTAGTCCCAAGGAGATTCATGTGACAACAATGAAGAGGATTTTTTGGTACCTCAAGGGTACTATGGAGTATGGGTTATGGTATTCGAAAGGTAAGGACTTCACCCTTATTGTGTATTCATATGTAGATTGGGTAGGATGTGTAGATGATAGAAAGAGTACCAGTGGAGGTGCATTCTATCTTGGTGATAATATTATTGCATGGCATAGCAAAAAGCAAGAGTCAGTCTCATTATCCATAGTAGAGGCAAAGTATATTGCAGCGACATCATGCTGTACATAGGTACTTTGGATGAAAAAAACTTTGAAGGATATTGGAATAAATTTTAGTGAGCCCATCTTGATCATTTGTGATAATACAAGTGCAATCAATATATCAAATAATTCGATTATGCATTCTCGCACAAAACATATTTCTATCTGGTACCATTTTTTGAAGGAGAAAGTTGTAGAAGGTGAGGTTAAGTTGGATTTTGTTCCAAAAATAGAGCAAGTAGCAAATATATTCACCAAACCATTATCCAAGGAAGTATTTCAATACCTTTTCAAAAAATTGGGAGTGGTTACACTTCCCAAGCATTGACTAGCTATCAAGGCCACATTCTCAGGGGAAGCATTTGTGTCTTTGTTTATCTTTTTGCTCATGTTTGGGATTCTTGCTAAGTGTAATAATTTTTGCTTGAGAATATTATGCATGGACTCAGGGGGAGTTTGCAGCAGCCCTTTGGTCTTGCTGTCAAATGGGGAGAAGAATTACAAGAAATTGTGCGTGTGTTGCGAACAATTCCAAAGGGGGAGATTGTTGAGCAAGGTGCAACAACAATATTGTCATTGTTGTCAACACACTCATATGGACAGGTTGATGTAGTGGACAGTTGTTCGAAGGTTATTAAGAGTATGTACAATGGTTTTCAATACTTATGAGGATGTTTTTGATGTTCAGTGAAGTTGTTACAGGTTGTTCATGCAAATTAACAAAAGTTGCAAAAATTGTCAAGAAGTTGTCAAAGTAGCAAAAGTTATCAAAAATGTGTGCTCCTTGCTTGCAGTGCATGGTCGGATAGGTTAGAGCATATTGGCATGCTAGGAAACATGTTATAATAGTTTTTTGAGGTGTCAGCTTGATGTTTGTATTGATCGTTTGCATCGCCGATACTTGGTTGGACAATTTTGCACTTAGTTGGACAGTTGTAAAATCTGCGTTAGAGGCCACTTTGCAGGAGGATTATTAAGAAATAAATGAGGAGTTATACCTTGAAATTTTTAATATAGGTAGTATGATGTATATAGATCTTATGTTTTAATTTTAATCCCAAACAAAAACTCGAGGAAGAAACGACAGTAGTTTAAAAATACCTCTACAACACTTTTTCCAGTTTATGTGACTTGTAAAATCTGCGTCAGAGGTCACTTTGTGGGAGGAATATTAATTAATCCATGAGGAATTGAACCTCAAATGTTTTACTGGAGGTCACTGAGATATTAAGGTTTAAATTTCATCCTAAACGAAGTTCGGAAGAAGAAACGGTGAGCATTGCAAAATGGCTCTGGAGCACTTTTTCAGTTTGTGACGTGTAAAATTAGCATCAGAGGCCACTTTGTTGGAGGTACTACGAATAATACATGAAGAGTTAAAATATGAAATTTAAGTTGAAGGTAGTCGGTTTATCCAATAATATATGTTTCTATTTTTGTCCCGTTTGGAAATTTGAGGAGGAAGTTATGATTGTTACAAAAAGCCCTATCAGCTATTTTTTAGCATTTTTGGCAGTTTCTAAGAATGTAACGGTTGAGTGGTACTTTTGTGTAACTAAAAAAAGACCTACGTTTTTTAATGTGAAGCCTATATATGTTTTAAAAGAAAAGGGAGAAGGGGATTTTTTTTGGTAGAAAGGACTACCAATGCATGTTGTGAAGAATTTTTTTCTCTGGCATTTTGATTGAGAAAATGTGCAAGGTGTGAGATAATCAATGTGCAGAGTTGAGAAGATTGAAAAGGTTAGATAGAAGATTTTAGAGGAGAATATTTGTGAGCTAGACCACTCAGGGATTTTTATGAGATTTAATACTTATATCAGAGCTTTTTAAATTTGTCGGGTTGGTGCTTGGCAACAGGGGTCGATGCTCCTTGCAGTTGGTGCTGCTAAGGTCCGGGTTGGTTGGTGCCATTCCCTGTAGTTGGTGCTGCAAAAATATTGTAAAGATCAAAAATTTTCGATGCTGGATTTGGATAGGAGTCCAAACAGTCCATTGGCATAGTGGTTTTTCCACATCGGGTTTCCACTATAAATCCGGTGTTATGTGATGCATGTTTGTGTGATTTCTTGTTTTGATTTGATTTCGTAGTTGGATTAAATTTTTAATATACACTGATTCACCCCCCCTCTCAGTTTCATGCTTAGTTCAGCACATATTGAAGACAAAAATGACAATAAGGGTTAGGGATGTCTAAATGCTAGAGATGCTCCCCAATAGAAATCCCTTGGTGCAAAAGACCTCAAGAAAAATAGGAAAGTTTGGGCTCCAATAAAGGAACCTAAGAAATTTGGAACCTGCACATCTAAACATGTTTAGGGGAGGAAACCTTTCATCATTGATTGAGCTTATGAATCATGGGGAGGCAAGGAGAGAGCCATCCATACCCTAATTGAGCCTTATAGTTTTATAGCAAAGTTTTCATATACCACTTCCAGTCCTTCCACCAAGGTCGTTACGAAATCACACAAATATTGCATAACATGGATTCAAGAAGAGCAACCTTGACAACCTCAAAACGTATCCCTATAATATTGACCAAGCCAAAATTTGGCTTTGAATTTATCCCAAGGGAGCCTATCCCTAGTAGGATGAGAAAATAAATTAATGATGCATTGTAAACCTTTGCAAAACAATCGAAATACATGAACCCAGGGAACCTATGCAAGTAGGGAGTCCTAGTAGGTGATAACAAGTGACCACCAAATAATTATCTGGTTGATGGTGAGGCTATGCCAGAAGCTCTATCCATACCATCTAAGCCAAGGCTTAACACTCTCTCAGGATTTCCAAATTCTCCTAATTATTAAGGATCCTAACACTTTGATAGACATAGGGGCATCAAGGAGGGAAGAAAACCCCATGCCCCTCCAACTCTTACAACTAAAAGGGGAACCTTCACTGATATAGTATCAAGTGACAATATTCCAAGGCTCATTACCTATGAGGGCTATGATGACCCACTTAACATAGAGGTCTCAACCTTGATATTGGGTATTGTGAATGCCAAGCCCACCATGGCTTTTGGGAAGACAAAAGTACTTCCAAGCAACATGGTGGAATCTTGAACCATTATTGGAAGACGACCATAAAAAGTCTTGTAAAATCTTATCAAGCTTCTTATAGTATTTTTTGGATGGGATCCAGTAGGAATAATAATAAACATGGGTGGTTGAAAAGACTTTTGTGCAAATTTAGAATTTATCATCAAGGGAGAGATTCTTGGTGGACTAGTAGGTAAGTTTCTATTCCACCCTATTAATAACGTACTTCCACAACTCTAGCAATGAACTATTAAAGGTAAAAGGAATACCTAAAAAATGAAATATTTTTCGCTCTTGGATGATCTTCCATTGATATTGACTAAGCTAGTGGGGTGTTGGTCAAGAGACTACCTATAACATTGAGTCTTTCTCCATTGAATGGAGGATCCAGAAAGCTAGACAAAAAATGTCTAGGTAGGCAAAACCTATTGAATAACACCTTATTTTTAAATAATAGTGAGGAAAGAGTCATCAAAAAAATGACCATTGATGAAATCATTCTCACCTCCATGGAGAGAAATTCACCAAATAAACCCCTAAGCGGCATGGTGAGCTAGTAAATAGCCAAACCCTTCAACAATGAGGACATAAATGGATGGTGCCAATGGATAGCCTTGTCTAATGGATCTAAAGAGCCCAATGGATAAGGACTTATGTCTATTAATGGAAAAAATAGCAAAAGCCTCAGCAAACAATATTTTCACAAAATTAATGAGGTCCCAAAACCAAGAGCTTTAAACTTGGCTAAAAGCCTATAATGAAAAACAAATTGATCATATCATAGGCTTTATAAAATTTAATTTTTATGAACAATGATTGTTGGTTGAAATTGTGATCCCACTCCATGCCTTCCTAGACAATAATAATATTGTCAAGGATGAATCTAACCAAATGAAGTTAGTTTGCTCTGGGTGCATCATAATAAGAATGAGATGGTAGATATGTAAATCTAGGGCTTTGGAAATGATTTTATAGGAAATATTAAGGATAGTAATAGATCTCCAATAGGTGATGACTTTAGGATCACTAGCCTTGGGGATAAATTTAATAATCTCTTTATTAACACTAGGATGCAAAGAACCCTTAGATAAGACCTCCTGATAGAATTTGAGAAGATCAAGACCAACAGTGTCCCAAAGGGACTTGTAAAATTCACAAGTAAAGCCATCAATACTAGGGGACATATCATAGGCCATCTGAAAAATATCTTCCTCTAGATCCTTCAAAGAGAGGTTATTTTAACAAAAATCTCTTTGAGACTTAGAAATCCACTTTGGAATAATAGAAATGTAGGATTTAAGATCCTGGTCACATTGCAAGGAGTAGGCCTAAGCCACAAAAATAGTCTGGTAGTGCTCTTCAAAAGAAAAGAGAATACAAGGAATTTTAGAAACATGATCTCCATTAATGTTAAGGGTTTTAATGCCCAAAAATTTATTGCGAGGATGCAAGCATTGAAAGAACTCCTTAGTCAACCTGTCTCTAAATTTGAGCTAGTGCAACCTCAACTTGATTTGTGCCCCTTTGGCATCATAGTGCTTTACCATTAGAATTTGGTGTTTAACCATAGCAAGGTGCCTCTAAAGCTCCTCATTGAAAGGATTGGATTGAAGCTGAGTTGAGGACACTTCCAACTCTCTTAAGAATAGCATTGAAGCTTCCTATAGCGGATAGATAAGAGTTGTAGCTTCTAAGTGTAGAGAAATAGATAGTTGTAGTGGATTGAGAAGCACATCGAGCTTCCTAAGATAAAGAGAGAAAAACAAAAGATATTAGAAGTTTGATATATCATTCGTGAAACTATATAAAGTAAGTTTACTTCAAAATTTGGATTAGTATCTATATTCATTAAAAAGTTACAAAGTATTCAGGTTATAAATAGGTAGACCTTGACATAAGGTAATGGAATAGTCAAGTATAAAAAGAGTCACACTACTATGACTATATTATGTAAGAAGTTCTCCATAAGAAAGTGACAAGAGTTAAAGAATGCGATCACAAGAATTAATTTGTAAGACAAAGAGAAGAGTAATAAATATTGCAAACATTTGATAAATTAATATTGTAAGTTATTCTATATGCATAGCACATGAATGATTGAGGCTATTGACATAAATATTTTTGCTTATTGTTAAATGTTATTTGATTTATTAGAAGCCTTATTCTACATATGAATTTGCTCATATTATTCTAATCATATCATTATTTTGACCTTATTATATTTTGGCTATATTATATTCGATGCTTGAAAATAAATGAGTAACTTTGAAGATACCCCACCCATTTCATGTGTCGTTGTTTCCTTTTTGCCTAGATATTAATAATATACAAAGAATGATGACTATATATAGCATAAATTCCTTCAGTAATATATAATACCTTCACTTATTGAGTGCTTACACAATGGCATAGAAGTCATGATCATAAAATGAATATTTGTTCCTATATTCATTCAATTTCTCACTAACATAAGCAATGAGATTACCTTCTTGTCCCAAAATTCCTCAAATGGTTGTCCCATTGGCATCACAATATACTTGGAAAACTTTGTTAAAGTCTAAAAAATCTAGAGATAATTGATCTATGACTTTCTTCTTTAATATTTGAAATCTTCGTTTTGCTACATTTGTCCATTTTAATTCTTATCTACCTCACTTTATCATTTCCATGATTGGAGCATAAATTTTACTAAAATTCTTGTTGAAATTTTTGTATAAAATTTCTAATCCATGAAAACTTATGACTTCAAACATACTCCTTGGTGATAATCACTTCATAATAGCCTTTACCTTTGTTGAATCTATCCATAAACCATCCTTGGATATGATAAAACCCACGCATATCAATTCCTTCTCCATAATACTACATTTCTTCAAATTCATCAATAATTATTCCTCCTTCAAATTTTTTAGAACTAACCTCAGATGCATTAGATGTCCTTCGTTCATCTTTCTAAACACAAAAATATCATCCAAGTAAACCATTAAAAAAAGGCTTCAATATTTTAGTCATTAATCTCATAAAAGTGCTAGTTGTATTTGTCAACCAAATGGCATGACCAACCATTCATATAAGTCTTCTTTCATTTTAAACATATTCTTCCACTCATCTCCTTATTTTATTTGAATTTCAGTACAATCCATAAAGTCTTCCACATGAGGTAGTAAAAATATATATTTTATTGTAATATTATTGATTGCTCCTAATTCTGTACACATACATCATTGTCCTCCCTTCTAGGGTGCTAGTACATTTGGTACTACATATAGGATAAATATCTCCTTGATCAACCCCTTATACAATAGCTCTTGGACTTGTATTTCCATCTATTCATTCTCCATAGGTGTCATCCTATAGGCTGCCTTGTTTGGAAAACTTGATCTGAGTATGAAATCAATCTAATGACTAATGCTTATCATAGGTGGTAACCCATAAAATAATATTCTAAAATAATCTTAGCATATTCTTCCAATGAATCCTTCATTTTGTGTGGAATGTTGGCCATATTATTCGTTGTCCCATATTCTATGGGTTTAGAAATGAAATCAAAACATGCTTCTCCTCTATTCATCTCCTTAAAGAATTAATTTCTGGAAATCAGATAAACTTTAGAACTATTAGCCACCTCTTTTCATTTGTCCTTCAATGGACTCAATGCATAAATTTTTTTATCCATAAAAATTGAATAAGTATTAAGTGTGACATCATGTACTACTTTTCTATCATATTGGCATGGTCTCCCAAAAAAATATCACATGCATCCTTCAACATGATGTCACATAGAATCGTATGCTTATAATATCCAATCTAAAAATTTACCATAAATTGTTTGGTTACCAAAATTTTATGTGTATTTTGTGTCCACAACACTTTATAATGATTTGGTTTTTGAATTATCTTCAAACCAAGTTTCTCTACCATATTCATTGACACTAAGTTTTTTGTGCTTTCGCCATCCATAATCACCCTGTAGTATTTGCCTTTAATTTACAAATTATCTTGAAAAAACTCTTTTGCTTAGGTTCATGCACCTCTGGTGGTTTTAATACTACCCTTTTTATCATAATAAATTCTCCTTGTTCTAGTTCCTCCATCTGATTCAATGAAGCAATATTTTCTTTGTCTACTTGCATAATATGGTTTCTATCTTGGTTTCCTTTAGTGTTGCTCTACTGTAATGTTGGATATTTAAATTACTGATGGCCAACTTCTCCACATCTATATCAATATCTAGAGAATCCTCAACTTCTTCCTCAACCATAACCACCTCTTTCTCTCAAAAAATATTTATTATCTCTATCATTCTAAGAATTACTAGCTTCTCCTTCCTACATTTCCTGTCCTTTTCTATAATTGGTTTGTCCTCTTTATTGAGAGGATCATCCTCTTCCTCTAGCATTATTTTGTTGCCTTTGTAACACCATTTACTCTACCTTGAGCACATACTAATATGTCTCTTCAATAATTTTAATTTTAATCATATATATCTCATTTTGTATGGATAATCTTAGTCCATTTATGTATCTTGCCACCTCTTCATCATCTTCAATATGAAGTATTCTTTTGGCCAATTTATAGAATTCTTTAATATATCTTCTTACTCCTAACTATTTTTTCTTGAGGTTTTGGAGTCTTCTAATCAATCCTATTTGATAATCCATATGTAAAAATTTAGGTTTTAACTTGGATACAAACTTTTCCCATGCTTTAATTCTATCGTATACTTTCATTATCTCTCTATTTGGACATGATCCAACAAAATCAAAGCATGTCCTTTCAATTGTGTGCATGTAAATTTGAATTGTTTTGGATCTTCCATTGATTTATAGCCAAAGAATCACTCCATGTCAGCTATCCAATCTATTAATTACTTTTATTTTAAACTTCTATTAAAATTGAAAGTATCCATATTTGGTTCACATCCCCTGGTCAAGATTTCCAAAATTAACCATTACTCCTATTTTTCTTCTTGCTCTTTACCTCAAGCTTCCATGTGACCAATTTTTTTTTCTTCACTATCAATCTCCTTAAGATGAATACCTCTCCTTTGGGTAGTCTCAATAACATTTAACCTAGCGATGATTCCTATAAGCATTTTATCTATATCCATTGGTCAATACCCTAGACCATGAAATATTTCTCTTTCTTGGTGTGTCATATTTCCTCCAATACATACTACAAACTACTATGATTATACCAAATGATGTAGACAAGTGAAGGGAATCCATCGAAGGATAGGCTTCACAAGAAACATAAATTTATAATGCATCAATACAAGATAACAAGTTCTTAAGACCTATATAAGATAACACTTCTTCATAAAGACACTTTTTAAGTCTTTGCATGACAACACTCCTTCATGATGATAATACCCCATCACATAAGACAATGATATTCAAGATAATATCATTTTGAGATGATATTATATCAGGATGCTAACTTGTCATAAGATGATGATGTTCAAGTTAACAACACCTCAAGATGATAATATATTAAGATGGTATTTCCTCATGATGGTCTCACTTAATATGGCTAATTTACTTAAAGGTGCAAGATGACCTCGTTCAATATGACAATTCCTCTTTTGTTTGAATGAACAATGATGAGTCTTTTCTTAATAGAATTATACTTTGTGTTGAATTGAACGATACTCATATCTCACATGAATGTTAATCACACATTCATGATGTTGTATAATTCTAGTTTATCAATATCTCTGTCCTTATCGGTTGGTAGCCCACAAGAACAATAATCTCTCCTATAGTGATCCTATGTCTTCCTTTTCAAGTATTGTCCCCCTACTTAGGCTATGAATATGCCTAATGGCTCCTTAAAACCTACAACCTACAAACCAATCAATATTTTCTAAAACATACATATCCATATTGCATTTATCATACACATAAGAAACATACTAGAGTGGAATACATGTTTGTATTGAATTTATAAATCATTGGCTATAATTTGCAATGTAATATTTTCACTCCTAGTTAAATAGTATTTCCACAAAGGTATTCTCTATATCTCCCATTTTCTATCATTCTTTCTTGTCCCTTCTATTTTCGTCAATTTCCTTCCTCTTCCTCTGTGCACTGCTGCTTCATTTTCCTCTTCCTTCTGCATTTTATATGCAAACTTGATAGTTGTCTAAATAGTTTACCTAATAATTTTTAACAAATATTTATTATATGTTAATGTGTTGAATGCTCTACATCAAAAATTTAATAAACTTTGACAATAATTTCTCAAACATTTAATTTATGAAGTTAAAAAATATTATTTTTCATTCTTTTATTTTGAAAGGGAAAATATAATATATTTTAATTTCTATAAAGGGACAATCATGGATACATTTTTTTTTCAATTGATTATATTTTTCTATAAAGAAATAATGTTGGATAACTGTTTGTGGGTCTAGGTGGATTGGTAAGTTGGGGCACTTATCAAGAGGAGACCTAGGTTCTAATCCCATGGGCATGTCCATGCATAGCCAGTAGCCCGATCCGACTCCTCTACTTGTTGCACCTGACTGATGACAACGATCTATTTCATGCTTGTTTGGTGGTCCCCTTCATGCCATGTGTTAAACTAAATTAACGAAGACAGTGCAAACCTTGTCTGTCCGACGGTCCCCATATCACGTCGGGTTACCATTAACGAGACGGTGGGTGTGTTGAAAGCCTTCGTTGATAGTTTGAACCCTACCAGCTGCATTGGCAGTTACTAAAAAATTGTGATTGTAACCAATTCATCTATGTAACAAAAAAAATGATGTTGGATAATTGTATTACATTGTCACCACATAGTAGCATTACATCAAAGATAATATATTTTAATTTCTATAAAGGGACAATCATGGATACATTTTTTTCAATTGATTATATTTTTCTATAAAGGAACAATGTTGGATAATTGTCCGTGGGTCTAGGTGGATTGGTAAGTTGGGGCACTTATCAAGAGAAGACCTAGGTTCCAATCCCATGGGCATGCCCATGCATAGGTAGTAGCCCGATATGACTCATCTGCGTGTTGCACTTAACTGATGATGATGATCTATTTCCTACTTGTTCGATGGTCCCATTCATGCCACGTGTTGAAACAGAATGATGAATACGGTGTTAACCTTATGCATCTGGCGATCTCCATCTCACATCGGGTTACCATTAATGAGACGATGGGTGTGTTGGAAGCCTTCACTAATAGTTTGAACCCTACCAGTTGCGCTGGTAGTTACTAAAAAATTGTGATTGTAACCAATTCATCTATGTAACCAAAAAATAAAACAATGTTGGATAATTATATTACATTGTCACCACATAGTAGTGTTACATCAAATCTTGAATATTATCCATGTATCGCTTAAAAATATCCTCTTCCTCCTTGAATGTTGAGGAATCTAACCAATTTAGCTAATGTCATTTTATACAACCATAGATGCAATTAAAAGTGTATTTAATTACATTAAATACAAAATAAAAAATAAATACTAAATTACTAAAATTATTAAATTTTTAATAATAAAACAAACCTTATAAAAAATCATTCTTATGATAAGATAAATAGTGGGTAACCTAGTGGGCATATAGAAACACTAATAGTGGATCCTATGAAGCCATGGTCCTTCTTTGATGGAGCTTGCTAGGGTAACGTAGGTAGGTGTGGGGCAAAGGGAGCACTTTATTTAAATAAAATTTATAAGATCACTTTCAAGGTAGTTTTAGGTGAAGGACCATATAATATGGAAAAATGGAAAGCATTATCCTCTTGATGAGAATAGCATTCGAGCAAGGAATTACAACAACAACAAAAAAAATTGAAAGGGACCCTTACCTTTATTTTTTAGATAGGCTTCAAAATAGTGTTTGTCTTTGTAATTGAAACTTGAGTTCTCCTCATTTTAGTACTCAAATAAGAGTCCTTCCAGAATTGTGATTGATCATGATGAGGAAGTTATTCCTACTTTCTACAAGTCAATCTTGTTATTAGGATAGGATCATGTTGCTACATTGTAAGTTGACTATAACATATTACAATGAAGAGACCAATACTCCTCTCATTTTAGTTTAGACCAGATCCTATATAGTTTGTAACTAAAAATCTTGAGGGTACTTCATACCTGTAACATTCTAATTTTTTTTTCAAACTTAAAAATGAAAATTACAAATTTTTTTCTAAAAAAAAAATTCAAACTTAAAAATGAAAATTACAATTTTTTTCCAAGGAAAAAAAATCAAAGTATATATTTACTAGATTATTTACTATCCATGAGAGCTATTTTTCATTCTTATAGCCTCCAAGCGACATTTTTCACCTTTGTCTTTGTCCCAATCCAGAGAAGGGGTTTCCAGCACTGTTATCCAACAGGTTACCCAAACCAAATTTAGCCCGAAACAGACTAGAAGCTCAATGAAGTCCCCCATGATTGACTGTGGAGGTGAGAAAAAAAAGGGAAGAAATTCAAATGCCCAGCAATGGAAAGAAGAGGTCCAAGATGAGATAGCTAATGGAATTCAGACTACTCTGTTTCCATCAACTGGAAATCTTCCCTTTGAAGAGAACAAAATTCTTAAGCCCCCTCAAGTCCAAGGCAGGGGAAGAGGAAAAAACTTTAAAAGTTCCAAATGAAGATCATATCCTGGAATGTAAGGGGGCTCAATGGCCTTCCTAAACAGCGGTTAGTCAAATATTTAAGAAGAGATTTTGATCCCACTATTCTTATTTTGCAAGAAACTAAAGTCGATGAAGTTTTGTCTAGAAAAATTGCCCTCAATATCTGGAAAAAGGGAGAAGCAATTTTTTGCAAAGCCAATGGAACCTCAGGTGGTCTTCTTTGTATCTGGAATCCAGGGAAGGTGGAAGGCAAGGTTATTCAATTAGGGGAAAGGGTAATGAGCATTATTTTTAAGGATAAGGTTAGTGACCTTTCTTGGATATTAACAAATGTGTATGCCCCTAATTCTATATCTGGGAGAGCTGATCTATGGAATTTACTCAGTCATTTCAAGGAAGCTTTTCAGGATATCCCATGGATAGTGGCGGGGGACTTTAATACCCCTATTTACCCCTCTGATAAAAAATGGGGAGTAGGAATTCCAGCAAGAAGTATGGAGGACTTTCAAGATTTCATCAACAACAACAATTTATTGGATGTCAAATTAAAAAATGCTAAATTTACTTGGAGCAATAGGAGGTCTGGAAATCAACTTATAATGGAAAAGCTTGATAGGTTTTTTTGTCACAGGAAGCAATACAATATTTTGGGGATGCAAATCTGTTGTCCTTGCCTCGCATTGGGTCTGACCACAACCCAATTTTACTTGAAATTGAAGAGACTCCAAAATTCAAAAGGCCTTTTAGGTTTGAATCTATGTGGATGCACCACCCTGATCTCAGAGACAAAATTTCTCAGTGGTGGCAGCATTCTTGTCAGGGTAGGCCTTCATTCAGATTAGCACAGAAACTTAAAGTGGTGAAAGAAAATCTAAGGATCTGGAATAAAGAAATTTTTGGAAATATTTTTGAAAACAAGAAAGTCATCTCTGAAAGGTTATCAACCATTGAGAAAAAACTTGAAGAGGGATTGCCAGACCCTTCCCTACAAGCGAGATGAAAAGAAACCCCTTGCTTGAGTACCATAATGTTTTAGCTTGCGAGGAGACTTTTTGGCGGCAAAAGTCTAGAGCTACCTGGCTAAAAGAAGGTGATGCCAACACAAGATTTTTTCATGCATCTACCTTAAGGAACAGAAGCCACAATAGAATTAAAGAACTTGTTAGAGATGATGGATCATCCCTTTCTAGTCCTAATGAGATCAGAAATGAAGCAGTTTCCTATTTTCAGAATCTTTTAGGAGAAGAACATTTCAGTTCTGCCTTAGCTTCAGAATCAATGCTTTACCATATTCCTCATTTAATTTTTGATGACTTGAATGGGGAGTTAATTAAGCCTTTCACGGATGAAGAAATCAAAGAGGCCCTCTTCTCAATGAACCACGATAAAGCTCCAGGTCCAGACGGGTTTTCACCTCTTTTTTTCAGGCTTTTTGGGATATTGTAGGTTTTGATGTATGTGCTACTATCAAGGAATTTCAGTCCACAAAGCATATTCCGAGAAGTTTTAACTCCACTTTTATTGCTTTAATCCCAAAGATTCCTACTCCTAGATCTATGATGGATTTTAGACCTATTAGCCTTTGTAATGTTGTTTATAAAATTTTGACCAAGGCGATTGCAAATAGAATGAGGAAGATCCTTCCTATGTTTATTGATGTTTGTCAAGGCGATTCGGTCCCTGGAAGGTCCATCCTTGATGGTGTCATAACAGTTCATGAAGCCCTCCATTCGGTAGTCCAGACTAAAAAACCTGCTTTTGCTCTCAAGATGGATATGAACAAGGCTTATGACCGCATAAACTGGAGTTTTGTCTCTGCCATTCTTCAGAAATTTGGTTTTCATCATGAATGGATCAAGCTTTTGGAAGGATGTTTTATGAAACCTTGGTTTTCAGTCCTTGTTAATGGTGCTCCTGTTGGATACTTTCAAAGTAAAAGGGGCCTAAGGCAAGGTGACCCTATCTCTCCCATGTTGTTTATCATTGTGGTGAAGCCCTTGGGAGGACAATCAAAGTCTACTGTAATATTGGTCTTATTTCAGGAATTAAAGCATCATCACAAACACAGGCAGTTACACATGAACAGTTTGTGGATGATACTTTGTTGTTAACTCTTGCATCAATTTTTGAGGCTAAGGTCATAAAACATATTCTAGAGCTATATGAGGATGCTGCGGGGCAAAAGGTAAATTTTTCAAAGAGTAAAATTTATTTCTTTAACACTCCCATTCAGAGGTAGATTAAGATTGCTAGGATTCTTGGATGCTCGGTGTCTACTCTTCCATCCACATACTTAGGCCTTCCTTTATTTACAGGCGAGCTACTGATTCCATGTGGACTAATGTAATTGAAAGAATTCAGAGGAAGCTGGTTGGATGGAAAGGGAATTTGTTATCTCAAGCTGGCAAGGCAGTTCTCACCAGGTTTTCCATTCAAAGCATCCCTGTCTACTTTCTCTCTATTTTTAAAGCTCCTACAAGTGTCTACACTAAAATTGAACAGATCCAGAAGAGGTTCCTATGGATGGTTCCGAATCTAAGCGAGCGCTTTCACTTGGTGTCCTGGGATAGGGTTTGCAAACCAAGGGAGTTTGGAGGTATTGGGCTAAGGAGAATACAACATTTAAACATGGCCCTCCTGGCCAAACAAGCATGGCGTCTTCTGACAAATGCAAATGCAGAATGGATTACTATAATCAGAAGAAAGTATTTGCAAGAAACTGAATTTTTAAGTTATTCCTTTCCTCCCAGGGGATCAATTTTTTGGAAATCAATCCTTCAAACTAAAAACTTGCTAAGCAAAGGGCTACGTTGGAAACTGGGAAATGGAAGAAACATTGATTTCTGGGACCACAAATGGTTAAAGGACTATCCCCTCTCTGCAGACCCCATCCTTTCAACCCTTAGAGCTTGGACAATTGAAGTTTTTGGTACCAAAGTTGCAGATTTTATTACTTTGTCAAACAATAGAAGGGTTTGGAAGCCAATAATGAACAATGATCTACCAGGGGCATCAATAATATTGGAGAATGAATTAAGACAGTCTTTACTCCCTTACGGCATTCTTGAGGACCGGCTTATACGGGAAGCTTCGGACAATGGGGAATTTTCTGTCAAGGCTGCTTATCGATGCTTATTGATAATGATGAACCTACTTTCCCTCACTTGGAAGTTTGGCCCAAAAGCATTGTTCCGAAGGTTGGGTTTTTTGCATGGTGGCCATCCAAAATAAGATCCTCACCATGGATAACTTAATAAAAAGAGGTGTGATTGTTGTTAATAGGTGTTATCTTTGTATGTCCGAGTGGGAGTCTATTGATCATTTGTTTTCGTATTGTAATTTTTCTGTCTCAATCTTGTTAGGTCTGTTACAAGTGTTTCATATTTATTGGGTCCATCCTCGGTCCATTTTTGACTTATTTGTCCAGTGGCCTTCTCCCTTTTTGAATAGGCATCTTAGGTATATGTGGAAGATCTGCCTTCATCACTACTTGTGGCAGATATGGTTGGAAAGGAATCGTCGGGCCTTCTTGGATAAGGTTTCTCAGTCATCCTCTGTCCTGTCAAAAATTTTAGTATATGCTAATGAGAATGCTTGTTTAGTGCCTACGGCATCTAGACCTCCAAATCCTTTTGAAGCTTCATTAGGCCAGTCATTAAACTTACCTCTCACTGATGGCCTCAATCATCCTCAAGTCTGTCCTAGAACCATGATCACATGGACCCCACCCCCCCTAGGGTGGATTAAGTTAAATTTTGATGGGGCATCTAGGGGCAACCCAGGTGAAGTTGGGGCTGGTGGCTTACTTAGAGACCACAAGGGTGAGGTGCTTGTAGCTTTTGCTGAACATCTTGGAGCTCAAACTAACAATGTGGGTGAAGCGAGGGCGGTTTGGAGGAGCCTCAAGGTGGCAGAGAATTATCCAGGGAAGCTGTTGGTGGAAGGTGATTCTGTTATTATTATAAATCTTCTAAAGAACACTAAGAGAGCTCCTTGGAGATTTGATGACTACATCCACGAAGCAAGGGATCTAATTCATGATCGACCTGAGGCCATAATTTTGCATACCTTCGGGAAGCAAACATGGCAGCTGATAGGCTGGCAAATGAAGGCATTGTAGCAGCAAATTTGATCACGTGGACTGAAAATCTTCCTCATGCAGTCTCAATGGTGATAGATAATGAAAAATTTTAGATTGGAAGGCTCAAAGTGGATTTTGTCTTTGTTAGTTCTATTTTGCGTCTTTCTTTTATGATGGCCATAATATTAGGCTTCCATAGTTTAGTTTGGTTGTATTCTGTTGGAAGAGTAGGTCTTGGCCCTTTTTGTTGTCAGTTTAAACTTTTAGGGCTTGGCCTTTGTCCAGTTGGTCAGTGGACCCTATTTTGTAAAATGGTTTTGGGTCAACCAGTTAAAACCCGGTGTTAATTATAAATATTCTCTTACTTACCAAAAAAAAAACATATATTTTTTAAATACAACTTAACAAAATATAAATATATATTATTTTATTTTTTATTTTTTAAATATAATTAAGTTGATGAATAGATTATATTTTTATTTTTACATTTTAAATCCAAGAAAATAATAAACCTAATATATTTATTATAATATCTATAATAATAAAAAATAATTTACGAATAAAATAAATTTTATAAATTTTATTATTTTAATGAATTACAAATTAAAAAAAAATTAACTTTTTTAAAATAATACCTATTCATGCGAACCTATATCAAAGAAAATTCCAATATGCTTACTCATAAAACTTAAAATTAAGTTAACCATTTAGCTAAATCTTTAAAAAAGTTGAAAAAGTTTATTTTTATATTATTACAATTGGATTGTAGAGGAAATTAGTTTTTAAATATATTATTTATTAAATATAAGTTATTAAAAATTTTGAAACAATATTATATATATTTTTATAAATGATTGTTTTGACTTGAACTTTGTATACATTTAATTATTTACAATACTTTAATACTAAATTATAAAAAAAATATTAATATATTTTTGTAAAGGTAAACTTTTCAAAATTATTTTCCATACATATTCTTAAACTTTACCTAAATTTAATTTCTTAAATACTAAATGAATTTTATAGATAATTTTAAATATAAAATAATATTATTTAATTAACTTGGTCTCCCTTAGTTTAAATCCAGTAAAATATGGTTGTTTGGTCTCCCTTAGTTTAAATCCAGTAAAATCATCATACTCGCTAGAGCTAAAGCGAGTGAGTAATTGAGACTCAAAGTCCGTCCAAGAAGGATCGTGGAGAGTTTTCTGCAACCATTGGTACCACTTTAAGGCTTCAAATTCCAAATTGAAAGAATCTATTTGAAATCGATGATAAATTGGGATATCCTAGAGTCTAAAGAATTGAGCAACACGACATAACCACACATCCACATCCTTCCAATTGAAATTAGGAAAGTCTAGTTTCGGCATCTTAAAGGTAGTATCACGATCAAAGTGAAGGTGAGAGTCATCGATTACCTTTCCTTAACCTCCATAAAAATGTGAGTGTTCAGTACGATACTCAAACTTGCTTGGAATACCTTGCAATTTGGACTCAAATTCTACAAGTTGGTCTTCTAGGTGAATTTTGGAGGTATCTTATTTAGTTCTAAAAGTTTGAAATTTTTCCATCAAGGTGTCACTTGTGGTTTTCAAGCTTGTAACAAAACTCATTAGCTTATCCAGCATTGAAGTAGTGTTTTGCTCTACCTCTTTTTGATGTCGACAAGTTCCACTTGCCATTTGGGATAGCCTTGAACCTTTTTTACTGAATTACTAAAAATAGAAGTGTGGTTTTAGGAGTTACTAATTTTAGTGGTTGTAGGAGTTACTAATTTTAGTAAGGAGGCCAAAAAAGTGTTTGGGTGTTATATATCAATATGATCAGCTCGAAAATGTGGTCACAATGAGATATATCCCACCACACATACTTTTGGGTACCATAGACTTAGGATTTGTATTTGTGGAATATTTGGGCAAGAAAGGCTGGTGTAAAATGATAAATTTGAGGAATTTCAAGAAAAAAGGGAGTTACGACTCAAACATTTTATGAGGTATAGAAGGGGCTAACTAAGATTAAAAAAAAAATTGAGGATTTTTGGAGTTATCTAGAGCCTTTTATGACATTTTTGGTACTATTTCTCTATTTCTAGTTTAAAAATTACTCAAAATAGAGTAATGATAAAACCAATACAACTTCTTCATTATAGCTTCGATTTGCACGATTTTTTATTTTTTGGGTGCAGAATCAAAATTTTTCTTGCCTTCACCTTGAAAAATTTGGTTACCCTCTAGTTTCCACTAGGGTTTAAGGAACCTTCTATTGAAATAAAGCTCACACACACAAAATATTGAAAGATAACTAAAATACATGCAATAACAGAATAATACTATGCAAAAAGTAATTGCATAATTGAAACAATATCACAAATAACTCAGAATCGTAGGCCTCTTCGAGGGGTAACCTCATTCAATATTTCATTAAATTGCAAAAATATACCTTTGTACATGGCTTCATACCTTTTAAAGAGAAAGTTGCATGCAATCCTACCTAAAGGCTCAAGAGTTGGCTTACATGCAAAATGCCACTTGAGCTAGAATCTTCTACCAAACATTGGTTACAATATTGATAATGGTTATATGCAATGACACCACTTATCTAGGTGCCTTACTTACCACATACATTACAAAGTATTACAAAATAACTTTATAATAGAATACCCCATGTTGGAAGTGGGTCATTACATAATAATGAGAATTGAAAATAATGTTAGGATGAGATCCTAACATAGGGATATTTGGTTCAGGGGTAATTTATACCCTCTTCCACCTCTTGAGCTTCACAAACAGGTTTTGTGGCTAACCTCAAGCCAATTTCACACAAGAACCTACCTAGGATCTTTATGAACTTGTTGTAAACTCAACTACACACCTAGGAAAGAAGTGGTAAACTTACCCTCCTTTTTGCAAAAAAATTATCCTCGGCTCTGATTACCACTGATGTAGAACTCAAATGTGAAGCTGGTTTATTCATGTGTGCAATAAAATATATAGTGCTACAAAATAATCTCATGTATGTTAAGTGGTTGTAACAATTTTTCAAACATGGAAAACCACTTAACTAATAGATAACAATCTACTAATCTAGGATGACAACTAACTTCTAGAAGACAAAGGACAAATATAACAACTTAACTAGACATCCAACAACTTAACAAACTATTTCCAACATGGGCATACTATGCCTCATGTGAATACAAAGTGCAAGAAATAGAAAATTGCAATAAAATAAAAAGTAATAACTTAGGCTTAAATGGATAAGTTTAAGTATCCTTGATAGTATATATGGTTGATACTATGTTGAGACATGTCGTAAGAGTTGACAAGTTGGTGTAATAACTTGATACGATGTTGAAACTATGGATTTTTAAAGGGGGCACATAAGGTTGTGTTAATCTAGGGAATTGTCCTAACTTCTAATTAAGTGGTGTGCCTCCAAACCTAATTTTCAACAAGGTTGAAAAGGTTTGTAAAAGGCTTCCTCTAACCTCTAGATTAAGGTCAATTTCTTGTTGTTCTCATATTTTTCTCTCTTCTACTCTAACTAATTTGCATGAAAAATAAATACATCAAATGAAATACAAGAATGTAAAGTGCAAAAAAAAAAAATGCATGAAGTTTAGAATGTGAGATAAAAGCAAATACATTTATCACTCCATAGTGAGGATATCTTGTGATCATTCAACAAATGAGAAAAAATATCAATTCATTTATTTGATTGTAAAATTGATAAGAAAATTATAGGATGGGCTAGAAGGGTCATACCCAACCATCACACACTTCACAAACCACATGGTGTCTCTAATGTGATGTGCAAAGACTTGCTAATTTATTATAGCCTCATAAGTACAAAGCATAGTGTAGGCTTCACAAAGTGTATCTCTAAGTTATCATGGCCAAAAATAGTTACAATGAGGGTCCTAGGCCCCTATTTATAGAAAAATTTTACCCCTAAGTTACTTGGGGTGAAAAATAATTACTCTTAGTAAAAATAAATATTTGGAGGTAACTTTAGCAAAATTTTGTACCTCCAAATGTTGCATGCCTTTATTTATACCTCTAACAAGTTTCAAAGACTCCAAAAAGGATTAGGCCACCACTGTTAGGAATTATTACATCATAGTTAGGAAACATTATGTTTAAAGTAATAAATTATTACCCTTAACTAGGTGAAAAGTTAGTTAAGGGGGGCTATCAAATACCCCTCACAAAGAAAAATAAATTAGGATAGTCATAAACTATCATTCACAAGGACCATGAGTCCAAGTAGTTACTATCCTAACATGGATGGTAGTTAAACCATAATTTAAAAAATATGTATATAAATACTCATCATATCTAATGTAATTGAATCAAAGCATTGAGTTATAACATATGGTATCAGAGCAGGTAGAAGTAAGAAATAATCCTCCTCTAGATTCTACATAGAGAAGCCTTGCTATCAGTGCTAGAATTTGGTTCTCTCGTTTCCCTTCTATGAAGTATGCAATGTTCTATGGTAGACCCTATTAGTGGGTTTACCTTGTGGTTGTCTTATCCAAGCATGTCAAGTCCCTGAGTAGGTCTAGGCTGTGCAATTAGATGTTATCAAACAATGTCAATATGCGTCAAGTCTTGAGATGCTTAATTTTATGTCTTGTTAATTTTTAGATTCATTATTTTAGTCATTTGGCACTTCCAATCCTATCCCAGCCCTATCATGTGCGAGTTATGTCCTGTGTAATGTCTATTTTTTTTTATGTTGATTCCCTATGAATAATTATTACGTGGTCTACCAATCACACCAACTCAGCTTTAGAAAATGGCATCTATTATACCAAAAATTTCTATATTTACAGCCTTGGTCTATGTCAGTAAATTATCGTCTAGTTTTATTCATCGTTGTGTGTCCTAGGAAATAAGAAGATTTTGTGGTCTTCCTTTCTCCTTAGTCTTGCCAATATGGCCCTGCTTGAGTCATTTACCCTTCAACTTGATCCCCTATCTCACACCGTTCTAGAAGCTTATGGTCTTATTCCATTTCTAAGCAAGTTCAAATGTACTGAGCAAGATATCACTGAAGCCTTTGTCATTTCATGGAATAAGGATTATTTTGTTGTGTGTAACCTCCATTTTAGAGTTATTTTTAAGCTGGTTTCTAAGGTGATAGAACTACCGATGAAAGAGCGAGCAGTGCGAAGAGATTGTCATAATTAGGAACTTGAGATCCAGAGTTTCCCATATTATTCAAATATTTTCAAGTGAAAGGGTGTTATTTTTTATCATGAGTCGTTGCATACGCCCTAGACCGTGATATCTATTATATTTTTCATGGATATTTTGTGAGCTTCCCCTACACAAGTTTTTATCATAGATACTTTACAATTTTTTTAGATAGTTACTTCTCTTAAGCAACCCTTGTGTGGGTATTTCTTAGACTGCATTTTTGTTTTTTTGACGTTAGGCATCCATCCAACCTTCTATGTTGTTTGGATCTTTTTATTTAGGTTGTTGTTGTCCAATGTGGAAGACTATGTCATATTATGCTATTGTTTTAGATACCAGTTTATGTACTTGGGTTTGGGGACCATTTAAACCCCATAGTTAATCAAATTTACCTACAAAAAAAGGTTTTATTAAAGGTTTTAGAAGTTTTCTAAAAAATTTAAATTTTAAATGGAGTGATAAGATATTTAAATGATAAATACTTTAGTTAAATTATAAAAGTCTTTAATAGTTATAAAGTTGGAGTAATAAATACCTTATGTAATTTTTTGAGTCTTTAATAGTATTTTAAAAGGTTTGGAGTGATAATTTAATTGGATTAATATAGTTTTTAAAGTTTTTTTTAATTATTAGTATGGAGTAATAAGGAAGTCAACAAACTTTATTTGAGTTTTATTTAAAAAATATATAGAAAGTTGAAACATTGAATATTTGCAAATTTAATTTTTTCAGAGATAAAAGGTTTTCAACATCAAATGATTAGGAAAAACATAAATTTACAAATTTCATATTATTATTTTCTAAAACTAAGAAGACATAAGATTTGCTATAAAGTCCTTGAATACTCCAATAAGTTATCCGATGAATATCCCAATAATACTTGAATTGTTTTACAATAGGTGCCTCACACCCAATCGAATCCATATATGGACCATACATAGATTAAATGATCCACCCAAATGAGGATGGATGGGTGGATGATCCACATAAATAAGGATGGATGCATTAACTAATGAGGATACACAAATATATAGAATCATTACAATAGATTTTTTAACTATAGACCATGTTTTTATATGTTTTTATCCTTCTCCCTTTGGCATTTTTTAGCTTTTTGGATTTTTTTGCTTTTTTTCTTTTCTAGATTTTTGGAAATTTTGCATCACCAACTCTAACATTCTCCCTTTTATGCAAAATGGTGAAATTTCCAACTTCATCTTCGTCTTCACATGTATTCAAACTTTCAAGCGTTGCTTTTTCTTTCTTCTTCAACATGGGTGTGATATGATGTGTCCTTGAATGTAGGTATATTTAAGTATGTACTATGTGTTTTCATGATAGAAAATAAATAGACACTAGTATTTTTGATCCAAACTCTTGTAAAGGATGTTGGGAATAAAAATATTCACCCTCTCTCACCGTAGCTTCACCTTCAACTACTAAAATCACACATAAAACTCTGCTCTAACTCTTTCAACGTAGCTTATGCTTCTGCTTATCTATTTCAATTTGATTACTTTAGCTCTCATACCCTGTTAAATGTATGAATCAACTAGAACATGAATCTAGGAATTCCATATATTGAGGTTACTCTACATATAAGCTTTTGGTTTCTCCTACCAGTTTATGATTTGAATGTAGGAGTCTTAATAATTTCTCCAAAATCATCCCTAATCCACTTTGTGAGTGCTTGATACTCCTATATTCAACACCAAATCTAAGCTTTAACACTAGCTCTGATACCAAATGAAAGTTCTTAAGGTGGAGAGATCAAAAAACAAATATCAATAATACAATTCTGATCTAAGATAAAATGAACATTAATGGATCATGGATATCACCCAAAAATGGTCCATGAGTGTTTAGTGATTGAGTTAAACCAATTCTAAATACCCAATGGTGAAATATCCTTATCCAAAAGCTCTAATTTCAACAAACTATGTTGTTTGTCCAAACCAAAAAATTAGATCTAGAATTGAAAAACAAACAAAAAATTGTGAAAAAGATCCACAATAGTGCATCCAATGTGTGCTCTAAAGATGATGATTTTTCTATAAATTCTTTGAATCCTCCAATAAATTATCCTATGAATATCCCAGGAGATACACTTTTACAATAGGTGCCTCACACCCAATACAATCCATCTATGCATCATGCATGGATTAAATGATCCACCTAAGTGATTATGGATGTGGTAGGGTACCTAGGAATACCTCTGCAAATTAAGCGATTCTTTAGAATATTCAAGGAAATTCAACATCACCTTGACATTAATAAAATATTTAGGGATATTCAACTTCACCTTGACATTGACAGAGAATTTAGGGACATTCAAAGTCATCTTGAATGAAAATTCAAGGACATCCAAAGTTATCTTAACAATATAGAAAAAATATTTTAGAAGTGACTTGCAATAGTGATTAAATAGAAAAAGTGTGAGAAGCTTCCTATAGAGGTTAGAGAAAAGTTTCAACTTCTAAGTGTAGAGAAATAGATAGTTGAAATTGATTGAGAAGCATACAGAGCTTCCTAATATAGATAGAGAAGAACAAAATATATTAGAAGTTTGATATATCACTATAGAAGCTATATAAAGTAAGTTTACTTTAAACATTGAATTAGTATCTACATTTTTTAAAGAGTGGTGGAATATTTAGGTTACAAAGAGAGAGACCTTGACATAAGAAAACATTTTAGGTTACAAATATATTGACCTTGACATATTAAAATAATTTAGGACACATAAGCATTAAACTTGACATTATCTCAAGAAGCCAATATAGAAGAAAAGATTTTATAGAAATTTTCATTTGAAGGAATGCAATATCAAGTGGGTCATGATAAAGTAAAGTAGTCTATGATAAAAGTAAATAGAGGTTTTTACTTAGAAACCCATAATAGAAGATTTGAAAAATATATGATAGAAGATCAAGACTACCTATTTTGAACAAGGAAGAGACATTCAAAATAGAGGTGGTCTACAAGAAAGAGATAAATAATTGAGTAATGTTAGGATAATCAAGGCTTAAGAAATCTATATTTTTGTAAGAAAATCCAGAAATAAAAGGATTCAAGGATAAGTTACATAATGAAGAATGTCAATCCAAGTTAGCATAGAGGCCAAGATAGCACAGAGGTAAACATCAAAATACAGAGTATAGAGACTGAGATTAATATCACAAAGGTAGAGACCGAGAAAGCATAGAGGTCATGATAGTTTAAAAATAAAAATCTAGTAGAAGCTAATGTGAAGACCTAAGTAAAAGGTAAACTTTCATGATAGATAGGTACTTTATGCATATGAAGAAGGTAATAGGGTAAAAGTTGCATAAACAGAGCACAAAGGAATAAATCTATTTATCAAGGTGTTATATTTCATAGTTTGGAACCTAAACCTCCAATACAATCAACATAGTCATGAAAGCAAAGGAGAACTAGGAGTAACTTGAAATTAGTTACAAACTCATTCACAACAAACCTGAGTTCATATTTTAGTGAAGAAGTCAAATCATTTTTGGAAGCTAAAACAACAAGATATGCAAACGTTTGAGGAATAAGAATAAATGGAAGTGTCAATCCACATTGAAGCATAGGGCATCAAACATCAATCAATCATTGAAGCACCAAGTGTTAATTCACTTTGAAGTGCCAAATACCAATCTACTTTGGAGTGCTAGTCTAAGTAACATCCAAACATTTGAAAGCAAGTGCAAGAATGTTACAACATTGCAAGTGCCATTTGGAATAAGGTGCATCCATTTAAATTTTTAAGAGGTACAAAGAAGTAATGATTCATGCAAGTACCCACGTAGCTATTGCCCTAGTGATTTATGAAAGCCACTCACATGAATGATCATTGCATAATAGAGAACATGCAACAAACAGAATCAAGCATGTGTGCATAGTTTTGTAAATGTTAGTGTAGAAGAAAAAGTACACACCATAAAAGAATGTAAGTAAAAGTAGTAAAATATATTGTATTGCATTACATTTTTGTCCTTTGATTACAAAATATACTTGCACAGGGGTGTACAAGAATTGAGAGAGTGATTCCATTTACAAATAATAAATGGTGCAATGTGCCTTTGTCACTATAGCAAATATTTGGGCAGGTTTTGAAGTGACTGTCACTTCATCGGATGTATTAGGGCCATGTATGAAACTTTTGTGTGATGATGTATGTTCATGCCTATTAGATCTATGTTAGGTCTATGATTATTCTTGGATGATGACTATTTAGGGTCAGATGGTCATGTTCTAAGACCGTATGTGGTTCAAACAGTTATGGTTGGTGACCGTCTAGTGTCAGACGACCATACGGTATGGAATTTTATGACCATAGGAAGTTTGGTCAGCAAACTTTGGTAGCTTCAGGTCACTATTTAGCTTTGGGTATGCACTGGTTTAGACCTGTAAACCTACACACAGGCCAATAATAAATCGGGTCAGTAATATATGTTGAACCTCTCGAAGTGAGTCTCGTATTCAATAAGTATTAAAAACCAATACAAATAGTGAAAAGTAGGAACATGCAAAAGGAATTAAAATAGATTTACTTTTACCTTTTTCGTGTCCCTATTGTTGTAGTTGACATTGATGTATTGCATTCTAGGTGTTACTGCTATTGTGGTTGCATTGTGCCACATTGGGAAGGCTCTGCATGGGTTGGGGATCTGACCATATGAGGGTTTAATGATAGTCCGATACCATCTAGGGTTGGACAATCTTAAATAGTGGCATTTGAAAGTTATCAAATGCATATCGAGACCTGTGGAGTCGCATTTTTAGGATTTGGCATGGGATAAGGATGGTGGAGTATGAAAAATCAAGGGTTTTTGTTGTTGCGTATGCTTGGAGTCTTATCAATGCTTCGATACTATTTCCATCCTCATACTCTAGAAAGGAGGATATGTTTAATTTATAGACTTTCTCAAGGAGAAGGGATAAGGAGGTGGCTCCACCAATTAACTATTATAACCAAAAGTTTTTTCCTTTCATTGTTCTTATCACAGAGAGTGCATGCAAATAATATTACCTCATAATTATCAATAATTAATCTTGTGCATGCAAATTTGTGATGTGTGCATTCTTTGATTTTTTATTCAATGTGCATGGATAGTTAACTAAATGTGCATGGATAGATTGAATGTGCATATCATTTTTAACTAAATGTGCATGAGTTAACTAGGTGCATGTTGTGCATATTCTTTCTATGAATGGAGGTGCAACTCCTAGTGACTTAAGTTTACTCTTAGAAAAGAGTTTTCTTTGAGCGTGACTGGTCCAAACAATGGGAGGTGGAGCTACCAGTTAAATGGATGATGTGTCCATGGGTGATGGATGTGTGGATGCTTCTGCGATGAGGGGTGTATGGTTGTGCAACCTAAGCACCTAGTTAATTAATTAATACTTAGGTGATGAATGATTATGTATTATTAATTAGCTTTAATTAATATTAAATATATTAATTAATCATGACTAATTAGTTAATTAATATTTATTATGCTAGATTTATGTCTCTATAGTTAGCGAAATTAGTGTTTACTATAATTTTTGTGAAGTTTTTAAAAGGTTTTATTAGGAGTAATAAGGTTTGATTAAATGTTCAATTTTTAGAAGTTTTCTAAAGTTTTTAAATTTTAAATAGAGTGCTAAGATATTTGAGTTATAAAGAATTTAGTCAAAATTTGAAAGTCTTTGAAAGTTATAAAGTTGGAGTAATAATGACCTTAGTTAATTTTTGGAGTCTTTAATAATATTTTAAAATGTTTGGAGTGATAAATTAATTAGATTAATATAGTTTTTAAAGCTATTTTAAGTTATTAGGGTGGAGTGATAATGAAGTCAACTAGATGATTTATTTAAAAGTTTTTAAAGTTTGAAAACTTTATTTGAGTTTTATTTTAAAAAAATGGAAAGTTGAAATATTGAGTTTTTTCAAATTTAATTATTTGCAAGATAAAATGTTTTCAACATCAAATAATTAGAAAAATCATAAATTTACAAACAAAATTAACGTAAAAAAAATATTATATTAAAAAATTAATAAAATATATTTTTACAAACAAAAAATGAGGTGGATAAACACGCCACGTGGCTAATTCCATCAGCCAAAAAACCATCATCCTTAAAATAGAGTGAGAACCCAAGCAAACAATTTACATCTAATAAAAACTACCTTACAAAACTGATGGACAACAAAACTAACTTATTACATAGTGATGAGGCTCCATTATATAGGTTTAGCCACCCCTGGGACTAATTCCCACCCAACAGTAGCATCAAGAGACTTTGGCACTGAGTCCCTCCCCTATCCAAAAGTTCTAGGAACATCCTCCCAACCATAAGCAAATGGCTCTTGGCTCGCATCAATCATCGAAGCTCCTAAAATATCCTAGGCATAAATTCGAGGAGTTGGGGGGAGAGAGGAATAGTCAAATAGCCATGACCATCACTATAAGGACCTTGAAATGGGATAGGAGTACAATTTGGAAGCGAGTGACATTGTTGTCTAGACCTAGATCAACTTCAAGGAGTATCCTGCTCAAGAGGAACCTGATTGACTATGCATAGTGTATTCCTCCATTTATAAATAAGCTCCTAAAGATGAGTGAGCTCCATGGCCACCTTATTAGATTGAACTATAATATGAAAATACACATGAAATAATATTAGACTTCTCAAAAGTAGAGATGTTTAAATATGAATAACACTTACCAAAGATATAATCATTTCTATCTCTCCATTTGATGAACATGCTCACCATATGAAACAAGTGTCTCACTTCAAATAAAATAACCAACAAGGGTAGGGTGTCTTCCAAAATGATATGCTTCCACTCAAACATGGTAAAGGAATAGGATATAGAAAAGGAAAAAATCCACTCCCAAAGAGAATGGGCATGAGCACAAAACCTAAAAATATGGATAAAGTGTTCATATTGAATATAAAAAGGGCAAGAAGGGTTAGGGATGCCTAAATGCTAGAGATGCTCCCCAACAGGAAGCCCTTGGTGCAAAATACTCCAAGAAAAATAAGAAAGTATGGGCTCCAAGAAAGGAGACCAATCAATTTGGAACCTACACATCCAAACATATTTAGGGGAGGAGACCTTTCATTGTTGATTGAGCTTATGAATCATAGGGATGCAAGGATAGAGTCATCCATACCCTAACTAAGCCTTATAGTTTTATAGCAGAGTGTTCAAATACCACTTCCAGTCCTTCCACCAAGGTCATTACGAAAGCATAAAAATATTGTGTAACATGGATTTAAGGAGAGCAACCTTGACAACCTCAAAAGTATCCATGACAGACTGAATAAGCCAAAATTTGGCTTTGAAATTATCCCAAGGTAAAATAATCTAAAAACATGAACCCAGGGAACCTATGCAAGCAAGGAGTCCTAGTAGGTTATAACAAGTGACCACCAAATATTCATCTGGTTGATGGAGAGGCCATGCTAGAAGCTCTAGCCATCCCATCTAATCCAAGGTTTAACACTCTCCCAGGCTTTCCAAATTCTCCTAATGATTAAGGATCCTAACACTTTGATAGACATAGGGGCAACAAGAAGGGAAGGAAACCCCATGCCCCTCCAACTCTTACAACTAAAAGGGGAACCTAACCTTCACTGATATAGTATCAAGTGAGAATATTCCAAGGCTCATTACCTATGAGGGATCAAATGACCCACTTAACATAGAGGGCCCAACCTTGACATTGGGTATTATGAATGCTAAGATCACCATGGATTTTGGGAAGACAATAATACTTCCAGGCAACATGGTGGAATCATGAACCATTATTGGAAGAGGACCATAAAAAGTCTCAAAAAAGCTTATTAAGCTTCTTATAGTAGTTTTTGGATGGGACATAGTAGGAATAATAATAAACATGGGTGGACGCAAGGACTTTTATGCAAATTTGAAATTTACCATCAAGGGAGAGCTTCTTGGTGAACCAGTAGGTAAGTTTCTATTCCACCATATTAATAACATACTTCCAAAAATATAGCAATGAATTATTAAAGATAAAAGGAATACCTAAAAAATGAAATATTTCTCCCTTTTAGATGATGTTCCATTTATTTTGACTAAGCCAGTGGGGTGTTGGTCAAGAGACTACCTATAACATTGAGTCATTCTCCATTGAATGGAGGATCCAGAAAGCTAGACAAAAAGTGTCTAGGTAGGTAGCACTTGAATGATACCTTCTTCCTCAATAAGAGTGAGGAAATATTCATCAACAAAATGATCATTGATCAACTCAATCTCACCACTAGGGAAAGAAATTCCCAAAATAGACCCCAAAGCAGTATGATGAGCTAGTAAATAGCCAAACCCTTCAACAATGAAGACATAAAGGGATGGTGCCAATGGATAGCCTTGTCTAATGGATTGAAATATCCTAATGGCTAAGGACTTGTGTTTGTTAATGGAAAAAATAGCAAAAGCCTCAGCAAACAATATTTTCACAAGACTAATAAAGCATGGTCCAAAACCAAGAGCTTTAAACTTGGCTATAATGAACAACCAATCGATAATATCATAGGCTTTATAAAAGTTAATTTTTATGAACAATTATTATTGGTTGGAATTATGATCCCACTCCATGCCTTCCTAGACAATAATAATATTTTCAAGGATGAACCTACCCCAAATGAAATCAGTTTGCTCTAGGTGCATGATAATAAGAAGGAGATGGAAAATGTGTAAATCTAGGGCTTTGGAAATGATTTTATAGGAAATATTAAGGATAGTAATAGATCTCCAATTGGTTATGATTTTAGGATCACTAGCCTTGGGGATAAATTTAATAATCTCTTGATTAGCACTAGGACCCAAATAACCCTTAGAGAAGACCTTGTAATAGACTTTCAGAAGATCAAACCCAACAGTACCCCAAAGGGACTTGTAGAATTCACAAAGAAAGCCATCAAGACTAGGGGACTTATCATAGGCCATTTGAGAAAGAGCTTCCTCTAGATCCTTCAAAGAGAGGGTCATTTCATAAAAAAATCTTTGAGACTTGGAAATCCACTCTAGAATAATAGAAATGCAAGATTTAAGAGCCCAGTCACATTACGAGGAGTAGGCCTAAGCCACAAACATAGTCTGGTAGTTCTATTCAAAAGCAAAGAAAATACTAGGAAGTTTAGAAACATGATCTCCATTAATGTTAAGAACTTTAATGCCCAAAAATTTATTATGAGGATGCAAGCATTGAAATAACTCCTTGGTCACCCTATATCCAAATTTGAGCTAGTGCAACCTCACCTTGATTTGTGCCCCTTTGGCATCATAGTGCTTTGCCATTATAAGCTAGTGTTTAACCATAGCAAGGTGCCTTTGAATCTCCTCATTGAAAGGATTGTATTGAAGGTGAGTTGAGGCCACTTCCAACTCTCACTTAATAATAGCATTGAAGCTTCCTACAGAGGATAGAGAAGAGTTTTAGCTTCTAAGTGTAGAGAAATAGATAGTTGTAGTGGATTGAGAAGCATATCGAGCTTCCTAAGATAAAGGGATCAAAACAAAATATATTAGAAGTTTGATATATCATTCGTGAATCTATATAAAGTAATTTTACTTCAAACATTGGATTAGTATCTACATTTGTTAAAAATTTGTAGATTATTCAGGTTATAAAGAGGTAGACCTTGATATAAGGAAAAGGAATAGTCAAGTATACAAAGAGTCACACTACTATGACTATATTATGGAGGAAATTCTCCATAAGAAAGTGATAAGAGTTAAAGAATGCAATCACAAGCATTACTTTGTAAAAGAAAGAGAAGAGTAATAAAAATTGCATACATTTGAGAAATTAATATTGTAAGTTATTCTATATGCATAGTACATGAATGATTGAGGCTATTGACATTCATATTGTTGCTTATTGTTAAATATTATTTGATTTATTATAAGTCTTATTCTACATAATAATTTGCTCATATTATTCTAATCATATCATTATTTCAATGTTATTATATTGTGGCTATATTATATTTAATGCTTGAAAATATATGAGTAACTTTGAAGATACTCCATCAATTTCATGTGTCGTTGTTTCATTTTCCCCTAGCTATGATTAATATACAAAGCATGATGACTATAAATAACATAAATTCCTTCAGTAATATATAGTACCTTCACTTATTTAGTGCTTACACAATGGCATAGAAGTCCTGATCATAAAATGAATATTTGTTCCTATCTTCATTCAATTTCTCACTAACATAGGTAATGAGCTTACCTTCTTGTCTAAAAAATCTTCAAATGGTTGTCCCATTGGCATCACAATCTACTTGGAAAACTTTTTTAAAGTCTAGAAATGCTAGAGATAATTGCTCTATGACTTTCTTCTTTAATATTTGAAATCTTCTTTTTGCTATATTTGTCTATTTTAATTCATATCTACCTCCCTTCATCATTTCCATGATTGGAGCATAAATTCCACTTAAATTCTTGTTGAAATTTTTGTATAAATTTTCTAAACCATGAAGACTTATGGCTTCAAACATACTCCTTGGTGATGGTCACTTCATAACAGCCTTTACCTTTGTTGAATCCATCCATAAACCATCCTTGGATATGATAAAACCCACGCATATCAATTCCTTCTCCATAAAACTACATTTCTTCGAATTCATTAATAATTGTTCCTCCTTCAAATTTTTCAAAAATAACATCAGATGCATTAGGTGTCCTTCATCTTTCTAAACACAAAAATATCATCCAAGTAAACCATTAAAAACTAACCAAGAAAAGGCTTCAATATTTTATTCATTAATCTCATAAAAGTGCTAGTTGTATTTATCAACCCAAATGGAATGACCAACCATTCATATAAGCCTTCTTTCATTTTAAACGTAGTATTTCACTCATATCCTTTTAATTTAATTTCTAGTACAATCTATAAAGTCATCCACATGAGGTAATGAAAATCCATATTTTACTGTAATCTTGATTGCTCCTAATTCTATACACATATAACATTGTCCTCCCTTCTTGTAAGCTAGTGCAATTGGTACTACATATGGGATCAACATCTCCTTGATCAACCCCTTATCCAATAGCTCTTGGACTTGTCTTTCCATATATTCATTCTCCATAGGTGTCATCATATAGGATGCCTTGTTTGGAAAACTTGATCTGAGTATGAAGTCGATCTAATGACTAATGCTTATCATAGGTGGTAACCCATAAAATAATATTCTAAAATAATCTTAATATTCTTCCAATGAATCCTTCATTTTGTGTGGAATGTTAGCCATCTTATTCACTGTCCCATATTCTATGGGTTTAGTAATGAAAGAAAAACATCCTTCTCCTCTCTTCATCTCCTTAAAGAATTAATTTTTTGAAATTAGACAAACTTTAGAACTATTAACCACCTCTTTTCCTTTGTCCTTCAATGGACTTAATGCATAACTTTTATCATCCATGAAAATTGAATAAGTATTAAGTGTGCCATCATGTACTACTTTTATATCATATTGGCATGGTCTATCCAAAATAATATCACATGCATCCATCAACATGATGTCACATAGAATCACATGCTTATAATATCCAATCTAAAAATTTACCATACATTGTTTGGTTACCAAAATTTTGTTTGTATTTTGTGTCCACAACACTTTATAACGATTTGGTTTCTCAATTCTCTTCAAACCAAGTTTTTCTACTATCTTCATTGACACTAAGTTTTTTGTGCTTTCGCCATCCATAATCATTGTGTAGTATTTGCCTCCTAATTTAAAAATTATCTTGAAAAAGCTCTTTTTCTTAGGTTCATGCACCTCTAGTGGTTTTAATACTACCCTTTTTATCATAAGCAATTCTCCTTGTTCTAGTTCCTCCATGTGCTTCAATGAAGCAATACTTTATTTGTCTACTTGCATAATATGATTTCTAGTTTGGTTTCCTTCAGTGTTGCTCTACTGTATTGTTGGATATTTAAATTGCTGATGACCAACTTCTCCACATCTATATTAATATCTAGGGAATCCTCTACTCCTTCCTCTACCATAACCACCTCTTTGTCTCAAGATATATTTATTTTTTCGAGCTTCTCCCTCCTACCTTTTTTATCCTTTTCTATTATTGGTTTTTCCTCTTTCTTGAGAGGATCATCCTCTTCCTCTAGCATTATTTGTTTGCCTTTGCGACACCATTTACTCTGCCTTGAGCACATACTAATTGAAAGCATGAGGATATGGAAACAAAAAGGAATATGCCACAAGAAAAGAACAAGAAAGAACATATACAAATTGACACAAGATAAAAGCAATATGAAATATGGTAATCTCTTTATTGATACGCTTTTTAAATTGTGTTACAATATGTCTCCTTCCTTTTTAGGGGATAGGAGCGTCAAATATGTTTCTCACCACAACATCCATGGATAATAATCCCTCTTTCGCGTACCCACATGTAAGTTGGACGGACCAAAACATCGCCATAACTTTAGGTATTTGATTCTTTGCCATTTCTTACTCCTCTGCTATCAGAAACCTACGTTCAAAGAAACAGAAAATATTAGTAGCACCTGCAGACATAATGAAACATGTATTTCCCAAGGCCTATTGTCAGTGTATGCATGAAAATAATAAAACGACTATAAAATGACCTCTGATTGAACTAAAATTTTTACAGAAGCATAAAAATATTATCATAAGACCACTGCAAAAATAATAGTCTGGAAATTCTTCACAGATTTGTATTTGCTCCAGGGTGGGACGAATAGGCCTGCAAGAATTTATCAGAAAACACCCTGTTTAATGTCCTGCTTAGGAAGCTCCAAAATACCTAAAAATTTGGTTTTATCTAATTTGGGGTGTTTTGGGAGGACTCAAATGGTCAGATTTCTCCAATTTTTCCTCTAGGATCCAGATTTTTCTGGTGCCATCTGCAAGTTAGTGAAGGCGGGAAATAACAAAAACCTGGTCAAAATTGCTCATAATGAAATTAAATTTTAACTATAACCTATTTAACCTATCTAGAATCAAATGCAAAAGAAAAAATAGAGAAATCTATCACATATTTCTAATCATCCCGGGGTGGGGCGAATAGAACTGTGATAGTTTGGGGAGCGCCCGGGGGCAGGACGCCCACCGTTTGGGACACTTTTTTGGCACTAATACACTTGGTATGGGTCCAAAACTGATTATGGGGTATTGTCAAAAAAATTTGTGGATAGTTGTGGCCAAAAATTGGGTTTTGGGTCCGGATTCGTGCTTCCAATAGTCACCCAATAACCTCCCTTTCGAATGAGAGATTAAGGATGTAAAAGCACAAATCACAAGTAGGTATGTAAATTGGCAGCACTTCGTTGCTCAAATTATCCTTCTCTGTATATCTTTTGGGTGAGAAAACTCACCAATTTATAGACCTTAGGGTCTCCTTGTTTGAATTGCGCATGCGAGGGCGCCACTTGAGTTAACTGTCCTATTTTTAGAGAAAAGCTAACTCCATGATTAAAAATATCCTTGCATGAGGTTTCTAAAATAAATACACTCATCACTAAAGTCTCTCTTCTTGAATAAAAACTATTCCTCGCAATTGCATGGCCTGAAGCCTCAGTTAACTGGCGGAGTTACCGAGGTTTGACTTTTTGCCGATCAAACTTGCTATTCGCCTCACCCTGGGGTGAATGCTGCTATTCATCCTTGGGTGGGATGAATTCCAGTTTGTATTCGTCCCTGGGTGGGACGAGCAGAGAGCAAGGTGCCAAAAAGGTGCCAAATTGACCTCTAACCTCTAAAACTACTTTTGGAAGTGGTTAGGACCACTTTTTAACCTCTGGGAGCTGCCCTAAGGGTTGTGTGTGTTAATGCGATCAGCGCTTGTTATCACGTAATCGGATTGGTGTTGTTTTGGTGTCTACACTAATATGCCTCTTCAATAATTCTAATTTTAATCATGTCTATCTCATTTTTTATGGATAATCTTCGTCCATTTATGAATCTTGCCACCTCTTCATCATCTTCAATATGACATGCTCTTATGGCCAATGTATAGAATTCTTCAATATATTTTCGTACTCCTAACTCTTTTTGCTTGAGGTTTTGGAGTCTTCTAATCAATCCTATTTGATAATCCATAGGTAAAAAATTAGGTTTTAACTTGGATACAAACGTTTCCCATGTTTTATTTCTATCCTCATCCTTTCATTATCTCTCTATTTGGACATGATCCAACCAAATCAAAGCATGTCCTTTCAATTGTGTGCATGTAAATTTGACTTGTTTTGGATCTTCCATTAATTTATAGCCAAAGAATCACTCCATCAACTATCCAATCTATTTATTCTTTCGATTTTAAACTTTTATTAAAATTGGAAGTATCCATATTTGGTTCACATCCCATGGTCAATATTTCCCAAATCAACCATTGTTCCTATTTTTTTTCTTGCTATTTACCTTAAGATTCCATGTGACCAATTTTTTCTTCTTCACTGTCAATATCCTCAATATGAATACCTATCCTTTGGGCAGTCTCAATCACATTTAACCTAGCGATGATTCCTCTAAGCATTTTATCTATATTGTTCAAGACCCTAGACCAAAAAATATTTCTCTTTCTTGGTATACCATATTTTCTCTAATACATACTACAAACTCCTATTCTTATACCAAATGATATAGACAAGCGAAGGGAATCCATTGAAGGATAGGCTTCACAAGCAACATAAATTTCTAATGCATCGATACAAGATAACATGTTCTTAAGACCTATATAAGATGACACTTCTTCATTATGACACTTTTTTAGTATTTGCATGACAACACTCCTTCATGATGATAATACCCCATAACATAAGAAAATGATATTCAAGATAATATTATTTTGAGATGATAATATATCAGGATGCTAACTTGGCACAAGATGACGATGCTCAAGTCAACAACACCTCGAGATGGTAATTCCTCATGATGGTATCACTTAAGATGGCTAATTCACTTAAAGGTGCAAGATGACCTCATTCAAGATAATAATTTCTCTTTTGTTTGAATGAACAATGATGAGTCTTTGCTTAATAGAATTGTACTTTGTGTTGAATTGAACGATTATTGTATCTCACATGAACGTTAATCACACATTCATGATCTTGTATAATTCTAGTTTATCAATATCTCTATCCTTATTAGTTAGTAGCCCACTAGCACAATAATCTCTCACATAGTGATCCTATATTTTCTTCTTTGAGCATTGTTCCCATACTTAGGATATGAATCTGCCTAGTGGCTCCTACAAACCTATAACCTACACACACCAATAAATATTTTCTACAGCATACATATCCATATTACATTCATCATACACATAGGAAATAGACTAGAGTGGAATACGTGTTTGTATTGAATTTATAAATAATTGGCTATAATTTGCAATGTAATATTTTCACTCCTAGTTAAATAGTTTTTTAGAACCCCCTAGCCCCACACAAGTATTATTTATATCTCCCCTTGTTTATCTTTCCTTCTTGTCCCTTATATTTCCATCAATTCCATTCCTCTTCCTCTATGTGCATGTTGCTTCATTTTCCTCTTCCTTCTACATTTTATATGCAAATTTGATAGTTTTCTAAATAGTTTACCTAATATTTTTTAACAAATATTTATTATATGTTAATGTGTTGAATGCTCCCCATCAAAAATTTATTAAACTTTGACAATAATTTCTCAAACCTTTAATTTATGAAGTTAAAAAATATTATTTTTTATTCTTTTATTTTGAAAATAAAAAGATAATATATTTTAATTTCTATAAATGGACAATCATTGATACATTATTTTCAATTGATTATATAATATTGAAAGGATCCCCACTTGTATTACATCGTCACCACGTGGGCATATAGAAATACTAAATCTATTTTTGAAAGTCTAAAAATCTCCCCAAAATCAAAACTGAGTGGGCATATAGAAATACTAATAGTGGATCCTATGAAGCCATGGTCCTTCTTAGGTTTGGGGAAAATGGAACACTTTATTTAAATAAAATTCATAAGATCACTTTCAAGGTAGGTTTAGGTGAAGGAACATATAATATGGAAAAATGGAAAGCATTGATCCTCTTAATGATAATATTTGTGGAGCAAGGAATTACAACTGTATAGATTTATGCAGATTCAAAACTAGTAATAAGTTTGGATTGCATATCATGTTGACATGAAAACCTTGCTCCTCAATCCTTTCTATGAGCAAATGAATATTTATGGTGATTCAAAACTAGTGATAAGTTTGGGTTGCAGATCATGCTGAGATGAAAACCTTACTCCTCAATCCTTTCTATGAGCAAGTGAAATTATTAGAACCTTTTATAACAAAAAATTTATACAATCACATCTACTACAAGGAACTAAATGTAGAAACAAATGGTATTTCAAAAATTGGTTTGAAAATTCAAACATGCTTGGCAGAGGGAATAAGTGATTAAAGGACTTAGGATTTCATCACAATCCTCTTATTAAGGATCATATCCGTGTGATGCAGTCTACCGATAAGGACGCCACTTGCATTATCGGTGATGTGACCCAAGTTCAATCCCCGCGACGGATATGTATATGTATAAGAAGTATGTACTCAATAAAAAATAAAAAAATGATCATATCAGAGATCTCTTATTAGCAAAAATAAAAACAAGGGTTTTGAAAGGGACCCTTACCTTAATTTTTAAGAAATATAGGCTTCAAAATAGTGTTTGTCTTTGTAATTGAAACTTGAGTCATCAATTTTAGTACTCAAATAAGAGTCCTTCCAGAACTGTGATTGATGAGGAAGTTATTCCTTTTTTCCACAATTCAGTCCTTTATTAGGATAAGATCATGTTTCTAGATTGTAAGTTGACTGTAACATATTACAATTAAGAGGTCAATACTCCTTGACAAGCTCCTAGATAGTTTGTAATTGAAATTCTTAAGGGTACTTCGTACCTGTAGCACTCTAATATATATTTACTCTAAGAAATATATAAGGATTATTGACTATGGATGAGAGCTATTTTTCATTCCTGTAGCCTCTAATAACATATTTTTTTATATACAACTTAATAAAATATAATATATATTATTTTATTTTATTTTTAAAAATATGCTTCCAATAACATATTTTTTTATATACAACTTAATAAATTATAAAATATATTATTTTATTTTATTTTTAAAAATATAATTAAGTTGATGAATAGATTATTTTTTTATTTTTTTATTTTTTTATTTTACTATTATATTTTAAATCCAAGAAAATAATAAACCTAATATATTTATTATAATATCTATTTTCATATAAATAATAAAAAATAATTTAACATCAACTATCTTTAAAAATTAATAAATTTTTGTAAATTTTATTATTTTTATGAATTACAAATAAAATAAAATAAAAAACAAACTTAAACTGTTTTTTAAAATAATACCTATTCACCTCACCTACGCTATCAAACAAATGTGAAGGATCGTCCAAACCTATATCAAAGAACATTCCAATATGCTTACTCTTAAAAGTTAACATTAAGTTAACTATTTAGCTAAAGCTTAATTTTATATTATTATAATTGAATTATTCAAAGAATCAGTTTTTAAATATATTATTTATTACATATAAGTTATTAAAAAGTTTGAAACAATATTTTTAAATATAAATTTTATATTTATATATATATAATTGTTTTCACTTGAACTTTGTATACATTTAATTATTTACAATATTTTTGTAGAGGTAAATTTTTAAAAAATTATTTTTCATACATATTCTTAACATTTTGCCTAAAATTTAATTTCTAAATGACTTTTGTGAATAATTTTAAACATAAAATAATAATATTTAATTAACTTGGTCTCCCTTAGTTTAAATGCAGTAACATAGTTTTCAATGCTTGTGTACTTTTATCTATATATATATATATGAACAAAAAGAATGTTTTTATAAAATATGTATAATATCATCCTTTTAAATAAGGAATGTGAATATTAACAAGAATGGGCTAAGGACACATTGAACTGTTACAATGTTTGACGTTACACCTCTCATGCATTTTTGTTTCTTTGTTAGCTAAACATAGCATGTAGTTATCTACTTGTGAACAATGATAGATGATTCGTTACTATAACCTGCCAAATCCAACCTACCTCTTTATTTTTATTTTTCTAATAGGATAACAGCACTGTCATTAACGCATTTTTGGCATGTGATTACCGGATCCTTATTCTGTTCTGTCCATTTCGTTCTGTCTTATCCACAATATTGTGTTTGCTGAGTATTGATGTTGTTGCCCTTCGGCTACACCAGAACTTGTGTTCCTTCCTTCCACACTTAAATAATTACATCTTCTCCCAATGAATTATTTCCTCTACTCACTCCTGGAATTTCTGAATTCGCTGTATCTGAAGGTGGATTAGGGTTAGGTTGCACCCTGGTTCTACAATTCGGACAGTCATTGTGGGAATAAAACCACATGTCAATACACTGTGTATGAAACCTGTGATTACAATTAGGCAACAGTTTGCCTACCTCGTTCTCTTCGAATTCAGACAAACATACTGCACATTCAAGCCTCTCCTTGAAGCTCTGTGATTTGTACACAAACGTTGGGAGAGCGTTCATAATCTCTCTATCCAATCCTATGTTGAACACAATATCTTGTTCTGCAAATTGGACTGGATTCTGCGTTTCAACACTAGAGCAAGTTTTGGTTAAGATGAAATAAAGTAATAGAAAACAGAGGAATACCAAGGCTTCTATATTATCTACCAAATACATAAGGAAGGCATCCATGATCGACACACTAAGAGCAGGAGGTTCCAATATTGTTGTTTTAGAAGGATATCCATGATTCCATTGACTGTCAATTTATATACCATTTACAATGAAGAGGCCAAATGCGAACTGTTATTTTTTTGGTTGCTTATCATGATGAGTCATCTGTCCGTAATAACTTTGCCAGCCAGTTATTAGTGGAGAAACGGAATTAATATAAACACGTAGCACACGACTCGTATTTGTAGTGCTTACTTGTACATGAGTATATATATAATATAAAAAAGATAGTTTAATAAAAAATATGCTTAAAGTTTAGTTGGAGTTTACTAAGAAAAGCTTTCAAATTATTTAACATATGTTTTTTAACGCATAAAATAAATATTTAAATAATAAATATAGGTCAAATAATTATTGTTAATCTTAAAAAAATATAAATATAAATTTATTATAATTAAAATAAATTAAATAATTTAATTTTTTAAAGTTATTATGAATAATTTTTAACAACTTAAGGCTTATAATAACAAAAATAATAAATGATGTAATTTAAATAAAATTATTATTAAATAATCAGTTAATTTTTTTGGGGGGTTATTATGAGAAACTTCTATGATGGACGCATAAGGCTGAGGAGTCTCCTCCCAACCTTGACCCATCATAAAGCCTCAGAGCTATACTTATCAATAGATAATTTAACACAAAGCCACCAATACCTATCCCCTCACACACTCGCCATAATTTAACACAAAGCCACCACACACCCACCCCTCACACACTCGTCCAAACCGTGGTTTGAAATTTGAGTTAAAATATATTCTTATTATTACATACTTCAATTTTATTTTATTAAATAATTTTTTTAAATTATTTATATGGTTTTAAAATTGTTTTATATAATTTTTAATTTTATTTATTATATGAAATTGTTTCTTATTAATCAATAAACTTAGTTTTATTAATTAAATAATTTAAATTTTTTATTAATTTGATAAGATTAAAATGAATCTATTTTTGATTTAATTTAAAATATATATATATATATATATATATATATATATATATATATATATATATATATATATTAAAAGCGAAAATCTTTTGCGTCTTGCGTACTACATTATTAATTGGATTTTGGGTACTCAATTCAACTTTTTGGTAGAGTGGAGAATCGAACCTAGGACCTTCTTTGAAGGATTACCCTCTCCTCTCCAACTCACCTACAACACCTAAATACTTAAACTAAATATATAACCCTTAAAATTTTTTAAAAATTATATATTTACCTAGGATAATATAATTAAAAATTAAAGTTAAATATAAAACTTAAAAAATAATTAAAACTTAACAACTATTTTTTATGTAAATACTAATTTATATCAAGAAATATGGATGCTTCATATCTATTTAAACTTTTAACATTTTAAATTTGCTTTTTATATACATTATTTTTGTGAAGATTCATTATCCGACATGAAATAACAATTGCCAGCCAAAAGAGTGACATAGCTTTTAAATCCTAAATATATTAAGATAACTTATGGTATTTTAATTATATTAATTTGAAAGAATTTGAAACTATATAAACTAATTGAACCGCCTCTACGGCTATATGTACGAGTAAATATTAATTGGAAAGATGAAGTGGTGATCCATTAAAAATATTTATATATGTTTTTCAAATATATTATAGAAAAATCTTTTTCTTCGAGGATAGTGAAAAACACAATTACTAGTCAAAAAGAGTGACATGGCTTCTAAATCTTACATCTATTAAGAAAACTTATATGCTTTTATAAATATGTTTTTCTAAAATCCATCCAGAATTTACCCCACAAAAATAAATAAATAAAATCGAGCCAAAAATATATATATGTTTTCCTAAAGATTCGTGACTGTAAATGGAACCATAACAATAATTAACCAAATCTAGGTTTAAATTTCAGTAGAGTAAGATGATTTTGTTAAAATAAAAATTTTATTTAAAGAAAGATATTTTCTTATTTTATATTGTAAGTTTTTTTTTTAAATTTATAGTGGAATTGGTAGCCTTCGCGAATTCGGATAGGTTGTTGGGCTTTTATAGCCGTCACAGTATTTTGCGTTGTCCACCGGAGAAGCTGTCACACAGATTTTCGCACAGTCCGCCCTTATAGTCACCATGCACCAAAAAAAAACAAACGTTCAATCCGAGAGTATATTATTGTAAGTTTTAAACATAATATTATATTCTATATTTTTGTATGTCTCTCGAAGCTGGGAGGTTTGTTGGTAAGTTTCAAGTTGGTGGTTCCTCTGTGGTTTGATGAGTTGGCCCTTCGTCGCACTTCATTCCTTGCTACGTGGTGGATGGTGATCTTTCCCTCTTCGAAGCTTTTTGTTCTGGTAACCTGAGGAAGAGGCGATGCTTGGTGTCTCCTTTTTGGTAAGGGCAGCTAGTTACAAGCAGTTGGCGTGGTTTTTAGTTTTCTGAGTTCATGAGTTGGATCAGGTAACCAAAGAGCAACAAGGTTTGTTATGTTTTCATTGTTGGGCTACCATTGTATTCTAAAAATAATGGAAATCAAGCAACCAGCGACTTGGGGCTTGTTAAAGATTATAATGGATTACTCAGAGGAGGTTTCTACGATGGTGGGAGATGTTCTCATGTTGTCCAGGAGATTGATTTGTTGGTTTAGAACTATCTCGGTTTTGTCTGTGGTCTTTCTTGAATTTCTCTTCCTCTGTGTGTATTTTTGTTCCAGTGTCTTTTGAATTTCTTTTTGTTGTTTTTGTGCTCTCCCGTTATTGTGGGTGGTTTCTAGCTTGTTGTGTGGTTATTTTGGTGTTTCTCTAGTAATCTTGGAGTTTTTGTAAAAGGTTGTACGACCCTTTCAAACCTTTCAAAACCCTCTTTATTTTTTTACAGGGCTAAGCAGTTTTTGAGTTTCTTTTTGTTGTTAATTTTTTTACAGGGCTGATCAGTCTTTGAGTTTCTTTTTGTTGTTTTTAGGCTCTTCCGTTGTTGTGGGTGGTTTCTAGCTTATTGTGTGGTTATTTTGGTGTTTCTCCAATAGTCTTGGAGTTGAGCAGTCTCCTCACAACCATGATCCCTCTTAAAGTTGAGAGTTATACTTATCAATAGGGAATTTAACACAAAGCCACCACACACCCACCCCTCACACACTCGTCCACGTCGTGGTTTGAACCTTGGACCTCCCGAAGAAGAGCCAAAGCCGAAACCGTTGTGTTGCACCCCAGGTGCAAAACCCTCTTTCTTTTTAATAGTATCAAAAAAATATTTTATATTTTATTATTTGATAAAATGTCAAGCTTTGGTTTATAGAATATTGTTTTTCATTTTCTATTATTTGCTTTGAATTTATAGAAATTTTTTAAATTAATTAATAAGATTGGAAGCTTGGATTATGGTGTGAAAATCCTCTCTCTAGCACTAGTGTCAAATCAATGTAAAAAATTAAGCTTTATTCATGGGATTAAAACCTTGATTTATGAAATGTAAATTTTTTTTGTGGCCATTTATTTCAAACTCAAACTCATATTTTGTTTAATGCTTTGCATCCAAAATATACTATAAATAATTTTTATGTCTTAAATTTTTTGTATTTTAAATAAAATTTTAGAATTATTTTATTATATTTTTTTATATATATTCATGTTTTTTTCCTGCAAATTAATTGGATTTAATCTTAGCATATATCTTGTTTTTTAAGAACTTACATATAATTTTTATTGAAGGGCAATCCCACTAAAATATCAAAATAGTATATCTTCTAAATAATTATATCATATATAAACAATATTTTCATGAATCATTTATAGCTTACCTTTTTATCAAAAATATTTTTCAGCCACATCATTTTCATTAAGAAATAGAATATCCCTTGGTCAATTACCTTCTAAAAGTTGGATTTCTCTAGGATGGTGATCAATATCATGATTGACTAAATTGTTTGCTTAGAAGTGTAATAAAGACAGATATAGGTAATAGAAAAAGAAGAATAGTGTAACAACCCCAATAGCTAACCAACACGAGAGATTTTTTTAACAAGGTTCACAAGAGTATCTATGGAATACATGCATTGACTAGACATAACCATATTTTGAGTCTAAGATGTTGTAAACATCACTCGAGTGGATAGGAGAGGCAAAGCTCCCGTAGGTAACTAGAGTTTACCTCGTATACCTTTGCGGTATAGAGGAAACTTTTTTAAAAGTCTTCCTATTTTTTGGCATTTGCAAACCTTTTGACCTTAGCATTAGAATTATTCTTTCTCAATATTTAGAGAAGGGGGATGCCAATTCCTTCTTCCAATCATATTTCAATCTATGTTGGGTCTATCAGGTGTAGTGTCTTAGTCTATTTTAACTACACCTTTGCGATGATCCCTTCAACTTCATGCTTGTATTCCCCATCTCCGTGATGGGCCTCTAAGCAACAATCACTCCACATGATTGTCTTCTCATGGACACCAAAACTAGGTGTTGCTACCCCACAACAACCATAAGTTGAAAAGGAGAGTTTTAGACAAGGTTAACTTTAGAGCCCTTTCCAAAGAAACCCCTAAGCCCAAGAAAAAAATTCTTTCTCTCTCGCTAACTCTACAAGCATTAAAACAAAATCATCTAGCAAGAATGCAGATCTAATCATCAAAATCTTGCAACACGTTCATGGGTCTAGTTGGATTGGGAAGTTAGGGTGCTTACTGAGAGGAGACCTAGGTTCCAATCCCATAGATGTGCCCATGCATAGCTAGTAGCCCAATCTGACTCATATGTATGTTGCACCTGACTGATGATGGTGATATGTTTCCTGTTTATCTGGCGGTCCCCTTCATGCCACGTGTTGAACCAGACTAACGAAAACGGTGTGAACCCTATGCATTTGGCGGTCCCCATCTCACGTCGAGTTAGCATTAATGAGATGGTAGATTTGTTGAAAGCCTTCACTGATAGTTTGAACCCTGCCAGCTGCCCTGACAGTTACTAAAAAATTGTGATTGTACCCAATTCATCTATGTAACCAAAAAATCTTGCAACACAAATATATCATAACCTTTGGATTAAGCAATAGCATAGATAAGAACTATAAAACCATTTATCAACATGGCACCATATATTTGTAGACACCTAAAATGTGTTCTTTTAAGGAGATTCACCAAAATACCTCCTTACTACACCCATAGTCCACCTTGGGCACCCCTAGGGCTAACTTGATAGTTTTTACCAATTTTGGGCAACTTTTTCATAAGCTACCTAAACATCTCGATCCGAGATGATCTCCAAACTGTGATCGTCTTGACCCGAGACCGTCATGGAAAGTAAAAATTAAACATAATAGCTAGCATTCAAAACTGACTGTTAATATCGTACATGATTTTATGCCATTCTTAGATGCCTTTGCATGAGATTATTTTGAATTAATTTCATTTAATCAACTATTTTGGGGCATGCATCTATTTTTACAATGTGAACTACCCCCTTGCTTTTTCATGTAGAGTACCCTAGCTTTGATCAAAAAATCTATAAAATGGCACTCACCCTTCAGTTTTAAAGATCCAAAACTTCTAAATTTGTGCAAAGTGATGTCATATTTAATCCCCAATTCCCAAGCAATGAAGTGCTACCAAAAATTTGTTAGGCTTATGTGCTACTAACACTATGTTGCTAAATTGTCACAAAGGATTTGAAGTCTTGCTTTCATTATCTGCATAATCCAACCCTCGCTATGGTGATTATTCAAGTTCCTTAAACTTACCTTTCCATTGTGAAAATCTATCAAAAGTAGTCCTTAGGTCACCTCAAACGCTGCTCGGGTTTAGTGATAAAAAAAAGCAGGTCCGAGATAGCGATCATCTTGACCCAAGATGATCCATAGATGAAACCATTTCGACTCGAGATGATCTTGGGCAGACTACAATTTTTGTATTTTTATTATTATATTAGATTAGATTTGCTTAATTTGCTATTCTACATCAGTTCATATTTTTGTTATCACATACATGTACCTTCTTTTTCATTCGTTTTATTTATCTTCATATTGAAAATGGATCCAACTTTGGTGGGCCCTGCACATTCTACTAATTTATTGGTATTTTTTTATGTGTAGGTTACAGGTACAAAGACAACAAAAGACTTTGCATACAAATCTCACACAATGGCTTAGAAACCCACTCTCCTATGAACTACGTTGGCTTGGAGATTGTTTTATTGCACCAAGAGACCTTAATCATGATATTGTGTATCATTGTATCGATTTGGTAGCATCCCCTAAGAGGGGATTTTGATTGTAACACCATTGAAATATAATAAAAAATAATATAAAGGGGATCCATCTTATTTTACATTATTTTATCATAGTGTATCATTCATTACTACTTTGTAGTACTTTATTTGGTGTAAATTTCTAGCTTTCAACTAGCGATCATGGTGGGACCTAGTCACTATCTTTATAACAAAATTTTTGACTGATTTATTTTTTGTTTCTATGATTTGCAGGTACACAAACGTAATCATCTCACTACGAGATGGTCCCTATTTCATAGTTATCTCAGGTTGAGATGGTCTTTGATCAAAAGTTGAACAGTAACAGATTTGCATAACTCCATCAAACTTAGGATTTCAAGGTTTGATTTCTATCATTTTATTTCAGATTTTTGTAAGGAGATATAGAAAATATCCCTTTACACCATACTTGAAAAGATTTCAATTTTTAAGTCATCCAGATAGCAACCATATCAAGTCGAGATGGTCTCTAGCTATGACCATCTTAGGATGAGATGATCCCTTGTCTACGATCGTATCATGAAGAGATAATCTTTGTCTGTAATTTTCTAGTTTGCTTGTGTTGTTGCCTGCTAAAATGTTGATCATTATCTAGGAAATACTGCATTCTAGGGTTTTAAAAATTTTATTAGTGAAATATCATCGATTGTTGTTTGATTTCATTTCTACAAAAATTAAAAGGAACCTACACACACTCATGATACATAAAATATTGATTAGTTGGATTTCATCACCAACAATTGACAGTAATCACATGATGTGGGTATTCATCTCCCATCGTAAATTGGCCTCCTATACACCTTAGTAACACCCACAAGTGGCTTTTTAGACTTCATCACCAAAAAGTCCTCTAATTTTGGGTACATCTCAAAGTAGTTTAGGATTAGACACCCTTATACCATGGGGCTTAATAATTTGTGAAATGTAGTTGTTTTTATTGTCCAAACATGCCTGAGTATGAAGCAAAAGCATGGCTAGGCAAGTAGCAGGACTCAGATAGTGTGGCCTCTTTTAGGAGGTAGTTTTGGTTCCCCTAGGATACACTCATTTCCAATACTCCATGTAGAAAGCCTCATCAACCATTTGTGGTTCACCCTTCATTAGAGGGGTGGGGTTGAACACACTTGTTTAGATTCCATTTCACCATTTATAATTCATAGTTCTAGATTTAGAAAAATTAAAACACACAAAATAAAAACAATAGAAAAACTAAAAACATTAAAATAAAATAAAAAATAAAAAACAAAACCACTTGTTTGCTTTGTTTTCATTTCTTGTGTTTTTTAGATTAAACACACTATTTGCATAACTAATGGTAGAAACACGCAAAATATCACTCACAAAAAAATACTGCTAGATCAACACAAGGAAATATGGATCACTTTCGATTTGATCCACAAGAACTCATAATACCTGAATGGAAATGATACCCCTAGGGCTTGAATATTGTTAATCATCCTACCGAAATTGGCATATCAAGTGTCATCGCTTAGGAACAACAAGTCATGAATACGTACCATGTATAGGGACAATAATCTCCAAGAAAAAACATCTAGGAAGTCCCTACCATGCATTAGAATCTTGATTGAGCCTATAATTCCCTTAGATCAGGACCAAGAGTATATTTCCCAATGAGACATGGAAGCTCAAGCCACTCCAATTTATTGCTCGTCGATGAGTCATATGTACAATTTCCTAGATAGGTACTCCATTGAGGGTCATCATAAAGCTACTACATCGACTCATGTATTTATCATGAAAACTCACGGTCCCAAGGAGGGTGAACTTGATCCTCTCATTATACCTTATGATATAGTATGGGCAAGGATAGTGTGCTTTGAAATCCCCTAATTACATAAATCCTACCTTGAGATATCCATATCAAGTTAATACTACCTCTCAGGATCATAAAAAGCAATTCATTGACCTTTCCAAAGTCGAAGAGTAAGCCACACCTATCCACACTATACATGCATGTACTTACACAATGAAATAGATGAATAGATCTTATCAGGTACCTAGACCACATATTTATTACCAACAATGGTTGCAAAGGGTTATGCAACAAATATTACCAATGCCTACACATCAAAGGCAACAAACTCAACATATTCTAGAATGATAAACTCAATATCATCATCTCCCTCCACATCCTAATCAAAACCTTCCCCCTCATCCATACAAAATCATGTTCAATATCAAATGCCACTACCTATTTATCATCAAGAACCTCCTACTCCTCAATAGTACCAATACCAATAGGAGGAGGGATTATATGAAGGACCCAAATAAGAATATCAATAGGTTGATACCTACCCTGAATCAGCTTATGGTGAGGTATTAGATCATAATTATCGCCCATCATATCAACATAAACATCCATCACCTATACCTCATCAAGGATGAATATGGATAGATCATATCATTTTTCCAAAGGCATACAAAGTGCTAACTGATTGGATAAATTCATTGTAAAAACAATCTCAAGTCTCGGGTTACCAAAAACTCACCCTAAGGTAGCTAAGCAATCAGTCTCATCTATCAGTGCCATCACCACCATATCCACCGTATTTCAATATGCCTAAACTTAATAATTTTAAAGGTGACAAAGATGAGCAAGAGCATCTGATAAGCTTTATCAATGTGTGATTTTGTCTTCAAGATAATGACTCCTTGATGTTAAGGACATTCCTTATGATATTGGTTGGGGTGCTTTGGAATGGTATAACCATCTACCACACCATAGCAAATACACCTTTGAGCAACTAGTGGATGCATTTTTGGAGTAATTTACCTTTAGCATTAGGAAAAAGATGAATTTGATTGACTTATCTAACCTTTTTTAATTTGACGATGAACTAGTCATGGAATACACTAATAGGTGGAGAATGGTTATGTCAAAATTACCCTTCACCTTACCCATAATGGATCTTACTAGGATTTTTACTAGGAGTTTCTCAAAATAGATATTATTTTTATTGCAACTCCAATAGTATAGGACTTTTTAGGAAGCCCTAGCCCAGGCCAAAGTAATCGACGATGTTAAGATCCAAGAAGGAGAAATTAATCTCCAAAAGAAGGAATGGTTAGGTAAAAATACTAAATGGGGCCAAAACAAAACCTAAAAACAATCGGCTCTAGTAAAAAAAATTGTTTTGTGTCCTTGAGCCCTCAAATTAAAATACACCTTAACCACCAAATTATAAGGCCCAATCATCATCCACATAATATCACACTCAACAAGTGCAACAACCCCAATCAAATAAACAACTCTCTCAATAGAGGCATCCCCTATACTAATATACATCATTGCCAAAACATTTGGCAATAACATTTTATCGATTTTGTGAGGCACAAGCAATAACCCTTCCTGAGATTCACCCATTGGACCCTAGTCATCCTAAATCTAAATCTTACAAGGAGGATAAGTATTGAATATACCATAGGAAAAAAGGGTATGTCATTCAGTCATGCTACAAATTCAAAAACCTAGTGCAACACATGATTTATAGGTAGGAGATTCAAATCAATAACTACCAATAATTAAAACATGGGGGTATATCAAGATTCCCTACCTCAACGTGAACAAAATATAGCACTGACTGCTACAACAAAGCAACCAAAACCGATCAATCGAGTTCATGTTTCCCCATCTAACCAAGGTTTTGTGGGGATGATTAGCATAGTGATGAGAAATAGAAGGTATCCAATGCAACCTGCACAAACTATGGGTCCCTCCAATGTACCTTCAACATTACAAGCACCACAATAACCAACACTTATCATACCTTGTCCAACTCACCTGATGCTTATCTTACAAAGTAGAATTACTCAAAGTATCAAAATATCATCAACAAAACTCTCCAGTTAGATGCCTTACTGAGGTAGGCGCCTTATTGAAGTAGGTGCCTTACTGAGGTAGGCACCTTAATGAAGTAGGTGCCTTATTGAGGTAGGCACATTACTCAAGTAGAGTGCCTTACTGAGTTAGGTGCCTTACCAAGGCTGAAGCCCGAATTATACGTGTTGACCAAAATAGTTGGAGAAGGAGCTTGTTGACCATCGTTCCACGTTATCTATGGGGAACTGCAGTTAAATGAGATGTCCCATCTAGAGTGGAAAAACACATAACTACTCATGAAGCAAAACCGTAATGCAATGGAAATCATCTGATTACCAGGAAATGACATAGATTTGTTATTGTGCACTGATTACAGTAACTGAATTGTCCCAGTTTAGGCTTAATCGATATGCTTGTTGTAACGGAACTACCGCAGGGAGTTCTGTGTGTAGTATATAAACACACAGACTTCCCTATGAAAAATGGGAGCTTCTTTTGTAAAAGCATTTGATATATATAATTCCCTTGCATCAATACTAAAGTGTGAACGTTCGTTAGCAGCACATTGCTTGAGAACCATTGGGTAAAATCTTCCTGGAGCTCGAGCCCACTCCAAGCCAATATTACTCCCCTCTTAGTTATTTACGTAATTTCATTATGCATGGTAGTATGTTTATGCATTAGGTTTATGTTTAGTTATTTTATAAGTGTGTTTATTTCTAAGAAGTATTTTCACTTTGTGTGTTTATTTTATCCACATTATTATTTATGAATTAATATTATTGAGGCGGATGATTTTATTGATATTATACAAACACCCCCCAATGGTAGTTGAATGGATCATATCCAAAGTGGTAGCATGACTAGTCTCAGTCATGATTCTTCACAAGCTTAAGAGTTCCCTGGATTGACAAATTAAATGAGAAGTGCTATGAAAAAAATAGGACAAATTCACCAGTGTTTGGCACCCAACATTTTGGCATCGTTGTCAAGGAAGCGTCACTATTAGACTAATCACATTACCCCTTAAGCCCTTAGACCTGACCTTGTATGAGTCTACCAAGAAAAAGAGGATCAGACATTTGTTTTATAAAATAGAGCCTACCAGATCAGTCAGAGTTGGTAGAAGACTTAGAGTTTGAATTAGATTCTACCGACTCATCACCAGTAATCCATTGTAGTCAAATTCCTCACTTCGTGCAGAGTGCCTCCTCATCTCACCGACCTGAGAAAGAGCAAATTATTGTAAACTCATTGTTTAAGAGGACACCCTTAGAGGAAGCCCTATTGTGGAAAGCCGTAGAGGATAGAATTATAATGGCAGTTGACTTCAAGGTCCTGACTCATAAAGTTTTGAACGACCAAGAGACTATAGAAGCCACATTAGATACCACATTTCTTGAAATAATGGTAGAAGATGAAATCTCATCTGGGTTTAGTTTCCCGATAGAGAAATGGGTAGGAGACTCTAAATAGAAAAATATTTCCCCTGCCCATATCCCTACCTTCAGGGGATATCCAACCAAGGATCTTGACCTATTTTTTTAAAATTTGATGTATTATGCAGGTCTGTTGATTATAAATAGGACGTCTAGAAGATGAAACTCTTCCCGTCAACATTAGATGACTCAGCCCTATGGTGGTTCATCGGGTTGGGGAACAAACAGATCATCACATGGGACGGGATGAAGAAGCTCTTTTTGGAGCCATATCAAGACTTCTATAGAGCACAAGATTCCAGAGAAGAGGTCCTCAGCATTATGTAGAAAGAGGAAAAATCCTTGGAAGAGTATTGGGAAAGATTTAATTTTAATCTGCAGCGATCCCCTCATGCAAAGCTAGGGGATAAATCCCTCAAAAGTATATTCTTGAGGGGACTGAACAATGAGTCTCTGGAAGCACTAAATATGATATCTGGGGGAGACGTTTACTAGCACGCAATGGAAGACATTTGGCAATTATACCAGAATTACTCACGGAGGAGAGGTAAGCCAACCACAAAAATAGTTAAAGCGACCGCGTCAGTTACAAAAATAGATATAGGCAACATGCTGGAGGATTTAAAAAGCAAAATGTTATCCTCTCTAGCTTTGCAGCTGGACACGTTTCTGTTGGAGAAGAATAAATAAGAGAATGACGTAGCATTAACCTTTTTTTCCCTAAATGCAGAGGGAAGCATGCCAGTAACACCTGCCTAGAGAACAAGGTCAGAGTATGTGCGATTTTTCTAAAAGACCATAAAACTAGACTGTACCCACAACTGCCCAACACTAAAGAATATGTCGACGTAACCAAAGCCTACTCCATGGTAAATCGACAGAATTGGCAGCAAACTACTATGGAAAATATGCCCATGGGGATGCCACCTTATGGAGGAGGAGCATATAAGCTACAGGGGCAGCCACCACCACCCAATATGGGATGGTGGGGACCACCACCCTGGACAAACGTACCTCTAGGTATGACATTCCAAAATCAATAGTCACAGATGCCATATCAGTAGCCATGGACGATCCACATTTCGTGGAATACGCCTCCATCGAACATAGCGTAGGGACCGCCTCAACAAGGCTTATCAGCCCTGCCTACGGTAAGACCTACATAATTACCAGCATAGCCGATGATAAATTTGAACAACAAGGTAAACCAACTGATATACTAGGTGCAAGGAGAGACGTATCTGATGTACCATATTAGTTGTAATCCAATACAACTTATATCAGGCAAGTAGCTAGGAGTAGCAACGCCTTATCTGGTAGAAGTGGAGGAGGAAGTAAAAGACTCCCCTATGATATAAGAGGTGGAGGAAGAAAATATTTTTGAGAAGATATGGGCCCCATTCCCTAAACGACTACAAGAACAGAAGTTGACATAGCTTGAATTTGATATTTTATCAAGCCTGAAAAATATCACCATAACTATCCCACTTTTCCAAGCTATCTGGGATGTGCCCATCTACACTAAGGCGATAAAATAAATCAACCTAAGGAAATCAAGACTCAAAACAATGCAGACCATCCACGTCATGGAAAAGTTAGCTGACTTGATGATGGGGAATGCATATCATCCCAAATATGCAGACCCAGGCAGCCCGATATTGACAATAAAAATCATAGGGTGCTTACTAGTGAATACGTTGGTTGACTTGGGGGTAGCCATCAATGTAATTTTACAAGACACCATGCAGATGCTAGAATTGATCGACCTAAAGCTGACCAAAATGGTATTGCATTTGGTTGATTAGTCCATAGTGGCACCGAAATGAATGCTCGAGGATGTCAATAAAATTTGATGCATGGGAGTATCCAATAGAATTTTTAGTGCTACAATCCAAAACCAGATTAGGTGGTTACCCACTCATACTGGGGAGACCATGGTTAGCTACGGCTAACGCATACATTAGCTGTCATGATGGGTTGATGACCATTTCAGATGGCCAAAACATCAAGAGATTAACAATCTCTCCCTTGGCCCAATCGGTGAATACATTGGGAGAACCCAAAACAAAAAATTAGGAGGACAACTAGCTATTGATGCTCCAACCGATAATGGCATTGATATAATCGAAGGATGAATCTGAGGAAGATGGTGTCATCTCAAGGTTCTTCCATAGGGAGTCCTCCCTTCCAATTCTTGAGTCACCATTGGTTGGCGCTCAGGACCACCACACCAAAAAAATTGACGTTGGGTATGGTAAAAATTTGAATGTCAGCAGTGAGCTAACCGCCACATAGTTGGCATAATTGAAATAATTTCTAGTCGGACATCAACAAGCATTCACGTGGGATTATTCAGATATACAAGGAATCAGTTTTAAAGTATGCACTCACCGTATTCATCTGGAAGAACAATCAACCCCAGTCAGATAACCACAAAGAAGGATGAACCCGATCATGAAGGAAATTGTAAAGTTTGAGTTATAGAAGCTCTTAACGACGGGATTCATCTACCCGATCTCGGACGGTGAATGGGTATCACCACTCATGGTGGTCCCTAAAAAGAATGGGAAATGGAGGATCTGTGTTGACTACATATCATTGAATAAGGTGACTAAAAGGGACCATTTTCCACTTCCATTCATTGACCAAGTGTTGGACACATTATCCGGGAGGAAATATTTTTCCTTCCTGGATGGATTCAGCGGGTACAACAAAATCAAGATCATGGAGGAAGACCAATATAAGACAACGTTCACCTGCCCATGGGAAATATTTGCATACAGGGTGCTACCTTTAGGCTATGAAACGCACCAGCCACTTTTCAGAGGGCAGTGCTTAGCATATTTTTAGATATGATAGGCAAATCAGTCAAAGTATATATGGATGATTTCACCGTTTACGGGGAAACGTTTGAAAAGGTGATGAAAAACTTAGAGCCTATACTCCAGAGGTGCAAGGAAAAAAATCTATCCCTTAGTCATGAAAAATGTTTTATGATGATGTAGGAAGGCATAGTGTTAGGGCATCATATCTTGGTAGAAGGGATTAAAGTGGATCACAAGAAGATAGAAGTCATCAAAGACTTACCTAGCCCAAAAACATAGAGGAAGGTAAGGAGTTTTCTTGGCTCTACCAGGTACTACAGGTGATTTATCGTTGATTTCGATAAAATTTCCAAATCACTATATACCATTCTAACGAAGGTCATATACTTCTTGTCTAGATTAATTCTAGAAGACTACATAGTGGTAGAAGACCAGTTCTTGGATGAGTATCTATTCGTCATCAGCAAAAAGACATCGTGGTATGCAAATATTTCTAATTATTTGGCCATAGGGAGAACCTCCCCTACCCTCTCATATAGAGAGAAGTAAGGGGTAATCAAAAAAAGTGCATCATACCAATGGATTGATGACCTCTTGTTCAAAACATGGCCTGATCAGATCATGAGAAGATGCGTGGTCAAGCATGAATTCACGGAGATACTCAAGGCCTGTCATAACGAGCCTTATGGTGGTCACTTCTTAGGGAGAAGGACTACATATAAGGTATTGTATACCGGGTACTTTTGGCACACGTTTTTTAAATACACAGCTGCATACATTAATAAATGTGATGAATGCTAGAGTATGGGCTGACCAACCCACAGGGATGAAATGCCCTTGTAGCCTCATGTACACATCGAGCCCTTTGAAAAATGGGGTATGGATTTCATGGGACCCATCAACCCACCTTCAATAGGAAGGAGGTTCATTCTAGTCTATACATACTACATCACTAAATGGGTCGAATTCCAAGTGCTAAGAGACTCCAAGGAGCGGACGGTCATTAAATTTTTGATCTCCCACATTTTTATGAGATTTGGAGTGCCCAATAAAATTACAACAGACCAGGGACCCCAATTCATGTCCAGGTTAATAGAAGAGCTCATGGAATAGTACAAGGTTTGGAATAATAGGACTACCCCATACCATCCGCAGGTGAATGAACAGGTAGAGGTCACTAACAAGAAAATTGAAAACATCTTGACAAAGACCATGCAACAGCACAAAAAGGATTGGGTTGCAAGACTACCGAAAGTAGTATGGACATATAACACAATGTGGAAGTTAATTACTGGTTTTACCTCCTTCTGGTTGGTCTATGGGAAATACGTGATGATGCCCATCGAATTCCAAGTTAAAACACTCAGAATGATGATCTAATTAAATTTGAACCTGGACGATGCACAGAAGGAACAAATTCGGCAGCTAAATTAGCTAGACGAAGTTCGCATGGATGCCTTATAGAGGATAGAAATTGTGCAGAGGCAAAGGAAGTAGTGGCATGACCACCACATTAAAAATGCCTTGCTAATCAAATGAATAACTTACTGATCTCTGTTTGATGTTTTCTCTCGAGACTCTGGAACCACGAACGCGCAATGGGGAACTGGAAATTGTGGACCTACGATTGTGAAACCGTGGATGCATGTTTTTTATTATGAAATCATGGACGGGTGGTTTTGGCTAAATATAAATTTCCTCGAGATCCAAACCAACAATACGGGATGACGTTCATGCTCACAAATTATCTCTGTGTCTAGATCAATTTTGGTAGCCTATCGGTGTGCAAATTCAACTCCCTTTATTGGTGGAATGATGGTGCCTTTATAGCCTTCTTAGGGTTTTTGAGGGAAGTGGGAGGTGGAAAGCCTGACTTGCCAAGTGGAAAATTTGAAGTGCTAGGTGGAAGGGGTAGTTATAGTGAGTCATCCAGTGTGCCTCACTTAACTGAGGTGACGTGACTGCAAGTGGAGTGGTATGAGGGATCTTGTCCTATGTGAAAGGACAAAGGAGACAAGGTGGAGGATATGTGGCATGGGTGTTGGGAATATTTCCCATGTGCAAATACCGGGGGACAAGAGTGGGTAAGATGTGGCAAAGATGTTGGGTGAAGTATCCAGGACACATGTCCAATAGGTAGACAGGGTATCTTGGGGTGATTTTCCAAATTAAGTAAATTAGAAAAATAGGATAATGTGTAGGATTTTATATCCCTAAATTAGAACTTAGGCATATATTTTTATCATGCACGATTTTATGGTGGGGTGGTGAATGTGATTTAGAAGGTGTCGTATTTTGGTGTCTACAGAAACATTTTATGAATATACTCCACCATCTTCCCTTCAAGATCTAAGGTTCTATAATCAAGACTTGATATTTCTTATAAAAAGTAAGTTTGAGTGTCTTAGAAAAGTTATGGCATCCTTGTCTCTTGGTGCCCAAGCTCAGGTGGTGAAGACTTTGGAACTCTAAATAGAATCTCCATAGTTCAAATTCTATGGGGGTAGGGTTGTACACCATGTTTCGATAACTAGAGTATGGTCAAACAACCATATATTACATAAAAAACATCCTCCATAAGGATCATGGATATTAAAGACTACTTTACTTTTACTGATTTTATAGATAGAAGATTTTTCTTATAGAAGCTTCTTGTAAGATTTCTAATTTTCTAGTGTAATATATGAAACATTTTTGAAACAAAAAGAAAATATAACCAAAATGATGCAAATACAAACAAGAATTTCACATTTAGCAAATTCTAATCACTATTTAGAAAAGGCATTCTAGTCATCTACAGTATGTGATTTCCTTAGTGGGTCAATGTTGTAAGTCTACTCCCTAAAAATTTTTAGACATGGAAAAATCTTGTTTGTTCAAAATCCTCGGTTCTTGAATGTCCTGCTAAGCATTCTCCATAATAGATTAAAATAAAATTAACAAGATGAACCAATTATATATGTGTTTGAATAATCATGCAAATGTCAATTTGCATAAAAGAATATATGTATTATTTCTCTAGGATCTTTTGGAGAACATAATAACAAGTCCATAGGTAAGTTTATCAAAAACATAAAAGATAAAAAAGACACACTTACAGGGTTTGTTCAATCCATCTAACATAGAACATGATAATTTCTTCTTATACAAATGCAAAAACATGTCAAATTTCTTCAAGCCTCAAAACAAATATCTTAAAATTCTGGAATTCTTTGCAAAATTAAATTCTTCTTGCTTCTCATCATTCCATCACCTTGTATGTAGCAGTAAATAAATTTCCATTCCACAAGGCATACCTATAAAATACTCTCCAATACTAACACCTTGTAGTGAGGACATAATGTATATTGAAAACTAAAAACTCAATCCTACATATCATGCTCATACATATTTAATGTCAAAACTAAAAACTCTACATTTACCACACATTTTGCAAATTGTAACTTAACCATATTTAATCCCTTCCTGCTAATAGATTCCCCATCAAGTCACAAATGATGCTCTTAGTGGTACATGGTATTTAAAAAAAAGATTATTGTAGAAAATATCAGTATGTTACCTGATAACTCGATAAATCCCCAAATACATTGTTTACTATATTCTTGATCAACTCTTTTACAATTTGAAAATATTAGTATTTTTATCAAAAATTATGACAGCCTTATTTTTTCAAACAATGTAATAAAATAGTTGAATAACAAAAACAACATGTGAGAGATTCCAAATGGAGACCTAGCAAGACATTAATAGCACAACCACTGTTAGACTTACAATGGCACTGAGAGGGGGGTGGTGAATCAGTGTAGCTATTTAAATCTTAAATGAGCAACTCTTGAAGCTAAAGCAAGGAGAACTTAAAATAGATAAAGCAAATATAACAAGAGAGCTAACCACAACACAAGATTTAACGAGGTTCACCAGTTTTGGCTACTCCTCAAAAATAGACTGCTTGGACTCCCATCCAAATCTAGCCTTTGCAAAGCACCAAATTTACAATCAATTTACCAGCACCCACTGGAAGGAGCACCAACCCCTAATTTATCTACACCCATAGAAAGGAGCACCAAACCCTAATTTACCAAAGATCGATCGGAAGGAGCACCAACCCCCGATTTATCCGCACCAACAAAAGGAGCACCAACCCCCGATTCCAAGCACCAACTCAGAATTCTATTTTGAAACTTTTTGACATAAAAATGCCTTCCCTTTTACAAGACCCTCACTGGTCTATTGCTCATCCAATCTCTGTTTCAATTCATGAAACACACCCACTCCAACGGTTCTGCTTACCGCACTCTTACAGCCCTGTCTCACGGCTCACTCTTACGGCTTTCTTATGGCTCACTCAGCTGCACTCTCTCTGCCCCTTTTTGTAGCACTTCTCCTCTATACGATGACACTTTTCTCACTATGAGCAGCAACTTTATTTCTCCACGCAACTGCCCTTTTATAATCAAATTGTCTAACAGTAACTCTAGTTGTAACTCCATCTTTTATTTCTCATGCGCCACTTGCCAGTTGTAACTGTTCTATTAATATTCTCTTCTCGCCACTTGTCAACTGTAACTCCTTCTATATGTAACTCCTTTTGTATATATAGTGTGGGCATTACGTTACATGCAACGTATGTCTCTACCATGACTGTTCGTCTTCTTGGTTATGACTGTTCGTATCCTTTTCTGTGCATGCATGCATTTTCCGATTCTATTTATGCGACTGTTCGATTTCTCCTTTTTCGATAGTTCTAAAAATAGCTTGCATGTTTTCTACCTATAACTGCACCTGTAACTGTCACACTGAATCCAGTTAATTCTTCTTATTTTGGTTGCATGCTTTTCTTCTACAACTGCCCCTTTAACTATTATTCTACTTCAGTTAACTGTCTGTAATCATGCTGTTGCGACCTGTCGCGATATCGCAACACTTCTGTATCTTTCTGCCCTTCTCACCGTTTACCCATGAAAATACATGTCATGAAATCACGATAGTTTTTGCCTCCTTGTCCACTTCTTCGCTTGCACCCGTGAAAACCAGACATGTCACGAAATCGTGACACTTTTCACTTTCGTACACTCTACTTGGCTTGCTCTAGCAAAAATTAGACATGTCATGAAATCGTGACACTTTCACCTTCTCGCTACTCTTCTTGGCTTCAACCAGCGAAAACGGAACATGTCACGAAATCGTGACATCTTTCTCTTCCGTACACTATTCTCCGCAAACCCCAGCGAAAACCTGACATGTCGCAAAATCATGACACATTCGCTACCTTGTGCATTCTTCTGCCTTTTGCCCACGAAAATGGAACATGTCATGAAATCGTGACACTTTCGCTGCCTTGTGCCTTTTCTGTCTTTGGCCTACAAAAACAAAACATGTCACAAAATCGTGACACTTTCTATGCACTGTTCCTTTTCTACCTTTGGCCAGCAAAAACACATGTCACGAAATTGCGACACTCTTGCCTTCGTACACACTCTCTCCTCTTCAGGTCGCGAAAATGTGACATGTCACGAAATCATGACACTTTTTCTCCTTGGCGCATCCTCTTCGAACCTGTCGTGAAATCGTGACACTTTTTCTCCTTGGCGCTTTCTTCTTTGAACCTATCATGAAATCGCGACACTTGTCATTGCTAGCTCTTTCTCTTCATGTCACGAAATCGTGACAATCTTCCTTGCACTTTCTAAAACATGTCATGAAATCATGACAGTCTTCCTTGCACTTTCTAAAACATGTCACGAAATCACGACAGTCTTCCTTGCACTTCCTAAGCATGTCACAAATTGTGACATCTTTTTCTCTCTCCTATTTCTCTTTGCTTTGGACTGCGAAAGTGAAACATGTCACGAAATCATGACAATTTTGCCATCATTCTCTCTCTCCTTCGATATGTCATGAAATCATGACAATTTTTCTTGCGCCTTCTCTCTCCTCGTCCATGTCACGAAATCATGACAATTTTTCTTGCGCCTTCTCTCTCCTCAGCCATGTCACGAAATCATGACAATTTTGCTTGTGCCTTCTCTCTCCTCGACCATGTCACGAAATCACGACAATTTTGCTTGCGCCTTCTCTCTCCTCGGCCATGTCGTGAAATCACGATAATTTTTCTTGTGCCTTCTCTCTCCTCGACCATGTCACGAAATCGTGACAATTTTGCTTGCGCCTTCTCTCTCCTCGGCCATGTCGCGAAATCATGACAGAAAACATGTCGCGATATCGCGACAGTTTTCTTACTTGTCTTTTTCTTTGATTATGAGAATCTGGGCCACTTTTGTCTTCTTGGAAATTTACTGTACATGATCTCACTGACCTCTGAACTCTTGTCCACTGCATCAACTGATCTGTCTGTCTATGTTGACAACAATGACAATACTGTTTTTGCACCTTGCTCAACAATCTCCCCCTTTGGAATTGTTGGCAACACTTATGCAATCTCCTGTAATTCTTCTCCCCCTTTGACAATAATACCAAAGGGCTACTACAGACTCCCCCTGAGTCCATGCACAACATTCTCAGGCACACATTATGACAGTTAGAAAAAAATTACAAATATGAGCACAAAGATAATTAAATATATAAATTCTCCCCCTGAGAATGTGATCCCTCACTCAGATCTATCTTCAACTGTGTTGGCTGCTGGATCTCTATCCATTGAGACTCTGTCCTTTGTACCCTATCAGTAGGCTCACACAGAATCTATCCAATCTTATAGAATCATAGAGAGAATTGTTAGAGACTCAATATGTTCTATACTTAATGCTCAATGAATATATCAATTAAATCTCATAGAAGCATAAAGAGAATTGTTAGAGACTCAATATGTTCTATACTCAACTCCCAATCTCAACACAACTCAACCAATCACTATTTACATTTTCAACTTGGTCTGTGTTTTCTACAGTCACGGCTGGTCACACCTTACTTTCAACTATTCGACTCAGGAGACAACATTTTGTCACACACTCCATGGCCAAATTTTTGTTCTGCAATGCCAGTAGCATCTGCATACATCTCCACCATGCATCTTGGATATTCCCAACAAGCTTGAACCTAATGACAGTTGTTTGTCTCCCTCTGCAGTGAGAATCCAGTAGGCTACCTCAATCCACCCAGCCAAAGATACGTCTGTAGTATGCTCTGCGCCGTTCCATCCAAACTTAGCGATTGTCTTCGCCTTTTGCGTTCTCTACGCACACCGCTCTCTCTTTGTACTCACTTCGCACACATACACAACACTTCCTCAAACCACTACTAAAACTGAAAACACACTTTAACAACTGAAACAACAATATCCCGACTACTTGCCTTTCATCCTCAGATACCCAGACAAATACAAAGGAGCATTAAAATAAAACTTTAATATTGCTCCCCCTGAGGATGTGCCACCTGGAGTGGCTTAGTGCAATAGAGGAGTAATCTCCTTCTGTCCAAGGAGACACGATTTCCTCTCTTCTTTCTTTCTCCAATTTTTCTTGAACTTAGGCTGAGGATTTTCACCTACATCCACATTTTGAACCTTTTCATGAACCTGAACATTTCTCTTGGGTGGTTGTCTCTTGTGCATTCTTGATGGATAATTATTTTCCTATCTGTGTTGCACTCTTTGTGTCTGATGGAATCTACGGTCTTGTCTTAGATTAGTTGCAGAGGTGCTTGGACAAAACCTTGCTATGTGCCCATGACCATTACAGTTAAAACATTGCACATGATGTTCACTCAGAAGAGCAGATGTATTTCTACCAGCATAACTCCTTGAATTATTATTCAATCCACAATAAATTTCTCGATGACCATAATGGTTGCATCTAAAACAATAGTCTTTAAAAGCATTATTATGAAAAGAGTGAGAGTGAGAGAACCTCTTTTGTTGTGGTTGCTTTGCTGTAGATTTCCTTTGAGATTTTCTTCCTTTTGAAGATTCAGCTTAAGGCTTTTCTTTCTTCTTTCCTTCATCAGTGAACTTCTTCTTCTCTGCATTTTTGGAAGATGATGGTTGTTCAGCTTCATATCCAAGACCAAGCTTAGTTGTGGGGCTTCTTTGTTGCTTTATCATTTTATCTAGCAACTTTGTGCTCTTCTCATATTTGAGATTTACATTGGCCTCTACTAGTTGTTTCTTCAATGAAACAATCTCTTCTTCTTGTTGGCAGCAAACAGTCTCTTTCTCATTGATTTGAGACCTGAGAATATCTTCAATTCTTTTGTACTGTTCTACTTGCAACTTTAGATCAACAATAACTTTGTTAGATTCCTCTTCACTTGTGCTGCAAACATAATTCTCATCATCCAGGTGTGTCTTCAAGGCTTCTTCTGATTTCTTGGCCTTTTGAACCTGTAAGAAGAGATCTTCAATCTCATCCCCATATTCTTCCAATTTCTTGGACAGTCTTTTGTTCTTTTTCTTTTCTATCCTCAATTCTTCAAGAGCAGCTATCAACTCACCTCTTAGATTTACTTCAGCCTTAGCCTCAAGGTTTCCATCACTTTCCTGTTCTTCTTCTGTATTTTCTTCTTCGAATGCCATGAACAGAGTTTCACCTGTTTCTTCTTTAGAATCCTCACCGGATCTATCTTCAGAGGAGCTGACATTCTTGGATATGAAACTTTTCTTCTTGAAGTGGTTGTTTCTAAAATTCGTCTTTTTCTTCCAGTCACTTCTTTCTCGGTGTGATTCTTCATCACTTTCATTCTCCATATTTCATGGACATTTAGCTGCAACATGCCCAATGCCTCCACAGCTGAAACATTTAAATGGTAGCTTTCCTCTGTATTTTCCTTGTCCCCTTTTTAGTTTTCGGACAAAGTTTGCTTCCATCTCATCTAATGTCTCTTCATATTTGGATTCTTGTTTTGCTTTCATATGTTTGTGGGCTTTAAACGTAGCTTCTCTGTCTATGGGATCAGACTTTCCTATTCTCATCTCATACGCAGTCAATGAACCATGCATCTCATCCATACTAAACGTATTTAGATCTTTGGCTTCTTCTATAGCTGATACTTTAGAATCAAATCTTTTGGGAAAAGATCTTAATACCTTTTTTACGATTGTAGGGTCTTCGATTTTCTTGTCGAGTCCTCTAATGGCATTAATGACTTCATTTACTCTCAGCATATATGCCGCTATGTTCTCATCGTCATTCATCTTTAATGCTTCGTACTGAGTTCGATGAGTTTGCAGCTTGGCCTCCTTGATCTTATCGTCTCCTTCATGAATGCTCTTCAATTTGTCCCAAATTTCTTTTGCAGTTTTACAGCTCATGATCTTTACCAGTTCACTGTTTGCTACATCGCACATTATAGCATTCTTTGCCTTTGAGTCATTCTCAAATAGTTTCTTATCGACAACATCGGTTGGAGGAGTGGTAGGTATTATGTATCCACTTTCCACTGAGTCCCATATGTCGTATCCCAACGCACACAGATATGTCTGCATCTTGATTTTCCAGAATGCGTAATTAGTCCCGTCAAACAATGGAGCTTTGTTTGATGAGAATCCTTCACCAACTGCCATTGTGTCACTTCCCAGATCACCTTAGCTGATTGAGCTTGTTCAGGAACTTGGCTCTGATACCAATTGTTAGTCTTACAATGGCACTAAGAGGGGGGGTGAATCAGTGTAGCTATTTAAATCTTAAATGAGCAACTCTTGAAGCTAAAGCAAGGAGAACTTAAAACAGATAAAGCAAATATAACAAGAGAGCTAACCACAACACAAGATTTAACGAGGTTCACCAGTTTTGGCTACTCCTCAAAAATAGACTGCTTGGACTCCCATCCAAATCCAGCCTTTGCAAAGCACCAACTTTACAATCAATTTACCAGCACCCACTGGAAGGAGCACCAACCCCTAATTTATCTACACCCACAGAAAGGAGCACCAACCCCTAATTTACCAGCATCGACTGGAAGGAGCACCAACCCTTGATTTATCTGCACCAACAGAAAGGAGCACCAACCCCTGATTCCAAGCACCAACTCAAAATTCTATTTTGAAACTTTTTGACATAAAAATGCCTTCCCTTTTACAAGACCCTCACTGGTCTATTGCTCATCCAATCTCTGTTTCAATTCATGAAACACACCCACTCCAACGGTTCTACTTACCGCACTCTTACAGCCCTGTCTCACGGCTCACTCTTATGGCTTTCTTATGGCTCACTCAGCTGCACTCTCTCTGCCCTTTTTCGTAGCACTTCTCCTCTATACGATGGCACTTTTCTCACTATTAGTAGCAACTTTATTTCTCCACGCAACTGCCCTTTTATAATCAAATTGTCTAACAGTAACTCCAATTGTAACTCCATCTTTTATTTCTCATGCGCCACTTGCCAGTTGTAACTGTTCTATTAATATTCTCTTCTGCCACTTGTCAACTGTAACTCCTTCTATATGTAACTCCTTTTGTATATATAGTGTGGGCATTACGTTACATGCAACGTATGTCTCTACCATGACTGTTCGTCTTCTTGGTTATGACTGTTCGTATCCTTTTCTGTGCATGCATGCATTTTTTGATTCTATTTATGCGACTGTTTGATTTCTCCTTTTTTGATAGTTCTAAAAATAGCTTGCATGTTTTCTACCTATAACTGCACCTGTAACTGTCACACTGACTCCAATTAATTCTTCTTATTTTGGCTGCATGCTTTTCTTCTACAACTGCCCCTTTAACTGTTATTCTGTTCTAGTTAACTGTCTATAATCGTGCTGTTGCGACCTATCATGAAATCGTGACACTTTTGTATCTTTCTGTCCTTCTCGCCGTTTACCCATGAAAATATAACATGTCATGAAATCGTGATAGTTTTCGCCTCCTTGTCCACTTCTTCGCTTGCACCCATGAAAACTAGACATGTCACGAAATCGTGACACTTTTCGCTTTCGTACACTCTACTTGGCTTGCTCTAGCGAAAACCAGACATGTCACAAAATCGTGACACTTTCGCCTTCTCGCTACTCTTCTTGGCTTCAACCAGCGAAAATGAAACATGTCACGAAATCGTGACATCTTTCTCTTTCGTACACTATTCTCTGCAAACCCCAGTGAAAACCTGACATGTCGTGAAATCGTGACACATTCGCTGCCTTGTGCATTCTTCTGCCTTTTGCCCATGAAAATGGAACATGTCACGAAATCGCGACACTTTCGCTGCCTTGTGCCTTTTCTGTCTTTGGCCCGCGAAAATGGAACATGTCATGAAATCATGACATCTTTCTCTGCCTTGTGCCTTTTTTGCCTTTGGCCAGTGAAAACACATGTCGCGAAATCGCGACACACTTGCCTCCGTACACTCTCTCTCCTCTTCGGGTCGCGAAAACCCGACATGTCACGAAATCGTGACACTTTTTCTCCTTGGCGCATTCTCTTCGAACCTGTCACGAAATCGTGACACTTTTTCTCCTTGGCGCTTTCTTCTTCGAACCTATCATGAAATCGTGACACTTTTCCTTGCTAGCTCTTTCTCTTCATCATGTCACGAAATCGTGACAGTCTTCCTTGCACTTTCTAAAACATGTCGCGAAATCACGACAGTCTTCCTTGCACTTTCTAAAACATGTCACGAAATCGTGACAGTCTTCCTTGCACTTCCTAAGCATGTCGCAAAATCGTGACATCTTTTTCTCTCTCCTCTTTCTCTTCGCTTTGGACTGCAAAAATGAAACATGTCGCAAAATCGTGACAGTTTTTCCAGCATTCTCTCTCTCCTCTAATATGTCACGAAATCGCGATAATTTTGCTTGCGCCTTCTCTCTCCTCGACCATGTCATGAAATCATGACAATTTTGCTTGTGCCTTCTCTCTCCTCGGCCATGTCACGAAATCATGACAATTTTGCTTGTGCCTTCTCTCTCCTCGACCATGTCACGAAATCACGACAATTTTTCTTGCGCCTTCTCTCTCCTCGGCCATGTCGCGAAATCGTGACAATTTTGCTTGCGCCTTCTCTCTCCTCGGCCATGTCGTGAAATCATGACAATTTTTCTTGTGCCTTCTCTCTCCTCGGCCATGTCACGAAATCGTGACAATTTTGCTTGCGCCTTCTCTCTCCTCGGCCATGTCGCGAAATCGTGATAGAAAACATGTCGCGATAGTTTTCTTACTTGTCTTTTTCTTTGATTCTGAGAATCTGGGCCACTTCTGTCTTCTTGGAAATTTACTGTACATGATCTCACTGACCTCTGAACTCTTGTCCACTGCATCAACCGATCTATCTGTCTGTGTTGACAACAATGACAATACTGTTTCTGCACCTTGCTCAACAACCACCCTAGTGTTGGAATCATGGCTACAAAATTCTATCATGTGCATGGTCCAAATGTAGAAGAATACTTTTATTATAATTAATAATGTTGCCTTGAAAAGATAGACATAGCTGATAAGGATGCTACTTTGAAGCCAACTACAATTCCTACTATAGATAAATGATTATAGTAAAGTTTATGAAGTGGTTAATGGATTTAAAGATACAAATTTTGTTGTAGTCTGGCTTTAGTTATGACATCCTTTAAAGAGCTCTATGTTTTTGGATACAACTTTATGCATGCAGATAATGATAATAAGCATGATAGAGACAATTGTTATAGTATGCAAAACTGATCTTGAATAATAATGCTTTGAATATTTGTGGTTACATGGTAGCCTTTGTAGAAAACTAGTTGTAGATAGACCTTCACTTGTTTAAAATTTCAAGTCTCATCCCATGTGCAAGAATAGTGAAGGTGGAAAATGTAAATCTTGAAGACCAAAGGTCCAGGATGCAAAAACACCAAAGACCTTACCAATAGGAGTTTCACACATATGCCATTGTGTAGTATGCAAGTAAGTAAAACAAACCCTCAGGGATATTGAACTAGTTAAAATTATTGAGGTACACAGTCAAGAACTAAGAATCCCAAGAAAAACTTGGATAACAAAAGTTATTCGAGTATACAATGAATCTCAAGGATAGAGACAAGAGCTGATCTGAGAGCCAAATAAATTTTGCAAGCACATATAAGCATGTTTTAATTATAACAATGACAAAGTACTCCTCTATGGATAGAGAAGCAAGTCAAATGATAAATATTAGCCAAAAAAAATGTAGTTACAGTATTTCACACAGTAAACCAAAAAAATGCAGTTGAAGTATTTCACACAGTTGCAATTGCAATGTACCTATTAATTTTGACAAAGGTTTATTTTGGTCGTGGGTTCATTAAGGTCAATATAATAAAAGAAAAGAACACAATTGAAGCCATGCTAAGGTTAAAAAGAGTAGTCACGCTACTATTTATACAACTGTAATGATAAATTAACTTTAGAAATATGTATATACATTTTAGTTCCCATGACTAGATGGGGAATCTTATTGAAAGAGTTACGTGTCACCAAGCATGTGGATGAATATAGATTTAATGATTGTGAATTCAAAAAATATTGTATATGCATTTTAGTTCCCATGAGGCTTGCAATTATAAGTTTAAATAGATGTATTTTGCTCTCCATATCGTATATTAGAGTTTGCAAACAAAACGTAAATAAATATGTTCATCAAATCTTGCAAACAATCAAATTTATTAATACCTGAATGTTATATAAATGTATAAAATAAATGCATACATATCAACTAGTTTGTGATCATTCAATATCTCATATTTTTACACTGTAGATATCTAATAAATTCTAGAGAAAATGTTATCTAGTCTATGTCCAGATTTAGCAAAGTATAACATGTTAAATGACATATATTTTATATATTTATTAGATTTAAAATGGAAGGGTATAGATATAATATACTCAGTACTACTAATATCTAGGCTTTAATATTTTTCTTACTATGAATGTGTTGGTATGATACTCATAGAAGTCGAAAGACAAAAGGTGTAAGAAAATAGGGAAATTTTCTTGAATTAAAATAGTCAAGTTATTATAGCAATCTTAAAGTCCCCTTTTTGGGGGAAAAATCCCTCCCTCCAGCACCTTTGGGTACTCTATGACAAGATTTGTTGACAATTACATTCAAAGCTTTGCAAGAAGCCCTAAAACTTGAGCCTGTGCTAATTGAAGCAAGAAACTTGAAAAAATAAAATAGAAAATATCAATGACCTACCCTCGCCACCACATTTTCTTGACATATGAGCCCCCCACCTCTCCCTTGGTCATGGCCATACAACTTACCTCTTTTGCCTCTTTATATACAAAAATAATGTGTACTTAAGATTTCTATTACTGAGAAAACACAAATAAATCAGGACTTGACTATGTGTAATAATTTAAATAATCATCTTTCAAACTCAATGCCCAAATGCACCCTAGATAAGGGCAAATGCTCTTCCCTCTTTATTTTCTACTATTCCTCAAATTTACCTATGAAAACCTGGTAAAGTCATTATTTACTAGGATTATGATCATTCAAGGGCTGAAATTTAATTCTATGATGATCCATTTACCAGATGTGTTAATGGTATAACAACCAGAAAACTATTTATAGCCAATTAGAAATTGTGTAGGATTGTTAGTTATAATGAAGTGCCCAAGAGGAAAATGTACCCGACATGGGTTAGTACCAAAGGTGAGTGGGAAGAAAATGAATTCAAGTAGGGAAAAATAAAAGTTTAGTAATCTAGAAAAAAGCTAGAATAAAAGGGTAATCCAAAAAGAAACTGGGAGAAAAGGAAACGGGTAAGCCAGCAAGAAGCTGGGATAAATTGAAAGGAAGCCATGTGGGACGCTGAAAATTATGATAGTTTTATGTTTTTGTCAACTTTGTATTGCATACTCCAAATGTTCAGAATAAATTTTGAATAAATAAAATTTGTTATTTGGAGACTATGATAATTATTTTTTTGTCTTGTTCATGATATTTTATTGCCTAAGAAATTTCTAAGGATCCTGGTTAGAATGAGAAATTCAGGAAGCACCCACTAAAAAATCAAATGTATGAAGGCCAAAAGGTGAAGACCAAGAAGGATTCTCACGAATGCTTACATTGAAAAACCTAATTTAGAGTAGACATAGTCATGCATTTAATCAACGAATTTAATTGAACTAGATGGACTTACATACTTCTCTCATCAAAAAGCAGGCAGTAGAAGTATATTTTTCCACAAGGGAAGATGTAATTGCAACTATGAAATTCTTTTATCTACAAATTTTTAGTCTTCAACCACGTCTCGCCTAATTCTCCTTAGATGACGTACAAATATTGAAAATTGATCCCAGGACCACCATGATCTGTATGTGCAAATGTTCAATGGTAGATACAAACCCTCTACCTAATTAGAAAAATCTAACCAGATATCCTTTAAGTAATCCCATCCTTTCCAAGACTACAACATGACCCACATCATGGTAAAAGGCTCACGTAAGGCCCTCTAAACTCAAAAATCTATTAGATGATAATGTTTGTGGATGTTAAAATCTAGTTCATATATTATATATTTTAATAATGAGTTGGACCCTATGAAAAGTTTGATTACAGCCTCAGAGTTATCAGAATCATGTACAATTATATAGTAATTTAGAACTATTCCACAACTATTGGTCACTGTCGAAAAGTACCTTGGAAACAAGAAACTTACCCATATGGGTCTTTGACACCGGGATGCTTGGAATTACCAAATGGTTATCATACATCAATAAAACTCTACATTTGGACTAAGAAAGGGTAATTATTAATGTCCAAACACTCTTCTATCAACTCCATAGTCTTATATTCTAATTAGTCTTCACAATACATAAATTTTGAATATATCATAATCAGACAACACAAAAAATAAATTAACTCTCTTGAATAAGTCTACAACAATACTCAAAAGTTGTTGTTCTAGCTATCATGACCATATCAAACTCATTCTACTTATATGTGGGTATTGTTGTGACCCTTTTACAATGTATCCCAAAATTTGGGACCCACTGAAAATTTGTTGAAATTTTGATGTTTTAATTTGTATTATTGTTTTGGTTGACAAAATTCAATTTGGGTGTGTGTGACCCCGGGAGCGCGCACCGCAGCCCCGCTTGCAATGAAATAATTGTTATATCAAATGGAACAAAAAGGCACAAAGCAATATGCGTAACTCAAAAATAAAAATAACAAAGAAAGATCCTCTTTTTATTAATTTCAACAATGAATCCGATTACATATTCGTCCCTCTGAGGGATACCCAATTTTTGATACAATCAGTTACAAGCGGGACACATGGTGGATAAATCCCCTCGCAAAGGGGTGGTGCACTTTCGTAGGCTTCTCGATTCCGCACACGAACTTGTCTGAGGGCTCACAGATGCCTCCTTCTCCTTCTCTCATCCAGGAGGGATCCCGTGCTCCGAATGTCTTAATATGGTCCTATAAACCTGTAGATCTGCATACATGAAAACAACAAAGCATGCTTAGTAGTCTGGGCTGCCTCCCCAGATGAGGTTGTTAGTATGAAACCTGATAAGCAAGATAGAGAAGCATAATATGACTAAATGCAATAATACTAATGAAAAATGTGGGCATATCTCAGGGAACAATAATGTAAATGCATACAGTAAATCAGATCTATACTAGAAATAAATGTTGAAGCAGAAAGTAATCGAATCTAATGCTAAAACAAAGAAACTAATGTCAAAACCCTAGGTTATGCCTACGGGCCACTATCCAAGATAACGACCATGAAATAGACCTTCCTCCTCACGATCCAAGGGTTGTAGCACCAGGTTCTCTACTCAAATTGATGTTCAAGGGTCATCGGATGTGTCAAATACATGGAATGGTAGTGAATAATAATGGATGTGAATAGCGGATGCATAGTCTCTCCTTAGCCGGATAGCACTTCATTGCTCCTCAAGGGTGCATAGAGTCGCTCTCCAATCTGACAGGGCTTCACTGCATACTCTAAAAATTATGGATCTCTTTTGCTCTTTGTGGGAGAGTCCATATGTAGACTTACCTCTCTTCCAGATCTAGAACTTGGCTTCCTAGAGAAGCTTCAATCCAAATCTCATGCGACTGACCATCCCGGGTGGAAAGCATCAGTCACAAACTAGCATTGAAGGGGCAGTTAGGAGGAACTCAGGTAGTTCCTCACCAAAATCCACCCATAAACAATGCAAAGTGCAGTCAGACTACATGATCTGGGCCCGTATTCATGGCCAGACTATGCATGGTGCTAGCCGCTATCAGGTTCAGTGGCTAGGTGTGGCCGTTGTAGTCTTCAATGGCCAGATGTGGTGGTCGCTCTGCTTGAGAGCGGCCAAGCCTGGATGGGCTAGAACTACCCTTTTTGAGTGGTTAGGACCACTGCTTGCTCTTGGAGAGATCCAAGAGGATTCATATGGTCTATGAATGTGTCCATATGGGTAGTCTCCTAAACATGACATATTTTAGGTGTCTACAGATACCCCTTTTTGGGATGCATTGTGGGAAAACACAGCACGAAGAAAAAATAGACCACCTAGGGTCACATTGTAGGTTGGATGATGATCATTGATCTGATCAACATTGGATGCCCCAGTCATGCAGGAGGTGCGCATCCTAGAATCATTGCTTCCAATAGGGTGGAAGGCTTAAATTTATGGAAGTTTGCACTCGTTCATCAAGCGATCGGGTAGCTTCAGTACTACTATAGGTCCGAAAGGAGGAGAGCTACAAACTTAACTATCATGTTTGCTTTTTGCCCTAGAAAAGGGTAAGCTTATGATAGTTGTTGGCAATGATTCATAAGATGAACACAATTTGACATGATCGAGTGATCTTTTGTTGACTTTGATTATGATTGTTTGAAAATTTTGACTACCCCCTCAAGCGATGAGTCGATGAGGAAAGGATAATTAATAAAGTGATGAGTCACTTGACCAAGATGAATGATTTGGACCTCTTTAGAGGGTTGCTTTTGTTGTTATAGGGTTGTTCCCATCCAGGTGTGATTTCAACCATTTTTGGTAATTGCACATCCCCATCCCTTGGGGCGGTCCGACCGCAATGGCCTTCTTAGGGAATTAAGATGTTAGCAATTCTATTTAAACCTGTGTTGAATCACTATTTTCTATAGGAGAAATGAGATGGATCCTCACTCCCATGGGGTGGTCCGACCATCATGGCCTTCTTCGGGTTTGAAGTGAAGCATCTCAATTCTACCTTAACTATTTTACCCCAAGTGGCCTTATGGTAATTTACTCATCTTGTCGAGTTACATGGAGCGCTAGTCACTGCAATCGCCAAGTGTATAGAGAAAATAACTGATTATGAGGCTCAATTGGGATTTTGTTTATTTGATTTTTTTGTGTTAATTTGATTTTTATGATGTTTTTGGATTTTGATATATGTAATTTTTTTGGTTTTTGTGCATATTTTGGTTGTTTTGGACCACTAGGTATGCTTGAAGGCCTATTTTGAGGTGCTTTGTGATGAGAAATTGAGTAAATTTCTTCTTGTTTCTTGGTCGTTGTCAGGTCCAATGACCCCCAATTGTTGCTTCTTGGTCATTATCAGGTCTAATGGCTAGGAAGTGTGGGTCATTGATGCCGATAGTGGTCAAGGCTTGAGTTGAAAATATAAAAGTAAATTTTAGGGTTTTACCCTTCATTATTTCTAGCTGTCAATTGTACTTTTGGAGCTTTGAGGTGAGACAGTGTGATTGTGATATGGAGTGCTATTAGATTTGCTTCTGATTTGGATGATATGGCCGAGCAAGGGGAGGCATCTATGAGTGGAGGAGCTAGAGCTTCATGGGTACTCTGCCAAACCCTGATCTTACTCTTTAATTTGGTAAAATGAACCTAATTAATTAATCGGCTAAATGAACCTCACTAAACTTGTTGGAAATGAATCTAAATTATCAATAGGTCTAGGCTAGGTTTAGTTTTAGTGGGTCTAGGCTAGTTTTAGGAATTTTTAATTTTTTGTGCTTTTTGGCCCAAGGGGGCACGTCGTTGGCGTGTCGCCCTGGCATTGCGCTAGAGGATAGCCTAGCTTGAGGTTGGTCGTTGTCACCGTTAGTGACTAGTTTAAAATCCAACAGTTAAATTTTTGACCATTGGAAACTGGCTACTATCGCTTTAGTGGCCTTTGTGGCTCTCTTGCATGAGTGACCAGGTGGCCTTAAGTTTATTTTTTTTTTGTATTTTTGAAGCAATTTAATTGATTTTTTTACAATTTTGAAGTGTAGTTCTTGATTTTTATGAATGTTTAGGTGCATTCCATCATTATTTTAATAGCTTTAAGCTCATCTTAGATTATCTTGCACCATTTTTGTTTTATGCATTTATTAGTTTGTTAGTGCATTTGATTTAGACATATTTTGCACTTCTAGATTTTGTCTGCATGGGCCTAGGACCCATGGTTGCTTGTGGACCTATTGCCTACCCTAGATGACATGGACTGGTGTTGTGATGCTCGTGGCCTCTAGTATGTTACTAGGCTTCCGATGATTATGTCGGATCAGGCCTATTTGACTACCCTGGCCCATCGATGGGACCCTAGGACTAATACCTTCCACCTCCCTACCGATGAGATGACCATTACATCGGAGGACATCTACAGGATCTTCCGGATCCCCTTTGATGGAGTGCCTATCATGTCTTCCCCCACTGATGCCAGAGATGCAGTCTTTGTAGGGTCTTTGGGAGACATGCCATTGCTACCTTTCGGGATACTCGATCTGGTGGGGTATCAGTTGCTCGATGGTATTAGGAGGATGTCTTCTCCCATAGACATGTATTGTTGATGGTCATTTACAACATCCTGTTGCCTGATTTCTTGAGAGTGAGGTTCCCATGGAACCTCTTAGCTATGGTTTAGGACTTGGTGGATAGTGTGGAGCCTATCATCTATGCTTGGGGGTGTGCACTATTGGTATAGTGCTATGATGAGTTGTATCAGATTTAGCATGGTTGGCCAACATTACTTGCAGCTTGCTCCTCTAGATCTAGGGATGGGAGCACATCAAGGTGGACCATCTAGGAGGTCTACCTATTGAGTTCATTGATATAGTAGAGGAGGCTCAGAGCTATGGGGCTAGATGGCCTTGAGAGTGTGAGGAGCATAGGAGTCGATGATGTGGGAGAGCTCTCTCACTACATGACATCTCTGATGGGCTTGTAGGCCTAGGATATCATCTGGAGGCCTTACTTTGATTGCCCTACTTGGAGGGATCTAATTAGTTTCATATCTCAGACTCGACATGATCGATGGGTTATTAGTAAGGATGGTATTAGAGAGTTCTTCTATTATTCTAGGGTGCTCTGATAGTTTGGCATTCAGTAGGATGTTCCCCTTGAGCTAGTTGTATACCATCAGATTATCATAGAGAAGAACCTTCCACCACCTTGAGTTATAGTAGTTTTAGAGGAGGATGACCCTCCTATAGTTGATCCGAGTATGGCTGATGTTGGGGTTATAGAGGCATATACCTATTGGTGGGGTATACGATTATGGTAGGGTGGTGGCCACCTAGGGTGGTCTATGGATGAGGTAGAGGTTGAGGATCTTGATGGACATCGAGTGTAGGCTCAGATAGAGGGTTGGGGGTAGGTGAGCAGTAGGTGGAGGAGCAGGTGGTAGAGGAGTAGGTTGCCCCTAATGAGGAGGAGTTAGCTCTTGAGGAGTAGGAGTCCCCTCTCTGGGCTCAGCTACACTAGGTAGAGGTTGAGCTCTAGTCTTCATAGATTTAGGTATAGTAGTGGGATGCTACTATTGTTGCTCTTTAGGCATAGGTTGCTCAGGTTACTATTGAGCGAGATGTCACATGGGCTCAGATTATGGCTGCTACTCCCATGGTATAGGCTCCTATAGGTTTGGATATAGGGGCCAAGGTGAGATGTCTATAGGGGATCATAGAGGAGAATGAGGGCCAGATGGCATCAGATATCACCTACATCATCACTCTTTGATCTCAGGTTTGGCTACTAGGTGCTACTCCTAGGGAGAGACCCATAATAGGGGGTCACAACATAGTATGTGGACTACATCAGGGTAGTCTTCGGTCTGGCCTAGCTAGAGGACTAGGACCTATATAGAGAGGACTATGAGGGCTAGCTCCCATCATTCACATAGGGATAGAGCCAAGGGTGGAGGCGAGGTAGGGGGCGAGGCCTAGGTTGATGATCTTATTGTATTAGTTTCATTTTTGAGTGTAAGGTTGGGTGACCTACATAGTTGTAGCCTTATGGTGATTTTGTACCTACATGTACTTATTTGACACATATTTATATGATATCTAGACTTTGAGACTCATTATGTGTATCTTTTATGATTATGTTTTTATGTTTATGTGATGCAGTATCATGATATTATGTGATATGATGTGATGTGATGCTTTAGATGTTATGATGTGGATGTGTAGGTGGACTACTTTATGATTTTATGCTATATGGTGTGGTTTATATGACTTATGCTTTATGATGCATGGATGATTAGATGGCATGATCTAGATGATGATGATGGATGCATATATGGATGCAATGCTTATTGTTAAATGCATGTTTACTTTTGGTCTATTGTATGCATCTAACTTATGTTGTTATGATATGGTAAATGAAATGTATGTAATGTATTATGATGATGATCTAATGTGAATGAACCTGTATGCTTTAATCACTTAAAACATATGGTATGATGTGACATGGGTTTTGACAATCTAATGGACGACACCACAGAATGTATAAAAATCATGAATAAATAATAACTCTTATAATAAGAATTAATCATTTAAACATCCAAATGTGAGATGAGATGATGTGATATGTATGTATTTTCTTGATTAGCTTCTGTAAATTAAAATATATGCACAAAATAGTCAGTGGCCATCTAAATATCATTGTTGACATTCATCTGGTATCTATCCTATTTCATGGATACCCTTTAATGAACAAAATCTCCTAAAGAAAGTTGATGATGCGAGTGATGATATGAGTTGTTGCTATGAGGTGATTTTTGAGGTTTTCCATGAGACTCAAACACCCTAGTTGCTCCATCAAAAGTTGTATACTGATCATACAGAGCTTCTGAAGGATAAAGTTTTTGTTATGAAGACCTAGATACTCATTATCCCTATGTGTGCAAATGAATATATTAGATAGAACATAAGCATACCCCAGTGCTAGGCGGGATTCATTCAGCCCATTGTTGTATTGGGGATCCTCAAATGTTTATCCTGATCCTATGTTGGACTCAGTTGGATTAGACCACTAGGCGGTACAGGACACCTAAAGCTAGCTCTTCCACATGCAAACATTGGTCTGTACAAAAGCAATATGCTAATGTGATAGACATATCATCGTGCATAAGGATACCTTATGGCTCATTCATGCTGAGAATTCCAGGGATTCAAGTTCAATACTCCCTTCTTTTCTTCATATTTATTTGGGATACTTGCTCATGCTTAGTGATGAAAATCACTGTTTATTTTGAATTTTTGTTTTTCTTTTGAGCAAGGGATTTATGTAGTGATGATAATCACTTGTTTATTTTGTTTTTGAATTTTGCTTTGTTCAGGATTTTGCTTGTTTTGATTAAAGCAAGGGATTTCTTTGGGTAGGGATGAACTTGTCCTTTTTCCAATTCTCAACATTTCCAAACCGGTCACACAGGGGGATGAGCAAGATAAACTTTTCACCTTAGGATACCTAATACCACTTCGTAGTGTTCATATTTCCCTTGTTCCAACTAGGATTTTAGTGTTTTTATTAGTGATAGGATTTTGAAATATACCAAGTGCTATCAAAATTAAACCTCACCTATTAGAAGCTAAGATGACTTTCTACAAAGTTTGATAAAACCACTAGGTATGGTTGAGTGATTGAAAACCCTAGTATATTCCTCATAGCAATAGGAGGGGTTGTGTTGAAAAACATAGTTACACACATGGGTGATGGATGATGATGGATTTTGAAGATGCATGATTGATGTACAAATGTGGTGTCATTTGTAAGATTGTGAACACAACCTACTTAATGCAAATGCAATGGATGGACATGCCTAAGTGCAATGCAACTATACGGATGCAAAGTGCAAATGCATAATGCAAATATTTTTGTATTTTTGATGCTTTCAATTGTTTTTGAGTTTTGATTATTATGAATGTTTTTGAACTTTTTGATTTTAAATTGTTTTTGTGCTTTTATGTTTTGCTTTTGACCAAAGGGCTTTATGGTGCCTTTGGGGATTTTTGTGATTTGACCAAAGGGCTTTAAGATGCCTTTGGAGCTTTTAATGTTTTCTTGTTTGTTTGGATTTTTATGATTTCTATTGTTTTTGAAATTTTTGAAATTTATTTGAATGTTTTTGATATTTTGTTGATTTATGTGTGAAATACCTTTAGATGAATGATGTTGAGAGGTTCTGGCTCTTCAACACCCTCTAGCATTGTTAGGCGATATGCCCTAGGCCCAATCTTCTCAGAGATGATATAGGGACCTATCCAATTGGCCATAAATTTGTCTCGTAGATGCGATGGTAGATTTGAGTTCTATTGGTTTTATTTAAGCACAAGATCCCCAACTTTAAAGTCTCTCAGGTGGAATTTATTGTTATAAGCTCATGTTAGATGATCCTGGTAAACATGAAGATGCTCAAGAGCATTGATGCGATGTTCATCTAGAAGGGTCAATTGATCCAAGCGAGCCTACTGTGTAGTGTCATCATTGATGAACTCTTTCAATGCGACGCACAATGTCAGAATTTCCAACTCTAAGGGCATAATGGCCTCAGTGCCATATACAAGCAAAAATGGTGTTGCCTCAATGGGCATCTGTATGCTAGTCCTGTAAGCCCATAATGCTAGGGGTAATTGCAGATGCTAGTCCTTATGATTTTCTTTCACCGTCTTCTTTAAGATGGCTACTATTGTCTTGTTAGAGGCCTCTACTTGCCCGTTTGCCTGTGGATAGTATGGTGTCGCAAAACTATGTTGAATATTGTATTTGGTCATTAAAGCTCACACATTTTTGTTTTTGAATGATGGACCATTATCCGAGATTATCTTGAAGGGTACCCCAAAATGATAGATGATGTTGTGAAGTATGAACTCCATAATTCGAGGTCCAATTATCGAGGTTAAGGGGACCGCTTCCACCCATTTGGTGAAGTACTCAGTGGCCGTTAAGATAAATGTATGTCAGCCCAAATATGGGGGAGAAATATTTCCGATCAGATCGAAACCCCACTGAGAAAATGGCCAAGCCGCTTGAATGGGTTGTAAGGCTTGAGATGGCAAGTGCATCAGATTTGCATGTTGTTGACATTTAACGCATTTCTTGACATACTCATAGCAATCCTTCTCCATGGTGGGCCAGTAATAACCCATTCGAAGGATGCACTTGACAATGGCCATGCCATTGAAGTGGCCACCACATGTACCATCGTGAGCTTGCAAAATCACCCAAGCTGATTCTTGGGGCTCTAAGCAATGAAGGAGGACTCCATCATAGCCTCGATGATACAATATACCTCCTAGCAAGACATATCTTATCACTTTTTTCTTGAATGCTCATATTTCGGCATGCGACAGTCCCTATGGGATGATTCCAAGCCTCAGGAAATCTTGTAATTGGGAAAGCCAATCTTGATAAGCTACGACCTCAATAGATAAGATGACTTGTTCCTCCTACAATTTAATTTGCACAAATGCAGATTGAGAAACAACCTTGTGGTGAATGGTGGTACCATTCTCCGTAGGACCCTATGAGATCAAGGACCCCCAAGGTGCCTTCTCTAAGAAGTCTTTGGCTTTATAGAACCAGTCATGGTCTGGCTCTATGTGAATCATGTTGACTGATTCCTTGTTATCAAAAGCCTCATGCTGCATCATTGAGTGCGAGAGCATTTTCACATGAATGGTAGTGAAATCAGTAGATGGATTCTAAGGGATCAAGGATCCCAGAGATGCCATGGTGTCTACAAATCTGTTTGATGAATGAGGGATTGCCTCGATGTCATACCATTCTAGTTTAGCTAGATATGTGTCAACAAGCTCCTTGTAAGCTTTCAGGATTGGATCCCGACATTGAAATAGTCCCTTGACTTGGTTGACTATGAGGAGGGAGTCATCGAAGATATTTAGCCTCTTGATTCTCATGGTGATGGTTGTTTGGAGACCCAATATTAGGGCCTCATATTTGGTGTTGTTATTAGTGCATGGGAAGTCCAACTTGAATGACAAGGGCATTGGAGCACCTTGTGGCATGAAAAAGACAATCCCTACACCACCTCCTTGCTCACACTTCGAACCATCAAAGAACAGAGTCATGTCAGCTTTATTTTCTGGTTCTTCAGGTTTGGGTGCTTCTGATAATGCAAAGACATCATCATCAGGAAGTTCTATGGTGAGGGGCCTACTATTCTGAAGAGGCACCTCTACTAGCTGATCAACTATGACTTGTCCCTTGATGGAATTTTGGCTTATGAATTCTAGATCAAATTCTATCAATAGCATGATCCACTTTGCAGTACGTGTGTTATGATATGTCTTGCTCATCATATACTACAAAGGATTTTGTTTGGATATTACATATGTCGTATGGCTCAGCATGTAGTGGCACAATTTCTTGGTTGCAAAGACCACTGCTAAGCACAACTTTTCTACGTATGCATATCCTATTTTGTAGCTCACCAAGGTGCGGCTAATGTAATATATCACTTGTTCCTTATCTTGTACATTCTTTTGAGCCAACATGGTGCCCAAAGCGAAGTCTGTAGTGGATATATAGTAGGAATGGCATGTCTGGCCTTGGTGGAGCTAGGACCGATGGTGTTGCTAGGTACTCCTTGATTTTAGCAAAGGCTTGCTGATATTCTTCATCCCACTGGAATGGGACTCCCTTGTGTAGCAGTCGATTCATGGGTCGACATTTATCTGATAGTTGTGTGATAAATCACTTTATGGATGCTACTTTGCCCTGTAGGCTCCTTAGTTCTTTGATGTTTGTAGGTGGGGCCATTTCTAGGATAGCCTTTACCTTTGTTGGGTCTACCTCGATGCCTCATTTAGAAATGATGAATCCCAAGAGTTTTCTCGAAGTTATGCCAAAGATGCATTTCTTGGGATTCAACCTAACATTATGCTCAATCAGGTGATCGAAGACCTTTCTGAGGGTCTCAGCATGCTCTTCTCATAGCAATGACTTGGCTAGTAAGTCATCGATATAGTCTTCCAAGATCTTGTGCATGTAGTCATGGAAAATGTATGTCATAGCCCGTTGATATGTGGCACCAACATTTTTAAGACCGAATGGCATCACTTTGTAATAGAATGTCCCCCATGGAGTGGTGAATGTAGTTTTATGTTGGTCTTCGAGCTTAATCTGAATCTGATTGTAACCAAAAAAACTATCCATTAGGGAGAGCATCTCATGACCTACAGTTGCATCTACAAGAGCATCTATGTTGGGCAATGAGAATGAATCCTTCAGGGTTGCCTTGTTGAGATCCCTAAAATCTATGCAAATGTAGATTCTTCCATCAGGTTTTCCTATGGGCACCATGTTTGATACCCATTCTGGATAGTCGATGGGAACAATAAAGGCTACATCCAATAGTTTTTGCAACTCATTTTTAACCATCAAAGTGATGGTTGGATGCATCTTTCTGAGCTTCTACTTGACCGGTTTCTTCGTGGGGTCTAGTAAAAGGTTGTGGACAACCAACTTTGGATCTAGCCCCGACATGTCTTTGTAGGTCCAAGCAAAGAGATTAGGTCTCTCTTGCAATAGAGGAATTATGATGGCCTACTCTTCTGGAGATAAGCTTTCTCTAAACTTGAATTTCTTTGGATTGGAAGGATCATCATTGATGTCCACCTTGAAAGTCTCCTCTATTGCCATATGTGACCCCTCCTCAAGATGGTGAGGAGTGGGGATTAAATGGATGTCATCTACTAGATTTATAGTTCCCACTGACTCAGGGTCGAGACCAGCGTGATAGACATCATGTGCGCAGCCTGGTGCAAAATGAAATGGTTGTAGCATCTCTTCATTAGGGAAGAAATATTTAGGCTCTAGGGGTGAATCAATGTGATCCCAATCAATAGCATCTAAGTTAAGACACAATGGTTTTGAAGGACCTACTGGGTTATGGAGTGGAGTGGTCAAATCAATGGAGATCATGTTGATGGATGGAATGAAATCTCTAGGACCACATGGGTGAAACTCTTCATCAATGGTTTGCTCTCCATACTCATGATGAGGCTCTAGGGGCATAGGGATCTCAGGATCTAGTCTATGGATTGATGAGATGATAGGATCATTGGGCTGCAATATCTCTCTAAATGTAGGTGGATCGAGGTTGACCATGCGATGAATGACATCTAGATTTATTGGTCTCCCCATGAAGTGAAGGTTATGATCTATGGTGCGAAGTAACACTTCTCTTTCAACAAGCATATTGACTTGTTGTAAGTGACACTCAAGGTAAGCCCTCTCGACTTCATTCTCAAAGTCATCATTGCTTATAGGAAAACCCTCATTCCTACCCACTAGGATTGGGCACTGACTTGCCTATTGATGCCTAAGATAGGCCATTTCAGTCTCATCTTCATAATCATCATCGCTTATGAAGAATCCATTGGCATTTACTATGGGCCCTACCATTTGGTGTGCATGTCTTATGAAGGCCATCTCAGTTGAGTCCTCTATCTCATAGCCACTCTCATCCGACATGTATCCACCCTCATCCGAGATGTATTCACTCTCATCTGAGATGTATCCACTCTCTGTGTGGCCTATCCAAGCAAGGTTTTGCACATATCGAGGCCCATGGTAGGCTAGGTTAGCTTCATCTTTATTCTCACTTGGGACATAATCATACTCCTCTCACTCATATCCATGCATTGGCTCTTCCTCCCATAGGATGGCTCTTGATGAGGGTGCTTCTAGAGAGGATTTAGGGTGATACTCATCAGGTGGTGTGATATTGATCATAGACACCCATCCATCACCCAAATAGTTTTTGCTAGGGGGTTGATAGGGATTCTAATCAATGTCCTCCCTGAACCCAATGCTTAGCCTATCTAGGGTGGCTTCCAAAGAATCATCGTGACTCCATATTTGATAGCCTAGACCACACCTATCAGTAGGTAGTTGGTACTATGGTTGGAATGGAAGTTGATACCCTTGCTCGTATAGGCCTAGGCCATAGCCATGCTAGTGATACTGCTCAAAGTATCTCAGAGTGAACTCGAGATTCGACAAGTAATGAACATTCATGGTGAATGGTTCATCCTCATCCCTCTCAAGATCAGGAGCAATATGGGTGTGATCTAGACTAGCATATATAAATTTGGTTTGATTAGGGGGAACCCCTAATGGCACTACCATCCCTACTGGCAGACTTGGGACTCTTGGCCATCCCATGTCTTGTGCAGACTCAATAATTGGTGTGAAAGTGATGTTCTGCACAAGATATTCACCTAAACCTGTGTGGGCTAGGTGAACTATCACCTAGGGTGTAGATGATATTGTTGATGATGCAGGTGAGGTAGGTTGAGGTACCTCCTCGACTATTTCTTGGGAATGTTCCTCTTCCATGGGAGTAGGCATTCCTACAATTGCTATGGTCGAAAGTTCCTTGGGTCCTTCCTCCACTAGGGGTGCTTTTAGCTTCTGCGTGTCTTTTGCCTTAGATGTCAAAGGCTTTTTGGAAGCACCAATAGTCTTAGAGGTAGGAGGTGGTGCCGATGTGGATGGGTCACCTCGCACTGATCTGCTTCTATTCTCTGGCTATGTGGTTGGGGATGAAGGCCTTATGTACAAATGCATTGATGGGAGGACAAAATCCCTCGATAAGTCAACCTGATGCACGTACTTGAATGACTCTTCATCGGATGGAACCACATGAACTTGTCCCTCATGCACATACTTGATGCATTGGTGCAATATTGAGGGCATGCACTACATGTCCCTGATCTAGGGATGCCCTAGAAGGATGTTGTATTGCATCACCCCTTCCAACACATGACACATCATGGGGATGGTCTTATGTCCTACCTTTACAGGCAAGATAACTGTACCCACTATGGAGCACAATGTATCATTGAAAGCCCTCAATGTGTAGGAGGTTGGGATAATGTTGGACTTAGGGATCTTTAGGTGCCCTATAGCCTTTGTAGTGATGATGTTGATCGATGAGCCCGTATCGATCAGAACCCGCTTGAAGGGTATGTCATTGATTGATGCAATAATATGTAGAGGTGGGTCTGCTAGGGTAGTAGGAACTACCTTGATTTTGTGATCATAAAAATGGATCATAGGCTCTTGGCACTATTGCACTTGCCCCACAAAATGTGTGAATGCATCTGGGTTCTAGGGCTGGAGCTTGATTGATCTCAAAATCTCCATCAAGGTCTCCTTATGCCTAGGAGATTGTTGTATGAGCTCATAAATTGATAACTTAGCTAGAGTCATTTGTAGATTTTGTTCCAGTCTACTTTGAATAGTTACCATAGGTCTCATTGGTGGACCTAGAGGATTGTTTTGCACCTGTCTCTATCGAGGTGCATCCAGGATATTAATGGGAGCTATTGGAGGCTATGGTTGCCCATATCTCTGACTCTTGGTTGCCACGTTGACTATCTCAACCATTTTGATGCATCCTTGAATGGGTGGCTCAACTCGAACCTGGTTGACTTGGGTGCCCTGATCTCTAGGGGCCTCATGATTTGGAAATGGGTTCTTGAATATACCCATATCTCTGTTATCGGGAGCTAGCGGGTTGTCAACTTTTAGCTCTCCCTTTTCAATCATATTTTGCACAACATTCTTGAATCCAATGCAATTTTTGATGTCATGCCCCTGTATCCTATGATATGGGTAGTATTGATCTTCCCTATATCCCCTTGGCTTGGGATGGTTAGGGTCAAGAAGTTGTACATCAAGAAATATTATCCTCTGTGCCTCACTCAACTGATTAAATATCGACTGCATCGATTCGTTTAGAGGTATGAAATAACGAGGTGGTCGACGTTCCTTGTTCTAGCCCTGGTTGTTCTTAGGGTCATAGTTGGCTGGTGGGGGTGAGCCTGATAATTCTAGGGTTGCTACCCATTCCCTTCCTTTGGCATGGCCAATACAACCTGATTAACTTGAGCAGGCTTGGCCTGCTTCTACTTATTCTTGTCATTCTGATTGTTCTTGCTCCACTCTTTCTTGTTGCGGAGCTTGAGGTCTCCCTCATCGACCTTTATGTCTTCAATAAGCTTGGCTTGAGCCAAGGCTTCTTTGAATGATTCATATTGTTGTAGTTGCAATAATAGAGAGATATGTTTTGCGTAGCTCTTTGTGAACATTCGGATGAGTTCTTCAGTGGGGATGGAGAATGATAGTTTTACCATGATTTTTCTCCACCTATCCCCATAGTCCATTACTGGCTCATCATCATACTACTTTAAATTAGCCAGATCGGATAGGTTCACCTTCTTCTTGGCACCGAAGGAGAAGCATTCAAGGAACGCATTTACCAGTTGCTCAAAACTATCGATGCTATGCTTGGGCAACTGATTGAACCATTGAGTTGTGCACCCGAGAACATCATGATGAAGGTTCTCAACATTAGGGCATCATTCTACTCAAGGTGGAAGCACACATTCATGAAGTTGGTCATGTGTTCTTGCACATCTCCCTCTCCCTTAAACTTGTCTAGTCTAGGCATCTCAAAGTGCCTAGGATATGCAGGACTCGAGACTGAGGGGCACAGAGGTTGGTTGTGTATCTTGCTCAATGTCGGCTTCTATCCTCCTATGTCCTACTTCTCGAGAGACTTGACTCTCTCGATGAGTGTTTGGTATACCTTCAAGGAAATAATCTCATGTTCCTGAAGGTTTACTCATGGTGGTAAGGGAGGTAATCCTATGTCTGCCCGATTTGGGCATCTATACTCATCTCCCATAACCATGGATGGAGGTTCAGGATATGTCTACTCCTGGTCTTCCATCCCTACCCATTCCTCATTGAATTGCATTTGTTTGAGGTCTAGGTGTTGTTGATGTTGTGAAGTGTGGTGAGCATGCTCATTTCCTTACCTAGTGCTTCTCTCCTACTGAGAATCGACACGTCTCTCATGTCGGTATCTCTCACCACCTATGTGTGCATCTGCTCAAGCTAGCCTCTCTGCTAGCTCCTCACGCTCAACTCTTTCTTCTCTTGAGCATTGCTCTTGTAGGCGCAGGTGCCTCTTCCTTCGCTCTTCTTGCTCAAGAGCTTCTACACGCTCTCGCTCGATGCGCAACGCTTCCTCTAACCTACGTATATGGTCAGATCGACCTGCTACTAAAGGTTCATGCCTTTCTAACTCTATGCGAGGAGTTCTAATGTTTAGGCCTCTCGAGGAGGCTCCTACTGTGTGCTTGCCCTTGTCCACCAGGGTGACCTATTCTATGTACTATGTTAAGGGTTGAGTACCCCCATGATCGAAAGTAGTGTATGTGCTATGGGGTCACTTTGAAGCTTCCCCTGGTTCATTGGTGCATCTAGTAGCTATGCTACGTGAACTTCCTAAAGTAGAATGTTTGGTAGCAATACTTCTTGGAGCTGGTCTCGAGGGAACTCGATCCAACTCATCAAGTTGTCGGGTTCTCCATGGTTTATTTCGCGAAGTCCTAGTGAGATAATAACATTAAAACAACAATGTATTTTGAAATGTATTAACATGGATCAATTAGCATTTCTTAGACCTGAAGCTCAAAATCAGATATCACAAATGAGCCAATTTTATGCACAACCTTCTCTCATGATGAATTATTTTCCAGTAGTTATGGATTCCAACCAATACCAACCATTCAATTTGGCACCTTGAATAAAATGATGTCTAATGTGAGCAATCAACAGGATGAAACTAAAGAAGATGTTTTTTTTTAAATTGAGGAGGATGAATATGAGGAAGATGATTTTTTTGAAATGGAGGAGGATGAATCTGAAGGTCATAGCCTGGGTTATAGCTTGAATAAACTTGAACCTATAGAATAATCTCAAAATGGTATGATAGAAGGGGAATCACTTACTTTGTTCTGATTAAATGTTCAATAAATTGAAAGCCCTATCCCACCCAGCAATCCTATAATATCTATGTTATCTCAGATAAAGAAAACTCCAAAAAAAGAGTGGTTCAGATTTGATGTAGTCAATGATCTAGAATATTGGGATAATCAAGTCAATCTAAATGCCAAAATTAATCTAATCTCAAAAACACTGAAGCCATAAAAAGTGGTTGAAAATAAATTTAAAAAGGCATCAATAGATGAATCTGAATATTATGTAGAAGACTTGATAGGATCTCATCCTTAGATTTTAGAAGATGATTATTATAATGGTTGGGGAATATATGAGGAATGTGTTTCTTTTACACCTTCTAATATAAATTTCTTCATCTGATATGCTGGACACTAAAGTTTCTACCTTACATGAAGAGCCTACAATTCTTGTACAATCAGATAATCACATGTTGTTTGAAGACATGATAGAATTTCATCCCTTATATTTAGAAGATAATTATTATAATGGTTGGGGTATGTATGATGAATCATTGTTTTCTCACACTCCTACTGATGAAATTTCTATTTCACTTGATATGCAGGATGTTGAAATCTCTATCTCACATGAAGATCTTGCAATTATTGTACTATCAGAAGGTGGCAAGCCACTTGCAGAGATAGAGAAGGTTTCAAAATTCAATCATTTTGAATATGAGTTTATTGAACATCTTGCTGAAATTAAAAAGGAAGAAATGGTAAATGATTCTTATGACTCATTTGATATGGATGAGGAAGAGGTAAAATCTTCTCTTTTACCTTTGACTACTAAAAATTCGGGTATAAATTCATATGATTGTCTTGGAGATTCAAATAAATAAATATCATTGGTGGTTAACAAGGAATTAGAATCAAATTTTATTCATCCAAATGATAAAAACATTGCTTTATTTGAAATGACTCAAGTAGTTTATCAAGAAGATATGTTATTTGATGAAGGTTATGGGGACAATAATGAAATAATATGTGCATGAGATGAGATGTCGAGACAGATGGATTTATGTGCATGCTGGATGAGGATATCGATCGGGATCCAATGTTGTGCTTGATCTAGGAGGTGAAGGAGCAGATTTTTTCATCGATAAGTCTAGCGATAAATATTTCTTGCATGCTTTCAAGCTAAAGGAAACCAAGGATATTGAATCCTTGAGAGGAAGGGTTTTGTGTGAAAGTTTGCACGAGGATTTACTGTCATTAAACAACGAAAAATCTGTATTAGGAATTTTTAATCCCTTGTTCAAATATTTTAAAGATAGCCTTGAACATGACTCTAGCATTGATTCAAATTTGCATAGCATTGGAAATGATAATGGCTCAATTGGTGGCATCTCTACATAGGGTGAGAAAGATTAAAAAAATGGTGTTGAGGTGTTTGAAAATAATGCAAATATGATTAAATTCCATACAAATGGACACCCAACAAGTGAAAATATCTCAAAGGGCATTTTTTGTCTCTAATGTAGCAGAAATGCAAGGTAATAAATGGGTCGATAATGGGAGTAAAGAGGATGTTAATCATCTTGAAGAAACATCGGTTAGTGCATATTCCCAAAGGTTTTTCAATCATGATTCGACCATGCAAGGGCTTGAAAAAAGTTTTGCGGAGGTAACAAAAAATAGAGGACTGAGAAAAGAATTGCATGCAGGTGTAGATTTATATAGTAAAAATTTGTTGGAGGATGAGGCTATTAGATTAGACAAAATGGAATCCATATTGGCAGTTTAGGTGAGAATGAGTTTACTTTAATGGCATATGAACATGAAGAGTATTTGGCAACAAGGAAAAACCTCTTGAGAAATGGAGTTATTCTATTTTTCTTCGTAAAATGCCCTCGAAAGTTGGTTTTCAATCATAGGTGCAACTGAATTGGGAGGCTAAAGGATTTCATGTGCAATCCTACTGGGGTTTGGGAGGATGCTATATTTCTATTCCTTTTTATTCTCTACAAGTTATAAAATTTGTGTTGCAATTCGGGACATGGTCTATTGTGTGTTCGATTGCATTTTCTCAATCATGGCGATTGAATTTTGACCCTAAAGATGTTTCGCATGCTAGATATCCTCTCTGGATCGTATTTGTTGCCATGAAATTAGAATTTTAAGGTATTATCCATTATATGAATCAAATATTTGGATGGATTCTTATTGAACCCTCTTCAGGTATGTCTTTTTTATTTAGATTAAGGGTGTGTGTAGAAGTTGACCTACAAAGAAAGTTGTCGAATTGTTTGAAAATCATCACACAGGAAGGGGTAATCTCACAGGAGGTTTGTTATTTAAATTTACCTAATGCTTGCTTTTTCTACCATTATCAAGATCACTTAATCCATGACTATCCCTTGATAAAACTTTGAAAGTTAGAAAATGAGAAGGGTGTGACAGGACCTAACTCTTCTATAGCCAGTGGGAAGTTTCATCCCAACAAGGATACTAATGAGGAGACTCAAGAAATGGAGATGGATGCAGGAAACCAAAAAATAGGTAAGAAAGAAGAAATTGTTTGGAATTTGGTTCAGAAGAGGTGAGAGGTAAATAATTCACCATATAGGCTCTCTAAAGTTAATAAGGGCTCTTCTTCCTCTAGGGGGAGATCCATAGAGGTTAATATTGGATTCAAGGATACTCCTCGGGATAACAAAATATCATAGATTGGTAGAAACCTTAATGAAGACTTGGAGGCTATGGAGGGTAGAAATAATAGCAGAAGCTCACCTTTAGAAATAATTAGATCTCTAGCTGATAGGTCTACATAGGTCAGCAATCTATTTGAAGCCCTTAATACTGAGGTTTCTCAATGAAAGTGGACTTCAATTTGTAGAATGTCAGGGGAATGTCTATTCCCACTAGGAGAAGTTTGGTTAGTAATTTTATGTGATCTATTAGTGATGATGTAGTTTATCTTTAGGAGGTTAAGGTGGATGGATTTTCTCTCCATAGTTGTATGGATAATAGTTGGTATGGGGCCTGGTGGGCTTCTTCTCATAACAAATGTTCTAGGGGGTGGTCCTTGTTGTCAGATCTTGGCTAGATGCATTGTTGATTAATTAGGGTAAGGGTCCATTTGGTAGGATTTGTTGGGCTACTTTCATGATTAATGGCCTGGTAATTGATATTTTCTATTTATGCTCCTAATTATTCTAGTGAGAGGAATACCTTGCGGGATTGGATGCAGATAAATTTACCCGATGCTAATTGGGTCATAGGGGGATATTTTAATATGGTGGAATAGAATGGAGATAGTGAAGGGGGCACGATGGTTGTATTGCAGGTGCTGAGAAGGACTCTTGGTGCAACTTGAAGGTTTCTTTACAAATATTTGATGTTAACTTCAAGTAAAAGTCTCTGGAATCTAGAGGATGGTTCTCTTGGTCCAATAAGAGAAGAGGGGGAGACAAAATCATGGCTCATTTGGACAAGATTTATGTGGACAAAAATATGTTTATATGTATTTATCAAGGGAGTAGAGATATTTTTGTGGATATTTCGACCTTCAATTTTGATCATTTCCCTATTAGCTCTTCCATTTTCTTTGGTGGAGCTTCTGTGGTGGATACGAAACTTCCCTTGAGACTTAATATTTATCATCTAGATTCTAAAGCCTGTAGGGACCTGATTCATTGTGTTTGAAATTTTGAGATACACTCAGTTGGCTCTGGCTAGATTGGTTGGTGGGAAGTGGCTATCAAGTGCACTATCAAATTTTTGAGGGGCTAGGGCATATTGGTTGCTAGGAGAAGGAAGGGAAGATTAAAATAGCTCAGGAAGGACTTGGAGGTAGCTAGAAGAGACCTTGAAGGTGATTCTTTTAATTCTTAGCTTTAGGAGAAAGAAACTAAGTGTGAACATGAAATTAGGTGCTATGAGGATTACATTAGGAGAGGTGCTCATATTAGAAGTAGGATTCATTAGCTTCAGCAAGGAGATACCCTCTTAGTTTTTCTTCAGTCACATTAAAAATAAAATTGTTGCTGAGAGAATTATTGCTCTTCACACTGCTGATGATAGATTGGTGGAATATGATGATAGCATCCGAGCCACTGTTGAAGATCATTTTTGTAAGAAGTTTTTTGTTTATCCTTTGAGTCCTGAGGTTTTGGATGCTAGAGAAGAGTTTAAGAAGTGTGTACCTAAGAAGGTATATAGTTATGAAAATGATCATCTAGATAATTTATTTTCAAAGTATGAATTGTTTAAAGTACTTAAGAAAATGAAGGATGGAAAATCTTCGGGCCTTGATGGCATTCCTGTTGAATTCTACAAAATATTTTGGGATACTGTGAGTAATGACTATACTAAGATGATTCAAGAAGTGTTTGATAAATGCTCCTTTTCTGATATGTTTAATTAAGGTCTGATTAATCTTATCCTGAACGTTAATAGGATATATACTATGGGGGATGGAGACCTATCACTCTTTTAAATGTTTCCTATAATATTGTGGTTAAGGTGTTGGCTCTTCGCTTTAGATATGTTGTTGCTAATATTATGATATGGGAGCAAACAAGATTTATCAAGGGTGGGTTCATTCTTGATACGGTCTTGACTACTTGGGAGACTTTGGGATGGGCACAAGAAAGTGGGCAAAAATCCATTATGCTTAAGATTGACTTTGACAAAGCCTATGATCAAGTGGATTGGTCATTTATTTTTAGTATGATGGAATGGCTTGGCTTCAGCAAATGGGTAGTGGATAAAATCAAGGTCTTATTCACCTGTACCTCTGCTCAATTTGTAGTTAATGGTAAGCTCACTAATCAAATAAGTCTTTTTAAGTGCATTATACAAGGGTGCCCTCTTGCTTCCCTTCTATTTGTTATCATTGCTAATTCTCTGGGTTATATGTTGGAATCAAAAAGAGGTGCAGGTTTAATCAAAGGGATTAATACTCCTGGAGGTCCTGTTCTGAATAATAATTTTTTGGATGATTCCCTTATTTCTTTTCAGTTGGATGCCTTGTCATTGTAGAATGTCAAAGGTTTCTTGGAACAATTTTGCAAATCCTCTAGATCCATAATTAGTGAAGAAAAATTAAACTATTAGTTGATTGGCAATGACACTCTTCCAGATAATTTCTCTCCTAGTTGGCAGAAGGTGAAGGATGGTGAAATTGTTAGATACCTTGGAATACCATTTGGCAAGGCCCTTTCTTTGAAGGGCATGTGGAATTGGTGTTGAGATATTTGCAAAGAAAATTTAGTTCTAGAAAAATAATCTCATATTCTTTGCTAGTATAATAATTATTGTTGGAAAAATATTACAAGCTTGTCATCTTTATTATTCTTCGTGTTGGTTTCCCAATGCTTCTCAATTTGAAATATTGGAAAGGCTTATTCGAGGTTTTCTTTGGTCTAATTTCGATGGCTCTAATAGAATTCCCTCTATCTCTTGGAACTATTGCATTATTCCTAAGGAGGAAGGTGGTTTGGGTCTTTTGGACATTCATATGCAGGGTAAGGTGTTGGCAGCCAAATGGGTGGTCAGAGCATTGGAAGGTGATGATCCTTGGAAAAGGCTCTTGAGATATAGAATTCAAAATTATCTTCATATTGATGGTGTTAAGGGGGATTTTTATATTGAGGATATTGTGGTCCTATTCAATTTAAAGTACGGGGTTGTATCCTTATTAAGAGGATCTAGAAGGCATTAAAGATGGTTGGATTTGTGGTTTATTGGGCCTATATGGAAGAGCGTAGATATTGGGTGCTTTCATATAGGTCTATTTGGATATGGAAATACAATGGGGTTTATACCTCAAACCTTCCTCATCTTAGATGCAAGAGGTTGGTTAAGAAGAGAATTAAGAAATGGGCAGATCTATGGGATTCAAGAACCGTTGATTAGATTAATTGGAAGGATCTTTACAATAATTTTAAGTTGAAAGATTTTGAAAAGGATGATATTATTCAGATTCATTCTCTTCTTCCCTCTAAACAGTAGTATAAGTTAAATGGTGGTTTACCTGGACCTATCTAGCGTGACTAGAGGTGGAAATTTTAGGGGAGCATCATTTATTACAAATCCACTTAGATTTATAAATCTCTATTGCCTAAGACTTCTTTGCATATCCTGTTAAATAGACACTGGGACATTATATGTCTAGAGAAGAAGTGGAAGAAGAGGCTAAAGCAGGTTTGGAAATTTAGATTATCTACTCAACTCAAGGTTTTTCTTTGGTTGCTTATTTTCCAAGGTATCCATTGCAAGGTAAGGTTGGCAAGGTGGATGAATATCTCAGAACTTTGTAGTAGTTGTGGTAGAAAAGAAACTATTAAACATATCTTTTGGGATTGTAGTGTAGCAAGGAATGTTTGGAAAATATTGAAGTGGACCTATTATCCTATCCTAGGTGATAGGTGGAGTTGGAAATTGGTTCTTTTGTGATATGCCTTTGGCTACCCTCGACATCTTAGGGGGTGTGGACTGTTATCAGAGTAATGAATTTGTATGTTATTTGGAAGGCGAGATGTAGTTTATTTTTTTGATATAAAGCTATTTCTGCTTCTGGTATTGTGTCCAATGTTGCTATTGATATTCAATATCAATGTAGAGCCTTTAAGAGGCTTATAATCAAAGATCTCAAAGACTACTTTGTACAGGACAAGTCAAGTGGTTAGATGTCCTTGAGCAGATTTTTGTAATTTGTTGTGATGTCTTGTATTTTGATTTTTTGTATTAATATAAGCAATATTTTTTCAACAAAAAATATATGTTATTTAACATTTCTTGTGATCGACAAGATTTATGGTTTGAAAAGGATGGGCATATCTTTAACTGGGTGACTTATTTTTGTATTTTTAAAAAGTAGGTAATCGATGCAGCTGAACGGCTACAAGAGAACAATAATGGAGATCATGAGGAAAAAGAAGAAATTATAAAGGCTCATCAAGTCTTGGTAAATGTAAATACACAAAAGGTGGAATCTCAACATTTATTTTTAACCATGCAAAATCCAGGTAAAAATTTGCATAATTTTATGTTGAATTTTGTTGGCAATTTTGGGTACCTTGAGTACATTGCCTTTGCTCAAGTATAGTTGTTGTCATTGATGTCAAGGAGTTTGTGCTGATGTCAAAAAGAGTTTGTGCCAAAGCTAGTTTTGATGGATGCTCTTAGATCTTGAAGGTTCCATGATGGCAATCTAAAGGTTTAAGTGGAAATATTTATTAAATAATAATTTAATTAAAAACCTTCTAAAGGTTTTAATTAATTATTTTTAATAAATAATTATTATTTTTTAAAATAATAATTAAAAGGTTTATTAACCCCTATAAACTTTATGGCGGCAATATTTAGGTCAAATTTCCTCTCTCTTTGGTCGACGTCGCAAAGTGCATGCAATGCACTATAAATACCTGCCTTGCCTTCATTCAATAAGATAGAAAGTGTATGATGATTTATTTCGAAGGGTATAAGCGTTGTTTCATATAGCATCAATGGGAGATGTGGTGTTTTGGTGGCAGCGAAGGTGTGTTAATGTGTGTGCGGCATTCATAATATAATGATTTCAGCGAAGCGAGCAATATAGGAAAGGAATCTGTTTGGACAGCAAGCGAGCGAGGTGTATGCGATTTCGAATACGTAAAATCATTTTGAGACGGCAGCTGGTATTGGCGAGAGCATTCTGGGGATGCGCTGATTTTGAAAAAGGAGATCGCCCTGAATTTTGAGAGATCGAATGATTTGAAGCAAGTTTGAGAGATCGAGAGCATATCCGAGAAATGGCAGTGATTTCCGAGACACCGTGAGAACGAATATGCATTGCAGTATCTTGAATAACGGGTTACTATCACCTGAGTTTGTTTCATCCGATGACAGCGCAGTTGGTATTCAGTGAAGTGCTTGACGTAGGGAGATGTATGGTTCAAATCACCACGGCGCAGTAAAAAGGTAACAATGATTTTTGTTGAAGAATAAGGTTTGTTGTTCGAATGTCGTGGGCGCTGAGGAAAGGTAACAATGTTTGGAGATATAAGGGTTTACATTTTTGAATTAAAAGTATTTAAATCTTAGGAGGTATAAGGTACTGTATAAAGTCTCATTTAAATTATATTGTGGTGATTTTGGAAGTTATAAGGGGTATTGTTTCTTGAGAACGTGAATGTTAATTTAAGTGGTTGTATGGTTAAACCCTTGGGAGTTATAAGGTTATGCAATGATTGATTTATTTTGTTTTATGGTACAAGTGGTTTTAGGAGAGATAAGGGAGTTGTGCAATTAAAGGCTTTGGTGATGATTATTGAAAGGTGGAATAATGTTGATTATCTTGTGATCTACTAACCCTTGTGAAGATTGGCAAAAGAATGTTGTGATGGTGGCAGATTTCCAAAGGGGTTCCTTCACTTCAATAAGGTATGGGCACATTCTTCTTATGAGTATGAGTGGTGTATGTTATTCCTGAAATAAGATTGGAGTGAAAAGGTTTTCAACAAGGTTTCCTTTGGTTGAGTGTAAATCCTAGTTTTTGGTTTGTTGAAGACTACTTATGCATTGTTATCATTGATGAGAGTTTTGGTGAATGCATAATTCTGGTTTGAGGTAGTGGAAGCATTGTGCACTAGGGTTTATGTTTGTGAGTCTTGCTACTTGCTTTGAGTTGGTGAAACCCTTAGTTGGCTATTTTGATATTGATGGATGAGTTGCTTCCATAGAGGTTGTGTTGATCAAGTTATTGCTTTACTTGATACATGATATTGGGCTTACTCCATTGAGTTGATTTGAACAAGTTATTCTTTGCATTTGGTGATATTGTGTTGGTGGCTGTTTTGTTCAAATATCTTTGGAGGGAAAAGGATTTCTACTTGTTTCCTTTTCTTGTGATGATTGGTTGAATGCTTCAAGGTTAATGTTGAGTTGAATGATGTTGGTTAAACCTTGTCTTTAAGCATTGTTGTTGAAGCCCTAATTGGTTGAGAAAAGATATTGGTTTTGGAAAGAACATGAGTATCATTGTTATATGAGATATTGCATGGTTGGCAATTGTTGGGTTGTGTTTCATGTTCTTGAGAAAAGCATACTACATCTATCTTATTCTTTTGAGATTTGAGATTGAGTTGAGATTGAGATTGGGAGTTAAGTATAGAACATATTGAGTCTCTAACAATTCTCTTTATGCTTCTATGAGGTGGATGAATCACATTGGGTCTCTAACCATTCTCTTTGTGGGTTCATGCCAAGCAAGTGTTCTTGATAAACTTGTTGAGAAGGTTTTGGACAGGTTCCATTGGGGACTTGTGAGCGAGGTTTTGGACAGGTTCCTGTGGGGACTTGTGAGAGATTTGGACAGGTCTTAGCAGAGGACTTGTGAAGCTGAGGTTGATAGTTCTATCAGAGAACTTGAGGACAGAGGTGCATTGGTTCTATGAGAAGAACCTGAGGACAGATTTGTGCCAGACCGAAGGACTATGTTTGGTGCTGATCAAAGACAGAGGACGAGGACATTTGTGCTAGACCGAAGGATTGTGTTTAGTGCAAATTCGAGGACCAGCTTTGAGGTGATAGAGTTGAGGACAGAGGTCTCCAACCCAGAGCAGGGAAGACAGGTGTCTTCTGTGGATAGAGTTCCATTTGCTAAGGGCAGCGGAGGCAGAGGTCTTCTAGAGGATCACCAACCAGAGCAGAGGTAGGGGAAGGTATCTCCTTTGAGCAGAGGCTCATAAATTCAGATTGGGGGAAGGTTTCTCCTTTGAGCCGAGGCTCATAAACATTGTAATTGGGAAGGTTTCCCAAAGAACTTTGAGATAACTTTTAGAGAAAAGTTTTGTGGATGAACCATGTAGAATTGTTGTGTCACTTTGTGGATGGTTTTGTGCATTGCTTTGATATTGCTTTGGGTATATTGCTTTACTATTTTGAAGTATAAAGGAAAAAGTAAAAAGAGGTCTTATACTGTTCACCCCCCCCTCTCTGTATAAGCTTGTGTTCTTCAATTGGTATCAGAGATGGTTCCTTCGGAAAGTTTAACAGCTTGAAGGAAAAGCTAGTAAAGAACACAATGGATCATTCAAGTGGCAATGCAACACCTATTCTTGATGGGTCAGATTTTGGTCTTTGGAGTGCAAGGATGAAGGTTCATCTAATGGCACTTGGGAATGAGGTTTGGGAAGTGATTGAAGATGAGTACACTATTCCTGAACATGGTCCTAATACTAAAGAAGAAAGGCTCCTACATCACAACAATTCAAAAGCAATGAATGCAATCCTGAAAGGCTTATAGAAAGCAGATCTCACCAAAGTGATTCACTGCAAGACAGCTAGTGAAATGTGGAATCAGTTGAAGGTGGTTCATACAGGTGATACAAATGTCGAGAAGGCCAAGTTGAGACACTTCAAAGGTATGTTTGAACAACTCAAAATGAATGATGATGAAAATATTAGTGACTACATGCTTCGTATGGATGAAGTTGTTAACTCCATGAAAGACTTAGGTCTTGAGCTTGCTGAAAATGATGTTTGTGATAAGATTTTAAGATCTCTTCCTAATAGATTTAGTGAAAATATTTCTGCTATTGAGGAAGCTAAAGATTTGGATAAGTTGAAAAAAGATGAGCTCCATAGTATACTTGCAGACATTTGAGTTGAGAACTCAAGTGAAGGTTGATGTCAAGAAGGAGGCAGACTTTCAAGACTACCAAGAATTCCAAAGGTAAACAACTTCAAGAGAGTGATGAGTCTTCTGGTGATGAAGAGGCATATTACAACAAGAAAGGCAAGTTCTTTAGAAAGCACAAAAATATGAAAAACGTGAGATGTTTCAATTGTGGAAAGTTTGGTCATTATGCTACTAATTGCATCCTGTTGCCAAGGATGAAAGTGATGAAGTTAAACAGGATTGTAAGAGCAAGGATTCTGAAAGGCATAGGCATCAAAGGAAGAACAAATATGAGCACAACAATAAAGGAAAGAGGTATTCTCACAAGCACAAGAAGAGCTTCTACCTAGACAAAGCAAGTAAGTGTTCTAGCAGTGATAGTGAAAGTTCTTCAAGTGATAATGAAAATGAGATGTTGTTCATATCAGAAAAAGAGGAAGAACCGAAACATAGATTCATTATCATGAAATGTCTTAGATGTGGAAATTTTGGTCACCTTGAGGATGATTGCACAAATAATGAATTGGTTGTTAGTATGTATGAGGATGCTTCAAAAAATGATAAGGAAGATGCATGTATGGTTTTTGAAAAGGGTAGCACCTCTAGTGATAAGAAATCTGAAAAAGGCCTTGATAATTCAAAGTGCAATCAAATAGAGGATCTTGAATGTGAACTTACAAATGCTCTTAGTGTTTTGAAAAAGGAAAGAAAGAAGAATGCTAGACTCAAGGATAAGTTAGATGAATGTTGTATGGAGAGAGATGAACTTATAGAAAGTCTTGATGTCTCTATGGCTAATGCACAAGAACTCAAGAATGAGTTAGAATCTAAGGTGCTTGAGTATAGTGAATTAGAACAGAAAATGGCTTCGTTGAAAGAGGAAAATAAAGAGTACAAGGATAAGTTGTACAGGTTTCAAGAAAGCTCCAAAAAGGTTAAGTCTCTCATCCAAAGTCAAAGAAATCCAACAGATAAAACAGGTCTTGGTTTTGTTAAGCCTCACAAGAAACAAGTTGGAGAGTCTAGTAAGAGATTCCAAAAGGAAGAAAGTTCTAATGAGGAAAGTATTTCAGATCATGAGTCCTTGAATGATAGATGCATAGAAACAGAAAACAGATTTTGGAATGAGAAGAAGGAGAAGTTTTCAGGACCTGAGAAGTCAAATAAAGGAAAGTTTCAAGGCAGATGTTTTGCTTGTCACAGGTTTGGTCACATGGTTGTACATTGCATGGCTCAGGTGAAGAAGGTAAATAACAGTTTTAGAAGTGGTGATTTCTTTTATGGGTATTGCTACTCTTGCAATCAGTTTGGGCACAAGGCAATTCATTGCAAGGCAAACAACAGGAACAGGTTTAGTCAGAACAGGTGGATTCAAAGAACAAGTATGCCTCAAAGAAATAACATTGTTACTTGTTATAAGTGCAACAATGAAGGTCACACAGCTAGACAGTGTAGAGCTAAAATTCTAGAATACAGGAACAAGAACAGTGGCATGATCAGGTCCAAGGATCAAAAAAATGACAGGAACAGGAATATGGAAAAAGAGTTCAAGAGAAGGCCCGGCAAGGAAGTTATAGACGCTGATGATGATCAGTGCCTAATGGGAGTTTTACTCCCACCCCAGAATTAATCACCTCAATAGGAGGTGGGGGAGGGACTAAGCTAAGAGGCTCATTCTTAGTCCCGAGCCCCAAAGGTGGCCCTTTGCCATTGATGACAAAGGGGGAGAGATATGAGTAAGGGGGAGAGCTTCAAGTGAAGAGGAAAGCTTCAAGTCAGGGGGAGCAAAACTTCAAAGAGATTGATTTCAGTTTTGGCTCTTGAAGATGTGTTTTTAGTAAAGGGTTGCCATCAATGACAAAGGGGGAGATTGTTGGCAATTTTGGGTACCTTGGGTACATTGCCTTTGCTCAAGTATAGTTGTTGTCATTGATGTCAAGGAGTTTGTGCTGATGTCAAAAAGAGTTTGTGCCAAAGCTAGTTTTGATGGATGCTCTTAGATCTTGAAGGTTCCATGATGGCAATCTAAAGGTTTAAGTGGAAATATTTATTAAATAATAATTTAATTAAAAACCTTCTAAAGGTTTTAATTAATTATTTTTAATAAATAATTATTATTTTTTAAAATAATAATTAAAAGGTTTATTAACCCCTATAAACTTTATGGCGGCAATATTTAAAAGGTCAAATTTCCTCCCTCCTTGGTCGACGTCGCAAAGTGCATGCAATGCACTATAAATACCTGCCTTGCCTTCATTCAATAAGATAGAAAGTGTATGATGATTTATTTCGAAGGGTATAAGCGTTGTTTCATATAGCATCAATGGGAGATGTGGTGTTTTGGTGGCAGCGAAGGTGTGTTAATGTGTGTGCGGCATTCATAATATAATGATTTCAGCGAAGCGAGCAATATAGGAAAGGAATCTGTTTGGACAGCAAGCGAGCGAGGTGTATGCGATTTTGAATACGTAAAATCATTTTGAGATGGTAGTTGGTATTGGCGAGAGCATTCTGGGGATGCGCTGATTTTGAAAAAAAGAGATCGCCTTGAATTTTGAGAGATCGCAGGGATTCGCAGCATATCTGAGAAATGGCAGTGATTGCTGAGACACCGTGAGAACGAATATGCATTGCAGTATCTTGGAGAACGGGTTACTATCACCTGAGTTTGTTTCATCCGATGACAGCGCAGTTGGTATTCAGTGAAGTGCTTGACGTAGGGAGATGTATGGTTCAAATCACCATGGCGCAGTAAAAAGGTAACAATGATTTTTGTTGAAGAATAAGGTTTGTTGTTCGAATGTCGTGGGCGCTGAGGAAAGGTAACAATGTTTGGAGATATAAGGGTTTACATTTTTGAATTAAAAGTATTTAAATCTTAGGAGGTATAAGGTACTGTATAAAGTCTCATTTAAATTATATTGTGGTGATTTTGGAAGTTATAAGGGGTATTGTTTCTTGAGAACGTGAATGTTAATTTAAGTGGTTGTATGGTTAAACCCTTGGGAGTTATAAGGTTATGCAATGATTGATTTATTTTATTTTATGGTACAAGTGGTTTTAGGAGAGATAAGGGAGTTGTGCAATTAAAGGGTTTGGTGATGATTATTGAAAGGTGGAATAATGTTGATTATCTTGTGATCTACTAACCCTTGTGAAGATTGGCAAAAGAATGTTGTGATGGTGGCAGATTTCCAAAGGGGTTCCTTCACTTCAATAAGGTATGGGCACATTCTTCTTATGAGTATGAGTGGTGTATGTTATTCCTGAAATAAGATTGGAGTGAAAAGGTTTTCAACAAGGTTTCCTTTGGTTGAGTGTAAGTCCTAGTTTCTGGTTTGTTGAAGACTACTTATGCATTGTTATCATTGATGAGAGTTTTGGTGAATGCATAATTCTGGTTTGAGGTAGTGGAAGCATTGTGCACTAGGGTTTATGATTGTGAGTCTTGCTACTTGCTTTGAGATGGTGAAACCCTTAGTTGGCTGTTTTGATATTGATGGATGAGTTGCTTCCATAGAGGTTGTGTTGATCAAGTTATTGCTTTACTTGATACATGATATTGGGCTTACTCCATTGAGTTGATTTGAACAAGTTATTCTTTGCATTTGGTGATATTGTGTTGGTGGCTATTTTGTTCAAATATCTTTGGAGGGAAAAGGATTTCTACTTGTTTCCTTTTCTTGTGATGATTGGTTGAATGCTTCAAGGTTAATGTTGAGTTGAATGATGTTGGTTAAACCTTGTCTTTAAGCATTGTTGTTGAAGCCCTAATTGGTTGAGAAAAGATATTGGTTGTTGGAAAGAACATGAGTATCATTGTTATATGAGATATTGCATGGTTGGCAATTGTTGGGTTGTGTTTCATGTTCTTGAGAAAAGCATACTACATCTATCTTATTCTTTTGAGATTTGAGATTGAGTTGAGATTGAGATTGGGAGTTAAGTATAGAACATATTGAGTCTCTAACAATTCTCTTTATGCTTCTATGAGGTGGATGAATCACATTGGGTCTCTAACCATTCTCTTTGTGGGTTCATGCCAAGCAAGTGTTCTTGATAAACTTGTGAGCAGGTTTTGGACAGGTTCCATTGGGGACTTGTGAGCAGGTTTTGGACAGGTTCCTATGGGGACTTGTGAGCAGTTTTGGACAGGTCTTAGCAGAGGACTTGTGAAGCTGAGGTTGATAGTTCTATCAGAGAACTTGAGGACAGAGGTGCATTGGTTCTATGAGAAGAACCTGAGGACAGATTTGTGCCAGACCGAAGGACTGTGTTTGGTGCTGATCAAAGACAGAGGACGAGGACATTTGTGCTAGACCGAAGGATTGTGTTTAGTGCAAATTCGAGGACCAGCTTTGAGGTGATAGAGTTGAGGACAGAGGTCTCCAGCCAGAGCAAGGAAGACAGGTGTCTTCTATGGATAGAGTTCCATTTGCTAAGGGCAGCGGAGGCAGAGGTCTTCTAGAGGATCACCAACCAGAGCAGAGGTAGGGGAAGGTATCTCCTTTGAGCAAGAGGCTCATAAATTCAGATTGGGGGAAGGTTTCTCCTTTGAGCCGAGGCTCATAAACATTGTAATTGGGAAGGTTTCCCAAAGAACTTTGAGATAACTTTTAGAGAAAAGTTTTGTGGATGAACCATGTAGAATTGTTGTGTCACTTTGTGGATGGTTTTGTGCATTGCTTTGATATTGCTTTGGGTATATTGCTTTACTGTTTTGAAGTATAAAGGAAAAAGTAAAAAAGCGGTCTTATACTGTTCACCCCCCCCTCTCAGTATAAGCTTGTGTTCTACAAATTCAAATATTTTTGATAACGAAATGCCATTTGCAGTTAACAAAGAATTTGAGTTGGTTTCTCCTCACACTAGTAATAAGATTGCTATGTTAAATAAAATAAAGGTAGATGTTTTGGAGTTACTAAACCAAGTTCATAAACAATTGATTATTGAGTTTGGGGTACAAATTTATAATGATCCACATATGTCAGATATCCTAGATGCTTGTCAATTTTTGCATGGTTTTTATTGGCCTAAAGACATAGATAATGACTTGGCTTCAAAAATTTCAGAAATATCATCCTATTTGAAATAACTTATATATGTTTGTGAAAATGAAAACTCAAGTTGGAGTAATGAGTCATGCTTGGAAATTTACACCTCATTGAATAAACAAAGTATAGATGAAAATAATGTATTCTCTTGTAATTTTAATGAATCAAAATCTCAACATGGAATTTCTAATATCACTGAATCAAATTGGTGGGGTGAGAGTGAAGAACACAAGCTTATACTGAGAGGGGGGGTGAACAGTATAAGACCTCTTTTTACTTTTCCTTTATACTTCAAAACAATAAAGCAATATATCAAAGCAATATCAAAACAATGCACAAGATCATCCACAAAGTGACACAACAATTTTGATGTGGTTCATCCACAAAACTTTTCTCTAAAAGTTATCTCAAAGTTCTTTGGGAAACCTTCCCAATTACAATGTTTATGAGCCTCGGCTCAAAGGAGATACCTTCCCCCAATCTGAATTTATGAGCCTATGCTCAAAGGAGATACCTTCCCCTACCTCTTCTCTGGCTGGTGATCCTCTAGAAGACCTCTGCCTCCATTGCCCTTAGCAAATGGAACTCTATCCACAGAAGACACCTGTCTTCCTCGCTCTAGCTAGAGACCTCCGTCCTCAACTCTATCACCTCAAAGCTGGTCCTTGAATTTGCACTAAACACAGTCCGTCGGTATAGCACAAATGTCCTCTTCCTTTGTCTTTGATCTGCACCAAACACAGTCCTTCGATCTGGCACAAATGTCCTCGGGTTCTACTCATAGAACCAATGCACCTCTGTCCTCAAGTTCTCTGATAGAACCAATGCACCTCTGTCCTCAAGTTCTCTGATAGAACTATCAAACTCAGCTTCACAAGTCCTCTGCTAGGACCTGTCCAAATCTGCTCACAAGTCCTCAACGGAACCTGTTCACAACCTGCTCACAAGTCCCCAATGGAACCTGTCCAAAACCTGCTCTCAAGTTCATCAAGAAAACTTGCTTTGCATGAACCCACAAAGAGAATTTTTAGAGACCCAATGTGATTCATCAACCTCATAGAAGCATAAAGAGAATTGTTAGAGACTCAATATGTTCTATACTTAACTCCCAATCTCAATCTCAACTCAATATCAATCTCAACAGAATAAGATAGATGTATTATGCTTTTCTCAAGAACATGAAACACAACCCAACAATTGCCAACCAAGCAATATCTCATATAACAATGATACTCATGTTCTTTCCAACAACCAATATCTTTTCTCAACCAATTAGGGCTTCAACAACAATGCTCAAATACAATGTTTAACCAACATCATTCAACTCAACATTAACCTTGAAGCATTCTACCAATCATCACAAGAAAAGGAAACAAGTAGAAATCCTTTTCCCTCCAAATATATTTGAAAAAAATAGCCACCCACACAATATCACCAAATGCAAAGAATAACTTGTTCAAATCAACTCAATGGAGTAAGCCCAATATCATGTATCAAGTAAAGTACTAACTTCATCAACACAACCACTATGGAAGCAACTCATCCATCAATATCAAAACAGCCAACTAAGGGTTTCACCAACTCAAAGCAAGTAGCAAGACTCACAAACATAAATCCTAGTGCACAATGCTTCCACTACCTCAAACCAGAATTATGCATTCACCAAAACTCTCATCAATGATAACAATGCATAAGTAGTCTTCAACAAACCAGAAAATAGGATTTACACCCAACCAAAGGAAACCTTGTTGTATACCTTTTCACTCCAATATTATTTTAGGAAAACATACACCAATCATACTCATAAGAAGAATGTGCCCATACCTTATTGTAGTGAAGAAACCCCTTTGGAAATCTACCACAATCACAAAATTATTTTGCCAATCTTCACAAGGGTTAGTAGATCACAAAATAATCAACATTACTCCACTTTTCAATAATCATCACCAAAGCCTTTAATTGCACAACTTCCTTATCTCTCCTAAAACCACTTGTACCATAAAATAAAATAAATCACAACATTGCATAACCTTATAACTCCCAAAACCACTTATACCATAAAAGTAAAATAAATCACAACATTGCATAACCTTATAACTCCCAAAACTTTATAATAAAGTAATACCCTTATTACTCCTAACTAAACAAAATCCCTTTCTAATTTTCACAAAAATATACTGCCTTATATCTCCCGCTAGAACAACATACATACTCCCAAAACCAAAGCACACTTTAATTTTCAAAAAAGAAACCTTATACCTCTTGAAATTTTAGCACCAACCACGTTCAATAAGAAAACAAAAATACTTTCGCCGTTAACATTGTTCTCAGCGAGATTCGAACCGACGACTATTTATTCACAACCCTTACCGTGTGGCCAAGCACCGTCTGGTCCATACGGTGGATGAGATCGAAGGGAGACGTGATCAAATTTGTTCCTTTCTTTTATCTTCCTCAAAGAAAGTGAAACAACTGTATACCACCGCATCACCGAAACAGTTTGTCTTGTTCGATAATGTCCTTCCGACGATGTTTAATTCACTTCGATTAACATTCATTAAAAACTTTGGCACACTGTCAAATATCGTAGCTTCTTTTTCAAAACTTTCTCCCTTAATTTGGGTGCTCAAAGAGGGTTTGCGTTGCGTCCTTTATCCACAGTCGAAAGCATACTCCTTGTGGTTTTTGAATGCGTGGGCCCTCAACAAAAACATGCTCTCCTTCGCTGGGTGCAGACGATGCACGAAAATTGATATCGATTCATTCACACTTTAATGAATTCCATTGCCACCTTTTATATGCACTAAGATGCATTGATTAACACGTCGGCACTTTTAATTTAATTTAATATTTTAATTTAAATTTTAAATAAATAAAATTTAAACTAAATATTTAAAATTAAATATCTTCATCATCGGGGCACCTTTTTCAATGAAACGAAAAGCCAACTTGGGTTTTAAGAAAAACCCATTTCAAATCTGTTGCCCATGGTTTTAAATAAAACCTTTTATTTTGTCTGCCTTGGTTTTCACAAAAACCTTTCCACTTCTTGACATCAATGACAACATCAACACTTGAGCAAAGGCAATGTACCCAATGTACCCAAAATTGCCAACAGAGAGAGGTAAAATGAGGGTTGGTCCATGGTAGAAATGGGTAGGAAATTTGATAGTGCTTCGCTCTAGAATTTGCTCTCCTCCTCACATCTCCTTTTATCCAACTGTCAATAGTAAAAATAACATCAAAAATTTGGAAAATTTTCTTTTATATTTTTTAAATTTTGTGATCATCTCTGTGCCAAACGATCACATTTAATGTGACCATACTACCATGGTGCGACACCAAAAATTTGTAAAATCCAATTGTATCTACACGGGATGGCCTAAAAAAAAATCAACAAACATAAAATAAAAAAACAATATAAAACTCCAAAAAAAACCTAAAAACCATCAAATCAAAATATCGAGTGAACCTCGTATCTAGTGATCTACTCTAGTCACTTGGTGGTTGAAGCGATTGGCTATCCATGAAATTACGTAATATGATTACATTACCATAAGGCCACTCAAAAAAAAAACACAACAAGAAAAGCAAAAATCTCCAAAGGTACCCTAATTCCTTTGGTCAAAAAAATTCAAAGGGCTTCCAAATGTATTGAAGTTCTATAATCTCAACTCCCTAAGAAGACCATATTGTTGGACTTCTCCAAGGGATAAATATGTATATTTCCTTCTTCCATTCAACCACAAGTGATCCTCATATATAGTAACTTATTATATACACCTGGCGATTGCAACAACTAATTATCCATGTAATCTGCTGTGATGTCTTGTATTTTGATTTTTTGTATTAATATAAGCAATATTTTTTCAAAAAAAATAAGATGAGTTATTTAAAAAATCTTGTGATTGACAAGATTTATGGTTTGAAAAGGATGGGCATATCTTTAACTGGGTGAATAATTTTGGTATTTTTGAAAAGTAGGTAATCGATGCAGATGAAGGGCTACGAGAGAACAATGATGGAGATCATGAGTAAAAAGAAGAAATCACAAAGGCTCATCAAGTCTTGGTAAATGGAAATACACAAAAGGTATAATCTCAGCATTTTTGTTTAACCATGTGAAATCTAAGTAAAATTTAACTTAATTTTATGTTGGATTAAAAAATTATTGATAATGAAATGCCATTTGTAGTTAACAAAGAATTTGAGTTAGTATCTCCTCACACTAGTAATAAGATTGTTGCGTTAAACAAAACAAAGGTAGATGTTTTGGATTTACTAAATCAAGTTCATAAACAATTTATTATTGAGTCTGTGGTACAAATTTATAATGATCCACATATATCAGATATATTAGATGCTTGTCAATTTTTCATGGTTTTTATTGTCCTAAAGACATAGATAATGACTTGGCTTCAAAAAGTTTAGAAATAACCTCCTATTTGAAAGAACTCGTATATGTTTGTGAAAATGAAAACTCAAGTTGGAGTAATGAGTCATGCTTGTAAATTTACACCTCATTGAATAAAAAAATATAGATGAAAATAAGGTACTCGCTTGTATTTTTAATGAATCAAAGTCTCAATATGGAATTGCTAATATCATTGAATCAAATTGGTGGGGTGAGAGAGGCAAAATGAGAGTTTTTGTTTTGTTTGGCCTAATCTTATTTTGGTTGGATTCTTATGAAGCTTGGTATGCGTATCATGATAGATGTTTTTAAATTATGGAAATTGTGTTTGGGATCTAGGTAAAATGATGGCCTAAATTTTGCATCCTTTGTAGATATATTGTACATACTTGTATATATTCATATTTTGTACATAGTATATTTTTTTTGCAGGTTTTGTTTGCATATAACTTGTTTTGTGATTTTGATAGTTATCACTTATTTGTTTATGTTTTTTTGTGAAATTTTTTATGTGTTTCCATTGTGGGTTTTCAATAAAACTGGCTTATGCCAAATTTTATATTTTGATGCATGTTTCTATTCTTGCTTCTTCTTTTCGCAAGAAAGTTTTGATTTTGTTCCTTTGATTGAGGTAGTGTTTTGTAATTGCAATAAACTATTGGTTGCTAGGAAAAATTATATGTTTTTTTTTTAAGTTAAAAACCCCTTGCGAGGCCGCCTTGGTCTGAGAGACCATGAACAAGAGGTTCTACACCATCAAATTCATCTGGGAGTCGCACCCGACCCTGCCCGTACCAACATTATCAATTGGATTTTAGATACCCAATTTAGCTTTTTGGTAGGGTGGAGATTTGAACCTGGGACCTCCCTTGGAGGATTGCCCTCTCCTATCCGACTCACCTACAACACCTGGGTAATTATATGTTTTGAAAACATATGAAACTTGAGGAAAATAAAGTAATATTGTTTAATATTTATCCTTATGAATTTGGCCTAAGATAGTGAAAATTTAGAACAATGAGTTCATTTTGCAGAAGCTCCACATATATCGCATACATTTAAAGGGGTATTCTATGAAATTTTGAGGGATAAAGTTAATATTTTTTTGCAGAATAAGGTTAAAATCTAATATACTCTATCTTTAGCCTTACTTGATCTCTAACCCGAGTGGTAGGTGAATTTTACAAAACATTATAAAGCTTGATACAAAAATCAAAGAAAAGAGAAAGTAAAGATAAATCAGTCAAATAGTCTAGATAATATTCATTGGGGCTATAGATACCTGACTGGTAGTGGAGCTATGTCTAGACAGAAATAAAGAAAAAAAAAGTAAAAACAAAATTTATCTAATATCTGGGTGATTCATACAATATCTATTGTGGCTATAGATGCCTATATGGTAGTAGAGAAAGGTCTTGAAGAGATCAAGGTTATCTCCATAGGAGCTATGGATGCTTTACTAGTAGTGGACCAATGTCGAGACGCATTATAATGAGTGAAAACTCTATAGCCTAAATGCAAAACTAATAATAGAATCTGAATTGTTTCAGGAATACAAAATGAATCATAGTTCACACACTAAGCAGAAGAAAATGGTTAATCTGTTTCATTTTGAAAATTGTCTGCCTACAATATTTGGATATTATTAATCATTAAATTTTTATTTTGGGATTTTATTGGTTTCAGATTGGGTTCTTAGTCTGAAATGCTCAGAAGCATTTCCCAGCAAAGTCACCATTTGTTGTGACCATTTCACAATGTACCCCAAAATTGGGGACCCACTAAAAATTTGTTGAAATTTTGATATTTTTATTTGCATTATTTGTTTTGGTTGACAAAATTCAATTTGGTTGTTTATTTTGCTTTTGTTTTGTTGATCTTCATTTGAAATCTTAAGACTTGATAATTGTGATTTTAAATGGTTTTAATTTAAAACTTTTAATTTTTTATGTTTAAATTGAATCATTTAAAATTCATTAAATAAAATGCTTAAGGGTATGATTTTAAATGTTTTAAATTAAAATATTTCATTTTAAAGTTTAATCAAAAAATTTAAGATTCATTTTTAAGTTTGAATGTTTTAATTTAAAATCATTTAAAATTGCATTGTAAAAGTTTGTTTTGAAAGTGCATTATAAAAGTTTGTTTTGTTTTATTGACAAGGTTTATGTTTTAAAAGGTGATACGGTTTCCAAGGTGGACCAATGGACTCAGCACAAGGCGATCAATGTTTGGCATGGTTTTTGAGGTAGTAAAGATATGCGCGTATCAAAGAGCCATCAAGTGGATTGGCAGAATCAATGGGTATATTGGAAATTTGCAATTATAAAGTGCTCTTCGCACTTTCCTAGATACATGTGGGATAAATTTATATTTTTACAATACCCACAGTACTTTAGCAAGCTATTGGCAATTTTCAGAAAGATCTAATACGTATTTTGGTAAAAGCTTCTCATGATAATAGCACTGATGTTGATACTCACATAAAGGGTTTTCAGATAAGGGTCAAGATCATTTATAGCCATTCATATTTAAAATTCTCGATGAAAGGTCATAAAATAATAAATAAAGACTATTTGCTTCAAAGCCATGGAATACTCATGATGCATAGTCCATCGAATACAATATTGATGAACGATGATGTAGGAAGAGGACCGAAGTGGGTATAAAGGAAGTGATATGTTAATGGGTTCAAATTTTTATGTGAAAGTAAAATAACACATTTGAATTCAACCTCATAGCATAATACATGATCAAATAAAAATTCCATACATATATGAAGAATTAAATTTGTATTGAAAACTCTCTTTCTGTTAGGAAGTTGTAATGGAATAATCAAACAGTTCAAATAGTCACAGAATATTTTTACATTCATTCATCAAGGAATGCTGAGCTATGGAGTAGGTTGGAGGCTCATTTCAGGAACCGTAGGAATGAATGATAGCATCTCAAATCATTTTTTGTGAACATAATTTATAATTTAATAATAGTGATGTAGGTGTATGCATTGGATTGACAACGCAGATATGGAAGTTGGTTTGATGCATTTGGAGGAGATGACTATGAGTGATATACACGCAACTATGGATATGGTAGTGGTCATAAGCAATATGGTCATAGTAGCGGCAAACATAGCAGTGGTATTCACAACAATGGCAGTCACAGCAATGGCAGTTATGGTAATAATGGAATGTTTATATAGGATATTGTCTTGGAACATCTTCAGTATTTATTAGTTAGATTCAATGACAAGTGGGGTCATAAAAAGTAGCTTTGAGAGAAGGATACATAGAGAGTACTAGATTATAATGTCGAATACGAATTGAAAGTTTACAATTCATATCACCATGTTACATGAGTTTACCATGGAGATTAGTAATGTGAAGATGCTGAAGGAAGCCATGTTGTATTTTAATTTCAACACTACATGCATTATTGGAAATATTGAGCATATTGAGTTGTCATTGATGTCAAAGGATTGATATCAAGAGTTGTCATTGATTTCAAAGGATTGATGTCAAAATATTGCATGGTATTCAAGGCATAAATATTCTTCAAGGTAAGGTATATCTAAAAGCAAGGAAAATTGTTGTAAAGAAAAGGTTTATAATATTTAATTTAAATATTATAAAGAAGGTCAAAAAGGTTGATTGGGACAAAGTTTTTAAAAAGAGGTTTGGGTCCAAGGCCTAAAAGGTTAAGGCCATGGTTTAAAAGAGAAGAGACAATATTATAATATTTTTAATATTATAATACTTGGGACAAAAGGATTTATTTTTTAAAATAAAAAGAAAAATATGAAAGGTTTATTTTGCAAAGGTCAAAGGCTTAAATAATAATATTCTAATATTTTTAAATATTATAATATAAATGTTTGAATTGGTTGAGGCACTAAAAATACTTGGAGGGAACACTTTAAAAATTTCTAAGAGCTTGATGTGATTATTTTCGAAGCACCAACATTTTTCCCAAAGCTTCAAAGTACATATAAATAAAGGTGGATTTAATACATTTGATTAACAATGCTTTTGGCTAATGTTTGATGTGCATGCAAAATTTTGAATATCTTTCGTGTAGTGAAACAGAAGAAAAAATAAGGAAAATATTTCGTGAATCAAAATGAGGAACAAATATTATATTGATGTGTTTGATTCTCAGGTGGGTGGCTAGCCCAACTGGTCGCTAGGCTAGTTCTAAGGCACTGGGGGCATGCAGGTCGTAGGGTTGAATTTGGGTAAGGTCCTTTTGTGCATTGAAGTGCTGAAAATGTTTTGATTGATTGATGAAGGTCTTTGGATGGCATGCGATAATTATTATTATCACTCGCTGGGGTAGCCTAGCTAGCTGCCTAGCTATTTCTAGGGTGTTGCGTTGGCAGAGGTTGTGAGTTCAATTCTCATACGGTTCATTGGCTTGTATTGTTGAGGTTTGCACAAAAAATTTTGTCATGCATTCGTTGGCCTATGTTTTTGAGGTATACGCCAATTTTTTTATTAATCAATGCGTGTTTGAGAAAAATTATTCGTTGGTTCATTTGGTATTATTACAGGCAGAAGTTTTGGTATTAATTAAGTAATGGAGACATAAGGTGTATAAAGGAATATTTTTTATTGTGATGTGTGTATAAATAAAATACTTAGAGGGTGATTTGAGCATTGTTTAAAAAGTCATATATCTTGTATTTTGAGAGGAGAAATAAAGTGTCTTTGTGCTTATTGTTGTGTGTAATTTTTACTAGCTTGAGAAAGAAGAAATAAGGTGTATCTAGGTTCATTGTTATTTGTATTTTTGGCACACCTTAGAAAAGAGAAGTTGATGTTTTAGTCTTAATTACAAGCTTTATCTTTGTAAGACTAAAAATGAGTTATAGAGTATTATTTTCAGACCTTATTGAGCACAACTTTAAGAAAGGGTTTTATTGTGAATGATTTGAAAAGAAGATTTGCTAACCTCTTGAAGTGGCAAAAAGGAAATTATTTTGAGACAGGTTTTTGTGGGCACATCTTCATCAAGGCAGCTTTAGAGGTATGGTGATTTGATTTCTTTCTCAAGGTGGTTTTGCTTAAGGAAAATATTTTTTATATCATATGGTGGAGATATAAGGATTGATTTGATGTGCATTAGTGATTGATTGAAGTTGAGAATAATTGTGCATTGCCTTGATTGAAATTGGAAATATATGAGCTAGGGTTTTGAGAACAAGTTGTGCATGAGTATTGAATAAAATTGGAAACATATGTACTAAGGTTTGAAAATAAAGTTGTGCATTATTGTTGAATGACATTGAGACATATGTGCTAGGGTTTGAAAGTAAACTTGTGCATTGGTTTTGAGTGATATTGGAAATGAAAATGCAAGAGTTATAGATCATATTTGTAAAGCAAATTTGTGCATCATTGTTCATGATTGATTTTATGAGTAGATGAGAAGGACTTATGCATTATGATTTGTTTTGAAGTGAAGTTGCAAATTAGAAAATACCAGGTCAGTTATCAAGTGCTAGACTAGAGCTACCTTTAGAATGCAATAAATGTGAGACATGTAAAAGTGATAGACTTAATGAATGTGAAGAACATATTGAGCATTTGTTAGTGCATATCATTATATATGTTCAAGAGGTTAAACGAATTCTAAGTATAATATATCTAAATTGCTTTAGTTAAATAAAGCACGTTAAATATTAGATAAATAACTTGATAGCATAATTATGATAAACAAATTTTGTATATAAGGTTAGGAGGAAATTTTAATAAGTGTTATGAGCATATTTGAGCATGTGTTATGAGAAGATTTGAGCATGTGTTATGAGTAGATTTGAGCATGTGTTATGAGCATATTTGAGCAAGCCTTGCATGTAGGCTTGGAGAAGATTTGAGCAGAGTTAAGAGTAGGTTTTGGTGGAGCATATTTGAGCAAGCCTTATGTGTAGGCTTGGAGCAGATTTGAGCAGAGTTAAGAGTAGGTTTTGGTGGATCAGATTTGAGCAAGCCTTGTGTGTAGGTTTGGAGTAGATTTGAATATATTTAAGATTAATTTTTGGTGACGTATATTTGAGAAAGTCTTATGTGTAGACTTGGAGTAGATCTAAGCAGATTTGAGAGTAAGTATTGGAGCATAATTGATCAATCCTTGTGTAAAGTCTTGTAGAAAAGTAGAGCAAAGGGGATTGAGGTCTCCTGTGGATAGTGGTCCATAAACTGAACAAAGGGGATTGGTGTCTCCTATGGATAGAGTTCCATGAACTTGAGCATAGGGGATTGGTGTCTCCTTTGGGTTGGTGCCCATAAACATTGTAATAGGGAATTGGTTCCCAAGAGATTGGTTGAGAAAATTTATAAGAAAGATTCTCTATGGACATAGCCCACATTGGTGAACCACATTAAATCTGTGTCTCTCATGTGTGTGATGATTTGTGTATTGTTTCATTTACTACATTAATATTATTGTTGATATCATTTGGAAATAAAATTAAAAGTTTTGATATTATACTGTTCACCCCCTCTCTCAGTATAATCTTATGTTATTCAAGTGTGGGGATTTTATAGGCATCGAGGTAATATCAAACTTTAAATACTTTTATTTTGTAATGATAGTTGATGTATATTATAAAAAGGTATGTATGTGCTTCCGGTTAATATAAAAATTATCGAAGATGCTAATTAACTGCATGATAGAAGACTAGATGGGCGGTATTGGTATGGAAAGGCTCAATAACATGCTTAATTTTATATTTTGTTGTTTACGGCTAGCAAGAATCAAGATTACTATTATAGCATGTGGTAGGCAAATAATTTATGGAGGGAGAAAACATCCAACACAAAGAAAAAATGAATATGCAATTTGCTGGACATCACAGCTCTTTACAATAATTCTCCCAACAATATCATCATATGGATGTTAGTCGTTTCACTACAGGTAGGATTGATGTTATGAGGTGCATACTGGACAGTTTCCACTGTAGATAAAAAAATTAAATGGAGGAAGCACATACTCACGAGAGGTAATTTTTTGTGGGCTACATTATTTCAAATAATACCAGAGGATCTGAAATATAAAACAAAATGTGAAACCTGAAGTGTGAGCTTTGGAGGTGAATATTACGTTTGTTTATTTATTCATGTTAAATAAAACTATGGTTTTACTTGCCAAGAAATAGAAGAGCACAATTTTATTGATAATTCATCTTATAGTAAAAGATATCAAAATTGAAAATTGTGTCATCTTGTGGAAGCTTGCTAAAGAGTTATGTTAAATTTATAATAAAGGTATTATCAAGCTAATGATACAAGTAGGAGAGAATAAATTTTTTTGTGAAAATAGTTACGAAACCTAAACCAACGAACTAATTTCAAAATTATAAATTGCTATTGAAAGCAAAGAATAAAGGTTGGATTATTTTGGAAGGATGGATTGAAGAAAGAAGCGGAAGATAGCCAAAGGATTTCCTCCTAGGTTACATAGAGAAGGTTTCACTATTGAAGAGCAAAGAGTTTCTGGAGAAGCTTATTGTAAGATTTTATCAAATATATTCATTTTATTATATTGAGGCATGCATGTTGATTATGTTTTATATGTTTAATAATTGGAAATATTTCAATTATTTTTCCTCAGAAGGTAGCACTTGATCTATATTGGATTGGGTTAATACTGGTTGATATAGGTTAGGTTTCATTCCAGGAAGATTTCCATTTTTGTTCAGTAACCTACATTTAGATTCCATTTTTATTTTATTTTTCCTACTCTAAACTTTTTATTTTTATTTAAATTTTAAATTCATGAGAATAAAAACCCTAATGTTATAATCTAAAGTTTAAAACTTATCATTAGGGAAAAATATTTATTTCACATTTTCAATTTCATGGCATTTTCATAATTGGAAATAAACATTAGCATTTTAATTAAATTGTTCAAATAATTTTTATTAAATTTTTAACCTAAAGTATTTGGACATAGTTTAATTAAAATTATTTTCTAAAGTTATAATTAAATTTTTGCACTTTATAAAGTTGATTTTGGACAAATTTAATCATTAATTTCACACTTGAAGAATGAATCTTATGGACATCACATTTCATGTTGTAAATTAAATATCTAAATTCCAAGCCCCTTGTTAATGGTTATATGCACCTTGAAGTTGTTTTAGCATTATTTTCACACTTTTCAAGCTCAATTTAATATAGAACCTTGAAGAAACTAGTAGTTTTCTATATAAGAGATGGTTTTATAATCACAATCCTAACTGTGAGTGTAGTTTTACAACTGGGCAAAATTATCACTCAATAGTATTAGCGCTATAAGGAAGGCCCGAAAGGTAATATATTTAATTTTTAGCATTTGAAGTTGTTCAAATTTATCATTAAAAAAAATTATATATATATATATATATATACATTATATTTGAAATTTTTCAATTTATGCTGCATTAGTGTTGATCTGCTATAAATTTGGAAATATGGTTATGATTCAATTGTTGTAAATTTTTCATACATAACTTTGCTTGTTGAAACTAGTTCAATGACATAAAATTATTTACCTTATTATAAACATGATGGAATGAGTACGGTTGAGGAACATATTCAGGCATACAAAAACATTATAGTTCATTTACAAATTATGAATGAAGATGTTATCTGTAGAATATTTCCATACACATTGGATGAATTTGCTTATGATTGGTTTATCAATTTACCTGTAGGCTCTACCACTTCTTGGGATCAATTAGAAGCAATATTTCTTAGCCATTTTGGAAATGTGGTTGACCTAGTTATGATGTTAAATTAGTTTATCTCTATTCATAAATAACCTAATGAATCCATAAAATTATTCAATGATAGGTTCCATGAGTTGTATACCAAAGTGGGCACATATTATGTTATTATAGAAAAAATCCACTCAACTATACATGGGAGCCTTAGACCCCTTTATGTCTATATTTCTGGGGAGACTTCTTAAATTTCCATCCTTACCTAGAGCTTATAGTGAGACAATAACATTAGAATAGCGGTGTATTTTCAAAGGTATTAATGTAGGTCAATTAGCGTTGCTTATACCTAAAGCTCACAATCAGATATCACAAATTAGCCAAGTTGATGCACAACCTTCTCTCATGATTAATTATTTTCTAGGAGTTATGGATTCCAACCAATACCAACCATTGAATTTGGCATCCTTGAATCAAATGATGTCTAATGTGAGCAATCAATAGGATGAATATGAGAAAGATATTTTTTTAAATTGAGGAGGATGAATCTGAGGAAGATGAATTTTTTGAAATTGAGGAGGATGAATCTGAAGAAGGTCATAGCCTAGGTTATATCTTGAATGAACTTGAAACTGTAGAAGAATCTGAAAATGGTATAATAGAAGGGAAATCACTCACTTTTTTTTAATTGAAGGTGCAAGAAATTGAAAGCCCTGTCCCACCCAACAATCCTATAATATCTATGTTATCTCAGATAAAGAAAACTCCAAAAAATAAGTGTTTCAAATTTGATGTAGTCAATGATCTAGAGGATTGGGATAATCAAGTTAATCTAAATGTCAGAATTAATTTAATTTTTAAAATACTGAAGCCATAAAAAGTGGTTGAAAGTGAATTTAAAAAGGAATCAATAGATGAATCTGAAGATTATGCAAAAGACTTGATAGGATCTCATCCTTTGATTTTAGAAGATAATTATTATAATGGTTGGGGAAGATATGAGAAATGTGTTTCTTTTATGCCTTCTGATAAAAAAAATCTTCATTTGATATGTAGGACACTAAAGTTGCTACCTTACATGAAGATTCTATAGTTCCTATACAATCAGAGAATCACATGTTGTTTGAAGACATGATAGAATTTCATCCCTTAGATTTAGAAGATAATTATTATAATGGTGTGGGTATGTATGATGAATCATTGTTTTGTCACATTGCTATTGATAAAATTTCTATTTCACTTGATATGCAAGATGCTGAAATATCTATCTCACATGAAGATCTTGCAATTCCTGTACAATAAAAAGATGGCAAGCCACTTGCAGAGATAGAGAAGGTTTCAAAATTCAATCATTTTGAATATGAGTTTATTGAACATCTTGCTGAAATCAAAAAGGAATAAATGGTAAATTATTCTTATGACTCATTTAATATGGATGAGGAAGAGGTAAAATCTTCTATTTTACCTTTGACTACTAAAAAATCAGGTATAAATTCATATGATTGTCTTAGAAATTCAAATAAAGAAATATCATTGGTGGTTAACAAGGAATTAGAATCAACTTTTATTCATCCAAATGATAAAAACATTGCTTTATTTGAAATGACTCAAGTAGTTGATCAAGAAGATGTGTTATTTAACACATCTTGTGATCAACAAGATTTATGGTTTGAAAAGGATGGGCATATCTTTAATTGGGTGACTCATTTTGGTATTTTTGAAAAGCATGAAGAACACAAGCTTATACTAAGAGGGGGGTGAACAGTATAAGACCACTTTTTACTTTTCTTTCCCAATCAATATTATGCAATGTAAATATAGCAATATCAACAGTAGTAATAAAATCAATACATAAATCACCACACACAATAGAGACACCAATTTTATGTGGTTCATCCAATGTGGGCTACTCCACAGAGAAAACCTTTCACTAATATTTTCTCAATCAATCTCTTGGGAATCCTTTCTTTATTACAATGTTTATGGACCTTTGTCCAAAGGAGACACAAATCCCCTAATCAAGTTCATGGATCTCTATCCACAGGAGAACTCCTTTCTCCTTAGCTCTGATTGGTGATCTTCTAGAATAATTATTGTCTCCATTGCTCTAGCTAATGGATCTCTATCCACTGAAGACATTGTCCTCACTGCCCTAGCTTATGGATCTCTATCCACTAGAGACTATCATCCTCTATACTCTGTCACCTTCAAATCCCTATCTCAAATCTACACTAGACACAATCCTTCGTTCTAGCACAAATCTAATCAATATCTATCTCTGGTTTGGCACAAACTTATCCTCAAATTTGCATGAAAATATATCCTCAAATATGCATTAAACATAGTTCTTCAGGCTAGCACAAATCTATCTTCAATATTTATCCTCTGATATGTACTAAACATAGTCCTTCAGTCTAGCACAAATCTATCCTCAATATTTGTCCTCAAGCCTTAACACAAAGCTTGTTTCAATCACAAATTAAATCTTTTAGATATTCCCAAACCTTAACTCAAGGTTTGAACAAATCAATCAATCAAATTTGCTCTCAAGTCTTCTCAAAGACTTATCTCAAATCTTCCTTTTAAGCTTCCACGAAAGCTCACACTAATCTATCTAGAAGTCCTCTCTAGAACTTATCCAATATGCTTGAAAATTCCTCACTATAACTTGTCCAATATTCTCAACAAGTCCTCACTAGAACTTTTCCAAATCTGCTCTCAATATTTGTTCTCAAGTTGTATTGTAATATTCCACAAAAGCTCACACAAATCTATCCACAAGTCCTCTCTAGAACTTGCCTAATCTGCTCTCAAGTCTTCACTAAGACTTACCTCAAATCTACTCAACAAGTCCTCACTAGAACTTGTTCAAATCTGCTCAATAAGTCCTCACTAGAACTTATCCAAACTCATAGAAACATAAAGAGAATTGTTAAAGACTCAATATGCTTCACACTTATCACAATGCTCAATTACTTTCAATCACTCTTTTAGAAATATATAAAGAATTGTTAGAGACTCAATATGCTTCACATTCACCACAATGCTCAATCACTTTCAATCACTCTTTTAGAAACATATAGAGAATTGTTAGAGACTCAATATGCTTCACATTCACAAACTCTCAATCACTTTCTCAACTCAATTTATAATATAGAATAATTTAGTTCATGGAATTTGAAAAATCACATCAACACATCCACTTGACTAGGCTCAACCAACTCTACTCAACCAATCACTCAATGAAATAATCCTTGCTCACAAATTCTAGTCTCAACTCAAATATTTCCAACAATGCTCATTAACAAATTTCACATAACAATGATACTCATATTATTTGCAAACCCTAGTTCAAGTTATTCACTCAACCAATCACTTTAACAACAATGCTTATAAAACAATCTTCACATAAAAATGATACTCATGATCTTTGCAAACCCTAGTTCAAGTTCACTCGAATTAATCATCTCAACAACAATGCTTATAAAGGAAGGTTTTATCAACAACTCTTTATTCCAGAAAACCTCAAAGCTTTAATTCAAAACACACTCAACAATGCTTACCAAACCATACTTTTCACTCCAAATTTGCATTAACAACATTCAAAAATCACTCACTAGGAATATGTGACCATACCTTTTTTTTGATGTAGAAGTGGCCTTAGAAAACCTATCTCAATCACAATTTTCTCCTTTGCCAATTTCAATAGTTAGATGACAAATATCACACTAACTCTCTTTCAAAATATTTTCAAACACAAAAATAATCAATCCCAAATACACCTTATTACTCCTTGAAATTAGCAATCATCAAATCACACATAAAAATAATCACTCAAATTTGCTCCTTATAATCTCCAAATTAATAAATCAATCTTTCAAAAATAACCTTTCAGAAATAATAATTGCCTACCCTTTTATCTCCCTAAAAAACACTCAATAACCAATATTAATTTAGGCAAAAATTAAATCTTATAACCCATAAAAAATAATTATTTTTCAACATTAGGCACACAAAAATATTTATATTTATCTTCGACCTTAGCACATCCAAATTAAGTGATCAACATAACAATCAACAATGCATACCTTTATTTCAACCACTAAATGGATTTTGACCCCGAAACCTCTCCGACGAGTGTCTTACCAAGGCACTAGCCCACCACGTGGTCTAGGTGCTCCCACAAGGAAGGGAAGGCACTTTCCCCCCTTTGTTTCCTCATTGACGCGACTTCCAAAATCAAAGACCTTCCTTCCTTGCAAAACGTAAACCCCGTGGGATTTGAACCTGCATCCTCCCTACCAGCAAACATCTTAACACCTTCCGCCATTGCCAACTGCACTATGTGGTGCTTGTACAAACTAAGAGAAGCCTTGATCCTATTTGTTCCTTCTCTTCTACCGAAGACTTTTCAAACACAAAAATCATTGCTTTCTTTCTACGCATAAATCAAAACATTGGCATTCGAATAAATCATGGAGGGATGACTTAAGGCAAAGGTTTTACCTTTATATATATGATGCCTTATTGTCATAACACATCGACACTCAAATTGAATTTAAAATTTTGATTTATAAACTTAGCTTTATAACCCTTTTTAGGGTTTATTTAAATTAATAAAAATTAATTTATAATTAAATTAAAATTAACTTATAATTAACATGAAAGTTAATTAAATTAATTAATAAATTAATTTATAATAAAATTATATTAATTAATTTAAATTCCTTTTTAATATTATAATAAACTATTATAATATTATTTTTTTGGGCCTCTTCTTTGCCCTTTGGACCTCATCTGATTTCCTGGAACCGATTCTTGATCAACTGAAGGCGGACTATCCTTTTGCACTTATTGGAGAACCTGAAACTAATGCTGACCACTGAAACTGCCACTGATCGGTGCTAAAAGCTTGACATAAATGACCACTCACTCTTGACATCAATGACAACTCATCTACTCAAAATGTCCAACAATCTCCCCCTTTGTCATTGATGGTAACCCAAATTATTTTTACAAAAACTTGATATTTTTCTTGTTCTGCTCCCCCTAGGAAATTGCTCCCCCTGACTCAATGCTCTCTCCTTGAACCAAATCTCTCCCCCTTACTCAAATATCTCCTCCTTTGACATCAATGGCAAAGGTTCAACTTTGGGGCTTGGGACTAATAATGAGTCTCCTACCTTAGCCCCTCCCTCACCTCCTCTTGAGGTGGTTAATTCTGGGGTGGGATTATTTCTACTCCCAGCAAACAATGGTCTTTACCTTTGTCTTTTTTCCTTGTCGTTTTATCCTTATGATTCCTTTGACTGTTCCTACTCATTTCCATGTTCATGTTCATGTTCATGTCCATATTCTTATTTATGTTCCTGTTACTATTCTTTTCCGTGTTCCTGTTCCTGTTCCTGTTCTTGTTCCTATTCATGTTCCTGTTCCTGTTCCTGTTCCTATTCCTGTTCCTGTTCCTGTTCCTGTTCCTGTTCCTATTTATGATTTATTCTAGAATGTTTGCTCTACACCACTTTGTTGTATTTCCATAATTATTGCACTTATAACACTTACTGTTATAATTCCTTGGAGGTGTAAATATCTTGGGATTTCTCCTGGTGAAGCCATATTTGTTCCTGTCATGAACCCTACAATTCATTACCTTGTGACCAAATTGATTACATGAGTAGCAATATATCATGTGTCCTGCATTGTGAATCCATGTGCCCAAATTTGTGATATGAGAAACATCATCCATTGAAATTTCATTGGTCTCTTAGTCTCTTTTTATCTATGTTGGTTCATGTTCCATCTATTTCTTCTTTGTGAATTATTCCTTTCCCTGTTGAAATTTATGTTTTCCAACTCATCCTCAGAAGTCTCACTTTCTCTTACACTGTCTTCTTCTAAAGTTTCTTCTTTTGAAGTTTCTTCTTCTTTAGAATTTGAGGTTGACTCTTCTTCTTGTTTCTTTTGAGCTTGTTCAAAACCAAGACCTGATTTATTTGTTGACCTTATTTGTACCTTGATCATCTTATATACAATATTTGAGCTCTTCCCAAACTTGTGTAGCTTGTCCTTGGCCTTTTCTAATTCTTCCCTTAGTAGAGGTACTTCTTGTTCTAACCTTTTGCATTATAAGACCTTTACTTCTAGATTATCCTTATGAGAAACATCATCCATTGAAATTTCATTGGTCTCTTGGTCTCTTTTTCTTTATGTTGGTTCTTGTTCCATCTGTTTCTTATTTGTGCATTATTCCTTTCCTTGTTGAACTTTTTGTTGTCCAACTCATCCTTAGAAGTCTCACTTTATCTTACACTGTCTTTTTATGAAGTTTCTTCTTCTTTAGAATTTGAGGTTGACTCTTCTTCTTGTTTCTTTTGAGCCTGTTCAAAACCAAGACCTGTTTTATTTGTTGACATTCTTTATACTTTGATCATCTTATCTATAATATTTGAGCTCTTCCCAAACTTGTGTAGCTTGTCCTTGGACTTTTCTAATTCTTCCCTTAGTAGAGCTACTTCTTGTTCTAACCTTTCGCATTATAAGACCTTTACTTCTAGATTATCCTTGAACTCATTTGTCTTAGCCATTGACTTGTTTAGATCATCTATAAGATTTCCTCTCTCTTCATCACATTATTGAAACTGAATCTCAAGTTGGAATTTTTCTTTCTTACCTTATTTAATGTTTTAAGAGCATAAATAAGCTCTTCCTCAAGATCAACTCCTCCTTTTCTGATTCTTCCTCTATTTGTTTGCCTTTGTCAAAATCTTCATTTTATTTTGACTTGTCTTCTATAAGATCACCTCCTTCTTATTCTAGTTCCATTAGAATATTCTCCTCTGGTCTTTCAAGTACATCCTCATATTCATCATCGCTTAAATTGAAACCATTCCTTGTACAACTATCTTCAAGATTTCCAAAATTACCACATCTAAAACACTTGAGTATTATTGGTGATCTTTTCTTAACTTCTTATTTTTCCTCAATCAAAAATAGAACTTCATATTTATCATTACTTGAAGAACTAGCATCACTATCACTTGAGTACTTACTTGCCTTGTCTGCATAGCAGTTCTTCTTTTGTCTTTGAAAGAACTTATTTCCTTGTTTGCCTTGTCCATCCTTGCCTTTCTTTTGGTACCTGTATTTTTTTGATTCCCTATTCCTATGATATTATTTTCCTTCAACATTTTTATTTTTAGCTTCTTGACAATTAGTTGCATAGTGACCATACTTTACAAAATTGAAACATCTAACAAATTTTATATTTTTAAATCTTCTTGAATACTTATTCCTTTTGCCATAATTATTTTCTTCATCACTGGATGACTCATTACTTGAATATGAATTTTGTCCTTTGTCTTATTAGTAGCTTTGAATGTTGCTTCCTTTTAGATATTAGGTTCCTCTTTTGTTATTAACTCAAAAGTTGTAAGAATACCAAGTAATATATCTCTTGTCAAAGAATCACCATATTTTGATTCTTCTATAGCAGAAATCTTTTCATTAAATCCTTTTGGAAGATATCTTAAGACCTTATCACAAACATATTATTCTTAAATATTAAGTCCAATTCCTTGCATGGCATTAACAACCTCATCTACCCAAATTAGATAAGTACTAATGTTTTCCTCATCCTTCATTCTTAATTCTTCAAATTGCCCTTTGATATTTTGTGTCTTTACCTTTTTAAAACTTTTATCTCCTTCATATATGCTTTGCAACTTATCCCAAATTCCTTTTGCATCTTTACAATGTATAAATTTTATTGATTCTATTATATGCAAACCTCTCAAAATTGCATTCATTGCTTTTGAATTGTAATGTTGTAGAAGCTTACCTTTCTTATCTATAGGTGGATCAGTCGATGATATGTATAATTTTTCAACTACTTCCCAAATTTCATTACCAAGTGTCATCAGGTGAATCTTCATTCTCATACTCCAAAATATATAATCACTTCCATCAAATATTGGTGTTGAATTATCTGAGGAAATATTCTTAGAATCCATTCTATTCTTGAAAATATTTTCTTTCAAGTTGTTAAACTCTTCTGAAGGAACCCGCTCTGATACCAATTGAAGAACACAAACTTATACTAAGAGGGGGGTGAACAGTATAAGGCCACTTTTTACTTTTCTTTCTCAATCAATATCATGCAATATAAATATAGCAATATCAACAATAGTAATCAAAGCAATGCACAAATAACCACACATAATAGAGATACCAATTTTGTGTGGTTCACCCAATGTGGGCTACTCCATGAAGAAAATATTTCACTAAATTTTTCTCAATCAATCTCTTGGGAATCCTTTCTCTATTACAATATTTATGGACCTCTATACAAAGGAGATACCAATCCCCTCATAAATTTTGTGGATATCTATTCATAGGAGAACTCAGCTTTGATTGGTGATATTCTAGAAGAATTATTGCCCCCACTACTCTGGCTAATGGATCTCTATCCACTGAAGACACACGTCCTCACTACCCTAGCTTATGGATCTCTATTCATTTGATATTGTTGTCCTCTATACTCTATCACCTTAAAATATCTATCTAAAATTTGTACTAGACACAGTTCTTCGGTCTAGCCTAAATCTGCTCAATTTTTATCTCTGGTCTGACACAAACCTGTCCTCAAATATGCACCAAACTCTATCCTCAAATTTGCACTAAACACAGTCCTCCAATCTAGCACAAATTTGTCCTCAATATCTATCCTCTGATCTATACTAAACACAATCCTTCGATCTAGTACAAATCTATCCTCAATCCTTAACACAAAGTTTAATCCAATCACAAATCAACTCTATTGGATCTACCCCAAACCTTAACTTAAGGTTTGAAAAAATAAATCAATCAACTCTGCTCTCAAGTTTCTCAAATACTTATCTCAAATCTTCCTTGTAAGGTTCCACAAAATCTCACACTAATTTGTCCACAAGTCCTCTCTAGAACTTATCCAATCTCCTCAACAAGTCCTCACTAGAACTTGTCCAATCTCCTCAACAAGTCCTCACTAGAACTTATCCAAATCTACTCTCAATATCTATTCTCAAGTTGTAGTGTAAGCTTCCACAAAATCTCACATAAATCTATCCACAAGTCCTCTCTAGAAATTGCCTAATCTGCTCTCAAGTCTTAACTAAGACTTACCTCAAATCTTCTCAACAAGTTCTCACTAGAACTTGTCCAAATCTTCTCAATAATTCCTCACTAGAACTTATCCAAACTCATAGAAACATAAAGATAATTGTTAGATACTCAATATGCTTCATACTTATCGCAATGCTCAATTACTTTCAATCACTATTTTAGAAGCATATAGAGAATTGTTAGAGACTCAATATGCTTCACATTCACCACAATGCTCAACCACTTTAAATAACTCTTTTAGAAACATATAGAGAATTGTTAGAGACTCAATATGCTTCACATTCACAAACTCTCAATCACTTTATCAACTCAATTTAGAATATAGAATAATTTATTTCATAGAACTTGAACTATCACATCAACACATCCACTTGACTAGGCTCAACCAAATCTACTCAACCAATCACTCAATAAAATAATCCTTGCTCACAAACCCTAGTCTCAACTCAAATGTTTCCAACAATGCTCATCAACAAATCTCACATAACAATGATACTCATGTTCTTTGCAAACCCTAGTTCAAGTTCTTCACTCAACCAATCACTTTAACAACAATGCTTATAAAATAATCTTCACATAAAAATTATACTCGTGATCTTTTCAAATCCTAGTTCAAGTTAACTCAACTTAATCACCTCAACAACAATGCTTATAAAGCAAGGTTTTATCAACAACTCTTTATTACAGAAAACCTTGAAGCTTTAATTCATAACACAATCAACAATGCTTACCAAAAAATCCTTTTCACTCTAACTTTGCATTCACAACATTCAACAATCACTCACTAGGAAGATGTGATCATACCTTTTATTTGATGTAGAAGTGCCCTTAGAAAACTTGTATCAATCACAATTTTCTCCTTTGCCAATTTCAAAATAATTTCAAACACTAAAATAGTCAATCCCAAATACACCTTATTACTCCTTCTTGAAATTAGCAATCATCAAATCACACATAAAAATAATCACTCAAATTGCTCCTTATAATATCCAAATTAATAAATCAATATTTCAAAAATAACCCTTCAAAAATAATAATTGCCTACCCTTTTATCTCCCTCAAAACACTTAATAACCAATATTAATTTAGGCAAAAATTAAATCTTATAACCCATCAAAAATAATTATTTTTCAACCTTAGGCACATAAAAATATTTATATTTTTCTTCAACCTTAGCACATCCAAATTAAGCGACCAACATAAAAATCAATAGCGCATACCTTTCTCTCAACCACTAAAAGGCCTTGATGGGTTTTGACCCCAAAACCTCTTCTTCGAGCACCTTACGAAGGTGTTAGCCCACCACATGGGCTAGGTGCCCCACGAGGAGGGGAATGCACTTGCCCCCCTTTGTTTCCTCGTTGATGCCGCTTCCAAAACTGGAGACTTTCCTTCCTTGCAAAATGCAAACCCCATGGGATTCGAACCTGCGTCCTCACTACCAACAAACGTCTTAACACCTTCTGCCATTGCAAACTGTGCTATGTGGAGCTTGTGCAAAGTGAGAGGAGCCTTGTTCCTATTTGTTCCTTCTCTTCTACTTAATACTTTTCAAACATGAAAATCACTGCTTTCTTTTTGTGCATAAATCAAAACATTGGCATTAGAATAAATCATGGAGGTATAACTTAAGGCAAAGGTTTTGCCCTTATATATATGATGCCTTATTGTCATAAAATTCTGACGCTCAAATCAAATTTAAAAATTTGATTTATAAACTTAGCTTTATAACCCTTTTTAGGGTTTATTTAAATTAATAAAAATTAATTTATAATTAAATTAAAATTAACTTATAATTAACTTAAGTAACATGAAAGTTAATTAAATTAATTTATAATAAAATTATATTAATTAATTTATACTTAATTTAAATTTCCTTTTTAATATTACAATAAAATATTATAATATTATTTGCCTGGGCCTCTTCTTTGCCCTTTGGACCTCATCTGATTTCCTATAATAAGTGGTTAGACTGTTCAAAACCAAGACCTATTTTATTTTTTGACCTTCTTTGTACCTTGATAATCTTATCTACAATATTTGAGATCTTCCCAAACTTGTGTAGCTTGTCCTTGGACTTTTCTAATTCTTACCTTAATAGAGCTACTTCTTATTCTAACCTTTCACATTATAATACCTTTGCATCTAGCTTATCCTTAAACTTATTTATGTTATCCATTGACTTGTTTAGATCCTCTATAAGCTTTCCTATCTCTTGATCACATTATTGAAATTGAATATCAAGTTGGTAGTTTTGCTTTCTTACCTTCTTTAAAGGTTTAAGATCATAAATAAGCTCTCCCTCAATATCAACTTCTCATTTTTCTGATTCTTCCTCTATTTGTTTACCTTTGTCAACATCTTCATTTTCTTTTGACTTGTCTTCTATAGGATCACCTCCTTCTTCTTCTAGTGTCATTAGAATATTCTCTTCCGGTATTTCAAGTGCATACTCATATTTATCATCACTAAAATTAAAACCATTCCTTATACAACTATCTTGAAGATGTCCAAAATTACCACATCTAAAACCCTTGAGTAGTATTGGTGATATTTTCTTAACTTCTTATTTTTCCTCAATCATAAATAGAACTTCGTCTTTATCATTACTTGAAGAACTAACATCACTATCACTTGAGTACTTACTTGCCTTGTCTGCACATCAGCTCTTCTTTTGTCTTTGAAAGAACTTCTTTCCTTGTTTGCCTTGTCCATCCTTACCTTTCTTTTGGTACCTGTATTTTTTTTATTTCTTGTTCATGTGATCTTGTTTTCCTTCATCATTGTTATTTTTAGCTTTTTGAAAATTAGTTGCATAATGACCATACTTTCCACAATTAAAACATCTAACATATTTTGCATCTTTAAATCTTCTTGAATCCTTATTCCTTCTGCCATAATTAGCTTCTTCATCACTGGATGACTCATTGCTTGAATCTAAATTTTTGTCCTTTATCTTCTTAGTAGCTTTGAATGTTGCTTCCTTTCAGAGATTAGGTTCCTCTTTTGTTCTTAACTCAAAAGTTTTAAGAATACCAAGTAACATATCTCTTGTCAAATAATCACCATATTTTGATTCTTCTATAGCAGAAATCTTTTCACTAAATATTTTTGGAAGAGATCTTAAGACCTTATCACAAACATATGATTCTTCAACATTAAGTCCAAGTCCTTGCATGGCATTAACAACCTCATCTACCCAAAGTATATAAGTACTAATATTTTCCTCATCCTTCATTCTTAATTCTTCAAATTGCCCTTTGAGATTTTGTATCTTTACCTTTTTGACAATTTTATCTCCTTCATATATGCTTTGCAACTTATCCCAAATTCCTTTTTCATATTTACAATGCATAACTTTTATTTATTTTGTTCTATGCAAACCTCTCAAAATTGCATTCATTGCTTTTGAATTGTAATGTTGTAGAAACTTACCTTTCTTATCTCTAGGTGGATCAGCTGGTGGTATGTATCCATTTTCAACTGCTTCCCAAATTTCATTGCCAAGTGCTATCAGGTGAATCTTCATTCTCATACTCTAAAATATATAATCACTTCCATAAAATATTGGTTCTAAATTATTTGAGGAAACATTCTTAGAATCCATTCTATTCTTGAAAATATTTTTCTTCAAGTTGTTAAACTCTTTCGAAGGAACCCACTCTGATACCAATTGAAGAACACAAGTTTATACTAAGAGGGGGGATGAACAGTACAAGACCACTTTTTATTTTTCTTTCCTAATAAATATTATGCAATGTAAAGATAGCAATATAAATAGTAGTAATTAGAGAAATGCATAAATCACCACATACAATAGAGACACCAATTTTATGTGGTTCACCCAATGTGGGCTACTCCACGGAGAAAATATTTCACTAAAATTTTCTCAATAAATCTCTTGGGAAGGCTCTTGTCCCCCTTTGTTTTCTTGTTGACTCTGTTTCCAAAACTGGAGACCTTCCTTGCAAAATGCAAATCCCACAGAATTCGAACATGTGTCCTCCCTACCAGCAAACGTCTTAACACCTTCCACCATCACCAATTGTGCTATGTGGTTCTTGTGCAAAGTGAGAGGAGCCTTGCTCCTATTTGTTCCTTATCTTATGCTAAATACTTTTCAAACATAAAAATCACTGCTTTCTTTTTGCGCATAAATCAAAACATTGGCATTCGAATAAATCATGGAGGGATGACTTAAGGCAAAGGTTTTACCTTTATATATATGATGCCTTATTTTCATAACACGTCGGTGCTCAAATCAAATTTAAAATTTTGATTTATAAACTTAGCTTTATAACCCTTTTAGGGTTTATTTAAATTAATAAAAATTAATTTATAATTAACTTAAGTAACTTGAAAGTTAATAAAATTAATTAATAAATTAATTTATAATTAAATTATATTAATTAATTTATAATTAATTTAAATTTCCTTTTTAATATTATAATATTATTTGCATGGGCCTCTTCTTTTCCCTTTCGACCTCATTTGATTGCCTAGAACCGGGTCTTGATCAACTTAAGACAGACTATCCTTTTGCAATTATTGGAGAACCTAAAAGTGATGCTGCCCATTGAAACTGCCACTGACTGGTGCTGAAAGCTTGACATCAATGACCACTCACTCTTGACATCAATGAAAACTCATCTACTCAAAACGTCCAACAAAGTAGGTAATCGATGTAGATGAATAGCTACAAGAGAACAATGATGGAGATCATGAGGAAAAAGAAGAAATCACAAAGGCTCATCAAGTCTTGGTAAATGGAAATACACAAAAGTTAGAATCTCAACCTTTATGTTTAACCATGCAAAATCCAAGTAAAATTTTGCATAATTTTATGTTGAATTCAAATATTGTTGATAATGAAATGCCATTTGCAGTTAACAAAGAATTTGAGTTGGTTTCTTCTCACACTAGTAATAAGATTGCTATGTTAAATAAAACAAAGGTAGATGTTTTGAATTTACTAAATTAAGTTCATAAACAAATGATTATTGAGTTTGGGGTACAAATTTATAATGATCCACATATGTCATATATCCTAGATGCTTGTCAATTTTTGTGTGGTTTTGATTGTCCTAAAGACATAGATAATGACTTGGCTTCAAAAATTTTAGAAATAGCCTCCTATTTGAAAGAACTCATATCTATTTGTGAAAATGAAAACTCAAGTTGGAGTAATGAATCATGCTTGGAAATTTACACCTCATTGAATAAACAAAATATAGTTGAAAATCATGTATTCGCTTGTAAGTTTAATGAATCAAAGTCTCAACATGGAATTTCTAATATCATTGAATCAAATTGGTGGGGTGAGAGAGGTAAAATGGGGGTTGGTCCATGGTAGAAATGGGTACAAAAAGTGATAGTGCTTCGCTCTAGAATTTTCTCTCCTCCTCCTCACCTCTCCTTTTCTCCAACTATCAGTAGTAAAAATGACATCAGAAATTTGGAAAATTTGCTTTTATATTTTTTAAATTTTGTGATCATATATGTTTTAGACGGTCGCATTTAATGCGACCATCCTACCATGATGCGACACCAAACATTTGTAAAATCCAACTGTCTCTACACGGGATGGCCTTAGAAAAAATCAGCAAACATAAAACAAAAAAATAATATAAAACTCCAAAAAAAAACTAAAAACCATCAAATCAAAATATCACGTGAACCTCGTATCTAGTGATCTACTCTAGTCACTTGGTGGTTGCAGTGATTGGCTATCCATGCAATTCGGTAAGATGAGTACATTACCATAAGCCCACTCAAAAAAAGCACAAGAAGAAAAGCAAAAAGCTCCCAAGGTACCCTAATTCCTTTGGTCAAAAAAATTTAAAGGGCTTCCAAATGTATCGAAGTGCTATCATATCAACTCCCTAAGAAGGCCATATTGTTGGATTACTCCAAGGGATAAATATGTACATTTCCTTCTTCCATTCAACCACAAGTGATCCTCATATACAGTAACTTATTCTCTACACTTGGAGGTTGCAGCAACTAATTATCCATGCAATCTGGTTGGATGGGTAGGTTACCATAAGGTCCCTTGAATAGTAATTTACCTCATGAAAGAATCGAATTGTTATCATCTCAACTCCCTAAGAAATCTATGTGGTTAGACTGCACCAATAAATAGAGATATACAATTACCAATAAAGGTCTAAATCACAGTTGTGACAAGATTTTTCCCCTTCCATTTGCAATAGTCCTACAAAACCTAAAACAAGTCATATGGGTCAAGCAACTCATTGCTTTCATCATCTTCCATCTCCTTTATTGACTCGTCACTTGAGTGGGTAGTCATATAATAATAGAATTCATAATCAAATCAATAACCAAACACTCAATTACACAAATTGCATTCATTAAAGAAGCATTACCAATAACTATCATACACTTCCCTATCAAATCTCAATATATGCTTAGTATGGTTGAAAACCCCAAACTTGTAGAATCACCTACCCAAAAAAAATTCAAAGTGCCAATATCATGTATGCCTAAAAGCCTAGACTAAGGCTCTATCTTCGATCAAAAGGTTTACCAAATCTAATTCCACCAAATTATTGAAGGCAACGATTCAAAGATACATGCTCTTTCCATTATTGGGGCATATAACATTGATTAGATCAATGAACACCATAAACCCTCAACTTGAATTTAGATCATCTATTTTTTCTCTACGTTGTGCTTTCACACAATGCATCCCAAAAAGGGGCATCTGTAGACACCTAAAGCACGTCATATTGAGGAGACTACCTATATGGATACATTTTTAGACCATATAACCTGACTTGGGCAGCCCTAGGGCTTAATAATGGTTTTCACCACTCAAATAGTAGCAGTGGCTATCTTACCCCGAGACAGTCCCTAATCATGTTCATCCTACCACGATATGGCCCGTAGTCACAATCATCTCACCCAAATATGGTTGAGTCAAAAGTAAGTTTTCCCACCATAATTCAAACGGTTACACATGCCAACTGGACATAAAGGCATAACGACATAATGGAGTTAGTTATGATGGTTTTCAAGAATAGGTGGTTACTCTTCTTGATCCTAACCACTTCTTGGCTTCTTTAGCAAGCTTTAGACTCCCATTGGGAAGTATATTTAAAGGCACCTAGCCTTCATTGAAAAGATACATAATTTTATGCATCGAATTGCTATCAAACTATAGAATTGAAGAGCTCTCATTCTCAAAGCAATGAAGTGCTATCAAAATTCAACCATGGAGTTTCCAAGCATGCCAATGGACCATATTGAAGGTTGAAGATCAAATTTATACTTCTTGCACCATCCAATGCCCTTGCTTTAGTGTCAAATCCTTCCATTAAGTCATTCATCATGAGCTCATCCTTGAACATCAATTCTACAGATCAAACCCGATGTTGTCTCACATCAGCTACAAGAAATTTTCTCATAGTTTAGCCATCGTATTTCCTAGAGACGACTTGTAGGTGTGACCGTCTCACCCCGAGATGACCCACAGGTAAGACCATCCCACACACAAACGATATCCTAGTAGAGATTTTATTTCCTTATTTTTTTACTTTAATTAGATTTAGTAGTATTTTAATCACTTCTTAGTGTAGTTAGATTTCATTTTCATGCATTTTTTTATCGTATTTCAGCCTATTTATCGCTTTATTTATCATGGATATGGGCCTTATATTGAAAGGCTCTTCATATGCTATTGATGCTCTTTAGCTTTTCTTGTATAAAAGTTATAGGTCTTTACAAGGAAGAAATCACATCAAGATTCCCTCCACAAGATCCCATTGTAACCCTTTTGAAGGACAAATTGCTATTAATAAAAGGGCACCATTATTTCATATCTTATTTTTATCATTATGGTTACATAGTTTGCTATCTAGTTTGGCCTTTATTTTATTGTATAGGTGTATGATATTTTTAGCATATTCACTAATTCATGATAATGACCAGCAGAGTCATAGGGCCTCCAAGTGATTTTGGAAAATCCATAGTATTCCATGTCCCAGATAGACCTTAGAAGGCTAAGATTGCCTTTATATACATATTTCTATAATCTACAAGGAATATCCAGCTAGGAATTTTTTGTATTTTTTCTTTATGCTATAATTTTCACTTCTTCTACAATTTGTCTTGTGATCTGTGAGACAACGATGGACATAGGACAAAATTTGGGCAGCACTTTTGGTGGGAGCTTAGCTCCAAAAAATATAATATATATAAATTCTTCTACAAAGAAGAAGTCCCCTATTTTATTATGATGTAAAAAAGTAGCCACACCACTATTAATTCTTCCAGGGTGATAATCATAAAGTCTTTCATAAATGATTGGAAGGAATCTCTCGAAGAAGTAAGTATAACTAGACCAGCCTTCATGAATGTAGGGGAGTCTATCCTGAATTTCTACAACTTCTATCCCTCCCAATTGCTTGACTAAGGGTGGTTTCATATGTCCCACTATTATATGAATCAAGAAAGAATAATACAAAAAGGAAGGTATTAATTTTATTTTTTTTCTTAATGGCCTTTTGTAATTCTACTAATTCTATATTTATATTGTCACTTATGACATTTTTCCACATGTACATTGGTATTTGCCTTGTTTTATTGCATTGAACGACCAAAAACATAACTTCATGGCTGATCCATTCTAAATATTTGCTTCCTAGTACTATGTTAATCATATCCACATAATCTTTGGCCCAAGGGTGAAGATTAGACTTGTGAACAAATAATTTGCTTAGTATTTTTTTATCATAATTAAACAACTTAGTGTAAAAAGTGTAACAACTTACTATCCACCGGTTATATATAGGACTTTCTTTGAATTGAACTCTATGTACCCTCTTTAATATCCCTTTAAATAATTTAGTATGATGTTGGTTATCTTATTTTTTAGGCTCATAGCTGTAAATGGTTGTATCCTCAAGTTCCCATTGGTTTTGGGGTGTAATTTCTCCACATGGCCCTGATTTTGCTACAAATTCCTTAGGGTCTCTTCCAATGAATTTTCCTTTCAATGATTGATAAGGTTGAGCTTCCACTAATCCTTCAATATGAGCCTTAACATTCATGGGGGCAACACGAGAAGAGCTTGTGGATGCCATCTCTATAATTCTGATAGTTCTTTGAGTTCAATAGCCTAAGTAGCTTTCTAGTATTTTCATGTTTGATTGTAAGTGCTCTCTAAAAGTGAATTTCAAAATACTTCATGCAAATATTTATGGTAAGTCTCATATGTGCTAACTTCAATTGTTCTAAACTACATCCTTTGGATAGCTAGTTGAGCTTTTCCATATTTTTCTTTTATTATTGTATTAACGGTTATGATACATCACCTACACCCTACCATTGGTAAGAAGAATCTTTGTTCAATGTGCCAGGTATGTTTAGATTTTATTCATAAATGACTAATGATTTGTCAGATATCCTTTTTTTACAGGTATGCCAAATCAGTTTGATTTGTTATTTTCTCAAAAAAATGTTTTTTTCATGGAAATTTCATTAAAAAATATGTTTCTACCAGATTTGTCTGCTAGTAGACACCGCTAAAATTATCACTAGGTTTGGTCAAAGCACATTTATTTTATCCTTTTTTTATTTGTAAGTCTTGATTTCATTTATCATCAATGAGTTCCACCTCATTTATCTTTAATTAGCATGTTTTAGGTCAATGAGCCAAAAAAAATATAGTGCTCAATTTTTCCCACTCAAATTTGGTTTATTGATCTTCCACTCAGTGTTTCCATTTGAGCCATTCACCTTGTAGCCAATTGGAATGGAGTGCTAAAGTTTATCACTCAATTTTGAGCCATCGATTTTCTTTTTAGCACTATCATCTGGGTCGTCTATCTCACAACTGATTGGAAGCCAATGCTTGAATTGTTTTGTTGAAAACTGAGTTGTTGATCTTTTATTCAGTGTTGACATCTAAGTCGTTCATATAGTGATAAATTGGAATAGATTGATTGACTTTTTTAATAAAATATGTACCACTCACTTTTTAGCCAATTAGATTGCAGTGTTGAAGTTTTCCACTCTATTCCGCATGACTCATTTTATAGCCAATGAGATTGTAGCATTTGTTTTTCTCGCTCGTATCTGTACCGTTGATATTCTATTTTAATAAAATATTAGGAGGAATTTTTAATTATTTGGGATATTTATTTTTTTAGGGGCAATAATCCTAGACCTTAATATATGAAAGTATTTATATTCAAACATACGGTTAAGGGAGAAGGGGAAAATGTGGATTTTATGTGTTGACAACCCTTGAACCTATATGATGAGGATATTATATTTTGAGGAGATTCCAAGGTAATGGATATTATAAAATGTGAGGGGCAAGGATGGTGTGAGATTTTCTAAGGGTTAAAAAATATGATAACCAATATGTTTAGACCTAGGGACTTATGATTTATTTTTGCATGACATAGGATTTAACCTTAAGAATTGATATGACTCTTAATGGGAATGTGAATGAGTAATTTGGCTATATATAAGGACATTATATGCAACTTAGGACCTTTGAAAAAAATTAAATGGATCTTAGACTTATCATTGTAGCCTAAGCTGCCAATGCATGCATTATTGATCTTTGACATTATGGAAGATGGATTTTTTAAATGTGGAAACCTTATGGAGCAATATTAATTTTGTAGACATCAAAATCTAGCCACTTGTCATCCATCCATGTTTCCCAATCCTCATCATCCATTATATATATATATATATATATATATATATATATATATATCTGTGTGTGTGTGTGTGTGGGTGTGGGTTTGTGTGTGTGTGTGTTTTAATATATATTTAATATTAATATTTTATATATTAAGTTTATATATATTTAATAAATATATATGAATTAATATTAGCCCTATGTCACATTTTAATCTCAGCTATCCATCCGCCTTAATCCATGTCACTTACCCAGATTTAATATCCACCCTTCCTCATGTTTTAATCTCGATCTCTCAAATTGTGTCGTCGAAACCCTAACATGTCTAAGGGAATATTATAAAGAATCATTTTGATGACTCAAAACCCTAATTTATTTGAATTTATAAAGGCCTAATTCCCCTAAGTTCCTTAATCCCTAAATACCCTTGGAATTCTAAGTATTATTTTGAATCCTGAAGATATTTCTGGAGTTCAAGCCCTAGCCACCCATAACAATAAAATATTTCTATCTTATTTGTGTAATATCTATGTATTACTTTGCTTACAATTATTTTATATCATTATTATATTGGTGTGCTTGATTTTGTATTCACAAATTTTAAGGTCAAAAGGGGGAACGTTTGTTCTATTCACTCAAGTCCCTCAGAACAGGAAAAGAAGTAATTTATTTTTCAGCCAGTCATAATAGAGCACTCAAAATTGCTACTCTAATATGTACCACTCATTTTATTTTGATAAAACCTTAGGATAAATTTTAATTATTTGGATCACACATATCATTTTGTGGGGGCAATCGCTTTAGGCCTTAGTAAATGGAGGAAATATTATACTTCAGGGATTAGACTTAGAAGCTAAGATAAAAAAGGTAGGGATTTTATCCTATGTGCTAATGTGATGTGAACCTTAGGTGATGGAAGGCATTATGTTTCATGGGACTCCTTTAGGCATGAATTTTACATGGTAGTGCGAAGTGCACAAGGGAGGAAAAATGATGTGTGGATGACCTAGGACTTTAGGATTTTGAAATAAAATCTAATGAATCTTGGACCTAGGGGTTTATGAGGGGAAGTATTAATAGGGATTATGATGAGGCCTAGAAATGCCTCAATCATAACATGTTTTGAACACTAAAATTGCCTATAAACTCTTATTTTTTATCTGATATGTTAGTTAAGTTGATTCAATATGTTGTATATTAACCATTTTGCATGATCAATGTATTTGGAATATTATATGCTGATTTTTACAACTTTTTGCATAGTTTTGTGTTTTTTTTGCTATGACTTGCTAAAATGGGATATGCTTAGAATAATAGCAGCATTTCACTAATCATGTTTTGATTTGTCTCAAGCATTTATTTTACCTAAATCGGCAATGATGCAAGCAAACTGTTGGTGTGCAGCAAAAACTGGTCTTTCCCATGTAAATTCCAGCCATCTGTCCATAAATAGCAAGGCATGGAATTCACATGTGGACGGAGATGAAGACCATTGGAATTTGATCTTAGGAGATAACCCACCTAATAGATGCAGAAGAAATCATTGGAAAAGCACACATTTGTTCATTCCGAAGTATCTTCGAAATGAACAGATATCTTCGGAATGAAAGAACACAGCGTCTTCGAAATGAGCGGATCTTCGGAATGAAGAATGCATTATCTTCAGAATGAGCAGATCTTCAGAATGAGAATTGCAGTATCTTCAGAATGAGAATTGTAGTATCTTCGGAATGAGCGATCTTCGAAATGAGAATTGCATTGTCTTCGGAATGAAGCCACTTATCTTTGGAATGAAAACAGAATGTGCTTTTTGACTTGTTGACCGATTTTTGAAGCTAGAAAAAGGGAAATAAAGGTCAAAAAAGGTAAAGGAAAATATCTTCCATCTGTCTTTATCGTCATTGCCGACCAAAACCATCATTAATGGAAAGATCAAAGGATAAACCCAAAATTTGTTGTAGCATAGTAGGATTAGATCTTTTGAGATATTCACAGTTTGTAATTATCTCATAGGACATCTATAAATTTGCTCCCATTCAGGTTGAGCCAATTAAGTAGTGAGAAAAAGAGTAAGGAAGCTAGGAGAAAGCAAAAAGTAGAGAAAATAAGTATAATTTGACTGTTACAGTCCTGTAACAGGTTTTCAGTAGAATTATTGTAATCATGTTCTTTAATCAATAAAGTGCACCAGTTCTATTTCATATTGCTTGTAAATGAGTGTGATTAAGATCTAGAGAGAGAGATACTCATACCTTCTTCTAGACAAGGAGGCTGGCCACTTCCATACCTAGGAGGAGGACTAACAGCAAGTTTTTATTCTGATTTTGTTGCAATAGAATGAGTTGTAGAACTTGTTATTTCAATTACTTGTAAACAGCTGACAATATCTGCAATCTTAGTTTATTTATACTTAGATTAATCTTGTGCTTAATTTTTTAGCTATAATATTTACTTTCAGCAAAGCTTCCATTTTATTTCAAACTGTTATTTCCAGAATTTGTTGTTTTCAGCAATTTCTTGCATTTTGTGTTTTGCTGTCAACCCCTGCACAGAAGATTGACAACCTTCTGTTACAGAGTCTTGATAGGGTTTTATTTTCCATGCTATAATTATATTTCCAATGCTACAAAATTAAATAGATTTCCTTTCTGCAATTAGAATCAGACTTTCAATTCTGCAACTATTATTTCTACAACATAATTAGGTCTCATTCTGCAATTGTAAATCAGGACTTCATTTCTGCAGTTAATGATTAGTTTCCATTTTTGCAATTATATTAAGGTTTAATTCATGCAATTTAGAAATAGGAATGTCCTAAAAACCCCCCACACAACCGGTTTTACCAATAAGACCTATTGCTCTAGATTGACCTAAGTTATAGCTGTTTTGCCTCTTCTTCCGTAGATAGCCTTGTACACAGCCCTAGATTGACAAATTCATTGAGAATTAATGATGGTATAATGACTACGCATCAGATTAATGACTATAGAATTTTCAAAAGCAACCTTAGGGACCATGGGGAATTTTAGGAGACTAGTGGTTTATGATTTTGCAAAAATAGAATTTTGAGAAAAAATTAAACACATGCTCTTAACCAAGACATAAATTTGCAAAGGACTACTAGAAATTACTATAAAAATGAACACCTTGAATTAGACTAACTATCTTGGAGATTATTGCAAAAAATTTGAAAGCCACCAAGATTTTCAACAAAATAACCTAGACCTAGGATTCCATAAGACCTATCAAAATTTTGAAATTAGGGGTAACTCTTAAGTTGGATTTGGAGGATACAACAAGGTTGTTTAAAAGACTTTTTTTGAGGTTTTGTAATGAATTTTGTAAGATAAAATAGATTAATCAACCATTAAATCAAACAACAAACAATATTCATGACAAGGTGTGTTTGTGATTTTGTAGCAAATCCTAAAACATAAAAAGTGGTGATGAGTATGAACTAAGAAGGTATGTTCACACATAGTTTCCTATTATACCCAAATTTATGCAAGGGGTAACTGCACACAAATGGATGAATAGATTCTAATGAAGGCAATGACTTAGGTAACCTAAAATGGAGATATATAGAACCTCTTATGAAAGAGGTGGCATTATTTTAGACCTACGACTAGACCAATAAAGCTTTTGCTTCACCTTCGATCGAGCTTAGTCAAAAACAATCATTGCACACTCATGAATTATATAAATCCCTGTGAGTAGGGGTATCTAATCCTAACCTACCCTAAGGATATCTCAAGGGTAGGGGATTCTCTAGTGATGAAGTCTAAAAAATCACTCGAGGGGGCTACTATGGTGTCTAGGGGTGATCCAACTAAAGGATATGAATTCCAATATTTATGGTCTTGATTGGGGGTTGGTGATGAAATCCAACCTTACCTATGTGTGAAATACATAAAAGTGTGTGTGTAGTTTACTAAGAAAGCTTGAAATGCAAAAAAAAAACTAATCTAAGCAAACAAGAGTAATGCATTTTTTATTTTTGTGAAATAAAATGCCCTTTTAAAATAAAAATTATGCGAAACAAGCAATGCAATTTGGTTTTGTAAAAGAAAAAACCTTATGTTAGGGAGAAACAAGGAAAGTTTATTGATTTCAGTGAACTAATCTAAGACTTTCTTAGGCATAAATTTGTTTACACTAGCCAAGATATGTCTATTAAGGTTATGGTTAGATATCTTTTAGAGAATTATGTGTGAGACAAATCGAGATTTGTCTCAGCTCATAAATATGAATAGGTTAGAAGGCATATTTGAACCTTGTGCAAATTTCTTAATCTTGGATAATGCAAGTATTTAACTAGAACCTATTGAACCAATGGAAAGAGATTTACAACTTGACCAAAGCAATTTGGAGCATTTTTTTATAAGTAACAAACAAAATTAAATCTGACCAAAGTAATTTGGTGCATCTTGTAAAGTTCGAAGGTAAAAGAGATGCATTTTTTATATTGCCCAAAGTAATTTGGGGCTTTTGTAAAAATAAACTATGCGATAATTTTAAATAAAAATTGTTATTTTTGAACCAGATATACAGGGTTTTCAGAGTTTACCTATGGTATCCAGCTCCTAAAAGTCTCTGTGACTAATTTTCTGGGTTTGAACTATGTCCCAAATGCAATCATAATTCACCCTATGACTAAAATGGTTGCACCTTACCTTGCAATCCAAATTAAAATAGAACAGATTTGCGAAATTTGGGCTTATTGATAGTCTATGTGATACAATATTTGGTTTATGTACAGATACCTGCAACAATAGAAGATAAATTGTTAGTTTTGTTTATAAAAACTCTCTCCCTAAAAGAAATGAAATCACAAACTAAAATTTGCAATATAGATCAATTTTTGTAAAAGCTAAAAGTAAAGGAAAAGTGATCGGTTATACCTACGAGGATGTCATTTTCGTCAAGCGGTTTTGCCTAATAAGGCATGGTGGCAAGGGAGATAGCAATCTCTTGTGAGGGAAAACCAATATCCCAAACTTACCTATAACGATGGAGATATTGTTGGCTATGTAGAATTGGTATTTAAACCAATTTTTGAAGCACTTTGTGTAGTCATAGGGTACCTCATGACTGAAATGGTCACACCTTACCTTATAGCTCTGGATCATAGACCAAAAGGCTTCTACCTTGAACCTAAATTGTGTTTTAAGTTTTTTGTAGGGTTCTATGTAGGTTTTATGTTACCTATAGCACAAAACAATGACAAAGATGTTAGTTAAGGAGCTAAAATATTAGTCAAAACATATACAAAGTGGATGGTCCCACAGTGATCGCTAGAATGAACTGATGGAAAACTATGTTGTTTGTAATTGATAATTTGAAGGGGGTTACAAGAGTCACCCTTTGAAAATTTTACCTTTAAAGGCTACAAAATGGGTTTTTGGAGGTGAAAAACCCTCTTCTAGTAAGTGGTTCAATAGCACCAAGTATATTCCAAAAGGTTCTCAAAAGGAGTGGGCTTATTGCTTGTGGGCCACAATTAGTCAAGTTGGTCCTCTAAACCTATAATACCCTACAAAAACTTGTTAGAATATTTTGGGGCTTGTCTCAATCAGACTCCTCATTTTTACAAACAAAATACACTAAATAAATGAAGCTAATTCATTACAAAAGCATTGAGAAAAGTTACAAAACTAATTAGGATGGTGATACTTACCTGCTTTGAGTGTTTACTAATTTTTTGGTTGCTAAAAATAGGTCCAGGGAGTTGGATGTACCTTTCCTTATGACTAGAATTATGCTAGTCATAATGGAATAACATTCCTTGAGAACCTTCCTTTGGTTGTTAGGAAGCTACCCTTAAAATGTTAGGTCAATCATTGTTCGGATGTGAAATTTATGGGAAAAATAGTGAGGGTGACTTTGGTTGAAACAGGCCATGTTTGGGTCATGGGTTAACCTGCGACTGTTTGAGTCATAAGTTACCTTGAGACCAAGACTATGATATCCAAATAGAAATTTTAAGAGTTTTTTTCCTTATTGATGACTGAAACTAACTCCTAAAGGGATTCATATGTTAACCTATGACTATTTGAGTCACAAGTTACCTTGTGATCGAGACTGTGATATTCAAATAGAATTTTGGGTTGTCAAAATGGATCTTCTACTACTGTTGGAGCTTCTATCCTCATTGATTCACCTTATGAACCCTCAATAAAGAGCAATTTGGGACACAAAAAAGGGTGCAAAAAGATGATTTTTATGGTGATTGGTGAAGATTTATGGTAAAGTGAGTGTTGGAGTGTAGTGTAGTCTAGATGTATTTTGGTAGAGTTTGGGTACATAAATGGTGGATGTTTTTTAAATGGAGGAAATGAGCCTCTATATATAGAATTTTGGGAGGTTAGGAGAGGGGTTGAGGTGTCATATGTGGTGTCTCCTATGAGGTGTTCCCTATAAGGTGTCCCTTGATATGGCATGTCTCATAAGTGCATTTGGATGAGAGAATCCCTCACCCATCTACATATCATAAATGAGCATTGGGATGTGGAGTGGTATAAGGGTTAAGTCCTAACTATAGTAATGTTAACCATGGTTTTAGTGTTGACTTGAGTGAGGTGGAACATGACTCAACATGCTTCCCATCCTTTGAAAGATGAAAGTCTTCAAATGTCATTTAAGGTTCTAAATGCACATGGGGATTTGAAATGGAGCAAGGGTTAAGTCTTACTAGGGTTAGGTTGACCCTAGGTTAGATGTTAACTTTTGGGTGAGGTGGAGGGTGACTCACCATGCCTCCCATTCTTTGAAACACAAAAGTCTCCAAATGTTATTGTAGGTTCTAAATGCACATGGGGATATGTGTGGAGCAAGGGTTAAAGTTAACCCTAATTAGGTTGACCATAATTTTAGTTGAGGTTAAATGGGTGAGGTGAAGGCTAGGCTAGTCAAAGTGTACACTAGGTGAGGTGGCCATGAGTTAGGTTGACCAGGTTCAGGTTAACCATGGGGTGGAGTTTAACTTTGAGGTGGATTTTGACCAAGGTTATAGATTAACCAAGGTTATGTTAGAATGATGATTGCATGGGACAAGGATTAAGCATAGAAAAGGGTTTAAGTGGTCAAAGGGGCTTATGAATAGTGCATAAAAAATGCTTTTAATAAATGAATAGTATTTTAAGGCTAATATATGTAAATTTTGTGGGTTTTACAAATTGATCAACTATGATGATGGAATGAAGGGCAATGTGTGTTTTTTAGGTGTCTATAGCCACATCCCATGCTTCTTGGACTTCCTAAATTAGTACTTCAAGAATGGCATGGGCACTAGATGCACCCGGATGCAACCACATCAAGGGTAGTTGCAGTTCCTAAAGTGTAAGGACTAGATCCAGTCCCTAACAGTGTTGATTTCATTATTTTCTAGAAATTATTATGAAATATAACATACATCAACAATTTATACACATTAAATGCCTCTTTAAACCTATGGATAAACTAATATGCTATATCATTCCAACTAAAATCATTCTCAATATTCAAACTATTGAACTATAATGAATATTTTTCTTTTCTATAAAGTATCAAGATGTAAGTTATCATATCTTCATGTTAAATGGAGAAACCCTCTCTCAACACATTCAAATTGTGAAGGTGTTCATGTGTTATCTTATCTTTAGAACCATAAAATTCTTGAATATATAAGAATAGTTTTTATGATAAGTAGCCAACACCAAATGCCTATGTCATCTCATGCTAGAATATTTTCTTGTCATCTCATTCATTGGGCTATTTTCTTTAGAATTTTTTGGCTAAAAATTACAAAATTATTACTAAAATTTCAAATCTATGCTTGGAATTGAAAACAAAATGGGATTTCTTCCAAGTAGAGCTACCATGAAATTGATTAAATTTATTTCATGTTAGGAACCTTCTCATTAAAATTAGCACATTCACAAAATATTGCAATAAAACATAAATGCATGAAACATAAGATATTGCAATATGAAACATAAGTGCAAAAATAAAACAATCTCACAAAGTAACATAGGATTGCAGGCCACTTCGAGGGGGCAACTTCATTCAATACTTTCATTTAATTATGCATACATTCATTCTTGTCTCTCGTAGTTTTAAAGACTTCATCTATCTACCTAATGCTCAAGGTTGAATTACATGTAAAATTTCACCCAATATAGAATCTTCTACCAACAAAATAGTTACATTCTTAATAATAGTTACATGTAATGACACCACTTGTCTAGGTGCTTCTAATACCACAAACTATTATAAAATATTATCATCGATGTCCCCATGCTAAGAAAGGGTTATTATAACATACTGTTAGGATGGGGTCCTAACATACCCTTCCCCTTCAAAAATATTTGTCCTCAAAGATGAAGATGAGGAAACTATTGTTGAAATGATTCCCACATAGTATCTTCAGGTTGTAAGTCACACCATTGGACAAGAATATTAGTGATGAGATGTCAATGAAGAATATGTGATCTACAATCTAGAGTGCATTCAGGTTCAAGAATTATGGAGTGTTCTTCATCCAACTTTAGTAGTGTGGACTACACATGGACCTTATTGCCAAGAACCTTCTTGAGAGAAGAAACATGGAATACTGGATGAATTTTAGTAGTCAAGGTCTAGTTTGTAGGTTATCGGTTTTCCTCTAGATTTAGTAACCTTTCAATGGAATACATAGATATATCTATCCAAACTTGTTCAATAATTGATAATGGTTGAAGGTTACCAAGGGAACACACATTTTCACCTTTCATATGTTGGTAATGATCACATTTAGCCACAAAAGTATGAATATCCTTTTCCATTCCCATCCAAAAAAAGTATGTTTGGTCCTTGTATAGGTTTTGAGAAACCCTAAATGGTTAGTTGTTGGGGAAGCATGTATTTCTTGTAGGATGAGGTCCTTTAATTATGAATATTTGGGCACAATAAGATGGTCATGATACCATAAATCTTGAACATCCCAAGTATAGCTAGGGCATGAAGAAGGATCGGCTTGGATTTTATAGACTAAAATTTATAGAGGAGTCCTTAATCATTTCTTCATAGAGATGATGAATTCATTGTAGAAGAGGTGTGGATATAGCATGAAGCATTTCTTGTTCTTCATGGAGTCATGACAAGGCATCTGCTACAATTTTCTCCTTATCCTTCTTATCTGTGATGTCATAGTCATAACCCAAAAATTTAGAAACATATTTTTGTTGTTCTAGGGTGACCACCCTTTGTTCTAAGAAGTATTTAAGACTTTTATGATCAGTCTTTATGGAAATATTTCTCCTGATGAGGTATGATCACCAATGACTTACAACATATAAAATGGTAAGCATTTCCTTATTATAAGTAGGCTTATCCAAATTCTTTCCTAAGAGTGCTCAACTTGTAAAGGCCAAAGGTCTACCTTCTTGCATTAAAATTGTCCCATTGTCATTTCTAGATGCATCACTTTCAATGATAAAATGTTTAGAGAAATCTAGCATGGCTAAAATGGGAGTAGTGATCATAGCATGCTTCAACTCTACAAAAGCCTTCTCTGTAGGTTATGTCCACATAAAGGAATACTTCCTTAGCATAGTTGTCAAGGGGGTTACTATATTTCCATAAATATTCATAATTTCCTATAATATCTAGTGTGTCCCAAAAATATATGAATTCCCTTTATGGTATGAGGCTTAGGCCAATCTTGAACAACTTGAATCTTCTTGGGACCAATGTGAACTCCATCCTTAGTGACAATATGACCTAAGTATTCAACCTCTTGTTGTCCAAAATAACATTTGGAACACTTTGCATAGAGAAAATTGGTAGACAAAATTTATAGTGCTTAATCCAATTTTTAGAGGTGTTCTTCCCATGAATGACTATAAATCAATATATCATCAAAAATGACTAAAATGAATTTGTGAAGGAAAGGTCAAAAAATGGAGTTCATAAAACTCTATAAGGTTGAAGGTGCATTGGTTAATCCAATGGTATAATCAAGAATTTATAATGCCCTTCATAAGTTTTGAAAGCCATTTTAGGAATGTCCTCATCCTTGATTCTAATTTTATGATACCCTAACCGCAAATCCAACTTGGAAAAATATTGAGCCCCATGCAACTCATCAAGTAATTCATCAATCACTGGAATAGAGAATTTATCTTTAATAGTGACCTTATTAAGGTCTCGATAATCCAAACAAGCACCAATTTCCATCCTTTTTCTTTACTAATAACACTATAGAAGAATAGGGACTAACACTAGTGTAAATAACCTCGACAACAAGAATATTTTGAATTATTTTCTCAATTTTAGATTTTTTAGCATAAGGATACCTATAGGGATGCATATTTGGGGGAAGACTACTAGGAAAAATCTGAATTGCATGGTCATGAGAGTGATTAGGAGGCCATCCCTTGGGTTCCTAAAAACTTGAGCATATTTGTTCAATAAACCCTACAATTGCACTAGATGGTCTCTTTCCCCTCCTGTGGAAGCATTGATAGCAAAAATTTATGCCACCATTGAATAAGAGGATTTTTTTAACAACTTTTCCATATTATGAGTAGAAATAAACTAATTCACACCAACTTTCATGCCACATAAATTATATTTAGTTACCTCTTGACTAAAATTCATCCACAACTCAAAAAAATCCCATAAAATTGTAGCTAACATCCACAACCATTGTGCTTCCAAAACTATATCACACCCACCTAATGGTAGGGCAAACATGTTTGTCTTGAGATTATATTTCCCAATTTGAAGCTTGACATTATAAAATGTTTCTTTGCATGGTAAGGTGCCTCCATTAATAATCATGACTTAAAAGGAATTACATGTGGTAATGTAACATTTTCCTTGTTTGGCCACATGTGGATCAATAAAGTTATGTGTACTACTAGATTCAGTAAGAATGATGACCCTTTGTCTTTTAAAGCATCCAATTACTTTCTTGATTTGGGGAGTTGATACTCCTGCTAAAGTGTACACTAATATTTTTAGTTGGGATTCCTATGGAAATTTGGTCTACTTTGTGGTATTTGCCTCTTGAGGATCCTCTTCTTTCTCTAAATATTTTGTGGTTGGTGTATCATCTATATCCAGCAGATACAATTTTTTCCATACATACTTATGCCTTGGGAAATACTTTTCATCACAATTATAGCATAGCCCTTGGGCCCTTTTGTTCTCCATCTCTTTGTGAGTAAATTTTTTTATGGTTGGAGATTTAGTGGTAGGACTTGTCGTAGGCTTGGATGAAAAAGGTGGTCGATATTGAGGAAATTTAGAGGTGCTTCCTTGAGCCTTGAATTTGTATTTTTTAAATCTAGCCAAATTTATTGTCTCTTGTAATGTTTGGGGCCTTAACATTTTAACCTCGGCCCTAATGTCATCCTTCAAAATGCTCATAAAACAACTTTGAAAGAAGTTGGTATTTAAACCAGTAGTATGATTGGCCAATTTTTCATATTGAGTTTGATACTCCCAAACAATTGAAGTTTTTTTAAGTTTAGAAAGAGCTCTAGTAATATCTTTAAATTCACTAGGACTAAAGTGAGTGAGTAGATGTTGCTCAAATTCTTTCCAAGAAATATCAGGTTTGGCCTTCCTAAGCCATTAAACCAATGTAGTGCATCTGATTCAAAATTGAAAGAGGTAATTTTAAAATGCATGTAGTGTAGAACATTATGAAGACTTAAATATTTTTTTACCTTATAGATCCACCCCTAAAGATATTTTCCATAAAATTTTAGGAAGTCTAATTTAGGCAACTTAAATCCATTGTTATTTGGTATGTTTCATTGGTGGTGACTCATACTTATATCTTGTTGATCCTAATGACCCAATCTATCATTTATCCACCTTCATTTCTCTTTGTATCATGACAACCAAATTCATAGACTCCTCAAATTTGTTGAGTTCTATCTTTAACTGTTCTAAGCTACTACCTAATTGGGTCCCTAATTATTTTTCCCATTGATCCATGTTCTTAGTGATTTGTGCCTTTAATTTTTGTTGCTTTTTTTGATCTCGGATACCTTAAGCCATGTTCTAAGAGTTATATGACCAGTTGGTAATACTTACTCAAAATAGAAATTTGATTTTAGGGAGTATTGTTTTTTGTAAGGAGCCCAAAAATGGTTTGAGTGTTATATATAAAAATGATCAGCTCAAAACGGTGATTGCAATGGACTTAGATCCCATGATGACATTCTTTGACACCCAAAAAAATGCATGGAGGCTATATACAAAACCGAGCAGCTCAACTAGACGGTTACAATGAGCTATATACCACAACACTGGTTTTGGACACCCAAACATTTTTTTAGGGGGGTGTTTTCTTGGAGTGTTATTGATTTTCCTCCTAGAAGATTGGTTATCTTAGAAAATTGATTTTTTTTTGTTGTCCAACCTCTTATGATACTTTGTATTGTTTGTTTTGACTATTGACACTGTTCAATCAATCTTGATACTATGTTGTCAACTATCTGGTTAGACTCTGCTTTGACTACTGACATTGTCAACCAATCCTAACATTATTCTATCAATTTTATGATCCAACTCTATCATGGGCTATTCCATGTCTACTTCAACTTATGACTGTCATAGGTAACTATTACTAACACTAACAACTGACAACCCTATATTAACTATTATTGACACTAACCACCTTATTAATAGGGATTAGTATAAGGATTAGGTGTGATGTAATTAATAATCCATTAACCATTGATGGTCATTTATTTCTAATATTAGTTGTTAGTTGGTATAAGGTGCACCATAATCATTTAATGTACCTTGTCTATTACATGTATTTGTAATGCCTATTTATAGGCTTCTGTTGTCAATTAAAAAATAGTTTTAGATTATCATCCGTTTCTTTTTTCTATTGTAACTGCTCCCACATCATGTTGTAGATCACGTCAAAAAAAAATCGAGTGCACCGAAAGGTGGGTTGAGTAAGAAAATTTCTAAGTCACCCAAAACAACATCAAATGGCCAACAAAATTGTAGATTTGGCCATAGTGCGAGATGCACTAAACTCCATAATCATGGACTAATGTCCAAAAATTATTGAGCGGCTCCAAATCATGAACTCGTACAAAAATGGAAGTGGAATGAACAGAGTTTTACGATTGTCAAAAATGCTAGGCAAAAGCGGGATAAAATTGCATATAGAATCAACAATTATGTAAAAGTATGTAATCAAAAATATCTGAAAAAAAGTAACTTCTCCACAAAAAGATCTATGGAGGTGTTCTCATTCCCTATTTGAATCAATCTCGACCTAGGGGAAGAGGATACTAGCCTATAACCCGTAACCTACTCTGATACCAATGATGTAGGAACAACTACAATAGAAAAGGGAAACAAAATGACAATCCAAAACTGATTTTCAAAATACAACATAAACCTCTAAATAGGTATTACAAACACATGTAACATATAAGGTTACATTGAATGATTACGGTGCACCTTATCCCAACTAACAACTAATATTAAAAATAAATGGCCATCAATGGTTAATGGATTATTAATTACATCACATCTAATCCTTATCCTAATCCCTATCTCTCGTTCCATTTGTTTCTGACTCTGGTGGTTTCTATCCTAACTATTATGTTCCTCTACAATGTTTTTCATATGTTTCATGTAGTAATTTTGGAATATGGATGTCTTCTTCATATGCTCAATTTTTATGGTGTGGTTATGGTTACAAGTTCAATTCACAAAACAAGATTTTTGTTATAGGCTTGATATTCAACACAATAGGGTACTCTAAGTCAAGGTGTATGTATTTCCCATAGACCCTCTATTATACCACAATGATGCACAATAATGCTTAGACCAATATATTAGGCCACTACTCAAGGAGTATTCCACGCATACCCTTGAGCACACTATCTGCCTCTCTATCAGTATGGGAGAGTGATCTTATCAGATGTTGTGTTTAGTGTACTATGGATAATCTAAGGCCAAAAATATTCCTAAGAGCTAAAGGTTTCTCCTAATCATAGGGGGTCTCCTAGTATACCCAAATATATATGGGAGCTCAATTTTGTAGACAAGTGTTGTCTAATGTCTGGGTGTTGAAGTCTGATCACCCATCACTTCAATAGATGCTTTATAGGTAATCTAGCTTAGCCAATAACGATAGGTCCTTCGTGATATTTTAAAACCCTTAATACAAGGTTTCTAACCTAATAAACTAATGCAAAAAAACCAAAGGTTATTTTTTAAATAAGAGAACTAGTGAAAAATGAAAACATGAAATCTTATACCAAATAGTTGGAATGACAAAAACTATCATAGTCATAGCAGAACACGACCCTAAAAAGTGATTTGATACCACTTGTTAGGAACCTTCTCAATAAAATCATCACATTAACAAAATTATTGTAATTAAATATAAAAGCATGAAACATAAGATATTGCAATATGAAATGTAAGTGCATAAATGAAACAATCTCACAAAGTAACACAATATCATAGGCCACTTTGAGAGGACAACTTCTTTCAATAATTTCATTCAATTATGCAAAAAATATGCATTCATTCATGTCTCTCACAGTTTTAAAGACTTCATCTCTCTACCTAATGCTCAAGGTTGGCTTACATGCAAAATGCCACCCAAGCTAGAATCTTCTACCAACAAAATAGTTACATTCTTGATAATAGTTACATATAATGGTGCCACTTGTCTAGGCACTTCTAATACCATAAACTATTACAAAATATTATCATGGATGTCCTCCACATTAAGCAAGGGTTATTACAACATAGTGTTAGGATGGGTCCTAACATTTTTACTTTGAAGTTTGAACATAATGGATTTGTGCACCATTTATCTTTAAAAGTTAACGATCTATTAAAAACACTTCAAAATTATTAAAAATTTATTTCTAGGTTATTATTGATTAAATGACATCATATTTCAATGAATTGACACCTTTACACCCATGTTGTTTGTTAATTCTTTCAATTTCCTAATTCATGAATCTAATTAATTAGGATGATGTCATGTTGATGTCATGAAGCTAGTTGACTGACCTTGTGAAGAGATTGGTATCATTCAATAGATTAGCCTTATTAATAAATGTATATCATTTTTAGTGAATTGGTGGTAAAGAAGACAACATAATTTGCTCTTATTAGTTAGGTGATATCATATTTCATCAAATAGGTATCTATACACCCTTATTGACTATTGATTCCTCAATTTTTTCTAATCCATTGATTTGATTAGATGGGATCATATCATCAAGTTAACGGATTGGCAACTTTTATGCATGAGAACTCTAGTCAATAAATTGACACTAAGTCAACAAATCAACATTCTAGTCAATGGATCAACACCCTAGTTAACAAATTAGCAACTTAGTTAATGGATAGGTACCATTCATCACTTAATCATTTTAGCTCTTCCTTCTTTGATGGATTGGCATCCATAATGATAATATATGTTTATTTATAGATTGACATCTCCAACACTTTGCTAAATTTTTAAATATCTAGACGCTTATTTTTTAAAATATATCATATTAAATTCTATTTGGTACCTTTAAACGTATTCAACTAGCTTCTTGTATTCCTTTGAATGTCGATTCAATCTCTACCTTAATTGTATGATTGATTTGAAATCATTTATCTAAAAAAAATGGTAAAACCACAACAAACCACATTTTAAACACTTGAACCAATTATATTTGATCTTATTAAAACAATATATATACAACTTTATAACCTTAGATGTCCAAATCTAAATAAAATCCTAAGGTAGGTTAATGCTAATGAGAAGGGTAAGGGAGGAGGGAAAGAGGTAGGTTGACACTAAGACGGTGCTAATTTAATGTCAATATCATGCTAGTTTTTAGAGTCATCGTAGGATCGAGATAGCATATAATTATTTTCGATACTACAATGCTAAAACAATTTTACATTTCCCATAAAAAATTTGAAAAAAAAAAATTAGTTATGTTAGCTTAACAAAAAAACAAAAATATGACACTACAATTTGAAAATATAATTCTGATTTCTCCTTTAAAATATAAAAAGGAAGATTTATCTAAACTATCTTTACTTATGATCATTTGAAATATCTTATGCATAAAGGATTTAAGCTCAACGTTTCACAGCTATCTTTAATAAGATATTGTTAAAAAAATATTATCATTTAAATGAGTTTGTGACAAATTTTTATATTTAATTTTTTTTTATATATAATTGAGAGGTCAAACTCGTTTTTGTGCTTTAGATTGGATATATATATATATAGAGAGAGAGAGTTGGTTACCTATCTTATTTTTATTAATTGATAAGTGTAGGGTTTAAATTATATGGGTTGCTTTTTAACGAGTCTATTTTAACTCGTTGTTGTTGACCCACCTTTAGATGTGGGTGTACTCAAAGGACTCAGAGTACTACTACTTTGTAAATTGGCACCCCAAGATTTGAACTCAAGTCTCTTCTTGGTGAGTACTTGTACTTGACCAGATAAACAACTATCAAACCACAGAACCAAACAAACAACTACCAATCCAATTACTCTTAAAAACTAGACCTATATTATTATTATTTTTTTTTTGATGAGGAACCTATATTATTATTATGATTAAAAAACTCCTCCAAAGATACTAACACCTTCATAAAGCAAAAAGCGAATCATTTGGGTGGGAGAATGATGATTGGGAGCGACATTGGTATATTTCCTTCCTACAAATTTAAAAAATTGTCCTGGTACAATAACTTAAAGGACACGGCACTTGCCAAAAAAATCTTTTAAAAGGACACTCGTAATAGGTCCGCCACTTTCTAAGCTACGTTTTCTATCCACATAAAAAATTATGATGTAATAACACTTCATTATATTCGACATACTTATCAAATTATTATTATTTTTTAAACTTCTATTCTTTCTTTTCGTCAAGAGGGTTGTAGTGACAGGTGGAGATTAGTTCATACTTATCAAAAAGTTCCATTAAAATAAATAGTTTTCATCATTTTTATTACTATTAAACAAAGGTATATTTATATTATTTTACGCGTGGGCACCACTGTCTTTAGCGAGGATAACACTCAAACAGACTTTAGATTAGGCTTGAAAGTTGGAAACCACTTTCCGTACGTGACCAAAAAAGTGGAGTTTTAATGAGAGTCGCTGCAATGGAAGCCACACGAGTTAATTGTTATTCAACCAAAATTTAAGTAAATAAATAATTTTTTTAATAGCATGATTCACATTTTAGATGAATATTTAGTAGTGTTTAAAATGCATAATATTTACAAATTAAAAAGATTAAACCACAATATATCCATAGGAATAACTGAATAGTAACTCCCAACTATTTACCGCTAGTAATCTCAATTTGTTACTCTTGAGATCATATTGATGTTATATTATCCATTCGTTTCCGCAAGCTAAAACTGCTACCCTCTCTTGTAATATAAATTTCGTTTTGGATATGCTTTGGAAAGCTGCACAGAAATTTATGAGTGAGAAGGCTTCCCAATGGGCGGGTCAGCGGCTGCTCGATTTTTAGGTGCGGTGGACAAATCTTCGGGAGTGATATTCGTTTTCGTTATTCTCTTCTTCATATATTTCATCACTCGCTACTTCAGATGCGCCAGCAGAATCGCGAGGCGTGGCCGCTTTCGTTTTACGGAAGAGAACCCATCTGTTATAGAGATCGCCGCAGGTTTGGACAGACAAACCATGGAATCCCTCCCGGTATTTGTGTGTAAATCGCAGAGGTTTAAGAATAGTGTGTTGGACTGTTCGGTCTGTTTGGAAGAAATCGTGGAGAATGAGAAAGCCAAACTTCTTCCTAGTTGTAAGCACAGTTTTCATATGGACTGTATTGATATGTGGCTTCATTCGCACTCTACTTGTCCTCTTTGCAGAACCAGAGTTCGGGCTAACCCCTCTGCTAAAGTTGAAGAATCTGCTCCTCGTGATAGCGGTGTAGTTTAAGGGCATAGCGGTTTTCTTCGGAGACGCTTGGAAGGCAAGACGAGATGTGTTTCTGTGGGCCGGATGGATTCCGGGTAAACCAGGTGGTTGGAAGAAAACCATCACCAGAAAGTGCTGACAACGATAGCTTCCGATCCAATTTCATTTGTTTAACTTATCTGCGCGTGTGTATGTTTTGAAAGACGTGTTTTTTGTTCACGTTTTTCCGTTGTTTATCTAATAGATGGATATTTAATCAATATTAAATTGTATTTTTAAACTTTAAGTTATTTAATTGTATTTTAAATATTACGTATCTAAGGATTTTTAAATAAACCATTTGAAATTGTATAAATATAAATTCCTACCATTTAATATATAATTATTTAATTATATTTTAAATATTAAAATAATCGGAATCCAGCCCTATCTTTCGTAGGGTTTAAAATCTCCGCCGTTAGACCTTTTGAAATTGTACAAACAAGTAAACCCAGTTCAACCTCGCGCCATGGGTGTTTAGTGATAAAAATGTCTTTATTTAATGATATCTGAAATTAAATCAAGTTTTGTTGATTATGGCTTTAATGAAATTGTTGATTAATAGTTTTGATGATATTGTGTAGTGCAGTTGGTGAATGTTTTGGATATTGGTAGAGGTTGAACTATAGTCTATTTTTATCTTGCTTATTTATGGTGCAGTTGCTAAATGTCTTGGTAGAGGCCAACATAGGCTCCTTGCACTTTCATACTCAAATAATAATCCCTTGTGATTTATGTCATGTGTATAACCGTTACAGAGTTAGGTCCTTGAAACTCTATCCTTGGGGTTTCAGTTTCACCTAAAAATTTATCGGATTGTGTAGTGCAGTTGGTGAATGTATTGGATGATGGTCGCGGTCAACCCAGGCTCCATTACCTTGCTTCTAACATGCGGATATATGGTGCATTTGGTGAATGTTTGGTGTGGCCCGGCCACAGAGCTAGGCTGAGTGCGGTGCAGTTGGTGAATGTCCTGTGTGATTGAGATTGATGCCACGGGGTATACCTGCATTTGGGTTGGCCGCAGAGCTAGGTTATTAGGTTTTGTTTCACCTAAAAACTAGTCCTAAGGGCTGGGTGGATTGGGGTTTCCATTTCACCTAAAATTAGTCTTAAGGGCTGGGTGGATTGGGGTTTTTGTTTCACCTAAGGGCTGGGTGGATTGGGGTTTCCATTTCACCTAAAAATTAGTCTTAAGGGCTGGGTGGATTGGGGTTTATGTTTCACCTAAAAACTAGCCCTAAAGGCTGGGTGGATTGAGTTTCCGTTTCACCTAAAAACTAGACCTAAGGGTTAGGTGGATTGGTAAGTTTTGGGTGTTTATGAAGAAGAGACACAGGTTCAAACCTTGAAGGCAAGTTTTGTTGGGGCCAAAATAATAGTCTGACCTGACTCCCCTAAGTGCACGCCAGTTCGATAATCGTACTAACCCTAAGCCATCGGGGTCTCTCACTCTTGCTTGCATTTACCTAAGCAAGGTAAGGTTTATAGGTGTAGCTCCAAAGATCTTCCTCACTCCCAATTGCATTTACCTAAACAAGATAAGGTTTATAATAGTAGCTCCAAACATTTAACCTGCCATCAGCTTCCCTAAAAATTTGACCCTCTAACGAGTAGTTAAAAAGAACTTGAACATGTAACAAATAGTTCAAAGAGAATTTGACCTTCACGTTACTGATTCCCTATGTGCTAAAAAAAATATGAAATTAAATCGAGTTCGTTGATTATGGCTTTATAATCTTCTAGCGTTCATTATAGGTTTTTATTTTATTTATCTTTTAATAAATTATGGGACATATCCTTGAATTACCACGAAAGCGATCATGTTTATATCCGCATGACCAACCGTTTCATAATTGCAAGTAGCTCGAGGAGAGAAACCTTAGGTTAGGTGCAAGTATTTAACAAAAAGCATCCCCTTCACGTCAACGCATTAAAGGATATGTATTAATTGGAGGCCCTTGGGGCCAAGGCTCGACTATGAAAGGCTTGTGTTGAAGCATTAGATAAAAGTAGAGATCGTAGGTTACTCATTATAAAAAATAAAAATAACTCAGATTATGTATATCCAATCAACCTCGGCAAACAACATATGGGTTAATTTTACAGAAATAAGGAAATATTTAAAAATAGTTGGATATAAATATTTTTTGTTTTAATATTTAAAAAGTGGATTAAATTTTATTTTGTGATAAGTGTGTTTGAAGAAAAATGATAGAATATTTAGAGAAACCTTTTCATTTTTAGATGGAGTTTGGCTAGTCATTAAGCTTTCCAATCACACTACTAGTTTCATGATCGACTATTTTTACCAAAGTTGTTTTGTGAGTGGATTGAAGGATGAAATTTGGGTTGAGGCTAAACTATTGAGACCTCAATCATTACCATAGAAAATACAAATGACTAAATTGGCAGAAGATAAATTGAAGGCTTTAGGATGCACATCTAAATTTCCTCAATTTCGATCATCTTTTTTATCCAAGCCAATAATAAGCCCCATCGCTAAATCTCCCACCATAAAAAATTGACTTGTGAAGAGATGATGAGTTGTCGAGTACAAGGGCTATGTTTCAATTATGATGAAAAGTATTCTTGAGGGCATAAGTGTGTGCAACATAAATTATTTTTGCTCAATCTAGATGAAATACCTATAGTAGAATCATCAGAAGATGGGGAGGATCCTCCTGAACATAAGAACAAGCAATAGATTCAGTGGACTCCCCACCAAAAATCTTGATGTATGCCTTAGCAGGAGTTTCCACGCCCCAAACAATGAAAGTGATTGACCACTTTAAAGGACAATGGGTCATCATTCTTATCAACTTAGGCAATACCCATAATTTTATTGATCCACGTGTAGCCAAACAAGGAGATTGGTACATTATCACATGTAATTCCTTTGAGGTCATGATTGCTAATGGAGGCACCCTTTTGTGCAAAGGAAAATATCGTAATTGTCAAACTTCAGGTTGGGGACTATAATATGAAGATAGACATGTCTGCATTACCTCTTGAGGGTATGATATAGTTTTGGGAGTACAATGGTTGTGAATGTTAGGACCAATTTTATGGGATTTTATCGAATTGTGGATGAAATCCGGTCAAGAGGGGAAGAAATATACTTTACACGGCATGAAAGTTGGTACAACATAGTTTATTTCTATTCATAATATGGAAAAGTTGTTAAAAAACTCCTCCCATGGAGTGGTGGTACAAATTTTTGCTATAACTGACCTTGAGGAAATAGAACATAGTTATTAACTACAATTATAGGGATTATTAGACAAATATGCTTCAATTTTTGAGGAACCCAAGGGGCTACCTCATCATCGCTCCCATGATAATGTCATACCAATTTTCTTGGTAGAGTTCCTCCTAATGTCCATCCATACAGGTATGCTCATGCTCAAAAGTCAAAATTTGAGAAAATCATGCAAGAGATTCATGTTGCAAGGATTATCCATTCCAACATTAGTCCCTATTCTTCCTTGGTGTTATTAGTAAGGAAAAAGGATGGCACTTGGCACTTGTGTGTGGATTATCGAGACCTCAATAAAATCACTATTAAGGATAAAATTTCCAATTCCTATGATTGATGAACTCCTTGATGAGTTGCATGGTGCCCAATATTTTTCAAATTGGATTTACGATCAGGATATCAAATTCGCATTAAGGATGAGGTATTCCAAAAATAGCTTTTTATACTTATGAAGGGCATTATGAGTTTCTTGTTATTCCATTTGGGTTAACCAATGCACCTTCTACCTTTCAGAGTTTAATGAATTCCATTTTTTACCCTTTCCTTTGCAAACTCATGCTAGTCTTTTTTGATGACATATTGATCTATAGCCGTTCATGGTACGAGCATCTTAAACACTTAGATCAAACACTCAAAATTTTGTATGACCATCAAATTTATGCCAAGATGTCCAAATTTTCCTTTGGCCAGTAAGAGGTTGCATAATTAGGTTACATTGTCACTAAGGATGGCATCCAGGTGGATCCCCAAAAAATTTAGGTGATCCAAGATTAGCCTAAACCTCATACCCTAAAGGGACTTCATGGTTTTTTAGGCCTCATAGGCTATTAAAGGAAATTTATGAAAATTTATGGCAAGATAGCAACCCCTTTGACTGCCATGTTGCAGAAGAATTTGTTTATATGGTCAAATCTAGTTGAAAAGTATTTTGTTGATTTGAAATATGCCATGACCACTACTCCTGCATTGGCAATGCCAAATTTTTCTAAATCATTTGTCATTGAAAGTGATGCATCGGGCACTAGCATTGGAGTAGTTTTAATGCAAGAAGGCAAGCCCTTGGATTTTACTAGCAAGGCACTCTCTAATAGAAATTTAGGTAAATCTACTTATGAGAAAGAGATGCTTGTCATATTACATGTGGTCACTCATTGGTGCCCATATCTCATTGATCAATATTTTCCATCAAAACCGATCATCAGAGTCTCAAGTATTTTTTAGAACAAAGGGTGGCCACTCTTGAATAGTAGAAATGGGTTTCCAAATTGTTGGGCTATGACTATGACATCTCCTATAAGAAGGATAAAGAGAATGTGGTGGTCGATGCCTTGTCCCGACTCCATGAAGATCAGGCCATGCTCTAGGCTATCTCCACTCCACTTCCACAATGGATACATCAACTTCGTAAGGATCTGGGTCAAGATTCTTCATTGTAAACCCTCATCCACACACTTCAAGTAGATCCTCACTCATGCCCTAGCTATACTTGGGATGGTCAAGATTTACGGTTTCATGACCGTTTGGTTATACCCTCTTAGTCACCCCTAAAGGACCTTCTCCTTTAATAAATGCATACCTCTCCCATAGCTAGTGATTCAAGTTTTCTCAAAACCTATACCAAGGTCAAGCACACCTTTTCTAGAACAAAATAAAAAAGATATTCATACTTTTGTGGTTGAATGTGATCACTACCAGTGTATGAAAGGTGAGACTATCAGTTCTCTAAGTACTCTTCAACCTTTTTTGATTCCTAAGTAGGTATGGATAATTATCTCAATGGATTTCATTGAAGGGTTACCAAAATCTAGTGGTAAATCAATTATTCTAGTAATAGTGGATCATATTTCAAAGTATGCTCATTTTTATTCCCTCTCCCACCCATACACTATGTCCGTTCTTGACCAAATCTTCCTTGACTCTATATTTTGTCTCCATGGTATACCTCAATCCATTGTGTCTAATAGAGATCCTGCCTTCACCAGTAGATTTTAGAAGGAATTGTTTAAGTTGTAGGGTCACAACTCAAGATGAGTTTGGCCTATCATCCTCAAATCGATGGCCAAACTAAAATTATCAATAAATGCTTGGAAACATATCTTTGTTGCTTCACTTCTGAATATCCTACACATTGGGCTAAGTGGTTTTCTTTGGTTGAATGGTGGTATAACACAAAATATCATATTACCACTAAGGTGACTCCATTTGAAGTAGTCTATGGCCAAGTTCCAAAAACCTCAAATTCTTACATTCCAGGTAGTTCCAAGGTTCAAGCTATAGATTCCACTCTTTTTCAGCATGATTCTTTTCTTCGTCAAATCAAGATCAATTTGGACGAGGCTCAAAACAATATGAAATAGCAATCTAATAAACACCACACTGGATAATTTTTCCATTGGTGGCATGGTCTGTCTTCGCCTACAACCATACAAAAATTCATCTCTCTAGTTGCATGCTTGTTAGAAACTTACCGCCAAGTTATATGTTCCTTATTAGGTTTTCTAGAGGATCAGGTCAACAACACACAAATTAGCCCTTCTTGCTAGTTCCAAGCTTCATCTAGTTTTTCATGTCTCATCTCTCAAGAAAGTTGTTGGTAATAGGGTCTAGGTGTAGTCTACACTTCCCAAGCTGGATGAGGAAGGTTTCATCATCCTTGAACTTGAATGCATTTTAGATCTCTGAACATGCAATCTTCATCGTCACACTATCACAGATGCCTTGGTCTAGTGGCATGGCTTACAACCAGAATATGCGACATGGGAACCTCTTCACTAAATTTAGCAATAATTTTCCCACCTTTAGCTTTGAGGACAAAGCTTTCCGAAGGAGAAGGGCATGTTAGGACCCCATCCTAACACCATGATGTAATAATCCTTGTGGAACATGGGGAACACCCATGTTAATATATTTTGTAATAGTTTGGATCTAGAAGCGCCTAGCCAAGTGGTACCCTTTTATGTAACTATTTTTCAAGAATGTAGATTGTAGGTAGGAGATTCTAGCATGGGTGGCATTTTGCATGTAATCCAACCTTGGGAGTTAGGTGCTAGAGGAATTATTTAAAACTGTGAGGGGTAGTATTATATGTATCTTTTTGCATAATTGAATGAAATTATTGAAGGAGGTTTCCCCCTCGAAGAGGCCTACGATTCAGTGCTATTTGTGAGATTGTTCTATTTGCATTTATATTTCCATAGTTATATTTTGAGCATTAATGTTATTTTTAAAATTTAATTGAGTGTCTTTATTTTTAATAATGGGTTCCTAACAATCCTACTATGTACAAGATAAAAGAAAGCAAAAGGGGATAGGATTGAGAGATAAAAGGGTTAGATATGAGAGTAAATATAGTCAAAGCTCAACAAATGGCATTACTTTTAGGTGAATGAACATTGGACACCTAGTACAAGCAAATCCTAATAGGTTATTCAATCAAAGCTACAGATAAATTATAGTAAGCATATATATTATAGTATTTATTATTCCAAACACTCTAATAGAAATATACTAAACAACTTCAATATTGATAGATAACACTTCAGTTATTGAAGCATACTAAAAGTGTATATTATCATATAAATTAAAAAATCTTTATACTTCAATTGAGGTAAATAAAAAAACTCTTTATTACATTAAAATAGCATAAACATACAACCTATGATAGGAAAAAATTGAAACACTTGACCCTTTACAATGAGGGGCATTACCCTTTTTATAGTTTTTTTTTGAACTTAAATGAAACTAACTACTATGTGCACTCATGGGTAAAATTGATCGTGCATGATGTTTAGGATGAGTTTGAACCGCTTGGTATCTTGAACATATTTTGCACACGTTTTTCAGGTGGTTACAACTTACATAATCATTCGACATGCTCAAGTGGTTGTCACTATTCAACTCTGACAACTACAACATGGCCCAGTTGCTATTTTATCGGGTGCTGAGCAACTTTCATGATGAGGTCTTCTTATAGACACCTAAAAATGTTACATCTATCCTTGTGTAGTGCTAACACTTGATTAATTTTCAAAATCCACAAAATTTTCATAATTTTCTAGAAATCATTGTTCATCCCGCTTATGCCTCTTTTGCCACTTAATCCCCTTCTTACGTTTAGCCCATGGTCATCATGAGATCACCCATTTAGCGTAGTCTAGAGCTACCTCATCCTAATATATCATTTGACTAGCCTAGCTTCCACCTAAGCCTAGCCTACTCTAGCTTAACCATGGCCAACCTCACCCTAGTCTATCCTTTAACTAGCCAAGCCTCGATCTCACCTTGCTAAAATTTAAATCTAGGGTCAACCTAACCCTAGTTAACATTAAATCTTGCTCTCCTTACATCCCTATGCAAATTCAATTGCATAAATGATATTTTAAGAATTTCTTACTAAATGAACTCAAGGCATTGATGAGTCATCATCCACCATGCCATAATGGAGTGAAGACTTTCATCGCCCATGCATTTATGAGGCATGGTGCACCCATGCCCATTTATTGCATGTGTATGGGTAAGGTTTTATTTATCACCCAAACCCATTTATGAGATATCGAATGCCATGCCACCTCATAGGACACCTCAACCCCCCTAATCTTGGCCAAGTCTATAAATAGAAGGCCATTTTAACCATTTCTATAAATTACACACTTGCATACCTAGACTCTATAGAAATCATTCTAGACACCATCACACTCACACCCTCACTTGCCATAAACCACCATAAATTATCTTGTGTACCCTTTTATATCTCCTTTTGTATTGTAAACTGCTCTTAGTTACAAGTACAAAAGACTACTAAACTCAGACAAGATCTCCAATAACACAAAAAGGACCCTCTTATAGAAGTAATTCTTTATCTAGATAACATTGATACAACTGTATAGACAGGTAGGGTTATATTGGAATGTACCCATGGGTATGATCCCCTTCAAGGCCTATTTTAACCTACAACATAGTAGCAAGTCACCAATTTAGGTAACAACATTGATTTAAACCCTTTTGTAGTCATTTACAATATTTTTGTAAAGTAATGGTCTAGATTTAATTTACATTTGTCTTTCATCACAAGGGGTTTGATTGAGACAAGTCCCTAAACATATTTAATGCTTTTAATTAGATTGTGCAGGTCTAGAGGACTTATATAGCCAACAATGGCCTACATGTAGTAAGCTCACTCCCCCTTGAGGTGACCATAGAAGACACATTATACCATGAACTATCACTTGTAAAGGGTTTCTTCACTAGAAGGCCCTAACTATAGTCTAAAGAGGCATGATTTGTAGAAGTATCAAATTTGTAACACTTCCCTTGGAATTAATGAAATGATATTTTTAATAGTCACATTTTGAAAATCATTGTGGCATCCTAAACCCAATTTTTATGTTTTGTTATATTTTTTGCTATCTAACTGACATTGTCATTTTTTTGTGTTACTCGCTCCACACAACCATCATAGACCCTCAAAATCCTGATATACCAACTCAGGTCCAAGGTAGAAGCCTTTCTGGTTTGTGATCTAGGATTGTACAAAGGCGTAAGATCAAACCAACCATACAAACAAGTATAGTTGAACAAAGTGCTCTAAAAATTGAGCCCACTAGGAAGGTATCAGTTTCTACACAACCACCATAGTAATCCAAAATTTGCAAGTAAGTTGAGGACATATTTTTCTCATTGAGATTGCTATCTCACTTACCACCTTGCCTCCTTAGGAAAAAACCTACCTCACAAAATGACATCCCAAGGTGTAATCATTGACCTTTCATCCTATGATATTTTGCAAACTCTATGTCTTTCCCTTGCGATTATCATTCAAGTACCTTAAGTTCATTTTATCTCCATATGCATTTTCAATTTAAATCTAACTTTCTATCTTCTAGCATTGTAGGAAAATTCATAAAAAATAGTTTCTATAGTAGAAAAACCACCACCAACAACAAAAACTTCCAAAACCCCCCTACTCTGGACCATACAAACACTCTATAGACATAATCCAAAAATTGTAACACATTTTAGACAATACTCTAGAAGATTGGGACCATAGACAAGCACTTCAAAAGCCCTATTTTTTAGTCATATTGTCCTTTCTACTTTAAAATTAAAAGTTCATTAAAAAATTCAATTTAAAAACACCAAATCCTTTGGTCACTTTCCAAATATGATTGTTTTTTTTGTGTGGAAAATATCCCAAAAGGGATGCCACTTTCGGGTAACACCCAAGGAGGCAGAGGTATCTCTTCCACAAAAATCACCCAGGGCTTGCCCTACCCTACCACCTTTGACATACTCAAGGAGCAAACCTGAAACAAAAAAAAACAAGAACACACAAACACAAACACACAAAAATATTAAAAAAAGAAAAAAGAAAAAAATATGCTCCTTGAGTGTGTCAACAAGATAAAGCACAACCAAACACACACACAAAAATATATAAAAACACAACACAAACCACACAGAAAAAATACAAGAACATAAAAAAATACAAACATAACAAAAAATAACATAACGCTACAAAGACACAACCAACAAAAACAACCAAAACCTAAAAAATAATAAAAAATAAAATAAAATAAAAAAACAACAAAAAAACAACAAACAACATAGAAAAATAAAAACATAGAAAACACTCACACACCAAAATAAAAAACACCAATTAACAAAAAAATACAGAAATACAAGCACAAGAACAACAAAAACACAAGAATAACAACATATAACACAAAACAACAAAAACACATGAACAACAAACAACAACACAAAAAACACAAAAATAAAAAAAAACAAAAAAAACACACATAAATAGAAAAGAAAAAAGAAAAAAATAGAACACAACAATCAATTTTCCAGACCAAAAGACTATTAAGGCAAGAATCAATAGAGGAAACAAAAGAAGTATTAGTTTGAGCTAGCGAACAAAAATACCCTGATCAAACCAAAGAGAAGCAAGGAGCCATCTAAAGAAATGATAGAAATAAGAGCTTTCCTTATTTGTGAAGCCCACCATATTGGAGGGTGGCTATAGCAAGTAAGATCACCTTTGTCCAAAGCTCAATTAGCTAAAGCATCAACACTCTTCTTATGATCTCTGACCACATGATTGTAATCAAATTTCAAAAATCCCATATGGATTAACCAAATCTTCTCAATAATTATTTTTATTCTCCAATCAACCTTATGATTCGTAGGAATATTCAAAAGAATAATCATGAGTTGAGAGTTGGAATCAACTAATGTCTTTTCCCATCCAATCTTATTAGCCTCTTGAAGGCCTCTAAGGATACCATAACCCTCAACAAGGTTATTGGATAGGATACCCAAATTCTTAGCAAAAGTAAAAACTAGGGAGCCATCCTTTTCCAATCTTTTTGCTGCTACTCCTCTTGACTCAGCTTCACAACAAAATGTTCTTCAAGAAATCCCTTCTCTTATCACTTCTGAGGAGAAATCTATTTTGAATTCTCCTGTTACTATCAATGAGCTTCAACAAGTAGTTTTTAAAATGCAAAAAGGGAAAACCCCAGGTCCTGATGGTTTTCCTATTGAGTTCTACCAAGAGTTCTGTGATATCCTTTGTGTTGATTTATTAGAGGTGGTGGAAGAAGCCAGGAAATCCAAAGAAATTTTGAAGGTTATCAATCAAACTTATATTACTCTTGTTCCAAAATCTCAAGAGTTTGATCATATCTCAGCTTTTAGACCTATTGCTTTATGTAATGTTCTTCTCAAAATCATTACTAAAATCATGGCAGAAAGGTTGAAGCCTCTTTTGCATAAGATTATTTCCCCAAAGCAAGGGGGATATGTAGAAGGACGTCAAATAGTAGATGAGATATTTCTTGCTTAGGAAGCCATACATTCCATGGATATGCAAAATTATCCTTCTATGTTCATTCGGTTAGACTTATCCAAAGCTTATGACAAAGTGGATTAGCACTTCCTTATCAAAGTTTTGAGGCAATTTGGTTTCTCTAAGGATTGGATGGATTGGATTATGGGATGTATCTCTTCGATTTCCTACTTAGTTCTTATCAATGGTAGGCCTTCTTAGTCTTTCCCAGCTTCCAGAGGTATTAGGCAAGGTGACCCGCTATCCCCTTATTTATTCATCATTCTTTCTGAATGCTTGGGTAGGACTATAACCAAAAATAGGGAAAAAAAACCCTTGAGGGAGTTACCATTGCTCATGGAGCTAGAACTATCTCTCATATTAAATTTGTGGATGACTCTACTCTTTTAGGTAAAGCTACAGTTAAGGAAGCTTCTAATATTAAGCAAATCATTAGCTATTTTTCTAAAGCTATTGGGCAATTGATCAATGAAGAAAAATCTAAAGTTATTTTCTTTCACTGCTCTGCTAGACAGGAATCCATGGTCTTGGATAAATTAAGATATAATAAGACCTCTCTTCCAATCACTTATTTAGGTATTCCCATAAATATTCAAAGGCAAAAAAATAAATATTGGAATTGGTTGTTGAACAAAGTCAAGAAGAAAATTGGAAAGTGGACCAACAAGTGGCTTTCTTCTAGGGGTAGAATCACCTTGGTAAAATCCATTCTTCAAGCTATTTCTATTTATGTTTCTTTAGTTTTGAATATCCCAAAGGCCGTTCTTTGAGAATTGGATCAAATCAGTCATCGTTTCCTTTGGAGTGGTACTAAGGAGAAAAGAAAATGGGCGAGATACTTTATGTCTTTCTAAGAGTGAAGAGGGGTTAGGATTTCGGTCTTCAATTAATAACAACAAAGCTTTAGCTGCTAAATTATATTGGAGGATGTTGCATAACCCCAATGCTCTTTGGCCCAATAATCTCTGTGCTAAATATACTAAGAATAAAAGTCTTCAAGACCTTGTTCACTATCAACTTCATACCAAAGGTTCTCCCATTTTAGCAGTTCTTAAGACTGGTGAGGATTTGATAAAGAAAAAATTATTTTGGATCATTCATAATGGTCAACATGCAAATTTTTGGACAGATTCTTGGGATGGTCAAAAGCCTTTGATAACTTAGTTTCTGATTGGAGGCCTTGGATGGAGGAGCTTCACCGAGCTAATTGGATAAAGGTGGCTAATTACTGTCGGTACCATCTTGGTAATTCAAAGGTTGGTAGATATTGGATCCCTATTGAGGACTGGCCTATTCAAATACCGAGAAAGGCAAAGACAAGATATCCAAGGCATCCTTCATATGATATCCCTCTCTTGGTCCCATGAAAAATATTGTTTTGGATGGAACAACACTACTAAGGGTGAGTATTCAGTTGCTCAAGGTTATTTGACCTTATGCCATAATAATCCCAACCATTCTTCTGACATATTTTCTCAATTGTGGGCTCAAAAACTTTGGCCTAAGGTGAGGTTCTTTAATTGGCTTTTATTGCATCGTAGGGTGCTTACTGGTGAGCAACTTATGAAGCGTGGTTTTCATGAGCAACTTATCAACCATATTTTTATTGAGTGTAATTTAGCATCTGAGCTATGGAGGAGAATGGCCACTTTACTTGGCTTACAATCGTCCAATTTTTTTACTTTTGAACAGCTTTGGAGGGATTTGCCTAATCAAGAGGGTGTTGATAATTTTATTAGGCATTTAGTTTGGATGGGTTCTACCATTCTTCTTTGGAATATTTGGAATGAAAGGAACAACCAAATTTTTAATCAATATAGGAAGGATATTCACTATATTTGGAAAAAGACCATAGCCAACTTAGTTGAATCAGTCCATCAACTCCTTAATCACCCCCAAAACTCCCACCAAAGATGAGAAACAATGGTGAAATTGTTCTATTGATCAACAATGCATTACATAGTTTTATAGTTCTTGAAAGAACTAAAAATAGACATGGTGGTTGAGAGAAATGCTCTTAAACTTATTACAACAAACTAACTTAAAGATAGCTCTTATCCTAACAACATGCTAATCTTGGACTATGGTCAAACATTAATTAACCAAGCCAAAACCTCAATGTATGCTAATCAAATTAACTAGAAATATGTAAATCAAAACATTAAACTAAAACTAAATACTAGGACTTAATACTTAGGACTAAGGAGGCAATGTTGAAAATATTCCAACATTCTCCCCCTTGATGCTAAAGATACTCATGCAAGATTTCTTTAAGCATCACAAAGTTGGAAGAAAATTTTTCTCTTACGTTTCCTCCAATCTTGAATCAAGAAATCAGAATTTACAAAATACTTATGGTGGCACTCCTTCCACTCTTTATGTGAGATTTCCTGCAAATGCTTGAGTGCCTTCTTTTGTTGATTAGCTCCCCCTTCAACAAAAGTATCTCCTCTTGTGGTTTTCAACAACCACTCTCTTACATCTTTATCATTATGGTCTTTAAACCATGCTCTCACATTTTGATATTATTTTACATATTCAACACTAAATAATACTCCACATGAGTATTTACAATTAATCATCTCACATAGATGATTATACCATACAACTCTTTCACATATTTTCACACAAAAAATCACAACAAATATGGCCATATAATGACCAACTACATATGCAACATAAAGTTGCTCCTCACACAAATATTCTCTCACAACAATGACTTTACAAGAATCCTTCTCCCAAGGAATTTTGAACACATCATTTTGATCCATGTGACCCAAGTTCTCCATCACTGTATTCTCTCCAAGAATATCCTTCATCAAAGTTGTCTCAATGAGACAATCACCTCTCAATAATGCCTTTGGAAGACATTCTCCTTTCTTTTCATGCCTGCTCACAAAAAACAAATCATTAATCATAAAAACATTACCTTTAGTATGAGTAGATTTGGTGCTTCCCATAAAGCTATTTTGTAGCAGTTCTCCTTCATTGTATGGTGCTTCAAGATCAACCATCAACTCTTCACTAATAGTTATCCTCCTTTGTTCAATCCATGTTGGTGTGTTGAAACACCATTCATTCAAGCAATCATACATAGTTGCCTTTTCAAGACAACTCTCTTTCTGCAATGTAGTCACTCCAAGCGAGTGATCTTCATCCATGAGTGTTTCCTTTGCCATTACGATAAGAAAATCAGCAATCTCATTTCCATTTTCTGTTTCTATCTCATTTTTCACATTCTTCTCCCCTTTTAGAGGAACTCTAACAATTTTATCTTCTCCTTGTTGGAGATCTTCATTTTCTCTTTCAAGAGAGCATACATCCATTCCAAGTGAATGGTCTTCAAGACAATGGTCTTCCATAAACATTGCTTCTCCATCAACATGCCAACAATTTTGGTTGATCCTATTATCTTCTTTATTCTCTTCCATGAGAATTGTAGATGCATTCTCCATGACGTATTCTTCAACAAATAGCTGATTTGGTGTCTTCTCCATAAGACACTCTTCTTCATATGTCTTCTTCATGAGACATTCTTCATCATACATCTCACCTTGGTGATCTTCAAGCAAGGAACACTCCAATGTGAGTGTTTCTCTTCATTTATCTTCAAATTCTTCTTCCTCTTTGCTATCAATGTGAATGCTTTCAAAGCATACCATTCCATTACAAGACATGTCTTCAATGATCTGTGTCTCACAATGACTCTCTCTGAGGAGAGCTATACAAGGATCCTTCACCTTCTCATCCTCTTCTCCATGAAGGGATTCCTCATCTTCATCTCTCTTATCTTCAAGAATTTCATCATCACTCTTTTCTTCAAACATGTCTTCCTCTTCAAGGAAGAATTCAACATCATAAGAATGTATGTCTTCATATGAGTCTTGAAAAGAATCTTCAAAAACTCCTTCAAAAGGATCTAATTCAAAAACTTCTTCAAGAAAGCAAGGCTCCTCCTTGCTTAAACAATCTTCTTGATTGTCACACATGATTTTATGGGTGTTCTCATCAAACCCATATGTATCTTGCAACACTTGCCATGCCATTGTAGCTGATCTACAATTGGCTATGAGAGGAAAAACACTCTTTTCCATTCCTCTCCTCAAATCCATAAGGGCTAAGCAATTTTGGTATTGCTGCTCTTTCTTCTCTCTTCTTTCATTTTCCTGGAGGCTGCTCCAATTTGAAGGTTCTTCATATCCTTCTTCTACAATGCTCCAAAGGTCTTTGGCCATCAATAAAGTTTTCATCCTTATGCTCCAATAAGCATAATCATCTCCATCGAATTTAGGCACAACAAAATCTTCATACATGGTTGCCATTCTGCAATCCACCATTCATCAATCTTCCACCTAGCTCTCAGCCACTACTTTCATGTAGACTTCTGATATACTTATCTAAAAATCCACTAAATTTTAGATCCAAATTCACACAAATGAGAAATATGTGATCAATTTACTTTTGCCCTTTCTAGATCTTAGAGTGTTTTTGAGACAACCTCAATGTTCTTCACATAAATCAATCCATATAACCCCAAAATTTTTGAAAATTAAACTCTGTATTCTTGAGACAATAATTTGAAAACCCTCTAAATTTTAGAAGAAAAATCACAAAGGTGAAAAATATGTGATCATTTACTTTTTCCCTTTTTATCACAATTTCGGATCTAGGATTGTTGAAGGAAAAATAAATATTCACATAAATAAATCAATACAGATCCCAATGATCTGAAATTTTGTCTGAATTATGATTTTATTGAAATAATATTTCTCCCAAAATTTGAGAAGCAAATACCTTGTATTCCACCTTATACAACCATTTTATTAAAAAACTAAAAAATGCTAATAAAATTAGTAAATTAGCTCCAAATCACCTGAAATTTTTAACAGCATCCTCTTGATACAATTATCTAACCCTAAAAATTTCATAATCAAATACCTCAGGATTCGTGAGATATTAATGATTTACTCGAGCTCTTCCTTGCAAATCTGTTGAGTGCTAGCCACTTGAGTTTCTCTGACAAAGTGTGTGTTTCAGATCTCTTCACACCACTCTCCACAGGTTTTGATCCATTTGAGCAAACTTTCTCTGATACCAAATGAGAAACAATGGTGAAATTGTTCTATTGATCAACAATGCATTACATAGTTTTATAGTTCTTGAAAGAACTAAAAATAGACATGGTGGTTGAGAGAAATCCTCTTAAACTTATTACAACAAACTAACTTAAAGATAGCTCTTATCCTAACAACATGCTAATCTTGGACTATGGTCAAACATTAATTAACCAAGCCAAAACCTCAATGTATGCTAATCAAATTAACTAGAAATATGTAAATCAAAACATTAAACTAAAACTAAATACTAGGACTTAATACTTAGGACTAAGGAGGCAATGTTGAAAATATTCCAACAAAAGATGGGATCAAGTGATGCAAAGATTGAATATTAAACCTTCTAAGGGCAACCAACTTAAATGGAATGTGAGTATTAGTAAGATGGATAGGACTAGAAATTGGCAACCTCCTCCTAAGAATTTTGGAAAAGTCAATACTGATGGAGCCTCTAGAGGGAACCCTGGAAAAGCTAGTGTGGGAGGAATTGGTAGACTTTCATATGGCTCCCTGGTTTTTACTTTTGCTGAGAATTTGGGTATTATTTCAAATAAACTTGTTGAGGGGTATGGTATCCTTAGAGGCCTTCAGGATGCTACTAAGGTTGGATGGGAAAAGGTGTTAGTTGAGTCTAACTCTTAACTTATGATTAATCTCTTGAAGACTCCTTCTAAGAATCATAAGGTGGATTGGAGAATAAAAAGAATTATTGAGAAGATTCGGTTAATCCATATGGGATTTTTTAAAGTTGATTACAATCATGTGGTCAGAGATCAAAACAAGAGTGCTAATGCTTTAGCTAATTGGGCTTTGGACAAAGGTGATATCTTACTTGTTATGGACACCCTCCTATATGGTGGGCTTCTAAAATTAGGGAAGCTCTTCTTTCTATCATTTCTTTGGATGGCTCCAGTTCGAAGGTACCTAGTTTCTTCTTGTTTTTTTTTTTTTTGCTTCTCTTTGGTTCATTCAGTTTTTTTTAGTTCCCTAGCTCTTTCTATTCTTTATTTTGTTTCCTCTGTTGATTCTTGCCTTAATAGTCTTCTGGTCTAGATAGGTCATTGTTTTGTTCATATTTTTTTTTCTTTTTTTTTCTTTGTTTTTTTTTGTTTAAGTTTTTTAAGGTGGGTGGGTTCTTTTGTCTTGTTTTGTTTTTGTGTTCTTTGTGTTGTTTTTTGTTCTTGTGTTTTTGTTGTTTTATTTTTATTTTTATGTTTTTTGTTATTGTTATTGTGTTTTTTCGTTCTTGTTCTTGGGTTTCTCTTTGTTTGTGTTATTTCGTGTTTTTATGTGTGAGTGTTTTCTATGTTTTTTGTTTTTGTTTATTGTCTGTTGTTGGTTGTTTTTTATTTTTATTTTTATTTTATTTATTTTATTTTTTAGGTTTTGGTTGTGTTTATTTTTCATTTTTTTGGGTTATGTCTTTGTAGTGTTCTGTTGTTGTTGTCTTGTTTATGTTTTGTTATGTGGTTCTTGTGTTTTTCTATGTGGTTTGTGTTGTGGTTTTTTTTATCTTATTGTGCATGTTTGGTTGTGCTTTTGTTTTTGACACACTCAAGGAGCATGTTTTTTTATTTTATTTTATTATTTTTGTTGTTATTTACTTATTTTTAAATTGGTTTTGTGTGTTTGTTTGCTCCTTGAGTATGTCAAAGGTGGTAGGCCAGGTCCGAGTCTTGGACGTTTTTGGTGGAATGGATACCCCTGCCTCCTTGGGTCTTACCCAAAACTGGCATCCCTTTTGGGATATTTTCCACAAAAAAAAAAAAAAAAAACTAGGGAGCCATCTAAAAGTCTACCAACTCCTCCCGCACTAGATTTTCTAGGGTTCCCTCTAGAGGCTCCATCGGTATTGACTTTTCCAAAATCCTTAGGAGGAGGTTGCCAATTTTTTGTTCTATCCATATTGCAATTACTCACATTCCATTTAAGTTGGTTGCTCTTAGAAGAGTTAATATTCAATATTTGCATCACTTGATACCATCTTTTGTGGGATTTTTGGGGGTGATTAAGGAGCTGATGGACTGATTCAACTAAGTTGGTAATGGTATTTTTCTAGATATAGTGAATATCCTTCCTTTCTTGATTAAAAATTTGGTTGTTTCTTTCATTTCAGATATTCCAAAGAAGAATGGTAGAACCCATCCAAACTAACTGCCTAATAAAATTATCAACACCCATTTGATTAGGCCAATCCCTCCAAATTTGTTCAAAAGTAAAAACATTGGAACACTGTAAGCCAAGTAAAGTGGCCATTCTTCTTCAAAGCTCAAATGTTAAAGTACACTCAATAAAAATATGGTCGATAGTTTCCATGTTAGCGTATGTTCTATTGTTATTACATTATTAGCATCTTGTTGTTATATGCTAACAATATTCGTTAGGCATTTGATTAGGTTGGGTTATTTGGGGTGCATTTATTATTCGTTAGATTCGCTTCTTATGGGCTAATTAGAGCCTAATGTAACCCTATATATTTACCTAATACAATGCTCTAATAGATTGGTTTTATTAACATGGTATCAGAGCCACGATATTCGAGGCTCTCATAGCCTCGTCGACTGGGTCGATTGACGTGGGTAGCGATATGCTAGATTTAGACTACTTTGAGTCTGACCAGTGTGGGAAATCCCTCTCGAACTCCAAAGTAGCGGCCAGATCTGGACCACTTGCCGACCGAACACGAGACAAGTCTGACGAGATCCTACAAGCTAGAGTGAAACCTAGATCTATCCTATGTGGACTCTAGGCTAAGTGAGAGAGTTGTGCGGTCCAACCGGATGACTGGCGGACTGATCTGGAGGGGACTGACATGGACTCAAACCACACACTAGGGGACCCTAGGTGATGTGACAAAATGCAATTATGATGCGTGACATGGACAGTTGGACGACTCTTAAAAAAGGACCCAAGACATGATAAGTACACGTGGACTAACTAGACCTGGACTACTAGATGCATCGACACCAGACTCAACTGCCGACACGACTGACCTGGATAGCTGCATATGTGGACAAAACCTTTAGACCTCGTGCATGTGACAAGTGAGATTTTTGGGTGGTATAGTCTTCCCCAAGGAAGACATCCTCTAAAGGGAGTATTTTTCCTTTTAAAACACTCAGGGTAACCCGCACAATACATGTGGGATATTTCATACCAGTGGACTTCCCATTTGTAGGTGATGCGACTGTGCAGTAGTCATCATGCTTTAAGGACATCGTTTTGCTTAAAATGTATCTGGATCCCAACCCTAAGCAAAGATATTGCTTGACCACGATGGCAACCACAACGATCAAATAGGAGATTGTTGAGAGGATCGATCTGGTGACGCAAATCAGAGGCGACAAAAGTTTTACGATTTGCGCTATTGGAGATCAATTCATTCACTCCTAAATTAGATGGTTTATTCATGGGAGGAGGCAATTTGCAATGGATCAGCATAACGCAGGCACATTCTGACGAAAAGTAATTTACGCAGTGGCAGCACAAAGAGCCCCGAAGAGATCGTTAACAATTTTTCATTGATTTCTACATAGCTGCTACGTGGAAGGATCGTGGATTTTGTGTTTTTGAAAGTTTTGCTCGCCATCATAGAAGAACACAATTGGCACCATCAGGCTTGGTGCATAGTGCCACCACCGCCCAATGAAGGAGAGCTCATCAGAGAAGGTGCCACGCTACCCAGTGGAAGCACTGTGCGATGACAGACAATTGGGCGTGCCCACCATTTAATAAGGAGATCTCATTTAATACTCGTTGAAGCCAGTGGCTCAGCTGGTTGACCACTGCTGCTAAGGTTCTTAGCAGAGGGAGGTACAAAGTTCATTTTTACTTCAACATGGTGGATTGGAGAATTAACCAATTAATTAATAATAATATTATTTTGTTTTTTAAAATCAATTTTATTGTTTATTTAATTGATTTATCAACAAAACATATTTTATTATTAATTAAATAGATCGATTAATTTAAAATTTTACAATTTAAACCTCAAAAGAAAAGGCTTCCTATATAACAAATTATTTTGTTTTCCTTATAATTAAGGGGGGAACCCTTAAGCAATTGCCTAAGAACCAGGGGGGATATTGTGCAATTTGCCTACGAGGCAAGCTTTGTAAGAGTCTTTTGAGGCATCATAGTTGCATTTTTTTGCACTAAGGGGGATTAATATTGTAATTTTTTTTACAAACCAGTGGAAAAAGCCTTTTGGAGCGCCCATTTTGCGCTTCCAAAAAATTTTGGACTCCCCGTCTCGTGACGGGGGAGGCACGCCAGGGGCGCTGCCCCTTGGAACCCCGTACAGGGGAGATATAATTTTTGCAAAACCAAAGGGGGAAGACTTATAAGGGTGCATTTTCGGCAGTTACCGACACCTTAGTCAAACTATTTTTTGCAAAATTTCATTGTAAAAGATGCATTTTCGGCAAAGACCGACACCTTAAGAATGGGTAGATCAAAGAAGAAACCTATCCCAAAACCAACTGATGATGTTGTTAAATCAGCTAAAAGCCCATACTTTTCCCCACACCTGGAAGGGATAGATTATTATGAAGATGGAACATTTATTACACTAAGGAGTGGTGTAAATGCCATAATCAATGATTTTGCATCTTGTGGAGACATACAGAAAAATGGTGTTCTAATCCCTATTGGTGCTATAATGGGAATATTCTTGTCATTTTATGCTCTTGAAAAAGCATAGCAAAAAAGGGACATTAGTGAGGAAACAGAGGTCATGGCCAATGCTTGTTGTGATACAAGTGACCTCATGCCTATGATGGAAGATATCAGTTGTAGCACAGGTGATCTCATCATAGTAGCAAATTTTGCTTGTGACACTAGTGACTTAAAAACTGAACCTCCTAAAAATGAACTCCATAATCTCATCAATAGTGACAAATGCCATATTGTTAAAAGCATTGATGAAGATGATGAAATTGGGTGTTTTGAAAAACACACCAAAGGATTTGGTTCCAAAATAATGAAGAAAATGGGATTCAATGGTGAGAGATTAGGTAAATAGGAACAAGGCATTAAAACTCCTATAATGCTAAATGTCAGGGCAAAGAATGAAGGCCTTGGCTATACTAGACATGCAAGTACCAGTAATTATATGTTTGTAAAACCTAAATCTCCTACAACTCCTAAAAAGCATTGTTGCAGTCACTGTGGGAAAACAGGACATGTTGCAGCTAAGTGTTGGAAATTACATCCTTGCGATTTATGTGGATGTACGAATCACTCTTCTTCCAGTTGTTGGTACAAAGTGAAAATGGCCAACAAGGTTCATATAGATTGTGGATGGACAAATTTCACACAATGGACCATGATGAAAGAAATGTTGTATGGCTTCTACTGAAAAGATAAAACCTATGTTAGACCGCGAGGCAAATCCAGTGACAGACCTAGTGGCAGTCCCAAAGATAATGACCTAGAGACAGACCTAAAGACAGACCCAGAGACAAAGTTCTAGAGGCAGATCCAGATTCACAGGCAAATACCAAGATAGACCCAGAGGTCCAATTCCAGAGGTATGCTTAGAGCCAGAGCCAGAGCCATGAGCCAGAGCCAGAGCCGAAGAAAAAGCACGAGCCACCATTCTTTCATTTCACTTCTTCTCCTTCTTCTTCACTGTATTGGGGCAGTTATATACTTTACCCAAATATGTTGTATGTGGGGATGATAGTGTAGCTAGTAGTTATACTATTACCCAAATAATGTAATAAGGGGGGATGTTAGCGTATGTTCTATTGTTATTACATTATTAGCATATTTTTGTTATATGCTAACAATATTTGTTAGGCATTTTATTAGGTTGGGTTATTTGGGGTGCATTTGTTATTCGTTAGATCCGCTTCTTATGGGCTAATTAGAGCCTAATGTAACCCTATATATTTACCTAATACAATTCTCTAATTGATTGGTTTTATTAACATTCCATATACTCTCCACACATTTCACATCTAAAAGGGCCATGAAAACCACACTTCATAAGATGCTCCCCAGTAAGCATCCTGGATGCAATAAAAGCTAAATAAAGAACCTCACCTTAGGCTAGAGATTTTGAGCCCACAACTGAGAAAATATGTTAGATGATTGGTTGGGATTATTATGGCATAAGGCCAAATAACCTTGAGCAACTAAATATATTTATCATGGGACCAAGAGAGAGATATCATATGAAGGATGCACTGTATATCTTGTCTTTACCTTTCTGGGATTTGAATAATCCAATACTCAATAGAGATCCAATATCTACCAACATATGAATTACCAGTACTGAAATTAATTATCCACCTTTATCTAGTTAGCTCGGTGAAACCCCTCCATCAAAGGCCTCCAATCAGGAAACTGAGTTATCAAAGGCTTGTGACCATTCCAAGAATCCATCCAAAAATTTACCTGTTGACCATTATGAATGATCCAAAATATTTTTTTCTTTATAAAATACTCACTAGTATTAAGAACTTCTAAAATGGGAGAACCTTTGGAAGGCAATTGATAGCGAACAAGGTCTTCAAGAATTTTTTTCTTAGCATATTTAGCACGAAGATTCTTGGCCCAAAGAGCATTAGGATTATACAAAATCCTCCAATATAATTTAGTAGCTAAAGCTTTGTTGTTATTAATAGCAGACCAGAATCCTAATCCCCCTTCATTCTTAGAAAGACATAAAGTGTCCCGTTTTACCAAGGCCCATTTTATTTTCTCCTTAGTACCACTCCAAAGGAACCGATGATTGATTTGATCTAGTTATCGAAGAATAGCCTTTGAAATATTCAACACATTAGAAACATAAATAGGAATAGCCTAAAGGACTAATTTTACCAAGGCGATTCTACCCCCAGAAGAAAGCCACCTATTTGGTCCACTTTCCAATTTTATTCTTGAATTTGTCCAACAACCAATTCCAATATTTTTTTGTCTTTGAATATTCATGGGAATACCTAAATAAGTGATTGTAAGGGAAGTCTTATTATATCTTAATTTGTCCAAGACCATGAATTCCTGTCTGGTAGAGCAATGAAAGAAATGACTTTAGATTTGTCTTCATTGATCAATTGCCCGATAGCCTTAGAAAAATAGCTAATGATTTGCTTAACAGTAGAAGCTTCCTTAACTGTATCTTTACCTAAAAGAGTAGAGTCATCAACAAATTGAAAATGAGAGATAGGTCTAGATCCATGAGCAATGGTAACTCCCTCAAGGGTTTTGTCTTCTCTCTTTTTGGTTATAGCCTTAACCTAATAATTCAACAATAATGATGAATAAATAAGGGGATAGGGGGTCAGCTTGCTTAATACCTCTGGAAGCTAGGAACAACTGAGAAGGCATACCATTGATAAGAACTAAGTAGGAAACTGAAGAGATACATCCCATAATCCAATCCATCCAATATTGAGAGAAACCAAATTATGTCAAAACTTTGATAAGGAAGTGCCAATCCACTCTATCATAAGCTTTGGATAAGTCTAACCGAATGAAAATGGAAGGATTTTTGCATATCCATGGAATGGATGGCTTCTTGAGCAAGAACTATCTCATCAACTATTTGATGCCCTTCCACATAATCCCCTTGTTCAGGGGAAATAATATTATGCAAAAGAGACTTCAATCTTTCTTCCATGATCTTAGGAATGATTTTGAGAAGAACATTACATAAAGCAATAGGTCTAAATGTTGAGATATTTTCAACCTCTTGATATTTTGGAGCAAGAGTAATATAAGTTCTATTGATAACCTTCAAAATTTATTTGGCTTTCCTAGCTTCTTCCACCACCTCTAATAAATCAACATGAAGGATATCCCGAAACTCTTGGTAGAACTCAATGGAAAAACCATCAGGACCAAGGGTTTTTCCTTTTTGCATTTTAAAAACTACCTATTGAAGCTCATTGATAGTAACAAGAGTAGTCAAAATAGTGTTCTCCTCCTCAGAAGTGATAAGAGAAGGGATTGTTTTAAGAAAATTTTATTAAGAAACTGAGTCAAGAGGAGTTGTAGTAAAAATATTAGAAAAGTAATTGACAACAATAGAGTTCATACCATCCCAAGTTTAGGCAACATCTCCAAAATATGATTTCAGGTAAGAAATAAAGTTGTGACATATTTGAGCTAGAAGATATTTGTGGAAGAAATTTGTGTTTTGATCACCTTCTTTAAGCCATTGAATTCTAGATTTTTGCTTCCATAAGAGTTATCTTTTTTCCCATTTCTCTAACTGAGTTGTGAGTTTAATTCCATATGCACTTATACTCTCTGTGAGGCCATCGAAACAGATTTTCTTATTCAAAATTTCAAGTTGAACAATAACTTCATATTTTTTTTATGAACATCCCCAAACTCCTTCCAGTTCCAAGTCTTGATTTTGGATTTAATGTATTGCAATATTTTGGCAAAACTAAAAATCTTAGTCCCATACCTAGGTTTACCTTCATTCCACCATTGTTGCACTCAAGGTATAAAGGAATTATATCTAAGCCACATTAACTGAAATCTAAAAGGAGAGAAACTCAAATTGGTTTTCCACATTTCCACCATGACAGGCCAGTGATCTGAACCAACATTATTAAGAGTCTTCACTTTAGGAATGTGACCATAGATTAAGAAAATGTCAAAGAGTAAGAACCTATCCAATATCTCCATTATAAAATCTAAGCCTTACCTTCTATTAGACCAATTCATAAGGCCATTATATAGTTGGATGTCCAAAAGATGGAGGTTTATAATATATTCTCTCATGAGGTTAGTGCTCTTGTCCAAATTTATATTTCCCTCTATTTTCTCATCTAGAGAGAGGATGGTATTGAAATCTCCTCCGATAAAAATCCAAGCTTCAAAAAAGTGAGAGATAATATAAGTAATATTCTTCCACTATTTTATTTTTTCCTCCAAATTATTCAGAGCATAAACAGTAATGTAGAGCATACTTTGGTTGGAATGTCTACTTTGAATAACTATAGCCAAAATATCCCAATTGCCAACCATATGGTGAATAACTACATATTTTGGGTCCCAAAAGCAAGAAATGCCACTAGAAGTCCCTTGGGAACTGAGGGAACCCACTTTTCTAGCTCGCCAAATTTTACTAGAAATTGATTCCATATCTTCTAATAACAACTTTGTTTCTTGAAGGATAACAATATGTGGATGATTTATCTGAATCATTCTTCTAATTTCAATTTGTTTTGAAATACTCCATTTGAGTCCTCTAGTATTCCAAGTGATGATCTTCATTAATACCAAGGCTAAAAAATTTGGTAAGGGAATTAATCTTACCTTCCTCTACACGCTTTTAACCTTCCTTTACCATATGATATTGATTAGTCTTGCGACTTGCATTTTTATTAGAATCCATCTTTAGTTTTTTTCCTATTTCTTGACTTACTCTAATTGAATCTGAGATGGCTTATAGCCTTGAAGAATGCTTGTACATAGTCAAAATGTTACCAGAAGGTTCAATAGAGTCTATATTGGGACCTGTATTATTTGAAGTTTTAACATTTAAAATATTGTTTTTCTTGTGAATATTTTATCCCTTTTTATCTGTTGAAAACCTTTGATTTGTTGGTTTATCTATGTGTTCTTCCCTTTATATTTAAATTGTGTTTCTAATATTTATGTTTCCATTATTTCCTCTTCCTCACTTGGGACCTCATTTGTGGAAAGAATTTCAAATATATTAGGAGATAAATTTGATTGATCCTTCATAAACAATTTTTTTTAGTGTTCTTCTTCTTAGGCAATTTGAAACTTGCTGAATTTATATCTTCTTTATTTTGATCTGGAATTTTATTTGGGCAAACACTAGCCAAATGACCATATTCATGGTAAATTCTATAATAAAAGAAATGTTCTCATAGTCCACTACTTGCTCCTATTTGTCCTCCCCAAATTCTAAAGTGATATTTTTAGGTAGGGGTTTACCAAAATCCATTAAAACACAAATTCAAGCATAAATAATATGTTCAAAATTTTTAGTATAATTAGCAGTCATCATAGATGATACTAAAAAGTTTCCAATTGAAGAAAAAATAGTTGGATTCCAGAATGCAATTGGGAGGCCAAAAAGTCTAACCCACATGATACTTGTAGAAGGCATCTCTTATTCAACTTTAAATATAGTACGCCAAGGCTTAATGAAAAGTCATGCCCTTCCAAAGAACCAGGGACCCCCTTGAAAATTTTTCTCTCTATCCTAATTATTAGCAAATAAAGCAAGAAAACAACCATTTGGATAAATAGATATTTGTAACTCACCTTTAGTTTTATAGCTTTTTACAGCCCAAACTTTGAAAGCAGATAGGCTCGGATGAAAACCCATGAAACAACAAATTAGTCCTCTTTTTTTTAGATCTTCAATGCCAATCTGAATGTTGCCCATATCAAGCTTAACAATAGGAGTTCCATCAGCTTCTTTAAGACATATTGAATCCATTTTCCTAGGATCAATATTAGGTATTCTTAGAGGTTTACGAGAAGCCCTAAGATTAATATTAGCATTAGGCTAAGGCTATCCACCATGAAGGGCATCCCTAAAATTCATTTTTGGGTCTAATTATTTAAAATTCTTACCCTTGATAGGGGTTTCCATAGTAAATTTATTTTGTGTGTGCACCTTAGCACCAAATTCACTTGAGATCTGAGTCATTTTTTGATTAGATACTGGAAACTTATTTTGTGATCTCTTTAATCCATGCCTTATACATCGTGGAAAGGTATGATTTTCACTTTTCTTTTTTGTAGCAAATTGAAAGCCATTATCACTCAAATTCATAGCATGAAGATCTATTGAAAGATATATTTATAACCAATATTGGATCCCCTATTGTATTTCCTGCTAAAATATTGAGTAAAAACCATAAAATTATTGGCTGCTACGGCCTATAGGCCTCAAAAACCAACCTATGGAGTTGCTTGCACTTAACCTATATGAAACCCTCGCATAGTTGCTTGCCAAAAATATTATTCGTACATAGGGATGTGCTAGAATATGTGTTGCTCCAAATGATATAAATATTGGTGGAGACATTCTAGGGTTTTTCAGGCATCTACCCTCAAATTTTTAGCTCAATCCAAGTCCAGATGAGTGAAATATATCCGAAACAAGTTTGGCATTTTGGGCAGTCCTACAAAAAATGCCCCTGACAAATTTTCCTCTATTTTTCCAAGAACTTTTGATATTTCACCAAATTTACTTGTTTACCTTACAAACAACATCAAATTGCTTTGTGCACCTTACAAAAACCTTTCAATTTACTCTTTTTTTCTAAACACACCAAATCGCTTTGATCAACTATCAAATGACTTTTAAATTTTCTTTTGTAAGAATTAGTTTGTAGAAATTATAATTTATATTTATTATAGCATAGGATAAAATCATTTGCATAATATCTAAAGGAAACTTCACATTTCTTCATCTTTGTAAGTTGAGACAAATATTGATTTGTCTCATACATAAGGCTCTAAAAGACAACTGGTTATAATTGTAATGGGCATATCTTGATCAATATATATAGATTTATGATCAATAAAATATTATAATAGGGATTGTGTTGGAAATATTAAAGTATTGTGTTGTCATTGATGTCAAAAGATGCATAAGGTAGAAATATTTTATGTTCAAGGTTTGATGAAGTTACAAGGTTGGAAAAAGAAAAGAAGGCAAATATGTTAAGGAGTATAATATTTAAATATTATAAAGAGGATTTAAAAAGGACAAATGGACCAAGGTGTAAAGGACAAGAGGAGAAAATATTTAAATGCAATGGACCAAGGTTTACAAGACAAGAGGAAAAAGTATTAAATACAAATGGACCAAGGTTTTAAAATAAATATTATAATATTTTTAAATATTATAATGCAAAATTTCAAAAAGGAGGATGGCACCAAAATGCATGTAGAGGAAATAAATTTGAATTATTTCTAGCACCGATGTAGTCCAAGGTAAAGGGAGGAAATATTGTTTCTAGCATTGATGTAGTCCAAGGCAAAGGAGGGCACATGTATTTATACCCAAGGTTTTAACTTAGGAAATCACCACTCGAATTGCATCGATTCCCATTTGTGGAGTGAGAGAGCGAACAATAAAGACAATGAATTTTTTGAGGCACAAGGTTTAGAAGATATTCGTGGAATCATTGATTGACGTCACACCTACTAGCGCAGCGTAGTTGATCATTGGTTGTGTGTTAAGAGCACTGGGTAGAGAGAGATCTTGGGATCGAGTTCCCTCGATGATGGTTTTGGGTAGAAGAGCTTTCACTGTTTCAAGGTAGAGTTGAGTTAAATCATGCGGGCCACCTTTTTGTGTCATCAAGCTGTGATAGCATAACCGATCGTTGAGCACTTTGGAGAGCATTTTCCTGCGCGTTGATAGAGTCTGAATCATGACAACATAAAAGGTATTTGGTTTTTTTTTAGCATACAAATTAGAAGGATAAATTTTGATTAATTTAATTTTTGCAAGGTGTAAAGGTGGTTGGGTAGCAAGTTGTTCTAAGAGCTTTGTTAGAGTAAAGTTCCATTAAAAAATGTGTGTCTAGGAGATATAAGGGTTGGGCAAGTATTTTAGAATTGTTGAAAGTTTAGAAGGGAGTCATAAGGTGTAATATTTTTTATTTTATTTTTGTAATGCATGCATGAAATAAATTAACATTAAGAAGTTTTGGGTATTGTATGAAGATTGAAATATTGCATTATTAGAAAGGAGAGAAAAATGTGTACTTGTGATCATTGTATTTTGTAATTCATGCACATAATAAGAAAAGGGTTTAAGGGTTCTACAAGTTATATTTTGTGAAACCAAAAGGAAATAATAGAGTATTATTTTCAAGTTTTACTATGCACATATTTTGAGAAGGTTTTTCATGTGGATGATTTGAAAAGTTATTTTACTATTTAATCCTTGAAGTGGCACAAGAAAGATAAGTTGTTTTGAGATAGGTTTTCGTGGGCACATCTTCATCAAAGCAAGTTAAGAGGTATGGTGATACTATTCCTTATTTAAGGTGTTTAGTTGAGCAAATATTTTTGAATCATAAGGTGGAGAAATAAGGATTATCTATGTGCATTGTTGGAAATATATGTGCTAGGGTTTGTGAAAAAGTTATGCTTCATTGTTGAATGAGATTGAAATACATGTGCTAGGGTTGAGAGCAAGTTTTGTGCATGATCTTGATTGATATTGGGATAAGCTTGCAAAGGTCAAAAACATATTTGTGAAGTAATTTGTGCATTGAATTTGAGTGATATTTTGAAAGAACATATTGTGAAATAATATTGCATATCATTTTCTATGTTCTTGAACAAGAAAACTAAGTAGAATATGTTTGAAGTACTTTTATCAAAGCAAGTGTTATGAGCAGTGTTGAGAAAGTGTTATGAGTAGTGTTGAGCAAGTGTTATGAGAAGTTTTGAGAAAGTGTTATGAACAGTGTTGAGAATGTGTTATGAGTAGTGTTGAGCATGTGTTAGAGTAGAGTTGAGCAAAGACAGTAAGTAGATTTAAGTAGGGTGTGTGAGCATGTTTGAGACAAACTTGTGCAGGATATGTGAGCAAGTTTGAGGTAAACTTGTGAGAAGGTGTAAGACAGATCAGTATAGGTTGATGAGCAGAAAGGAGAGGTGTCTCCTATGTATAGAGATCCATGAACTAGACATGAGGGGATAGAGTTCTCCTATGGATAGAGATACAAAAACTTGAGCATAGGGGATTGGTGTCTCATTTGGATAGAGGTCCATAAAAATTGTAATAGGGATTTAGTTTCTAAGAAATTTGTTGAGAAAATTTATAAGAAATATTTTCTCCATGGACATAGCCCACATTGGGTGAACCACGTTAAATTTATGTCTCTCATTGTGTGTGATGATATGTGCATTGCTTTGCTACTGCTATTGATGATATTGGTTAACACTATTTTGGAAATATATTGCAATTGATAACATTGGATAATATTATTTTGGAAATAAAAACAAAAGTTATCTTATACTGTTCACATCCCCTCTCAGTATAAGCTTGTGTTATTTAATTGGTATCAGAGCGGGTTCCTTCGAAGAAGTCTAATAGCTTGAAGCAAGATATTACAAGAACACACAATGGCCACTAAAATGATAGAAGTTTCTCCTATGGTTGAAATCAACAAAAGAGACTCAGAATTGGATGACATAGAGAAGGAATTTACTGCTACTCTAGTTGTATTGGAAGTTCAAATTCAAAAGGATGAAGAAACAAAGACAAGGTTTCTACAAGACCTCAATGACTTAAAAGTTAAAGTTGAAGAGGCAAGAAAAATTGAAGAAGTAATGATTGAGAAATTAAAGGCAAAATATTTAGAATGTGAAAATTTGGAAAATGAGATTGTCTCTCTAAGAAAGGAAGTTGAAAAATCTAAAAGGAAGTCACAACAAGACATAAGGATACAAAAGGGGGAATCAAGCTCAACAGGGACATCAAAGAAAACAACCGGTAAAGAATCCATGACCTATGTTGATATACTAAAAAGGAGTAAAGGCACCAAGGAGGAAGAGAGCAAATAATCATCATGGACAAAAGTCAATCACAAAAGCAAACCATATCATCCAAGGAAATCAAATAGGTTTCAATACTTCTTCCATGGTTATTGTTTCTCATGTAATAAATATGGTCATAAAGTTGTACATTGCATGATCAATATGAAAAATGATGTTAGAAATTTTAATTCATTTGCACCTCTCATGGATAACAACATCATATGTTTCAAATGCAATAATTTTGGGCATAAGGCCAAATGGTGTAAATCAGTGTTTCTTGAATCAAGCAAAAAGAAGGAGGATCAAAAGATTCAAAAGGACACAACCTCAAAAGTTTAGAAAAAGAAAGAAGAACAAGAAAAATAAAAGTCAATGTTAGTATAGAAAATTCTTCATATACAAGATGAGCGAAATCATATTGATAGTGGTTGTTCAAGCCATATGACATGTGAAAAAATTAATTTTCTCTCTCTTAAAGACATCAATGGAGGATCAGTAAAATTTTGTGATAATGCTTCAGCTAAAATTGTTGAAAAAGGGACTTTGAGTTTAGATAATGGAAAATTGAAAATAGAAAATGTGTTGTATGTTAAGGGATTGAAGCACAATTTGTGCGATCTCGGGGAGCACGCACCATAAATCTGCTTGTAATAAAATAATTGTTATATCAAATGGAACAAAAGGCACAAAGCAATATGCGTAGCTCAAAAATAAAAATAAAAAATAAAGATCCTCTTTTTATTAATTTCAACAATGCATCCGATTACATATTCGTCCCTCTAAGGGATACTCAATTTTTGATATAATCAATTACAAGAGGGACACATGGTGGATAAATACCCTTGCAAAGGGGGGGTTGCACTTCTGCAGGCTTCTCGATTTTGTACATGAAATTATTTAAGGGCTCACAGATGCCTCCTCCTTATTTCGTCTAGGAGGGATCCCGTGCTCTGAATGTCTTGGATGGTCCTGTAAACCTATAGATCTGCATACACGAAAACAAAAGAGCACACTTAGTAGTCCGGGCTGCCTCCCTGGATGAGCCTGTTAGTGTCAAATATGATAAGAAAGACAGTGAAACATAATATGACTAAATGCAATAATACTAATAAAAAATATGGGCATATCTTAGGGAACAATAAGGTAAATGCATACAGTAAATTAGATCTATACTAGAAATAAATGCTGAAGTAGAAAGCAATCGAATCTAATTATAAAATAAGAAAACTAATTTCAAAACCCTAAGTTATGCTCATGGGCCACTATCTGAGACAACGGCCATGAAATAGACCTTCCTCCTCACGATACAAGGGCTGTAGCACTAGGTTCTCTGCTCAAATTGATGTTCAAGGGTCATTGGATGTGTCAAATACATAGAATGATGATGAATGATAATGGATGTGAATAGTGGCTGCATAGTCTCTCCTCAAATGGATAGCACTTCGTTGCTCATCAAGAGTACGTAGAGTCACTCTCCAATATTATAGGGCTTCGCTGCATAAACTTTGAAAGTCATGGATCTCCTTTTGCTCTTTGTGGGAGAGTCCATATGTAGACTTACCTCTGTTCTAGATCTATAACTTAGCTTCCTGGAGAAGCTTAAATCCAAATATCATGCGACTGACTGTCTCGGGTGGAAAGCATCAATCATAAACTAGCATTGAAGGGGCAGTTAGGAGGAAATCAGGTAGTTTCTCACCAAAATCCATCTAAAAATAATACAAAGTGCAATCATACTATATGATCTAGGCCCGTATTCATGTCCAGATTATACATGGTGCTAGCTAGTATTAGGTTCAGTGGCTAGGTGTGGTCACTGTAGTCTTCAGTGGCCAAATGTGGTGGTTGCTTTTCTTGAGAGTGGCTAGGCCTGGATGGGCTAGAACTACCATTTTGAGTGGTTAGAACCACTAATATCTCTTGGAAATATCCAAGAGGATTCATATGGTATGTGAATATTTCCATATGGGTAGTCTCCTAAACATGATGTATTTTAGGTGTCCATAGATACCCCTTTTTGGGATGCATTGTGGGAAAACACAACATGGAGCAAAAATAGACCACCTAGGATCACATTGTAGGTTGGATGATGATCATTGATATGATCAACATTGGATGCCTCAGTCATGCAGGAGGTGCACATCTTAGAATCATTGCTTCCAACAGGATGAAAGGCTTAAATTTGTGGAAGTTTGCTCTCATTCATCAGGCGATTGGGTAGCTTTAGTACTACTATAGGTCCAAAAGTAGGAGATCTACAAACTTAACTATCATTTTTGCTTTTTGCCCTAGCAAAGGGTAAGCTTATGATAGTTGTTGGTAATGATTCATAAGATGAATGCAATTCGACATGATTGAGTGATCTTTTGTTGACTTTGATTATGATTGTTGAAAATTTTGACTACCCCCTCAAGCGACGAGTCGATGAGGAAATGGATTTAATAAAGCGATGAGTCACTTGAAAAAAATGAATGGTTTGGACCTCCTTAGAGGGTTTCTTTTGTTGTTATAGAGTTTTTCCCATCCAGGTGTGATTTCAACCATTTTTGGTAATCGTACATCCCTATCCCTTGGGGTGATCCGACCGTAATGGCCTTCTTAAGGAATTAAGATGTTAGCAATTCTATTTAAACCTATGTTAAATCACTATTTTCTATAGGATAAATGAGATGGATCCTCACTCCCATGGGGCAGTTCGATTGTTATGACCTTCTTTGGGTTTGAAGTGAAGCGTATCAATTCGACCATAACTATTTTTCCCCAAGTGGCCTTATGGTAATGTGCTCATCTTACCGAGTTACATGGAGCGCTAGTTGCTGTAATCGCCAAGTGTATAGAGAAAATAATATATTATGAGGCTCAATTTGGATTTTGTTGTTTATTTGATTTTGTGTTTGTGTTAATCTAATTTTTATGATGTTTTTGGCTTTTGATATATGTAATGTTTTTTGTTTTTGTGCATATTTTGGTCGTTTTGGACCACTAGGTATGCTTGATGACCCATTTGAGGCACTTTGCAATGAGAAATTGAGTAAATTTCTTCTTACTTGTTAGTCGCTGTCAGGTCTTGTGACCACTGTTGGAACCGATTCTTGCATCCGTAGGAAATCAATTGTCATGCTACAAGAATCCATTTGAAACCAACGAGCTATTACAGGCTCTGGTCGACCTGCCTCATGTTCTGCTAAACCCGAATATTGCTAAAGAAGATGACAGAATGGGTAAGGAAACCCCAACGACAATTCTTTAATTAAACTTCTAATTTGCACGCTCCAGATTTATATTAAACTATAAGTATTTTTATTAAAATGACCAAGCATGAAAATAACCAATTGTTATGCCTTATGTAGACCGGTGCCTAGATTCATTGGGCTGTTATAGCAATTTAACAACAATTTTAATATGAAATAGAGAGAAGGGGAGAAGAAAATTGGCGTTCTTAATCTCATTCGAATATCGTAATAAAATCAAGAGTTAACCAATGAAAGAAACGTATATAATGCGTTCAAATAATGTAACCCATTATACAGATACACACAATACTAAGACAAAGAAATGATAGGAATAAAACCCAGAATTGTATTGATTTCATAAAATATTACATGCAGAGTGGGCGGGATGCCTTTTAACTCTATTTTTTTAAAAGAAATACATCAATACAATGAAGAGGACTCTGTTCAAATAATGTAACAGGTCTCTCCAACTCTCCTTGTTCCAATATGGTAATAGAAGAATCTCTGAATCCTAGGCTCAATAAGACTGGAAATATTCTCAGCTTCTTGAACGCTTTCCTATCATACAATCCTGCACAGCAAGGGGAGGAAGAAAGAATGAATAAAATAAAATAGACACAAAGAAATACAACAACACAACTAACAGGGCACTCAAGTATACCTCTTAGCAAAAATGCTATTCTCTAATTGCTTGATGCAGAATCCAGACCTACCTGCTTCCTTTTATAGTTGTTGGTTCTTGATTCTGTTATTCTTGGTTGAATTTTGGTTGTACACTTGGCATCATCTGATTGAATTTCCAAAATTGGTGCTATCCAGTTGGCTTTGAGGTTTTGACTATGCTCCTTTCTTTGACTTGTTCAAACAAATTCCTACTAAACTGGTGATTTAAGTATGAGGAGAACTTTGATCTGATTCAGCTACTTCTTGGTGCGTTTAGCTACTGCTTTCCGAATTGGCCTCTTTTGAGTTGCCTTTCCTTGATCCTTTGACCCTTTAACTGCCCCAGAGATGTCTCCTATTATTGCAGCTATCTGTGGTGCAGAATCTACTTTTTGTTGAGTGTAGGTATTGACCTTTTTCCCTTTAAACTCCTTTGCAACCCTTTAATATGCTCATCAATCAACCTCCATATTTTTGTGTCAAAAGTGGCTGCAATCCTGAGCATATTCATTTCTTGCAGAATTCTGTTTTTTTGTATAACAATAACAGGCATGTTTCTGTCATACTGAAGTAGTAAGGCTTCTATAGCATTCACCATGAGTGTAGTTTGTTTAATCATCTCCTCCTCATCACCTTGTTCACAGTCAAATCTCTCAAGGGTTTCTTTGAATATTCCTTCTATGTCTGATGCTTCCAGGCATTGATCTAAGGATAGGCCAATATCTATTAGTTTATCTGTAGCATCCTTTATCAGATCATTCATCTCAGTCACAGAATTTGTCCATTTTTCTTGGTTTGATCCAAACAGGGCTGCTTTGAAAAATTCAAAATTGATTTGAATTTTATTGCCTTCAGGTGTTGTTATTTCTTGTCCTTGCAGTTCTTCAAAATGATCCCCTATGTAGTCTAGGGTTGGGTGAATGAATTTAAAATATTTTTCTCTTTCCTGCATCAAGGTCATGATTTCTTGAGCAGTTATTTGAATCACCCTTATTTGCTTGAACATTTCAGTAAAACCTTTGGCCTGAGCTTTTATTCTTTTGTACATGTCCTTTTTCATTACATTCAAATAATATACATGATCTTGAACCTTGGTTACTACAGGGGGTTGGGCAATTGAAGCATCTTTCTTATTTAATTCTTCTTGTTGCTTACTTATCACAACTTTTAATTCTACTTTTTCTTTTTCTTCTTGGTCCAATTGTTTTTTGAGTGCTTCAATATTTTCAACAAATTGATCAATGGCTTGAGCATTCACTATTTTGACAAGTTTTGCTATATCTGCGTCTTTACCCAGTACTGATGATCCACCTGTTTCTTCATTGGTATTGAAAACTAGTGGGTCTTGTAGGGGAGGGAGATTAATCTCAGCAATATCTGACATAGTTGTCCTCAACTCTACTTTTTCTGAAGATTGTTCTTCTGCATTTCCCATCCCTGCTACTAACTGTAACTCTTTTTCATCTGTAACAATGAAGGTAGCCTGCTCATCTATCCTTTCCAAAACAACCTTGGCAACTGGTAAAGACAATCTGGGCTTCTTTGCTTCTACTGGAGTTATTTCTGTTTGACTCTTCACTAAGTAACTTCGAAAAAGGCCACCTAGTCCACCAGTTTTCCTAGGATTCATTTGTATTACTAAGGGAATTTTGATCTCTTGTCCCTTTATGTTTATAGAGGTAGGGACGGCCATGGGTGCCAATTTCTTCACACTGGTTACAGCTAGCACATTATCAGATATGGGAACTACAACTTGCTCTGTAGGTGATGCTTTTTGAGAAGAGGAAGTTACTATTTCTTTACCTTTATCTGTACAGGTCTGTTGAGGAACTTCTTTTGGTGTTGCTTCTATTATGAGTTGGTCATTCACTGGGAGTTTAACCTATTGTTCTACTACATCAACAGTTCTAACAGTGACCTCCATTAAGTCTATGTCTTGCTCCTCTATCAATTCTAGCAAAGGGTCTTCTTTAATTGTTGGGTCTGTCCTTGGCATAACAGGTGTTGTAGTATCTACTAAAATTTCTTGAAGCCTTCTTAGTTCTGTTGGGTAGTCATAGGCTTCACAAACCTGTGTGCTACCTCTCTTTCCTGGAGGGAAATTATCCCATACTATCTGTAAATCTGATCTTTGCTCTATAGCTTCTAATAAGCTCTCTTCAAAAGCATCTTCTCGGTGCTTGATTCGAGCATACTCTCTCTTCTCCATCATCTTGTTGTAAGTTCCTTTTGGGTCATAAAACCTCCATGACACTTCATCGAATCCCATATTGTCCAATTCAAACATTCCCTTGAGTAGGGAAGGATATCCAACAAATACATAATCCCCAAAATGGCAGGGAACATCAAGCCAGGGGACTTTTCCATGCTTCTTAACCAGTCTCATTTTAGCCTCTTCTACCACTTGTCTGCATAATTCTAGGGCTGCTATGGACAATGGGCAGTATTGGGGTAACACCTTAGGAGGGATTTTAGCTCCATATAATCTGATGTAAGTAAAACCCTCTATGAAGAAGAAATCTCCTATCTCCTTTTCTTTAATGAATGCTCTTACCCCTAGCCCTAATCTTTCTGGAATTAGCCCAGTTAAGGCCCAATGGATTTCTACCAGGAAGCGATCACAAAACCAGCCCATGTGAGTTCATCCTTCATGAAGTCTCCAGAAGCTATTTTGTACATAGGGGCTATCTATGGCTTTTAATCTCTTACGGGCTTCTTCCCCCAATTGGCCCGCTATTAAGTGAGTGAGAAAAGAATATTATGAAAAGTGAGGCATCTCCTGCCTCTGTTCAAAAATTGCTCTCTTTAGTTCTACCATTTCTCTATGTATTTGTGAGCTCAATTCCAGTTCCTAGGCATAGATAGGGGTGTTATGTCCTCTATTACATTGTGCAGCTAAATACAAAACCCTTTTTGTTATTCTACTCATATCTTGTACTCCCAATACTATGTTTATCATGTCACAAAAGTCTTGTACCCAGGGTTTAAAAGCATTTTTATTAATTGGGAAATTTTTCTCTATTTTTGCATGTGTATCAAACAATTTTTTAAAAATTTCCATATCAGTGAACATACGAGATTGGTGTTCGATTACCTGGTCCACTAGAAATGTGGTATACTTCATCAGATTGAACACTTCTTGGATATCTTCGACTTTGGTGTTGAACACCTTCTGATTCTTGTGGTCTCGAAAGGTCCTCGTTCTTTCATCATATGCCACTGCTAACCAAGCCATCAAATCTGAGGAGAAATGCACTTTTGGGCATATCAGCTTCCCAAGGTTACTGTTCCATCTATTTTCTCTGGGGAAACCCTTGTACTGCCACCTCTGAGCTTTATGGAACAAATCTGCCATTATCCATGGGGTTCTGTTATCGCCTTCCATCACTCGGGTGAAACTCTTAATGTAGGCATTTTCGATCTCGTACAGTTGAGTTGAGTTGGGTTTTTTATCTGCCCCACATTTCTGGGCAAAATCATACATAGTGGTACCAGGAACAAGCGGTCCAAAAATCATAGAATAGGGTGATTTATCTATGATAAACTTCATGGCTTCTCATGTATCTATAGGTACGAACACATCTCCCCATGATGCCATTGCTCTCGTGATTGTTGGTCAAGTTCTTCTTGAGTTCTCAGAATATGAATACTCTCTTCCCTCTGTGCTTCTGATGTATCAATTCTAATTCTTGGTATACTAGTGGAGTGGCCTTGACTGGTTTCGTAAGTTCATATACAGGGTGGTGGAGTGAACTTGATAAATTCGCACGTTTCGTTATCGACCCGATGCCACCAACCATTGTTCAAAATTGGCCAATGGAATCATGCCAACTCAGCATTTTTTGGAGTTTTGTGCTTTATGATGGGTGATATCTGTTAACTTGTGATCCTGGGTCCCTTTGATCTATGTGCCTACAATCATTCATGCTTTCTATTCATTCATCAATGGGGATATTTTAATCTGATGTGGAACGGTATGTGCCATGAGGGTAGTGTCCTTTTTGAACCTCGTGCCACCTCGGATCCGAGTGATAACTAGATCTTTGGGATCGATTATGTCTCTTTCAGGATTTTTGTGATATCTGATTCTTGGTGTGAGCGTTGGTTTTCATATTTCCTATGATGCCCCTTTTTCCTTAAGTCAACCATGATTAATCACAATCGTCAGATACAAGTGATTGGTTTTGCTCTTGGAATGTCGATTGATGCGTTGTCATCCGATCTGGGTAGGATGTTGGCGCGATCATTGATATCCTGAGACCTGCATGATGGTTAATGTACCTAGCTGCATATAAACACTTGACATAATATGTTTTATGGTCTTCAATTAATCATGATTATCCAATGTTAATCTTCATAATTTTCAAACCTTTGCAACTCGTATTAATTGATGGTAACATATGATACATGCATTTTTTTTTTGTGATCATCGTTAGATCATACTGTGGTGAGGCGCGACCATTGGATCATATATATGCACATGGTTTTTAATAAATGGGAAACACTTATACATACCTTGGTTTAATTAATCAACCTTTTGAAATAATAATGCTTAGATTAACCTTCGGTTGATTTTTTGTATGCGCACCATTGGATCTGGGGAGAATGAGCACTGCCATTCAATTTGTGTACCATTAAAACATCTTCATTTAGCTTTCAATCTTTTACCACTACAAGCCTTCATGACCATCGATTTTGGATTAGTTTGGGTGCTATCGTTAGATTGTCAATAAGATGCCCACCATATAGTCAATGTAAAAAACCTTTGATTTTCTATTAATCATGTTTAAGGTGAAAGGGGGATTAGTCAACGTATTAAACCCTTACTAAGCATAATTAATATTTGTCTTTACCTTAGCCTTTCTTTTACCATTCATGGTTTTGGTGCAACCGTCGGATTTTTGAGTGGAGGCAAGCGCAGCCGTTGAATCTAGTCAACCTACAAGTTAGTTTAATCAAGTACGTATAATATTAATCGTAATTAAGGTGAAAGGGGAGGATTAGTCGATGTATTAAACCCTTTTAATTACATTATTAACATTAATTAATTTTTCCAAACCTTAACCCTCTTTAATGCATCTTCAATTAGTGCACCATCGTTAGATTAAAAATCGATTGAGCGTAGTTGTTCAATCTTGGTAACTAGCTCGATGATTAATCAAATGGGGCGCATCCTTTTTAATATTGAATTTAAAGTTTGCTTTAACGAATCAATCCACCATTGATCTATATTTTGGCATGATCGTCTGATCTATCAAACTTACTATTTAATCGAAACCTTTGACCATCAAGTCTTGCATTTAAATTTTGACTCTTCGGACAGCGTGCAGCCATCGATTTGATCTTGGGGTCAGCGCATCCATTGATCTTGTTAAAGGTGCAAGGACTTTAATCATGGTTATTAGCTATGACTTAACCTTACTGTAGTGAGTGATTAGGATTTATTCTATAGGTGTCGTTAGATCGAAGACAACTTGCTCATTTAAAACCTTGGGTTAGAATTTTTAGACCCATTTGACTTATCGTACGGGTTCTTTTGGAATGCGCATCCATTAGATTTTTTCATGATGATGCGCTACCATCCGATTAAGCCTAAGGTGCTATCTTTTACTTCTTGACCATGGCTTGACTTTTGATTTATCCCTTGGTCGATTTTATTAATGCGCTACCGTCCGATTTTTTGGATCGAGCGCGACCCTTGGATTAAATCTAAGGTGCTCGATTGTTAGCTTAGTGGGGTGCATACCCTTAGGTTTTAATTAATTAATATTTGCTTTAACCTTAGACCTTTCAGATTTTGAGACCATGGTGAAATGACTTAACCGACTTTAGATTAAAAGATTTATGAAGGTCAGACTTAGGCCCAAGGAAAGATTTAATTGAAGGTCGGACTTTGGCTTTAGATTTTTAATTTGAAAAATTCTTCCCTAACCATTTGAGGTAATTTGATTTATACCATGAAGCCCACATTATTAAAAAGGCTAAGGTTAGACTTTATCAAACCAACCAATGAAAAATTGAATTACTCACAACAACTTAAGCAATGACCAACGATATAAGCAGTTTGATTGAAACCAAAAATTTAAATTTGGGGGTTTCAAAGTTGAGTCAAATTTGGCTCCAACATAGGCTCGACTGGGACAATGTGTTGAAAACATGAAGCACTTGAGAACCACAGAATCTCCTGGTTTTATTTTGCAAAAATTTAACAAAAAACAACAAAATTTTGATTGCTAAGCAAAACTTGAAATGCATAACGAAAAAACTTCCTTCCTCTTTTTCTTTCTTTTCTTCATCATTTTTTTTTATATATATAAATATATATGAATAACATGATATCAAAGCAAGTAGAGTATGGAAAACTGTAGATCCCTTTTCATTCAATTTGGAAACAAAGGTTAGAAAATTTTAGAAATCAATGAGTTTTATTTTGAAATATTGTAATGCTTGTTTTAGCTAAGTCATAAGATATGATTACATAGATTTTGTCACAACCATTTGTCTCATCATATTTTTTCCCATGTGTGTGTTTGTGCATTCTTTTTTGGATTTCTAAATCTTTCAGAACTTTATCATATCTGAGAAAAATAGCCAAGCCTAATATGTGATTTCACTCTTTAAAAATTTTCACCATTCTGTAGGGCTCCACTGCCAGTCAAGCATCTATAGCCTCGGTGGAGTTGCTTCTAATCCCATCTTAGTTTTACCCTACTGCCAGTCAAGCGTCTATAGCCCCGGTAGAGGTTTTCCAAGATATCTCAGGCAGTGACTCAATTTTACTTTATTTTTTATTTTTCTTTCTCGTGAGAGAAGTGTTTGGATATATAAGCAAATTGTGCAATAAGTATGCCTGAGTTGAGGATTAGTTTCTGGCTATAAAAGATGAGTGTAATAATTTTTGGCTCAACTACCCTCTCAAAGATAACTCAGTTCTTTGGACCTTTGAAGTCACTTTAAGTATCATTTGTAATGTGAGGCTTGACATGATGTTTCAATCAGCTTTGTTTTCTATCTGTTTTATCTCATATCAAACAACTATTGCATAAACACTCATTTTTGATAGAATTGTAAAGCTCATCAATATCTAAAATAAATTCCCTTTTTTCTTTTTATTGTTTTTGGTGGAATCAACAGTTAGATATACTCATCAAACTAAGATATCATGTGTACAGTAAACTCAAAATTATTCAAGAACAAAAGGGAAGCTTTAACTAATAAACAAAATACACCACTCTATTTTTGGATTTTTGTTTTTCTATTTTTTTTGTAATTTTTTTTTAAGTACACCTTCAACAGGGATTGTACATTTTGAGGTGTTGGCCATTAATAGGGATAGCCATTATTTCTCCCTGCAAATTCTGTAGCTTGTAAGTATTCTGACTGATAACATGGGCAATTTGGTATGGGCCAATCCATTTAGGTTCAAACTTACCCTTTTCACCATGCTTATCATTTTTAGGATCCCAATAGATGACTATATCTCCTTGAGAAAAAGGAGTACCCTTGGCTTTCTTATTAAACAAATTTACAGTTTTCTGGGTTTGTTCCATCATTCTATTGAGGGTCTCTCTTCTTTGTTCTTCTAACAAGACAATTTGGTCAAGCCTTCTCTGAATGGGATCAGGGTTTTCATGATCTTGCAATAAAAGGGAAAGTGCCATTTTTTCCATTTTTGGGGCAGTAGGGCTTTTTCTCCATAAACCATCTCATAGGGGGTTCTTCCTGTATTTCTTTTAACAGACAACCTATCAGCCCATAAAGCAAATTTAAGTTCATCTGTCCCATCCCCTTTTGTTTTTGCCTAATGACCTTTTTATTCTTGTTATTACATTTTTATTTGATGACTCAACTAGACCATTTCCTTGGGGATAATAATTAGCAGAATGAGATAATTCAATTCCATATTCAACACAAAATTCTACCATTTCATATGACACAAAATATTGAGCATTATCAGTTACAAGCTTTTTAGGAACTCCATACCTGGTCAAGATATTTTCTTCTATGAATCTGATGACTGCAGCAGATGTAGATGTTCTCAAAGGTGCAACTTCCACCCACTTTGTGAAGTAATCTATTGTAGTTATGATCCACTTATGTTGGCCAGATGAATTAGGCTTGATCTCTCCAATCAGGTCAATACCCCATTGAGCAAAAGGTGCTTCAATGATTACTAGCTTGAGGGGCATGGCTGGTAGATGCTTTTTCCCTATAAAAACTTGGCAGTTATGACAATTCCTTACATATTTATATACATCCTTAAAAAGGGATGGCCAATAATATCCTGCTCTCATGATTTTATTAGTTGTAGCTCTTGGAGCAAAATGTCCCCCACATAAACCATTATGAAATTCATTAATTATTTCTGGGACTTCTCTTTCATATAAGCAGACTAATAATACTCCATCAGGATGTTTCCAATATAATACTCCATTTTGTATATAATACTTTTGAGCTTGAAGTTTGACTGACCTCATTCTATTTATTGACATGTTTTTGGGGAATGACAGAGTTTGTAGATATGACAAAATTTCTTCATACCATTTACATTCTTCATTTTTTATTCTTCTGTCATCATATGTCTGATCTATGGTAAGAATATTTTTAGATCCTGCTTCTTCTTTGTTAGCCAACAGTTTAGCTAAACCCTGCCCTTTGACTATTTTAACTATTTTGAATTCAACATCATATTGCAAAAGTTTTACCATCCATCTTGTTGGTCTTCCTAATGGCTCTGATTGAGAAAAGATATCTTTTATTGCTATAAAGGGAATACAATAGTAAACTTTGTTTGAGCCAAATATACCTTTAAAGTGTTCTAAATATTGGATGACTGCATAGGCATGTTTTTCCAGCAAGGTGTATTTAAGATTTGCTCCTTTTAGTCCTGAGCTCATAAAGGCTATTGGCCTTTCATTATTTTCTTCATCTTTCTGTGAAAGAACTTCTGCAATAGAATGTTCAGATGCATATGAATAGATATTAAAATCCTTTGTATAATCAGGGCAACTTAAAGTTGAGTGGTTGATATGGCTTCTTTGATCTTGTTAAATGTTTCCATATTTTCTAATGTCCATTTTATTTCTCCAGTTTTCTTCACCATATCATTTATGGGTTTGGTCATTTCTGCAAAATTTGGGACAAATATTCTGATAAAATTTATTTTTCCAAAGAATGACCTTACCCCTTTTAGATTCTTGGGTGGGGGAATTTTAGAAATGGCTTCTATCCTTTCTGGATCAATGCTTATTCCCTTTTCTGAAACTATATGACCTAGCAATTTTCCTTGTGTAGTTCCAAATATGCATTTTTTTGGATTTAGAGAAATTCCAAATTCCTTGCATCGGGAAAAAACTACAGTCAAATGTTCTAGATGATCTTCTAGATTTTTAGAAAAAACTGTGATATCATCTAAGTACACTACTACAATTTTGAACATTAGTCCTTTGAAAGCAAAGTCCATCGCTCTTTGGAAAGTAGCACCTGCATTCATCAATCCAAAAGGTATTCTTAAATATTCAAATGTGCCCTAGGGTGTGGTGAATGTTGCCTTGTGTCTATCTTCTAGATTTATCAGAATTTGATTGTACCCTAAAAATCCATCTAACAGGGACAATCTAGTTGAACCTACTACTACTTGCAGCAGTTGTTCCATGTTAGGCAATGGGTAATTGTCTTTTAGTGAGCTCTTGTTTAAATTTCTAAAATCCACGCATAGTCTAATGTCCCCATTCTTTTTCCTAACTGGTACTAAGTTGGATATCCAGGAGGAAAATCTGACTTTTCTTATTATCTTGGAGTCCAACAATTTTTGAACTTCTTTTTGCATTATTGGGTGTAGAGTTGGATTGTACTTTCTCTATTTTTGTCTAAATGGCTTGGCCTCTTCTTTCAAGGGTATTATATGTGTCATCACATCTATTTTGAAAGTTTTGAGATCTTCATAGGTCCAAGCAAAATGTTCTTTGTTCTTTTTTAGGAAACTGATATATCCAACTTTTTCTTTAGCAGGTAGTGCCATGTCTACTTTCACTATTCTGGGTTCTTTCATTGAGCCAATATTAATATCCTCAGATATCACTTCTCTACGTATAGGTTTATAGGCTTTGTCAAAATCATCAAATAGGCTTTCAAGAGACACCAATCCTTTGGGTATTCTATTAGTTTTCAACTGGATTACTTCTACTGGTTCTCCTATTTGATCTTTTAGCTTTTCTTCATATTTTTCATCATAGATGACATCTGCATACTGATTTTGCAAAGTCATAAAATCCTTAATATCTATATCATCTTGAAAGACCTGAAGATAGACTATGTTATCTAGCACATAAGGTTTATAGACTGAGATAGTTGGAAATCTGTCCATATATTCTGTAGTTATTTCTAGGTGATCTAGACCTGAGGCATTCATAGCTAAGAGATCTACAACATGATTTTGTTCTCTAGGAATATATGAAATATTGAAAGCCAAAAATTTATCAATTTCTTCCAGTATTGCATTTCTATATTGCTTAAGTCTAGGATGCTTGGTCTGATATTTGCCTTTTATTTGTAGTATAATAAGTTCTGCATCCCCTATTATAGTTAAGTAGTTAATACCTAACTCTTTTGCTTTCCTTAGCCCTAATAGTAAAGCTTCGTACTCAGCTACATTGTTTGTGCAAGGAAATTGCAATCTGTAAGGGATACCAAGGTAATTTCCTTTAATATCAGTCAAATTTACACCTGCACCTGCTCCAGATTGGGATTTAGCCCCATCAAATGACATGGTCCACATTTCTTGGGTTAATACTCGATTTGATTCAGCATCAATTATTCTCATATCCTTTGGATCCATGTTCTTTGCATCTGGTACTTCCATCAGGAATGGGTTGTGCCATATTGAATAGACTCCCATCCCTTTTTCTTCCATAGAGTTAACTAAGTTAATCATGGTTTCATCTATTTGAATTAACTCTATGAAGTGTTTGTTGAATGGTTCCCTTCTCAAAATTATATTCTCCTTATCTGATATGGGGATGGTAGCATAAGACCAGTCTAGTTGTATTGATCCCCCTAGTTGTTCTACCCAATGCCTACTGAGTAATAGTGAGAAGAATGGGTCAACATCAACTACTGCTACATCCATGACAATGCCCTTTTTGGGGTGTTGGTCTAGGAAAACTAATAATCCAGTTATCACCCCTACATAGGGAATTTGTCTGCTGTCCATTACAAAAATAGGGGTAGAATCTCTAGTACAGATTAATCCCATTTGGTCAACTATTAACTTAGGCATGATATTATGTGAAGCTCCACTGTCAAGCATGCAATTATGAATCACATATCTTTCCCCTTCATCTGAATTATATCTTAATGACACGTAGAAGGGTCTGACAGAAGATGGTGATCTTGTATCATGTTGATTTTGTCTAGCAACATGACAAGTAGGGTCTTCTTTCTGCTCTACTAATCCAAAAGCTCTGCATACTTGTTCTCTGTATGTTTGAACTTTCATAAGTTCACCAAATGTGATATTAACTTTTTGCTTACTGAGTTCTGACCCAACATCAAATTCTATCTTCTTTATATCCAATGGTTTATTACTTTCTTCTTTGGGAACTTCTTTCGTTGATTCTATTACCTCAGGAGTAATTTTGTTAGGGTTCCTATCAGTTTTCTCTTTACTGATATTTTTATTGGTGAAAGTTTATCTTCTTGTTTCATTTGTAGATAATTTCTCTATTCTTTTAGGGATTGTTCTATTCCTCAAATTTAAAACATGGGTTGCCTCTAATTCTTCAACCTCTTGAGCAGTGGGAATCAATTTCCCTTGCTTCATCTTATCATATCTTGACTCATGTGATTTCTACAAGATTTTAGTTCCTTCAGTTACTAAGATCTGAGGATGATGATTTGAAGCATATTTATCCATGTCTTCTTCAAACAACCTTTCTCTGGATTCATCTTCAATGGACCAACATGCATTGATTCTTATATCCTCTTCTGATTCTGCATGCATATCTACATTACGTTGATCACTCAGGTGTATTCCACATGCATCAGGGTTATGGGGTGCATCACAAGTAGAGCAAAAATAAGGAAAACCTTCAGCTACATTGGCAGATGGCATTGGGTTAGGGACATTGTTCCAGATCCCTGTCAGAATCTCTATTTTTCCAGTTGTTATTCCCATTACCCCTATTCCTATTCCCTTCTTCAAAACCATTGTTGTTTCCCCAATTCTTGTTGTAATTTTTCTTAAATGGGGGACGGTTGTCAACATGTGGTCGCTCTGTCTATGAAGATTCACCATTATTTCCATTTCTTTCAATTCTTGCTAACCTGTTACTCATGTTGTTGAACATTTCTATCATTTGACTGGTCAACTTCTCCACAGGATCAATTTCAGTTCTTCTTTGTATATCAAAAGCCACTCTCTTAGGTTTTCTCTCAGGCATGTTAACCTCTAAAGAATAAGGCTTCATCTTACCACTGTCAAGCATATTTCTTTCTATATCCATTGCTTTTTCCATACAACCATCAATGGTAGTGGCTTGTTCTTGCCTTAATTCATAGTTAAACTCTCCTTGAAAAGCATTCTTATAAAAACAAATAGACTGAATATCACTAGGCCTGAGGTTGGCAGGGATTTTGTTTCTTGTTTTTGAAAATCTTCTGTTAAAATCACTAACAACCTCATTTTCTTTCTTCTTCATAGTGGCTAGCTCAGTTAACAATGATTGTTCATTTTTCCTTTCACCATACTTCTTTAGGAACACCTCTTCCATTTTGGTGAAGTCTGGGATATCATTGTTAGGAAGGGAATTAAACCATTCTCTAGCATCTTTTTCTAAAGTCTATAGAAATAGTCTTAATACTACATCTTCATGTTCAACTTCCAGATTGTCCATTGCATATAAGAAACTTTTGATATGATCCTCTCCAGTTACTGCACTATTTCCTAAAAACTTAGGGAGGTATTTGTGAGCTTTACTGGGTAAGGCATTTAAATTTACTGGTAATACAAAAGGCCTATATCTGTTAGTTCTCCACAAATGAACATTACCCTGAGCCATAGCTACTATTGAATTTAATTTCATAGATGTAGTACCTACGGTGGTATGGGTCTAGGCAGTTTGAATGTAGATTGATGAATTATCTACCTTTGAATGAGAATAATCACATATATCTTCTACTACTGATTTTAAACGTTCATCTACAATAATATCAGTAGTAATAGTATTCTAGATTTTCTTCACGTACCTTTTACCACTAGAATTTAATCTACTATTATAAATAGTATTCTTAAAAAGTGGAGTTTTCTGGGTATGTATAAATACCTCTGGATTCTCGAGTTCTAGAAATAGCTCCTTACCACTTCTCTTGGTGTTCGCTAGCATGTTCTGTTCTCTCCTTTTTTATATTTTTCTTCTGGGTTCGTCCAGTAGAGTCGCCAACACTGGGGTGCAGAAATAACAACGTATACTCTTATCAAGAATGCTTGATATTATCTCTCATCCTCACAAGAGTGGGTTCTTGGGAAAAATCAAGAAAATCAAGAAACCAAAATTTCAAGAAAATCAAGAAAGAGAAATTTTCAAGAAAATCAAGAACATAAAGAACTTACTTCAAGGCATAAACTATGGACATAATGAAAAATAAAGAACTTCTAACTAAGTGAAAATTAAAATGCTAGTTCTTTACTTTAATTGGTCATCCGTTGATTAAAAATAATCATTGAAGAAAACTTTTAAGAAGATAATTGAATCTTTCTAAGAAGTCCTCCCAAAATGATGCCAAAAAATTATTGGAACCGATTCTTGCATCCATAGGAAATCAATTGTCATGCTACAAGAATCCATTTGAAACCAATGAGCTATTACAGGCTCTGGTCGACCTGCCTCATGTTCTGCTAAACCCGAATATTGCTAAAGAAGATGGTAGAATGGGTAAGGAAACCCTAGTGACAATTCTTTAATTAAACTTCTAATTTGCATGCTCCAGATTTATATTAAACTATAAGTATTTTTATTAAAATGACCAAGCATGAAAATAACCAATTATTATGCCTTATGTAGACCGATGCCTAGATTCATTGGGTTGTTATAGCAATTTAACAACAATTTTAATATGAAATAGAGAGAAGGGGAGAAGAAAATTGGCATTCTTAATCTCATTCGAATATCGTAATAAAATCAAGAGTTAACCAATGAAAGAAATGTATATAATGCATTCAAATAATGTAACCCATTATACAGATACACACAATACTGAGACAAAGATATGATAGGAATAAAACTCATAATTGTATTGATTTCATAAAATATTACATGCAGAGTGGGCGGGATGCCTTTTAACTCTATTTTTCTTAAATAAATACATCAATACAATGAAGAGGACTCTATTCAAATAATGTAATAGGTCTCTCCAACTCTCCTTGTTCCAATATGGTAATAGTAGAATCTCTGAATCCTAGGCTCAATAAGATTGGAAATATTCTCAGCTTCTTGAACGCTTTCCTATCATACAATCCTACATAGCAAGGGGAGGAAGAAAGAATGAATAAAAGAAAATAGACACAAAGAAATACAATAACACAACTAATAGGGCACTCAAGTATACCTCTTAGCAAAAATGCTATTCTCTAATTGCTTGATGTAGAATCTAGACCTACTTGCTTCCTTTTATAGTTGTTGGTTCTTGATTCTATTATTTTTGGTTGAATTCTGGTTGTACACTTGGCATCATCTGATTGAATTTCCAAAATTGGTGCTTCCAATTGGCTTTGAGGTTTTGATTGTGCTCCTTTCTTTGACTTGTTCAAACAAATTCCTACTAAACTAGTGATTTAAGTATGATGAGAACTTTGATCTGATTCAGCTACTTCTTGGTGCGTTTAGCTGCTACTTTCTGAACTGGCCTCTTTTGAGTTGCCTTTCCTTGATCCTTTGACCCTTTAACTACCCTAGATATGTCTCCTATTATTGTAGTTGTCTGTGGTGCAGAATCTACTTTTTTTGAGTGTAGGTATTGACCCTTTTTCCCTTTAAACTCCTTTGCAACCCTTTAATATGCTCATCAATCAACTTCCATATTTCTGTGTCAAAAGTGGCTACAATCTTGAGCATATTCATTTCTTGCAGAATTTTATTTTTCTGTATAACAATAATAGGCATGTTTCTATCATACTGAAGTAGTAAGGCTTCTATAGCATTCACCATGAGTGTAGTTTGTTTAATCATCTCCTCCTCATCACCTTGTTCATAGTCAAATCTCTCAAGGGTTTCTTTGAATATTCCTTCTATGTCTGATGCTTCTAGGCATTGATCTAAGGATAGGCCAATATCTGTCAGTTTATCTATAGCATCCTTTATCAGATCATTCATCTCAGTCACAGAATTTGTCCATTTTTCTCGGTTTGATCCAAACAGGGCTGCTTTGAAAAATTCAAAATTGATTTGAATTTTATTGCCTTCAGGTGTTGTTATTTCTTGTCCTTGCAGTTCTTCAAAATGATCCCCTATGTAGTCCAGGGTTGGGTGAATGAATTTAAAATATTTTTCTCTTTCCTGCATCAAGGTCATGATTTCTTGAGCAGTTATTTGAATCACCCTTATTTTCCTGAACATTTCAGTAAAACCTTTGGCCTGAGCTTTTATTCTTTTGTACATGTCCTTTTTCATTACATTCAAATAATATACATGATCTTGAACCTTGGTTACTACAGGGGGTTGTGCAATTGAAGCATCTTTCTTATTTAAATCTTCTTGTTGCTTACTTATCACAACTTTTAATTCTGCTTTTTCTTTTTCTTCTTGGTCCAATTGTTTTTTTAGTGCTTCAATATTTTCAACAAATTGATCAATGGCTTGAGCATTCACTATTTTGACAAGTTTTGCTATATCTCGTCTTTACCTAGTATTGATGATCCACCTGTTTCTTCATTGGTACTGAAAACTAGTGGGTCTTGTAGGGGAGGGAGATTAATCTCAGCAATATCTGACATAGTTGTCCTCAACTCTACTTTTTTTAAGATTGTTCTTCTGCATTTCCCATCCCTGCTACTAACTGCAACTCTTGTTCATCTGTAGTAGTGAAGGCAGTCTGCTCATCTATCCTTTCCAAAACAACCTTGGCCACTGGTAAAGACAATCTGGGCTTCTTTGCTTCTACTGGAGTTATTTCTGTTTGACTCTTCACTAAGTAACTTCAAAAAAGGCCACCTAGTCCACTATTTTCTAGGATTCATTTGTATCATTGATGGAATTTTGATCTCCTGTCCCTTTATGGTTATAGAGGTAGGGATGGCCATGGGTGCCAATTTCTTCACACTGGTTACAACTAGCACATTATCAGATATGGGAACTACAACTTGCTCTGTAGGTGATGCTTTCTGAGAGGATGAAGTTACTATTTCTTTGCCTTTATCTGTATAGGTTTGTTGAGGAACTTCTTTTGGTGTTGCTTCTATTCTGAGTTGGTCATTCACTAGGAGTTTAACCTATTGTTCTACTACATCAACAGTTCTAACAGTGACCTCCATTAAGTCTATGTCCTGCTCCTCTATCAATTCCAGCAAAGGGTCTTCTTTAATTGTTGGGTCTGTCCTTGGCATAACAGGTGTTGTAGTATCTACTAAAATCTCCCGAAGCCTTCTTAGTTCTATTGGGTAGTCATAGGCTTCACAAACCTATGTGCTACCTCTCTTTTCTGGAGGGAAATTATCCCATACTGTCTGTAAATCTGATTTTTGCTCTATAGCTTCTAATAAGCTCTCTTCAAAAGCATCTTCTCGGTGCTTGATTCGAGCATACTCTCTCTTCTCCATCATCTTGTTGTAAGTTCCTTTTGGGTCATAAAACCTCCATGACACTTCATCGAATCCCATATTGTCTAATTCAAACATTCCCTTGAGTAGGGAAGGATATCCAACAAATACATAATCTCCAAAATGGTAGGGAACATCAAGCCAGGGGACTTTTCCATGCTTCTTAACTAGTCTCATTTTAGCCTCTTCTGCCACTTGTCTACATAATTCTAGGGTTGCTATGGACAATGGGTAGTATTGGGGTAACACCTTAGGAGGGATTTTAGCTCCATATAATCTGATGTAAGTAAAACCCTCTATGAAGAAGAAATATCCTATCTCCTTTTCTTTAATGAATGCTCTTACCCCTGGCCCTAATCTTTCTGGAATTAGCCCAGTTAAGGCCCAATGGATTTCTACCAGGAAGCGATCACAAAACCAGCCCATGTGAGTTCGTCCTTCATGAAGTCTCCAGAAGCTATTCTGTACATAGGGGCTATCTATGGCTTTTAATCTCTTACGGGCTTCTTCCCCCAATTGGCCCGCTATTAAGTGAGTGAGAAAAGAATATTGTGAAAAGCGAGGCATCTCCTGCCTCTGTTCAAAAATTGCTCTCTTTAGTTCTACCATTTCTCTGTGTATTTGTGAGCTCAATTCTAGTTCCCAGGCGTAGATAGGGGTGTTATGTCCTCTATTACATTGTGCAGCTAAATACAAAACCCTTTTTGTTATTCTACTCATATCCTGTACTCCCAATACTATGTTTATCATGTCACAGAAGTCTTGTACCCAGGGTTTAAAAGCATTTTTATTAATTGGGAAATTTTTCTCTATTTTTGCATGTGTATCAAACAATTTTTTAAAAATTTCCATATCAGTGAACATACGAGATTGGTGTTCGATTACCTGGTCCACCAGAAATGTGGTATACTTCATCAGATTGAACACTTCTTGGATATCTTCGACTTTGGCGTTGAACACCTTTCGATTCTTGTGGTCTCGAAAGGTCCTCGTTCTTTCGTCATATGCCACTGCTAACCAAGCCATCAAATCTGAGGAGAAATGCACTTTTGGGCATATCAGCTTCCCAAGGTTACTATTCCATCTATTTTCTCTAGGGAAACCCTTGTACTGCCACCTCTGAGCTTTATGGAACAAATCTACCATTATCCATGGGGTTCTGTTATCGCCTTCCATCACTCGGGTGAAACTCTTAATGCAGGCATTTTCGATCTCGTACAGTTGAGCTGAGTTGGGTTTTTTATCTACCCCACATTTTTGGGCAAAATCATACATAGTGGTACCAGGAACAGGCGGTCCAAAAATCATAGAATAGGGTGATTTATCTATGATAAACTTCATGGCTTCTCATGTATCTGCAGGTATGAACACATCTCCCCATGATGCCATTGCTCTCGCGATTGTTGGTCAAGTTCTTCTTGAGTTCTCAGAATATGAATACTCTCTTCCCTCTGTGCTTCTGATGTATCAATTCTAATTCTTGGTATACCAATGGAGTGGCCTTGACTGGTTTCGTAAGTTCATATACAGGGTGGTGGAGTGAACTTGATAAATTCGCACGTTTCGTTATCGACCCGATGCCACCAACCGCTGTTCAAAATTGGCCAATGGAATCGTGCCAACTCAGCCTTTTCTGGAGTTTTGTGCTTTATGATGGGCGATATCTATTAACTTACGTGCCTGGGTCCCTTTGATCCGTGTGCCTACAATCATTCATGCTTTCTATTCATTCATCAATGGGGATATTTTAATCTGACGTGGAACGGTATGTGCCATGGGGGTAGTGTCCTTTTTGAACCTCGTGCCACCTCGGATCCGAGTGATAACTAGATCTTTGGGATCGATTATGTCTCTTTCAGGATTTTTGTGATATTCGATTCTCGGTGTGAGCGTTGGTTTTCATATTTCCTATGATGCCCCTTTTTCCTTAAGTCAACCGTGATTAATCGCAACCGTCAGATACAAGTGATTGGTTTTGCTCTTGGAATGTCGATTGATGCGCTGTCATCCGATCTGGGTAGGATGTTGGCACGATCGTTGATATCCTGAGACCTGCATGATGGTTAATGTACCTAGCTACATATAAACACTTGACATAACATGTTTTATGGTCTTCAATTAATCATGATTATCCAATGTTAATCTTCATTATTTTCAAACCTTAGCAACTCGTATTAATTGATGGTAACATATGATACGTGCATTTTTCTTTGTGATCATCGTTAGATCATACTATGGTGAGGCACGACCATTGGATCGTATATATGCACATGGTTTTTAATAAATGGGAAACATTTATATGTACCTTGGTTTAATTAATCAACCTTTTGAAATAATAATGCTTAGATTAACCTTCGATTGATTTTTCGTATGTGCACCGTTGGATCTAGGGGAGAAAATGAGCACTGCCATCCGATTTGTGTACCATTAAAACGTCTTCATTTAGCTTTCAATCCTTTGCCGCCACTACAAGCCTTCACGACCATCGATTTTTGGATGAGTTTGGGCGCTATCGTTAGATTGCCAATAAGATGCCCACCATATAATCAATGTAAAAACTTTTGATTTTCTATTAATCATGATTAAGGCAAAAGGGGGGATTAGTCAACGTATTAAACCCTCGCTAAGCATAATTAATATTTGTCTTTACCTTAGCCTTTCTTTTACCATTCACGGTTTCGCGTGGCCATCGGATTTCGAGTGGAGGCAAGCGCAGCCGTTGGATCTAGTCAACCTGCAAGTTAGTTTAATCAAGTACGTATAATATTAATCGTGATTAAGGCAAAATGGGGAGGATTAGTCGATGTATTAAACCCTTTTTAATCACATGATTAACATTAATTAATTTTTCAAACCTTAACACTCTTTAATGCATCTTCAATTAGTGCACCACCGTTAGATTAAAAATTGATCGAGCGCAACCGTTCGATCTTGGTAACTAGCCCGATGATTAATCAAATGGGGTGCATCCTTTTTAATATTGACTTTTAAAGTTTTCTTTAATAGAAGCAATCGCAACCATCGATCTATACTTTGTTTGGCACGATCATCCGATCTATCGGACTTACTCACTGTTTAATCAGAACCTTTGACCATCAAGTCTTGCATTTAAAATTTTGACTCTTCGGACAGTGCGTAGCCATCGATTTGATCTTGGGGTCAGCGCGTCCATTGATCTTGTTAAAGGTGCAAGGACTTTAATCATGTTTGTTATTAGTCTATGACTTAACCTTCAGAATCTTAGTGAGTGCGCGTCCGTTGGATTTATTCCTCGATGAAGCGTTGTCGTTAGATCGAAGACAACTTGCTCGTTTAAAACCTTGGGTTAGAATTTTTAGACCCATTTGACTTATCGTACGGGTTCTTTTGGAATGCGCATCCGTTAGATTTTTTCATGATGATGCGCTACCGTCCGATTAAGCCTAAGGTGCTATCTTTTACTTCTTGACCATGGCTTGACTTTTGATTTATCCCTTGGTCGATTTTATTAATGCGCTACCATCCGATTTTTTTGGATTGAGCGCGACCCTTGGATTAAATCTAAGGTGCTCGATTGTTAGCTTGGTGGGGTGCATACCCTTAGGTTTTAATTAATTAATATTTGCTTTAACCTTAGACCTTTCGGATTTTGAGACCATGGTGAAATGACTTAACCGACTTTAGATTAAAATATTTATGAAGGTCGGACTTAGGCCCAAGGAAAGATTTAATTGAAGGTCGGACTTTGGCTTTAGATTTTTAATTTGAAAATTTCTTCCCTAACCATTTGAGGTACTTTGATTTATACCATGAAGCCCACATTATTAAAAAGGCTAAGGTTAGACTTTATCAAACCAACCAATGAAAAATTGAATTACTCACAACAACTTAAGCAATGACCAACAGTATAAGCAGTTTGATTGAAACCAAAAATTTAAATTTGGGGGTTTCAAAGTTGAGTCAAATTTGGCTCCAACAGACCCCCAATTACCGCTTCTTGGCCACTATTAGGTCCAACGACCAAGAAATGTGGGACACTGACGCCAGCAGTGACCGATGCCTGAGTGGAAAATATAAAAGTAAATTTTAGGGTTTTACGCTTCATTATTTCCAACTGTCAATTGTACTTCTAGATTTTTGAGGTGAGATAGTGTGATTGTAATATGAAGTGCTGCTGGGTTTGACGCGAAAACTGCTGGACACGATGGCCGAGCAAGGGGAGGCATGTATGAGCGGAGGAGCCGAAGCTTCATGGGTACTCTACCAAAACCTGATCTTACTCATTTAATTTGGTAAAAGAAACCCAATTAAGCAACATGGTAAAGGAAAACCACTAAAATTATCGAAAATGAATATAACCTGTCAATAGGTCTAGGCTAGGTTTAGTTTTAGTGGGTCTATGCTACTTTGTAAGAATTTTTAAATTTTCATGCTTTTTGGCCCAAGGGGGCACGCTGTTGGCGTGTCGCCTGCTGGCCGCTGCCACACAGAGTGACTAGCTTGGTCTGAGGGTGGTCGATGTTGCCATTAATGACCAGTTTAAAATACAACGATCAAGTTTTTGACTATTAGAAAATATCCGTTATCAACTTCAGTGGCCACTCCTAGCGCGAGCGACCAGGTGGCCTTAAGTTTATTTTTTTGATTTTCATATTTTTGAAGCAATTAAATTGATTTTTTTGTAATTTTGAAGTGTATTGCTTGATTTTTATGAATGTTTAGGTGCATTCCATCACTATTTAAATAGCTTGAAGCTCATCTTAGATTATATTGCACCATTTTTGTTTTATGCATTTATTAGTTTGTTAGTGCATTTGATTTAGGCATTTATTTTGCACTTCTATATTTTGTTTTGCACGGGATCGGAACCCATGGTTGCTTGTGGACCTCTTACCTATCCTGACTACTATGGACGGGGTATGGTTTGATGATTGTAGCCTTTAGTATGTTACCAGGTTTCTGACGATTATGTCGGATCAGGCCTATTTGACTACCCTGGACCACAGGTGGGATTTTTGGACTAATACCTTCCACCTTCCTACTGGTGAGATGACCATTACACTGAATGAAGTATACAGGATATTCAAGATCCCCTTTGATGGAGTGCCCATTGTTTATTCCCCCACTGATGCCAGAGATGCAGTATTTGCATGGGTCTTTGGGAGACATGCTGCTGTTGCCTTCCAATATACTCGATCTGGCAGGGTATCAGTTGCTCGGTGGTATCAAGATGATGTTTTCTCCTATAGATATGTTGTGTTATTGATGGTAATTTGTAACATCTTATTTCTTGACTACTCCGAAGCAAGGTTCCCATCGAACCTCTTGTCTATGGTTTAGGACTTGACGGATAGTGCGGACCCTATCATCTATGCTTGTGGGCATGCACTACTGGCATAGTGCTATGATGAGCTATACCGAATTTAGTGCCATGGTCGATCCAGCATTTCTTGCAGCGTGCTCCTCCAAATATAGGGATGGGAGCACATCAAGGTGGACCACCCAAGAGGTCTACCTATTGAGTTTATCGATATAGCAGAGGAGGCTCAAAGCTGTGGGTCTAGATGGACCCGAGAGTGCGAGGAGTGTAGGAGCTAGTGACGTGCAGGAGAGCTCTCTCACTACATGACATCTCTGATGGGCTTGCAGGTCCAAGATATCATCTAGAGGCCTTACTATGATTTCCCTGCTTGGAGGGATCCGATTAGTTTCATAGCTTGTACTCAACGTGACCGATGGGTTATCAGCTACAAGGATGGTATTAGAGAGTTTTATTATTTTAGGGTACTTTGACAGTTCGAAATTCAGCAGGATGTTCCCCTTGAGCCAGTTGTATACCATCAGATTGCCATAGATAAGAACCTTCCACCACCTTGAGTTACAACAATTTCAGAGGAGGATGACCCTCTTGTAGTTTATCTGAGCGTGGCTGATTCTGGGGTTACAGAGGCATATACCCACATTGTGGCTACTCCAAAAATAGCCCCAAAAAAATTGGGGACCCACCTCTTTGTTTTTGTTTTGAGAGTTTCGGTATCCTTGGAGCAATCATTTGGATAGGTTTTGTCCTAGATAAGTGCATTTCTATTTCCAAGGTTCTTTGTTGTATAGTGCCTTTTGTTTTCGTTTGTCTTCTTTTGGAATGTCAATAGACTTGCCTATGTTCATCTTGCCTTCTTGGTTTCATTTAGCATGGTTTGACTTTTGGTTGTCTTATTGTTTTGTTTGATTTTTCTCTAAGAGGTTTGAGGGGTTGCCTTTTGGTTTTGCTTTATGATAGTTCAGTCTTTTAAGTTTTATAGCTCTCCTTAAAATAAAAATATAAATAGCTGCGTATTTATATATATATTTATATATATATAACATGTATATAAATACAAATAAAAAGAAATAAATTATATATATATATATATATATATATATATATATATATATATATTAAAATAAATGATAAAGTTAAGGAATAATAAAAGAATTAAGTATATATATATAACAAATGAAAAGAAGGTAAAATACAATATAACGAATAAAAGAAAGATGAAATAAGGAGGACTTTGCCTTTATAATATTTTGGCCTATAATAAGGAATATGTCTTCATTTATTGAAAGTGTCTAATAGGAATGCTTTCTAATATTTGCAGGCACCGATAGAGGTAAGCGGACGACGCGACATGAATGTTGAGGTATCCAAGGTCGTCGACACAGCAGAGGAACCAAGTGGCCACGTAGGATGATGTGGACTCTGTGAACGACGAAAGACGATTGGAACCCCTTTGGATGATGACACGTGGACAATATAGCAAATTGAGTCAGACGCGGGTTTAATCATGACTATGACTAGATGCCGATGCTGGCACTATCAACAACAATCGATGAACGGTGACATAGTATCTTGGAGGAATGATGACTCGATGAGGGGTCTTCAAACAACGACTGATTTGACAAAACAACGATAACATTCGAGCGCCAACTCAAGGTATACCAGGATGACAATTGGCGTCGATATGTTTTTGATCAAGAGGCACGGCAAGCGATGGGTTGCCGATATTGACGATGTGACTAACGACGAATAGAAGCAATTCTAAAGGGTGATGATGCAGGTTCGGTAGCGACAGAGAGCAAATAGGTGATCGAGATGGTAAAGCACCGACGGTGATGGAGAATTCCTAAACTGGACACATAGCATGCAGTGCAGTGATATGAGGCATCGACTAAGCAAGTTCAACAGTGTAGCATGGGTGCATTCAAGGAGCCATGACGAGGGAGTAAAAGCCACATCGGCGGTATCAACGGTAATTGCAGTGGAGCTACCACATGCAACAATAGAGGTCAAACGCCGAGTGGATAACAGTTAGATGGGGCCCGTAGCAAGGTGAAATAGGATGAAGTTGTTCACAGCATCGGATACAACAAGAATGAGCATTGGTAGATAGGAGAAGAAACATACGTGGACCAGTAGAGCCACGTTCCTCAAGGAAAGCACGGGATATAGCTCACGTAGATTAAAAACGTGGAGAATTTAAATATGCAATGAACTTGCACAACAATTTATACATTTTCATTATTCATTCATTTGATATGGTTTTGTGGGCAATGATGGGTGAAGTGTACTGGTAATAAAGCTTCTGATGGTGAACAACGTGGGGCATGAAACACGGATGCTGGTTTGAACAAAGGGATGCTTTGATGGCGAGGTATGTTCCACTATTCAGAGTAGTCGGTGACAGAGTTATAAAAGCATAGACGATGTTCGATCACGATATCATTGTGATCACTGTGGATGTCCTATGGGCGAAGGCTAGACATGGTCTCTTAACTTTATCTACAAGGTCATATCTTCTCTTCAATGGATAACTGGGGATGACTGTATACTGGGAGGTAGCTTCATTGGTTACAATTGAAGCAAAGGCTTGATACATGAGTGAATATGATAGCACGTCTAATGCTATGGAGATTATCACCGGTGAGATGTTTAGGTGACCAGTCCATATCATACTTCATATAAAGCACAAATTTTATGAACATATGTAACTTTGGTAGAGGATTTTTTCACATCGACGTCCCCAAGAAAAAATGTGGCAACACAACGAGGTGTGTGGATCCACAATGAATCATTGGAAAGCACATGGCATAAGTTCTATGTTTGCATGGTCCAATGGAGATATAGATGTATAGGGGCCCGTGGATAATTACAAATAAAGTGTTTTAGTGTAACGCTTGGAGAGGGCGAAATACGTGGTAAGGCAAGTGAGGAAGAAGTTTCAAAAACTTGCTTAAATCCGTGAGTGGATCATTACCAAATAAAATCAAGACAACTATAATTAAACTTGTTTGTTATTACCTTTTCAAAGTAAAATGAAAGAAGAAACAGGTGCTTGGCCGAACATTTCATATGGGTTTCGAAAGGAGAATCGAAATGTTTTGAGATCCAAAACAAATAGTGTGCAAACGAAACCAGAGAAGAGGAGAGAGAGGAAACAAAAAGTTTTTGAATTTTTTTAAATAGGCCATCAAAGGGTAAAAAATTGGCTGGATTTTTTAGGACCTAGCTGGACCATTTTGGAGGCTAGATTTTTGAATGTTTTTGCCAAATCGTTAGACTGCTTTTCACCACACTATGCCTATTTTAGGGGCTGTAATTTTTTGCACATAATATTGAACATTGAATACCTTTCATTTGCAATATTATGGAGATAATCAGATTTTATGCATTTTTAATGGTTAATTTGTTTTATTTTCAGCATATTGCACCCATTCCTTAGAAGCTTGCACCGCATTAATTGTTTGACTGCGTAAAATCGGGTAACGTTAATGCTAGTTTTCATGCAGAATATTCATGCTTGTAGGGTTTGTGGAGAAATTCGGGTTGTAGCATTTCTATTTTTCATTTTTTTTATTGTTTTTATTTTTCTAATTTTCTTTTTGTAGATTTTTTTTTATTTTTAGAGATAAAAATAAAAATAAAAATAAAATCTAAATCTAAAAATAAATGCATGGTTGTGTAGAATGTACTTCAAAGTTTCATTTTGCACATTTACATTTTCATTCTAAAGCCATTTTGATTTTATAAAAATTATTTAAAATTATTATTTTATGCAAATATTTATGATTTCAAAATTTTATTTTTTGCATTTTAAAGTCAAATCAGATTTTTTCAGTTCTATATTTTATTTGCAAACATAAAATGAACTTCCCTTAAGGAAAATTTCAATTTCATTAAAGAAGGGTAAATTTTAATGGCATTTCATAAGCTATCATTTTTAGAGCTCTAAATGACCTTCTCTTGATAAAAATTCCGATTTTATCAAAGAGAGGTAATTTATCATTACATCAAAGGTCTTGGTTTTACAACATGAAATTATTTCTTCTTAATGAAAATTAATTTTATTAAAGAGGTATAATTCATCATGACATTATGAGGCCATTATTTTCAAGCAATAAATTGGTGTCTCTTTATGAAAATTAATTTCATCAAAGAGGAACAATTTATCAATTATATTAAAGGCTTTCTTTATCTTCATGATAGAAGCTACATTTAATGGATCTTTTCATCATTTTAAATTCACTTTCATAGATAGATTTAATCTTCTATTTCATGCTTTAAAGTAGGATTTAATGCAAGATAAAACTTGTTTAAAATCTACTTAATAAAGGAAGATAAAATCTACCTTAAAACATTTCAAGATAAAAATAATTAAGGCACTACATCGTGGTCATATGAGGGCCAATTCACATTTATTTTTTTTAAGTTTTATGAACAATCATTAATATAGCATGGTAAAATAAACCAATACATTCCCCTTGTTAATAGTTACTTGCAATCACTAAGGTGTTCCTAGCATTAATTGATATATGTTTATGGAGATTACTAATACACATATGCAAATGCTAATATAGCGGAGACCTTGGAGAAGTTGTTTTATTTGAGTTCTTTGCAAGAGAGGGTTTTGGGATAAAAATCCTAAAGGAGAGTGTAATTTTACAATTGGTAAAAATTACCACTCAACATTTTGGCGCTAGGAGGGCATGAATTGGTATTCATTGATCTAACGCTTTTGGATTGTTCATGGTTACTCAAGAGTTTTAATTGCTAAATATTTCAAGTTCATTTGACTAGCATCTTTGGCATACTTTAGCACTCAACACTTTGGGAGCTAGAAGTATTTGAATGAATTTATTTTATTGCTATTTAGATGCTAAATTGTTCATGTTACTTGAAATATTTATTTTAAAATATCGGTCTTAACTAACGAGGTTTTGTTTCCATATGATTTCTTTCATTGATTCTAATATTCTCTATTTGATGATGTGTTAATACTAACATTTTTGTAAATTTGAGAATGTTCTTTGATTTCATGGTTTAATTGATGCATGTAGTTTGGTTGATGCTATATTTTGGGAATATTTCTTATTGTGAGGCATTGCTAACATCTATTGGTTGTTGTCATTGTTAATCACATCATAACTTAATCAAATGGCTACAAATACTAGAAAGTGGTATGGGATGCATGGTAATCCTTTGAAAATTAGTGGATATGCCCATGAATTACCCAAGAATATAAAGAAACTTTTTCCCAAGTTTAAACACAATGGCACAATATTAACTGAAAATCACATTCAGTCCTATGTGGATACCTTAATTAGATGAAATGTCAAATACGAGGATGTGGCTTGTAGATTTTTTTCTTGGAGCCTATATTATACGACATATGATTGGTACATCAATCTACCCTCTAGATCTATTACATCCTAGGCCCAATTAGAGACTGCTTTTATCAATCAATTTAGGTTTCCCATAGATCCTATCACGATTTATCATCAATTTTCTTCTTGCAAGAGGGAACCTAATGAGCCATTGAGAACTTTCAACACAAGATTTCAAAGCTCTATGCAATATTGATTGCTCCCTATACTATTGTAGAAAGTGGTGCCCTTCAAATATACTTTGGGACATTAGATCCCTTACTTGCCATGTTCACTAGGACAAATCCTTTGGTCACTAATCTTACCTCGGCCTACATGAAAGCTATGATTGTAGATCAACAATTAAGGCCACAAGGTTATGGTATGGAGCAATTGCCTATGGTAGTACAACTAGGGGCTTACAATAAAACCTCGGTGGTAAACTAAGCATGGGCATAATATAATTCGATGTCAAACATTTTGCCCTACAAGAAGTTTTATCCTACCATACCCACTTATGTCCCCGCATGTGCTTATATGAATACCTCTATCCATCCAACCACTTCATTAAGTTTAGATAACCATGTGGTCATGCATGGATCCATTGTAACAAGTATTTAGGCTTTACCTATTGATATCAATCCAACTAATCCTACTACTTCTACCACCCAACCCAAGGAGCTTGTGTCGGAAATAAAATATCAAAAGAAGTTGGTTAAGAAGTTAAGTAGAGATGTGGTTCCATTACAAAAGAAAGCACATCAATATATACTTCCAAATCATCTAGGAAGAAAATTCATGATACTAATCTTAATGATATTCCATGTTATTCTCCTTCAGGTGATAGAGGAGATCTAGATGTGACTTACATTGAAGTAAATGCCTATTCAGAATATCCTGAAGAGCATGAAGATTTTGGAGAAGAAATTCTATGGATGGGTAACAAGGAGTTGGAACCAAATTATCACCATTTTTCTTGGACAAAAATGGATGTGCAAGTCTCAAATACAAGGTCCATTATTAAGGATTGGGATGAACAAACCCATTAGGATATGATTTGGGCATGTTTACTCACAAAGGAAAATTTGTGTCACCATTGGGAGCAAGATACAAGAGTTGATCCCATTATATAAACCCCTAAGTCATCAAAAGTGGTTGAAAAGGAGGTTGAAATAAAATCAATGAATGAATTCGAAGACATAATAGAATTTCATCACTTGTTCTTGGAGGACACTTTGGATGATATTGTTGAAATTGATGGCCAAGAAAACCCACACCTTCCAAATTGTGATAAAATTGAATCATGGGTTACCAATGTGGATTATGATAGCCTTACAAATTTGAATATGATAAATAACCCACTTTTGAAAATAATTGAACCATCTAAGGAAGGTGAAGATGAATTTGATGAGAAACATGTTGATGAATTGGAAGATGATGAAGAAGTAGTTGAGCATCACAACTTGATTTTGGAAGATGATTACTATGATTTTTGGAAGAAATGGGAAGAATATGCTCACTCCAAACTTTCTAATGCACTTTTTGTGTCATTTGATATGTAGGATACTACCATTGCTTCCTCACATGGGGATAGTACAAATCTTGTACAATTTGAAAAAGTTTTGGAAGAAGGATTTGAATCCCATCAAGTTTTGGAAAATGACAATGATTCCACTACCATGGATAAAGAAGAAGAACCATTTGAGGGACAAGAAATTAAAAACCTTGATATACCTATTGTCTTTATAATGACTATGCCATATCAAACTGAGGAAATTTTAGAACCTGAGTGGTTTGAGTTTGATATCACTGATGATCCAATTGAAAATATTATGTTATCTAAAACAACCCAAATGATTGATCATGGATATGTGTTAGTTAACCCTTCCCTAGATATACAAGACTTATGGTTTGAAAAGGATGGACAAATTTTTAATTGGGTGCCTAATTTTGGTGTCTTTGATAAACAGGTCATGGACAAAGAAGAAGTGCCACATGAAGATGATAAATATCATGAGAGAAAAGAGGAGGTTACAAATCCTCCCCAAGTAATGGTAAATGGAAACGTGCCAAAGGTAAAATCTCACCTTTTGGGTTCCACCATTTGAAATCCAGGTGAAGGTTTGTCTAATGGATTTTTGGATTCAAATACTATCAATGATGAAATGCCATTTGTGGTTGATAAATAATTTGAGTTAATTTCTCCTCACACCACTAATGATATTGCTTGGTTAAATAAGAAAGAAGTTGATATTCTTGAAGTTTTAAATCATGTTCATAATAAATTAGTTATAAAATCTAGGATACAAACTCATGATGATCCTCATTTAGTAAATATCCTATATGCTTGCAAGTGGTTGCATAAATTTTATTTGCCTACAAATTTGGAAAATAATTTGGTTTTAAAGTTTTTAGAAATAGGCTATTGTTTGCAAGGTCTCATATATGAAAAGGAAAGATTAATTATAAATCATAAATTGAATTGGAAAATTGACATCCTAAAGAATAAAAAAGATAAAATTGAAGAGCAATTATTTTCTAATTAATGTAATAATATGAAGCTCACCTATGGGATTGGTAATAGAACTAAATCAAATGGGTGGGGTGAGAGAGGTAAGTTGAAGATTATTGTATCATTTGGATTAATATTGTTTCCATTGGAGTCATGTAATACTTGGCATGCTAATCATGTTATATATTTTATTGAAATGTGTCAATCACGTTTGGGATCTAGGGAAGTGTTAGCTCAAGCTTTGCACCATCTTGTACCATATTATACATTTGTATATAGTTTTGGTTTTTACTTTCTATTTTGTGCTTTGTCCTTGATTTTGTTTGGATATAGTTTTGGTTTGTGTTTTTAATTTTGTGTCGTGGGTTGTTCCCTTTGCTTAGGGGTAATATTTCACGGTCACTAACTTTTGGTCTCTAGCACTTTTGAAGCTTCTTTATTTAGTAGGTTGGAGTACCTAATCTGAAAATAGGTGAACCCGAGAAAAGGGGGATGAGTTATTTGGTGATTATGCTCATATTTTAGGACTAAAATGGTGGAAAGTGGAACAATGAAATATTTAGCTAAAGCTCCACATGTAACTCACACACATTAAATGGTGTTTCTAGAATTAGGAAGGATGAAGTTATCTATATTTGCAACCCTAGGTGAAAATCTAAAATGCCTCACTTGTAGGCTACCTTACCCCAGTGATGCTTGAAGCTTTGCAAGGGTTTTCTTTTGAAAAGGAAAAATATATATATTAAAGAGAGAAAAAAAAAGAGAGTGAGCATCGAAAAGCTTGATCAAATTAGTCACAAGATCTAGATAAACTCTATTGTAGCTATGGATGCCTTACTGGTAGTAGGGCTCTGTCTAGATATAGCTTGGGTAAAAGGAAAGTCTTTGCAAAGATTTGAGCAAAACAAGGGTGAGTTAGATAAACCCCACTAGGGCTATAGATGCTTGACTAGCAGTGGGGCTCTGTCTATAGTCATTTCATTATGATCAATACTTCATAGCGTAGTGTATAAAGGGATGATGGAATTTGGAGGATTTTTAGATATGCAAGAAGGAATCACTTTTGCACACACTAAGTGAAAGTAGATAAATTAGTTGTTTCATTTTGAATTTGTTTACCCCCACCTTCTCGGGACATCGCTAAATAATTTTTGTTTCGTTGATCTTGTGTGTTTTCATTTTAGGTTGGGTTCTTCACCCAAAAATCTCAAGAGCATTTCCCAATAGAGTCACCATTTGTTGTGGCTACTCCACAACGTACCCCAAAAATTGGGGACCCACCTTTTTGTTTGTGTTTTGAGAGTTTCGGTATCCTTGGAGCAATAATTTGGATAGGTTTTGTCCTGGATAGACGCGTTTTTGTTTCCAAGGTTCTTTGTTGTATAGTACCTTTTGTTTTTGTTTATCTTCCTTTGGAATGTCAATAGGGTTGTCTATGTTTGTCTTACTCTCTTGGTTTCATTTAGCATGGTTTGACTTTTGGTTGTCTTATTGTTTTGTTTGATTTTTTTGTAAGAGGTTTGAGGGGTTGCCTTTTGGTTTTACTTTATGATAGTTCAACCTTTTAAGTTTGATGGATCTCCTTAAAATAAAAATATAAAAAGTTGCGTGTGTATATATATATATATATATATAAATAAATGAAAATAAAAAAATAATAATAATAAAACACATATTTATATATATATTTATAACATGTATATATATACATACAAATAAAAAGAAAGAAATAATATATATATATTAAAATAAATGATTAAGTTAAGGAATAATAAAAGAATTAAGTATATATAACAAATGAAAAGAAGTTAAAATACAATATAATGAATAAGCGAAAGATGAAATAAGGAGGACTTTGCCTTTATAATATTTTGGCCTATAATAAGGAATATTTCTTGATTTATTGAAAGTGTGTAATAGGAATGCTTTCTAATGTTTGCAGGCACCAATAGAGGTAAGCGGACGGTGCGGCATGAATGTCAAGGGATCCGAAGTCGTCGACACAACAGAGGACCCAAGTGGCCATGTAGGATGACGTGGAATCTGTGAACAGTGAAAGACGATTGGAACCCCTCTGGATGACGACACTTGGACAACGTAGCAAATAGAGTAGGATGCCAATTTAATCATGACTAGACACCGGTGCTGGCAATATCAACAACAATCGACGAACGACGACACATTAACTTGGAGGAATGATGACTCGACCGGGGGTCTTCAAATAGCGAACGATTTGACAACAAGCGACATCATTCGGGCACCGACTTAAAGTATACTAGGATGGCAATTGGCATCGGTAGGTTTTCGATCAAGAGGTACGACAAGTGATGGGTTACTGACATCGACGACGTGAATAACGGTGGATAGAAGAAATTCCAAAGGGTGATGATGCAGGTTCGGTAGCGACAGACAGCAAATAGGGGATCGAGATGGCAAACCGACGGTGATAGGGAAGTCCTAAACTGGATACACAACATACGGTGCAGTGATATGAGGTGTCGACTAAGCAGGTTCAACAGTGCAGCATGGGTGCATTCAAGGAGCCATTACGAGGGAGTAAAAGCCACATCGGCGGTATCAACGATAATTGCAGTGGAGCTGCCGCACATAGTGATAGAGGTCGAACACTGAGTGGATAGTAGTAAGATGGGGCCTGCAGCAAGGTGAAATAGAATGAAGTTGTTGACAACATCGACTATAGTAAGAACGAGCATTGGCAGATAGGAGAAGAAACATACGTGGACCAGTAGAGCCACATTCCTCGAGGAAAGCACGTGATATAGCTACCATAGATCGGAAATGTGGACTATTGAAATTTGTAATGAACTTGCACACCGATTTATACATTTTAATTATTCATTCATCTGATATGGTTTCGCGGGCAATGATGGGTGAAGTGTACCGGTAATAAAGCTTCTAACGATGAACAATGTGGGGCATGAAATATGGATGTTAGTTTGAACAAAGGGATGCTTTGATGGTGAGGTATGTCCCACTATTCAGAGTACTAAACGATGGAGTTATAGAAGCACATATGGCATTCGATTGTGATATCGTTGTGATCACTGTGGATGTCCTATGGACGAAGGCTTGACATGGTCTCTTTCCTTTATCTACAAGGTCATATCTTCTTTTCAATGGATAACTAGGGATGACTGTATACTGGGAGGTAGCTTCATTGGTTACAATTAAAGCAAAGGCTTGATACAGGAGTGAATATGGTAGCACGTCTAATACTATGGAGATTATCACCAGTGGGATGTTTAGGTGACCAGTCCATATCATACTTTAGATAAAGCACAAATTTTATGACATCGACGTACCCAAGAAAAAATGTGGCAACACAATGAGATGTGTGGAACCACCATGAATCATTGAAAATGAAGGTACGTCTAGGGCAAATATAGAATATGTTGAAGTTGCAGATAGTTTGTAACAATGAGTAGTTCAGTGATAGATGGTAGGCAGGTGATATACCATCAAACCCGAAGAAAGCTGTGATAGTGGTATAGCGATGGTGTTGATGAACGTAGACACACAAACTATGCGTGGCAGAATTTTGTTCATGGTAATTTTGATAGTGTAGACACCTAAAATGCATCATGCCGAGGTGACTACTCATATGGGACATGCTATAAGACCATATGGAAGACCTTTGGACAGATCCAAGGTATAGCAGTGGTTTTTACCACTCATTTGGGCATCTTTGCCTAGTTAGTGCTAGCCACTGCTGACACCCGTGGTTAGCAGTGCTCACCGGGCATGTCATCCATGGTCAGCACTCAGAGTCAGTTGGCCTTCATCCGACCCAAAGTTGGTTGCAACGGCCAATTGGTTGTATATTGGAGTGGTTTGAGCGAGGAAGGTTCTGGATCCTTCCATCCAACAAACTCAACCGCCCAATATTGATCTTGGCTTCATGAGGAAGCCACCCCTAGCCCTGGGCCAATGCTATAAGATCCCCCTTTGAATTGGGGATAATTTTGGAGAACATTTTATCAATTGAGCAGTGAAGCCCTGTCGAATTGCATAGCCAACTACATGCATTGAGAGGGATACTTTTGCTACCCAATTGGAGATCAATTTGCCATGGAAGCCCTAGGAGCCTAGGAGAGCCAAGAAACACAAATCCATGCAATTGGTGCACAATATGAACAATTCAACCACCAAACCTGTCAGAGGACATAGAGGTGACCCTTGGACATCAATTTGATAAGGTGGATCAAAGAGAAAGCCCTAATTATGAGGGTAAGTTTACTCAGAGCTCCGTCACGGTTGTCAACCATGGTGAACAGTGCTAACCACACATCAGACCCGCGGTGAGCAAATGACTACAGATCCCCTTGTGCTCTTTTCTATAGATTAATTTATTAGATCATATTATGCTTAGTATAGGTTTAATTGGTATTTTAGAGACATATGACCGATGGAATTAAGCATTTAAAGTAGATTTACCTTCATTTTGTCAATTTGGTAATTAGTGCAATTGTGGGTTATTTCATGCGTTTATGCTTTCTATTTGATAAAGTAACCCAATAGATGGATCATATTTACTTTATTACACATGTTTGATGGCAACATTTCATGATTAATATAGGTTTACTATGTTTTATTTGTTTTCTTGATTACATGCTTGTTATGGCATATTTTTGTGAAATATCCTTTTAAAGCCTCATCAAGAGAGGCCTCCTTTGTTTTTAATGTTTCTTGTTGTTTATTGCATGCAGGACTAATAGGGTTTTGGGATGCAAGGCAAAAAATACCTCTAATCATGGAGAAGAGGGTCATCGACACCCTAGAGCAATTCGTGTCACCCTAGAAGGCATTTGATTCACATCTACCCTAAAAGGGGATTAGATATATTGTAATTGAAGTATCAAAATGGGTATCCCTAAGAGGGACAAATATGTAACTTGACTCAATTTGGAATTAATAAAGATTCTTGCATTTTGTTTCCTTTTTGTTGTCAATTGGTGCATGTTCATTTGTTATCTTTCTTTAATTACAATAGATCACATTAGGTGTGAGCCATTTTTGGTGGTTATAGTAGGTGATCACGGTGGAACCCCACATATCTAGCCATGATTAACTAACTATGTTTGTGTTTTTTATGGTAGGTGCTCCCCATGATTGACAGCCATGATCAAAAATTTGGCCCATGGTTGAAATGCATGAGCAAAAATCATAGTTGTGCATCATAGCCACGGTCAGCAACAGACCAGTCAAGAGAATAGGGGGATAAAGCTTGATCAAATGTGGACCTGAGGTAGGTTTCACTATCATTTTCCTTTCCTGTCTTCTTTGTCTATCTTTTTCTAGCAAGCATAAAATGGTAACCTAAGTAGGACAACACTGAAAAAGGGTGAAATGAATTAGGTCCATTAGGTTTTTCATTCTAGGGTTTCATTAGGCACTGCTAGGAACAACGGACCTCTGATTGCAGTCCACCCTAGAATACAATGTGCTAAAGTTTCCTTGTGTGTTGGATTGCTTGCTTAAGGTCCGATTAGAGGCCACTTCATCATTAGTATGCATTGTCTAAATATCATGTAGATTAAGCATGCATACTTTCTAAATACAAAATGTTCTTTTTATGCATATCATGTAGGAAATGATCATGTGAGTGTTGTATTATGCATATTTCCTTTTATGCAAATTAAAAATAACACACACACACCACGTTCCAAAGTAAACGCTAGTGAGTTGGAAGTCACATCCAACCACTAGTAGGGTTTCAATGATGATGGAGGTGATTTCCATCCGTTGGCCCAAATCCCATGTACCCTATGTTCTAGACCAATACCGGATCCAAGAACCTTTCATAGCCTAGAAAATTTGCATGTACTCCTCTTTGAAGGGTATGACGCTGACTGGGTGAGAATGGGTGAGGATATGGGAGGACCTATGCTCCTTTCCTGGGTGTGGACTTTCATTGCCACACTTTGGGGGGATTACATGACCTGGAGTTCATAGCCAGGTTGTCAAGCTGTGAGCATACAGGTGAAAACCATTAAACAATTGAGAAAATCATCAACGTTTTGCAAAACATGATAAGAGTTACTTTACTGATACAACAAATTGAAAACACATCAAAAAGTTTAGGGCTCATTTTAAATTGTAAAAGAGATAATCATCATTGTATTCTTTGCATGCTAATAAAAGTTAAATCTAGACATAGGATACACAATGGTGCAAACACGAAGAGGCCGATCTAGGCATAGACCTGAGATCGAAGCCCAAGCTCCACCTAGCGCACAACACGATGTAGAACACCCTCAATAATAGAATCCTCTTGGATATCATTTAGCGAGCATTAGAGGGGATAATTTTACACGAGGGGATTCCATTGAGAATACCCCAATTAGAGGAAGTGCTAGACATCCCTCTATACATAGATCAGAGCATGGGATGTCCCAGCATGGGGGTTCCACATACGGTAGCATTTATCATGATCGCATTCCACATGGATCCATAAGTTCTACCAAAGAATATGTCATCAAGGGATCCAGATTGGTACCCCTTCGACAGGTATCTAAGGGAGGCTCATGACCTCCATCACTAGAGCATAGACATGTCCAAGATCCGTCCCATTCAGGGGTGAATAGAGAGGGTTTCTTCCGAGCACAGACCCACATAGACTCCCAATAGGGGTGAACCCACCATGTTCACCATAGATATATCCAAAGTGGGAATAAATGGTATGTCACCTCATGATCCATGGCGTAGAAAATAATTGGATGGTCTAGACAAGGTCCTAGGGCATCTAGGATATAAGCCTATGCTTGCACCCTCTCGACCCATGAGCGTGTGTAGTGAAAGCACCATTAGGACCATATGAGAACCTGGAGAGTGCTCCAAGCATTCTCGAGACATGTGTGCTCCTGCATTGCATGCAAGCACTAAGTATAGGAGACAGCCTGACATGAATGTCATCTTTACAGACCAAGGCAAGAGTGTGGAAAATCAATCCATTGGAGGACATACTCATAAAGTCGCTCGAACAGAGTGCACCCCTCTGAGGCCTCATATGACCGATCATCTTGATAGGGCTCATAGACTGATGTTAGAGTAGAGATGATAGATTCTCCAAGATCAATTGGAGGATGTTCGCGCAGAGAAAGAACACCTCAAAAATAAGAATACTCAGAGGCAGAGGTTCATCAGGAAAAAATTGTATGAACAGTGCATGCATGAACAACGCATCCTTGATCAAAAGGAGCATGTAGAGAGAGAGGATTGATTGGCTAGCACCGTTTTACATCCTCACAATGAGATCAGGGAGTGTGTCCATAGATGAGTGGCTTCACATCTTGAGTTACACCTTGAGAACATAGACACCCATACTCGCCATATGACTCAACATAGAGATCGACATCCAGCATTCAAGAAACATGAGCATAGGCAATATGAGAATGAAGTGGGAGAGGAATTAGAACAAGAGTATCCTAAAATATCCCAATTCGAGGAGGAGGGTGAGCCTAGTCCCCCACCTCGACTGAGGAGGAACCTACCTCCGAAGCCACCTCCACGAAAATCTCGAGAGGAGTTTCTTTTCTCGCAAGCCTACAAGACCTTAGAAGAGAAGGTTCAAGCCATAGAGAAGTAAGGGATGGCTTATCAGAAGCCTACCTTGAACAAAATTCACAATGAACCTCTATGCACGTCAATGCCTATTCTAGCATATCCTAAGCATTTCAAGATGCCTAGGCTAGATAAGTTTCAAGGAGAGGAAGATGCACAGGAGCACGTGACTAGTTTCCTAGATATGTGCTTTTATATTGAGAGCAACGATGCTTTGCTCCTGTGCACCTTCATCATGACCCTCTCAGGCCCTACTCGAGAGTAATTCAACCAACTAAAGAGGCACAACATCACTAGTTTCAAGCAACTGGTTGATGCATTTCTTGAACGCTTCTCCTTCGACATCAAGAAGAAGGTGAACTTATCTGACCTGGCCTCTTTAATGCAACATGATGATGAGCTAGTGATGGATTATGGAAAGCGATGGAGGAAAATTATGGTAAAGCTACCATTCTCCATCTCGTCCTCTGAATTAACATGAATTTTCATGAAGAATTGTGCCAAACACATTTCTTTATTGCTATAGTTGTAGCAATACCAGACATTCTAAGAGGCTTTGGCGCAAGCCAAGGTAATTGAGGACATCAAGTTATAGGAGGGTAACTTGAAGCTGAGGAATAAGGAGGGACACAAGAAAAACACTAAGAGACATCAAGGTCAAGCCGACCCATGTTAATCAAGTAGTGTTGAACCTTCAAAAGGGAGAAAAAGGGCAAAAAAAGCAAAATTATTAGGCCCAACCTCCGCCTGCGTAGTATGAGCAACGTAATAACAATTACAAGGGTAAAAATAAGGAGCAACGCCCACCTCATGTATTCACTCAGTTATCGGAGTCTTTGACTTCAATTTTTCATCAGTTATGCAAGGCAAAGGCTATTAACTTACCTAAAGTCAAGATGGTGGATCCAAATCAGCCTAATCCTAAAGGCTATAAAGATGATCAATATTGCATATTCCATAGAACGAAGGGCCACGACATCGAAGTATGTTGGTCCTTAAAACACCTTGTGCAAAATATGATCAAGAGAGGTACGCTTCTTGTTGACAAATCACAAGCGCCTAACAATCAAAATATGGGGATTTACAAAAATCCTCTACCTAATCATGAGGCACCAAGGAATAATGTTGGCCAAGTCAACCAAGTGTGCATCAAACCACCAACCCATGGGTTCATTGGCATGGTCAATGTTGTCATGAGGAACATGAGGTATGAACATCCAAATCAACCTCCAGCACCTATTAGGGTCCAAGTTGTGCCTCCTCCAAGGCCAGCCCAATATGTGCCCAGCCCACCAACTAGATTGATGGTGACCATCAGAAGTAGGTTTGTTCAAAACCTATAGATAACTCCAAAAAAGTTGTCAATTTATGAGTTGATAAAATAATCTCCTAAGCATAGGGAGATACTTATGGACATCTTAAGGTCCATAGAGGTGCAGCCTTAGGATCCCAAAGCATTTACACACTTCATGGGGCATGTGTAATGATGCGTAGTCGTTATACCATCATTAATTCTCAATGAATCTGTCAATCCAGGGCAGTGTACAAGGCTATCTGCGGGAGAAGAAGTGAAACAACTATAACTTAGGTCAATCTAGGGCAACAAGTCTTATTGGTGGAATCGGTTTGGTGGGGGGTTTTGGAACATTCCTATCTCTAAATTGCATGAATTAAATCTTAATCTAAGTTGCGGAATTGGAAACTAATCACTAAGCTAGAAATGAAGTCCTAATTACAATTGCGAGAATAAGACCTAATTATATTGCAGAATTAACGGTTACGAGAATTGAAAGTCGATTCTAATTGCGAAAGGAAATCTAATTACTTTTGCAGTAATGAAAGTCTAGATCTAATGTGGAAATAAAAACTATCAAAATTATGTAACAGAAGGTTGTCAATCCTCTGTTCAGATTTTGACAGCAAAACATAAAAATGCAGGAAATTGCTGAAAAAAATAGTAAATGCTGAAAATAATAGTCTGAAAATAAAGTGAAAGCTTGGTTGAAAGTAAGATTGCAACTAAAACATTAAGCACAAGATTTATCTTAGCATAAATAAACTAATACTGCAAATATTGTCAACTATTCACAAGCAATTTACATAACAAGTTCTGCAACTCATTCTGCTGCAGCAAAATCAGAATAAAAACATGTTCATTAGTCCTCCTCCTAGGTCTGGAAGTGGCCAGCCTCTTTGTCCAGAAGAAGGTGTAAGTCTCTCTCTCTTTCTAAATCTTAATCACATTCATTTACAAGTAATTTGAAATAGAACTGGTGCACTTTATTGATCAAAAGACATGATTACAAGAATTCTGCTGAAAAACTATTACAGGACTATAACAGTCAATTCCTAGTTATACTCTGTATTTAGCTTCCTTACTCTATTTTCTATCTATCTGCTATTTCTCTACCTCTCTCTATAGCTCAACCTGAATGGGAGCAATATTTATAGCTATCCTATGATCTGATTACAAACAAAGAATATCTCAAAAGATCTAATCCTAAAATGCTGCAACAAATTCTGGTTTTATCCTAGAAGAGGACTAAAACCTGATCTTTCCCTTAATGATGGATTTGGTCGGCAATGACGGCAAAGAAAGATGGAGGATATTTCTCTTTACTTTTTCCAACCTTTATTTCCCTTTTTCCGCCTTCAGAAATCGGTCAAAAAGGTCAAAAACACATTATGTTCTTCATTCCGAAGATAAGTGGCTTCATTCGAAGACAGTGCAGTTTTCATTCGAAGATCGCTCATTAGAAGATCTTGCATTCTCATTCGAAGATCGCTCATTCCGAAGATCTTGCATTCTTCATTCCGAAGATCCGCTCATTTCGAAGATGCTTGCTTTCTTCATTCCGAAGATACGCTCATTCCGAAGATGTTGTGTTTTCTTCATTCCGAAGATATCTGTTCATTCTGAAGATGCTTCGGAATGAACAAATGTATGCTTTCCATTGGTTTCTTCTGCATCTCTCAGGTGGGTTATCTCCTAAGATCAAATTCTAATGGTCTTCATCCCTTTCCTCATGTGAATTCCATGCCTTGCTATTTATGGACAGCTGGCTAGAATTTATATGGGAAAGACCAATTTCTTTGCACGACAACAGTTTGCTTGCATTGTTGCCAGATTTAGGTGAAGTAAATGCTTGAAACAAATCAGAATATGATTAGTGAAATGCTGCTATTATTCTAAGCATATCCCATTGTAGCAAATCATAACAAAAAGAGCACAAAACTATGCAAAAAGCTGTAAAATCAACATATAATATTTCAAATACATTGATCATGCAAAATGGTTAATATACTGACATATTAAATCAACTTAACTAACATATCAGATAAAACATAAGAGTTTATAGGCATTTTTAGTGTACAAAACATGTTATAATTGAGGCATTTCCAGGCCTCATCATTTTCCCCCAACTTATATTGATGCATGCCCTCATGCATTCTGTTGGGCTATGGAATCACATATGTCCATGTTTAGATTCCATGACCTGTAGAATAACTTCTTGCCTATGTAATATCCCCTGTTTTCCTGAATGTTTCTGAGCCAATCTTCAAATTGTTCATCAGGCTGTTCATTTTCCTCAAAGTAAAATGGAACTGGAGTAATGATGGTTGGAGGCCTGAACCTGAGACCTATCCAGTTATCTTTGCATGATCTGGATCGGTTGGACTACACCTTCTGCTCTTCTTCTGGACCACTCTAGATTGATGGGGGAGATAGGTTCTCTTTTCCTTAAAGACATGGAAAGTTCATTCCATCTGTCTCTGCATATTGACAATCTTTGGAAAGAAATTGTGATCACAGAAATTGTTAAATCTAGTCACACAGTCCCTCAAATTGTTCAAGTACATTCTCTTGATATCATCCCTGTTCATCATTGAGAAGTGTTGTTGAGTGATATTTAAGTGATTTGGCTGGATTGCTCTGACTAACAACTCAGCCCTTGTTTCAACCACTTTATTCTGCCTTTTCTCATGATCCCAATAAAGCTGATTTTGCAAGGTAGACATAAATGCTCTCAACTGAACATCTCCAATGTAGATTTGAGGATGAGAGTCAACTTCCTCTGGTATGAAGAAACTGTGCAAAAATAGTTCACACAGGAGATTTTTCTGCTCAAAAGGACTGTCAAAATATGCCTCCAGAAAATCTTCAATAGTGTCCAATTTGTATGGAAGGTTTGAAGTAATCCTCATGACCTGCCATCTAAGGTATTTCTCCTTCAAAATAAGGCTGTAAAATCTGGCTGGCCGTCTAAATTGGACTAAAAACTCAGCAATTTGGCACAAGTCAGATACCTTTTCTTTCAATGCCTGAATTTTTGTGTCCTTGGCTTCTAGCTGTTTTGCCTCCAGTTTGAATTTTTTAGTTTTATTGGCAAGTTGTTCATATCTAATCATCCAGCTAGCTATGTCTGCATTGTACTGCTCTAGGGACACAGTATTAGGTGGTCTTACTACAGGGGGAATCCTAGGCACCAGATTTGTCTGAACTCCTTTTTCTACCACTTCCATTGGTTGTTCATCTGTCAATATCTCTACTTGCACCCCCTTATTTGCTATTTCTATGGGGTTGTCATCAGATAGTATTTCTACTTGTACCCCCTTATCTGTTGTTTCTATTTGGAAGTGTAACAAGTTGAAATGCAGGGACCTCAGTTGGAGTACTTACTTGAGCATTTTCTTGCTGTTGGGACTGTTCCTGTGTTGGTGGCTCATTTTCAACATCCTCTGCGATATTTCTCACCATTTTTGAAGCATCTTTAGAACAAGAAGGCACTGCTTCAGAATGAACAGGCACTTCTTCAGAATGAAGGAGTGCTGTTTCAGGATGAACTTCTATATCTGCCTCAACAGAGTCATCTGCTCTTGATAAACCCAAAAGCAATTGAGCCAAATTGTCTTCATCATGGGATACAGTGGCTATTTTTCAGATTGTGACAACTTTTTCAGTTCTGCCACTTCCTTCTGAAGTTCTACAATTTTTCTTGCTTGCATCTCAATGATGCTTTCTTTCTCTGTGATCCATTTGGTCTGTGTTTTGACAACACTTCTTGCTGCCCTCAGCTGCTCAGTGATGTCTTCCTCTTCTGTTTTTGCTTCAGAAGTTGATGCAGACAAATCAGTTGCAGTTGGCTGTTCAACCAAATCTTCTTCTGTTGCAACAGTTTGTTCTTGTTCAGGAGGCTCTGTGAAACTGTCTATAAGGATATCTACCATATCTGTAGCCTGTTGAATTGTAGCCTCCTCCAAACCAACTTGCTTAGTTTTTGCCTCAGCCATCTGTTCAGGGAATTCTGGAAAGTTATCAGATGCTGGTTGTATTTCTGTGACATCTGGGCTACTTGGTCTATCTTCTTCCTCCATGACCTATTCTGCAGTTTCTTTCAAATGGATTCTTGTAGACCTCCTAGTTCCAGATGCAAACTTCTTCTTTTTGCTCTATTTTTTGGTGACAGCAGGGGTCATGGGGTCAGTCTTTGATGCCTCTGTTTCCCTTGTTTCACTTCTCTGTTCTGACAAGTCAGTTGCAGCTTCAGCAAACCGAACTTTCTTTTGTTTTTCTGCTCTACTGCTAGTTCCAGATCCTCTTTTCCTTTGTCTCTTAGCCTGTGAAGTTGAAGGCTCAGGAGCAAGGTTTTCTGCTGTTTTTGTGGGGTGTAGTTCTGTAACTACTTCAGGGGCATCTTCTGCAGCCTCTTCTGCAGCATCCTCTGCAACATTTTCTGCAGCAGCTTCTGCAATATTTTCTGCAGCAGTTGTTTCCTCTTCTGCAGCAACATCAGCAGTACTTGGCTCCTCTTCTTCTTCACTTTCATCCCCAAAAATGACATCATTTAGGTTAGAGTAAAACCTGTCAAAACTCCTAGGGTTTCCTCTAAAATGATGTTGGCAAACTAATTTGATAAGGCCATGATGGCGAAGGCTCCCTTTACCCTCTTGATATCTTTTTGCCATATTCTTTAATTCTTGATACAAATACAAGGGAAGATTAACCCTAACTTCGGTTGTTGTCTACCATGTACGAGATGGTTTAAAATTCGTAGATGATGCCACGATAACGGCACATCTGCCCTTCAAGGTCAAAAACTTAATCACCCAGGTGGCTACTTCATCCCAGGGTTCTTGCAGGCTGGCCCTTTTTAACCCTTTGCATGTGTTGTTATGGGTTAAGTATTCAGGTTCCCTATCATTTTCTTCTACAAACTGATTAACTACATTTGCTAATGTGTTCTTGCCAGATCTAGTAATTGAAATTCCCTCTAATGGCAGCTCTGTAATCCGACTTAAAATTTTAGGGCTTACCTCAATAGACATGCCATTGACATGTGCTCTGTTGTTTCTGAATGTATGGGCAAACATGCCAGCTAAATCTTCAGAAGACCCATTGAATTTGTCCAAAAACTTCATAAACCCTCCGTCTTCAAAAATGCACAACTGCCAGATTTTCTCGGAGGAAATTGGTATCTATAGGCTCTGTTCTGATTTTTCGCCCCATTTTTCTCTGTTTAAAATTCGTACACTACGACTGCTGTTCTACTGCAGGATTTTTGGCTGTTTCCTATTGCAAATTTGCAGAGTTTTGAGTTAGAACCCTCGTTGCCCTGTTTCGCGTCTTCTTCTTCGGAATGAGCCGTATTCTGTGCACTGTACCTCGCAACACGTCTTCGGAAAGAAAGATGGCACACATATCTACTTCTGCACTGTACACCTATTCGTTGATAATTGCATGGATGTCCTTGCCGTCAGATCCACCTCATCAGTTTTGCAGATTCTCACGTGCATGTTAATTGACATTAAAAACTGGTGGCATATGGTTGCAGATTCTCCGTATTTCCAATGAGTGCAAAAACAGACCATGTGTTGATTGACACGTGTCCCTTCCTCGCATGCAACTAAGAAAAAATCTTAATTTTGTCGTACCTTGTTTTCTTGGACGCCACGTGGAAATGTTCTTTCCGAAAATGCAAATAAAATTTCATTCTGAAGATTATGACTTCATTCGAAGACAAGTCTTCATTCGAAGACAAATCCTCATTCCGAAGATTATGACCTCATTTCGAAGACAGGTCTTCATTCGAAGACAAATCCTCTTTGCAGAATTTTCATTCGAAGATAGATCTTCATTCGAAGATCAATCCTCATTCGAAGATTAATCCTCATTCCGAAGATCAAGCTGTATTGTGAAAGTAAATCGTCATTCCGAAGACATACCCTCATTCGAAGATAGATCTTCATTCGAAGACATATCTTCATTCGAAGATGATGCAACAAGTCGTCATTAGAAGACCAAGTTTCATTAGAAGACAAATTTCATTAGAAGATAATACAATGAGCACTTGTTTTTGGCATTCTTGTTCGAAGATTAGGAGAAATCAATATTGTCATTCTTAAAACATGTTTTTAAGTATGCCAACTCTTATGAATACCTTTTATGCTAATGGTTAATTGTCACATACTATATACCAATCATTTTACAATGAAGAAATGTAAGAAATATATACTTGATAAAAACAGTTAATGCAGTTTTGAAGAATGGCTGCTTTTGTTGATATTCTCTGAGATTTTCTGCAACATTTCAAAACAAGTGCACTAGGTGAATTTGTACAATGATGGTTCAAAAATTTCTCAAGGTTATGCATGCCGAAAGCTGGTTTTCATGCATACCAACTTGATAGTGCCTTAAAAAGGTTTTCCTCTTGAGTTATTCATTTTCTCTCTTTTTTTTTCTTGATTTTCCCATTTTTTTTTTTTGCCTCTCCTTTTCTCTTTTTTTTCTTGATCCTGACTATGCCCATGAAGGAATTTCATGATTTCCCCCGAAACCATGCCCATGAAGGAATTCATACTCAGAATTTATTCATCTTTTTGTTTTCTATTTTTCTGATTTTTTTGTATTTTCTGTTTTCTTGAAATCCATTGATCATATTGATTGTTTTGAAGTGGAAGAAGGAATCTCTTCCACCTGCTTGTGTATCCAAACTGTCAAGTTCTTTCAAGAACTCTTCTTTAGTCGGAGGTGTATGGTATACCACGAGGCGATGTCCATTCACTACCAACTTTCTTCGTGACCCATCAATGGGGGATAAACAAGCTGCTCCATTGTTGAATACCTCTTCAATCCAGTAAGGTCCCAACCATCTAGTTTTTAGTTTTCCGGGGAAGTCTTCATATTGAGAATCGAACGGTAAAGCCCAATCTCCTTGTTGAAGTTTCCTCTGCTGAATGTGATTGTCATGCCACAGCTTCCTCTGCTCTGAATTACCTCGGTTTGGTGCGAGCATCCAATCTAAGTTCATCCAATGCATTCGATTGCGAGAATCTGCATGTCATGTACTGCGACAAGTCAATTCCAATTTCCGAGTCTTGTGCGCAATGTTAGTAACTCAAATTCAATAGGTAAAAGAGGCTTTTTACCAAAGACTAGTTCATAAGGTGTGAATCCGAGTAGTGGACTTCCAAGTGGTATTGTAGGCCCAAGCTGCTTGGGTAATTTGTCTAGCCAATTTTTCCTATGAAAAGCTACTATTTTTGTCAAGATGCGTTCTAGTTCCCTGTTTGTTACTTCAACCTGGCCATTTGCTTGTGGGTGGTAGGGTGATGATTTCCTATGTTTGATTTCATATAATTCTGTAAATACTTTTATGACTTTGGATGCAAATTGGGGTCCTTGGTCTGTGGTGATAGACCGTGGAGCTCCAAATCTCTGAAAAATCTGAGTGTACAAGAAATCAGTGACCTTTTCTTCACGAGCATGTTTGAAAGCACGCACCTCTACCCACTTTGTCAGGTAATCAGTGCATACCAGAATATGCACCTTTCCTTGAGAAGGTGGATCAATAGGTCCTACAAAATCAAGCCCCCACTTCTCAAATGGTTCTAAAACCATTTGAGGCTGCAGTGGCATCTCATTTGTATGAGTGGGTTTCCCCATTCTTTGGCATGCATCACAATGCACGATGTACTTTTTCACATCCTTGTGAAGAGATGGCCAATAATATCCTATCCCCAAGATTTTTCTAACTGTGCTTTTTACGAGAATAGTGTCCACTGAGGGTTCATCATGACAAGCTCTAAGGATATCATATACTTCATCCTTTCGGATGCACCTACGTAACACATGGTCAGGACTGCACTTGAAAAGCATACCCTTAATCCATTCAAAAGAAGAACTCTGTTTGATCAATTGTTTTTTTGTTTTGAGGTGAAATGTGAAGGAACTTTCCCTGTGACCAAATAATTGGCTATATCTGCAAACCAAGGTGATTGAACTGATATAGCAAATAGTTTTTCATCAGGAAAAGTGTCATCAACTAATTCCCCTTCATCTTAGTTACTGCAACTTTGGACAAGAAATCTGCAACAACATTAGCTTTTCCTGGTTTGTTGATTATGGTGATATCAAATTCTTGCGACAACGACAACCAACGAATAATTCTTGCACTTACCATAGGTTTATTCATCAAATACTTAATGGTTGTATGATCTGTGTGAATAAATATTTGATAACTTTGTGATATAATGCCGAATTTGTTGATGGCATAAATCACTTGCTAGGAATTCTTTCTCGGTTTTTGTATAATTTTTCTCTGCTCTGTCAAGTTTTTGCTAATGTTGTAGATGGTATAATGTTCACCATTATCAATTTGTCCTAATGTTTGCTCCAATTGTTGTATTGGAGGCATCAGTTTGAATGTGAAATGGTAATGTCCAATTAGGTCCTCTAAGCACAGGTGGAGTTATCAATTTCTCTTTCAGAGCTTCAAATGCTTCCTGACACTTTGCAGTCCAGGAGAATTCAGAATCTTTAGTCAATAAGGCAAACAGTGGACTGGCTATTGTACTAAAGTTGGGAATAAACCTGCGGTAAAAACCAATGTGTCCTAGGAAACTTCGACATTAGTGCGAGTTTTAGGAGGAAGGAGGTTCTTGATAATTTCAACTTTCTTTGGATCAACTTGGATCCCTTCAGGAGAGATGTGATGACCAAGAACTATCCCTTCCTTCATCATCATGAAGCATTTATCTGGATTTAAGGATAAGTGGTATGTTTCACAACGAGTTAAGACTTTGTCAAGATTTTCCAATGTAAAATCAAAAGTTTGTCCACATATTGTGAAATCATCCATGTAAATTTCAACACTTTTGGTGGTCAGATCAGCAAAAATTGCTAGGATCGCTCGTTAGAAAGTTCTTGGGGCATTACACAAACCAAAAGGTAAAACCCTATAGGCAAATGTTCCCCATGGACATGTAAAAGTTGTCTTTTCTTGATCTTCGAGTGCAATCTGAATTTGATTATACCCATGAATCCATCAAGAAAACAAAAGTATCTTTTTCCAGCAAGAGTATCTAACACTTGATCTATGAAAGGTAATGGAAAATGGTCTTTGTATGTCACCTTATTCAATTCTCTGTAATCTACACATACTCTCATTTTTCCATTTTTCTTAGGAACTATTACCAATGGAGAAACCCATTGACTATCAAAAATTGGGTAAATGAATCCTACTTTCGGGAGTTTTTCAATTTCTTCCTTCACAATATCTCTTAAGGCGAGGATTCAATCTTCTTTGAAATTGTCCAGTGGCTTGACTTCTTCGGTATAGATCTTATGGGTACATATATCAGGATGAACTCCTGACATATCTTTGTAGTTCCAAGCAAAAGCATGAACATGCTTCCGCAAAACAACTATCAATTTTTCTTCCTCTTCCCTAGTAAGCTGGCTGTAGATATTCAAAAATTTGCCTAGCTGGACTTCTATTTGTTTTGTATTTAGAAGGACTGAATTCACTCCTTCATACTTGGTGATTAAGGGATTAAGAGGACATTCTTGTGATTGGAGAAGCGAAGCGGTTCTGTTTCATTGCTTGCTTGAGGGAAGCATTTCTTGTATGGAGCAGTGAGAAGGAAAAATCGGATGATGGTGCCATCCATGTGATAGTGAAACAGAGTTTCCTTGTGATAGCACGAGATGATTCATCTTCGATTTTTGATTCTCCTCATTACTTATCATTTGTTGGATATTTGTTGCTTCCTCTTCTAAACCTTGTTCATGCGAGAACATTCATCAGGATTTTTTCATTTTCTAAGTTTTCTGTGTCACTGAGGTCTTTTGTGTGTTCTCTGACTACTAAGGTAGCTAGTGTAGAGATGACCTCTTCCGGTTCCTCATACGAGTCGAGAAAACCATAACTGACCTAAAAATTTGCTAGATGGTTTTGCAGGAGGATATAAAGAAATTTGTTTCAGCTCAATACCATTTGAAATGGTCATATTTCCAGATCTGCAGTCTATGAAGGCTGCTGCAGTTGCAAGCCAAGGTCTTCCCAAAATAATGGGATATCCATGTGCTGAATTTCTTGGCTGTAAAACCAGAAAATCTGCAGGGAATTCCCAAGAAGAAACTTCTATAGGGACATCTTCAATGATTCCTTCAGGTTTTGCTCTCGACCTATCGGCCATTTCTAAAGCTGTAAATGTGGGGCTGAGATGTTTGAGTTGTAAGCTGTTCCATTGTATCTTTAGTCATGACATTTATTGCGGCTCCTAGATCCACTAAAACATTTGATATTGGTATTGAACCTATGGTGGTTGTGATAAGCTGGGCTTCTGGATCACTATACTTTGGAGGTAGTAGTTTTCCGGATAAGAGATCGGCTATCTTTCCTTCAACCTGCACAGTCTTGGGGAATGCTTTCTTCTTTCTCCCTGTTCTTTTAATGCACAAATTTTGGACAGTACTGTTAATTTTTGGTATTTCCTTAATGGCTTGCAATAAGGGTAATGAGATAGTCAATTTTTTTAGTTCTTTGACCAATTCTGACTCAGAAATTTTTGGTATTGCATTAAGTCTTTCAGGATATGGAACTATCCTTGGTAATTGTTCCGCTTGTGTCTCTTTTTCTATTGTTGGATCCAATTTTTTTGTTTCTTTTGTTGGTTGGATTCTCTCTGGTTCTGATGATTCTTGCTCTTCATTATCTTTGATTTCTATTAAAACTGGTTCAGGTACAACTTTTCTGAGCGGAGTTGAATATCACTACAATCAAGAACATTAATTTCAATATTTTCTTCAGCTTGACCACATAGACGAGGGAGGTGTCTGTCTTACCTTGTTTGGATTAGTGATTGGCTGAGTGGCAATTGAGGTTGCTTCACTTGCTTGTGTTTGCTATTTTCCTTGAAAATTTTGATTAGGTGCGAGGCAACAAATCTTGAGTTTGACCTTGATTCCTTTCTTTGCCTTGGATAGGACTGGTATTCTTGATTCCATTGTGGTTGGTTTTGCATCCAATGTGGATTAGTCGATTTTGATTCCAAGTTTGGATTGTTTTGATTCCATGAGGGGTTGTTTTGATTCGATTCAGGGTGGGTTACTCCAATTTGATTGTGGCCATTCTTGGGAATTTGTCCATTGAGGATAATTCCAAGGACGTTGGGGTGGTTTCGATTGTCCCCAAGGCATAGTATCGGGATTATGCCCCCAATTTGTAGGAAAACGAGGGGGATTTTGATATTGAGAGAAATTTCCCCCTTGTTTTTGTCCAATATAGTTGAGTTCCTCAGTCTGGTTTTCTAACACAGTTTTGAGTTGTGGTAGCAGGTGGCATTGATCGGTTGAATGCCTTTTTGAGCGAGATACTACAAATGGTTGAGATGGTTGTTTTATTCAAAGGACATTCTTGCAAAGCATGTTTACTTCTACATCTTGGGCAATAAATTGCCAAAGGTTCTGTGTTTTTAGCTTTTGCAGAGATTTCCCCTAAAGTAGTGTTTAAATGCACTAGGATATCAGTTTTGAAATTTGCAAGTTCCTCTATCAGGTCCTTTACATCAGTACCATTTGTGCGGCTTTTTCTTCTTCTCTGCTTAGTGCGAGAGTAATTCCTATGAGAGATCCATAATTTCCTCATTACTGAGAGTGGTTACATCCCCTTTTCCCATCAAATCCAGAACTTCTCTGGATTCATCTTGCAATCCTCTCAAAAAGATAGTTTTACACAATTACGGTTCTACTAGTCCACATCTCCTTTGAACAAAGGAGAACCTATCAAGGTAATCTTCCAAGGTCTCATCATCTTTCTGCTTGATTCTAAATAACTCATCTTTTCTATTCCTTACACGGCAGTATTCTTGATATTTGTCTAAAAAGACAGTCTCCATTTGATCCCAGGTTCTTATGGAATTTGGCTCTAAGCTCATGAACCGGCGCAATTCTGAATCTTTGAGAGTTGAGGGAAAAACCTTAAGTTTTTAATTGTCATTTATATAATCATAGGTCGACACACTACCTTGAATTCAAACAAAAAGTGGTCGGGATCTTCGGATACAACACCTCGGAAGGTGGGAAGTGCTGAAGGTGAAATGGTCTTCATGGGAGAGTTTTGTGTTGGATTCGGATGAATAGGATATTCAAATGTTACGGATGGTTGGAGTATATCTCGATCATCCCCTTCATTATGAACATAGCCATCCTGGCCATCTACATTGCCTCCTTCTGCCATAGTTTCTTGTTTCTTAGGAGAAGTTAAAGCTTCCCAAATTGTTCTCTCAAGAGGTCCAAGCTTTTCTGTTGATGAGTTTGATGAATTATCTTCCTTAAGATATTCTGTTGATACAATTGGTGATTTTCCTTTCTCAAAATGTCCTACTGATGGTGAGACAGGTGATTTTTCTATCAATCTTTCAGGTAGTTCAAACACAGGTGATTCACCCCTTAGGCGTGAAGATCTCCTTAATGGGACAAGCCAAGGATCCTTTGGGGTCTCCCTAGACTTACTCATTCATGTTTACTCCTAAATGACATAAATTAAGTCAATAGTTGTTATCTTACTCTGTTGTTATATTCAGATTTTAACATTGAATGTTCACAGTTTGGTCTGATTACAGCTATTGAACTATTTGTTTTCTTCGACAACACTATTCCCCGGCAACGGTGCCAAAATGATGCGTAGTCGTTATACCATCATTAATTCTCAATGAATCTGTCAATCCAGGGCAGTGTACAAGGCTATCTACGGGAGAAGAAGTGAAACAACTATAACTTAGGTCAATCTAGGGCAACAAGTCTTATTGGTGGAATCGGTTTGGTGGGGGGTTTTGGAACATTCCTATCTCTAAATTGCATGAATTAAATCTTAATCTAAGTTGCAGAATTGGAAACTAATCACTAGCTACGAAATGAAGTCCTAATTACAATTGCGAGAATAAGACCTAATTATATTGGAATTGAGAATTGAAAGTCGGATTCTAATTGCGAAAGGAAATCTAATTACTTTTGTGGTAATGAAAGTCTAGATCTAATGTGGAAATAAAAACTATCAAAATTACGTAACGAGAAGGTTGTCAATCCTCTGTTCGATTTTGACGACAAAACTATAAAAATGCAAGGAAATTGCTGAAAAAAATAGTAAATGCTGAAAATAACAGTCTGAAAATAAAGTGAAAGCTTGGCTGAAAGTAAGATTGCAACTAAAACATTAAGCACAAGATTTATCTTAGCATAAATAAACTAATACTGCAAATATTGTCAACTATTCACAAGCAATTTACATAACAAGTTATGCAACTCATTCTACTGCAGCAAAATCAGAATAAAAACCTATTCTATTAGTCCTCCTCCTAGGTCTGGAAGTGGCCAGCCTCTTTTTCCAGAAGAAGGTGTAAGTCTCTCTCTCTTTCTAAATCTTAATCACACTCATTTACAAGTAATTTGAAATAGAACTGGTGCACTTTATTGATCAAAAGACATGATTACAAGAATTCTGCTGAAAAACTGTTACAGGACTGTAACAGTCAATTCCTAGTTATACTCTGTATTTAGCTTCCTTACTCTATTTTCTATCTATCTGCTATTTCTCTACCTCCTTCTCTATAGCTCAACCTGAATGGGAGCAATATTTATAGCTATCCTATGATCTGATTACAAACAAAGAATATCTCAAAAGATCTAATCCTAAAATGCTCTGCAACAAATTCTGGTTTTATCCTAGAAGAGGACTAAAACCTGATCTTTCCCTTAATGATGGATTTGGTCGGCAATGACGGCAAAGACAGATGGAGGATATTTCTCTTTACTTTTTCCAACCTTTATTTCCCTTTTTTCGCCTTCAAAAATCGGTCAAAAAGGTCAAAAACACATTATGTTCTTCATTCCGAAGATAAGTGGCTTCATTCGAAGACAGTGCAGTTTTCATTCCGAAGATCGCTCATTCCGAAGATATTGCATTCTCATTCCGAAGATCGCTCATTCCGAAGATACTGCATGCTTCATTCCGAAGATCCGCTCATTCCGAAGACGTTGCTTTCTTCATTCCGAAGATCCGCTCATTTCGAAGATGTGTTTTCTTCATTTCGAAGATATCTGTTCATTCCGAAGATGCTTCGGAATGAACAAATGTATGCTTTCCATTGGTTTCTTCTGCATCTCTCAGGTGGGTTATCTCCTAAGATCAAATTCTAATGGTCTTCATCCCTTTCCTCATGTGAATTCCATGCCTTGCTATTTATGGACAGGTGGCTGGAATTTATATGGGAAAGACCGATTTCTTTGCTACGACAACGGTTTGCTTACCTTTGTTGCCGATTTAGGTGAAGTAAATGCTTGAAACAAATCAGAATATGATTAGTGAAATGCTGCTATTATTCTAAGCATATCCCATTGTAGCAAATCATAACAAAAAGAGCACAAAACTATGCAAAAAGTTGTAAAATCAACATATAATATTTCAAATACATTGATCATGCAAAATGGTTAATATACGACATATTAAATCAACTTAACTAACATATCAGATAAAACATAAGAGTTTATAGGCATTTTTAGTGTACAAAACATGTTATAATTGAGGCATTTCTAGGCCTCATCATGCAATAGTGTCAGGAATCGGTCATTCAATTTCATGACCACGAAGTCAAGACAGTTTCCACTATTATAGCAGATCGATCGCTACATATTATTGCTTGTGTGAATCACAAATCGTTCAAGTGGGTTTTGATCAACATGGGGTCATCGATAAATATCATAACTACTAAGGCATTGAATCACTTGAAGTTATCCAAGACACATATAAGTCCTTCTACCTTCACGTTGAGAGTGTTCAATGACACATTATGCTCGACAGTCGGTACTATAGTTTTACCTATCCAGGTGGGACTGAAGACCATCCAGATGATGTATCATGTAATAGAAGGTGCTATGCAGTATAATATACTTCTAGGGAGACCTTGGATCAAAGCAATGCATTGCATCCCTTCTATTTTACACCAGTGTATCAAGTACATTCATGAGGGACATGTTCATGTGGTGCCTTAAGATGAAGAACCCTTTAAGTACGTGAATCTAGCAGACTTGCTAAGGGAATTTATGCTCCCCTCAATGCACTTGGATGTATGACCAACATCGTCAATCAAAGTTCCAAGAGGTATAATCAAAGAAGTGTGTGCTAGACCCACAACATCCATATCTAAAATATCGGAGCACACAATAGCTACTTCTATAAGACCGACTGCATCTACAACATAGCGGGATGATAGGAAGTTGAAAATAAAAGGTGGGAAAAAAGAAGATAAAGCAAAATCCCAAGTCAATTTTCATTGAAACCCCTACTCCCATGGAGGTAGAGGAAATTCAAGGAAGAGTCGAAGAGGCACCTTAGCCTTCTTTTCCTGTGTCTTCAGTATTGTCATCTGCACTGCAAGTGATCATCCATTTGGTTAATCCCAGGTTAGGGGAATACATTTGTAGAATGTGATGTTCACAACGATTATCAAGACTGCACATGACATGGGCCGACTGCGATCCCATAGGGACTATGGAACCATTGGGAGTACCACCCAACCAAACCAAATTCATATATGGAGGGCTAGACCAAATCACATCTCCTATGCCCATGGATGAGGATGATAATGAACCTTTCACCGTGAATGTTCATTACCTTTCTAACATAGACTATGCCATGCAATACTTTGAGCGTTACCATTGGCATGGTTATGATCTCAGACTATTTGAGCAGGGGTGTAAGAGGCCTATAGAACCACAGTATTAGTTACCTACTAATAGGTTCAGGTTGGGATTCTATAGTGGAGGATAGGCTGAACTCCTCGTGGTATATTTATACTACCTGTACCTCAGTCTAGGGGGTGAGTTTGAATTTAATCCGTATCACCCTAATCCTTCTACGTTCTAGAGGGATAACCAGATGGTGTATTACATCACCATAGCACCACCTAAGACATATCATAATGATATCTTGGTGGATGCTAGTCCAAATGATTTATCAAGAGAAAACTTTGGTCAACAAATCCATGTAGCAGCCAATAAAATGGGCATGCAGGATCAAGATGTTATCGTAGTGATAGATCCCAAGTTGGAAGGGAATTCTAACGAGGATATAGCAGAGTCCATTTTTGAGGTAGGTGGACCTAGCTGTAGTGAAGGAGAGGATAGTGAGTCCTCACCCAATGACTAATAAGAGGATGAGGTTGAGTCAGTCTATTTGGTAATATAGTATTTATGGTGCTTATACCTGATTTTACCAGACAACGATGATAGTGATTAGGAGATAAACTATATGGGGCCACATTTTCTAGAACGTCACATTCCAGTGGAGGCAAATGAGGGTCTACATTATGATAGCAATAAAGAAGATGAGATAGAGAGAGCCTACTTAGGACCTCCCTACTTATGCTATCGCAATGCACCGTAAATGACAAAGGAGATGTGCAGAGATATCAATCTACATCTTCGCCTCAGAGGGAGATAATTGAATCTTAATGTGATTTATCATATAGTGTTTCCTGATCCACCAACGTACATGGATATCCTTGAGCCTAGTGATCCCATCCGATCATTTTTTCATAGATCAGACCCCTAGAACCACATCTCAGGGATGGTAGTTTTTCTAATGATGAGTCACTTGCATGTGGTCCTGGAGACATGATCCATTTCATCAACATGATATCCATTGATTTGATCACTCCACTCCACAATCCCATTGATTCGTCCAAACCATTGCATTTAAATGTAGACGCTATCGATTGGGATCGAGCTGATTCACCTCTAGAGCCTAAATATTTCTTTCCTAATGAAGAAATGTTGTAACATTTCCATCTTGCACCAGGTTGTGCACATGATTTCTATCATGCTGAGGATGATTTCAATGAGAAACCTATAAACCCAACATATGACATCCACTTTATCCCTACGCCTCACCAACTTGAGGAGGGATCCCATATGTCAGTAGAGGAAACCTTCAAAGTGGACATTAGTAATGATCCCACCAATCCAAGGAAGGTTAAATTTGGATAAATTTTGATTGTTGATGAGCGTGCCAACATCATCCCCTTACTGAGAGAGAGACCTGATCTCTTTTATTGGATTTACAAGGATATGTCGGGTCTAGATCCAAAATTTGTTACTCATAACCTTTTGCTAGATATGTCAAAGAAGCCAGTCAAGAAAAAACTCAGGAAGATGCATCCAATAGTAGCCTTAATGGTTAAGGATGAATTGCAAAAGTTGTTGGATGTAGAGTGCATTATCTCCATCGACTATCCAAAATGGGTATCCAATATGGTACCTGTAGGAAAACTTAATGGAATGATTCGTATTTGTACGGATTTCAGAGACCTGAACAAGGCAACACCAAAGGATTCATTTACATTACCGAATATCGATGCTCTTATAGATGCAACTACAGGTCATGAGATGCTCTTCTTAATGTACAGTTTTTATAGTTACAATCAAATTTGGATTAAGCCCGAAGACCAACATAAAATCTCATTTATAACACCATGGGGAAAATTTTGCTATAAAGTTATGCCATTCAGCCTTAAAAATACTAGTGCCACATATCAGAAGGCTATGAAATATATCTTTCATGACTATATCATAAAATATTAGAATATTATATTGATGACTTGTTGGCAAAGTCATTACTGCATTTTGAGCATGCGAAGGTCCTAAAGAAGGTATTCGATCGTCTGATAGAGCATAATATCAGGATGAATCCTAATAAGTGCGTATTTGGCATAGCTTCAGGAAAGATCTTAGGGTTCATCATTTCAAAGTGAGGCATCAAAGTTAACCCAGTAAAGTTCAAGGATATTTTGGAAATGCGTCCCCCCATGAACATCAAAGAACTAAGAAGCCTACAGGGAAAAGTAGCATCCATAAAGTGATTTATCACTCAATTATCAGATAAATATCGACCCATGAATTGAGTACTACACAAGGGGGTCCCATTCAATTGGGACAAGAAATGTCAAGAAAAATTTACTGAGATAAAGCAATACCTGGCGATGCCTCTAGTACTAGCTCCACCAAGGCCAGATGTGCCATTTTTATATATATATCAATAATCGACTTTACACTCGAAACCATGGTAGCCCAAAAGAATGTGCAAGACAAAGAAAAGACCATATATTATATTAGTCAAACCTTGGTGAGTTATGAGATCGGATATGCATATGTGGAAAAGCTATGTTTAGCAGTAGTATTTGCTACCAAGAAATTGCGACACTATATGTTGAGTCATACGACATGTCATATCCAAAAATTATCCTTTGTAGTATATGATGAGCAAGATAATCATAATACACGTACTGCAAAGTGGATCATGCTACTGACAGAATTTGAAATGGAATTCATAAGCCAAAAGTCCATTAAGGGGCAATTCATAGCAGATCAATTGGCTGAGGTGCCTCTCAAAAATAGTAGGCCCCTCACCATAGAGCTTCCTAATGATGCAGTATTTGCCTTATCAGAAGTGCCCAAAACCTAAGAACTGGACAACAAAGCTAATATGACCTTGTTCTTTGATGGTTCAAAGTGTGAGCAAGGGAGTGGTGTAGGAATAGTGTTATTCACACCACAAGGAGCTTCAATGCCCTTGTCGTTCAAGTTGGACTTTCCTTGCACTAACAACAATGCTGAATATGAAGCCCTAATTTTGGGTCTCGAAAGAGCTATCACCATGAAGATAAAAAGGTTAAATATCTTTGACGATTCCCTTATCATTATGAACCAAGTTAAGGGACTATTTCAATACCAATGCTCGGTATTGAAAGCTTACAACTATCTTGTTGACACATATCTAGCTCAACTAGAATGGTATGACATCAAGGCAATCCATCGTTCATCCATAGATTTGCAAACACAATGGCATCTTTGGAATCTTTAATCCTTCAGAATCCGTCTACCAATTTCACTACCATCCATGTAAAGACGTTGTCACACGCAACTGTGCAACACGAAGCATTGGATAACAAATAGTCAATCAACATGATTCATGTAGAACCAAACCATGAGTAGTTCTACAGAGCTAGAGACTTTTTGAAGAGAGCATCCTAGGGGTCTTTGATCTTGTAGGACCCAACGGGGAGTGGTAATACCATTCACCATAGGGTTATTTTCCAGTCTGCATTTGCAAATGTAGAACCATAGGGGAAGCATGTTGTCTTTTCAGTCGAGGCTAAAGCTTATCATAACTATATGTCATAGATATATGAAATATTTAAATTTGGTATAACCCCTTAGGGATTATCGTGTGCTACAAAAAACACATTAAAACAAAAAGAAACTAGGTATGTCTTGTTAGAAGACATCCTGTATCGTAGAAGCTACAATGGAGTTCTCCTTCATTGTCTTGAGCCCCAAGAGTCATCTTGGGTAATTTCATAAGCTCACGATAGTATGTGTGGTGGTCATTTTAGTGACATGGATATCTTCAAGTGCATCCTTCGTATGGGTTATTATTGGCCCACTATGGAGAAGGATTGCAATGTGTATATCAGGAAATGTGTTAAATGTCAACATCATGCTAATTTTACACACCTACCATCACAGGTTTTATAGCCCATCCAAGCAGCTTGGCCATTTGCTCAATGGGGACTTGATCTCATAGGTAATATATCTCCTTTGTCATCAGCCCAACATACGTTTATTATTACGACTATTGAGTATTTCACTAAGTGGGTGGAGGATATTCTATTAACAATGACAACCGGAGCACGTATTGCTAGTTTATACTCACCAATATCATTAGTCATTTTGGGATACCATCCAAGATAGTCTAAGATAATGGAACATCATTTAAAAGAAAAACTGTGAGAGCTTTGATGTCTAAATATAGAATCAAACATAGTTTTGCGACTCATTATCCATAAGAAAACGAGTAGGTTGAAGCTTCAAACAAGATAGTGGTCTCCATATTTAAAAATATGGTACAAGAGCACCATAAAGATTGGCATATCTAGTTGCCCCTTGCATTATGGGATTATAGTACTATAATTTGGACACCCTCTGGGAAAATTCCATTTTCACTAGTATATGGCACTAAGGCCATTATGCCCCTAGAGTTAGAAATTCCAACACTGCGCATCACATTAAAGAGTTCATTGATGATGACAACGAACAACAAGCTCACCTAGATCAATTGATGCTACTTTATGAACATTGCATGAATACCCTTGAGCACCTCTACGTTTATCAAGAGTGCTTAAAATGAGCTTACAATAGCAAATTCCATCTAAGAGACTTTGAGGTTGGTGATCTTGTGCTGAAAAAGAGCCAATAGAACTCTAATTTACCGCCATAAATGTGAGATAAATTTATGGCTAACTGGTTATGTACTTATATGATCTAAGAGAATATTGGACCTAGGATATATCACTTGACATCACTTGGAGGAGTTGAAGAGCCTAAACCTCTCAATATCCTTCATCTTAAAGCGTTCTATGCCTAAGAACCAGAAAGGCTCCAAAGGCATCTGTAAGCCCTTTGGTCATCCTAGAAAGGCTCCAAAGGCATCTGTAAGCCCTTTGGTCATCCAAGAAAGGCTCCAAAGGCATATGTAAGCCCTTTGGTCATCCAATAAAGGCTCCAAAGGTATCTGTAAGCCCTTTGGTCATCCAGAAAATGCTTCAAGGGTTTTATCAAAATCGCTTGGTCAATCCCAAAATATTCCAAGGGTTTTCTCAAAACTGCTTGGTCAATCTCTAAAGGCTCCAAGGGTTTTTTAAAATCGCTTGGTCAATCCCAAAAGGCTCCAAGGGTTTTCTCAAAATTGCTTGGTCAATCCCCAAAAGGCTCCAAGGGTTTCTCAAAACTACTTGGTCAATCCCAAAATGCTGTAAAGCCATTTGTTAGCTCTTTGGTCAAACCAAAATGTTAAAATCCATAAAAAAGTGGAAAATATCAAAAATAAAAAACATTTGCATCATTGCATTGCATTAGGGATATTCATCCATCGCACTTGCTTTGAAATAAATTTTTTTAAGAATATTACAAATGAAACCACATTTGTGTTTTAATCATGCATCTATGCACTATCTTTTTCATCTATGTATCACCCTTGTGAGCAATTGTGTTTTTCAATACAACCCATATTGTTGCTATGAAGAATATACTAGGGTTTTTTGATCATTCAACCATACCTAGAGGTATTCTCAAGAGTTGATAGAAAGCTTACTTTACTTTTGTAGTTGAGGTCTAGTTAGTATAGCCCTTAGCATATAAGAATACTATCACTAATCAACAATTAAACAATCCTAATAAGGACTAGGGGAAGATGAAAGCCACGAAGCAAGACCAGGTATCTTGAGGTAAAAATATTTTTTCTTGCTTATCCCCTTGTGCAGATGATATGGGAAATATTGGTAATTTTTAAAAGGATAGGTTTATTCTCCACCCAGAATCCCTTGCTTACATTAAAATGAGCAATATCTCAGAGTGATATCCTAGATAAATCCTCTAGATTGATACCCTAGATCAATATCATAGATCAACATCCCAAATTGATATCCCATATTGATATCATAAGATCGATATCCCAAAAACAATTTCCCAAAGTAAAATCACCAAAGGAAGTTTCTGAAGCAAATTATCAAATTTAAATCCTAAAAAGTCATATCAAATGAAGATCAAATTTTACAAAGAAGTTAAAATCAGTATCAATCCCTCGCTCAAAAGGAAAAAGAGAAAGTACAAAATAAACAGTTATTTTTATCACTATAGTACAAAAATAAACAATGATTTTTATCACTTTATATGAGCAAGTATCCCAAAAATTTGAAGAAAATAAGGGGGTGAACTTGAATCCATAGAATTATCAGAATTAATATACCTTACACATGATGATATTTCTGATGCATTAGCATCTCGTTTTTGTACAAACCAATATTTGAATGTGGAAGAGCTAGCTTCAGGTGTCCTATATCGCCTAGTGGTCTAGTCCAACTAAAATATAAACCTAGGATTGGATAAGACATTTGTGGACCCCCGATCTTAGTAATGGGCTTAAAGAATCCTGCCTGACATCAGGGTATGCTTGTGCCTTATCAAATATACTCACTTGCACGCATAGGAATAATGAATAGTTAGGGCCTATCCTAGCGAAAACCTTATGTTTCAAAATTCTAGTGTGGCCAGTATACAAATTTTGATCAGTCAACTAGGGTGTTTGAGTCTCATGGTAAACCTCAAAAATTCCCAAATAGCAACAATCAAATTTTCAAATGCAATCATCAAACATCAATTTATTTTTTTGAGAGTTTGTTTATTAGAATTATTTGTATTATATCATTAGATACTGGATGGATGTTAGAAATGATATTTAGATGGCCACTGATTATATAATACATATTTTTTTAATAATTCACAAAATCTTATGAACATAAAACATATATCATTACATCTCATATATGGGTGTATTATCTTTCACAAAGAGATAAAGCAACTATAATCCATGATTGTTTACATTCAGTGGTGTCATCCATTATATTATTAAAACCTCATACCATATTTGCATAAATTGTGTTTTAAGTGATTAAAATAGACATGTACATTTACAATAACTCAATATTATCAAAAATACATGCAATACATACATGGCACAAATTATTTCATAAAAAACATAAAGTAAATGCATACAAGTGAAGTAGATCAAAACTACATTAAAATATCAAATATTGCATTCGTATACATAGCATCATAAAGTAGTCCATATACACATGTATATCATTGCATCCACATCATATAGCTAGTGCATATCATCCATACATCACATCATATAGCAATAAATCAAATATCTGCATTGCATCCATGTGCATAACATAAACATAAAATACCAAAAATAAAGTACACATATAATGAGATGAATTGTCATATATATATATATATATGTGTGTGTGTGTGTGTGTGTGTGTGTGTGTGTGTGTGTGTGTGTGTCAAGAGTACATAGTATCAGGGTATATAAAAAATTTTGTAGGCTACAACTATGTAGGTCCATGACCTTACACTCAAAATTGGTACATAAGGAAAATTTTGTGCCAAAATAATGAGCTAGCTTTGGCCTGCATCCCCTGATCAACCTGTGCTAGAGTCCTATCCACCTCTAAGAGTCTACTCTAGATCCTGCTGTGGGGCCTACTATGGATCCTATGCTCAGCCTATACTGAATACACCTAGTTCATGGGACATAACCCCCTCTATCCGATAAGTCTTATGGCTTGAGATGGCAGATGACTACCATGTCTCCTTGGTCCTGGTCCTGGATCCACTCCTATGGGTCCTTTTTGTGTGGGTATCCTCTGGTACCTCTCCACATATCAACATGATGTAGCCCTCCAACTGGAAGATATGAGCTACACGCACTGTATCTCACTCATTACCCTACTCCACGAGGGAATGAAGACTTCTAACCTTTGCCATGGGGTCATGACCTGCTAGCAATAAATAATATGGTGTTGTAGGAGGTGCCATGATAGCCTGTGTAGATGAGGAGTCCCCCATAACTACCCTCAATAAGTCTCTTTCAGTAGTCACAACACTCAACTATGCCTGTGCCTGATCCTGCTCTCTAGTGAGTTGTGTGATATCAGTGCCTGTAGTGGTAGGCTATGCATAGAGAGCTATCTTCTCCTCCTCATATCCCTACCACTATGTTTCCTCATGTGCTAGATTCACCTCTAGAGTGGCAATAGATGTATCCTTGTGTAGTAGCTGAGTCTACAATCTCACAACTTGGCTTTGGAGGTCAACAATTTGGGCTCTCAACTATCCAATATCATTGTTCAAAGGTTCCTTGTCCTCCTCTAATTCCTCTTCATCTACCTCCACCTATGGGCCCTCCTCTATAGCGGCCCCGATGCCCCATGCACCCTATATCCTCTAGAGGGTCCTACGCCCATGAGGGTCCACCTCTGCGCCCTCTATGCCCTCTACTATGAATCCACCAGTTGGTTAGCCTAGAGGACCCTCTCCATGCCACTATAAATCTACCCACCATCCATCATATTCAAGAGTAGTGCTTGTGTCCACCTGGCCCGAATCCTAAAAGTCATTGTCCTCATCCTCCAAGGGAGTAACATGGGACCATTTCAGGTCCCTCTCAAGGACCAAGTATTTGTAGATGAGTGGCAACTCTGGGATATCCTACCATATCCCAAACTACCTCAAAACATGAGAGTAGAAGTGGTACTCATGTATATCGGTATTCTGGTCGAAGGTCCATCTATCTTGTGCACCCGACATAGGTACCTGCCTGCCTCTGTCTAGGCCAAACAATCCATATATGGTTGCCATCATATCTGATGAGGGTGGAGCTATGCAAATCTATAAATATAGTGCTCTAGGTCTCATACATGAGACCTACTCCTAAAGCCCTCTCACTCCCAGGGCTAGTAGGCGACATAACACTGACTATCGAGGCCATCATGCCCTTAGAACTTGAAATACCATCCTTGCGAGTTTCCATACAAGAATTCATTAATTATAATACAGTTCGTCAAGCCAAGCTATACCAATTGACCCTATTGGATGAGCATCATATTAATGCTATTGAGAATACACAAATCTACCAAGATCATTTTCGACATGCCTAAAACTCCAAGATACACCAAATATAATTCCAATTCGGAGACTTAGTCCTCAAAGAGAACCAACAAATTACTAGTCAATCGTGTCATCTCCATGACACCCTTAATTGGCTAGGCCCTACATGGTCATTCAAAAGTTTAGATTCGGGTCATATCACCTTGCCACATTGGAAGGCATTGTTGAACTTGAGCCCATAAATATTCTTCATATTCGAGCATTTTACGCCTAAGAGTAGGTATTGCAGCTCGTCACCACTTGTACATATGTTTATAATCAAAATAAAAAACACAAAAATAGCTATCTCACTATTTTTGGCATTCTGTGCAATTAGATCAAATTGCATTTCACTCCAAATATGCTTTTCTCACATTTCTTCTTTCCTTCTTTCTTCTTCTCCCCTTCTTCTCTAATGACTATTGTATGGTCATGCTTTGAGCGGCTACATACCTTTCATTCCCCCTTATTTTCTTCATCTCCTTATTTTTATTCTTCTTTTATCTTCTTATTGTTGTTTATCAATGTTGTATGGTCACGCTTTGAGCGGCTACATACCTTTGATTGGTTTCATTTCTTCTCTTCTTCTCTTTCCTTCTCATTTCCTCTTCTCTTCTACTTTCCTTTCTTTCTCTTTCCTTCCCCATCATTTCCCATATCATTCAAATGTCCCATTTTTTCATACATAATACTGGGGCAACCTCACAAATACATTCATCTTTTATTCATCTACCAGATCACATAATTTATGTTATGTCATTGCTTCATACCCATGCATTACAACATTCTTAGAAATTGCATCCATACATGCATTTCTACATAATCATTGTGAATACCGTACTTGGAGAATAAACATGCACATGTTAGCATAACAATTTGATGCCCAAACCCATTTTTAGGAGATATTATTATTGAAATGTTTTGAGTACTTCACCCATACACAGTTATATAATCAACCACCATCCAAAGTTGGCACATTTCAAAAGCATTTCCAAACTTCCCTTTATTACCTTGTTGTCATTCTTGGATTTAATTCCACGACATACACACTAAGAAAATTTTGAAAATAGGATGGGCTACATTGTATGCATACTGATGCCTAGAAAAAATCACCATGCTCATCATATCATTCACATAATTTATCTCCTACTCGATGATTGACAAAAGGACAAGCTACAAAGAAAAAGAAAAAGGGTAGAAAACAAAAGCCAACGCCCACAAAAAAAAAAGAGAGAAGAAATAAGGAAACAAAACACTTACAATGCAGGGGCAAAAAATAAAAGAAAAATCCTCAAGAGTGTTATCCAAATGCTTGGCTCCCTGCAATCATCAGGTCCTTACCTATGAGCTAGATTATAGGCTAAGTTACCATGTAGTTACAAACCACCATTTTTCAAAAATGGTGAAATGAACAACACTTTACACACACAAATCCATTATTGAGGTCTTGTTTACCAAGATAGCCTAGAATCTATTCATTAAGTGTTGCATAGTTATTCAATGTGTTTGATTACTTACAAACTGTGATGTTCGAATATCTTCATTACAACCTTCATATACAACTTTCTTGAAAAAATGGAATGGATCACATCATCTGATCACTACAACGATGCAAATACTGTTCCCAAGAAATACTTTTACACCTTTGCATTATCATCATTTGCATACTCATTATACATCATTTCATAATATCACATCCTATTTACCTATGCATTTAACCATTCCATTCACATGTAGTTATCCACTATCACATCTACATCATTCATGCATCATCACAAGCAGATAAAAACAAAATATATAAATGCAAAACAAACACAAATGCCATAGAATATCATGTATATATCTGTATATATCTCAAAAGAATGCCATCAAGATACAATAAAATATGTGTGTTCCCTTATGGGTATGTCATCACATGACTATATCATATATGTACTTATCACTATAAAAAATACCATATGGCTACAATGAGTTGTGCATCCATGTTGATACATGAACTCCCAAAAATAACTCATCATGTACATATACCAAAAATACAAAATAGTGGGTTTATCCTTATTTTTTTTGCCCCACGAGAGTCTCCCCCCTTCCCTCATCCACTAGAACCTGCTTTGTTACCGCTACTTGCATTGACTATGCATCCTCCATCTCTACTGCTATCGGTATCTCCATGTACTGGTGGTGCCATCCCTACAGCCTGTGATTCTATGGGAGCCACCATCTACTGCATCCTCTCATCCACTGATGGAGAACTCCATTAAATCTAATGTGACTACCCCTATTATAGTGAGACTGAACCAGAGTATGATGGGATATGTATCCTTCGAATTAGTATCTCTCCCTTGCACTTCATCCTCTTTGTAGCCTCCTTCATGTTGGAGGCTATCAACCCACTATTTACCTGCTACAAATGCCCAACCTCCACCCGTTCCACCTCTAGCTATGGCACTATCATAGCCAATCCTATGATCTCATACTCCACCCGTTCCTTCATAGCTAGCACCTCATGCACACTACACTCCAACTCCACAATCCTCGCTAGGTGACTGGTCTTTATAGCCTTTATCTCTGCTCTAGCTACATATAACAAACATTGAAACCTCTATGCAGCCTCTATCATCTCATGTCTCTCCCACCAGGTATCATCTTGCTCACTCCTAAAGGTATCCCAATCAATCCCGAGTGCATCTCTCTCCTTCACCATCCACTGCAAGAATACCCTGGCCTCATCCCACTCCTCCAAAGTGGCCCTTAGGTCTGCCTCTACCTCCTTATTCTCCTCCTCCAATGCTAAGAGATCACTCACCCAATCTATCTTCATATCTAGAAGCCTTTCCTTAAGCCTCTTCACCTCCCCTCACAACTTTTATACCTCATCCTCAACTTCCAGGGCACCCTCTAGCTCTCCCCCAAAATCAAAATCCTCCAACTCTGCCATATCCCTACCATTGCCTCCTGCCTCCATCATTGGTGACTCATTTGAAGAGTCATCTATGATGTCCACCATGGGTACATCCTCTATCACTATTATGCCCTCTACAATTCCCTCACCACCCTCTATCGATGGCCCTAAGTCGCTATCACTCACTAACTAATCTCTATCTTCATGGTGCGGTCTCAAATTCCTAATTAATCGATCTAGCTCTACCTCCTCCTCCTCATCCAACTTGGGTTATCCCATATGCCATAGCGATGCTGCCCTTACCCCACTTGCCAGGCCCCTATTGGTAAATACTCTTATGACCTCCACCCATTCGTAGATCACACCAAGAATTGGCTCCCACTACTGCATAGACCACCACACATCACACTCTAGTATAGTCCCTGCATTGTCCACATCATGGACAATTAATGGCTCATTGGGTGTCAAATCCAATAGTGGCACTATTGGCTACAACCTTGTATCGTCAACCACTCTATAGATCTCCACAGGTGGATCTAGTCATCCCTACCATAATTCAAACTACCATTACACTTGAGATAACAAGAAGTATTCTACCTGTGAGATATACTTCCCCACCATCCATCACCCTCGCCTAATAGGTACCAACTACTCCACATCCTCAGTCCAATCAGGTGCTCCTTGCCATGGCCTCCATCACACTTGATACATAATCAAACCCCCCAACTGCTCATGGTAATTCATCATATCACCCTCTTGTACCCTCTTCTGTCGAATCTCCATGTCTTTCCTCCACCTCATAGCATAGTGTACATCCCAACCATTGAGTTTATGTGCCTCATGCAGCAAATCTATGGGACATAAAATCAAAATGTACTCTCAAGCCCACACCTGTAGTAGTGGACTCACACTGATGTCTGTATGCTCTGTCCTCACTACCACATGCAACTCTCTATATAACTATACTAGCAATGTGGGTGCCCATGCATACACTATCCATCGCTCCACCATGTCACACATAATCCCCATCATGTTCTAGGGGAATCTCACCCCTAAAGTATATGACAACGCATGGCTCACTATGAGTAACATCACCATCGCATGGTGATTTGACAAAAATTTCTTCTTCCAATACTTCACATAATCTACTCCACCCTTAGCATCCACCCGCTACCATTGATTCCCAAATACTCTCTCCAAAATACCATTTTGTAGATCCTTATCTATCATCACCATAGTAATCCCCTCTATCGGTAATTGATAGATGCGGTATATATCCTCCAGGGTCACCGTCATCTCCCCTGTAGGTAAGTGGAAGGTGTTCCTATCAGGATCCCACCTCTCACACAAAGCAAAAATATATGCGTGGTTCACATGAACCTCACGCATCTCCCATATGCCATATAAGTTGACCACCCACAACCAATATCCATCCTCTGCCCGCCACACCTCCTGCAAAGCCTTCCTACACTTTCGTAATCAATGATACGTAAATATCTTCTTCACCTGCCACAACACACACGTCACAAGTCAGTAATTCGATACATCCATTCAATCAATCAATTTTTCTTTTACATGTACATATGCATGAGAAAAACAAATAGACAAACAAAAATAAAATAAAACAAAACAAAAACATGTTTGCACGACCCTGTGTGAACCACCCCTGTTTGCACAACCCCATGTGAACCTCCTGATTGCAATGATTTTTATGCACGTGCATTCGCAAACATACCCACATTTCATTCATATCATTCATGCACGTGGAAAATGACAAAAACACACCAAAAAAATGCAAAAAATGTTAAAACCCTCCCAACACATGCATGCAAAATGAGGTGATCAAAATGAGGTCAAATCAGTCAAACAAAAATATATCTGGACACCCATTTGGCTTCTTAGGAGCCCCCACTTGTCACTTTTCACATGCATACAACACTCACACCCCATTTCACACATCACATCAAACACATGCTTTTCCACAAGCAAAATCACCACATGAAAAAATAAACACCATCTCAGGATACCCATTTGACCGTTTTTACACATAGTCTACAAACTTTACCCATACCATGCATACACATTCTATTTATGATATTTTTAAGTAAAATTACACATTCTTTTTACCCTAGGTAAGCACACGTTAATAGAGAAGAAATAAACCACTTACCTCTAGATTCCTCGCCCCCGTGCTCGTACCTACCAATGCACTCACCATCCCGTCTCATCCAATCCACAATCTGACAACAGTCCATTCTATTTTTCTTCTCTCCTACCACCCCTCCGTATTACGCATGCAAATGACATCAAAATGTCATTTTTAGCACTTAAACCCTGTTCTATGCTGATTCACACCCCACACGTGTGAATCGATAGGTTTGCACGACCCCGTACAAATCATCCAGGTTCACACAACCTCGTGCGAACCTATCTTCCATGCTCAAAATTGCTTCATCTAATTTCCATTCCCTAAAAATATCCCCTAAATTCTTCTATTTTGTTGATTTCATGCAAAATTTTATCTTTTCATTCTTAATCATTATCAACTGTTTCATTGTTGATTTTTGTCTTCTCCATTGCAAATTCATCGCTTGAGGGGGTAGTCATCATCCATTCAATCAAAATCTACCTTACACATGATCAAAAAACTAAAAATTCAATCATAGATTCGACATTTGCCTAAGAAATTTTTTGCTAATGATTATCTCAAGACCAAAATTCTAATCCAAAAATAAATCAATGTTTGATAAATCTTAAAATACCTTTGCATGTAGACACCTCATGGATTCCAATATTCATAGTGGCAGTCGTAAGACCACTTGTGAATGAAGCTCTTGAAAGTTCTACCCTATGGCTCCAACGGTTTGTCAAATATTGTCAAAAGAACTCATCAATCAATCAAAAGCAAAAATGAACAAAGGCATTTGTTTCGTCTAAAATTGAAACATCTCAATTTTATCACAATGCAAGGCAATATTATGTCTTCCTCCAAAAGTAATCAATCATAAACCATTTTTTATAAATGCATCTCTCTCACAATTATTCGAAAATCATCAAATTGCAAATTCTTTGCCTTCCAAATCACCCCATCAATTCACACCATTAGTTTTTATACTAAACCGTGTTTCCACACAATCCAGTACAAAAAGGGGAAAAATGTAGACACTCAAAAGTCACACATTGTCCATCTCCTCATCTTCATGGTCAATAAATTTGCAAAACCCTCAAAAATTGCACAAATTGACTAAAAACACTATTCATTCATCAAAATCACTATTCATAATCCTTAGCCCCTTTGGGCTAGCTAAGCCCCTTCCTACACTTAACTCTAGGTCCTCATGCAACCTCATTCTCAACTCAACTAAGGTTGAATTCCTCACCATGGTCAAAAAGCACTTTATGGTCAAAAGTCAACATTTTTGGTCAAAATATGCTTTAACACTAATCACATGCTTAATTAAATCTAATTTTGATTTGATTTAAGCCTTCCACTTCACCTAATATACTTTGACTAGCCTAGCCTCCCACCTCACCTATTATAGCCTATCCTAGCCTTGCCACCTCTCACCTAGATATTTCTCCACCTCACATTCCCCTGGGTCATAAATGAAATATGGAGACTTTTGCACAAAAGAAGCAATTTTTAATTTGAAGATATTTTCAAAAAGGTCTTCATAAATGCCAAATGGATATTTTTGGTAAAATCATCATTATTTGTGTATGGATGAGGGATTCTCTCACCCAATCTCACTTATGAACCAAGAAACCTCAGGGGACACCTCTTAGATGGACACATCACCATTGACACCTCATAGAGGACACCTCATCCCCTCCCTCTCACCTTGGCTAAGTCCATAATTAGAAGGCCATTTTTACCACTTTACAACAACCAACTTTTGCTTACCGAAACTCTACCAAAATTATTATAGCCATCGCATCCATCCTACATCCATCATATAACCATCGTATACACATCACAATTGATTTATCACTTTCATGATGTTTCCTTGTGATTGAGATAGGTCAATAACCCCATAAAAGTACACTTTCTGAAGGTGACCCTCGTAAAAATCAAAGAAGTTGTTCCAAGACAACCATAAAAGTCATCTTGTACATTTTTCCTAAAAAATACAGGTTCGCACGACCCCGTGTGAACATCCCGGTTCACAGTAGATTCACACGACCCCATGCAAACCTATATTATAGACACCAAAATCACTGGATAAGGTAAATATGGGCTATTTTAGTGTTTTAAAGTTGTTTTTAGCAGTTATTTTTATGTTTTAAGCTTGTCTAAGAGTATTTTTGTCTTCATAACCATGGGGTTTGATTGAGGCAAACCCCTTAATGCACTAACAAGACTTTATAGGTTTAACAGGTCCAACAGATACAAAGAACACATCCAACCAGTGATGGCACACAAGCAAGAAGCCCACCTGCACTGAGGAACACAAAGAAGACAGATCTTGCTGCCTTTGCACAACATCCGAAAGGGCTTCCTTATGGAAGACCCCATTGTAGCCTTCAGGGCAAAATTTATAAAGAGGATATCAATATGTAACTATTTTTATCAGTTAATAGCAAATTTAGTGGATCCTATGATTTTGAATGAGAATTGTAGTGTCATTTTTGTTTATTTCAAATTTTATTTTAAGCCCTCATCCAAATCACTAGGAGATTTTGCATTCTAATTTAAAAATCCTAATCAAATCCCTAGGTCTACCCAAAATCCCCATCTAAATCCCCTCATTTAATCCACCTTGTCCACCCATCTACTTTCCCTCCAAAATTGGATAGTTTAAAAATGCAAGAAAAAGCTCCAAGTCAAAAGGGATTTAATTGACAAATTTAATATTTTGGTCCTCCTTAACCTCCATGTCACCTTTTTATCAATTTAAAATTCCATGAGCAACTCCCAAGACACACTTCTCCCCATGCACATCTCATCACCCCCTAGGACAATCTATGGCACTTGTGTGGGTGAGATTTCATCCCATCCAAGGCAATTAAATGGAGAGGGTGCACATTCCTCCATGTATCCTATCCATATTTGGCTTGGATCCTCCACCTACCACATAGATGCTACCTAGCCTCCACCTCACCTCCATGTTACCTACCCTTCCCCTCACCAAAATTCTATAAAGCCCCTCCATTTACATCATTTGGAGAGAGGATGAAAAAGCTATTGTTATGCTGCCAAAATCTCTCTAGACCATCCTTCTACCTTGGAGAATCTAGCTACCCTTACCACAGACCTTGAAGAGCCCAACCATTATAGCCATGTAGTTTTCTTGGAGATACCAAATAAGCTTTGACTAGTGACTATACTTGGACTAGTTCACAACCAATTATTATATATGGACCAAAAGACCCCCAGAAACCACCAGAATCTCCTAGTAGAGGTATTTTGTCCCTTCGAAAATACTAGGCCAACTAAAACCTCCAGTTACACAATCTCAACCACCACCTATGATCACTTAGAGCCAATCATAGCCTATGGTTACCCAAAGAAGCACCAAACATCGCATCCATATAGAAGATAGGTAAATAAAGCTATACAACATTGCATTTCTTAGTCTTGTAAAGTTTTCATTGATGTTTTGTGATCATTTTATGAGTTTTGTAATATTTTATTATATTGGATTTGGCAAGGGTCTCATGTAAGGGAGGCCCCTTAAATGTTACTAATCCAATCTGGTTTAGCATATGTGCAAGTGTGAAGTAGTTGGTAGAGCACAAAGGTGGTCCAAGGATCACAATTCAAACCCACCCACAATTTGATGGTGGCATGAAAAGAGAGTACACCAAAGGGGATTGTTGTAAAAGGGGCCATCCCCCTTCCTCAAAAGGATGTTATACATTGTTAAAACCCTCTAATAGAGTTGTGTTGTACTCAAAAGACTCATTATTGATAATACACATTAGCTCATATCTTTTAATTTTATTTTCATGGTGCATTTTCATGTCTACACTAACTATCATGTGTCCCAACTATTATTTTTGGGTGTCAAGTGCCTTTCATGTCGAGGTATTTTTACTTGGGATCCTATTATTGCCTTTGTTGGATTTTAGTCTATATTTATTTTTTATTGTAAGTGTGCCATACATTTTGAGTGTTGATATTATCTTTTATGTTGAGAAGATTGAGTTTGGGATGATACTTTCTTTGACTCACACTTTAGATAGTGATGGGAGAAAGGTAAGTGCTAACAAAAGATTATTAACAAAATATTGAACCTTAATCAAATTAACCTTAGCATAGAAATGCTCTAGGTTTATATAGGTTACAAACTTTAGAAAAAGATATTAAATTAATATCTAACCTAAATATCGCTAACCTACGCGCTTAGATGAATAAGCGCCAACAACTAACTAACCTAGGATATTTAGGAATTTACCTAGGTTAACCATTAGATATTTTAAACAATAAATATCTACATGGTAAATAGTCAAAGTAGATGTAATAATCTAACTAATGTAGTATAATGCAATATACTACCTCATTTTACCCTAACATCCCCCCTTTATTACATTACTTTGATATACAAAGTTTACTCAAAGCAGATTGAAATTTGACACGTCCAAGTGCCTTTGTAAAAATGTACGCAACTTTGTTCGTCGGTGGGAATGTGTTGGAGCTGAATTATGTGTTTAGGAACTTCATCACGAATGAAATGACAATCTGTATCAATATGTTTAGTTCGTTCATGATGTCTTGGATTCTTAACCAAGTTCAAAACACCTGAGTTGTCGCAAAACATGTGAATAGGAAGATTCTTTGGTAGGCCCATGGTAGCCAAAATGCGACTTAACCATATCGCTTCACACACAGCTCCACGTGCAGCGCGATATTCTGCCTCAGTTGAAGATAAAGCAACAACTTTGTTGCTTTTTACTATGCCATGAGACAGGACCAGATCCAAGATGAAAAACATAGCCTGAAGTTGATTTTCTGTCATCTATGGAGCCAGCATAGTCAGAGTCAGTGTAACTCTGTAAGAAGAATGAGTTATTCTTCTTATACTCTAGACCATAATCTGAACTACCCTGAATGTAGTGTATGACTCTTTTAGCTGCTTTCCAATGGGACACCTTTGGTTCTTGCATGAACCGAGAAAGATAGTTTACAGCAAAAGTAATATCTGGTCTAGTATTAGTCAGATAGATGAGGCTTCCAATCATTTGTCTGTAAAGTGTTCCATCTACCTGTGGTGAGTCTTCATATCGTGATAACTGTAACCCTGATTCCATCGGTGTTGCTTTGGGTTTACAATCAGTCATACGATATTTTTCTACTAAAGTCTTAGCATACTTTTTCTGGGTCACCCTTAGATGATTCTTTTTCTGTTCTATTTCAAGGCCAAGACAGGTAGTGGAGAAGTCCTAGGTCTGTCATATCAAATGACTTTTTCAAGTCATCCTTCACGGCTTTAATTAAATTCTCTGAATTGCCAGTGATGATCAGATCATCTACATATAACACAAGAATCACTATCTCAGAACCTGTGTTCTTGATATAGAGATTTGCGTCTGATGGACTTCTCTTAAATCCGTGTTGCAATAGGTGACTATCCATCTTTATGTACCATGCTCTTGGGGCTTGTTTTAGCCCGTATAATGATTTTACCAATTTGCAAACTTGTTGCTCATGGCCTTCCTCTACAAATCCGGGAGGTTGAGTCATGAATAATTTCTCTTTTAAGTCACCATTAAGAAAGGCACTTTTTACATCCATCGATGTAACTTCCATCCGAATTGTGCTTGCCATAGCACAAAGTACTCGAATGGTGGTCATCCTTGCTGTAGGAGCAAAGGTTTCCTCATAGTCCAGTCCTTCCTTTTGAGCATAGCCCTTTGCCACAAGTCGGGCCTTATGCTTATCTATAGTGCCATCTGCCTTATATTTTATTTTGTAGACCCATTTGCAACCTATGGGTTTCTTACCTTTAGGCAAATTCACTAGCTTCCATGTTTTATTTTTAATGAGGGAGTTATATTCTGCATCCATAGCTGTCTTCCATTGAGGCAGACTAAGTGCTTCATCAACTGTAGAAGGTTCATTCTCATCACATGCTGATAAGTAAACCCTCTCCTCATCTATCTCCATCTCATCTTCCCTTGGTAACTCTCTATCAACGGAAAGGTCTTGAAAATCTGCACAAAGATCATCAAGCTGAAGTGGATGCTTTACCCTTGTCTTTACGTGACATGCTTCTTGTCTTTGGACGATTGAGAGTAAGATCTGGAGGGGAAGTGAGTTTAGAGTCCTTCAATGTGCTTGTATACCATTTGGGTGGTTTCTTCTGTTGTGAAGAAGAAGAAGAAGGAGGAGGAGGAGGATGTTGTTGTTCCTCCTCATCATCTAGGTATATTGATGTAGTGTTGGATGTGAAAGCTTCATCAAACACTACATCTCTACTTATATATATCTTCTTGGTATATGGGTCTATCAAACGATAGCCTTTTGAATTTTCATCATAACCAAGAAATATACAAGGTAGAGATTTCTCATCTAATTTCTTTCTTTTCTCCTTAGGTATATGCATAAATGCCTTACACCCAAATACCCTTAGATGAGTTATGGAGGGTTTCCTACCACTCCATGATTCCTGAGGAGTCATACCTTTAAGTGCCCTTGTGGGAGCCCTATTCGAGAAGATATACCGCAGTTTGAACGAGCTTCAACCCAGTAAGTTTGCTCAAGGTTGGCCCCCTTAAGCATACATCGAACCATTTCCATTATGGACCGATTTCTTCTCTCAGCAACCCCATTGGATTGAGGAGTGTAGGCTGTTGTTAACTGTCTTTTTATCCCATGTGTCTGTAAGAATGAGGAAAATTCTTTTGATGTGTATTCCCCCCCTCGATCTGAACGGAGGGTCTTAATAAAGCATCCTGATTCCTTCTCAACAAGAGTTTTAAACTGCTGAAAATAGGAAAATGCTTCAGACTTCAACTGCAAGAAGAAGACCCACATTTTGCGTGAATGATCGTCAACAAACAATTGAAAATACCGTTTTCCTCCACAACTTGTAGACATAGGACCACACAAATCTGTGTGTACTAACTCCAAAGGTTCCTTAGCTCGAAAAGAGCTAGGTTCAAAAGGTACTCTATGTTGCTTGCTTGACAAGCAATCGGAGCACAACTGGCAAAATAGACGAAAGGGGAGGAAGTCCTTTCACCATTTGATATTTACTCGGCTCTAGTAAATATCCCGAACTCAAATGCCCAAATCTCTTATGCCAAAGAGAAGTGGCCTCCTTTGTGGTCACTTGCAAGTGCGGTATGAGTGGAGGTAAGTGCATCTAAGACAAACAAACCATGTTTGTATGAGTCTGTTGCTATCGGTTTTCCCTTTTTGGTGATGAAGCAACGTTTCTTGTCTTTGTCCACGGTAAAATTGACATTCATGTTATTGTCCAGGATTTGTGGAACTGACAAGAGATTATTTTTTAATCCTGGAACATAAAGAACTTTTTCAATATTACATTCTCCATCTGGAAGGGAGACTGAAACATTGCCTTCGCCCTGAACTCTATAGGTCTGATCATCAGCAATGGTGACCGGTCTACCTACTCGAGCTTCAAAAGTAGCAAACCATGATTTATCGCCAATCATATGTTTACTAGCGCCTGAATCTATGTACCACAAAGAATCCTTGTGGGAGGAATCTGTATGGGTCATGAGCACCTTGTGTGCTCGTTCGAAATCGGAACTAGAATCTTCAAGTTGCTATGTGACCTTGTTGCTTGTTTGTTCCGGTTCTTTGATTTGTCGTTGCCCTTCTTATTTCTTTGTTCATTGGGCGGTTTGTTCTTAAACCAACATCGTTTGGTTTCATGAGTGTCTGTGTCACAAATTTTACAATGTTGTTTCTTCTTCAGAACCTCTTTGGCTTTACCCTTGTCTTGTCTAGAAGAAGAACCCTTTTGTTGATTCCACTTTTTCTTACCACCTTGTCGTTGTGAAAAAAGGGCATTGTTTGATGCCTCATCTCTCTGGAGTTGGGTAGCCTCTTCTGTTTGAAGCATATTTACCAACTCGACAAAAGTTATTGTCCTACCAGAAACTTGTAAGGAGGTGATCAACATTCTGTAGGAGTCAGGAAGAGCTCTCAAAATGATTGAGTTTAAGACTTGGTCTTCCAACTTTTCTCCTAAGGATTGCAACTTTGTTTTTAATTCTGCGACTCTGCAGAGGAATAGCTCTACTGTTTCTCCTGATTTCATATGTAATGTATGAAGCTGTGTTTGAAGGTTAAGAATCGTTGATTGATTCTTGCCCTCAAAAATGGTACTTAAGGCATCCCAAGCTGCCTTACCAGTTGTAGCTTCACTGATATGAGGTTGGATATCATCAGTAATAGCAAGCAAGATCATTAAGGAAAGTTTCTTATCCTTTTTATCAAAGTCTATTTGATCTTGTCCGGAAGATTGAGGTCTAGTGACGAGTTCCATCTACTATTGACCACAAGTCCTCTACGATTAAGATAGCCTTCATCTTAGTCTTCCATTCTGAGTAATTTGAACCTTTGAGCAGTTGGCTCTCGGTGAGATACTTGTGTATCATGGCCATTGTTTAGGTTTCAAATTTGTGGAGAGGACTAATATGATGCTATCTTGCACTATACCCTAAAAAGGTATAGAGAAGTTGGTTCAATTTGCTTTCTATAAGATATTTAATGGCACCTGCCTTAACACTCTTTGCAAGAGATGAAAAGTTTGAGGAATATTGAGCCAAACAAAATAGAGCAAATGAAACAAGGGAGTGTTTTGTCAAACTTTTGATATTTGCTCTCTAAGATATTTAATGGCACTTGCTTTTAACACCTTTGAAAAAAAGATGAAAAAATTTGAGGTTTATTTAAGCCAAACAAAAGAGAGTCTTATCAAGGTGATTGAAATTTTTGACCTTTTGATGGGGAGAAATTACTTGTTTGAACCTATGCAAAGTTTTAGCATGGTGTTTGAGTGAAGTTTGGGTGTTTGTGAAAAGCTCCTTGTAATGTTTTATTTGTGACTTTGTAATTGCAAAAAAAATGTTTTTAGTGCAATAATAAAAAAAAATATAAGAGCACCCAAAGTTATATCACTCTAGGTGTCGGATTCCACCGAAAATGCACCTAGTACAAGCAATTTTGAAAAGTAGGTGTCGAGTAAAATCGAGAATGCACCTTTCTTTAAAACTGAAATAGCCCCCCCTTTATCTTTACAATTTTGAAAACTATAGAATTCTTAAAAAAATTCTATCCCCCCTTAATGTTTACAAAATGTAGAATTTAGAGCATATCTTTCAAGACAAGTCGACACACGACAAGCTTTTGAAAGACCTTCCAGAACCAGTTGACACACAACTTGGTTTTCTATCTCCCGTAATTATTCAATACTCAAAAATAGGAGGTGCATCAGGATTAAAGGGTTCTCTAATCCTCATGGGACCATAACTACGATCCAAACCCTTCCAAGGATCAGTGTAAGTATTGAAACGGGGTAAGCTCCTTCTATGCTCTCTAAGCATACGACGAAAATGAGATCTTGTCGTCTGACGTCTAAGTTCGTTCCTCTTTCGAATAACTCTTAGACGACGAAGGGCTTTTGTGATCCAAAGCTTTTTCTTCATGAGACAAAAAATTTGTTCTCCCAAAACAATTGATTAGAAAATTTTGGAGAATTTAAAAATTTATTAGAAGTCTCAAAGCTGCAAAAGAAATTTGTTTTAAGGATTGTCTCTTGTCTCCCTCAGTTTGATTAGGAGAAAACAATAAAAAAACTTTTGCCTTTTTTTTTTTTAATAAAATTTTATTTCAATGCATGAAATTAATTTTTAACTTAAGAGAATTTAATTAATAAACAAAATATTTGATAAACAAATCACTTAAAAAATGATTTAAATAAAAAAATAATTTATTAATTAAAAAACTAAGAAAAAAAATTAAAGAAAATGCAAGAAAAAAAATAATAAAAAAAATTACCTGATCTGCGGGATCCGAACCTGCGTCCCCGCTGCAGGAAATTGGCCGACTGGCGCTCCTGCCAGTCAGTCCACACCAGCTGACGAGAAGGGAAGGTTAAAACCTTCCCTTTCGTCCTTCGCGCGACGGGAAGACGCCAAAAAAATTGGCGTCGCGGGGGATTGATCTCCCGACCCCGCGCGGTCGGCCCTAGCGCTGGCTGTGCTAGCCAGTCGGGCTACCTTGGCTGATCCGTCAGCCAAGGTTTGCCCCGTGCTAATCAAGCACAAGCGGGCCTGGTTTTTTTTTTTTAAGTTTCGTGGGATATATCCCACATGCGCCGTGCGAGCGCATTCTTTTGGTTTTTAAACCAAAAAACTCCCTTAGTACTTTGATTGCCTGCGGGCAATCGGCCACGCGTATGAATCTCTTTTGTCGATCGCTGCAGCTACGCGTAGGTCACCTCGGGCCGCGTGTCGCTAGTGTTGGAGTGCCACGTCAGCAGATTGGGCCACCTCGGGCCACGAGCCTCGCCACGTCAGCAGATCGGGCCACCTCGGGACGCGAGCCGCGCCACGTCACCAGATCGGGCCATCGCACCAGATCGGACCGCCTCGGGCCGCTTGCCGCCTCGTCAGCAGATCGCCTCGGGCCGCGTGCAGGTTACCTCGGGAATCGGGCCGATTAACTCCTACGGGCCGCCTCGAGAAGCGTGTCGATCAGCCTGCGGGCCGCCTCGGGAACCGTGCCGATCAGCCTGCGGGCCGTCTCCTCGGGAAGCGTCCGGGTATGGCTCTGATGCCAATGATGCGAGAAAGGTAAGTGTTAACAAAAGATTATTAACAAAATATATTTCCTTAATCAAATTAACCTTAGCATAGAAATGCTCTAGGTTTATATAGGTTACAAACTTTAGAAAATAGATATTAAATTAATATCTAACCTAAATATCGCTAACCTACGCGCTTAGATAAATAAGCGCCAACAACTAACTAACCTAGGATATTTAGGAATTAACCTAGGTTAACCATTAGATATTTTAAACAATAAATATCTACATGGTAAATAGTCAAAGTAGATGTAATAATCTAACTAATGTAGTATAATGCAATATACTACCTCATTTTACCCTAACAGATAGCTCTTTGTAAGCCTTTTATCAGGAAAAAAACTCTTTAAGACTAGGCTAACATCATCATTTAGAAATTTTTGGCTTGCTACCATATAAAATGAATATTTTTTGCTCCAAAAGCTTTGCAATGGGCCAAATATTTTGAAGTTTGTTATTGATATCACCGCCCAAAAGCTATGACTTGAATCCTTTGTAAGTCTGGCCTTAAAGAAAATCAAGTTCTTAATAAAAGTTTCTAGCTTTAATGAGCAAGCAATTTCTAAGCAAATTCAAGCCCAAAATTGATTTCTTAGGCTCTCACTAAAATGATTAGAAATCATGATGGGTCTTAAAAGCTTCTCCTTTTTTATTTCTTACCATGAATTTTCATGGTGTCCTTCATATGGACCAATAAGCTTAGACGATCTATGGTGGTTTCACAACTTGAAATCTCTAGGATGCTTATATTTCTACAAATTGCTAAGTATTAAGCTCCTTTTAATGGAAATATAAGAGTTTATCGTGTTTTTTCCTTCATCGGACAACTTGTACCTCCTTTCTTCCTCCATTATTCTTAGGTTTCATTCCATAAGGTCCCTTATTGGTGTTGTTTTATAACCATACTAGGGAATATTACATAATTGGATACACACTAAAAACCTAATTGGATGAGGAAGATAGTTCGATTTTTGAACCACCCATCTAGATGAGATGTGAATCCACAACTATTGTATGGGATGAATCCCTACCAAATGTAGATTCCTTGTAGCTATCACCAAAAAGGCTTTGAGACTCCTATTAATGGTAAGGTCAAGTTTAGCTAACACTAAAAAGGTTATGGGTCATTATCTATCTTATTTGGTTGGTCAACATAGTCTCATGGCGCAAGTGGTTTAAAATTTTCTAAAAACTTCTTGTGTAGGCCTTTTCTTATCAATATATTTGACATTTTTACAACACCAACTACTTGATAGATTGAGTGGGCTTTAGGTCCTCTCATCTTGCTTTTCTTTAAAACCAGCTCCAAGTGGTAATTTTGTTAAAAATTCTCCTTTTTGACAAGATTTTCCTAGTGTAGAGATATTTCACTACATAACAATAACATATTCTTAGGAGGAATCATCTTCATTATCATCATCCTCTTAAAAAATAAAGAGAGAACAATCACCTCCTTTCTTGGTAGATTTCTCAAATTTTTTAGATGAAGCCTATAATACTTAACTTTGTGCCCCTTATTTATTGACTAAAGTATCCATTAGATAAGTCTCCTAATTTTTGATAGTAAAGGTTAGGAGATTTTATTTTTTGAAACAAAACTTTTCCTCTAGAAGTGGAAGCTATGATAATATTATCAGGATACCTAAAAAAGATAGAAAGATTTGAGGCTAGTAGGTGGTCATAAGTAATAACCAATAAACACTGAATAGAAAAATAGATAAGTTAAAGACACCAAATAGATGGAGAATGCAACATTAAACATAACGAGGTAGCAAAATCCAACAAAAAAATCAAACAACATGCGAAATAGAAATTCAAACTTGTCATGTGGATAAAAATCTAAGAAGGAAAAATAATATTTTATCAATGCATTCAACCTAGACTATGAATATAATAAAAAGGAGAATATGGAAGTAAAGTTTAGATGAAGGCATAAATGTTTATAATCCAACTAAGATCTAATTCACACCAATTTAGATGATGCAAAACTAGTTGATGAACAACACCTAAATAAAAAAGGTATGAATAAAACAAATATGTGTTTTTCCACAAAAAAAATGGTAGAACCAAAAAACATATTGTCATAGAATGAGGATCCTATACAAACATTGGGAATACATATTAAAACGTTTTTAATAAAAAATTTTGAACAATTAAGAATAGAAAAAATAAAGAATTTTCTCATCATAATCAACAATAAAAAAACACTCCAAAAATTGATAACAATTTTTTGTTTCTTTTTTCATGGAAGGAGTTGAATATATTGGTCCTATAAACTATATATTTTTTTGTATTGGAACCAAAAATTATATTTAGTAAAAAATAAGAGAGGTTACAATAAAAAGGGAGCTAGAAAAATCACAGCTCGAGGCACAAGGCCACCCAAACAATCAACATCATAAAGACCCGAGGCCAAAAACAAAACCAACCCCTAAAAGGGTGAATAAACATAATAACTAAACAAAGGAAACCTCTCTAAGAGGAGACCAAGTCCTAATGTGGGCACTGACAAAATAACCTAATGCTATAAAATTTTACCCTCTCAACTTACTATGCTAAGGCCTCAAAGAAATAGAGGGACCTTAAGGCAGAGGGAGGTTATACGATAAGGCAAATGGAGGTTAGACGAAGCCATGTTGATAGTGCACAGAGCCTCACACCAGAACCTGATAAGATTTATCAAATGTGCAAACTCATGAATCAACTTGGAAGCCTATGAATGGAGCTGAATAGTAACAACAAAAAATACTGTAATCTTTTCATGCAAGGAAAACTAACTAGAAATTGAATCTCCAAAATAGATAGTAGCATTCCTAGATTTCCAAAGTTGAAACAAAATAATAGCATGGAAGAAATTCCACAAAGCAAAAATATAGGCAGGACAACAACTTTTATCTCCAAAAAATATCGTCTGCCATATAAAATAATTTAGGATGAAAGAGCTTGAACAATGCGTGAATCCAGGACCAAGTAGACTGAGCACGAGGGTAGAACCAAAACAGATGTTTGAAAGTCTCAAAATGACCACAAGCTAAAAACTTAGGATTAGGAAGACCAACCCTACTAAGTCTCTATCCCATAGAAATCCCTTGATAAATAAGATACCAGAGAAAAAAAGGTAATCTTGGGTTCAAGGTTAGACTACCATATATGGTTCAGATGAGCAATCCAAGTATAGGAGGTAGAATGAGTCTGCCATATCTCATTAATTTTATCAACACCAGGGGAAATAAGACTGAGAAGATGATAAAGCAAGAAAGAAGAGTAGTTCTTGAAAGGAGTATCCATATTCCAACACCAATCCCTCCACCAAGAACTTGGGGGCTGAAGGTCGAGCTTATGAAGCATGAAATCAGGTATAAGCTCTTGAATCTTAAAAAATGAAGGAAGATCTGAATTCTCAAGATTAAATTTTTGTTTGAGATCAAGCCAAGGAATCCAGTCTTGAGAGTGCATTAAATCATTAATATAGCAGATGCCCTTGCAAAACAACCTCAAAGCTTTAATCCTTGGCATATCAGCAAGAAGAAACGAAGATTTAGGCGAAATAGGAGACCACCAGATATTCTGAGAATTGAATGAAAGAACCAATCCAACGAAGATGAGGTTTCACCGCCTCAAAAGCTCACCAAATACTTTTAACAACAAAGGAACCCTAAATCTTAACTGGAGCAGAAGTAATGATGAAATTATGGAGGCCAATATTAGCCCAAGCTTTAGGCCCATAAGGTAGCCCTGAAGAAATACAATGATGAATCTAAACATTCCAAGTTTTAGGGCCTTCAATATCTTTAACCACCCACTTAGCACATAGAGAAATTATTTACCTGTAAATATCAATGATACCCATCCCACCCTTATTAGTAGGTGTGCAATAAATATCCCAAGCAACTCGATGAAAACCACACAAATTATTTCCCTTGGCCCAAAGAAAATCCCTAAGGAATCTGATCAACTTATTATAAGAATTATTAGAGGGGGCCCAATAGGAAGAGTAATAAACATGGGTGGTAGCAAGAATATTTGTGCAAACCTGAAACTTCCCGATAAGAGAAAGGAGATGTGAGGCCCAACAAGAAATCTTCTTTTCAATTCTATCAATGACATACTGCCAGAGTTCAGAGGGCAAGTTTTCAAGAGCAAAGGGGATTTCTAAGAATTAAAAATGCTCACCCCTTTGAAGCCAATGCCATGAAAAATTTCTAATCCAAGTAGGCACATAAGAAGAAGCAAGGCGGAAACAAAGGGACTTAGACCATTTGATGTTGGATCCCGAGGTCTTACAAAAAGTGTCCAAACAAACCGAAACTAAAACCTCATCCTAATTGATAGTGATAAAATAATCATCCTCAAAGTCCCCATTAATAATTTGGGTGGACATATCAAGTAAAAACATACCTTTAATCAACCCCTTAGACACTTTATTGGCAAGAAGATAACTAAAAGCTTCAACAAAAAGGATGTAAATCAAATGGGCCAAAGGAAAACCCTGGTGAATAGAATGAAACAAACCAAAATCATCTTATCTAAGTCCATAAACAGTAATACAAGCTGAGGCATCAACAAACAACATACTGACAACCCTAATAAAAAAGGGGCAAAATTCGAGAGCTTGGAGCATGGCAAGAATGAAAGGCCACTCAATACAATCATAAGATTTCTCAAAATCTAGTATAAGTAAAAGGGGATTTTGGCCAGAGATACGAGGTCATTCTAAACCTTCCTAGACAAAAATAATATTATCCAAGATGTAATGCCCTTTAATGAAGTATGTTTGCTCCGGTCTGGTAATCACAAAGAGAATATTGCAAATACAAAGAGCTAAAGCTTTAGCCAAAATATTATGAGAGACATTAAGTAGAATCATAGATCATCAAGTGGTGATAAGCTCAAAATTTCCTACTTTAGAAATAAATTTAATATTTCAATGCTAACGCTTCACTGTAGACATTGAGAAGATCAGGCCCAGTAAACTTCCAAGTGGCTTTATAAAATTCACATGGAAAGCCATAAATATCAGGGGACTTATCATCTGACATAGTCATAAGAGCATTATGAATCTCATAAAGTGAAAGAGGAACCTCACAAAGAAGTTTGTCATAAGTAGACAACTTAGAAGGAACAACATCAAGACACTATTGGAGTGCCATCTGATGTTCTAGAGAATCCTATTATGCTTGAAAAGCAAGATTGTAATGATCCACAAAGGCTAAAGCAATATCAGGAAGATAAGTTAGCCTACCATGAGAGACTTGAATAGCCTTGATTTGAATCCTAGCCTACCTGGAATGAAGAGACTTGAAAAAGGCTTTGGATGAGCGATCACCAACCCTCAACCAATGTAGACGAGCCCGAACCTGAGCCCCCCTGGCTTCATGTTGTTCATGGACTATAATCTGGTGGTGAAGACTAGCAACCCTGGTTTGTAACTTTCAATCATACGGATCATTTTCCATTAACCATAAATTTCATTGATAGTCCTTCGTAACAACCAAATGAGCATGCTTTCTGATATGTGCCACATGTTTTCCAAAATACCGCATGAAAGAGGTAGTACGAACAATTGTTTCATTCCACCAAGAAATCCAAATGATAAAGTGAGGAGGTCGAGGTAATAAATTCCAGATTCAATCAATCATAGCAATGGTGCTAGGGTGTTGCAATAAAGAAGTATTTAAATAAAATTGCTTGCACAAAAAATTAAATTGGCAACCACTCCACTCAATCTGAAAAGAAATTGGAAAATGATATGATAACAAGAATTGATCCCATACTATCACAATCTTGTTATTTATGGAGGAGAATAAAAAATATTGTTGCTATAACATCATAACTCAATCAAAGCACTTGCAGACTTTGTCATTACTTGCACAAAAATTAGACCACGTGAATCAGGTTGGAGGCGTGCAATTACGTTGGCAAAAAAGGGGATCAAAAATATCCCATCTATGTTTAATAAAAAACCAAGCCTCACGCTCTCTAGCACACCAGCGCATCAAGAGGTGACCAACTTTGTCTTCGGTATGCTCAACTATATTTTAATATGCCATCAGCAAGTGATCAACCAGGTACCACCAAAGGGCAGAGCGACTAGGCCCATAATTAGGTGCATAAATGTTGGTAATGCCTAGGGTGTTCCCATTAATATTCAACAAAATCCAAACCACATGATGAGAAGGATCCTCGCTAGATCCAAGAAGACAATCCTCAAGTTTGGAGGAGATAGAAATAGAAGCACCACCCCGACCATCTTCATGGTGAGTAGTGAAGTGCATAAAAGAACCTGCAATACAGTTGAGAGAAATATCTAACAAAAAACTAAAAATCTTAACTTCTTGTAAAAAAATAACATCAACATGGCCAATACTTTGTAGAGCAGATCAAACATAAAATTTTCTTGAGGACTCTGTAAGTCCTCGAACATTCCACAAAAGGAAATTCATGGAGGAGGAATATCCATGGAGTCGTCTCCCATAGGGCTGCCCCCACTATCAACCAACATCGAAGAATTATTAAATGCAGAAGTTTGAGAAGGTTGAAGTAAATCACCAACAAATGAGGGATTGCCCACACTATCGACTAGTACCAAAAACCTATTAAATAAAGAGGTTTGAGAAGGTTGAAATATGTCACCAATAGCTTAGCCTCTTGGCTTCCCCTCGACGATAGTGAGCCATCTCGATATGGACTACGCAAACGCCTAAAGGGTGGAGGTATTGTCAGTGAATTCTCTTCTTCTAAGGTTGATTTATGCTTGAGAGGTTTCTCATTAGGTGGATCCTGAGGAGCCAAAATAAGATGAATAGGAACAATAGGAGGCTGAGATGGTGGCTTCACAACCTTATCTCCATTAGAAATCATCAACTTAGGGTTGGTCGCACCCTTCTTTTAGAAACTGTAATTCAATCACTCTCAATAGAGGGTTTGGAAGGTGCAGACACAATATGAGGACCAGGAGCAACTACTGAAGGTTTTTGAGCAACCAACGAATAATCCTTGATATGATGCGTGGTGGATTGGCACCATAAACAAGTATTAGAAAAATTATAGTAAACAATTTTTTGCATAAAATGCTTTGTTCCAACCTGAATGTCCTTAAATTCTTTGAGATCCTATGTGAGGTCAACCTCAACATAGACTCTCTTATTAGGATGTGTTGAGAAGAACCACTCTTGTTCCCAAAATACTACCTAACCAATGGGTTTAACAATATCATCAATAAGCTCCCATAAGGGCAACGAAAGACCAAGAGTTCAAACCAAACTGACACTTTCAAGGCAACTTGATTTGAAACTCAAAAAGGAGTCCAAGGAGAGACGACCATCAAAGTATTGCAAAGAAACCAACAACTGGACTTAGCAACCACAATTTGCACTTGCGAGGGTTCTTTAAAGGAAAGCAAAAACAAATCCTTAGTAATATTGCAAATACTTGCAACCACAATGCCATAAGCTTCCTAGTGAAGTTTCAGCCAATTTTGAAAATATTCTTGTAATGGGATTCAACCAACAAAATAAACTATAAGACAATGATTCTCATACCATTTTACAACTGGAGAAACAACATCAAGAAAGAGCACAACATCTGTAGAAGAATCATTACCTCATCCACAACTTTCAGAACAAACTTTCGAGCTTGCTTCAATGCCATGAGTTCCACTATCTGTAACACTTGTTACATCTGTGGATGGTGAAACCATAAAAAAGGAGAGTGACTGCCAAATTGACGGTAATATTAGTATCCAAAACCAAAGCAACCAAATTTACAAATGATAGCAGACCCAAACACTAATAAAACAATTTTCCTCATCAAACCCTAGATGCCTGATTTCAATCTATAAACTATTTTAATTTGCTAGACAAAAAATAAAAACATTTCATTCAATATCTAGTTAATATATTTACATGTAAATTTATTCTAGAGAATTAAAAATTTCATAGGTTTTTATTTCTTGTTTATAAATTCGATGTCATAGTAGTTAATATGATTATTTATTTGAAATGTCCTTGTTAAAATAGAAAAAAATCATTAATCCTAAATGCTAGAGATTGCGGATAACATAGATGCATGCCTTATAAAAATTATACTTCAGTCGAATGACATTTGGTGTAATGGCAGCTGCCTAGTTATTATCCTCCATGTAGTTGTGAGGTCGATTCTTTTTGTGTTTGCTCAAACGAGCGCTCGAGCGCTGATATTTGTAAATATTTGTAAACGATATTCAATATAAAAAAAAAAACTCATACTTCATATTTTTTTTTGAATTATTAATCCTAAATGTTAGAGATTGCATATAACATGGATGCATGCCTTATAAAACTCATATTTCATATTTTTTTGAATTTAGCGAAAAACTTCTTATGGGATCATTTTGGTCTGAGAAACCATGATCAAGGGGTTTTACACCGTCAAAATCATCAGGAGGGGTCACTGATATTTGTAAATATTTTTAAACGATGTTCAATATATAAAAAAAAAAAACTCATACTTCATATTTTTTTTGAATTATTAATCCTAAATGCTAGAGATTGCAGATAACATGGATGCATGCCTTATAAAACTCATATTTTATATTTTTTTGAATTTAGCGAAAAACTTCTTATGGGATCATTTTGGTCTAAGAAACCATGATCAAGGGGTTTTACACCGTCAAAATCATCGGGAGTCGCATTCTCGCATTTAGTCTTGACCACATCAGCATAATCAACTGGATTTTGGGTACCAATATATGTTTTGATAGGGTAGAGATTCCAACAAGGACCTCCCTTAGAGGATTGCCCTACCCTCTTCAACCCACCTACAAAACGTGGGTAGCTCATACTTCATATTAGAAATTGAAAAACGTGTGACTTAAAAATTGAATTAATAAAAAAATTGAATTATGTGCTAAGGTACAACACAATGGTTTGGGTTTTGGTTTTGTTTTGGGAGGTTTTAGGCTCAAACTATAGTGTGGGAAGTGTGCAAGGGGTGGATGTATGTATGGTTGTATGTTTGGTCTCTATTGATAAGCTCAACTCTCCTCCTTGTGTGGGCAAGTGTGTGAGGGGTGGGAGTGTGTATGGATGTATGTTTGGTCCCTATTTATAAGCTCAACTCTCAACTCTCTTCCTTATGAAAGGTCATGGTTGGATGAAGATACTCAGCCCTATACATTAGTCATAGCGGTTTTTCACACACTAACCAAATCTAAAAAAAGAAAAAAGAAAATTGAATCATATATAATAAAATTAGAAAAATCTCAGCTCTTCCCCTTATGAAAGGTCATGGTGGGATGAAGATGCTCAACCCTAAACGTTTAGGAGTTTCTCACACTAACCAAATCTAAAAAAAGAAAATTAAACTAGCTTAAATATAAAGGATATATATCTAAAAACGCCGAGAGTTATCAATCTCGAGGTCCCTATCTTATTTCTTGGAGGGTGTGATCTCGTGTGATCTCCAAGATAGCAGCCTCGACAGACGTATATTGCAATGGATGTTCATGTATTTATACAATATTTTATTAAACAGTTGCAACGATTGGTTAGTCGATTGTTTTAGTTTAAATATTTTAAATGTTTGCAACGGTTGGTTAGGCGCCTCGGGATTGATAACTCTTGACGTTTTTAGACATATATTGCAATGGATATTCATGTATTTATACAATATTTTATTAAACAGATGCAACGGTTGGTTAGTCGATTGTTTTAGTTTAAATATTTTAAATGTTTGCAACAGTTGGTTAGTCGGCTGTTTTAGTTTAAATATTTTAAATGTTTTTGTTAAAAAAAAAAATTGTTTACAGCGTAACGTATGGCCTCTTTGCCTCCCACCCCTGTGCCATTGTAGGAACGCCTCTCAGCATAATTATATATAATAAAATTAAAAAGGCTTAAATATTTTAAATAAAAAATTTAAAATTTAATTTAATGAAAAAATATTTATATTAAAATTTGGGATGATCTTTTATATATATATATATATATATATATATATATATATGGGTATTAAGAATTATAAGTTATATAAGAGAATAAGAATTGTTTAAGAATTATTTAAGTTTTTTAAATTTTAAAGGTAAGGTTGTTTGGGATAAAGGTAAACAGTCTTAGAAGACTGCGGTATTCAGTCCAACCTGGTCTTCCTAAGTAAGGTAAACAGCCATGGAAGACCACGATATTTAATCCAACCACCGACGGTCCTCACCCTCATGCAAACTAAAAATTATAGTTACAGCCCAAAAATTTAAACTAGCTTCAAAAATATAAATATATAAATAGTTAATTGTATGTAACCAAAACATTATGAGAATAAGAGAAGACTATGGGTGTTAAAAATAGTACGTGGTGCTCTCTTATACACGTGGAACTTGTTCATATATTTAAAAATAAAAAAGTCATTCCCTTCCTACGGAAATCTAAAATACGTAGAAGAGAAAAAATGCACGTGGATACGGCCAATAGAATTTATGCGGTAGGAAAAAATGTACATCAAATCTTTTCCAGGTCATATTCTCATTCCAAGTAATATCAGACGTTAGTTTGCCAAAACAAAAGTCACCATCTAATTCGCCTTTAGAGGAGTTGATCTGTTTTTATTCCACGACAGCTCTCTCACCATGAAGGTGCCCTCGATTTGTGCGGATACGCCACAGGGCACCTTCGTCAACATTACTTTACTGCCATGAAAATGTGGCTTATCCAATGTTATTCTATACCCTTATTCACTTCTCGTTAGAGCTTGACATTATGTGGTTGACATTATGTGGCTGTGCTTTAATCTTAGAGCACATATAAAGGGATAGGATGATTAATTTAAGGGTGAGTGAGTGGTTAAGTTGGTATGAGGTTATTAGTTGAGGTCTGTCATTCATATCGTTATTCAACTTCGGTTCAAATTATACTGGTTATCATAAGTCTTGATCCATACCGTTATTCAACTTCGGTTTAAATCACACCGTTATTCAACTCCGGTGCAAATCATACTGGCTACCATAAGTCCTGATTTATACCGTTATTCAACTCTGGTTTAAATTACATTAGCTACCATAAGTCTTTTTATAAACTTATTTTAGCCCCCGAGGGCTAGGTGGATTGATAAGTGCTTGTCTGACCAGACATTTATCAAGAAGATACCTAGGTTCAAACCTTAGGAGCAGCCTGTTTGCAAAGGTAGTAGTTTTATTTGAATCCTCTAAGTGCAGGTCATACGACGATGACAATACAAATCCCGAGAATAAGTTCTTTTATGAACTTATTTTAACCTCCAAGGGCTAGGTGGATTGGTAAGTGCTTGTCTGGCCAGGCATTTACCAAGAAGACACCTAGGTTCAAAGTTCAAACCTCTCAAACAACTTGTTTGCAAAGGTAGTATCTAAATCGTCTGAGTTCGAACCATACAGACAACGATGGTGGTCCTCTTCACAAATCAACAATAAAAAGCAGGATATATTTGGTGGAAGTAACTCGTGTGGTTTAATTAAGTTGTAACCAACCCTCTTATGTAAGCAGGAGAACGAAAAAAAAACTTAAACAAAATGCTCTATGGAAAGCCACGATGCCAATATTGAACAAAAAGTGAAAAGATTCCTCTCCCAAATTCAATTAGTGGGTAGCTATACAGTTACTGTGCACGTCAACAAAAGTTACTTTCCGATGTCATTCGTGGGTCTTTCACAACTTAGTGCTTTCCATGTAAACAAAGTTATGGCACTACCCAAAGTGCAGCGATGTTGAGCATTTTGTATTTCCATTTACATTTGGATTCTACTTAAAAATGGAGGGCATCAAGCAACTTTGCACGATTTTCATTTCACCTCATGTTCGTCCTTCTATACGGTAGTTGTTGACTACCCCAGGCCAAGAATATAAAATATATTGAAGGAAACTAAGCTTAATTTAATTAAAAACTTATGTGAGACGTACATTTTGGAGCCCAAAACAAAGGGAAAAAGAAAAAGATGGAAAAAATGGTGGATGGGATAGCCATTGAAGGAAAATGACCTCACGGTGACCTGCACTTTGTAGCACTTGTAAGCATTGACCTGCTTCATGATGTCTTCATTATTCTCCTTTGACTAAACACTTGGCTATTTTAATATATCCAAGCTTATAGACGCCACACCTAGTAAATCAGTGTGAGAGACTTATTCACTCATTACTCAGGTCCTTGAGCCATGAATTCCCACCATAATTCTTCTCACTCCAACCCTCGAGCCATGAATTCCCACCATAATTCTTCTCACTCCAACCCTCATGGCAGCCGGGATAATGAGATAATAGGGACCATCATAATCGCAAGCACATTTGTGGTATTTACTGTGATTTTCCTAAGTCTCTGGATTTTTGTCTACTCTGGATGGAAGACATCAAGGAGAGCTAGGGAAGAAGCACCGGCCTCTCCACGTACTGTCTATGAGATTTCTGAGGAGGATCGCTTGAGGTATCTTAGTGCTAACGTGGCAGAACAATTTCCTGTATTTGAGTATAAATCAGAGACCTTCAAGAATGGGCTTGAATGTTCTATTTGTCTGTGCGACTTCCAAGAGAATGAAAAGGGAACGCTTCTGCCCAATTGTAAGCATAGTTTTCATGTAGAGTGTATTGATATGTGGCTTCATTCTCATTCCACCTGTCCTCTTTGTAGAACCCACACTGCTCTGAGATTACCCCTTGATTTACAACAAATTTCTGACTACGAGAATACTATAAGAGAAGAGCATATTGCTTAGAATGTTTTAATATCATCTATGCTGTGATTTTAATAGAAAGAGCATTCTTCTTTATTAGTGTAAGAAACAGTTCAGACCAATAGAGTAGGAGGGCAAGAGAAGGGGATTGTTCTTGTTTGTCTATGATATACAGCGTCTATATTTAGTTTGCATATTATTTTTCTACAAAGAGAACTGTGCCTATATAATTGTTATTCTATAGCAATGGAGAAGAATCAAGGTTTACCACAGTTAACCGATATATTCAATGGAAACTATGTATTCTCTAAATTCGAATTGATTCATCTAATTGTGTTTTCCTGTTTAACAATCATTTTGTCAAAATAAAGTAAGCTATATTCTCTGGAAGCAATTCAGTGAATGCCGTGGGAAAAGTAAAATGAATCAATTCTTCTTATTTGAACAAACAAATTTGGTTTAGTGCAGTTTTTGAAAGGAGTAATGAGAAATACAAAATAATATTTGCACCTTTAAATCTTGTTTTCTTGCCGGGAAAAACATTTTGACGATACTAGTTTTCTGGTTCATAAAGTAATTGCAGACTACATTGCATTTGTATGTAACATAGCATTTGACTTTACAAAACTCGGATGGATAAAAAGAAAAGTAGTACAAAGTGCAAATGAAAATTGCGGGCAATTACACACTCACACACTAAACAACTAAAGAGGCGATATAAAGTAATATTTTCTCTTTTTCTTCACGCCGAAGAAAAACGTTTAATAACATCACATTTGTTCACTTATCAAGATCTAGGTTTAAACTTTGGCTCATATTTCAAAGGTAGTAGTTGACTTGAGTCCGCCAAGTGCACACCAGCTTGATTGATTGGCAGTACCAACCCTGAGGCGAGGGTCTCCTTCACTCCAAGCCACATTTTTACCGAGGGGAGAGACAGGGCACTTACCAAGAGGAGAGCTAGGTTTAAACCTTAGGGCATGCCCAATAAGGGCAAAGGTAGTAGTTTGACTTGAGTCTGCGTAGTGCCCGAGGGTCTCCTTCACTCCAAGCCACATTTTTTACCAAGGAGAGAGGCAGGGCACTTACCAAGAGGAGACCTATGTTTAAACCTTAGGGCATGCTCAATAAGGGCAAAGGTATTAGTTTGACTTGAGTCTGCGTAGTGCGTCAACTTGATGACTGGGGATCTCGAGCGGGGGTCTCCTTCACTTTAGACCATGTTTATCGAGGAGAGGTAGGGGTTATAGAGGCAACTTCAATGATTTGACCTATGTTCGGAGACAGAAACCTCGGAGAGAATATCTGACCCCATGCCAAGTTGTTAAAGATGAAAGAATGTTACCAATTCCCCTAATATAAAAAAAACATCGCAAAGTAATATTTCCTTCTTCAAACACTTAGTAGTCCAATAATATAAATGCATTAAAAATTAAAATTTAATGAGAAAATAAGATCTAAGGACCTAGTCCAATGGTCAAAATGACTCGAATCTCTTACCTAAGTTTCAAAATGACTCGAGTCTAAATTTAGTTTTTTTTAAATCCTTTCTAAGCTTTTATCAGTTACTAAAAATAGTGTGGTTGTGATCAACTCTCCTATGTAACCGGAAAAGATATTATTAATTTCATTTGATTTGTGGTAGACATGAGTATCTATAATGGATTGATGTTCTTGTTAAAATAAATTCAAATTATCAACTAGTATAAATAAACATTCTTCCTTGGAAATTTAATATCTTTTTATTTATCAATGAGCTTACAATTGTAAAATCAAGTAGGATTATAATATAAGATATTTTCTATCAATAACCCATTTACTAGTTTTGCCCATGATGGTCTGTAGTTTGCTTAATATCATATTATGTGCATTAAATTGGGGTAGTTAAAATAAAATATATTAGAAGTGGTATATCACTAACTATAAATCATGATTAAATTTAATTTTAAATGATATATATAGGGAGTAATGTCAAGGATGGGGTTCTTGACACTTTCCACTTTTCATCCTCCAAAACATAGGTCTATATGGTCATTTTTTTTCTAAAACAATTTTGTAGATGATAAATAAAATCATACAAACATCTTAATGGTTAAGCTCCTTATCCTATTCATATAAGAAGAGGAATTCTAGAGTTTGAATTTATCCGATAATCTCATCTATAAAAGGGAAAATAAGGTTTCTAGAAAGGGTTATTCTTTAGTGTATTAAATTCAATCTTAGGGCACTACCATAGGATCTAAAGTCTCTTTCCTTTACAAATTTTTTAATGAGGGAACCATGATCTCTATCTATGATAAGAAGTATTGTTGTTATGATCTTTATTCTCATCATTACTATAATGTAAGATTGAAAAAAAGTTTTAAATGAGAGTTCTAAAGGTATTCAAGTTCACATTGAAAACAAAAGCAACCTTGTACCTATTGCATTGATAGATGACATGGATAATGATCCCATTGAAATAAAATACCATTGTCAATAAAAAGGATAGAAAGAGAAGGCACCATAAAAGAATATCATGAAAAAGGGATACCTAGGATACATGATGAAAAGTCAGGATAAATTAATTTAAAAAAAATATTAGGATGAGGTATTAATATTATAAAAATGAGAGGTAGAAATAAAATCTAGGGTATTATTTAGTACCCTAAGAATGCATGGCCTATACCATAATCATATTAAGTTTAACACCCATTATTTTATCTTCCAATATTCTATACCATATTTCATTTTAAGTATTCTATATTCCTCCTACATATGATCATCCTTCTTCAATTATATTCCCACTTACGTCAAGGTCATGGTGGGGCTAAAAAAACCATGCAAAGGAAGAATCATCAAATTTTATCAAAACACTAAATGAACAAAGGTCAAGTCCCCAATGCAGTCAATATTTTTCAAAATACAATCACTATCAAGATTAGTATCTTAAAATGTAGATACAAATCTCTTATCTCTATGTTTTTTATTTATTTTTGTTACAACATCCAAGTACTTACTTTATTGCATAAGTGTTCTGAAATATATTACTTTCAACTAGTTGAATTGTGTATGCACTATTCTCATATACCTACATTTGATCTCCTAGATCTACCTATACCCTTCAGTCCAACCTAACCTTCCCTACTCCATGCAAAAAGATTTTTTCCATAGTCTAGATTTATGCTAAGTGTTTCCTTCACTTAGGGGGTGTAGTATCCTCCTATGCTTATCCAAATTTAGGTAAAACAACTTGGTGAATCCAATATGAACTACTTTTGGGTGGGTTTATGATATGTACTATCTATACTACCTCCAATAGCTACTATCTCCACACCTACTCCACCCACATCTAGGGGCACAACCTCTACCTAATGCATCAAAACCTCTTCTTTTACTCCTCTAACTACTTGAGGTATGCCCTTTATTACCTACTAGCCTCCTTGCCCTCCAACTAAGGGGCTTCAAATGTCTTATTAATACCACATATATCTCTTGAGTATAATATGGTATAAAATATAAATGATTAGAAAGCTACCTCTCTTGTCCAATATCTCTGAGAATCTTCCTCATGGGGTGCATCTCCATCACATATTCAAGATGGAAAAATACATTCTTTATACCTAATATATATTGCACCTCCTCATATTAGTTAAAATACCCACTATGGATACTCCATATGATGTCAATTTTTGGATCCAAGTCTACCACCACAAGCATTCTCAAGCTATACATATGCACACTCTCCTTTGTCAATAAACTATGAATCCATGATATAAGATAAATAATTCCATGAAATATATATCTCAAACTATATCATAAAGCTATACCATAATTAGTGTCACCACTCTATTGTTTAACTATTAGTTAAATTCCACAAATATTATGGTGACGTTTAACTAGTATTGACTCATCCTATTTGAAGTAGATATTGTTTTCCAACAATATTTACACATATCCTTTAATATATGGATGGAAGTAGATAGTCATATTGTTACAGTTTATTATGATTAAATATCTAATATGTGTTTTTATGTCTAAATATATGAGATGTTAGTTAATGCATAGGATACCATGACCATCCATTGCAATAGTTGGATGCGCTTGACGTCCATGCCATGCAAAAAGTGCAAAGTTTGAAAGTATTTAAAGAATGGGACATAGCTCAAGAGACAACCTCTAGGATTTTTCTAAGAATAGCTCTTTACTTTATATGATATTTGATGCTCACTTCACTTTAATTAGCCTAATCTATCAAGTTTCATCAAGGGAAAGGGAGAGAGAAAACAATTGAAAATCAAGTAACTACAAAGTAAAGACCTATGTTACCAAAGGCAATGCACCAAGGTCCTAAGATATCTTCTACACCATAGTGGGATTAATGAACACATGCATCATTCATCGACAATGTGGGAGGAACACGGTTTCATCAAACACAAAGGATCATCCATGAACATACATAAGAACTAGGAAAAAAAATGGAGTAGTCATAGCTTCTCATATATATCATAATCAAATTACTTTTACGCTTGAGAAAGAGACTCAAAACTTATCAAAAAAATTATAAAGGTTTGATATAAAATATAATATAGAAGAAAAGTAAAGGAAAATTATATACAAGGCTAGATACTAGGCACAAAAAAACAACTTTTGATCCAAAATAACTAAATAAAACTAATATTTGTAGATGGAGTTAGGAGAATTTCCCCCCCAAAATTATGTAAAAATTTCAAAACATTGAGTTTAAAATCTACCTAGGATCCATGGTATTAACTATGGATTATCTCAAGGTCTCTATATCTAGAGCATAAATGTTGTAGAGGGACTAGTTTAGCTGGATGTAGAATAATTTGTTATCCTTGTTGGTCACCCATGCTACAAATCTTTCATGATTATATTTTAAGATTTCTCACCACAAATGTCCTCTGGATTGGAAGTAACCTTGGAATACCTTTGTGTTGTCACCTTAAATGTGTTATCCATCAACTTGGGGTACTATTATCGAGTGTTGAATGTGATAGGTCTAAAATTTTGTTACCACACTTTTCTGTGCATGTTTTCTCTTGACTATGTCCAGTGATCCATCCAATTCATGATCTAATTGGATCCCTTTTGTGGGGTTCTTTGCATATCAATTGGATTTTTAGTTTTTTTTTATTTTGTGTACTTCTCAACATGATAGACTCCTTTTGTCATTGTCCCACCGCTTGCTTCTACATGGTGCTCTAGTGATTGAATATTTATGGTGATTATCAAACTTTTTGATTCAATGGGTGTGACTTTGATGCCCTTATTTTCTAATTTTAGACATTTTGCTTTCTTTTCTTTCTTGCTATTGGATTTTTGAGGTGGTCTTCCTATGGACCAACAAGACCAAATTATCCACATCATCTTCACACCTTTAAGTGCTTGAATAAGATTCTACTTCAATAAACTATATGTTTTTATCTTTTCTTGTTGGATAGATTGATGTAGAGGAATTTATCTTACAATTTTTTTGATGAAGCACCTCTGGTCGACCCTTATTTCTCATACAATTGTTGGATTTTTTCCCCTAAAGTTTTGTGCTATTGTTGTATCCTAAGTGTGCCATGGGGTAGTGGCTATATGGATAGTCACTACAAAATCAATTAGTTATGGAAGGGATCCATGCCTGAGGGCTCTTTCTTCCAAGAAGAAGAAAAGTTCATAGTCATTATTTGGGTCAAAACATAACCAATTATGGAACCCTTTTAGTTGCAACTAAAATGGTTCAAGGACTCCTATAAATGGTGGAGGTCAACTTAATGGTCATTGAAAAGGTTATGGGTATTGTGTTTATCTATTTCGATTGGTCAAAGTGGCTTCATGGTATAGGGATATTTATATTTAGTTTTAGCTTACAATGGAGGATTTCTCTTGATAGCATCTTTGGAAGTTTCTTGGCACTAGCTATTTGAAATATTATAGGGATATTGGGTCCCCTTATCTTGTTATTATTTTAAAAATAGCATCAGTTGATAGCTCACCCAAAGTCAACCTTGTTAATAGAATTTTATTAATGTAGTAATTTTTCTCATAGATTTGTATTACTTACAAAGGATATTTTAAATTGGGCCTTATCTATTGGGCACAGAATCTATCGAGGAAAAACTTGTAGATTTATAAAACTAAGGTAATGAGAAGAAAACACCTATATTTCTTAGCTCCAGATGGTAGATTTGCCTAAGGGTTCATGGAGAATTAAGAAGGTATACCTTTTATAGACTTATCCCACTTGGGGAGCCATTGAGTTTATCCCTTTTTTCTTTCTTTCTCATGTCAAGTAAGGTGATGCAGTATAATTCCTCCTATGTGCATAAGCAATAAATCTATCATCATCTAACTAGAGATAACTTTGAATAGAGGTACCCCTCCTAAAATATAAAAATTTAGCTAGTATCCAGTTCAACCATAGGTTGTTGCTTGATGTGATGTTGGTCGAGTGGTTTTGATAGAATATTGACCTTCATCTCATATTTGGTTCTTAGGGCCATGAACATCTAGTTTGCATGTAGATAGCCTCCTAGTTTAGTGGTGAAATACTAGGATGGACATATGTTGAATGATGTTGAGAGATCAATTAAAACTATATCTTATGGGATAGTTAGGTTGAGGTAGGTATATAGCATGAGTGCAAGACCTCTTACCACCTTGTAGATTTGTACTAAGCTTCCATCCAGTTGCACCACTCTTTTATTGGTAAGTTGAAGAGCTAGTTCTAATGTGCCAATTACTATCTTTGACATAACCATAGTACCACCTCCTCTAAAACTAATCATGCAGTGGTGCACCAACTTGTTACCGTAGATCAGGGTCATGTAGAAAGGCTCAAGTCTGATTTGGTTTACTACTAGTCCATAAGCCTATAAAATTATTAGTTTCCCCTTCTCTTATTATAACTTTCTTTTATTTTTTATCATTTCTTTTTTGTTTCCCTTCTATCCAAGGATGGACATCATATTTGATACCAATCTAGTCAATGAGGACCTATTCTCATGGTTAATCATGTTAGGTGATCCCTAGTGGCCATCCTTTGAAGGAGTGCTCAACTAGAGTTATGATTTTGGTCAATCGTTAATTGATTGAGGAATTTTTAATAGCTCAAAATCTAGAGTATTTTGACCATATAGTGACCATACCTATTGTAGACACCAAAACAGCACCAATCCGATTATGTGACAACAAGCACTGATCGCACTAACACACACAGCCCCCAGGGCAGCCCCTAGAGGTTAAACAGTGGTTCTAACCACTCACATAGCAGTTTTGCAAGTCAGGGATCAATTTGGCATCTTTTAGACACTCAGCTACTTATTCGTCCCACCCAGGGACAAGTGCAAATTTATACTCATCCTATCCAGGGACGAGTGCGTATTGATACTCGTCTCACCCAGAGACAATTACCAGTGCTCGCTTTAGGGTGGGACGAACGCCAGGTTTGACCGATAAAAAGTCAGATCTCGACGCATGACAACTCAGAACTGCCACTTAGCTTTTCCTGCATGGCATAGGAGTGCGAGTGAGTTCTTTTGACAACTCATATTTGCCAATTGACTCTCCCTTCACTGCATGGGAATGAGAGTGAGATTTTTAAGACAACTCGGATTTGCCACTTAGCTATCCCTTCATTGCATGGGAGTGCAAGTGAGCTTTTCTAAAACATACAAAGACATGCACAGAGGGAGTTAAGAAGCCCTTGATCAAGAAGAAGTCTTCTCTTCACACAAAAAGCATTCATGCAAAGAAACACTTTTGCATGTTAATTCAAAGAGACCCCTTGGGTCTATAAAATGGTGAGTTTCCTCACCCAAAAATATACAGAGAAGGAGCATTTTGAGCGAAGAAGTGCTGCTAATTCATTTACTTGCGATTTGTGTTTTCAACATCCATAATATCTTAATCGAAAGAGAGGTTATTGAGTGACTTTTGAAGGCACGAATCAAAGAACCAAAATTCGATTTTCTGACCACAATATCCTACCAATTTGTCGATAACACATCACATCAGGTTTCGGACCCATCCCAAGCGGATTGGTGTCGAAGCAAAAGTTTCACCCGCGGGTGGTTTGCCTTCGGGCACCCCTCGCCTTATTGCTTTTGGTGACTATTTCTTTTGTAGTGTTTAGCTAGTTTCATGTTTATGCTTTTGTCAAGTTTTCAGTTCATTTAGACTCATTTTAACCATTGTTAGATTTATCTTTTATTTTTCATACACAGGTGCTACTGATTCTTTGTTTGTTTCTTTGAACGCAGATTTGTAGCATTGGAGGAGCAGTGAGGAATCTACCTTTACCAACGCAAGCGGTGACAACGTTTTGGTTCGCCCATCTTATATGTGGGCACGTGGAAGAAGGAATTCTAAAACAAGTTGTAAAAGACCAACATTTAACGCTCCTATCCCATAAAAAGGAAGGAGACGCATTGTAACACGAATTTGTAAAGCATATCAATAAAAGGGCCGTTCTTTTTATATTGCTTTGATATCTTGTGTTCATGTTCTTTCTTTTTACGCATTTTTCAATAACATAGGTTTTAAGCATTATTTTAGTTTCATTTACATTGCATTTTTAGTTTATCCTTTTTGTTTCCAAAATCTCATGTTTTCAATGGCGATCATGGTGGGACCTCTGTCCTCTATTTTTTTTAGGTTAGATTCCTGATCTGAAATTGCTTGTTTTTTTTTACAGGTACCTATTTTTCAACATCGGACTGTTATTCGTCTCTGTAAGTGACGATTACAGAATTGGTACTCGTTTCACCCCGGGACGAATAAACTATTCGTCTCACCCTGGAACGATTACTGTTCTGATATTTGCCTCACCCAGGGACGAGTATAGTTCGGTGCATTTTTCAGAGAAAATCAAAAACATCCTGTTGGGCAGAGAAGAGGTAGGGGTTTTTAAAGCTTCTGTCAAATTTCTGTTTTCTATTTTCTAGTTTTCAATTTTGTATGGCTTAGGGAAATATTTCTTTTTAGTTTGCCTGTTTCAATTTTTGCAAATTAAAATGAACCCCACACATCACGTGGTATTTTAAACCAAGGCATTGGTCGTAAAACCCCAACCCTTGAGCAAGACCAAAGGTGGATTCCATTATCACTTTGGCTTGAGATATTGCATCCATTACCTCGATCGCGACTGTTGCTAGATGTAAATCCTGACGAAAGCTGACCGAGTGTAGCTAGGGTGATTCCTAGCGCATGAGGATAAGTCTTCTATGGTAGGTGTCATAAATAGAGCGATTCCCCTTCTGTACCGCCTATGTTCCACATATCATCTGCTCTCACGTACCTATAGTCTCCCTCACATAAGGGCGGGTATATAGAGAGGTTGGTATATCGGTCTAAAAATGGTATATTGAAGGGGCGACCATTTTGGGAGTCATAAGAGCCTTCATAATTGCATTTAAACATTTCACAAAAAATTTCAAAAACACAAAAACAAACAACAAAACACACTAAACCAGATTTAGGGCACACTATTAATCTTTAAAAGAGATAATCATTGCTTGTGTGTGTATGCTATTTTCTGTTTAGACAAAAAAAATCATAAAAAGAAAATCATAAAAAGAATTTCTGCATCTTTAGGTTAGCATTACCATGGTGAATACTCGTAGCCAAGCCCAATCATGGGCAGAAGCTGCAAAAAATGCACCAAGAGAGACAAATCATCTCCGATATAGCCTTGAAGACTTGGCCATCCCGCCTCGACGGCAGGGTATACCAATTAGTTCACACCATGCAGAACATGGCTCTAGAGGCCCTTCCTTGAGGGGCACTCCAACCCATACAGTCATAGAACATGGCTCTAGAGGCACCTCCTTGAGGGGCTCTCCAACTCAGGCCATCAACAGACAAGACTTTAGAACCCCCTCCCTAAGGGGAACTCCTAAGCAACAAGAATCTTTTCAAGAAAATAATCAATATATAGCACCTGGTCTAAGTATGAGGCCTCCTTTGGAAGTTCATTTTGGGTGGCCTAATGATGAAGCACTGTGTACTGCTCTAGAACAACAAAGGGTCCAAATGGAAGAACCATATGATTTTGTTGTTCCTAATTTACCCTCGATTAATGTCGGACATAGTAGACCATATCCAGAACATCAGGTTCTCCCGACAGGGCAAGACAATTATGCCCGCACTTTTTATGCATATCACAAAGAGAGTGAGGAGGATTACTACGTTCCTCAAGAATAGTACTCAGTGCAGAAACGATGCACGTCTACACCTACTTTGTATCCAGATCACTCATTGAGACCAGAGCTTCAAGTTAATGCTGCCAACCTCGACAGAGGGAAGCAACATATAGGGGTCTCAGAACACCATGCTCAAAACATATATGTAGGGGAGACATCTAGGCCTCCTAAACAAGAGACGAAGAAAAAAAATGACTTGGAATTTTCCCAAATAGCCGCCCGCCAAGCGCAGATCACATGACTTAGGCAAGAACAACAAGAATTAGAACATTTGTGTCACCTTAATCAAGAGCGCATTCAGCGTCAGACAGCTGAATTGCTTCACAACAATGCACCTGAGAAGGCCCCAGTCCCTCGTGCACAGCAATCTGAGATGTATGTGAGGCACAATCCCCTAGTGCAAGACAGGTCTCTGCAACTTCAGCAAGCACTGCCTCCAAGACCTCTTAGACCTGAGCGGGAGGCCACTCCCCGCAACCGTGATGGGCATCCTCCGCGGGCACCCGTCCATGTTTACAGGCCTAGGCCAAACACTCCTCAAGAAGATTATGAGGATTATGACCAAGAAGAAGAGCGAACTAAAATGCCCTATCAAGGCAGAAGGGATGCTACCCATTTATCCATCCAAAGGCCTCAAGTTCCCCACAACCCACAGCGAAAACAAACCAAGTAGGAGGAGATTACGTCCTCTGATGCATACAAAGTGTTGTTAGAACGCTTAGAGACTATGGAACTCAAGACTGCTGGGCCCAAAAAGCCTACCTTATGCCAACTCCATAGTCATCCGGTGCATCCATCAGTGCCAGCACCTCCATACCCCGAACATTTCAAGCTACCCCAGTTGGCATTCTTTAAAGGGGATGAAGATGCTCAAGAGCATGTGACTCAATTTTTGGGCCAATGCTTCGGTATACAAGACAATGATGCATTGTTATTGAGAACATTCATAACCACATTCGCAGGATCTACCTCAGATTTTTTTACCCATCTATCGAAGCATAGCATCTACAACTTGGATCAACTAGTGGACACGTTCCTAGAACGTTTTGCTTTCAATACAAATAAAAAGGCATCACTCAGTGATCTAGCTAGCCTCAAATAGTATGAGGAGGAATCTATGGTCGCATATGGGAATCGATGGAGGATGGTGCTTTCAAAGTTGTCTTATCTCCCTCCTATGTCTGACCTAACTCAAATGTTCGCAAAGAGCTGTTTGCGAAATATCTCTGTGCTATTGCAGCTGCAGCAATACGCCACTTTAGAAGAAGCTCTGTTGCAAGCTAGAGTTATCGAAGAGATCAAGATACAAGATGGTGAAATTGCCAAGCCTAAGAAAAAAGAGTGGAATAAGAGCACCAAAATAGGGAATACGCAACAGACACCCACCGCGGTCAATCAAGTTGCTATTAATGCCCCTACGCCTGCCCAAGCAACACAGTATTCAAAGGCTAATTATCAGGCGGTGCCTCACAATAATTATGAGAAAGATAACAAAAAGCAGGATCAAAATTAGCAGCGTCACCCTAAGCGGCAATTTACACCATACACTGAGTCTAGGGACTCCTTGTTTGATCGTTTGTCAGCGGCAAACTTGATTAATCTGCCAGATATTCCAATAATTGATCCTAATGCACCAAAGCCTAAGGGCTACAGAGAGGATCTTTTCTGTAGATTCCATATAAGGAAATGGCATGACCTTAATGTCTATTGGACATTTAAAGGTTTAGTGCAAGACCTCATTGACAATCACACATTGGTAGTGGATAACCCCATCGCACCCAACAACCAACAAATGGGTGTTTTCAAAGATCCTTTACCCACACATGATGCACAAGCCAAACCTCTTCATGTCAACGAAGTGCATTCGATTTGCCCTATGGAGGGGTATGTTGGGATGATTAGAATTGTGACAAGAAACAAGAGACACCCAGGAGCTGCCCCCGTGACAGCCACCAGGGAAGTTCCATCCACGTCACAACCTCAATCGAATCCTACATAGTTGCCCCCGCCTAGACCAATGGCCACGATTTGAACTAGAATTACTCAAAGTCTACGGACCACATCGGCTAGGCTCTCCATTTATGAGCTTATTCAATAATCAGTGCCCCATCGATAAGCTCTTATGGAGATATTAAAGGCAATTGAATTGCAACCCCATGAAGCGGATTCGTTCAACAATTTTGTGGGGCATGTCAAACAGTGTACTAAACCAGTCATTACCTTCAGGGAAGATGAGCTAAAAATGATGACTAGAGATGTAGCAGATCCACCCCTACACGTTATTGCGTAGGTCAACGAGACTCCGTACAAGCGGGTGTTGGTAGACACTAGTTCATCCAGTAACATTATTACAACCGCTGCACTGAAACATTTGAAACTGCCAGCCTCTCACATTGCACCTTCCACTTATACCCTTCGAGCATTTAATGATGCGATATGCTCGATAGTTGGCACAATTGTCCTGCCCATACAAGTGGGAAAAAAGACCATTCATACGTTGTGCCACATTTTAGAAGGTGAGATGGCTTACAATATCTTGCTTGGGCGGCCTTGGATTCGGGATATGAAGTGTGTCCCTTCAATTGCTCATCAATGTCTGAAGTATACATTTGAAGGACAAGTGCACATGGTCCCCGCAGATTTGGAACCTGTTAAGTATTGCAACTCAGTGCAAATCATGCCGCAGTCGACCCTCCCTTCAACGCATGTGGATTTCTAGTTAAATCCATCTAAGAGGGGTCCGACTAAGCAAGAATCTCCATTACCAAATCAATCAAATTCTCAGGCGGGTTCATCTTCTTCATCCAGTCCTCCCACAACGATGCCACCTATGGTGGCCACACCAACGAACAAAGGAAAGAAACCCTTGGAAGCGGAACCACCTTTAGTCTCCAACATCTCTATAGAAGAGACGCCTAATAGAATGGAAGTTGAAACGCCTAGTTCACCCCACATGGAGTGGACTCAAGGAGAACTCCCATTCGCTTCCCCTCAATCGCCAATGATTACTGTTGAGATGTCTAACACAGGCATGGGGGAGTATATAGTGCGCAATGTTGTTGCAACACCCACACTTTAGTCTATGCAAGACATGGGAAGACCTCGACTCCCCATAGGCTCCGTGGTTCCTTTAGGCTACCCACCTAATCAGAAAATTTTTATTTTTGGGGGCCTGGATCATGGCGTTGAACCTTCCCAACAAGAAGAGGAATATGAAGATCCCTTTGTGGAAGATGTCAACTATCTGGCTAACCCAGACTTCGCATTACGATATCTTAGCCAATGCAATTGGCACGGATACGGGTTAGGTAGGTATGAACAAGGAATGCGTGTTTTTTGCCAACCAAGATACCAAATGCCTTATGATAAGTCAGGAGTAGGGTTTAATCACCCTTTTCCCCTCGACATCTTGGTCAAAAACATGTAAGGCCTAGGGATAGGCAACAAGGATGGGTTGGCATCAGATCCATATGTCAATCCAAATACAACTTATACATTGGGGGATTATTTCCCATTACAAACAAATAACCTTGTTGACCTCAACAACTCTTTCCCTATGGCTGAACAAGGATAAACCTCATGGGCTCACCCACAAGGGGAATATGGACAAGACTACGAAGGGTCTTCTAAAGATGAGTCGGAGTATGATCATTCACATGAATATCCAATGAATGACGATCAGGAAAGCTTCCTGATGATGTTCCCATTGAATAATCCCAGTGAGCATAGGCTACCTCAACAACAACAATATCCTTTGGACATAGATGACATGTTTGAACACTTACACATAGGTCCAAGACATAGGACGCATTTCAAGCTAGCGCAGTTATAGCAATTACTGCACCCGCCACTCCAGGCATATAGAGAGCATCTTCCACTTGGAGACCCTATCAAACCATCAGTGCCTAGGGTAGACCCTGTTTGCAGGTCCACGCATAAGACTGATCCTTTTGTGCCAGTGCCTATAGAGCCAGATCCAATGCACCAAGAGCATCCAAAATGTTAGAGTTGTCACATTTGCGATAATGGAGATTACAATCATTTCATCAACATGGTCTCCATTGACTTGACCGCCCCCATCCATGATCCAGCCAATCCCACATGATCATTGCATCTAGACATAGAAGCTATAGATTGGGATCGCACTGACACGTCACCATCTCCATCAGAGTATTGGCCTTGCGGTGGGATGTTTCATTTCACTCCAGGACAGACTCAGGATGTCTTTCATGCTGAAGAAGAACTTGACATTCCTAATGATCATCTTAATTCAGCAAACGATATCCATCTGATCCCCATTCCACACCAGTTGGAAGATGGATCCCATATGTCAGTCGAAGCAACATCAGCACAGATCCAACAAATCCATGGATTCTCAAGCTGGGGGTAAGTCTTTCCCTCGAAGAGCGAGCTGATTATGTTACCCTTCTTAAGGAAAAGAAGGAGGTTTTTACATGGTCATACAAGGATATGCTGGGACTAGACCCACAGCTAGTCACGCACAATTTAACGCTTGATCTAAAAATCAAGCCAGTCAAGCAAAAACTACGCATGATGCACCCAACAGTGGCCTTAATGGTAAAATATGAGTTACAAAAGTTTTTGGATGCCCAGTTTGTCATCTGTGTGGATTATCCGCCATGGTTTTCTAACATGGTTCCTGTCAAAAAGCCCGATAGGAGGATTCGCATATGCATCGATTTTCAAGATCTTAACAAAGCGAGTCCTAAGGATGATTTTCCATTGCCAAGCATCGACGCGTTGGTAGACACTACAACGGGCCACGAAATGCTTTCCCTTATGGATGGTTTCTCAGGATACAATCAGATTCGTATCAATCCTGAGGACCAACTCAAAATGGCATTCACAACGCCTTGGGGGACATTTTGCTATAAGGTCATGCCTTTTGGCCTTAAAAATGTTGGAGCCACCTACCAACGTGCCATGATGTACATCTTTCATGATTACATGCACAAAACTTTGGAAGATTACATGGATGATTTGTTGGCCAAATCTCTTTTGCGCCCAGATCACATAGGTGACTTGAGCAAGGTCCTTGATCGCCTCATTGAGCATAAAGTCAGACTAAACCCCAAGAAGTGCATCTTTGGCATCACCTCTAGAAAGCTCTTGGGTTTCATAGTCTCCAAACAAGGAATCAAGGTAGACCCAAACAAAGTCAAGGCAATCCTTGAAATGCGTCCCCCAACCACTATCAAGCAGCTCAAGAGTCTACAGGGAAAGGTTGCGTCGATCAAGCGCTTCATAGCGTAGTTATCTGACAAATGCTGACCCATGAATAAATTATTGCATAAGGGGGTCACATTTCATTGGGATGATGAGTGCCAGTCAGCCTTTGACGACATTAAACAGTACTTGGCTTTGCCGCCAGTATTGGCACCACCTAGACCAGGAGTGTCGTTCTATTTATACATCTCAGCCACTAAGGTGGCACTGGGCGCCATGCTGTCCTAGAAAAATGAACTTCACAAAGAACAGGCTACATACTATCTTAGCCGCACCTTGGTCAGTTATGAACTTAACTATGCATACGTTGAAAAGCTCTGCTTGGCAGTGGTGTTTGCTACCAAAAAGCTACGCCACTACATGCTCAATAATAAGACATATGTTGTGCCTAAAGAGAATCCATTGCGATACATGATGAGTCGCACTTATCATAGTAGCCGCACGGTGAAATGGATCATGTTGTTGACGGAGTTTGACATAGAGTTCATTGGACAAAAATCCATAAAAGGTCAAGTCATCGCCGATCAACTAGCTAAGGCTCCTCTTGAAGATGATCAACCTCTGACTTTTGAACTACCTGATGATGGGGTCTTCCATGTTTCAGAGTTGCTAGATTCTGATGAGCCTGAGTCACAGGCTGACATAACCCTATTTTTTGATGGTTCTATATGTGAGCAAGGGGGTGGTGCAGGAATTGTATTCTTCACTCCACAAGGCGCTCCAATGCCCTTGTCATTTAAATTAGACTTCCCGTGCACCAACAACAATGCAAAATACGAAGCCTTGCTCATAGGTCTTCAGACAACAATCACCATGAACATTAAACGATTGAACATCTTTGGTGATTCACTGTTAATTGTCAATCAAGTAAAGGGGATATTCCAATGTAAATGTCCAGTTTTGTAGGCCTATAAAGCCCTTGTGGAAAAATTCTTGGCACAACTTGAATGGTATGACATCAAGGCACTCCCTCGATCATCAAATCATTTTGTGGATACTATGGCATCCTTGGGGTCACTCATCCCGCAAGATCCTTCTGGAGAAATGACAACCATTCAGGTTAAAACATTATCGCAATCTGTGATGGAGAATGCAAGCTCTGATCTGATGCCAAGAATCCACATGATCCAGATTGAACCATCTCCGAATAAGTTCTCTCCAATTCGAGATTGTTTGACTCAAGCCAACTAGGGGTCCTTGTTCTCCTCGACCCCTCTTATTAGCAACACCACGTTGTTTTTACAAGTTCTCTCCTGCTCAGCTTTTATTTGGGATGGACTTCATGAGGGATTGGCCATTCATACTATCGAATTTTTTGATCAGCAAGATTGGTACACACCCATTCGGGATTACCTCAAGCTAGGTAATCTCCAACTTGGATTGACACACGCCATGAAAAGATCATTCAAATAGAAAGCGACAAAGCATGTCTTATTAGGAGACATTTTGTATCGTCGATATTATGAAGGAATCCTCCTTCATTTTTTGGACCAACAGGAGTCCGCTTGGGCAATCACCCAAGCTCACGATGGTACATGTGGTGGCCACTTCAACGGTATGGCCATCGCAAAGCGCATTCTTTGCATGGGTTATTATTGGCCATATTTAGAGCGAGATTATTGCGCATATGTGAAGAAGTGCATGAAGTGTCAGCACCATGCTAATTTAACACACGTACCTTCTCAGGCCTTGCAGCCGATTCAATTAGTTTGGCCTTTTTTGTAGTTGGGCTTTGATTTAATTGGAAATATCTCCCTTGCGTCGTCCGGTCGTCACACGTTTATTTTAATGGCCACAGATTACTTTACCAAATGGGTGGAAGCAATTTCGTTGACCACTACGACTGGATCCCGCATTGCGGAATTTATTTTGCATAACATCATATGTCGTTTTGGTATTCCATCCAAGATCTTATCAGATAATGGGACACCATTCAAGAATAAATATGTACGTGCTTTGACAACAAAGTACAAGATTCAACATAGCTTTTCAACACCCTATTATCTACAGGCAAATGGGCAAGCAGAGGCGTCAAACAAAATGCTAGTCGCCATTCTCAAAAAGACAATTGCAGACAATCATAAAGACTGGCACATTCAGATCCCGCTTGCCCTATGGGCTTATCGCACCAGCATTCGAACGCCCACTGGGGCAACTCCATTTTCGCTAGTGTATGGCTCCAAGGCAGTCATGCCTTTTGAGTTGGAAATCCCTTCCCTGCGCATTTCAATGCAAGAGTTCATCGATGAAGACACTACGTGACAGGCCCGATTAGATCAACCGACGTTGCTTGAAGAACGATGCGTTAATGCTCTTGAGCATTTGCGTATCTATCAAGAGCGACTTCAGAAAGCATACAACATGAAAGTCCACTTTAGGGAATTTTAGGTTGGTGACTTGGTCTTAAAAGAGAACCAATAGAATTCTAATTTGTCATCCCATATACGGGATAAGTTTGTAGCAAACTGGTTAGGTCCTTACATCATTGATAGTAAAATAGGACCTGGAACATACCGGCTTGCCTCTCTTGAAGGAATCAAGGAAACAGAACCCTTGAACATCATTCATTTGAGGCCATTCCACATCTAGAGAGCCATAGTCCAACTAAAAGCTCCAATGATTATCATAATCGCTTGGTCAACCCTAAATGCTCCAAAGGTATCTATAAACCCTTTGGTCAAACTAAAAACTCCAAGGATTATCATAATCTCTTGGTCAACCCTAAATGCCCCAAAGGTATCTATAAACCCTTTGGTCAAGACAAAAGCTCCAAGGATTTTCATAATCGCTTGGTCATCCTTAAATGCCCCAAAGGTATCTATAAACCCTTTGGTCAACACCAAAAGCTCCAAGCGTTACCATAACTGCTTGGTCAACATAAATATTCAAAATTCAACAAAAACAACACAAAAAGAAAAAAAAATAAAATCACAAAAACAATTGCATTTCAATTCCATGAATACTCATAAAAAAATCAAAATCACAAAAACAATTGCATCTCAATTCCATGCATACTCAAAAAAAAAAAAAAAAAAAAACAATCAAAATTACAAAAACATTTGCATTTCAATTCCATGCATTCTCATAAAAAATCAAAATACAAAAATATAGGTTGCATTAAGCATTGCCTCCATACATTGCATACTTCGCTAGGTCATACAAGTCAAAAGCACCATAGACAGTCATTACTTGGAAATTCCATCCTTTTTCACATCAGATCCATTTTCATAAATGCATACATCCAGCATATCACCCTTTTATTTTAGCATAGTCAGTTGTCTCCTAATGTATATAGGGTTTTCGTCATTTAGATGTCTTTAAATTTCTAGCCAAAACTGTACATAGTTAAACAGATTTTACATGGGAAAGTTTTACTTGGATCCCACCTTGTTACGTAGCATCCCAACACAAATTAACACACATTTAAAAATTCCTAAGTTGTGTGACCGAAAGATGAAACCTGCACAGTAATCCAGGTCACCATAAGAAAAATGGCTATCTTGCTCATCCCCCTGTGCAAATGACCCTAGGAATGCTGAGAGTTGGCAAAAGGACAAGCATCCTCCCTACCCAATTTCCCAAGAATCCCAAGTTCTCAAAAGTTGCAAAACATCAAAAATTTGCAAAACGTCAAAATATTAAAAATTTGACATCCTACAGTGCACACATCAAAAGGCACAAACAATAGTGATTCTCATCACTCCATATCCACATCCCTTGCTCAAAAAAAAAAACACATAAAACAAAAATAAACAATGATTTTATCACTATAAAGAGCAAATATCCCAATACAATTGAAGAAAAGAAGGGAGTCGAACTTGAATCCCTGGAACTCTTAGCATTTCGACAGGTCATGAGGCAAGCTTTAGTACCGGTTTGGTTGATAGCCTATTGGTCACTGGCGGTAAACCTCCCGCATGACGATATATCTATCACATTAACTTGTGTGCAGATCAATGTTTGCATGTGGATGAGCTAGCTTATGGTATCCTAGAAAGCATCGTAGATTAATCTGACTAAATACAATAAAGGAGTTAGTGGAGCTAATTAGGTGATCTTCAGTACAGGTTCGGTTGAAAGCCCATCTGGCACTGGCGGTATCCTGATGAATAACACATAAACGAACTCAATTGCACACATAAGGATGTGAAATAACTTGGTTAAATTCAAGTCGAGTTTAGACCTTGTTCAAAAGTCTTGCGAGATAAATGTACAGTCTTGGCTAGTTAGTTAAAATATCTGCATCTCAGAAAAGCTTAACTACATTTTCAAACAACCGGTAAATTTTATTCCATACATCACCATCAGAAAATAGACAAAATACAAAACCAAAGTTTTCACATGCACACGCATTCCACAATGTTATCCCATTACTATAGCAAGTCAATCCAATCTTGTACAGTCTATGGTGCATCGACAAATCATCAATAATTCATTTCATTCATTCCATATGCATACATCATACAAATTACAACCATCGCATTCATAATCGCATATGCACACATCAATGTAAAAACATGTACATAAAAATAAATCATGAAAACTGTATAAACACCAAAAAGAGTCATCTGTATATATATATCATAACAAAATTGCTCGTAGGCTACAGTGCACCGGTCCTCGAACCTCACTCCCATAATCCAAAACCTCAAAAACCCCCAACCTAGGGCATCGTCCACCATGATCACGTAGGATCGGTGCGACGGTAACTACCCCCTGTGGTGCGGGACCTCGGATGACTACTACTCGCTCCTGCACCATGCCCGCTGGCCTCTCCCTCATCCCGCCGCCTCTGCTACGAGGATGTTGTCTGCTCCATGTCGCTCCCTCTCGAGCGTCGTGATGATCCACCTTCGAATAATGCAGGTACTCACCCACCAAGGCGGATAACCTCATCCTCCAACTCATCTCGATGTCGCTCCAAGTCCCTCACCCGCTACTGGTATGTTGCAAGGTTATCCTCGCGCTGCCCTAACTGTGTCTGTAGGAGATCCCTCTCCTGTACCATCTCCCTCAGCTCCTGATATCACCTCCGTAATAACTCTGTCAACCGTGCCACCTCAGCACGTAACCCCGCCTTTGTATCCCCTGGCATGGTCGACTACGTCGACCTCTCTAGAGCATCGACCTGCTTCGGAGCATCCTGCATCTTTGGCTGCTCCTCCTCATCAACGTCCTCTCCCGCATCTGCCACCTCCACCATGTCCACATCCGCAGGAGCTCCCCAACCCTCTCCTGGTGCCTCTACACCCTCTCTACCTCCCGCTACCTCATCTCCTCCCAATGGCCCCTCATCTCGCCACTGTCGGAGCGTCCACCACTCCTGGTACTCGGTAGTCACTCTGACGTCATCCACGTCTGGAATGTCCAGTACTGTATCAGACTCCTCCCCCAATGGCTCGAGGATCAGCATAGCTAGGGTCCTCTCATTGCTCTGACGTTGATAGACTATGGGTTCCCCAGGCAACCCCTGGCGTACCCCAAACTGCCATGTTACTCGAAGATAGTGAAAGTACTCCTGCTCCATCCCGTGTCATCCAATCACCCATCTCCCCCTTCGAACCCGTCGAAGCCACTCATCCGCCTCTGGCCATGTGGGACAATCCCGATATGGCCTCCATACCACATCTCCTAGAGTCAGTCGTGCCAATACATCTCTGTAATGGTCCACGTCTCTTGCAAACCGCCGACTCTGCCCCCGCTCCTCCGACCGATACCATAGAGCACCATAACCAATATCTCTGTCCACCATGTCCGCCCGTGTAGTCCAGGGTAGCCCTCGTGGTCGCTCTATAGCTATATGCTGCCATGACCAGCATTGTAACAAGTAGCTACAGCAAATCCCCTTTCGCCTCTAGCAGCGGACCTCATATAACTCATCATATAATTGAGCCAAAAGCGTCTGGCCCCATCTCATGATCACCGACTCTGTCATCGAATAATCCACTAACTGCCACACCACCTCCAATAGGTTCCATGGGAACCTTGCTCCTGACAAGTCTGGTAGGAGCATGTTGGAAATGAGGCTCATGAGTAGTTCATGCCTCACTCCCAACACTCCCCTCGCGTACCACCATCATACCAGAATCCCTCCAATCTGACAATCCAACTCTGCCCTCTCCAACGAGCTCATCCCATCCCCATCCCCCCCATGTCCAAAATACCGATTCAGTACAGCCGTCCTCTGGCCTCGTGGCGTCGTTCGGATGGGAACCCCGTCTATCGAAATCTGGAGAATCCGATACACATCCTCTAAGGTAATCGTCATCTCCCCTGTCAAAATATGGAAGGTGTTTGTCCGAACATCCCATAGGCCGATCAAAGCTGTAAGGTACGCCCGATCCGCAACAACTACATCCAACCGAGCCACATGCTTGAGCCCTAGGGCATCAAGCCACTCCCAGTCCTCAACACTCTATGCCTCGCGGGCATTAGAAAAAACAGTCGGTACCCGATGTTGACTCTTCACCACCTGCACATCACAAAAAATAACACACATCAAAAACATGCATCAAATTACCATCACATGTACAAAAATGCATAACTGTACAGTAACATCTTTCATTCACATGTACATCCATTACCAAATTAAAAAAAAACAAACAAAAACAACAAAAATTTGACATGGTTTACCTACGGTTTTACCTAAGTTTACCATTTCAAAACAAAAAAAAAATCATTCAGTTTTCATCTTACATTTCATCAACAACAACAAAAATTTGACATGGTTTACCTACGGTTTTACCTAAGTTTACCATTTCCAAACAAAAAATTCATCACGTTTTCATCTTACATTTCATCACAAATAACAACAAAAATCGACATGGTTTACCTACGGTTTCGACCTAAGTTTACCATTTCAACAAAAAATTTCATCCATTTTTCATTTTTTTTTAATTCCATAAAAATAAAAATAAAAATAAAAAAAATCGACATGGTTTACCTACGGTTTCGACCTAAGTTTACCATTTCAACAAAAACAATTCATCCATTTTTCATTTTTTAATTTCATCAAACCCAACAAAAATTTGACATGGTTTACCTATGGTTTCGACCTCAGTTTACCATTTCAATAAAAAAATTCATCAATTTTTTATTTTTTAATTTCATCAAAAACGACAAAAATTTGACATGGTTTAACTATGGTTTCGACCAAAGTTTACCATTTCAATAAAAAAAAATTCATCCATTTTTCATTTTTTAATTCCATAAAAATAACAAAAAAAAATGGGCATGGTTTACCTACGGTTTCGACCTAAATTTTACCATTCACATCAAAAAACATTTTTATAACCATGGTTACCCTAAGGTGTTACTCTAAGTTTCATTTTGGGTTTATCCTACGGTTTTCATCTAAGTTTCCATCGGTTTGCATCCACGTTTTATTTGGTTTCATGGTCTTTAATTCATTCACCTTTTAATTTAATTAATTAGGGTTCCATGTCTTAAACAAAAGAAAAACACAATAAAAACACATTTGCATTTTTCAAATTCCTACTCGAGGAGATAGTGCACTTACTGGTCTCGCCTTGGCTCTGCTGCTTGACGACCCGGTCTGTGCACTCATGGTGGTTGGAAAATTCGACAATGCTTCGCGTCAGAAAATCTACCTCCTCCTCCCCAGAGCTCCAAATCACAATCGATGAACAGTGCAAATGATCCAAATCCGTCATTTTCGCATATTTATACTTTTTGCTTGTTGGTTATCGTCCCTGTCTGGGACGAGCGCTTTTCCCTCAACGAAGCGCTCGTCCCACCCTAGGACGAGTACCATCGTGGTGCGCTCGTCTCACCCCGGGACGAGTACCATCATGGCGCTCGTCCCCCCCCGAGACGAATAAAAAAAAAAATTAATGAAAAATGCCAACAAAACCACTAAAAATTGTCGAACAAAAGTGCTCTTGCACTTAACCTCTTGGCATAAGAAAACTGATGTCGGGGTATACCTTGTCATTATCCTATTCCCTAAGAAGGCTATCATAGCCGGACCGCTCCATGGGAAGACGGATTTTTGCCAATGTTAACCCCAAATGGCATTCCAAAATGGGTTCACAACCACCAAAAATAGGTCAACACAATCGGGAAACTGCTCGAGCATGCATCGGATAACATCTGAAGGCACCTTCACTTAAGTCATCTTGGGTCAAGTGACTCGTCGTTTTTCTCATGTCGGTCATTCCCTCATCGATTCGTCGCTTGAGGGGGTAGTCACACTTAGTTGCCAATCAACACCAATATACCCAGTCTTGGAAATGACACACATTCAAAGGATTATTGCAAAATACAATCACGCCCCTGCTTGGGGCAGCAAACAAGCCATTATCACAAACTAATCATATACTTGGCATTCGTGAATCATGAACTCAAGGTTCCCATAGACAAAAGGTTGTGCCCTTTGCCTCTTCATGACTGATCAATGTCTAAGTTCAAGTAATACCTAACCGAACCAGGTTAATGCTTGATTTAAGTTCCATAGCTCGTCAGAAACAAGGATTCAAGAATGTGTGCCCTTTCCATACTTGGGGCATCAAGCGTTGGTTAGGTTACTGAAAACCTTAATCATTAGTGCTTTGGTTATCTATTTTTGCTCAGCACTGCACCATGTGCAGCGCTTTCCAAAAAAGTGCATCTGTAGACACCAAAATAGCACCAATCCGATTATGTGACAACAAGCACTGATCGCACTAACACACACAGCCCCCAAGGCAGCCCCCAAAGGTTAAAAAGTGGTTCTAACCACTCACACAACAATTTTGCAAGTCAGGGATCAATTTGGCATCTTTTAGGCACTCAGTTACTTATTCGTCCCACCCAGGGACGAGTGCAAATTTATACTCGTCCTATCCAGGGACGAGTGTGGATTGATACTCGTCTCACCTAGAGATGATTACCAGCGCTCACTTCGGGGTGGGACGAACGCCAGGTTTGACCGGCAAAAAGTCAGATCTCGACGCATGACAACTCAGAACTGCCACTTAGCTTTTCCTGCATGGCATAGGAGTGTGAGTGAGTTCTTTTGACAACTCATATCTACCAATTGACTCTCCCTTCACTGCATGGGAATGAGAGTGAGCTTTTTAAGACAACTCAGATTTGCCACTTAGCTATCCCTTCATTGCATAGGAGTGCGAGTGAGCTTTTCTAAAACATACAAAGACATGCACAGAGGCAATTAAGAAGCCCTTGATCAAGAAGAAGTCTTCTCTTCACACAAAAAGCATTCATGCAAAGAAACACTTTTGCATGTTAATTCAAAGAGACCCCTTGGGTCTATAAAATGGTGAGTTTCCTCACCCAAAAATATACAGAGAAGGAGAATTTTGAGCGATAAAGTGCTGCTAATTCATTTACTTGCGATTTGTGTTTTCAACATCCATAATCTCTTAATCGAAAGAGAGGTTATTGGGTGACTTTTGAAGGCACGAATCAAAGAACCAAAATCCGATTTTCTGACCACAATATCCTACCAATTTGCCGACAACACATCACATTAGGTTTCGGACCCATCCCAAGCGGATTGGTGTCGAAGCAAAGTTTCACCTGCGGGTGGTTTGCCTTCGAGCACCCCCCGCCTTATTGCTTTTGGTGACTATTTCTTTTGTAGTGTTTGGCTAGTTTCATGTTTATGCTTTTGTCAAGTTTTCAATTCATTTAGACTCATTTTAACCATCATTAGATTTATCTTTTATTTTTCATACACAGGTGCTACTGATTCTTTGTTTGTTTCTTTGAACACAGATTTGTAGCATTGGAGGAGCAGCGAGGAATCTACCTTTACCAACGCAAGTGGCGACAACGTTTTGGTTTGCCCATCTTATATGTGGGCACGCGAAAGAAGGAATTTTGAAACAAGTTGTAAAAGACCAACATTTAACGCTCCTATCCCATAAAAAGGAAGGAGATGCATTGTAACACGAATTTGTAAAGCATATCAATAAAAGGGTCGTTCTTTTTATATTGCTTTGATATCTTGTGTTCATGTTCTTTCTTTTTATGCATTTTTTAATAACATAGGGTTTAAGCGTTATTTTAGTTTCGTTTACATTGCATTTTTAGTTTATCCTTTTTGTTTTCGGAATCTCATGTTTTCACCATCATCGCTACATACCTTGTGCCTTGCCACCCTACCTTTCTCATATTCCCCCATAGAAGAGTCTATTATCCCTACACCAAAAACACCTCCCCTTCCCTTTCACCTATGACCTTTTTCATTCACCTCCTCATGTAGTCCAATTTTGGTATCCTCTCCTCCTCCTTCATAGTTCCCATAAGAAAACCATCCTATTCCAGCTACCATTATTGAATGTCATAAGTGGGAATAATGAGCTTCTCACCTTGATGACCAACTGCTACACCCTTCTACTACCATTGTAAGAGAATCTCAGATTGTACCATCATCCTCTGATTCAGATTCACCACTTTGCTAACCACATAATACACCATCTTGCATTTCCATATTTATGACAAATTCAGGCCCATGGGATTACAATGTGCATGACACCCGCATACATCCACCTACAATTCTCCACACGTAATTTCAGCCATCCTTCAAATTCAGTTCTGACCATAGGAACTATTATACAACTAGGGCCTCTTGAAAACCAAACTAACTTTCTCTGTACAGGAGTGGATACCTCACTCCCACCTGTAGTCCCTCCACTACCACGATATAGCTTTTGTGGTACACTTGATCACCTATCTAACCCCTATTTTTCCTTATGCTACCTTTGGCATTTTCATTGGCACGGATTTGTATTAGGCCATTACGAACAAGGATTGCATACACCCATTAACCCTCATGTCTAGTTACCTACTAATAAATATGGCCTAGGTTATCATCCAACCGTCGTTCACACATTAGAGGATGAGCTCTATGACCTATCCCTACACCCTTCCCCACCTCCAATACACACCTTGGAAGAATATATCGATATGGAAATTCTAGACAACAACCCATCCCCACACTCAACTGTCATAGTTCCCTATGACTTCTTTTAAGAAACTCCTCTTTTAGACACAACATCCTCATGATGTGTTGATGAACTAACAAGTCAATTGGTCGTATTGTCTCTCAATGCTTATGATCTAGAGCATGACATGGCATCTTCCTCACTATCACCAACACATTTGGCCACATTTTTTCCCACACATCAACAACTTCATAGATCCGCTACTCAAACATATTCTCCACTAGTCGTATTGCACCCTCCGTTGAGCCTCCTACAACGTTCATATGTTATCGAACCTACATCATCAGAATCTTCACCACCCACATCCCCCACAACGTTAGTTAATATGGTCAATGTGGATATTTTCTCCCCACTTTGATACACTCACCAGCCAACCCACAATGACACACCAAATCCCAATTTCATTGATCTTGTGCACATCTCACCCATTTCGATGCCCAGAGATTTCCTACTCTCACGTCATGTCTTGTGTGCTGTAAATGCTCCTTCACCCTTTATACCACCTCATATCCTATAGATGTACCACAAAAATGTCTACCTAGATGATGAATATGACATTACTAAGGCCATTGATGACCTCCACATTATTCTAGATCTAGAATAATTGTGTGATGGTTCTCACATGCTCATAGAAGAAACCATCGATGTAGATATCAGTGATGACCTTGAAAATCCCCACATCATTAAACTAACCGTAAGAATTTCACATGAATATCACATTTTATTCACTAATTTCCTATGAAATTATATCAGAGTCTTCGCATGGTCCTACAAGGACATGCCAGGCCTTGATCCCACCCTTGTAGTCCACAACCCCACACTAGACAAAGATGCCAAACATGTGAGACAAAAATTGTGATGCATGCACCCAATAATTGTGTTACTAGTTAAATCTGAGCTACAAAAGCTCTTAGACATAGATTTTATAGTACCCATAGACTATCCCAAATGGGTATCCAACATAGTTCTAGTACCAAAACCATCTAGCGAAGTACGTGTCTGCATTGACTTTCATAATTTAAACAAAGCTTTTCCCAAAGATAACTTCCCATTACTAAACATTGACTCACTCATCGATTCTATTGTAGGCCATGAGATGATCTCCCTTATGGATGGATTCTCTGGTTACAACCAAATCAAGATCAACCTTGCTAATCAACATAAAACATCATTCACAACCCCTTAGGGGACCTTTTGCTACAAGGTCATGCCTTTTGGCCTTAAAAATGTTGGGGCAACCTACCAGCGTGCAATGAATTATATCTTCCATGATTACATACACAAAATCATGGAAGACTATGTTGATGACCTCATCACAAATTCCAAGGAACGTTCATAGCACCCAGAAAATCTTCGAAAGATCTTTGAATATTTACTAGAGCATAATTTTTGCCTTAACCCAAAGAAGGGTGTCTTTAGCATTACTTCAAGAAATATTCTAGGGTTCATTATCACACAATGAGGCATCAAAGTAGACCCTACCAAGGTAAAATCCATCACTAAGATGCCCCTACCTACTACCTTAAAACAACTGTGCAGCCTCTAGGGCAAGATAACCTTCATTCACCGCTTCACTACACAACTGTCAGACAAGTGCAAACTGTTCAACCTTATTCTGCAAAAGGGAGTCAATTTTAAGTGGGATGATAACTTCCAATAGGCCTTTTACACTATCAAAACTTACCTCACTTTCCCACCAGTTATGTCTCCCCTGCACCCATAGCTACCACTAATTTTGTACATCTCAGTCATAGATTTTGTTCTAGATACATTGCTAGCTCAAAAGAACACACTCAAGAAAGAGCAAACTATATATTACATAAGTTGTATGCTATTCATATAGAAAGTTAGATATGGGTACATGGAAAAGCTATGCCTAGTTGTAGTCTTCGCCACCCAGAAACTTCATCATTATATGTTAAATCACACTACTTTTGTCATCGCTTGAGACAATCCCCCTTGATACATGAACAAAAGTTATCACAACTCCCGCACAACAAAATGGATCATGCTTCTAACTAAATTCAACCTAGAATTCATTTTCCAAAAATCCATTAAAGGATAGGTCATCGCAAAACAACTTGTAGAAGCTCCCTTGCTTGATAACCAACCTCTACTCATTCATCTTCCTGATGATTCCATATTCCACATAATAGAAGCTGAAGAATATGTTGAGCCAGAGACACCAGCTGACTTAACCTTATTCTTTGATGGCTCCTGATGTACTCATGCTGGGGGTGCAAGCATTGTTTTCTTCCAACTCAAAGGGGAACCACTCCCCTTCTCATTTAAATTGGACTTCCCATGTACAAAAAACAACGCACAATATGAAGCTTTAATCCTCATATTAAAATAGGCTCATACCATGCACATCAAATGCCTCCATATCATAGATGTTTCCCTCTTGATAGTGAACCAAGTGTAAGAGATCTGGAAATTTCATTGTCTAGTTCTCCAACAATACAAACAGATTGCATAACAACTTCTTTCTTGATTTGATTGGTATGATATCAAAGCTGCTCCATGATCATCAATCCATTTTTTGGATACAATGGCCTCCTTATGATCATTAATACCACAAACCCCATCATAAAACACCACATCTGTATCTATCTACACATTCACCCAATTTGCCATATCATCTACTTATCCTATAGATGATGGTGGCATTCATGTGGTTGAAATCGAACCACATAACCCTTGGTTTACCTAGATTAAAGACTATATGAAGTTAGGATTCCTACCATGCGACCTACCACATGCTCATCTTCGAGCATTCAAACAATGAGTGATTCACTATACATTATTGGGAGACATCCTTTATCACAGTAGCTATGATGGCATCCTCTTACATTGCCTAGAACCCCATGAATCTCAATGGGTTGTACAACAAACCCATGATGGTATTTGTAGTGGCCACTTTAGTGGTATGGCAATCACAAAATTTATCCTTCTCATGGGATATTACTGGACGAAGATGGAACATGATTATTGTGAATATGTGAGGCATTGTATCAAGTGCCAACAATATGCCAACCTCAGACACCTTCCATCTCAAGTGATCCAACCAATCTAGTCCATGTGGCATTTTTCACAATGGGACCTCGATATTATTATATAAATCACACACGCTTCATCAAGCAATCACAAATTCATCATTATAGCCATAGAGTATTTTACAAATTGGGTCAAAGCCATTCCACTTGTCCAAACCATAGGAGCTAAGATCACGATATTTCTTATAGATCATATCATATGTTGCTGCAAAATTCCTTCCCAAATTATCTTCGATAATGGAAAATCCTTCAAAAATAAAATTATGTGTGCCCTTTGTCCTAGATTCAACATCCATCATAGTTTCTCTACCCCATATTACCCACAGGGTAATGGTTACGCAAAAGCTACAAACAAGACAATCTATTCCATAATCTACAAAATAGTGGTAGAATCTCATTGTGATTGGCATAATCAAATACCCTTAGCCTTGTGGTCCTACCGTACAAGCATTCATACTTCCACTGGGGCAACCTCCTTCTCACTGGTCTATGGAGTTGAAGTCATTATGCCCCTAGAACTTGAGATACCATCCCTACATGTATCCATGAAATAATTCATTGACGATGACACGACTCATAAATACCACTTTGATCAACTCACACTCCTTGATGAATAATGTATTCATGCCATTGATCACACACATGTCTACTAATATCACCTTTATCGTGCCTACAATAGTAAGATACATCAATATGAATTCCAACTAGGTGATCTCGTTCTCAAAGAGAACCAAAAAATCACAAGTCAACCACACCAACAATGAGATAAGTTTACCCCAAACTGGTTGGGCCCCTTTATAATCACACACAAATTTAGTTTAGGTGCCTACCATTTGGTTAATCTCGAAGGTCTCACTGAACTCAAACCTATTAATATCCTTTACCTGCATATTGTAGACACCTAAAACACGTCATGTTTAGGATACTACTCATATGGGCACATCTGAAGGCCATATGATTGATCTTGGACCTTTCCAAGAGCCAAAAGTGGTCCTAACCATGCACAAAGGGCAGTTTTGTCCCATTCAGACTCAGCTGCTATCAATTAGAGTGACCATCAATACTGGTTGCTAAAGCTGAGAGCGGTCAAATCTAATTGCTGCTCTGGACAACGACTAGCACCAAATGATGAGGCCTGAAATTACCTCATTCATAGACCATTTTTGAATATTTCATAAACTATTTGATAGACCTTATGTTATGTTTTAATGCTAATTTTGATGATGGTATGCATTATGTATTACTGTTTACATGTTTAAGAGCATAGTATTCTTTTTTGATCATTTTCTACATTTTTTGTACTGTTTTAGCTGATTTACTTAGCAAATAAACATTTATTTGAATTTTAAATAATGTATGTTGATGTGTATTCCATTATGGGATCATATTATTTGTTTTCCTTACCTCATAACCTATTCAAACTGCAAAAAGGCACCAAAACCTGTTCAAACTAGTCTGACTATGCAAAAAATAGAGTTTGACCATACAAATTCCAGCCAACTATGCATAAACAACATGGCTTGGAATTTGTCAATGCCAACATGTAAAACTTATGGAATTAGTCTTCTGAGGACTTATGAATACTATCCAACCGGTGAAAATCATCATCCTAATCAAGTGATACTCGGATAAGTGCCAAAACTATTACACTGTCTGATATTCTGGAGCAGCTCAGGAATGAGCGAAGTAGAGCCATTTTTGGTCAAAACTACCAACAAAATGGTTGGCAAGGTGGCAAATGGCAGAGTGAATATGGATATAGTTGTATAAGAAGTTTTCTCACCTCTTCCAATGCATTTCTCCTAATAGATGGCACCCAATAAGGAAAATGGATAAGCTATAGCAGAATAGTTTCCTGCATTTCAGGAAGACAACTTCAACACAGTTGCTGAATCCCTGAAAAGTAGCAACATAACACATCCACATATGTAATAGAATAGTATAAATAACATGCTCCCATATTGGTTGAGCATATATATATAGGAGATAGACGTTTGCATAGAGGAATAGGAATAGAAAAGTTGTTTCAGTTTTAACAGAGCAGTAATTCTGTAGGATTTTTTCCTGCATTACTGAAATGTTATGTTTTAATCAATAAAAGGTGCAGTTTCTCCATTCAATAAGTTTCTTGAATGAACATGTGAGCATTAGGTGATTTAGAGAAATTTTCTTGCCTTCTTTCGGATCAGGGAGCAAGGGCCCACTTCCTAGCCCAGGAGAAGGATCAACTTTGATAGGTTTTTCTGTTTATTTCTTGTTGCAGCAAATTAGCAGAAACCTGACAATTTCCTTTTCATTTGTTAATTGTGTTATTTGTAGATGCATGAAATACTTGTGTTGTAAATGTAGATGCAAGATAGTTGATCATATAGCATAGGCTTTTGAATCTTACAACACTTTTGAAGTTTCTTTGTTTTCAGCATTTATTTCTAGTTCTTGGCATTTCCAGTTGTGTATTCAGCTATTTCATTTCTGCAACATTTTGAATTCTACTAATAAAATTAGGATTTACTTTATGTAAAGTTGTTCTTACTATCATTTTCATTCTGCAAGTGTAAATAGGTTCATTTATATTATTTGTGATAATGCAAAAATAATTAGTTTCAAATTCCTGCAAACTTTCCATTTCTGCAATTTTGTTTTAGCAATTGTAATTAGGAGTTCAATTTAGCTCATAGGATTAAAGGTGACACCAAAAACCCCCAAAACTAACTAATCTCATCAATAAATCCATTTCTTGAGTAGACTAATTTCCAAGTTGCTTACCTTTGCTCTCGTATACAGCCATTGGACATCGCCTTGGATTGATAATTATAATGATTAAATGATGTGTTTGACGACACTCATCATTTTTGGCATCGTTGTCGGGGAACCTAGGTGTTGTTAGGAGAAGTAAGCAGGCCAAGAATTGTTTTCTTGGTACAAGTAATAGTTCTTGGACACTTGTACTTCATTTTATTTAGCAAATGAGCATGAATGCATAGGCCAAGAGATGAAATAGGAAGGTTTATCAGAACTGGTTCTTTTCCACCTAGGCATTATTCACAAGACTTACCTATATATGAACTCCTTGAAATACTTAAACAAGAATCATATTCTTCATCAAATGAAATTTCATGATCCTTGCAAGAAGAACTCTTAGAGGCACTTACTTCTAGACATACCCATAGGTCTGATCCATTTGAACCAGTTGAACAAGTCAAAACTGATGAAGCACCTATGGCATAGCAAGGAGAACATGATAGGGATATTTTTGGTCATGATGCTAAAAATCCTCCTGTTAGAACTTTTGAATACCCTATTCGTTTGAATCCTACTCATAATGCTCCTATGAAAACTATTTCATGCTTAGTATTGCCAACCTTTAGGGGAATTGTTTCTGAGGATCCTGATCAATTTTTCTTTGAATTCAAAGTCTTATGTCATACTTATGATTATGTAAATGACAACCAAAAACTGAAACTATTTCCCTCTACACTTAAAGATGCAACCTTGCATTGGTTTATGAGCCTTGAACCTGATTCAATCCGCACTTGGGATCAAATGTAAACTATATTTTTGGATAAGTATCAGGATTATTATAGAGTGAGAAATAGGAAGGTGTTGAGCAAAGTGCAGCAAATAGTATTGTCATTGTTGTCAACACAGTCAGACAAATTTATTGATGCAATGGACAAGAGTTTATTGAACAGCAAGGTGCAGCCAAAGTACAATGGATAGGAGTTCAATGTTGAGCAAGGTGTTGCAGGAGGATTGTCATTGTTGTCAATACAATCGGTTAGATCTAATGATGCAATGGACAAGTAGTTTAGAAGTCACTCGGATGCGAGAGGATAAAGTTCAGAAGTTAGTCAGATCATGAGTCCTTAAATGATAGATGCACAGAAACAGAAAACATAATTCAGAATGAGAAGAAGAAGTCTTCAAAACCTGAGATGTCAAGAAGCGAAAAGGTTTTTTGTGAAAACCAAGGCAGTCAGAATAAAAAGTTTTATTTAAAACCATGGATAACAGATTTGAAATGGGTTTTTCTTAAAACCCAAGTTGGCTCTTCGTTTCGTTGAAAAAGATGCCCCGGTGATGAAGATATTTAATTTTAAATATTTAGTTTAAATTTTAAAGGTTTTTTGTGAAAACCAAGGCAGTCAAAATAAAAAGTTTTATTTAAAACCATGGATAACAGATTTGAAATGGGTTTTTCTTAAAACCCAAGTTGGCTCTTCGTTTCGTTGAAAAAGATGCCCCGGTGATGAAGATATTTAATTTTAAATATTTAGTTTAAATTTTATTTTATTTAAAATTTAAATTAAAATATTAAATTAAATTAAAAGGGCCGACATGTTACTATTTCGCGGCAATAAGCTACAGGAAAGTGACGAAGGTGGAAGAAGTGTTTGAGGCCGACAAAGTTAAATCTGGGCCGACGGATTTTAGGGTTTGGCAGTTGACAAATTCTAGGGTTTCTCAACCGACGTTCTTTTAGGGTTTGTTCCTAAAACTTCTTCTATAAAAGCAAGGGTACTTCGAGTTTGAAAAGTGGGGTGTAAAGATAAAGTGCGAATGCGAGCATAGTGTTTGTGAAAGTGAAGTTCGTGTTGAGCAGAGAGCAGAATGTGAAACGACACAGAGTGTGCGAAGCGTGTGCGCAGAGAAAGCAGAGTGTGCAGAGAAGCGCGAAGGGCAAAGTTGATTGCAAAGTCTGGCTGTAGCAGTGCAACAAACTGTGTGAAGTGATTGTGCAAGAGAGAGCAGAGTGCACAGAGATTGCAAAGGTGATGTAGACCAGTTAGAGTCTTGCAATAACAAAGGTATATGTCAAACATTTTTTTTATTCAATATTGAAGTCTAGTTGGTGCTGGCAAATTAAGGGTTTGGTTCCTCTTTCCAGTTGGTGTTGGTAAATAATTTGTCCGGTTGGTCTTGGAAAATTAAGGGGTTGGTGCCTCTTTCCGGTAGGTGCTTGGTAAAATAGGAGTTGGTGCTCCATTCTTTTGAAGCAGATAAAGTTAAGGGGTTGGTGCTCCTTCCAGTTGGTGTTGGTAAAGGATTATGTAAAGTTGTAGCTTTGCATTGACTGGATTTGGATGGTAGTCCAAGCAGTCTTTTTGAGGAGTAGCCACATTGGTGAACCTCGTTAAAATGTTGTGTTATGTGTGATGCTTTCTTGATGCATTTAGTATCTCTTTTATCTGCTTTAAACTACTGTTGGTTTTATAATCTAATTGTTTTAGAAGTTTTTAAAGAACACACTGATTCACCCCCCCTCTCAGTGTCATTGTGATTACAACAATTGGTATCAGAGCCAAGTTCCCAGTTCAGGCTTAATCAGTCTGGGTTGATCTTGGATTATTACACAAATGGCAAAGAAAGGCAAAAGTGGAACCATGAGACACAAGAAGAAAAGAACACACAGGGTCATGAAAGAAAATGAAGATGAATCAAACAATGGAGAAAAGGCCAAGAGACAACTCGATCATGATGCAGGTTCTCTAGGTACAAAATTTTTTATTTGCGGTCAACTCGGTCATAATGAATGTCAGTGCCATGGTTCTAATAGCGGTGAAGTTGAAGATGATCCATTCAAAATTGGTAAAGAAACAGATTTAGAACAAGAATATGATGAAGAAGAAAGTGATGCAGAAGCAAATTGGGAACATAAACTAATTTCAGCTCTGGTTAAAAAGGTTGAGGATGCAGAAGATATAATCACCAGTTTGAAAGTACAGACAGAAGATTACAAGAAAATTTCTAAAAATCTCGAAATGCAGTTAACCATGAAATCAGAGTATTGCAGTAAGCTATAAGAAGAGATGAATAAGAAAGTTAATGTATGTAGCAAACATGAAGAAGATTCCAACAAAATAGTTAGCAATCGAAAGTCGCAAATAGAAGAGTTCAAAAGGATTGAAGAAACTCTTAGGTCTCGGATCAATGAGAAAGAGACTATTTGCTTGCAAACAAGAAGAAAAGATTATCTCTTTGAAGAAACAACTGGAAGAGGCCAATACAAATCTTAAATTCGAGAAGAGCACAAAATTGCTAGATAAAATGATAAATTATCAGAGAAGCTCCACGGATAAGCATGGTCTTGGGTATGAAGCTGAAAAACCCCCATCGTCCAAATATGCAGAGAAAAAGGAGCTCACCGTTGAAGGATCAAAGCATAAAAAGTCTGAAGTTGAACAACCTTCATCATCCAACTCTACAGAGAAGAAAAATTTCACTATTGAAGGGTTGGAGCAAGAAAAGATTAAAGCTGTATCTTCAAAAGAAAGAAAATATCAAAGGAGATTTACAGCAAAGCAGCCACAACAAAAGAGGTTCTACCACTCTCATTTTTTTCATGCTAACACTTTTAATGGCTATTGTTTCAGATGTAACCAGTATGGTCACAAGGCAACTTATTGTGGATTAAATAATAAATCAAAGAGTTATGCTAGTCAAAATACATCTGCATATCTGAGTGAACACTTTGTACAATGTTTTCAATGCAATGGTCATGGGCACATAGCAAGGTTTTGTCCAAGCACTTATGTATCAAATCTAAGGCAAAACAGTAGATTTCATAAGACGCAAAGAACACAACACAGACAGGGAATAAATCAGGTTCATAGAAGAAAGGAAAATAATCATTCATCATGGATGCATAAGAGACAACCACACCAGAGAGATATTCGAGTTCACACAATGATGCAAAATAGGGACGCAGGTGAAAAATCCAAGCCCAAGGTCAAGAAAGTCTGGAGAAAGAAAGAAGAGAGGAAATCGTGTCTCCTTGAACTAAAGGAGACTGCTCTTCTACTGCACTAAGCAACTCCAGGTAACACATCCTCAAGGGGAGCATTTTGAAAAAGGTTTTATTTTATTGCTCTTATATGTTTGTTGGATTAACCTGAGGATGAAAGGCAAGTAGTAAGGAGGAGTTGCACTATAGTTGTTTAAATTTATTTCAGTTCATATGGTTGTTTGTGGAAGTGCCATGAAGGCTGGAGATTAAATGGAGAGTCGCCACCATTTCTAGTATTGTTGTATGTCATTGTTGTACTGTTGATGGTTCTTACTATAACTGTTCAAAGCCATGAAATGTAACAGTTCAGATAATTTGATTAGTGAAAGAATGATTGCCCCAGCTGTGTATTTGTGTTTCGATAATAGCAGCGTGTTTTTGTTTGACGCTTGATGTGAAGATTGTCAGATCTTTCATGACACCTTGGTGAATATATTTAATTCACAGACAGTTTTGTTTTAACTATTTATTTAATGCCAATCCAAGGATAAGAAGCTTGAGGCTGAGTAAGGTGCACTACGGTTGGCCATAAAGTGTTTGACAAAATGTCTTCTTCCGACATGCATAGTTGAAAGTAAGAGTTGGCAATAAAATTGTAGTGCTGGACAAAAATTGGTACAGAAGTGAGTCACTTGTCAATTCTGATGACAAAAGTGAAATCAGCATGTTGAATGGGAAGATTGAAGAAAAAAGTTTTTAATGAGCAGCCAGATGATTTCCAGCCTGGTGATGAATATTTGGTCTTTCTGTGGTTTTTTTGTTTTTGATACATGTTTGTTTTTTTGTTTTTTGTTTTTTTTTTTTTTTTTTGGTGGCTTCTTTTCAAATACCTTTGGGGAAAATGATGTTTAATAGTTCCTTTATAGTAGTGATTGGTTGAATGCTTCAAGGTTAATCTTGAGTTGAATGATGTTGGTTAAACCTTGTCTATAAGCATTGTTGCTAAAGCCCTAATTGGTTGAGAAAAGATGTTGGTTGTGTGTGGTACGTGTTTGGTACTTGCACGAGTTGAAAGTGGATTGAGGTAGCCTCCTTGGATTCTCACTACGAGAGAGAGACAAACAAGCTGTCATTGGGTTCAAGCTTGTTGAGAATATATCCAAGATGCATGGTGAAGTTGTATGCAGATGTTGCTGGCATTGCAGAACAAAAAGTTGGCTATATAAGATTATTGTATGCCTTCACTAACAGTGGACAAGTTTGAGTTTGCAAGGTAACAGAGGGTAGTTGCATAGAAGATAGAGGTTCAATCATGTTCTTACACATGTTATATTGGTGAAGTTGATGGTGATGGTGTCATTCACTGGTTATTACTGCTATTCACATTGTTGATTTTATTGATGCCTATTATGCTTATCATGATGTTGTCAATCAGTGAAATGAAGTGGTCTTGGACTCGGGGGGAGCATTTGTGTACTTGTTTTTCTTCTTGTTCATGCTTGGAATATTTGCTAATTGTAATAATTTGTGTCTAAGAATATTGTGCATAGACTCAGGGGGAGTCTGCAGCAGCCCTTTGGTATTATTGTCAAAGGGGGAGAAGATTTACAGGAAAATTGCACATGTGTTGCCAACAATTCCAAAGGGGGAGATTGTTGAGCAAAGTGCAGCAAACAGTATTGTCATTGTTGTCAACACAGTCAGACAAATTTATTGATGCAATGGACAAGAGTTTATTGAACAACAAGGTGCAGCCAAAGTACAATGGATAGGAGTTCAGTGTTGAGCAAGGTGTTGCAGGAGGATTGTCATTGTTGTCAATATAGTCAGTTAGATCTAATGATGCAATGGACAGGCAGTTCAGAAGTCACTCAGATGCAGAGGATAAAGTTCAAAAGTTAGTCAGATCATGAGTCCTTAAATGATAGATGCACAGAAATAGAAAACATAATTCAGAATGAGAAGAAGAAGTCTTCAGAACCTGAGATGTCAAGAAGCGAAAAGGTTTTTTGTGAAAACCAAGGCAGTCAGAATAAAAAGTTTTATTTAAAACCATGGATAACAGATTTGAAATGGGTTTTTCTTAAAACCCAAGTTGGCTCTTCGTTTCGTTGAAAAAGATGCCCCGTGATAAAGATATTTAATTTTAAATATTTAGTTTAAATTTTAAAGGTTTTTTGTGAAAACCAAGGTAGTCAAAATAAAAAGTTTTATTTAAAACCATGGATAACAGATTTGAAATGGGTTTTTCTTAAAACCCAAGTTGGCTCTTCGTTTCGTTGAAAAATATGCCCCGGTGATGAAGATATTTAATTTTAAATATTTAGTTTAAATTTTATTTTATTTAAAATTTAAATTAAAATATTAAATTAAATTAAAAGGGCCGACATGTTACTATTTCGCGGCAATAAGCTACAGGAAAGTGACGAAGGTGGAAGAAGTGTTTGAGGCCGACAAAGTTAAATTTGGGCCGATGGATTTTAGGGTTTGGCAGCTGACAAATTCTAGGGTTTCTCAACCGACGTTCTTTTAGGGTTTGTTCCTAAAACTTCTTCTATAAAAGCAAGGGTACTTCGAGTTTGAAAAGTGGGGTGTAAAGATAAAGTGCGAATGCGAGCATAGTGTTTGTGAAAGTGAAGTTCGTGTTGAGCAGAGAGCGAGAATGTGAAACGACACGAGTGTGCGAAGCGTGTGCAAGAGAAAGCAGAGTGTGCAGGAGAAGCGCGAAGGGCAAAGTTGATTGCAAAGTCTGGTTGTAGCAGTGCAGCAAACTGTGTGAAGTGATTGTGCAAGAGAGAGCAGAGTGCACAGAGATTGCAAAGGTGATGTAGACCAGTTAGAGTCTTGCAATAACAAAGGTATATGTCAAACATTTTTTTATTCAATATTGAAGTCCAGTTGGTGCTGGCAAATTAAGGGGTTGGTGCCTCTTTCCAGTTGGTGCTGGTAAATAATTTGTCCAGTTGGTGCTGGCAAATTAAGGGGTTGGTGCCTCTTTCCAGTAGGTGCTGGTAAAATAGGAGTTGGTGCTCCATTCTGTTGAAGCAGATAAAGTTAAGGGGTTGGTGCTCCTTCCAGTTGGTGCTGGTAAAGGATTATGTAAAGTTGTAGCTTTGCATTGACTGGATTTGGATGGTAGTCCAAGCAGTCTTTTTGAGGAGTAGCCACATTGGTGAACCTCGTTAAAATGTTGTGTTATGTGTGATGCTTTCTTGATGCATTTAGTATCTCTTTTATCTGCTTTAAACTACTGTTGGTTTTATAATCTAATTGTTTTAGATGTTTTTAAAGAACACACTGATTCACCCCCCCTCTCAGTGTCATTGTGATTACAACAGAAGGATGAGTTATTTTGGATTAGACAAGAAGAAGATGAAAACCTTGAGGATTATCTTGATAGATTTACCTTTATCCAAAAGAGATGTGGTCCTGTAGAAACTAACTTATTAAAAACTATATTTTTGAGAGGTTTGTAGGATGATTCCAGAGAAGTATTGGATTTAATGGGAAAAGGAGATATAAACCAGCTTGATATTAATGATATTGTAGAGTTATGCAAAAATTATTCTTGCACTAGGCAAAGAAGGAAGAAGTGGAGTCTTGGTACTAATGATATGAAGGAATTAATGGAATAAATGGCTAATATAAAAACTGATATTTTTGTCCAATTAAATCCTGCATTAGGGGAAAGAAATATAAAATCTAACTCTACAACCCCTTTGGCTATCTATTGTCCAAGATGTAGAAACAAGCATGCCTTACAGGACTATCCTCTGAACAAAACTTCCATTTCAGCCATTTGTGGCATTTGCTCAAAAGAGCACATAACTGATAAGTGCCATCTCTTACCTCAACTCAAAAATGTTCTAGAAACTCAGATTGAGGAACTTAATGTTATTGGGCAGAGGCAGGGAGGTAACTTTTCACAATATCAAAATACACCTCACTTTCCTACAAGTTGGGGACAAACTCCTTGGAATATGCCATGGGGATATTTAGAACCACCTTCACAACCATGGAATCAATCTTGGACATCTTCCCAAGATTGGTCACATCCTCCCTGGAATCATGTTAATCCACCTTGGACACATAATCAACAATATGGGCAAATATGGGAGCCACAATACCCATCATATCAAGGGCAGCAAAGGTATCAAGGATAGACTCAAAACCTGCTGCCAGCTCCTAATCAGAACTTTCAAGAAAGAATGCAACCACAATAAGCATAACAGGTAAAACAATCTCCACTTACAGGTCAGCCTATGGCTAACTCAAATAATACCATGCAAGCAGCCCCTATTTATGGAGTTGAGTTTGAATAAACTATTGCAGTTCATGTACTCGATTGTAGTAATATCCAATTGCATTCAAGGAAGGTCTTACCTGACCCTGCTTCACCCACCATTGAAGAAATGGATGAAAATTAAGAGTCCCCAAGCCCAGAACAAGTGAAAACAAAAAAAAAAAAACTAGAAAATGAGTAAGAAAAACAAGTACCCCCGACAGGTGTAATACCATACCCTAAAAGGTTTGATCATACTACCACTATTCCTAAATTAGAATTAGTTACAAAACTAAATATAATGACTATATCTCTTCCTTTATTACAAGTAATAAAGGATGTGCCATTAATCAAGAAAACTATTCAAGAGTTGTGCATTAAGAAACTTGGCAGAAAGAACAAACCCTTTCCTAAAACTGTGCAAGTAAAAGGAAAATTGGCTGACCTATTATTTAGAAAACTTGTTCCTCCAAAATATAGTGACCCATGGAGTCTAGTTGTTACAGTCACTATTGGTCTAGTTCAAATTCCAAATGTGTTGATTGATCTTGGTGTTGCAATCAATGTAATGACTAAAGAAACAATGCAAAAAATACAGCTCAATAATCTCAATCCTACAACTATAGTTTTGGAAATGGTAGATAGGTCAGTTTCCAAACCAGAAGGAATATTGGAAGACATTTCCATTGAATTTTCTTCTTGGGAATATCCTGTAGACTTCCTAGTATTTCAGCCTAGAAATTCAGCTAATGGCTATCCCATTATTCTAGGAAGGCCTTGGCTTGCCACTACAGCTGCTTTTATAGACTGTAGATCTGGGAAATGACTATCTCAAATGGTATTGATCTTAAAAATATTTTCCTTTATCCACCTGCCCAACCTTCAACCAAATTTTTTGGACAGATATGGTTTCTTGAGTCTGATGAAGAACATGAAGAAACTGTTTCCACTTTGACCACAATAATTGTAAAGGAACATATTGAGGAAATCAAGTCACAAGAAAGAGAAATCTTTGAGGATGAAACTATCCTAGTTGAGACATTACAAGAAGAAGGACTTAAATATGATCAAGTTCTTGTTCATTTCTTGTTGTGGAAATATGAAGAACAGACCTCAGAACATCTATCACCCATTCCAATACAAGAAAGCTCTTTCACACTACCACATGGATGGCACCAACATCTTCTTACTTCTTTCACATATCCTATGCAAGGAATGATTCCATCAGGTATCACTTTTGAAATAGAATCCAGATTATTTCATACTCTGCAACCACATCACTGTCCATTAAATTCCTTAATTAGAAAGTATGGAGCAGTCAACTCTATTCATCCAGGGATTAAACAAATAGAAATACAACCAGGTAAAGTTTTGAATATTAATAACTGGCTGACTAATGAACATGAGGTAAAGTTGTTTGTTTTCCTACCAAAACATGTTCATGCTTTTTCTTGGAGTTACAAGGACACCCGAATGTGTGCACACATAGGATATACACTAAAGATGTTAAACCTGTGAGACAACCTCAAAGACATTTGAATCCTGCTCTGAAAGATATTTTCAAGGAAGAAATTGAAAAACTTTTAGATGTAGGGTTCATTTATCCAATTTCAGATAGTAGGTGGGTCTCTCCATTGGTTATTGTTCCAAAGAAAAATGGGAAAATGAGAGTGTGTGTAGATTACAGAGAGTTAAACAAGGTAACACATAAGGACCATTTCCCATTACCTTTCATAGACCAAGTGTTAGACACCCTTGCTGGCAAGAAATTTTTCTATTTTCTTAATGGATTCAGTGGTTATAATCAGATACAAGTTGCACCTAAATACCAAGAGAAAACTACTTTCACATGTCCTTGGGGAACATTTGCTTATAGGGTTCTGCATTTTGGTTTATGTAATGCTCCAACAACATTTCAACGAGCTATTTTGGAATTATTCTCTGATATGACAAATGAAAGTGTGGAAATCTATATGGATGATTTCACAGTGTTTGGAGACACTTTTTATTACACTTTAGAACAACTTGAAAAAGTTTTAATACGTTGTGAAACATACCATTTGTCTCTAAATCCTGAAAAATATTTTTTTATTATGGAGGAAAGGATTGTCCTTGGTCATCATATTTCCCTTCATGGGATTAAGGTTGATCCCAAAAATATGGAAGTCATTAAAAACCTTCCTCCTCCAAAAACTCAAATTTATGTGAGGAGTTTCTTGGGGCATATTGGTTTCTATGTAGATTTATTGCAAATTTCAGCACCATAGCCAATCCAATATTTGCATTATTAACCAAGGATTCTGATTTTACCTGGTCTACAAAATATCAGGAGTCATTTGAAGCATTGAAAGAAAATTTAACAACTCCCCCAGTGTTAAGAGGACCTAATTGGGAACTGCCATTCCATATTCAAACTGATGCCTCTAATACTGAAATTGGAGTTACATTAGGTCATATTGACAATGGTGAGCATTATGTCATTTATTACATTAGCAAAAAATTGATAGGAGCTGAAAAGAACTTCACTACTACTAATAAGGAATTCTTAGTTGTAGTATATGCTATCAATAAGTTCTAACACTATATCACAAGATATCAGGTATTCATTCATACAGATCATGCTGCCATTAAATACCTGATGAATAAACCTCTGGTTGGTGCAATAATTATTTGCTGGTTAATATTGTTGCATGAATTTGATATCACTATAGTTAATAAACCAAGGAAAGCTAATGTAGTGGTAGATTTTTTGTCTAGATTGCCAAACATAGACATAGGGGAATTGGTTGAAGATGTTTTTCCTGATGAAAAAATATTTGCTATTTCTGTACAATCTCCATGGTTTGCAAATATAGCTAATTATCTAGCTACAAGAAAAATTCCTCTTCACTTTACTCCTAAAAAAAAATATAGTTAATCAAGCAAAGTGCTTCCTTTAAATGGATAGGAGGTCTACTCTATAAATGTAGTCCTGATCATATTCTACGCAGGTGCATCCACAAGGATGAAGTGTATGATATTCTTCGTGCATATCATGATGAACCATCTAGAGGGCACTATTCAGTACAAAATACAATTCAAAAAATCTTGGGTGCTGGCTACTACTGGCCATATTTGCATAAAGATATGAAGAATTATATCAAACATTGTGATGCATGCCAAATAATGGGGAAGCCTACCTACACCAGTGAAATTCCATTGCAACCTCAAGTAGGTGTAGAACCATTTGAAATATGGGGGTTAGATTTTGTGGGACCTATAGATCCATCTTCTCAAGGTAAGGTGCATATTTTGGTATGTACTGATTATGTGACTAAATGGGCAGAAGCGCGTGCTTTTAAGCATGCACGAGAGGAAAAGGTTGTGATTTTTTGTATTCATAAATTTTTCTGTGTTTTGGAGCTCCACACACTATTACCACATATCAGGGACCTCAATTTACATTAAAGGTTGTTGAAGCCTTCACCAAACTGTATGAAATCAAGCATAGGAAATACTCACCTTATCACCCATAGGATAATGGTCAAGTTGAAGTGAAAAATAGAGAACTAGAATGAATCTTAACCAAAATAGTAGCTTCCCATAGGATAAATTGGCTTGATAAACTACCTGAAGCATTTTGAGCTTATAACACTACATGGAAGTCCACTACAGGATTTACACCTTATGAACTGGTTTATGGTAAAAAGCCTCTTTTTCCTATTGAATTTGAATTACTAACACTTCAAACTACTTTGGAAGTTGGTATTGATTTGTCACAGGCAGAAGCAGACCAAATTTTGTAACTCAATGCATTGGATGAGCTACGAATGGATGCATTGCACCAGACTGAGGTGATTCAAGCATAGTGGAAGTTGTGGCATGATAGTCACATTCAACAATAGAAATTTAAGCAAGGTGATTGGTCTTTGTTGTTTGACTCTCGTTATGAAGACTTTATTGGAAAGCTATAGACTAGGTGGCTTGGACCATATCAGATTGAGGAAGTGTTTGAAAATGGATTTGTTCACCTTTCACCCATTGATGATTCACACAAAAAGTTAGTGGTTAATGGGTATCGTCTTCGGATATATCATAAACCACTAACTAAGGATGACTTTCTAAAGCAAGTGGAGCAATTGGATGTATGCATGGTGGAAGGAACCGCTTCTTCCACAACAATTGTAGAAGAATAGAATAAAATAAAAAATGATAAAAAAATGATAAAATATATATATAAAAAAAATGAAAAAAATGAATAATTTGGAAAATGAAAACCTCCTAGGAGGCACTTATGAATTGGCTTACATGAAAACCGGTTATCCGACATGTTTGACTTGTTAGATTCACCATCATTGTCCCATATGTTTTCATAATCATTGTTTTCTTTGTTCTCAGAACTGCACCTGTTTTATTCAGTAAAAGAAGTTAGTTGGTAGTCGACCGAAACATCCACCTGTACAAATGTAGATAAATGGTTAAATCAGGTATGTGCCCTTTACATTTTAAACATTGTAGATAGTTATTATATAGTGTGTAAAATCAAAAATTAGTACCTAAAGTATTCATAAGGTTTGATCCAAAAGATATCCATCTGGTCAATAGGAGATGAAACATTATAAGTTGTTTTAAGGGGATGAAATAAGCAGATGAGATTGGAGAATTGCAGCTTGAAAGGGCTTTGGAATGATATGATTATCCGAAATGAGAATACTACTTAGCTTCGAAATGATGGAAGCTTTGGAACGAAAAACTGTTGTTTCTAAACAAAAACAGCTTCAAAATGGTTATGCTTCGGAATGAGGAAGTGTTCATACTTCAGGAAAAAATTCCAGAATGAACGGGTAGAAGATAAAATATCACGTGGCATCAAAATTATTTCCTGTCATTCGAAGTGAGGAAAAATCACGATACGAATTTCAAAATGTAGGTTTCCAACATCAACAGTGGGAACAAGGTCATTGGAAGTCATTGCATGCTTCGCGATATGCAAAATATTTGGTCCACCTAAAAAGACACTTCGGCAAAAGGGAAATTATGCACGATGTACACGATGTAGCCGACAGTTAATTACCACCTCAGCAAATCATAACTATTTAGTCCAACATAGCAGAAAGAGATAAAATCATGTTCCTATGGGGAATAGAAGTATACCACATGATGCGTAAAAGGGAATTTAATTTTCCAAATGCTTCGACACGTTTAGAAGCATGTTCCTACACTGTAAAATTTTAATTTTGTAGCCCAAAACATTATAGCCCTCGTAGATGCAAATTATTCGATCCAGATCCAAGACTGACCTATTTCAGAAGGCTGAGAGAAAACAGAGCATAGAAAATTGAAAATGGGGGGTAAGAAGAATAAAATTGAGCCAAAAAATGTAGACTGTCTACGGGGAGATCCTGAATCGTTGTGTATCTTTATATAAGGAGGATTGATTCTATTTTTGTGTAAATTCGATGGACACTCCGAAGGATTGGTGATAAAATTTGTGCACACTCTTAGGAACAACTTGGCTCACATCAGTGGCATAGAAATCTAGGTAACATCGCAAATCTTGAGTTAAATCACTGAATTACCATTGCAAGGATTAAAAATTTTGAAAGCTGGTAAAATACCCTAAAATAAATAGTTAGTCAGTTTAGAGAATAAAAATATAAACCTGCTGATTTTCAAATGAATAATAACGTTTGCAAAGGGATAAAATGAACCAATTTACAACACCCTTAGGGGGAAGTAGCAGTTTGGGTAATCTAGTTCCTTACCTATGATGGGTAACTTTTTGTTTTGTATAGACATCATATTAGAATATTAAACCATTTGATACATGGTGGCTCAAACCCTAAAGTCAGAGTAAATCTCCCTCTGTATTTATACCAAGAGTTACAAAATATGACCAAATGATACCAAGCAAGGAGAGGGACTCCAAAACACCATGGGCTCATTAAATTGATTTGTAAACATCATTTTAGGGGAAACCCTCAAAGCTTTGAAAGGTTTTTCTCTACATGGAATGAATTGGAGGGTGAAAGCCCTAAATATGAAGAGGAGGTAGAGGTTGAGAGTTCTGAATCTGAAGATGAAGCAAAAATTGTAAGATCTGAACCTGAAATTGAAACTGAATCTTTCAAAAAATAAATTCCTCCTTCACCATAGATACCTCCATCCTCTAGGACCAGGAAGCAAAGAGAGAAATAATCTAAGGATGGTTCTGTAGGGAAAATAAGGAAAGTTACATTTTCTAAAAATGTAACTATTTTTCTAACACAGCCCACTGAGTAGCCTGACAGTTCAAGCAGAGAAGGGAAAATGGAGAAAGAAACACCTGGGGCTGATTCTACTCCATAATTATAAAAATATTTTCCAAGAACCCCTAAAAATATCAAATGATCTACTATTGGGTTGTGAAGGTCCTCTAGACTTCAAAAGCAGGAAGCAATGGAGGAAGTAGTGAATGTAGAGGCAGTATCACTGTCCCAGTAGATAAGTGCAGAGCAGGAAAAATCCATTAATACATCTACTAGAGTGATGTTGCAGGAAGAAGTGCTTGTAGAAATAAGAACATAAGAAGCATATACAGGCATAGAGGATATGGAGGTAGGTACAACAATTACATACATATATACAGAAATACCTACCATGCATGTTCCACTCGTTGATTATTCTAATTCTAAAGAAGAGTCCATAGCAGGGGATGAGGAGGAAGACATACAAGAATAGTTTTGTGCTTCTAGAAGTGTCATTAAGACATAGATGGGTTGGATTGAACAGCATGAAGCATCTCTCAAAGAAAAGGATAAGCTTATTACTGATTTGTAGGAGGAAGTAAACAAATTAAAGACTCGGTTGTCAAATCTGGAGCAACAACCTACAAAATTTGATTCTTAAGATGAGTTGGCTAGAATTTTATTAGAGTTTGTAGAAGACCATAGGGAAGTAGCCCTACCTGAAGAAGAATCACCCATTAGAGGGGTAGAAATAAAAGAGACAACAACACAAATCTTCTACCAAAATGTCAGTATGATAGATTTAGAGGCTTCTGTAGAACATTCTAGAAACTTGCAACAACATGAAGCACAAACATCATAAGTAGCTGAGAAGGCCAATGAGCAAGAGGAAGTACAAGAATAGGTAAATGTGCATTCCCCTCAAGTTTTTGTTGAATTAAGTACAGATGATTCACCTCAAGTTGAAACAACAGAAATTGGGGTACAAGTAGATCTACTCCCTGTTGACACATTAGAAATTGGTATACAAGTGGACTTACCTCCAAAAATGCAACCAATCATAAAGCCCCCACAAACAGTTACATTGATAAAATATAATGAGGACATAGCACACTGGGTGCTTAAATGTCAAGGAATGGAGGCACAAATTGCATCTTTGAAGTCTTTGGAGAAGAATCTTGATGCTCAAAATGAAGAAATAGATAAGCTACAAAAACAGGTCCAGTGTCTTTGTCAAATTGTAGAATACCTAGTTCAGTTTCGAAGGCCCGCTAGATTTTACAGTCTAATATTGAAAGAAAAGTACCTTCACTGGCAAGTGATGAGAATTTGTTCTGATCTCCCCTATGAAATAAACACTATAGAAGAGTTTCTGGAAGCCTTTTTGCACAGTATATAAGAACAGAAGAATTTTCTATGTGAACTATTTATGCACCAGTTTCTCATGCCAAAAAATGTGACATTTCTGCCACATATCTTCACAGGGGATATTCAATTGATAGCTTGCAGAATTAGATCCATTGGGAGGAGGATAAAAAGGTAAGAAAATAAATTGACTTGAAAGCTGAGCTACTAATAAGACCTTCCCATGCCAATTATAGGGTCTCCATAAATGAACATTTTACTATGATGAGGGAGCAAAGAATCAGAGAATTTTATATAAGTAATATTACCGATTGTGTAATGAGTTTTCAGGTCTTTTATAACCAACATTTTGGTAATGCTCTATCATCTTGTAGGAATAGGTGGTTCCACTTCAAATCCTTCAGGCTGAGTCATATAGACTTCTTCTTGGAGATCACCATTAAGAAAGGCACTTTTGACATCCATCTGGTGAACTTTCCACCCATATTGTGCTGCCATAGCACACATAACCCGAATTGTGGTCATCCGAGCAGTAGGTGCAAAAGTTTCCTCATAGTCGATGCCTTCCTTTTGAGCATAGCCCTTTGCAACAAGACGGGCCTTATGCTTATCAATTGTTCCATCTACCTTGTACTTGACTTTGTATACCCATTTGTAGCCAATAGGTTTCTTTCCATGTGGCAGATCAACAAGCTTCCAAGTTTTATTTTTCATTAGAGACTCATACTCTGTATCCATAGCGGCCTTCCACTGAGGCTCACTAAGAGCATCTTGCACTGATGTAGGTTCAAGAATATCTATGGTAGACATGAATGCCCTATCATCATCAATATCCATATCCTCTACTTCTCCACTTGGAGTCACAGAAAGTTCCTCAAAATATTGACAAAGATCATCAACCTCACCAGTTTCTCTGGCTTCTCTTTCCTTTTGAGCCATACTGCGTGTACGAGGTCTATCCAAATTCAAATTGGGAGGAGTGGATAAATTTGCATCTCTGATTGTATTTGTACACCATTTAGGATTCTTCTTCGGTGGTGGTGAAGAAGATGTAGAAGGACCTCATGTCTGTGTTGACGAAGGAATCTCCTCTTCCTTAGTTTCCACAATATCTAGTGTACTTGTAGATGTGCTCTGTGATGTGAAAGCTTCATCAAAGACAACATCTCTGCTGATATGAATTTTCTTGGTCAAAGGATCTATCAACCGATATCCTTTAGAGTGCTCGAGAATATCCAAGAAAAATACATCTCGGTGTTTTCTCATCTAGCTTCTTCCTTTTCTCTTTCGGTATGTGCATGAAAGCTTGACATCCGAAAATACGTAGATGAGATATGGAGGGTTTTCGACCACTCCATGCTTCTTGTGGAGTCATTCCTTTTAGGGCCTTTGTGGGTGCCCTATTCAACAAATACACTGCAGTGGTGACAGCTTCTGCCCAATATTGTTGCCCAAGAGTAGCTCCTATGAGCATACAACGAACCATTTCCATGATAGAACGGTTCCTTCTCTCAGCAACTCCATTTTTCTGAGGAGTATAGGCAGTTGTTAGCTGTCTCTTGATCCCATGCTTATCTAGGAATGCAAAAAATTCATTAGAGGTAAACTCTCCCCCTCGATCTGAGCGGAGGGTTTTGATAGAAGCCCCTGACTCCTTCTCAACGGATTTCTTGAACTGCTGGAAGAATGCAAAAGCTTCAAATTTCAGTTTGAGAAAGAAAACCCACATCTTTCGTGAGTAGTCATCTATGAATAACTGAAAGTACCTCTTCCATCCAACACTGTTGGGTGTGAAAGGACCACATAGATCGGTGTGAATTAGCTCCAGAGGTTTTCGTGCTCTTGTAGAGCTCTTCTCAAATGGTACTCTATGCTTGCTTTCTGCCTAGCGATCGGAGCACAACGGCAATGTGGTAGAAAGGGAAAGAAGACCCTTTACCATCTCATACTTTTCGAGCTCAAGTAAGTAGCCGAACTAAGATGCCCATATCTCTTGTGCCATAGGGAAGTTGCCTCCTTGGTAGAGACAGTCATGGCAACATGTGGAGTAGAGATAGCATCTAGTGCAAATAAGCCATGCTTATATGAAGCTGTTGCAATCTGCTTACCCTTCCTGGTAATAGTACAACACTTCTTTCCATTCTCAACACGAAAGTTGACAACCATATTTCTATCCAGGATTTGTGTCACTGACAGAAAATTGTTAGCCAATCCCGAAACATAGAGGACTTTGTCAATCTGACAATTGCCATCAGGAAGAGTGACTGAAACTGTACCCTCTCCCTGAACCCTGTAGGTTTTATCATCAGCAATGGTGACAAGTTTGCCCTCTTTGGCCTCAAATGATTCAAACCATGATTTGTCGCCAGTCATATGTTTGCTAGCTCCAGAATCGACATACCAAATAGGATCCCTCTGAGTGGAATCTGTGGTAGTCATGAGCACCTTGTGTGCCCATTCAGAATCTGAGTCAGATTCTTCAACAACAACATTCACCTAGGGTTGCTTGTTTTTATTTTGTGGTTTTTTTTGGCCTTTCTGCTTGTTCTTATACCAACACCTGTTGGTGTCATGGTTGTATTTCTCACAGATCTTGCACCACCTCTTCTTCTGTTGAGGTTGTTTGCCTTTTACTTTCATATCCTATTGAGAATTTCCTCCTTTCTGAAATTTGCCTCATTTTTGCCCATTACCTTTCTTCCTAGAACCCTGCCTATTGGTGTATAGGGCTGTATTGGAAGAATCATCCTTGTGAAGTTGGCGTGCCTCCTGTTGTTGAAGCAGATTGACCAACTCGATGTAGGTAATTTGTTGTTGAGACACCTGGATGGAGGTTATCAACATATCAAATGAAGAAGGTAAAGCTCTCATCACAAGTGAAATGAGAAGCTTTTCATCCACGATATCTCCTAGAGAACTCAATTTCTCTTTCAACTCAGACACTCTGCACGAGAAAGATTTCAAGCTGTTTCACCCTGCCTCAAACTCGGGTTATGAAGTTGTTGTTGAAGATGAAGAATGGTGGATTCATTCTTCCCCTCATAGATGGTTCTAAGGGCATCCCATGCCTCTTTACCACTTGCTTTGTCAGCTATATGAGGTTGCACTTCATCTGAAACAACAAACAAAATGAGCACCTTTGCTCTCTTGTCTTTCTTGTCAAAAGCTATCTGATCTGCTGAAGGACCTGTGGATCCTGCTGTTGGTGAAGGCCTGGTTGCTACTCCAGTAACAATATCCCACAAATCTTCCATTTGGAGAATTGCCTTCATCTTATGTTTCCATGGTGTATCATTTGGACCTTTCAATAATTGATGCGGATTAGTCATCAACTTTGCAACAACAACCATAGTGAAGGTTCCTTATATCACCAAATTGGTCCCCCTTTCGATATACCTTTTGCTAGGCCAATATACCGTACAAAATACCCGCCCTTACGTGAGGGATACTATAGGTATTTAGAAAGATCAACAAAAATCACCCGCCCTTACGTGAGGGAGACTATAGGTGAGTTTTAGAGATCATACGATACGTGGAACATAAGCGGTACTGAAAGGGAATCGCCTTGTTGATGGCACCTACCATAGAATATTCTTCTCATGCGTGGGGCGTAACTTCCCCTAAACACTATGAAGAATACTTCGTCAGGATTTACGCCTAAACACAAGTGCGATAAAGGGTAGTGGATGGAGTAAAAAATGCAAAAATGGTGTACTTATTCCTCCCCGACGATTTATAGAGAACAAGCTCAGACGTCGTTATAGCAGCTATATTAGGCGGCGGATACAGTAGCCAAATCACGACAGCTTTACCTGTAAGTGCTGGCCAGAGGTATCACAAATACCGAACGCTGTAGTGCAATAAAATTGCATAGATGGGTTTTATATTCCGGGGACTTAGGGAGTGTTTTGATTTTAAGTTTTTAATGTTATAGTGCAAAAATGAAATATGCAACATACAACATGAAAAAACTGCCCACAAGAATAACCCATAAGGTGTCGGTCACAGCCGAAAATGCACCTTTTACAATGCCAAATTGCTATTTTTCGAAAAATTACTCACTATCCCCCTTTGATTTTTTGAAAAAAAATATCCCCCCTTAAAAAGCTTTCTTTAACAAAGCATTTTTAATAATTATTATCAATTTTAAAATTAAAATAAATAATTTTAATTTATATAGTTTTAAAACTTAAAAAAAATAAATTAAAAATAAATTTTAATTTATTAAAGTTTAAAACTATATTAAAAAAAATTAAAATTAAAAATTTTAATTAAAAAAAATAATAATTAAAAAATGACTTTGACAAAAAGAAATTATACCTTGGGGGGAGTCGGCGGGATTCGAACCCCCGACTTGCAGGCTCCCTGAGCCTTACCGCACGGCTCACGACCACGTGAGCCAGCGGGCTGATCCGAAAGAGATCAAGAGCCTCCTCCTTTTTGAACACGTTCTTCCTCCTCCTCCTCTGCTTTCGGCCTGGTTGCTTGGACGCTGCCACTTCAACGACGCGAAGCTCCCTGCGCTCTGGTTTTACGAAAAAAAATCTCGAATCCGTGCTGCTTTTCCGAAATTCCCCCACTCGCTCTATTTTTCGAAAAAAATCAACAGCTCTTTTTTTTTCTTTTCTTTTTTTCGAACCGGGGTGGGGCGATTTTTTTTTTTTCATTTTCCTTTCGAGGGGCGGGGAAGAGCACGCGCAGCGCGCAATTCACGCTGCGCAAATTTTTTTTGGGGGGGGGTTTATACCCCTGCACCTCCCGCGCGGCGGGAATTTAAAAATTCCCGCGCGGGCGCTCCCTCCTCCTGCCGCACGCTGACGCAGCGCAGACAGTGCGCTGTTGACGCGTCCTGCCTGGGGGGCCGCGAGCGGACTGCGTCCTGTCTGGGGATGCGTCCTGGACACAGTTGCCGCATCCTGCCTGGGGGGTACTGCGAGCTGGCTGCATCCTGTTCTGGGGACGCGCCTCCTCGGACGCAGTGCCAATGGACGTCTGCATGACATCCTGGCCGTTGACCAGACTCCCGAGCGTCTGCGCACGGGGCCCGCGTCATGATACGCACAGCTCTGCGCATGGGGTCTGCGTCTTTTTTTTTTTTTTTTTTCTCGCCGAAGGAATCCTCTGCTCAACAAACCCAGAGAAAAAAAATTCCCGTCTGGCAAATAAAAAAAATTCCGCCTGCTGCCCAAGCTTCTCTACTGCCGCTGCGCTTCTCCCTTCACGCCACTGGCTCTGATGCCATGTAGAATTGTGCAACAAGAATTGTATTACGCAGCATTGTTTAAATACATCGGTAACAGCCGGGAATAGAACACCGGAGCTGTTACATGGTTGCAACAGTTTGCTAAAGAATATAATGCAAACAAAATAGAACAACTACGCTAACAGAACAGTACGCTAACATCCCCCTTTATTACATTATTTGGGTAATGTAATAACTAATAGCTATACTAGACTACTAACATCCCCTTACATTATTTTGCAATACAAAGTGAGCTACGAAACAATTCAAATTTGACACATCCAAGTGCCTTAGTGAAAATGTCTGCAACTTGAGCATCTGTGGGAATGTGCTAAAGCTGAATTCGGTGCTTTGGAACTTCATCTCGAATGAAATGACATTGTGTGTCAATGTGCTTTGTTCTTTCATGATGAACTAGATTCTTGACGAGTTTCAGAACACCCTGATTGTCGCAGAACAAGTGTATTGGAGATTTTGATGGATGGCCCATACTTGTCAGAATGCGACGTAACCATATCACTTCGCACACAGCTTCACGTGCGGCGCGATATTCTGCCTCTGTTGATGAAATAGCAACCACCTGTTGCTTCTTTCGGAATTTTATTGCACTGCAGCGTTCGGTATTTGTGATACCTCTGGCCAGCACTTACAGGTAAAGCTGTCGTGATTTGGCTACTGTATCCGCCGCCTAATATAGCTGCTATAACGACGTCTGAGCTTGTTCTCTATAAATCGTCGGGGAGGAATAAGTACGCCATTTTTGCATTTTTTACTCCATCCACTACCCTTTATCGCACTTGTGTTTAGGCGTAAATCCTGACAAAGTATTCTTCATAGTGTTTAGGGGAAGTTACGCCCCACGCATGAGAAGAATCTTCTATGGTAGGTGCCATCAACAAGGCGATTCCCTTTCAGTACCGCTTATGTTCCACGTATCGTATGATCTCTAAAACTCACCTATAGTCTCCCTCACGTAAGGGCGGGTGATTTTTTTTTATCTTTCTAAATACCTATAGTTTCCCTCACGTAAGGGCGGGTATTTTGTACGGTATATTGGCCTAGCAAAAGGTATATCGAAAGGGGGACCAATTTGGTGATATAAGGAACCTTCACTATGGCCGCTGTTGCAAAGTTGATGACTGATCCGCATCAGTTATTGAAAGGTCCAAATTATACACCATGGAAACATAAGATGAAGGCAATTCTCCAAATGGAAGATTTATGGGATATTGTTACTGGAGTAGCAACCAGGCCTTCACCAACAGCAGGATCCACAGGTCCTTCAGCAGATCAGATAGCTTTTGACAAGAAAGACAGTAGAGCAAAGGTGCTCATTTTGTTTGTTGTTTCAGATGAAGTGCAACCTCATATAGTTGACAAAGCAAGTGGTAAAGAGGCATGGGATGCCCTTAGAACCATCTATGAGGGGAAGAATGAATCCACCATTCTTCATCTTCAACAACAACTTCATAACCTGAGTTTGAGGCAGGGTGAAACAGTTGAAATCTTTCTGTGCAGAGTGTCTGAGTTGAAAGAGAAATTGAGTTCTCTAGGAGATACTGTGGATGAAAAGCTTCTCATTTCACTTGTGATGAGAGCTTTACCTTCTTCATTTGATATGTTGATAACCTCCATCCAGGTGTCTCAACGACAAATTACCTACATCGAGTTTGTCAATCTGCTTCAACAACAGGAGGCACGCCAACTTCACAAGGATGATTCTTCTAATACAACCCTATACACCAAAAAGCAGGGTTCTAGGAAGAAAGGTAATGGGCAAAAAGGAGGCAACTTTCAGAAAGGAGGAAATTCTCAACAGGATACGAAAGGAAAAGGCAAACAACCTCAACAGGAAGAAGAGGTGGTGCAAGATCTGTGAGAAAGACAACCATGACACCAATAGGTGTTGGCATAAGAACAAGCAGAAAGGCCAAAACAAACCACAAAATAAAAACAAGCAACCCCAGGTGAATTTTGTTGTTGAAGAATCTGACTCAGATTCTAAATGGGCACACAAGGTGCTCATGACTACCACATATTCCACTCAGAGGGATCCTATTTGGTATGTTGATTCTGGAGCTAGCAAACATATGACTGGCGACAGATCGTGGTTTGAATCATTTGAGGCCAAAGAGGGCAAACCTGTCACCATTGTTGATGATAAAACCTATAGGGTTCAGGGAGAGGGTACAGTTTCAGTCACTCTTCTTGATGGCAAGTGTCAGATTGACAAAGTCCTCTATGTTTCGGGATTGGCTAACAATTTGTTGTCAGTGACACAAATCCTGGACAAAAATATGGTTGTCAAATTTCGTGTTGAGAATGGAAAGAAGTGTTGTACTATTACCAGGAAGGGTAAGCAGATTGCAACAGCTTCATATAAGCATGGCTTATTTGCACTAGATGCTATCTCTACTCCACATGTTGCCATGACTGTCTCTACCAAGGAGGCAACTTCCCTATGGCACAAGAGATATGGGCATCTTAGTTCTGGCTACTTACTTGAGCTCAGCAAGTATGAGATGGTAAAGGGTCTTCCTTCCCTTTCTGCCACATTGCCAGTGTGCTCTGACTGCTTGGCAGGAAAGCAGCATAGAGTACCATTTGAGAAGAGCTCTACAAGAGCACGAAAACCTCTGGAGCTAATTCACACCGATCTATGCGGTCCTTTCACACCCAACAGTGTTGGAGGGAAGAGGTACTTTCAGTTATTCGTAGATGACTACTCACGAAATATGTGGGTTTTCTTTCTCAAACTGAAATCTGAAGCTTTTGCATTCTTCCAGCAGTTCAAGAAATCCGTTGAGAAGGAGTCAGGGGCTTCTATCAAAACCCTCCGCTCAGATCGAGGGGGAGAGTTTACCTCTAATGAATTTTCTGCATTCCTAGATAAGCATGGGATCAAGAGACAGTTAACAACTGCCTATACTCCTCAGCAAAATGGAGTTGCTGAGAGAAGGAACCGTTCTATCATGGAAATGGTTCGTTGTATGCTCACAGGAGCTACTCTTGGGCAACAATATTGGGCAGAAGCTGTCACCACTATAGTGTATCTGTTGAATAGGGCACCCACAAAGGCCCTAAAAGGAATGACTCCACAGGAAGCATGGAGTGGTCGAAAACCCTCCATATCTCATCTACGTATTTTCGGATGTCAAGCTTTCATGCACATACCGAAAGAGAAAAGGAAGAAACTAGATGAGAAAACACTGAGATGTATTTTTCTTGGATATTCTGAGCACTCTAAAGGATATCGGTTGATAGATCCTTTGACCAAGAAAATTCATATCAGTAGAGATGTTGTCTTTGATGAAGCTTTCACATCACAGAGCACATCTACAGTACACCAGGATATTGTGGAAACTAAGGAAGAGGAGATTCCTTCGTCAACACAGACAGGAGGTCCTTCTACATCTTCTTCACCACCACCGAAGAAGAATCCTAAATGGTGTACAAATACAATCAGAGATGCAAATTTATCCACTCCTCCCAATTTGAATTTGGATAGACCTCGTACACGCAGTATGGCTCAAAAGGAAAGAGAAGCCAGAGAAACTGGTGAGGTTGATGATCTTTGTCAATATTTTGAGGAACTTTCTATGACTCCAAGTGCAGAAGTAGAGGATATGGATATTGATGATGACAGGGCATTCATGTCTACCATAGATAGTCTTGAACCTACATCAGTGCAAGATGCTCTTAGTGAGCCTCAGTGGAAGGCCGCTATGGATACAGAGTATGAGTCTCTGATGAAAAATAAAACTTGGAAGCTTGTTGATCTGCCGCATGGAAAGAAACCTATTGGCTGCAAATGGGTATACAAATTCAAGTACAAGGTAGATGGAACAATTGATAAGCATAAGGCCCATCTTGTTGCAAAGGGCTATGCTCAAAAGGAAGGCATCGACTATGAGGAAACTTTTGCACCTACTGCTCGGATGACCACAATTCGGGTTATGTGTGCTATGACAGCACAATATGGGTGGAAAGTTCACCAGATGGATGTCAAAAGTGCCTTTCTTAATGGTGATCTCCAAGAAGAAGTCTATATGACTCGGCCTAAAGGATTTGAAGTGGAAGGCCAACAACAGAAAGTTTGCAAATTGGTCAAATCCTTGTATGGTATGAAACAAGCTCCTCGATCTTGGTATATAAAAATGGACAATCACCTTATGCAACATGGATTTAAGAGATGTCCGTCAGATGCAAACCTCTATTTCAAGAAATAGGGTTCTGAGATAGTGTTGCTTGTACTCTATGTGGATGATCTGCTCATTACAGGGAGTTCAGAAACTATGATCTCTACTGTCAAAAGAAACTTGTGCAAATCTTTTGAGATGACAGATCTCGGACTTCTCCATTACTGTCTTGGTCTGGAATTCAGCCAGAAGGAGCACTCCATCAAAGTGTCTCAGAAAAAGTATGCCAAGACATTGCTGGATAAATATCGCATGACTGACTGCAAGCCAATGGCAACTCCTATGGAGAATGGACTTCAGTTATCGCGATATGATGACTCACCTCAGGTAGATGGTACTCTCTATCGACAGTTGATTGGGAGTCTCATATATCTGACCAATACTAGGCCAGATATCATTTTTGCTGTCAACTATCTTTCGAGGTTCATGCAGGAGCCTAAGACCACTCATTGGAAAGCAACAAAACGTGTTCTTCACTATGTCCGTGGTACTATGGAATATGGCCTAGAATACAAGAGGAACAACAAATTCTTCTTGCAAGGATACACGGACTCCGACTATGTCGGATCATTTGATGATCGCAAGTCAACTTTTGGATACATTTTTCATCTGGGATCCGGTCCTGTCTCTTGGCACAGCAAGAAGCAATAGGTGGTTGCTATTTCATCAACAGAGGTAGAATATCGCGTCGCACGTGAAGCTGTGTGCGAAGTGATATGGTTACGTCGCATTCTGACAAGTATGGGCCATCCATCAAAATCTCCAATACACTTGTTCTGCGACAATCAGGGTGTTTTGAACCTCGTCAAGAATCCAGTTCATCATGAAAGAACAAAGCACATTGACACACAATGTCATTTCATTCGAGATGAAGTTCCAAAGCACCGAATTCAGCTTCAGCACATTCCCACAGATGCTCAAGTTGCAGACATTTTCACTAAGGCACTTGGACGTGTCAAATTTGAATTGTTTCGCAGCTCACTTTGTATTGCAAAATAATGTAAGGGGATGTTAGTAGTCTAGTATAGCTATTAGTTATTACATTACCCTAATAATGTAATAAAGGGGGATGTTAGCGTACTGTTCTGTTAGTGTAGCTGTTCTACTTTGTTTGCATTATATTCTTTAGCAAACTGTTACAACCATGTAACAGCTCTGGTGTTCTATTCCCGGCTGTTACCGATGTATTTAAACAATGCTGCGTAATACAATTCTTGTTGCACAATTCTACAACTCCAAAAACCACTTATACCATAAAATAACTCAAATATTTTATATCCTTCCTTTCAACACTTTTGCACTTAAAAAAAATAATCACAAAGCCTTCTTAGGCAATATCCCACATTAATCAAATATCAAACCTTAGCCATATGCAAAAATTAAATCCACTATACTCTCCGTGAAAATCGACGCTTAACACAACCTTAGCAAATTCGAAATATTTCATGCACCCAAAAATTTTGGCGATCGAATTATGGCATACCTTGCAAAATGGCTTCGGGTGGTTTCGACCCCGCGTTCCTCCTCGTCGTGCGCCTTAGCACATTCTCCGCCCACCATGTGGGCTAGGCCTCCCATGTGGAGGCTTTAAGCCTTTGAGACTTATATTTCCATCCTCTCCACCTATGCCTTGAAACTTGCTCCCTTGTTCCACGTGCAGTGCGCAAACGAAATCGAAAGGGGGAATCGACGATTGCGAAGGAGGGGATAATCGAATGCGGAAAATATTTCTTGTCACCTTCTTGGTTGATAAAATCAACCCCTTTAAATATTCGAACCTTTGCATGATAAAATATATGACGTCGATGGACATGGCGGGAAAACTCTTTTATTTAATTTTAAAATTTAAATTTAAATTTTAAATAAATTAAAATTTAAACTAAACCTTTAAAATTAAATTTCTCCATCATCGGGGCACCTTTTTCGATGAAACAAAAATCCAACTTGGGTTTTAAGAAAAACCCATTTCAAATCTGCCATCCATGGTTTTAAATAAAACCTTTCCTTGCCTTCCTTGGTTTTCATAAAAACCTTTTGCTAAGCTTCCCTTGAAGCTCCTTTTGGAACCAAATGCCATGCATCCCTTCTTGAACCTTTGATCAAAACCTTTGCTTCTCATGAAGCTCTTTGTGGAGCAAAATCATAGTGCTTACTTACATAGGTCCTTTTGACATCAATGACAACTTTTAGCTTAGGGACTCAAAATGTCCAACAATCTCCCCCTTTGTCATTGATGGCAACCCATATTCATTTTACTGAAACCTGACCTTCTTTTCTACTCCCCCTGGGTCTTTGCTCCCCCTGGCTCAATGCTCTCTCAAATATCAAATCTCTCCCCAATACACAAATCTCTCCCCAATACACAAATCTCTCCCCCTTTGACATCAATGGCAAAGGGTCACCTTTGGGGCTCGGGGCTAAGAATGAGCCTCTTAGCTTAGCCCCTCCCCCACCTCCACATGAGGTGGTTAATTTTGGGGTGGGAGTATTTCTACTCCCCGAAAGCACTGCTCTTTGCCTTTATCTTTCTCTCTTCTTTTTTGAGTTTTTTGAATCCTCTCACTGTTTCTTTCCAAGTCATCATCCCTGTTCCTATCATCACTTTTGTTCCTATTCCTGTTCTTGTTCTCATCCATGTTCCTGTTCCTATTCCTGTTCTCATCCTGTTTTCTATTCTTGTTCTTGTTCTCATTCTTGTTCATTCTTATTTTTTCTCTTTTGTTCTTGTTTCTGTTCTTGTTCTTTTCTGTTTATGTTCCTATTCTTGTTCATGCTTGATTCTGGAATATTTTCTCTACACCATCTTGCTATGTGACCATCATTATTGCACTTATAACACTTAATGTTATTATTCCTTGGAGGTGCAACTATCTTAGGACTTCTCCTAGTGAAGCCATATCCTCTTCTGTCATGAACCCTGCAATTCATTGCCTTGTGACCAAACTCATTACATGAGTAGCAATACCCATGGAAAAGTTATCCTTTCCCATATTCCTGTCTTTCATGTGTCCTGCACTGTGAAGCCATGTGCCCAAACCTGTGACATGAAAAACATCTTCCATTGAAGAAACCTTGCCTAGACCCCATTGGTCTCTTAGTCTCTTCTACCTATTTCCTGTTCCATCTGTTCCTAACTTGTGCATTGTTCCTTTCCTTGTTGAACTTTCTATTGTCCAACTTATCCTTAGAGGTCTCACTCTCTCTTTTACTTACTTCTTTTGACTCTTCTTCTTTTCTGGTGTTTGAGCTTGACTCTCCTTTTTCTGCTTCCTGTTTCCCTTGTTCTTCTTTAGAACTAAGTCTTGTTATGGTGATTGATGACTTTTGTGCATTGATAGTCCTTTCCAAGGTCTTTGAATTTTCCTCAAACTTGTGTAGCTTTTCCTTAGAACCTTTTACTTCCAACCTTAGTGAAACTATCTCATGCTCTAATCTTTCACACTCTAGATCTTTTGTCTTTAATTTTTTGGCCATACCTTCTTCAATTTTTCTTGTCTCTTCAACTTTGATTTTGAAGTTAGTGAGTTCCTATAGAAACCTTGCTTTTTCTTTCTCATCTTCTTGAGCTTGAACCCTTAATCCTGAGTTCTCCCTTTTTAGTTCTTCAAGAGTAATCATAAGCCTTTCACATTCTATCTCTTTTGCCTTTGACTGTTTAATCATACCTTCTTCAACTCTTCTTGCTTTTTCAACCTTATCTCTCAAGTCAGAGATATCTTGTAGAAGCTTTGTCTTACATTTCTCATCTTCTTGTATTTGAGCCTTCAATTCTAAATTCTCTCTTTTCAATTCAATAAGCTCCTTAAGAGTGGATTCCCCTTTTTCTTTTTCTGAAGCATCTTCTTTTTCTTCTATTACTGAAAGTAGAGTTTCTTCTTCATACCTATTTTGATTGTCCCTGTTATCCTTTCTTGAACCAATCTCTAGGATTTCATTTTTGAGAATATCATCTTCATCTTCACTGCTACTAAACCCATTACAATATCTTGCATCATGGCCAAGTTGACCACAAACAAAACATTCTTGTGGACAATAAGTTGCATGGTGACCTGTGTTCCCACATCTGGTACAAAACTTTATCAGTCTAGATATTTCTCCATTACTTGATTCATCTCTTGAATCTATTTCCATGTGTCCTCCCAACACAACAATATTAAACTCATCTTCCTTTTCTTTCATGACCATAGGTGTTCTTTTCTTCTTGTGTCTCATGCTTCTACTCTTGCCTTTCTTTGCCATTTGTGTTCTTGTAGGATCTTCCTTCAAGTTGTTAAACTTCTTTTGAAGGAACTGACTCTGATACCAATTGAAGAACACAAGCTTATACTGAGAGGGGGGTGAATAGTATAAGACCACTTTTTACTTTTCTTTCCCAAATAGTATTAATCAATATAATCAATGGCAATATCAATAGCAATAACCAAAGCAATGCACAAATCATCACACATAATAGAGACACCAATTTTAACGTGGTTCACCCAATGTGGGCTACCTCCATAGAGAAAATATTTCTTCTAAATATTTCTCAAATAATATCTTGGGAATCCTTCCCAATTACAATGTTTATGGACCTCTGTCCAAAGGAGATGTTGATCCCCTAATCTCAAGTTCATGGATCTCTTCCATAGGAGAACTCTTTCCCCTTCTACTCTAGCTAGTGATCTTCTAGAAGACTCTATCTCTCTACTGCACTAACTAGTGGATCTCTCTCCACTTGAAGACTCCTCACTCAGATCTATCTTCAATTGTCCTGGCTATTGGATCTCTATCCACTGAGACTCTATCCTCTATACTCTATCACCTCCAAAGATCTATCTCAATACTATACTAAACACAGTTTAGTCGGTCTAGCATAACTCCTCAATATCTTGCACTAAACATAATACATTCGATCTAGTACAATTCTGCTCAATAGGTCCACATATAACCTACTCAAATCTGCTCAATAGGTCCACACAAAACCTACTCAAATCTTCTCAATAGGTCCACATAGAACCTACTCAAATCTGCTCAATAGGTCCACATAGAACTTGCTCAAATATGCTCAACAGGTCCACAAACTTCCAATCTCAAAGTCCACTTATAATCTCTCAATAGTCCTTAAATTCTCAAGATCTAAACTTGTCCAAATATGCTCAACAAGCTCACTCGAGAACTTGTCCAAATCTGCTCAACAAGCTCACTCAAAACTTGTCCAAATCTGCTCAATAAGTCCTCTCTAGGACTTGCTCAAATCTGCATAGCAAGCTTCCACAAAAGCTTACTCAAAATCAGTCCACAAGCCTTCTCAAAGACTTGTCTCAAATCTGCTTAACAAGCTCACATAAAGCTTGTCCAATCTCATAGAATCATAAAGAGAATTGTTAGAGACTCAATATGTTCTATACTTAATGCTTAATCAATATCTCAATTCAATCTCATAGAAGCATAAAGAGAATTGTTAGAGACTCAATATGTTCTATTCTCAAATCTCAATCTCAACTCAAATCCAGAATATAGAATAGTTTGTTTCATGGAACTTGAACAACCACATGCATCCACTTGACTAGGCTCAATCAACTCTACTCAACCAATCACCTCAAGGAACAACCCTTTCTCACAAACCCTAGTCCAAGCATGTATCAACCAACTCAAAATGTTTCCAACAATGCTCAACCACAAATCTCACATAACAATGATACTCATGTTCTTTTCTAACTCAAGTTCAAGTTCTTTGCATAACCAATTGGCTTCAACAACAATGCTTATAAAACAAGGTTTAATCACAACTCTCAAACCAGAAAACCTTGAAGCATTAAACCAATCACTTTCGAAAAGGAAACCACAATCAATCCTTTTCACTCCAAAGGTATTTTATAATCAACCACCATAATCAATCAATAGGAGAATGTGCCCATACCTTTTATGAAGATGAAGAAGCCTCTTTGGAAATCTGCCACAATCACAATATTCTTTTGCCAATCCTCACAAGGGTTAGAAGATCACAAAATAATCAACATTACTCCACTTCACAATAATATTCACCAAGGCTTTTAATTAGAAAACCTTCTTAAGAATTAATGCACAACTTCCTTATCACTCCTAAAACCACTTGTACCATAAAATAAAATAAATCAAAACATTGCATAACCTTGTCACTCCAAAAACCACTTATACCATAAAATAACTCAAATATTTTATATCCTTCCTTTCAACACTTTTGCACTTAAAAAAATAATCACAAAGCCTTCTTAGGCAATATCCCACATTAATCAAATATCAAACCTTAGCCATATGCAAAAATTAAATCCACTATACTCTCCATGAAAATCGACGCTTAACACAACCTTAGCAAATTCGAAATATTTCATGCACCCAAAAATTTTGGCGATCGAATTATGGCATACCTTGCAAAATGGCTTCGGGTGGTTTCGACCCCGCGTTCCTCCTCGTCGTGCGCCTTAGCGCACTCTCCGCCCACCGTGTGGGCTAGGCCTCCCACGTGGAGGCTTTAAGCCTTTGAGACTTATATTTCCGTCCTCTCCACCTATGCCTTGAAACTTGCTCCCTTGTTCCACGTGCAGTGCACAAACGAAATCGAAAGGGGGGAATCGACGATTGCGAAGGAGGGGATAATCGAATGCGGAAAATATTTCTTGTCTCCTCCTTGGTTGATAAAATCAACCCCTTTAAATATTCGAACCTTTGCATGATAAAATATATGACGTCGACGGACATGGCGGGAAAACTCTTTTATTTAATTTTAAAATTAAAATTAAAATTTTAAATAAATTAAAATTTAAACTAAACCTTTAAAATTAAATTTCTCCATCACCGGGGCACCTTTTTCGATGAAACGAAAAGCCAACTTGGGTTTTAAGAAAAACCCATTTCAAATATGCCATCCATGGTTTTAAATAAAACCTTTCCTTGCCTTCCTTGGTTTTCATAAAAACCTTTTGCTAAGCTTCCCTTGAAGCTCCTTTTGGAACCAAATGCCATGCATCCCTTCTTGAACCTTTGATCAAAACCTTTGCTTCTCATGAAGCTCTTTGTGGAGAAAAATCATAGTGCTTACTTACATAGGTCCTTTTGACATCAATGACAACTTTTAGCTTAGGGACTCAAAATGTCCAACATAGACTCCTTCAACTGATGTTTTACATTATTTTATGAATTAAAATCAACAATTTTTTCATAATAGTCTAACCATGGAGGTAGTTGATCCATATTGGAAATATTCCACTCCAAAAACGTAGTTTCTTTATTATTTCTTCCCTGTTCAAAATGAGGCCTAGATTTTTTCTCAGATTTGTAGGCCTTTTCTTCATTTAGGACTATGTTCCCTTTGTAGAATACATCATCTAGATCATAACTCCATCTCTGAGGAATGTAAAACAAACCCAACCTATCCAAGTATTGATCAATTTTTTCACCCTACCACTTCTTGCTAATGGTTATGTCGTCAACATTGTGGTGGGTCAACATACATTTCCTTTTTCTCTAGAGCCATAGTTCAAATCTATAAATTTTGCTTACCTTAAGTATTCTAAGGTGAATAGCCTATCTGTAACAAAATGGGGTAGCAGAAAAGGCTTACCCATAAAGCCATACAGTCTAATGATTATGCCTTATGCTAGGAGGTAGCAATCTCCCTCCTCTGCGCCTTCTTTTCTTAACAATTTCTTGGCCAGAGGTGGTAGCCTAGGTCATTCTCCATATATTATTTTCAATGTTGGCCCTAAGAATTCCAAGTTGAATTTATAGAAAGACTTAGAGCTTCTCAAATAAGATGTACAGTAGTAAACATGAATGAGGTCTCCTTGGTCATTCTTATCCTTTAATGGAATCCATGGCATCATGTCTCTTATAGCAACAAAGAACATCCAAACCAAGCTTGAGCAATGCCTAAAAAAAGGTGCATCAAAACTCCTCTTCATTCTCACTAATTGCTCATGTATTCTCTAAGAAAGGAAAGTCGACCAATCAAAATAGATAACCCTAATGGCTTTATTTTATATGCTTTCCTCATACATATTTTCATTGGAAATGCAGTAGGCAGTGGCTATTTGTCAATCATTCACCATTTTATCAGATTCCAAACCCTCCATACAAGCTAACATAGAATATAGCTCTGGGTTAGAAAATTCGTTGATAGGAATAAGATTTTTGGGCATTTCATCTCCCTCTCTTATTATTCTAAATTATAAATGAATCCATATTTCTAATACTTTATTTTCTTCTAAAGCCATTAATGAAGCATAAACCCTATCTTGTTCTACTATATTAAATTGTTTAGGCTCTAAGGATGGGCTCACCCCTATGGCAAATAAATTGAGGTAAAGCTCTTTGGTAATAGTGAATAGTGGTATGCCATCAGGATTTTTTACTATCCTCTTCTTAGGATCATAATATTTAATCATTGTAGAAACTAATTCAGGGCAATGGTGAAAAAAATCACAAATATAGGAAAATAAGAAGGATTTTATGGCAATGGTACCTTGAGGTCGATTTGATTTCCCTTTGAAGTGTCTGAATTCAAAGTTACTTCTTAAGAAGGTCCTTCTTACTTGGGTCATTACTATGTCAACCAATCGCCTAGTCTGGTCCACATGGTCGTCTAGCTCTACTCCCATTTTATGTACCTCTGTTAGAACTTTCTTCGAAGCCATTTTTGTAAACAATTCTTCTAGAAATTACAAACAAAGACTCAACTATCGTTCTTACTCTCCTTCGCTTGGAATATGCTATTCTTGCTCGAATAAGCGAATTTCTACATTTTTTGTACTTTTAGACCTCCATGCATGCATACCCTCTGCCATTAATGCGACCACTATGCGAACTACCCGTTGGCACACTCTTTGGCTTAATTACATTTATTTCAGTAGCTTGGAGGTACAATTCCTCTTTCTGATTGGCCAAAATTCAAACTTGCTCTATACCTTCCTTTTCTCCCCTTTGAGCATGGGAAATTTAAGCATTTATTATGAACCTTTTATGTTTTGGACATAGCGCTGTTTTGGACATAGCACAATGCAGAATCAATTTTCTCTCAAAAATACTTACGTTTTGGCAGATTTCAACCTTCTTTTATTCTGCTCAAAATAACTCTGAATTCTGACGGATTAGAACCTTCCCTGTTTTGCACAACAACAGACTTAAAATTAAGTGGATTAGCATTCCATGTTATTCCGCTACCACCTAGTATTATTAAGTGTGTAAAATAACACATGTGGCATTTCACTAGTGCTATAGTTCATTTAGGTGTGGATTGGAAGTCGTTCGTCATTCCACTACTTAGTGTGTTTGAGTACGAAATGGAAAACTGGATGCACCCTTGGGAACACAACCAATTTTGTATTTTTTTATACAACATGTTGTCAAAACAAAACTAGATATAAAATGCAGAAAAAAAGAAATATGATACAAAGTATGTGCATATATTATAATGAGCTTATATTTCAATCAAAATAGAGTTTAAGATGAAAACCATTAACTGGAATTGGTTGTATGTTTCCCTCTAGATATTCAAGCTGGAAAATATTGGTCTCTTTAACCTCTATTATCTTGAAAGGTCCATCCCATAAGGAATCAAAATTTTGATGATGTCCTGGTTTAGATATTTCAACATTCCACCTGAGTACTGAGTCCCCACCCTAGAATTTTTTGAACCTTGCCTTCTTGTCAAACCATGCCTTGATATCCCTTGAATGCTTTTGAAAGTTTTCATAGGCTTGAGTTCTTTTCTCTTCTAACTGTAGTAGGTGTATAAGCCTTGTTTCCACTGAATTTTACTCAGATTCTTCTTATGTGTTTACCAAATTTAGTGCCAAAATATCCAAATGAATAAGTAACACTGCTTTCTTGCCATACACTAAGGCATAAGGAGAAGTATTGATGGATTTATTGATAGTAATTCTATCTACCCACAAAGCTTGCTCCAGTATTAGGTGCCAACTTCTTTTGTTACCCTCTAGTGATATTCTCAAAATCCTTAACAGGTTTTTGTTAGTTGATTCTGCAAGTCCATTTCCTTGAGGGTAGTAATTTGAAGTATTCTTAATGGTAATGCCATACTTATTGGTAAAATCAATGTACTTGGATCCTATGAATGCTGGTCCATTGTCACTCACCAAGGCTTCCTGAACACCAAACCTTGAAATTAGGCTTTCTATAAAATTAATTACCACTTATTGTTATGATTTATTTATAGGAATAACTTCTACCCACCTGGTGAGGTAGTCTATAGCAGTTAGAATGTACTTGTGCTCAACTAAAGAATGAGGGTTAAAAACCCCTATGAAGTCTAAACCTTATTACTGAAAGGGTTCCTCCACCTATATTGGCTTAAGGGGGAATGAAGCATTCCTTGTCCCCCCTACATGCCACTGGTATTTTTCATAGGCTCTGGTGACTTTGAAGGTATCAGTAAATATGGTGGTCCAGTAATAGCATACTCTAATGATTTTCAAAGCTGTAAATCTACCTGAGAAATTTCCTCTAGCTAGCCCTCCATGAAACTCCTCTATGGCATTTTGTTGTTGATCATATTTTAAACACCTAAGGAGAAATCTGTCAAGTTTTCTTTTGTACAGGCCCCCTTGCAGTAAAATATAATTCAAAGTTTACAACTTGTATCTTCTTCTTTGTGATGCATTAATATCAGAAGGACATATTCCAGTTTGAAAATACTTGATGATTTGATCTATCCAGTATGATTCATATGAATGCAATCCTTCAATATGATCATCCACTTTTTCTTGAAAAGCTATTACCTTTGCTAAGACTGCTACTTTTATCATACCTTGGCATAGAGCTCTTTCCCTTACCAGCTTGGTAGGATGAATTTCCATATCATATTCTTGGATTTCAGTAATCCAACCAACCCTCTTATCCCCTAGTTCACTTTGTAGAATAAAACTTCTTACATCCGGATGAACAACATAAACCAGGGTCTTGCTTTGAACCAAGTACTACCTAAATTTATTCAATGATTTTTGTACACCTAAAACATGTCATGTGTATGGGACTACTCATATGGGCATCCGAACGGACCATATGAATGATCTTGGACCATTCCAAGACAAAGTAGTCATTCTAACCACTCAATTTGGGCAGAGTTGATATACTCAACCTTAGTCGCAACTGACACCTATGGCTAATAGAGCTAGCTACGTCTTAGAGCTACGACTAGATCTGAAACTATTTTGAATTCCCAAGCCAAGATAAATGCAGTTACAATGGCCATGGTGATGGTTTTTCAAGCAGTTTCAAGTGAGGAAGCATCCAGAACCTTCCTCCCAACTGTTCCAACCTCCTGGTTCTTGATCTTGGCTTCTCCATGAAGCTAGACCAAGGACTTGAGAAGGCTATAAGACCCCCCTCCAAATTGGAGATAAGTGGGGATTTGATATTGAGTTGGAATGCAATGAAGCTCTACCAAAATGGACAGTGAAGGGACAACCCCATGAGGAGAGTTGAAGTGTTGGCTAATTATGGAGTGACAAGCATGAATTTGTCAATGAAGCTTCAAAAGGACTAAGAAGCACCAATCACAAATTCAAGCCAATCAAATGTGAATCTTATCAAATTCAACCATCAGTCCATCTTGGGACATAGAGGCAACCCTTGATTATCAATTACATAGAGGAAATTGAATATACAAGCCCTGATTACAAGAGCAAGAACACTTTCACCTCAGCTACATCAGTCAATCATGGCTAATAGTGTTAGCTGTGCCTCAGACCTGCGACAAGGGTTTGATCTCTGATTTCATTTGTTTTAACCATAGATTTCCTCTTTCAAACATATATTTAGGCAGATATGATATAGATTAGCTTTCCTTCCTGTATTTTTATGGTTAAATTTAGGAATTAGAGGTAGATTTGCTTCCATTTTCCTTGCATTTGTCAATATAGACTAGTTTCATTGAATTTGATGCATTTCAAGTTTTAATGGTTAATTAGGTTACCTAATTGCTAGATTTCCTACTTTATTTATAAGCTTTACAACAATCTAGAGATTTCATGCACATATTTACTAGTTTACATGCTTTCTTGCTATATTTTTCATCATTTATGCAATTGCCTATCAAGAGCCTCATCAAGAGAGGCCTCCTTTGTTATTAACCCCTTTTATGTTGTTTCTTGAATGTAGGTTTATAGGATCTAATAATTTCAAGGTATTCTTGGCAACATATTCCTCCAATCATGTGAGAAGAAGGCTACCTCGATCATTGAGTAGTTTGTGTCCATTATGAAGAGTTTATGGATTACATCAATCCCCGTTTAGGGGCCTCGAAATATTGTATCAATTGTATAAAGGATTTGGGTATCCCTAAGAGGGACATATTTGTAATTGGGATTTGGAAAATATTTAATAAAATAAACCTTACGTTCTTGTTAAATTCATTGTTGTCCATATTTTTATGCCTTAATGCTTAATGTTAATTGATGTACTAGTTTGGTGTATGCTTTTTAGATCGGTATAGATGGCGATCATGATGGGAACCCCACAAATTATACTATAGATGACTGATTTGTTGTGTTTTTATTACAAATATCCACTATGGTTAACAACCACGATGAATAGTCTTAGCCATGCTTGAAAACCACAGTGAAAAATCTTAACCACTCTTGACATTCACAGTTAATAGAGAATAAAAAAATAATAGACAATCGAATCTACATCATACTTGGATCTTAGGTAGGAGACAATTCCCTATGTTTTCTTGCATCTGTTTGTATTTAATTTACTGAGTGTAGTGGATGAAGTTGGTCTAAGTAGAAAACATAGAGAAATATTAAAAGCAAAATTTTATATTCTCTTAGGTTTTCTTCCAGTCGTTGCTAGGAACATCAGAATTTTGATTGTAATCTGCCCTAGTCTCTAGTGGTTTGGGTTATGTTTGTAGAGTTTGCTTGCTTAGGGTCCAACCGATGGCTAATTTTATCATGTAAATGCATTCTATGAATCTCATTTAGTCAAACACATGCATCTTTTTGAATCTAAAACACTTTTATTATAGGCACATAGGAAAGATCATTTTTGCTTGGTGATGAATTTTTATTTCACACACACAATGCAACATCTAAATGCTAGTGAGTTGGAAGTCATATCCAACCACTAGTAGAGCTCAACGACGATGGTAGTTATTTCCATCCGTTGGCTCAACTCCTATGAACCTTGTACTATTGGCCAATACTAACTCCAAGATTTGTCCTAATTATACAAAATAGCATGCATTACTCTTCAAAGGGTGTATTTTTGTGCACGGGGTCCTGGGTGAGGATCGAAAAGACATGTGCTCCCTACCCAGGTGTGGATTTCAAATCCATATTTTGGAGGGTTTACGTGACTGTGACTTTCATTACCGATTGTCGATCTGTAAGAATATGGGTGAAAACCTTAAACTATTTGAGCATTACATCAACAATTTCAAACCGATGAGAGTAGTTTATATTTAAAAAAAAATTCAAACACATCAAAACAGTTAGGGCTCACAAAGAAGTTTTAAAAGAGATAATCATCCTTATCTAATTTGTTTGCTTTAAAATCTACGTACGAGATAATACATATCATGGTTAAAATACGAAGGGGCCAATATTGGTGTAGAACTAAGGTTGAGTCTGAAGCTCCACCTAATGCACAACACAACACATCAAACCCTCAATCACAAGATCCTCCTAAATGAAATTCATAAAGCATTAGAGGGGATAACTCTATGAGTAGGGGTTCTTGTCAGAATACCCCACCTAGAGGAGGTAATGTACACTCCTCGCGAGATAGACCCGAGTATGGAAGATCCCAAAATAGGGGATTCGAGCATGGGAGAATATATCATGATCATACACCTCATGGATCCACTATATCCACTGAAGAGTACATCGTTGAGGAAGGAACTATAACCAAGTTGGTTCCCATTCATACTCGATCTAAGGGTGGCTCAAGGCCCTCGCTAGTTCAAAATAGACAAATAGAAGATCCGCCCATTCAAGGGCAAGAAGAGAGGGTTGCTTCAAAGTATAGGCCCACACAGACTCCAAACAACAATGAACTTGTTAAGTTCACATTTGATATATCTAAAGTTAGAGTCAATGGTATGCCACCACATAAGCCATGGAGCACTAGAAAACTGGATGGTCTTGATAGAGTCATAGGGCAGTTAGGGTATAAACCCTCAGTTGCTTACTCTCATTCCATGATTTATCATAGTGAAAGCACACATAGGACTATTAGAGAACTAGGATAATTCTCTAATAATTCTCAAAGTATACTTGCCCCATCAACCCACGTGGGCATAGATCACAGACAACTCTAGAACGCAAATCCCATCTATACAAACAAAGGCAAGAGTGTGACAAACAAGTTTGTTGGGGTCATACCAACAAATTTTCTTGAATAGAAAAAATACACCAGAGACCACATACGACCGATCTTATAGATTGATCACAAAAAATGGTGTTAGAAAAATGGCAACAAATCTTCCAAGATCAATTGGAAGACGTATGCATAGAGCATGAGCACCTAAAAAACAAGGATACTCAGATATAGATGTTGCTAAGGTAATGCATTTTTGAGCAATGCATATGTGAGTAATGCATCCTTGACCAAAAGGAGTATTTTGAGAGATAGGATCGATTGGCTCACACCAATTTACCCCCTCAGAGTGAATATAGGGAGCACAATCATAGATGAGCTACTTCACAGCTCGATTTGCACCCTAAACACATTGAAACTCGTACTTGCCACACGGTCCAAGACACAGTGCAATATCGAGTGCTTGAATATCATGGGTGTACGTAGTACGAGAAAGTAGTAGGAGATGAACACGAATAGGAATATCTAGAGGTTTCCTTAGTGGACGTGGAGGAAGAGCCTAGTCATCCACCTTGACCGAAGAAGAGTTTACCTCCAAGGGCTCCTAAAAGACCTCTTAGAGAAGAGGAAATTCTATCTTTGAAGGCCTATAAGGCCTTGGTAGACAAGGTTAGAGCAATATAGAAACAAGGGATGGCTTATCAAAATTTAACCTTGAAAAAAATACACAATGAGCCTTTATGCCCTTCAGTGCCCATTACAACGTATCTAGATCACTTGAAGATGCCAAAGCTGGAGAAATTTCAATGAGAGGAGGATGCTCAAGAACATGTCACGAGCTTTATGGATATGTGCTTTTAGATATAAAGTAATGTTACTTTGTTGTTGAGAACCTTCATCACAACCCTTTTAGGCCCTACCTGAGAGTGGTTCAATCAACTTAGGAGGCACAACATAACCAGTTTCAAGAAATTGGCTAATGCATTTCTTGAATGCTTCTCCTTAAGTGTCAAGAAGAAGGTAAACCTATCCGATCTAGTTGCTTTAATGCAACATGACGATGAGCCGATCATGGATTATGGAAAAATATGGAGAAAGTTGATGGCCAAGTTACCATTTTCTATTCCAACCACATAACTGAATTGAATATTCACAAAGATTTGTGTGAAGCACATCTCGTTACTACTTCAGTTGCAACAGTATCAAACATTTGAGGAGGCCTTGGTGCAAGCCAAGGTAACTTGAAGCTTTGAAACAAGAAGGAATGGAAGAAGAAGAACACCCAAAATAAAAATCACCAGGCCAAGCTAGCCCATGTGAACCAAGTGGTGTTAAACCTTCAAAAAGGGGATAAGGGACAATAATAGAATTATCAAGCCCAACCTCCTCCTACGTGATACGACCAGTGCAATAATAACAATAAGGGCAAGAAAAAAGAGCAGCCCTCACCTTGCTAGTTCACACCATTTTCAAAGTCAATGAGATCGATATTCCATCAATTGTGCGAGACCAAGCCCTTAACTTACCAGAGATAAAATTACAAGACCCTAACCAACCCAAGCCAAAAGAGTATAGGGATGATCCGTATTACCCTTATCATAGAATGAAGGGACATGACATCGAAGGATGTTATAGTTTCAAAAACGTGGTGCAAAACATGATCTAAAAGGGTGAGATAATTTTGGATAATCCTTAGGCTTTAGATAACCAAAATATGGGGATCTTCAAGAACCCCTTACCAAATAATGAGCCACCAAGGAACAATGCTAGTCATGTGAATCAAGTGCAGGTGGAACCACCAACTCAAGGATTATTTGACATGGTCAATGTTGTCACAAGACAAGGGAGGTATGAGCAACCAAATCTACCTCCAGCTACCATTAGGGTTCAAGATGCACCCCCTCAAAGGCTAGCACAAAATATGCCAGGCCCACCAATTAGACTGGTGGTGATCATCAGGAGTAGGCTAGTTCAAAGCCTGCAGATAACTCTAGCAAAGTTGTCGATATATGAACTAATTCAACAGTCTCCTAAGCATAGGGAGACACTCATGGACATCCTAAGGTCTATTGAAGTTCAATACCAATACCTTGAAGCATTTATGAATTTTGTGGGACATGTGCAACAGTGTGGTGAGTGGTGATTCAATTCCATGATCATGAGATTAAAATGGTCTCTACTACTATAGCTGACCCATTGCTACATATAATTGCGTGTGTTAACCACATACCATTTAAAAAGGTTTTTATTGACATGGGGTCATCAATCAACATTATTACTACCACGGTATTGACATATCTAAAGTTGCCAAAATCACACATTGTACCTTCTACCTTCACTTTGAGAGTATTTAACGATGCACTATGCTCAATGGTAGGTACTATAGTTATTTCAATTTAGGTTGGACTGAAGACCATACTTGTGATGTGTCATGTAATAGAGGGTGACATGTAATATAACATCCTCCTGGGGAGGCCTTGGATTAGAGAAATGCATTGTGTTCCCTCAATTTTACATTAATGTATTAAATATATACATGAGGGACAAGTTCACATGGTTCCTTTCGATGAGGAGCCATTTAAATATGTGAACCTAGCAAACTTGCCTGGAGATTTTGTTCTCCCCTCAAAACACCTAGATATACGATCAATGTTGCCCATAAAACATCTAGAAGATAAAATCAAATAAGTGTGTGCAAGACTTTCCACGATAGCACCGCAACTATCAGAGCATACAAAAACAACTTTAACAAAGCCTAAAACATCTAAGATGCATAGGAATGACAAGAAGCTTAAGGCAGTTATGGGTGAAAAAGAGCCAAAGCAAGCACCCAAGGTAGCAATTATCGATGTTCCAATCCCATGGATGAAGGGGATGTTCAAATTCAAGTCGAGGAGGCACCTAAGTCTACCTCACTTGCTTCTTTAGTAGGGTCATCTACACCGTAGGTGATAGTACATTTGGTTAATCCTCGATTAGCAGATTATATTTTGCAGAACGTGAAATTCACACTTTTTTATCAAAACTGCACAAGATATGGGCTGACCTCAAGCCCACCACTTTCCAATAGGGACGGTGGTACCACGAGGGGTGCCACCCAACCAAACAAAATTTATCTATGTAGGGCTTGACCAACTTGCAAATCACACACCCATAGATGAAGATGATGATGAACCATTCTCGATGAATGTTCATTATTTGTCTAACCATGAGTTCACCTTGTGCTATTTCGAACATTACCATTGGCATGGTTACGATCTAGAATTATTCGAGCAAGGGTACTGAAGTCCCTATGAACCATAATATCAGTTTCCAATTGATAGATTTGGGTTAGGCTACCATAGAAGAGGATAGGACGAGCTTTTAGCAGCATCTCTCGATTATCTAAACCTTAGTTTGGGGGATGATGTGGATTAGAATCCTTATCACCCTAACCCTTCCTACTTACAAAGAGGTAATAGGCTGGTGACCTACTTTTCTATTGAGACATCAAAGATCTATCATGATAACATCATGGTAGAGGAAAATCTAGTAGATATTCCAAGAGATGACTTGGATATTGAAAGCCGTGAAGCTATCGATGACATTGGCATGCAGATCCAAAATTTGGGTATAGAAATAAACACTGAATTAGAAGTTGCTTCTAAGGAAGTGCAAGAAAAATTCATTGCAAAAAATGATGGACTAGAATGTGATTTTGGAACAAATGATAATGAGTAATCCTCAAACAATGAATGATGTGAGGATGAAACTAAGTTGACCTACTTAGGCCCTCTTCATTTACATCATCTATTGTCCATGGAGATAGTGGGTGAGAATGAGGGAGCCCTTATTGATGATAATGGCTATGAAGAGCGGGCCTACCATGGGCCTCATTCTACTAATCACCTAATTCAAGTTGATCGGGGTGAAGGACTCATATATGATAGCGATGACGAAGATGAGACCAAGAGAGCCTATCTTGGGCCTCACTATTTATATCATTATCATGAACCAATTGACATCGATGAGATGTATCAGAGAGTCTATCCTGGCCCACACCTCAGAGGGAGACCATCAAATTTAGATATGATTTATCATATAGTCTTCTTTGATCCACTGACATGCATGTAGATCCTTGAGCCAAGTGACCCCACTTTCTAGTCTATTCATAGACCATATCTAGAGATCCCCATACCCCCATAGCCACATCTTGGATATGCGAATAGCATAGATAAGGTAGAATCACACACAAGTGGTCCTAGAGATCTAATCCATTCCATCATTATGATCTCCATTGATCTGACCACTCCACTTCACAATACAACCTATCCTTCCAAACCATTGTGTCTTAATCTAGATTCTATTGATTAGGATCGCGTTGATTCACCACTACAACCTGAAGATTTCTTTCATAACTGTAGCACCCTAAAATTGGCACAGTTAAACCTTAGTAAAAAGATAAAATTCAAATTTTAACCTCAAACCGCTCGTTAACCGCCTGTTACCCGCTTTCCTCATTTTCCATGCCATTTTTAGGATTTGTTTTGACCATTGGATGATATCATCGTAGATTAGACGAAATCATCCCAGATATGACGAATTCATCATGGACAGAACGTCCAAACGATTTTGTCCTGTTGGCATTTTTGCCACATTGATTCTCATTGATTAATGCATTAGTGTATTGTTGGAAATCTGACATTTGATATCAGCTTTGATGCAGCTTGGGTGAAAAAAGGAGAAAAAATGAGCAAAAAATGACTAAGTCTAAAAACTACAGCGATGCGCTGACATGTCGCAGAATCGCGGTCAACGCAGTCAACGCAGGCAGGTTGGGCGGAACCGTCGCGATATCGCGACGTGTTCCGGAATCGCGACCCTGGCGGCTTCAAAGGCAAAGATGAAAATATGCAACGCGTCGCTGACATGTCAGCGAATCGCGACGGAAAATGGCGATTGGTGCGGAGAGAAGAAACATGTAGCGAAATCGCTACATGTTCCGTTTTCGCGGGGCAGAGCGCAGGGAGGAGCCAACGACGGAAACATGTAGCGAAATCGCTACATGTTTCATTTTCGCGGGTCTTCAGCAGCGAAGCGTACGACATAAAAACATGTCGCGATTTCGTGACCCGTCGCGATTTCGCGACCCGTAACTGTTTTCCCGCCAAGTGCAATATGAACGGCCGAGAAGGGTTTTTTGGTTTCCGATGATTTAATATTGACCCGAATTAAATATTTTGCGGATTTCCGAGGCGGTTAAAGTCGAAGAAGCGCCCAGGCCACCAAAATTAAAGGGTTTATTGGTTCGAGGTTGCGGTTCGTGGATGGAGCTAACAATTGCATGCACATGTTTAAAAGAAACGAATTTAATGAAGGGCCGCGAACGTTTCATGGTATTTAATTTTTATTTCCTCGAGGCCGCTATTAAGGGGATCGTGTTCCTGATTTCCAAGTGACGGTTGTAGATCACGAGGAAGTTGGTTTTAAGTTTTTAATGCTGCAAAGAGGACGGACCTCTATAAAAACCAATGTAATTCTCATTTACAAAGGTTGGAAAAACTTGCTGCTAGAAACTGGAATTGTATCTGCGAGAATAAAAGGATCAATTTCTAATTTTTCAAGCGTTGCATGGATGAATTTCTTTTCTGTTTTCTGCATTTCTAATAGCATTCGTACTCCCGCATTGCTATTACATTTAAATTCTGCATACTGGATTTAAATATTGCGGTCAGGGTACGATTCCTGGAATGTGGGTTTGGAGGGATTTGCGGCATGTGATTGTGCGAAGATGAAGCTGATTTCTTATGTTACTTGCTGTTGTTGCGTTTGTAGTTTCCTGCTGTTGTTTTTCTGATCCCATCACTTCGGCCTGTGGCCATATTTCCCATTTCTTTCTGCAACCTTTTAAATCTCTTTCCAAAGAACCCTATCTTAAACCCAATTTTAGAATAGTAGAGGGAACCAGCCCACTCTGGAGATTGGTCTGGGAGCCATTTCTTGCTTCCAGCCTTTCAATGTTGGCCGGGTCTAGGGCGCAATTGTAAAAATCCTTTCCTGTGGCAGATTCGTGACCAACAGTTTTTGGCACGCCTGGTGGGACAGACTGTTTTTGTCTCCAAGAATTCATAATTGGTGGGATACGCATAATTTTCCAAAGTGATAACCCCACCGGTGCCAAATGATTTTGGCACGCTTTTAACACCCGGAGGTCTCAAGATTTGATGAGCTGTCTTGGCCTCACAGCGGAGATTTGGAAGTTCATCTGGCGACTTTGCTGAGTTGAAGATCTATTCGTGGACGCCTGTTTTTGTTTAAAAAAAAAAAAAAAATTCAAAGAATGTTTTTTCTGGCGACTCTGACTTAATGGCGATGGCCGTGATTCCGCAGACCACTGCCACAAAGGTGAGGGTTTTTTCTAGATGGGATGATCCTGGCCCTCTGAATCTCCAAGTTCGGCATGAAATTCCCGAAGGTGCCCTGAAGAACCTGGCAAAATATGATGGTACCGAAGGCATGGCTCGGCACATGTTGAAGACATTGCTATTCTGTCCATGATCCATGTCATAGAACACGAAGATGTCATGATCCGACTTCTGGTTCAGTATTTGGAAGGAAGAGCATTGCAATGGTACATATTGCTCAAACGTCAAAGCATCAGTTCATGGGATGATCTAGCGGGAGCACTGATCAAAAGATTTGATGAAGATCCTTTCTACAGTTCTTTGGATCTCTACCAATTTTTCATGTACATCAAGAGAGCACCTCAAGAAAGCATCACGGACTTCAATGTCCGATTCTTGATAAGTTGGAAGAGAATTCCAGAGAAGATCCATCCATCACCCACCCAAGCCCACCTCTTTTATGTTCGAGCTTTTAATTCTGACATAGGTCTCTTTTTGCTGCAGTCAGGTGAACAACGGTTCCCACAAATCTTTGAGGAAGCAGTGCGAGCGGAACAGCTTTTGCTCTTATCAAGAAAGTTACCGTGGGGAGAAACTCCATTACCTTCTCCGGTGGTTGCTGCTCCTGTTTACCCTGCACATTCATGCCAGATCCCTGAGATGCAGTCATGTGGAGTTCAAGGGACAGATCTCGTCCAAAGTCAAGGATTGGGACATGCAAGCACTTTTCCAGCAATGAACAATATGGTTGCTTGCAGTTTTCATCAAGAGATGGGCCAAGTAGAAGAACAAGTGCAAATTCCAGAGCCTGAGGAGATCCCAGAATCGGAGTTCTCACTTGAAGAGCCCTGTGATCACATTAAGGAGTTAGAGGAGCCAGTACTCAGCCCACAAACAGTAAAGTCTGCAAAGTGGTGGTGTTGGTTCCAGCCACTACATCCGGTACCTAAAGAAGTCCTCCATGTGGGTACTAGTAAGAAGGATAATCTATCGCATTGCATCCTATCCGCACCATGGAGAACTTCAGGAAGGAGCCAGCCCAATTTCAAGGACCGACTTAAGTATGATCAGATCTGGTCGGGACATTGCAGATTTACCGGATAACATTCTGAGATTGGATGTCTGGTGGCGACATGCCAATCATGTCGTGAATTATTGTATATAGTATTTTGAAAAAAACAAAAAAAATAGAAAAAAGAAGAAAAAAAAAAAAGAGTGGTATTGTTTTTATTTGTTCATCTCGGTTCTTGTTGCCTGCGAGCCGTAGATGCTTGTTTTTCCTTTGTTTTTCTCCTCCCAATAGTTTGGTGGCTTTCTAGCACTTTCTTCTTTTCCCTTCCCCGTTTCCTCTCTTTCCTTTCTTCATCTTCTTCCTTCTTTTTCTTCTGCATTAAAACAAAATAAGCCACAGCTGTTGTTTCTTTTTCCCTTTTCTATTTTTCCCCGTCCCTTCTTATCCCTTTCCTCTAAGTTCAGTCTTTTATGCATTTATTTCGCAGTCTAGTTCATTTCATTTCACAGCTTTCCTAGTTCCATTCCCACTCCATAACTTCGTTCATTTTCATTTCATCATTCCATTTGCAGTCACCGCTTGCGCAATCGCAAGAGCTCACTCCATCATCGCGTTCCATTAGTCGTTTCATAATCAGTTATATGCAGGTTTTTCCAGTTTCAATTTTTCAGCAGAACATGTATTGCAGCAGCCCGCCTTCTGTTCGGATATGACTCTGTGCCCAATGGACTAAGGCCTGGATTCTTGCATACAGCGAGCTGTATACCCCGCGAGCCGCCAAGAATGTTGGCATTTTTGCCACATTGATTCTCATTGATTAATGCATTAGTGTATTGTTGGAAATCTGACATTTGATATCAGCTTTGATGCAGCTTGGGTGAAAAAAGGAGAAAAAATGAGCAAAAAATGACTAAGTCTGAAAACTGCAGCGATGCGCTGACATGTCGCAGAATCGCGGTCAACGCAGTCAACGCAGGCAGGTTGGGCGAAACCGTCGCGATATCGCGACGTGTTCCGGAATCGCGACCCTGGCGGCTTCAAAGGCAAAGATGAAAATATGCAGCGCGTCGCTGACATGTCAGCGAATCGCGACGGAAAATGGCGATTGGTGCGGAGAGAAGAAACATGTAGCGAAATCGCTACATGTTCCGTTTTCGCGGGGCAGAGCGCAGGGAGGAGCAACGACGGAAACATGTAGCGAAATCGCTACATGTTCCGTTTTCGTGGGTCTTCAGCAGCGAAGCGTACGGCATAAAAACATGTCGCGATTTCGTGACCCGTCGTGATTTCGCGACCCGTCGCGTTTTCGCGACCTGTAACTGTTTTCCCGCCAAGTGCAATATGAACGGCCGAGAAGGGTTTTTTGGTTTCCGATGATTTAATATTGACCCGAATTAAATATTTTGCGGATTTCCGAGGCGGTTAAAGTCGAAGAAGTGCCCAGGCCACCAAAATTAAAGGGTTTATTGGTTCGAGGTTGCGGTTCGTGGATGGAGCTAACAATTGCATGCACATGTTTAAAAGAAACGAATTTAATGAAGGGCCACGAACGTTTCATGGTATTTAATTTTTATTTCCTCGAGGCCGCTATTAAGGGGATCGTGTTCCTGATTTCCAAGTGACGGTTGTAGATCACGAGGAAGTTGGTTTTAAGTTTTTAATGCTGCAAAGAGGACGGACCTCTATAAAAACCAATGTAATTCTCATTTACAAAGGTTGGAAAAACTTGCTGCTAGAAACTGGAATTGTATCTACGGGAATAAAAGGATCAATTTCTAATTTTTCAAGTGTTGCATGGATGAATTTCTTTTCTGTTTTCTGCATTTCTAATAGCATTCGTACTCCTGCATTGCTATTACATTTAAATTCTGCATACTGGATTTAAATACTACGATCAGGGTATGATTCCTGGAATGTGGGTTTGGAGGGATTTGCGGCATGTGATTGTGCGAAGATGAAGCTGATTTCTTATGTTACTTGTTGTTGTTGCGTTTGTAGTTTCCTGCTGTTGTTTTTCTGATCCCATCACTTCGGCCTGTGGCCATATTTCCCATTTCTTTCTACAACCTTTTAAATCTCTTTCCAGCAACCCTATCTTAAACCCAATTTTAGAATAGTAGAGGGAACCAGCCCACTCTGGAGATTGGTCTGGGAGCCATTTCTTGCTTCCAGCCTTTCAATGTTGGCCGGGTCTAGGGCGCAATTGTAAAAATCCTTTCCTGTGGCAGATTCGTGACCAACATGTCCCAAATTCAAATTTTCATAATTAGCTTTTGTTTCAACAGCCTCTCCAACTTGGGCAGAAGCGCGTCTGCGTAGTTGGAGATTCCCCCATTGGATATCTCCCAGATTGGGATGATCCCCAACCTCCTAAACTCTCTCTAATCCTATATAAATTGAGATTTTCTCAGTTTATCTCCCTGATTCCCCTTGACTTTCTGCCTGAAACTCTGCTTAAACTTCCTTGAACTTCCACGCACCTCAGAGCATCCTCACACCATCATTTGCATTTAGTATTTTGTGTTTTCTTGCAGGAACTTTATTATTTTTTAGTCGAAGATAGCTCGAATCATTGCAAGCGATTCTGGATGATTTTAGATGATATTTTCGAGGAGCGCAGATGATGTCGTACGATTTGAGGAGATCTCGACTGTAGTCCAAATTGGGGGCAATCAGAGTCCAAAGTTTGCATCTCTTTATTGTTTGCTACATTTATTTATACATTATCTTAGTTATTATGTTTATACATCTTGGAGTTCACCTCATTTAGCATGACCGCATGATAAAGTTAAAATCAATCATTAAATCTACTGCATTTCTCTTGTTTGTTATTTGAATCCATTATTTAGGCATGTTTGCTGTTATTACTATCATTCTCCTTTGCTCCTGCAGTCGTATATTTGGTATTTTGTATCTTTTTTTGTGATTGCAGGTTTCTGACAAATTTGTCTGTCGAATTCGTTAGATCTCAGATGATTTCGTCTGATCTCAGACGACCGACTATGATTTGAGATGATTCTGTGAAATATCAGATGATTACGTACAATTTGAGATGATTTTGACTACTACAAAACTCAGAACCTTCATCAAACATCTGCAATCAGGTATGTTCTATCCCATTCAACACATTTTCTATTTTTAGCATTTATTCATATTTTCTGTATCCATAAAATCAACATTGGCATATAGAATAGTTTAGATTCATCTTGGAAAAACCTAGGAGTTGAATGATTAAAGTACAAAATGAATACATCAAACTTACTATCAACCTAGGTGTGGAAATTGCCACTCAAAAGTTTCCTGGTGAACCTACCATCCGTCAAAAATTCACCTTTATACCCCTCCCCCGAGAGGCGAGACCGTCAAAGAGCCTCTCATTCTGAGGTATTGTCCTATCCTTCTCGCATCCCCCTTTCGGGCACAGATCCTATAGCCTGAGGGTAAGGATGCAAAAAATTTGGAGCGATACATTTTGGTGAAGCCAACGTGAAAACTAAAAACCTTTTGAAAACAATCCAAAAAACAAAACATAAATGCATTTAGAACCAAATATTGCATATCATATTTAGATGGTAGATTATAATAAAAGACAAGCTATCACCATTAATGTTGAGAATCAATTAGCAGCTATAGAGGTTACTTCTGTGCTTAGAGTACCTCAAACAAATAGGGTTCAACCTTTGTGGGATGAACTTGATAGGAGATTGGGTATCATTGGATCTAGGGCAACAAAACTTAGGCAAATTAAGAGGTTTGTCCTAGATAGAATATTGGATCCTGATCAAGTGACCTTATATCATGAACTTCAGAGAGTTTGCCATAGGTGGTTAGCAGATAAAAGAGCCCATGTGTCTTCAGAGCTGTACACCTTTGAGGAATATCTTGAGAATGCAGTAGTAGTACATAAATTTCTATCTCATATATAGGATCAAGAGGTTATTTTTATGGATAGAAAAATATGGAATAGAGTTCCTAGAGATGTGTTATATCAAGAATATTGCCATGAACTTTATTTCTACCAGTCAGGGTATGAAACAAATAATATCACTATAGCACATTTTATCAAGTTCTTGAAAAACCATTTCCAATTTGAAGAGGAGCATTTCATGACTCCTATGAACTTGATCCTATCAATGACATCTATAAACTATTTATAGAAAACTAAGCTATTCTTTTATTATTGTTATTTCTTGCATTCAATGTGTTGTTTGTTGTCTTTGTAAACATAAAAACAAAAAAAAAATATAAATAAATAAAAATAAAAACAAAACAAAATCATAACAAAAATCAAAACATTTTCTTTTAAGTATTATAGTAGGTATATAGTTAAAATATATACCTCCCAAATTTGTTGCAAATATATAAATATATATTTGTTAAAATCTAAATTTAGACATAATGACTAGACTCAGGAATGGAAAACAAACGAAAGTAGAAGAAGATTGGTTAAGAAAACCAAAAAATAACCCAGATGTCCTTCTTGAAGACCCAATTCAGGAAGAAGGAACCTTCGACCAACAAGAAGAAGAATTTTTTGTAGGAAATGAACAAAAATAAAATGATAGAGAGGAAGGATCCTCATCCCATAAAATATCTCCAGAAAGAGCTGTTACTTTTGAGAACATGGAACATTTCTAGAAGTTCCCTAGTACTAATATTGGCACTCTTAATAGAGCAGTCAATATGGACAAAGATCAAATTAGTGACACTCAAGCAACCCTAGAAGACATATATCACACACGCACTAATCCTTTGTCCTTTGTTGATCAAGAAAGTGATCAAGATGGACCATCCAATTTGGATATGGCCGCTATAATCCAGAACACGCAACAACAACAGGTTACCCAACCACCTAGAGTGCCTATTATCAAGCCTAGGGTTATTCCCACACAAAAGAAACCTTCATTCACTGCTCTATTTCCCTAAGCTATTGATCAATATACCTCAAATCAACAAAATCCTAAAACAAAACCAAATACCAATTTCAAACAATCTGGGATACAACATAATGCTACAACAAATCTTCTTCATAATACTCTTCCTACCAACCATTTGCATAACAACAATATAGCATCTAATCCTTATGTCACACCTTCCTACGCTCACAAATCCCATACTCATGTACCACCAAACCAATATGGTGGACAAAATGGTAATCTGGAAACCATGGTGAAACAATTAGTCTCCCGCATGGACCAAATAGATCCCCACCGTCCCTCATACAATTATCAAGAGATGTGTAGTCAACCTTTAGATCCTATAGTTGTAGCACAACCATATCCTAAACACTTTCCTATGCCTGTCCTACCTATATATAAAGGAACCGAAGATCCCATAGAGCATCTTCGAATGTTTAGGATAGCATGCCATGATATATCCCATGATGATTTGTTATTACTAAAAATGTTCCCAAAAAGTTTAGGGGGGATGGCATTGGAGTGGTATTATCAATTGCCCACTCATTCTTTGAGAAATTTTAAAGAGACCGCTGAGTCTTTTGTGTATCAATTTAGTGTCTATATTGAAAGGCATGTAACCATTAAATATTTGTACAACCTAAAACAAGACAAAGATGAGTGTTTTGCTGACTTCTTAGCTCGATGGAGGCAGTTTATAGGAAAATTACACTTTGTATTACCTTATCGAGAAATGTTGGATATTTTTATCAATAATTTACAAGAACAACTATCCTATGAATTATCAACTGCTACATTGACCACCTTCGATCAATCTATAGATTTAGCTCGAAGGGTGGAAGATGCTCTCATTAGAAGAGGTCAGCTCAAAAAGAAAGATGATGAGAAAACATCCAGAAATAAATATAAAAATAAACAAGTTGTGGGTGATGGAGTCATTGATAGCAGAAACATTGCCAATGTTAATACTGTGAAAACAACAGAGAAGTTCATATTGAAACCTCCTGATAAACTACCCTGAGAATTTACTAGGTTAAATCAACCTTTATCAACCATTCTCCAGCAATTATTAGCACAAGGTTTGATTCAATGACCAAATATTCGGGAACCTGATCCAACTATACCTGGATATAGAGCTGATTTACATTATGATTTCCATAGAGGGCTTGGACACGCTACCAACTCTTGTAAAATATTAAAACATAAAATACAAGACTTGATTGATAACAATGATATGGAGGTGCAAGCCTTTCAACCTAAACAAAATCCTTCTAATAATGCTCAAAATAACATCCCCCAAAATCATAATAAGAATGCCAATCAATCACTGGACATATTTCAACATCCTTTACCAAAGCATGGTAAAGAGGTGGCTAATCAAATTGAGCATCATAATGTTCCCCCTCCTACCCGATATGTAGGAACTATTAGTGGACATTCACCTACTCATGATGTGGAAGTATTTGACACAACTTTATCCATGGTTACGACCAGACTTCTATATAATACTCAGACACCTGATCTTAGTGATGTAGAATATGAGATTGAAAGTGACATGGAAATCACCTCAAATCAATCGAATAGCTCTGAAGATGAATTAGATCCTATTCAACCTATCACAAGTTTTATGGTTCTAGAAGAACCATTTCCTAGAAAAGTCACTACCAGACCATCTTCTCACCATTTACTTTCTAATGAACAAGACATAAATGCTAGACCAAGGCCCATTCATCATCCTCAAAATAATATTGTAGGTACCATCGGAGTCGTTACCAGACAACAGGCTCAAAACTCTCAACAGGATCAAACTCAAAATGATGGATCAGCTCCATTTGTTTTGAAAAATCCCAATAAAGGGAATCATGTGCCTAATGTTCAACCTAAGCCTCCTTATAATATTAATGAACAATTATCAAATACTACAACTAGAATTTCCCTTTTGGACATTTTAAGATCTTCTCCTACCCATAGGGATGAATTAATACTCACATTAAGCAAAATGATGGTACCACAAAATATTCAACCTGAAGCCATGCCCAATACTATCATAACTCGAGAAGTTGATTGTATTGACTTCTAGGATAGAGATATACCACAACATAGTTTACATAAGGATAACCCCTTATATATTATTGCCCTAATTGGGGATGTAGTCGTTAAACGAGTCTTGATTGATAATGGTTCATCTTTAAACATATGCACTTTTGACTTCTACCAAATATTTGGCTTTAGAAGTGACAAAATGAAAAAAACTGATATGATTATAAAATTCTTCAATGACAAAACACAAGAAACGTGTGGAGTTATTACTATCCCATTGCAAGTTGGTCCTAGAACCTTAGACATGACCGTGTTTATTGTACATTGCCCTGCATCGTACAATATACTCTTGGGTCACCCTTAGATCAACGCGATGCGAGTTGTTCCCTCAACTTTACATCAGTGTGTTAAATTTGAATTTAAAAATTAGTTGGTTACCATTCATGGTGATCCTAGACCCTTTGATATGTGTGCTTTGGTAGAACTTGTTGGAGTTCAATTTTTCCCTGCTTTGTCATCCACACATCCTAATTCTCATAAACCGTCTAAATGCGTTAAACACACACCCATAACATCATCTACTTTTTCCCCATCAACTACACCTCTACATATAGCTCAACCATCTTCCGAACAAACCACATTAGGACCTCGAAAAGATCCTAAAACTACAACCAATGCTTCTTGTTTTACTCCTATAACTTCCATATCTATAGACTCACCCATCGATATCTCTATAACATCTACATCCACTACAGGCATCCTTTCCACATCCGACGATGTAGGAAATTTTCCTTCTACCTCTTATGCTCTTACTGATGAGCTCTTACCCGATTTATCTAAAATTCTTATATCAGAAGAAACCAACACTGCCATGCAATATTCCCTTATTTTAAATAAACTCCCACCCTCTCCTTGTACCTTGGGCCTCCCACGACCTATGGGAAGTATATACCAAGTTGGGAGTTGTGCTTTTATTTATAAGGGATATGACTCGGGAAGAATACCTAGAAACATCAAGACACATTGTGATGGATATGCCAGATGCTATTTTGCTAATGAGTATATTAAAGCTAAACCCATAATGCTTAAATTGGGATATAAAGGGAAAGGTTTGGGACCTTTCCAGAATGGTATGAAAGAACCTATTGAGGTAGAACCATGGCTTGCCTAATGTGGTGTGGGCCTATTTCCTAGTAAAGGTCAACCCTTCCCATTTGAGGATGATGACCATATTATATGTTACCAAGATTATTTGGATAAATGGGATGTATTGCATTTAATGAATAAGCCTCTTACATGCAATATGCTATCCATAGCTTACCCTGAGATGATTTCCGAATTCGACGATGAGTTGGAGGGGATATCTTTCATGATATCTCCATTGAGGAATTGTTACATAACGGATTTTATTTCGATGGCTCTATACCTAGTATAGCCCAGCTTGAGGCCACGACTCCTCAAGACAAATTATCCAATCTAACCTTGGAAGAATTACAAGAATTAGGCGTTTCAACCGCCCCACCTAATTTTGAGAGAGATCTACATATGGAAGTAGAAAACATCATAAAAATTAATATTGGAACCAAAGATAACCCTCACATAATCAACATTGGATCAGAATTGAGTCAAGAAAAACAAGATACATACATTGCATTCCTTAAACAATATGAAGACGTCTTTGCTTGGACATATGAAGATATGCCAGGATTAGACCCTTATGTAGTTATACATCACCTAGTAGTCCATCCGGATGCTAAACCTGTTAAACAAAAACTTAGAAAAATGCATCCCAAAGTGGCCTTACTAGCAAAGGAGAATTAGAAAAAATCTTAAATGTTATTTTTATACAAGCCATTGATTATGCTGAATGGATCTCAAATGTAGTTCCAGTAACTAAGAAAGAAGCCACTAAAGTTAGGGTTTGCACAAAATTTAGAGATATTAATGCTGCATGTCCCAAAGATGATTTTCCTCTTCCCAACATGGATCAGATCATTGATTTTACTGCTGGGAGTGGAATGATATCCCTAATGGATGGATTTTTCGGTTATAATCAGATCAGGATAGCTCTTGAAGATTAGGCTAAAACAACCTTTATTACCCCTTGGGGGACCTTTTGTTGGAAAGTGATGCCATTCGGTTTAAAGAATGCAGGTGCAACATATCAACGAGCCATGACTTATATCTTTCATGATATGATGCATGATATTTTACATGATTATGTAGACGATATTATAGCTCATTCCATAAAAGAAGATGATCATTTAGATGACTTGAGAAAAGTATTTGATCGGTTAAGGGAGTATCTTATCCGATTGAATCCAACTAAATGTATATTCGGAGTTAAGTCCGGTAAATTATTAGGGGTTATAGTTTCTTTACGTGGCATTGAAATTGACCCTCTCAAGATTGCGGCTATCATTGATGTGACCGCATCCACAAATATATTGGAATTACGAAGTCTACAAGGTAAGCTTCAATCTATTCGTCGCTTTATTGATAAGTTGGCAGACAAAACCGGACCTTTTCTTAAGCTTCTTAAGAAAGATGTCTCTTTTCATTGGGATTATGAATGTCAAGAAGCATTTGAACTTCTCAAACAATATCTCCTTAAACCACCGATGCTTTCCCTACCTAGATCTGATCGTCCATTTATTTTGTACATTTTTGCTTCCGATTTTGCCTTAAGAGCTATGTTAGCTCAGCTTCACGATGAGAAGAAAGAACGTGCTAATTATTATATTAGCAGGACCTTAATCAGTTATGAAAATCGCAATACCATATTAGAGAAGTTATGTCTAGCAGTCGTATTTTCTACACAGAAACTACGACATTATATGCTCAGTAAGAAAATGTATGCTATTGCCAAATTTGACCCTTTGCGATATCTCATGAGTCGATCGTACTTATCTGGTCGTACAACCAAGTGGGTTCTTGCGTTAAGCGAGTTTGAACTCATGTTTATAGGACAAAAGTCTATTAAGGGTAAAATCATAGCAGATCAATTAGCTACTACACCCTTAGAGTCTACCCATCCCCTCATCATTGAGTTTCTTGATGAATGCCTTAAACTAGAGGTAGACCATCCAGAGCAATGGTCCCTATACTTTGATGGAGCCCGATGTATGAGTGGGGCTGGTGTAGGTATTATTTTAATATCTCCACAAAAACATCTTATACCTCTGTCCTTCAAATTAACATTTTCTTATACTAATAACACTGCTGAATATGAAGCTCTTATCCTTGGATTACGAGCTACTTTAGCACTAAAAATAAAAAAATTATTGGTTTTCGATGATTCTCAACTTGTCATAAATCAAATCAATGATGTTTATCAAACCCGAGATGACAAATTATGTCCATACAAAGCATATGTATTAAAATTATTATCTTTATTTGATCAAGTTACCTTGGAAGCTATTCCTCGAACTAGCAATCGTGCGGCTGATGCTATGGCTGCAGCTGCATCTCTTTTGCCCTTGGAGTTAGATGATGAATATGCTACCATAATTATTCGTCAACTCCAGGAGCCCGCTTCAAGAAAATCATGCTTAGAACATTTGGATGTGTTTTTAATCAACGAAACTACTCCTGAACCATGGTACACTGATATATTTATTTTTTTGCAAAATGGAACCTTCCCTGAAGGTTGTCATAGTAACCAGCGCAGGTTATTATGTAGACGAGCAAGTTGCTTCGTGATTATTGGTAATACCTTGCATAGGAGATCTTTTGAAGGCATCTTACTGAGATGTTTGAATCTAGCAGAATCTAAATCAGCTTTGAGTGAAGCCCATAATGGATCTTGTGGGAGGCATTTTAGTGGTAGCGCCATTGCTAAAAAACTCCTCAGGATAGGATATTTTTGGCCTACCATGGAGAATGATGCACATGCTTATGTGCACCATTGTGACAAGTGCCAGAAACATGCTGACCTTGTCCATGCACCTACATAAGAGCTGCAGGCCATTTCATCTCCTTGGCCCTTTTCAAAATGGGGCTTAGACATCATTGGAAAAATCAACCCTGTGTCATCTGATGGACACAAATTTATCATAACCGCCACTGAGTATTTCACGAAGCGGGTTGAAGCTATGCCATTAGCTTCTTGTACTGGAACCCAAGTTTCCAAGTTTATTTTTAATCAAATTATTTGTAGGTTCGAAATCCCTGCAAATATCATTTCAGATAATGGAACTTGTTTCAAAATAAAGATGTCAAAAAATTATGTCAAAAGTATAAAATTCAACATCGTTGGTCCACTCCCTATTATCCTCAGGGTAATGGCCAAGCAGAAGCATCTAATAAAACATTAATCAAAATCCTCAAAATACTGGTCAACAAATTTGGTCGAGATTAGCACATCCAATTATATCCTGCTTTGTGGCCTTATCGAACTAGCGTTCATACTCCCACAGGCACTTCCCCCTTTGTTTTGGTTTATGGTGTTGAAGTCGTTTTTCCCTTTGAATTAGAAGTTCCTTCTTTGGCTCTGCTACTTCAAGATACTAAAGTAGGATATGAATATCCTGCTGGCAGACTTAGCTAGAACTCCTAGATGAAAAGCACATCAATGCTTTGGAGCATCTTTGTGCCTACCAAAAGAAGCTTAAACGAGCATACCTCAAGAAAGTTCATCAGTGATCCTTTGAGATCGGCAACCTTGTCTTAAAAGAAAATCAGAAAAATACTAATGCAACTAAAGATCTTAAAGGTAAGCTCGGACCATATGTCATCACTACTAAATTTGGATCGGGAGCATATCGATTAGCTACCTTAGATGGTAAATATCTTAAAGAACCTATGAACATTATGCATCTTAAACATTATTATGCATAACATTGGATCATTTCATCATTTATATATATTGTATTTTGCATATTGTTTCATTTTAGCCATTTCTATCAAAATCTTTTTCAAGAACAGTAATAGTATTTCTTCTTGCAATTCATAAATCAAAATCAAAATATAAAAATATAAAAACATCAAAATCGTCAAAATCTTCAAAAACATATTTTATTTTCATACCTGTCAATTCTTGAAGTGTTGTAGTTATATTTTTAGTTATTTTGGATAAATTAACATTTATTGGGAATCCCGCACTTTCACATTCACATGAATAAATATCTTGATTTTATTTTGTATGATTATTAATCTCTCTTATATCAAAGTCCACAGTTGAATTAAATAAAGTTTTGAGCATAGAGAATTGATCTTGTTATTTACTTGAACCAAGTATATATTTTCACATTAAAATGATTTCATTACAAATTCGATATGATGCTACATAGTAGAAATGGTTTCTTGAGCGAAAATTTTCCCCTGCTATCCTATCATGCACATGGTCTAGAATCTTTGAGAATTGACAAAAGGACAAGCTCACCCCTACCCAGAATAAAAATCCCTTGCTCTACAACTAATTCGAGCAAGTATCCCTAGCATAGGAAGAAAAAAAAATTTCAAGAAAAAGAGAAAAAGAAAAATGTTATTTTGTATCATCACAACAATGTTTCAGCATTATCTCAAATATCAAGCAAAAATACAAAAAAAAAAAAAAAATACAAAAAAAAAAAAAAGAGAGAAAAGAGAAAAAGCAAAAGAAAAATGCAATAAATCCTTCCCTACCCCTTGAAAATAAAAGAAGGGTGAATGAGCTTGAATCCCTGGAATTCTCAATTATTCGAAAATTGTGAGGTAAGCCCCATAACAGGTGGTTTGTGCCCAACCCACTTGGCCTTGGGTAATCCCTAGCGTGGTGATATGTCTGTCACATTAGCAACCTTCTTTTGTACAAACCTATGTTGGCTTATGGATTAGCTAGCTCTTGATAACCTAACTTACACAGTAGTATGGTACGGTGACATGCATACAAATCATGGTTAACGAACATTCATTTGGTTAAAGTCAAATTACTTGTATCAAATTATCTTGCTCAAAATTGGTGAACGAACAATACAATTGCACACACATTTGTATTTGAGAGATTCTCTATCATTATGCTAAGTAAAGATCGGCAATGAACTCACATATGCACATGAGGGTTCCTTACAAATCTACATTTTTCTTTGAGATAATTTAAAATATTTCTGCAACTCTTTTGGAATAAATTTTATTCTTATTTCAGAACATCTGTTTAGTATAAAAACAATTACATACATTGTTTTCAAAAAAAAAAAAAAATCCAAAATTCTTTTAAAACAACATATTACAAAATCTAGTAAGCAAAGTCAAGTTATATATTACTATTTTCTGTTTATCTCCAAATCAAAAATCAATCATGCAATAAAACTAAAATATCAATTTCTTCTTTGGATTTCGCGATGATGGTATAAGTCTATATCTATAATTCTATGCCTAGCGCAAACCATTGCTTTAATTTTATTTTCCCATTCATTTTAATTCATCCAAACATATGACTTACATCATTATGTTACACAATTGTGCTTTAAAAATGAACGAACACTTATTCTATTTCATGTCATTATGTCAACATTCAATTTTGCAACCATGGTATAATTTTTAAGGAATTGTTCAAAATTTTATCACACTTAGGAATTTATGCCTAGCAAAATCATATTTCTTTTAGTATCTCACGCATATTATTTTTATGAAAATCTGAAAAAAAATCACAAACCATCATCATCACCATCACAACACAAAGTCTTAAGACAGTCTCTTAAGCATTCTTTTACTTTTAGCAAAATTTCTATACTGGGATTAGCTTGACGACCGAGCGAGCGGTGACTCCATGAAATGGTCTATAACAGTGACAATGTCCTTTGAAATTATTGTTAGAAGTCCCTTTTATTCTCATCAAATCACACCAAAACAACTAATTGTTTACATCAGATTATTTCATTTAAATGTTACAACATGACATAAAATTATAATATTTCTAAAAACGACATAATCACATGAATCATCAATAATCAATCAAAATTCAACATTAAAGCATCATACAACAAATTCAACAAGTCATATCATCAAAAGACCATATATATATATCAACATATGTACATCATATCAAAATTGGACTGGTATGCCACAATCAATAGCCTGGCATACTCCATCCTCTCCAAACAAAAATATATAATAATAAATGCAATCTCTATGCCGTGAGTGTCTAGTCTTGTGGAGCCCTCGAGCTCTCAGCATTGTCTCCTCTCCCGTCCTGAGGTGGAGGAGGAGGCCCCATCGGAGTCTACCCTATGTCGTGGGTCCTCGACATCGATCATGACGATGTCCTTGACGACCCCATCCTGATCGGCCCTGCAATGTCAGCTGGCAGCTGTAACCTCTGGCTCTCTGGAACCATATGGTAGTATGCTCCTTGGTAGAACACAGTCTGAGCCATAGATCATGCTAACTCCTGCATGCTCGCTCCTTTGCCCTGAGATCTAAGCCATGTAGCCTCATACTATAGTGTTTGCACCTGAGCCCGAAGGAGGGTAACCTCAGCCCAAAGAGTCGTTGTCTCACTGCTCTCCCCTACCTCGACACCCTTGCCCTTATCGGGCGATGGTGGTCTCCCCCCCTACTAAGAAGGAAGTCCCTCCTCCTTCCTCCCTGGCTACTGTGGTCTTTGTGGCACCCGTGCCATCCTCTGGCATCTCTCCTATGGAGACCGTCACTGCTCTCTCCCGTCATGACCCTGCACTGCCTCAATAGCAGCCTGGCACCACCTCCCCATCTAGCGCACCATGACATGCACTGGACCTTGCGCCCTCGTCATCTGAGGAGGGCAGATGCCTGCATACCAGGCATCGTATTCGTCAGTCACCCCAGCGTCGTCACCATCCATTGGTTGGATGGGGGCATCATCTGTGTCCTAACTCTAGAACTACTGCATGTCTGGAACCCTGCTTAGCGTAGTATTATCCTAAATAGTCTGGGAGTACTCGTAATCCCTAAGGGAAGGGATACCCTGCTGTAGATCGAACTACCATAGCACCCGATCGTAGCGATGGAGCTCTACCTCTTCTTGTTCCATCCTCAGCCAGTAGACTCGCCTGATGCGAGCTAGCTCTTGCCCATCCTCTGCCCACTCGAGGTGCTCTCACCATGGCCTCCAGGTGATCTGGTCAGGGATGAGGTCATCCAGCAACCTCTAGGACATCGATAGATCTATCCGCTGCTGTGACCCCCTCTGTAGCCACCAGCAGAAAACCTAGGGCTTCTCTCGGTCAACCCTTGTCAATGGGAACCCTACCGACCTTCGCACCATGATGTGCTCCTAGCTCCAAACTTGTAGCAGCGATGTCAAGACCAAACATCGACCTCCCTTGTATACGAACCCATGCAGGATCCTATACAAGCGACATAGTACAAAGCTACCCCATGCAAACCTATACCCGTGGTCTCTTATGTCGCAAACTATATATGAGAGGAGTCATGGTAACCTGCACCCGCTCTGGTGGCACAACAGTAAGCCACCTACCACCCCGGCCAAAACCTGAGTCAGCTTGGATGTCCCAGGAATCTGCCTCAGAGACTCGATGTTCACCCCCGCCCTTCTCCAGGGTGAAGCTCGGGTCTCCAATCAATCTCATCATAGCCTGGCCCTGATTTGCCGTAGGCATCATCAGCCATCCTTGTATGGGGATCCTCATGATCCTCCATATGTCCTCTAGAGTAGGAGCCATCTCCCCTGTCGGTAGCCAAAAATAGGACGACCCCGGATACCACCTCTCTACTAGGGCTGGTAGTAGCCCCATGTCTGTCGATACTTGTGGCATCTCTGCCACATGTCGTAGCCTGACCTGTGCTAGTTGGTCATGCTCTGCCTGGTCGAGAGGGGCCAAGTCATCTCTCAGCTCATTGTATTTCCATTCCTGGCTCTTTAGTAATCCTTTCTGCAAAACAAACAATAAAACAATAAAATTCATTAATTAACCAATCATTAAAATCAAATTAAATACATTTTAACCATCAAGTAATGATATTGTCCACCATTGGATGATATCATCCCAAATTGGGCAAAGTCATCCTTTGTAGGATGAAATCATCTCCGATTTCACAACTTGGGGATCGCCCCTTATTGAACGGGATCGCCCCTACTTCGCCGATTTCACCCTCCAAAAAAATCGATGATATAGGGACGATTCCAATGAAATCGAGATGATTTTGTCTCGATGGCGTCGATGACCTAAAAATGGTCGTGATGCCCCAAACAATCAACACCGATGAAATCGACGATATAGGGACGATTTCGATGAAATTGGGATGATTTCGCCCCGACGGCGTTGACGGCCTAAAAACGACCGCAATGCCCCAAACAATCAACATTTAAATCAAAAAATTACACAAAGTAAAATCAAACCTAATCTACTAGGATTAGATCCTTACCCATAGCCCTCACCAGACCTTTGTCGCTCTGTGCGCTGTCTCCACAATTTTTTGTCTGTAGAGCTCTAAAAACCAGTAAAAATAAATAGTAAAAATAAATTAGGATTTTCCCTATTTTTCTTAATTTTATTCAAAACCAACAACATTTTAATTTTGCTTTTCTACGTTTTTACCTCAAACGTTCGATTTGGGTAAAAAAAATTGAGTACATTTTTACTTTCTCGTAAAACGAGAAAAAACTCGTCTTTAACGCATTTTCTTCGAAAAATTCGCTAAAGAGGAGGCAAAATGTAGCACCCTAAAATTGGCACAGTTAAACCTTAGTAAAAAGATAAAATTCAAATTTTAACCTCAAACCGCCCGTTAACCGCCTGTTACCCGCTTTCCTTGTTTTTTGCACCATTTTTTGGATTTGTTTTGACCGTTGGATTGTTAGCGTACTTAATATATTGTTTGTATTACACTATTTAGTTTGTGCTGTTACACTGTTACAACTCCTGTAACAGTTCAGTTTACGCCGGTGTGCTATTCCTGGCATTGTAACCATTATTTAAACATTCCTGCAATAATACAAAGTTAGTTCGCTGTTTAACATGGCATCAGAGCCAGCTACGGAAATTTTCTGCAGGGAGGCGTGAGAAGGAAGGCTGGAGGCGAAAGCTGTTTGCTGGGAGAAAGGTTGCTGTGCATTTTTTCTGAACGCATTTTATTTCCCCTGAACAGTGCAAATTTTTTTTTTAAAATTATTTTCGCGACGTGATTTTTTTAATCATGCCATCGCGTGATTAATTTATTTAAAAAAAAAAAAAAAAAACGGAGGACGCAGAGCGCGCGTCCTTCCCTGCGTTGGACGCAGCGCGCCCTGTGCGCGTCCCACGTTCGCGGACGTAGTGCGGCCTGTGCGTGTCCCACTGGACGTAGGCGCGTCCCCCACGGACTACGACGTCCGCTGCCCGCGAACGTGCAGGAGAGGAGGAGCATCGCCCCCCCCGTTGAGCGGAGACGTCCGCTGCATGCGGACGCGCAGGAGAGGAGGAGTGCGAACGCACCCCCCTGTTGAATGCGCTGCCTACGCGTCCAACAACCCCCCCCTCCTCGTTGAACGCGTTGCCTGCGCGTCCGTCGCCCGCCGCCCCCCCCTCGGCGTCCGTCAGCCAGCGCGCCCCCCCCTCAGGGCGTTAAAAAAAAAAAAAACGCAGTGGAGGAGAATGAGCGCCTGCGGAGCGCAGTGAGCCGCAAAGCAGCAGCGTCCAAGCAACCGGAGGCCGCAGCAGAGGAGGAGGAGGATCCAGGTGTTGAAAAAGGAGGATCTCGCTGATCCTTTCGGATCAGCCCGCTAGCTCACTTGGCAGTGAGCTGTGCGGTAAGGCTCTGGGAGCCTGCAGGTCGGGGGTTCAAATCCCGCCGACTCCCCCCTAAGGTATAATTTTTTTTTCAAAGGTTTTTTTTTAATTATTAATTTTTAGTTAAAATTTTTTAATTTTAATTTATTTTTTATAGTTTTTAAAACTTTATAAATTAAAATTTAATTTTAATTTATTTTTTCATAAGGTTTTAAAACTATATAAATTAAAATTATTTATTTTAACTTTAAATACATAATAATTATTAAAATGCTTTGTTAAAAAGAATTTTTTAAGGGGGGATATTTTTTTCAAAAAATCAAAGGGGGAATGTGAGTAATTTTATGAAAAATAGCAATTTGGCGAATTGTAAAAGGTGCATTTTCGGCTGTGTCCGACACCTTAGGGTTTCATTCTGTGGGCATTTTTTTGATGTATGATGCATTTTCATTTCTATGCACTACTTCATTAAAATTAAAATCAAAACACTCCCTAAGTCCCCGGAATAATTAAAACCCATCCGTGCAATTTATTGCACTACAACGTTCGGTATTTGTGATACCTCTGGCCAGCACTTACAGGTAAAGCTGTCGTGATTGGGCTACTGTATCCGTTGCCTAATATAGCTGCTACAACGACGTCTGAGCTTGTTCTCTATAAATCGTCGGGGAGAGATAAGTTAGCCATTTTTGCATTTTTTTTACTCCATCCACTACCCTTAATCGTTCTTGTGTTTAGGCATAAATCCTAATGAAGTATTCTTCATAGTGTTTAGGGGAAGTTACGCCCCACGCATGAGAAGAATATTCTATGGTAGGTGCCATCAACAAGGCGATTCCATTCCAGTACCGCTTATGTTCCACGTATCGTATGATCTCTAAAACTCACCTATAGTCTCCCTCACGTAAGGGCGGGTGATTTTTGTTGATCTTTCTAAATACCTATAGTTTCCCTCACGTAAGGGTGGATATTTTGTACGGTATAATGGCCTAGCAGAAGGTATATCGAAAGGGGGACCAATTGGTGATATAAGGAACCTTCACTACGGCCGTTGTTGCAAAGTTGATGACTGATCCTCATCAGTTATTGAAAGGTCCAAATTATACACCATGGAAACATAAGATGAAGGCAATTCTCCAAATGGAAGATTTGTGGGATATTGTTACTGGAGCAACAACTAGGCCTTCACCAAAAGCAGGATCCACAGGTCCTTCAGCCAGATCGGATAGCTTTTGACAAGAAAGACAATCGAGCAAAGGTGCTCATTTTGTTTGCTGTTTCGGATGAAGTGCAACCTCATATAGCTGACAAAGCAAGTGTTAAAGAGGCATGGGATGCACTTAGAACCATATATGAGGGAAAGAATGATTCCACCATTCTTCATCTTCAACAACAACTTCATAACCTGAGTTTGAGACAGGGTGAAACAGTTGAACTCTTTCTGTGTAGAGTGTCTGAATTGAAAGAGAAATTGAATTCTTTGGGAGATACTGTGGACGAAAAGCTTCTCATTTCACTTGTGATGAGAGATTTACCTTATTCATTTGATATGTTGATAACCTCCATCCAGGTGTCTCAACGACAAATTACCTACATCGAGTTGGTCAATCTGCTTCAACAACAGGAGGCACGCCAACTTCACAAGGATGATTCTTCCAATACAGCCCTATACACCAACGAGCAGGGTTCTAGGAAGAAAGGTAATGGGCAAAAAGGAGGCAACTTTCAGAAAGGAGGAAATTCTCAACAAGATACAAAAGGAAAAGGCAAACAACCTCAACAGAAGAAGAGGTGGTGCAAGATCTGTGAGAAAGACAACCATGACACCAACATGTGTTGGCATAAGGACAAGCAGAAAGGCCAAAACAAACCACAAAATAAAAACAAGCAACCCCAGGTGAATGTTGCTGTTGAAGAATCTGACTCAGATTCTGAATGGGCACACAAGGTGCTCATGACTACCACAGATTCCACACGGAGGGATCCTATCCGGTATGTCGATTCCGGAGCTAGCAAACATATGATCGGCGACGGATCGTGGTTTGAATCATTTGTGGCCAAAGAGGGCAAACCTGTCACCATTGTCGATGATAAAACCTATAGGGTTCGGGGAGAGGGTACAGTTTCAGTCTCTCTTCCTGATGGCAAGTGTCAGATTGACAAAGTCCTCTATGTTTTAGGATTGGCCAACAATTTGTTGTCAGTGACACAAATCCTGGATAGAAATATGGTTGTCAACTTTCGTGTTGAGAATGGCAAGAAGTGTTGTACTATTACCAGGAAGGGTAAGCAGATTGCAATAGCTTCATATAAGCACGACTTATTTGCCCTAGATGCTATCTCTTCTCCACATGTTGCCATGACTGTCTCTACCAAGGAGGCAACTTCCCTATGACACAAGAGATATGGGCATCTTATTTCTGGCTACTTACTTGAGCTCAGTAAGTATGAGATGGTAAAGGGTCTTCCTTCCCTTTACGCCACATTACCAGTGTGCTCTGACTACTTGGCAGAAAAGCAGCATAGAGTACCATTTGAGAAGAGCTCAACAAGAGCACAAAAACCTTTGGAGTTAATTCACACCGATCTGTGCGGTCCTTTCACACCCAAAAGTTGTGGAGGGAAGAGGTACTTTTAGTTATTCGTAGATGACTACTCACGAAAGATGTGGGTTTTCTTTCTCCAACTGAAATCCGAAGCTTTCACATTCTTCCAGCAGTTCAAGAAATCCGTTGAGAAGGAGTCAGGAGCTTCTATTAAAACCCTCTGCTCAGATCAAGGGGGAGAGTTTACCTCTAATGAATTTTCTGCATTCTTAGATAAGCATGGAATCAAGAGACAGTTAACAACTGCCTATACTCCTTAGCAAAATGGAGTTGCTGAGAGAAGGAACCGTTCTATCATGGAAATGGTTCGTTGTATGCTCACAGGAGCTACTCTTGGGCAACAATATTGGGCAGAAGCTGTCACCACTGCAGTATATCTGTTGAATAGGGCACCCAAAAAGGCCCTAAAAGGAATGACTCCACGAGAAGCATGGAGTGGTCGAAAACCCTCCATATCTCATCTACGTATTTTTGGGTGTCACTCTTTCATGCACATACCGAAAGAGAAAAGGAAGAAGCTAGATGAGAAAACACTGAGATGTATTTTTCTTGGGTATGATGAGCACTCTAAAGGATATCGTTTGATAGATCCTTTGACCAAGAAAATTCATGTCGATAGAGATGTTGTCTTTGATGAAGCTTTCACATCACAGAGCACATCTAAAGTACACCTAGATCTTGTGGAATCTAAGGAAGAGAAGATTCCTTCGTCAACACAGACAGGAGGTCCTTCTACATCTTCTTCAACACCATCGAAGAAGAATCCAAAATGGTGTACAAATACAATCAGAGACGCAAATTTATCCACTCCTCCCAATTTGAACTTGGATAGACCTCGTACACGTAGTATGGCTCAAAAGGAAAAAGAAGCCAAAGAAACTGGTGAGGTTGATGATCTTTGTCAATCTTTTGAGGAACTTTCTGTAACTCCAAGTACAGAAGTAGAGGATATGGATATTGATGATGACAGGGCATTCATGTCTACCATAGATGATCTTGAACCTGCATCAGTGCAAGATGCTCTTAGTGAGCCTCAGTGGAAGGCCGCTATGGATACAGAGTATGAGTCTTTGATGAAAAATAAAACTTGGAAGCTTGTTGATTTGCCGCATGGAAAGAAACCCATTGGCTGCAAATGGGTATATAAAGTCAAGTACAAGCTAGATGGAACAATTGATAAGCATAAGGCCCGTCTTGTTGCAAAGGGCTATGCTCAAAAGGAAGGCATTGACTACGAGGAAACTTTTGCACCTACTGCTCGGATGACCACAATTCGAGTTATGTGTGCTATGGCAGCACAATATGGGTGGAAAGTTCACCAGATGGATGTCAAAAGTGCTTTTCTAAATGGTGATCTCCAAGAAGAAGTCTACATGACTCAGCCTGAAGGATTTGAAGTGGAAGGCCAAGAGCAGAAGGTTTGCAAATTGGTCAAATCCTTATATGGTCTGAAACAAGCTCCTCGAGCTTGGTATATAAAAATGGACAATCACCTTATGCAGCATGGATTTAAGAGATGTCCGTCAGATGCAAACCTCTATTTCAAGAAACAGGGTTCTGAGATAGTGTTGCTTGTACTCTATGTGGATGATCTGCTCATTACAGGGAGTTCAAAAACTATGATCTCTACTATCAAAAGAAACTTGTGTAAATCTTTTGAGATGACAGATCTTGGACTTCTCCATTACTGTCTTGGTCTGGAATTCAGCCAGAAGGAGCACTCCATCAAAGTGTCTCAGAAAAAATATGCCAAGACATTGCTGGAAAAATATCGCATGACTGATTGCAAGCCAATGGCAACTCCGATGGAGAATGGACTTCAGTTATCACGATATGATGATTCACCTTAGGTAGATGGTACTCTCTATCGACAGTTGATTGGGAGTCTCATATATCTGACCAATACTAGGCCAGATCTTGTATTTGTTGTCAACTATCTTTCGAGGTTCATGCAGGAGCCTAAGACCACTCATTGGAAAGCAGCAAAATGTGTTCTTCACTATGTCCGTGGTACTATGGAATATGGCCTAGAATACAAGAGGAACAACAAATTCTTCTTGCAAGGATACACGGACTCGACTATGCCGGATCATTTGATGATCGCAAGTCAACTTCTGGATACATTTTTCATCTGGGATCCGGTCCTATCTCTTGGCACAGCAAGAAGCAACAGGTGGTTGATATTTCATCAACAGAGGCAGAGTATCGTGCCGCACATGAAGCTGTGTGCGAAGTGATATGGTTGCGTCGCATTCTGACAAGTATGGGCCATCCATCAAAATCTCCAATACACTTGTTTTGCGACAATCAGGGTGTTTTGAACCTCGTCAAGAATCCAGTACATCATGAAAGAACAAAGCACATTGACACACAATGTCATTTCATTCGAGATGAAGTTCCAAAGCACCGAATTCAGCTTCAAAGACATTCCCACCGATGCTCAAGTTGCAGACATTTTCACTAAGGCACTTGGACGTGTCAAATTTGAATTGTTTCACAGCTCTCTTTGTATTGTAAAATGATGTAAGGGGATGTTAGTATAGCTATTAGTTATTACATTACCCAAATAATGTAATAAAGGGGGATGTTAGCGTACTTAATATATTGTTTGTATTACACTATTTAGTTTGTGCTGTTACACTGTTACAACTCCTGTAACAGTTCAGTTTACGTCGATGTGCTATTCTCGAAATTGTAACCATTATTTAAAAATTCTTGTAATAACACAAAGTTAGTTCGCTGTTTTACATGGATGATATCATCGCAGATTAGACAAAATCATCCCAGATCTGACGAATTCGTCATGGACAGAACGTCCAGATGATATTGTCTGAAAACCAAATTTTCATAATTAGCTTCTATTTCAACAGCCTCTCCAACTTGGGCAGAAGCACGTTTGCACAGTTGGAGATTCCCCCGTTGGAGATCTCACAGATTGGGATGATCCCCAACCTCCTAACCTCTCCCTAATCCTATATAAACTAAGATTTTCTCAGTTTATCCCCCTGATTCCCCCTGAATTTATGCCTAAAACTCTACTTAAACTTCCTTGAACTTCCACGCACCTCAGAGCATCCTCACACCATCATTTGCATTCAGTATTTCATGTTTTCTTACAGGAACATTACTATTTTTTAGTCAAAGCTAGATCGAATCATCGCAAGCGATTTCGGACGATTTCGGATGATCTTGTCAAGGAGCGCAGATGATCTCGTACGATTGGAGGCGATACCGACTGTAGTCCAGATTGGGGGCAATCAAAGTCTAGAGTTTGCATCTCTTTATTATTTGCTACATTTCTTTATACGTTATCTTAGTTATTATGTTTATGCATCTTGGAGTTCACCTCATTTAGCATAACCGCATGATAAAGTTAAAATCAATCATTAAATCTACTGCATTTCTCTTGTTTGTTATTTGAATCCATTATTTAGGCACGTTTGTTGTTATTGCTATCATTCTCCTTTGCTTCTACAGTTGCATATTTGGTATTTTGTATCTATTTTTGTGATTGCAGGTTTTTGATGAATTTGTCTGACGAATTCGTAAGATCTCAGATGATTCCATCTGATCTCAGACGACCGACTGTGATTTGAGATGATTCTATGAAATATCAGATGATTACGTACAAGTTGAGACGATTTTGACTGTTACAAAACTCAGAACCTTCATCAAACATCTGGAATCAGGTATGTTCTATCCCATTCGGCACATTTTCTGTGTTTAGCATTTATTCATATTTTTTGTATCCATAAAATCAGCATTGGCATATAGAATAGTTTAGATTCATCTTGGCCAAACCTAGGAGTTGAATGATTAAAGTACAAAATGAATACATCAAACTTACTATCAACCTAAGTGTGGAAACTGCCACTCAAAAGTTTCCTAGTGAACCCACCATCCGTCAAAAATTCACCTTTATATCCCTCTCCCGAGAGGTAGGACCTTCAAAGAGCCTCTCAGTCCGAGGTATTGTCCCATCCTTCTCGCATCCCCCTTTCGGGCGTGGATCTTATAGCATGAGGGTAAGGATGCAAATTTTTTGGAGCGATACACTAACGAAGAAATGTTGCAACCTTTACATTTTGTACCAGGCTGTGCACATGATATTTATCATGCTAAGGGAAATTCCTATGCAGGACCTTTAAACCCAGTTGATGACATCCACTTGATTCCTACGCCTCACCAGCTTGAGGAGGGGTCACATATGTTAGTAGAGGAAACCTTCAATGTGGATATCAGTTATAATCCCATAAATCCTAAGAAGGTTAAATTTAGAGAGAGTCTATCTCTTGATTAGTGTGCCAACCTCATCTTGCTATTGAAAGAGAGACCTGATATCTTTTCTTGGATATACAAGGATATGTTGGGACTAGATCTGAAAATCGTTACTCACAACCTTTTGCTAGACCCCTCTAAAAGGCCTATCAAGCAGAAGCTTAGGAAGATGCACCTAACCATCACTCTAATGGTTAAATATGAGTTGTAGAAGCTGTTGGATGTAGAATTTATTATCTCCATTGACTATCTAGAATGGGTATCAAACATGGTACCTATAGGAAAACCTGATGGAAGGATCTATATCTGTACATATTTTAGAGACCTCAACAAGGCAACACCAAAGGATTCATTCCCGTTTCCCAACATAGATGCTCTTGTAGATGCAACTGTAGGTCATGAGATGCTCTCCCTTATGGACGGTTTGTCTAGTTGCAATCAAATTTGGATTAAAGTTGAAGACCAGCACAAAACTACATTCACAACACCATGGGGAGTATTTTGTTATAAAGTTATATCATTCAGCCTTAAAAATGGTGGTGCTATATATCAACGAGCCATGACATACATTTTCCATGACTACATGCATAAAATATTAAAATATTATATCGATGATTTATTGGTAAAGTCATTGCTGCATTCAGAGAATACAGAGGTCTTGAGTAAGGTCTTCGATCGCCTGATAGAGCATACTGTGAGGTTGAATCCCAAGAAGTGCATATTTGGCATAAATTTAGGAAAGCTCTTAGGATTCATCATTTCTAAGAGAGGGATCAATGTTGACCCAACGAAGGTCAAGGCCATACTAGAAATGCATCCTCCCACAAATATCAAAGAGCTAAGAAGCCTACAGGGCAAAGTAGCATCCTATTCTGGCTGCTTCACAACTCACCCCAAAATTGGGGACCCACCTTTAATTTTTCTGTTTGGGTGTTTTCATTTCGTTTGGATGGGCTAGCATGTTGCACGGTATAGTTGTTGTTAATTGGTTAGAATTTTCTATCAACGACTTTTTTGTCATCAATTTTTGTCGATGACTTTTTATTGTCATTTTTTTTGTCGACGACTTTTGTCATTAGTTTATTGTCAATGACTTTTTATCGTCAATTTGTTGTCGACAATTTTATCGTCAAATTCTTGTCAACAATTTTTTTTTTAAAGTGAAAAACCCCTTGCGGGGCCGCATTGGTCTAAGAGACCATGAACAGGGGGTTCTACATCGTCAAAATCACGTGGGGGTCGCACCCAGCCCTGCCTGTACCAACATTATCAATGGGTACCCAATTCAGCTTTTTGGTAGGGTGGATATTCGAACCTGGGACCTCCCTTGGAGGATTGCCCTCTCCTCTTCAACTCACCTACAACATCTGGGTGAAAAAAAAAAAAACATCTTGTCAACAATTTTTATCGTCAATTTTGTTACGATATTTATCGTCATTTTTGTGTTAGCAATGTTTTTGATAAGATTTTGTTGTTAGCAATTTGGTTGTTATTGTTTTGTGTTTCCTTCATTTGTTGGTTTCAAATAACTTACAAAATGAAAATTCGAATAAAAATATATCTATATATATTTCACATATATATAGATATATATAAAAAGATAAAAAAATATAATAAAAAATAGGATATATATGTATTTATATTTATATTTATAAATATAAAACCATATACAAGTGTTTTTGATAAAATGATTAAAATAAGTAATATAAAATGAAAAAAATAAAAGATATTATTATATATATTTAATGTATATAATAATGACAAATAAAACAAAAAAACAAATAACAATAAAAATAAAAGCAAACTAATGACACATATATATTTACATATATGGGTTAGAAAGTAGCTTTTAAATTTTGGTCGTTATGTTTATTTGGTTTATATTACTCCTTCGAAAATAATAATCTCATTTAGGTATTGGATTTCAATGTGTTGCAAGTGAACAAAGGACAGATGATGAGCGTCGATGACCGGCATGCTGGGAATGACGAGGCACATCGCTTGAGACGACAAAGTACAGATGCAGCAATGGATTGGCAGGTCCAAGCGGTGGTGACGTATCACAAGCTTGCGGAGGATACGACAATGGTCCATACCCCTAAATATTGATATCGCCTATAGCCATGGGACAGAGAGGTTCGAGTGCATGGAAGGTGACATGTGAAGACATTAGGGCTATAAAAGCGGATGAAGGACATGATGTTAAGATCCTGCTATAAAATAAACTCAAATAACACACTCTCACACAATTGCTTGGAAATAACTCACATAAACATCACATTAATATAACAAAAATTTGCATAAAGAACAATCTCACAATAGAACTGAATCGCGGGCCTCTTCGAGGGGGCAACCTCCTTCAATACTTCATTAATTTTGCAAAAGATGGTTACATTGGTGCATTTTCGGGTATTTAAGGAGTTTCCTTCCAAGGTTGGCTTACATGCAAAATGCCACCTGGATTACATGCATAATGCCACCCGAATTACATGCATAGTGCCACTTTGAATTACATGCACAATGCCACTCGAATTACATGCACAATGCCACACGAATTACATGCACAATGCCACCTATCTACCATGTGTTACATAAAAAGGGTGCCATTTGTCATAGGCACTACCTAAGCTAAAACTTAGAACATTACAAAATATTAATCATGGGTACTACCCACGTTCACTAGGAATTATTACATCAAGGAAGTTATTACATTAAGGGTTAGGATGAGATCCTAACATGCCCTTCTCCTTGAAGAAGCTTTGTCCTCAAAGCTAAAAATGAGGAAACTGTTGCTGGAGTTGATGGAGGGACTCCCATGTAGCATCCTCAGGTTGAAGTCCATGCCACTGAACCAGGACCTCTGTGATGGTATGGTTGCGAGTTTGATGATACAGCAGCTGCTTTGGTGTAAGTAAGATGGAGCCTTCTTCATCCAATTTGGGAAGTGTTGATGGAACCTGTACCTTGGAGCTGCCCGAAATGTAGGAGGGAGGCATGAGTGGAGGGTGCCTGTACTCAGCCTCTGGTGGCGGTATGATAGGAAGTGTTGTACCACCATTCGGCCAAAGAAAGCCATTTTTCCCAATGAGTAGGATGATCGGAGGCAAGTAGCGAAGGTAGGTTTCCAAGTAGTTATTAACAACCTCTGTTTGACCATCCGTTTGCGGATGGTAGGCTAAACTCATTGTGAGCTGAGTCCCCTGCAACTTAAACAACTCTTGCCAAAAATTGCTAGTAAGGTCGGGATCACGATCAGATACAATGGAGGTTGGCATGCCATGAAGGCTAAATATGGAGTCAAGGAAAATTTGGGCAATAGTGAATCTTGTGTAAGGATGGGCTAGGGCACAAAAGTGAGCATACTTTGAAAGGCGGTCCACTACCACAAAAATAACAGACTTGTCTCCAAATTTAGGTAGCCCTTCTATGAAATCCATAGAGATGTCAGTCCACACCTGATTCGGTATCGGCAAGGGTGGAAGAGTGCCCGAAGAGTGCACTGTTTCTCTTTTCATCCTTTGACCTGTGTTGCAGTCTGCCACAAAAGAGCGAATGTCCTATTTCCTACCTTTCCAAAATAAGGTGCGCTTGAGTCGCTCATAAGGTGGTCTGATATTGGGAGGTGTACTATCCGACAATAATGGAATGGCATGGTCGTGAGAGCGATGCAGTGGTCATGTGATGGGTTCTGAAAAGATGGCCTCATGTTTGTGGAGAATCTGTTGCATGTCTTGTGGGATTTCACCCATTGGAGATGTGGATGTCTGGATGGAGAATAGTTGTGCAATGACCCCATGTGATGATTTCTTTAGCAATTTCTCCATGTCGTTTGAACTGATAATTTGAGGTGTTCCTGTCGGGGAGCCCTTGATGATGTGTGTTTGTCCGTTCTGGAAGAACTGCATCCAAAGTTTAGCAAAGTTCCAACTAATAGTGCCCAACGTACTCAACCATTGGCATCCCAAAACAATATCACATCCACCCAAATGGAGGGCAAACATGTCCTGCTTGAGTTCATAATCCCCTATCTTGATTTTAACATTGTGACACTTTCCTTTACAAGATAAGGTTCCCCCATTGGCTACCATGACTTCAAAGGAATTACAATTATGGATATAGCAATTTTACCGTTGAGCAACTCTAGGGTCAATGAAGTTGTGCGTGCTTCCCGAATCCAAAAGGATGGAAAGACGTTGGCCCTTGAAACTTCCTGTAACCTTCATGGTTTGAGGAGTAGTAATGCCTACAAGGGCATGGATTGTAATTGATGTCTCAGGTTCCTGTTTCCCTTCTTCTTATGGGGGAGGTGTTTCTGGAGGGTCCTCATCCTCATCACTCTCTTCAACGGTATCAGGTTCTCCAACATCTATCAAGAACAATTTTTTGTGTGCACACTTATGCCCCTTGAAAAACTTTTCATCACAATTGTAGCATAATCCTTTGGCACGACGTGCATCCATCTCTTCGGTGGTGAGGCGCTTGGGTGCAGCAGGTTTATTATCATCTGGGTGTTGGGCTCTCGGGGGAAATGAAGGTCTATCTTGAGAAAACTTTGATGGGCGTCTTTGGGCAGAGAGTTTAGATTCGGCCAGACGAGGCCAAACTGATAGCTTCCATCATAGTTCGTGGTTTCAACATTTTGACTTCGCTTGGAGTTCCATCTTCAACCCATCGATATAACAACTCCGGAAGAACCCTTCACTCAATCCTCTTGTTCGATTGGCACAATTTTTCAAATTGAGCTTGGTACTCTCGAACCGACCCTCGTTTGTTGTAGTTTGGATAAGGCTCCTGTGAAGTCCTCAAACTCACTAGGACCAAATCGAGTGAGTATTTGGGATTCAAAATCCTCCCAAGAGAGATTTGGGTAGGTAAGACGCAACCATTGAAACCAGTGTAGAGCCTCAGATTCCAAGTTAAAGGAATCCATCTGGACTCAATGAAATACTGGTACATTATGAAGTCGAAAGAATTGGTCAACCCGACATAGCCACCCATCAACATCCTTCCCACTAAATTTGGGAAAGTCCAACTTGGGCATTCTAAAGGGTGTATCATGGTCACGATTCCTTGTAGAACTCTCAGCTTGGTATTCTGATTTGGGTGGTTCTCTTCTCAGTTTGCTATCCACTTCAGTCAATGCTTCTTCTAAGCGATTGCTAGTGGCCTCATGCTCTAGGCGAAGACCTTGGACTTCTTCCCTTATGGAGTGAAAAGCCGAGTTCAAGTTCTCAATGGCTTTTGTTAGGGAATCCAAGTGTTCTAGTTCTTTCTGGTGTCCACGAGTACCCTGGGCCATTTTTTGACCTTTTGTGACCAGTTACTAAAAATAGAATTGAATTTTTTTGACTTACTATTTTTAGTAAATGCCCAAAAAAGTGCTTGGGTGCTATATATCAAAGTGATCAGTAGGAGGAGGTGGTCACAATGAGCTATATCTCTTAACACTACTTTTTGGCACCCCAGACTTTTTTTTTTTTTTTATCTCTGTTTCTTTGAGTCTAACGGTGTTTCTGATTCCGATTCCGAGCTACCGAGCAAAAGTTGGGTACTTGGAGCACTATCTAAAACCGGCCGTGTTTCACACTCAAGATTCTCTCGTATTTTGCGGGTGACCGATATGACAGTTCGTTCGACTCGAAGATCGTGAATTCCGCCTCGATCGTGTCTGACCTCTCTCGACTCGATCGACTTGATCGTGGATCGCCATCGTGAATTTGACTGTTACTCTCCAGAATTTCAACTTAAGTGTCACCCTCATGGCTTATCCCGAATGCATGTCCCTTTTGTTATTTTTTTTGGTAGAGGACTCCTTTCTCATATGCTCACTTTTGAAATGCAGGTTTACGAATGGGGGTGTTTGGATTCTTATTTTGATTTTTATTTTTGTATTTTTTACAGGTTGCAGTTTTAACAGAACCAGGGAATGCTAAGTATAGGAGTATGTACCACCCATAGGCCCTCTAATATACCGACAGTGACGAACAATAGTGCTCGGACCAATATTTTAGGCCACTACTCAAGGAGGATTCCACACATACCCTTGAGCACACTACCTGCCTCTCTGACAATACGGGAGGGTAATCGTCCAAGATGTTGTGTCCCGTAGACTATGAGTAATACAAGGCCGAAGAGCTTCCTAATGGCTAAAATTTTGTTTAATCCTAAATGGTCTCCCGATATACCCGAAGATACGTGGGAGCTCAAGTCCGTGCGCGAGTTCTGTCTGAGGCCTGGGTATTGGAGCCTGATCGCCCCTCACTTCACTAGACGCTTTATGGGCTATCTAGCTTAGCCAATAACGACAGATCCTTCGCGATATTTTAAAACCCCCGGTACAGGGTTTCTACCTACTCAACTAATAATATATTTTTTTGTTTTTGGTCTGGAAAAAAAACACTGTATTTTTTTAATAAGGAAAAATAGAATGGAAAAAACACACGGAATTTATACCTAACAGGCGGATTGGATGGCAAGAATCGTTGCAGTTGCAGTAGAACTTGGCCCTGGAAAGCGCTCTGATACCACTTGTTAAGATCCTGCTATAAAATAAACTCAAATAACACACTCTCACACAATTGCTTGGAAATAACTCACATAAACATCACATTAATATAACAGAAATTTGCATAAAGAACAATCTCACAATAGAACTGAATCGTGGGCCTCTTCGAGGGGGCAACCTCCTTCAATACTTCATTAATTTTGCAAAAGATGGTTACATTGGTGCCTTTTCGGGTATTTAAGGAGTTTCCTTCCAAGGTTGGCTTACATGCAAAATGCCACCTGGATTACATGCATAATGCCACCCGAATTACATGCATAGTGCCACTTTGAATTACATGCACAATGCCACTCGAATTACATGCACAATGCCACACGAATTACATGCACAATGCCACCTATCTACCATGTGTTACATAAAAAAGGTGCCATTTGTCGTAGGCACTACCTAAGCTAAAACTTAGAACATTACAAAATATTAATCATGGGTACTACCCACGTTCACTAGGAATTATTACATCAAGGAAGTTATTACATTAAGGGTTAGGATGAGATCCTAACACATGATAGCCCAATATGGCTACCGAGGGTAAGCCACATGGGACACCGCGGTTCAAATTCGAGCAAAGGCAACGTGAACCAGATAACATTAGCAAGGAGTTCAAGATGTGGCAGATTGGAACACACCTGGATAAACCCACCAATGAGAACATCTATTAGTAATTGTTGACTAGGATCGAAAGATTGTTGACGTCTAGGGACACATAGGAGGTTTATTGTGAAAATCTCTCGAACAATGGTCACCTACATGAGCATAGACATCATAGTAGACTTCGACAAGGCATGCGGCGAATGTTATACCATGGCATATTCCAAGATCAATTGGAAGGCGTATGCATAGAGCATGAGCACCTCAAAAACAAGGATACTCTGATATAGAGGTTGCTAAGGTAATGTATTTTTGAGCAATGCATATGTGCGTAACGCATCCTTGACCAAAAGGAGTATGCTGAGAGAGAGGATCAATTGGCTCGCACCAATTTACCCCCTTAGAGTGAATATAGGGAGCACACTCATAGATGAGCTACTTCACATATCAAATTGCACACTGAACACATTGAAACTCGTACTTATCACAAGGTCCAAGACACAGTGTAATATCGAGTGCTTGAATATCATGGGTGTATGCAATATGAGAAAGTAGTAGGAGATGAACAAGAATAGGAATATCCAAATGTTTCCTTAGTGGACATGGAGGAAGAGCCTAGTCATCCACCTCGATCGAAGAAGAGTTTACCTCCAAGAGCTCCTCAAATACCTCATAGAGAAGAGGAAATTCTATCTTTGAAAGCCTATAAGGCCTTGTCAGACAAGGTTAGAGCAATATAGAAACAAGGGATGACTGATCAAAAGTCAACCTTGAACAAAATACACAATGAGCCTTTATGCCCTTCAATACCCATTACAACGTATCTAGATCACTTCAAGATTCCAAAGCTAGAGAAATTTCAAGGAGAGGAGGATGCTCAAGAACATGTCACGAGATTTATGGACATGTGCTTTCAGATATAAAGTAATGTTGCTTTGTTGCTGAGAACCATCATCACAACCCTTTCAGGCCCTACCTGAGAGTGGTTCAATCAACTTAGGAGGCACAACATAACCAGTTTTGAGAAACTAGCTAATGCATTTCTTGAACGCTTCTCCTTCAGTGTCAAGAAGAAGGTAAACCTATCTAATCTAGCTGCTTTAATGCAACATGACGATAAGCCAATCATGGATTATGGGAAAATATGGAGAAAGTTAATGGCCAAGTTACCATTTTCTATTCCAACCACATAATTGAATTGAATATTCACAAAGAGTTGTGTGAAGCACATCTCGTTACTACTTTAGTTGAAATAGTATGAAAAATTTGAGGAGGCCTTGGTGCAAGCCAAGGTAATTGAGGATATCAAGTTATAGGAGGGTAACTTGAAGCTCTAAAACAAGAAGGAATGGAACAAGAAGAACACCCAAAATCAAAATCACCAGGCCAAGCTAGCCCATGTGAACCAAGTTGTGTTAAACCTTCAAAAAGGGGATAAGGGACAACAATAGAATTATCAAGCCCAACCTCCTCCTGCATGATACGACCAATGCAATAATAAAAATAAGGGCAAGAACAAAGAGCAACGCTCGCCTTGCTAGTTCACACCATTTTCAAAGTCAATGACATCGATATTCCATCAACTGTGTAAGGCCAAAGCCCTTAACTTACTAGAGATAAAATTACAAGACCCTAACCAACCCAAGCCAAAAGAGTATAGGAATGATCCGTATTACCCTTACCATAGAATGAAGGGACATGACATCGAAGGATGTTATAGTTTCAAACACGTGGTGCAAAACATGATCGAAAAGGGTGAGCTAATTTTGGACAATCCTTAGGCTTCAGATAACCAAAATATGGGGATATTCAAGAACCCCTTACCAAATCATGAGCCACCGAGGAACAATGCTGGTCATGTGAATCAAGTGGGGGTGGGACCACCACCTCAAGGATTCTTCGACATGGTCAATGTTGTCATAATACAAGGGAGGTATGAGAAACCAAATCTGCCTCTAGCTACCATTAGGGTTCAAGATGCACCCCCTCAAATGTTAGCACAAAATATGCCAGGCCCACCAACTAGACCGATGGTGATCATCAGGAGTAGGCTAGTTAAAATCCTGCAGATAAATCTAGAAAAGTTGTCGATATATGAACTAATTCAACAGTATCCTAAGCACAAGGAGATGCTCATGGACATCCTAATGTCTATTGAAGTTCAGTCCCAATACCCTGAAGCATTTATGAATTTTTTGGGACATGTGCAGCAGTGTAGTGAGCTAGTGATTCAATTCCATGATCATGAGATTAAAATGGTCTCTACTGCTATAGCGGACCTGCTGCTACATATAATTGCAAGTGTTAACCACATACCATTTAAAAAGGTTTTTATTGACATAGGGTCGTCAATCAACATTATTACTACCAAGGCATTGACATATCTAAAGTTGCCAAAATCACACATTGTACCTTCTACCTTCACTTTGAGAGTATTTAACGATGCACTATGCTCAACGGTAGGTACTATAGTTCTTTCAATTTAGGTTGGACTGAAGACCATACCTGTGATGTGTCATGTAATAGAGGGTGACATGCAATATAACATCCTCTTGGGGAGGCCTTGTATTAGAGAAATGCATTGTGTTCCCTCAATTTTATATTAATGTATTAAATATATACATGAGGGACAATTTCACATGGTTCCTTCCGATGAGGAGCCATTTAAATATGTGAACCTAGCAGATTTGCCTGGAGATTTCATTCTCCCCTCAAAACACCTAGATATACGATCAATGTTGCCCATAAAACATCCAGAAGATAAACTCAAATAAGTGTGTGTAGGACTTTCCACGATAGCACTGCAGCTATCAGAGCACACAACAACAACTTCAACAAAGCCTACAACATCCAAGATGCTTAGGAATGACAAGAAGCTTAAGGTAGTTATGGGTGAAAAAGAGCCAAAGCAAGCACCCAAGGTAGCAACTGTCGATGTTTCCAGTCCCATGAATGAAGGGAACGTTCAAAATCAAGTCAAGGAGGCACCTAAGTCTACCTCACCTGCTTCTTTAGTACGGTCATCTACACCGTAGGTGATAGTACATTTGGTTAATCTTCGATTAGAAGAGTATATTGTGCAGAACGTGACATTCATAATTTTTATCAAAACTACACAAGATATGGGCTGACCTCAAGCCCACCACTTTCCAATAGGGACGGTGGTACCACTAGGCGTGCCACCCAACCAAACAAAATTTATCTATGTAGGGTTTGACCAACTTGAAAATCACACACCCATAGATGAAGATGATGATGAACCATTCTCAATGAATGTTCATTATTTGTCTAACCATGAGTTCACCTTGTGCTATTTCAAACGTTACCATTGGCATGGTTATGATCTAGGCTTATTCGAGCAAGGGCATCGAACTCCCTATGAACCACAATATCAGTTGCCAATTGATAGGTTTGGGTTAGGCTACCATAGAAGAGGATAGGACAAGCTTTTAGCAGCATCTCTCGATTGTCTGAACCTTAGTTTGGGGGATGATGTGTATTGGAATCCTTATCACCCTAACACTTCCTACTTACAAAGAGGTAATAGGCTGGTGACCTTGGTTTCTATTGAGACACCTAAGATATATCATGATAACATCGTGGTAGAGGTCAATCCAGTAGCTATTCCAAGAGATGAATTGGATATTGAAAGCCGTGAAGCTACCGATGACATTGGCATGCAGATCCAAAACTTGGGTATAGCAATAAAAACTAAATTAGAAGTTGCTTCTGAGGAAGTGCAAGCAAAATTTATTATAGAAAGCAATGGACTAGAATGTGATTTTGGAACAAATGATAATGAGTAATCCTCAAAAAATTAATGATGTGAGGATGAAACTGAGTTGGCCTACTTAGGCCCTCTACATTTACGTCATCTATTGCCCATGGAGATAGTGGGTGAGAATGAGGGAGCCCTCATTGATGATAATGGCTATGAAGAGCAGGCCTACCTTGGGCCTCATCTTACTAATCACTTGATTCCAGTCGATCGGGGTGAAGGACTCATATATGATAGCGATGATGAGGATGAGACCGAGAGAGCCTATCTTGGGCCTCACTATTTATGTCATTGTCATGAACCAGTTGACATCGATGAGATGTATCAGAGAGTCTATCCTAGCCCATACCTTAGAGGGAGACCACCTAATTTAGATATGATTTATCATATAGTCTTCCTTGATCCATTGACATACATGCGGATCCTTGAGCCAAGTGACCCCACTTTCTAGTCTATTCATAGACCATATCTGGAGATCCCCAAACCCGCATAGCCACATCTTGGATATGTGAATAGCATAGATAAGGTAGAATCACACACAAGTGGTCCTAGAGATCTAATCCATTCCATCATTATGATCTCCATTGATATGACCACTCCAATTCACAATACAACCTATCCTTCCAAACCATTATGTCTTAATCTAGATGCTATTGATTAGGATCATGTTGATTCACCACTAGAGCCTGAAGATTTCTTCCATAACAAAGAAATGTTGTAACCTTTCCATTTTGTACCAGGCTGTGCACATGATATTTACCATGCTAAGGGAAATTCCTATGTAGGACCTTTAAATCCAGTTGATGACATCCACTTGATTCCTACGCCTCACCAGCTTGAGGAGGGGTCACATATGTTAGTAGAGGAAACCTTTAATGTGGATATCAGTTATAATCCCATAAATCCTAAGAAGGTTAAATTTGGAGAGAGTCTATCTCTTGATTAGTGTGCCAACCTCATCTTGCTATTGAAAGAGAGACCTGATCTCTTTTCTTGGACATACAAGAATATGTCGGGACTAGATCTAAAAATGGTTACTCATAACCTTTTGCTAGACCCCTCTAAAAGGCCTATCAAGTAGAAGCTCAAGAAGATGGTTAAAGATGAGTTGCAGAAGCTGTTGAATGTAGAGTTTATTATCTCCATTGACTATCCAAAATGGGTATCAAACATGGTACCTATAGGAAAACCTAATGGAAGGATCTATATCTGTAAAGATTTTTAGAGACCTCAACAAGGCAACACCAAAGGATTCATTCTCATTTTTCAACATAGATGCTCTTGTAGATGCAACTGTAGGTCATGATATGCTCTCCCTTATGGATGGTTTTTATGGTTACAATCAAATTCGGATTAAAGCTGAAGACTAGCACAAAACTACATTCACAACACCATGGGGAACATTCTTTTATAAAGTTATGTCATTCAGCCTTAAAAATGTTGGTGCTACATATCAACGAGCCATGACATATGTTTTCCATGACTACATGCACAAAATATTAAAATATTATATCAATGATTTATTGGTAAAGTCATTGCTGCGTTTAGAGCATACAGAGGTCCTGAGTAAGGTCTTCGATCGCCTGATAGAGCATACTGTCAAGTTGAATCCCAAGAAGTGCGTATTTGACATAACTTTAGGAAAGCTCTTAGGATTCATCATTTCTAAGCGAGGGATCGAAGTTGACCCAACGAAGGTCAAGGCCATACTAAAAATGAATCCTCCCACAAATATCAAAGAGCTAATAAGCCTACAGGGCAAAGCAACATCCTATTGTGGCTGCTTCACAACTCACCCCAAAAATGGGGACCCACATTTAATTTTTCTGTTTGGGTGTTTTCATTTCGTTTGGATGGGCTAGAAAGTTGCACGGTATAGTTGTTGTTAATTGGTTAGAATTTTCTATTGACAACTCTTTTGTCGTCATTTTTTTGTCGATGACTTTTTATT